>JAGSMS010000001.1:11374500-12749000 GCA_029286595.1 Bhutanitis thaidina | reverse complement strand
TTGCAATAGGCTAGTTGACTGACCAATAAATATCTTGTCTAAAATCAAGCCCGTCACTTGCAATATGTCGAAATTATTAGAAAACTATATTAGAACCTTTTTGTGAATTAGGAAAAGATGTATATCTAAGGTTATTAATTTGAATAATAGACACTTAATTTGTTATATGTACCAAAGAGTTAGGTCAATAAAATGTTCTCAGCAAGCAGTAAGTTGGTTTCAAACCACCACCATCAAATAGCTTTTCGATGGGGTTTATATCAACTGATTATCAAGAAATCACCACTACTTCAGGGTGCCGATTAAATCACTCAATATGGGCAGTGTAAATGCGGGCGTTGTCGTGCACATAATTGAACTCCGTTAGTTCATCTGCTGGAAACAAAATTTAAGTGTTCTGCTATATGAGCACTAGTTAAAGCCACTTTTCTGGCGTCCATGATGAAGTCCCATAGTGTGCAACGCATTTCTTATTACTCTCGGCGATTTGTCAAACATTTCGGCGAATTAACTAGTCTTTATAAAACAATTTTCTTTATATAGTGTCGACTCATAAATTTTTTTTGTCCATGGGTCGGGCTGCATCCAGAACTAGTAAGGCGGTGATTGATAAGATTACCCTCTTCCTCATATCTTGATCCAGAACCTTACAGTGTCACTAGTAATATTATGATATATGATATTATATATATTTTGCTAATATTGTAGATCTTTCATGGATACCTGAATTCCTCATCCCAGTTATTACGACCCAGAGATTGCTACATTATTACGACCCAGAGATTGCTAGAGAAAAAACAGACTCGCACTGACCTCGTAAATAGAATATATTTTATTCGAATTAAGTAATGACTAGGCCGCCAAAAAGGTTTGTTGTTGATATGAAACTAGATTGTAGGTCAAAGGTCCATAATATATTGACCCTTGTATGATACAACAAGTAAATATAATTTTATATGCAGTTGTCCTCTTATTGCTTTAGTTTCAAAAGGTACTAAGAGTCTACAGCTTGATAAAGGTATGAATTGGAAAACTGACGAAGGTTCTCGTACCTCGGATATATCTTGTAAAATATGTATATCTCTTCATCTCGAATGGTCATATTTCCAATCTCTCGAAGAACTCCAAATGTAGTCTTGATAAGAGATATGAGCAGCTAGATAAGTATAGGCTCATGTTTGCTTAATTTGTATATGTAATTAAAAAAAATTACAATATCACTTAACATCAAAACTAATAAAATATATAATTTAAAAAATCTATATAACTAATGGAATTGAATCATACAGTTTACAGCCTTGTTTTAATAATTGAGTAATGTTGAGAAATGTATAAAGAAAAAATTGTACAACTAGAAGAAGCTTATATTTTTTTTTATAAAAACTGAAAGTTATTAAGTTTTATTAACAATCACAGGGCAGAAAAATTTCCGTGACTATTCTGCACGAGTGAGGATTCTTCTTCTGATGTTTTATTCATATCCCATTTCCAAATGAAGGTTACTCTCGACATGGAATTTGATTATAAAGTAACATTAAACAAACGGGTTAGCGAACACAAAACAATACCGTACATTTGTTAATTCCTGTAACTTCGCATGCAAACCGCTTGCGTGCTTAGAAAAATAAGTGATAAATTTTTTCTAACTCCGCCTTTGTATGCTTGAAACTTAATTAGCGACTTACAAATTAGTAAAAGGGAAATCAATAATTACATTTATTTTGAAACAATAAATAAAACAGGTGATGCAGAATCATAATACATGTTTATTATTTAGTCATATGTGGATATAACAGCATCGAATTATTTTAATACGCTGGGGGTAGGAGTATAAAAAATATTTTATTAAAAAAATATTTCGTCAGGATTAGTTTGCCGGAATTTTTTTTTTAAAACGTATTGTTTGTTTTAATAGTAAAAGCCACTCAGGGTAAATGATTAATCGGTGATTAATCATCACCGGTACGAAAAAACGTTGATGAACCATGTCGTTTGCTTTTTTTTACTAGGAACCTCCTCCTGCCTGATGGAGTTCCAATAGAACGACAACGAACAAGATTTATAGTCAAAATATACAAAGCGGATGGTCTTCCAAAAATGAACTACTCGATACTAGCTAACGTGAAAAGGGCATTCACTGGTGAGACTCAAGATTTAGTCGACCCCTACGTGCAAGTTTCTTTCGCCGGTATGACCGTAAGTATATTTTAATTGATATTATTTACTTTTTGCATTTAAATAATGATTTATTTTGTTTTACACACAAGTCTGAGTACTAATGAGTTACTCCTATCAGCATATTTAGATATATATGTATTAAAGAATATCAAATACAGTAACTTAACACTAGTATGGTAGGATCTCTACTACTTTGTTGGATGTCTGGATAATGATGGCTGGATGAATGGCTGGATTTTGATAGTCTATGGCCGGGATACCGGCTGGGTGATCAAAAAAATTTAAATATTTTTTTTATTGTAATGGAGAGACTATCATGCAAACATTCTTTACGACTTGACGAGGCGGCAGTGTCAGGTTGTTTGTTTCATGTTAAAATTTTGTTTGTACGGCCTCTACAACACAGGAAAAATTCTTATAGTACTTGTACGAGTATCTACTAACCCATTGAAATGATTTACATCGCTTTTCCGCAATCCTTTTTAAATTTACGATGAAATCTAGCTAGCATATGGTTAATAGCAAAAATTTCACTCATGCGGGTTACAATGATACCTACCCGGGATATTTCTGTTATTAAATACTATGACACTCACCTGACAAACACTTCTGCACCAGATCGAAAACCTAACCCATGAATTTGAAATGTGGTTAGACATACGAGAACCACGAACCGAAACCTGTTTTTACATCACTAAAATAAACTCTGCACTCTCTGTATCTAAGACTTTTTTGCAGTTCATCTGTTCATCTATCGGCCTGTCAAGATTAATTTTTCTTCATGTTAACAAAATTTACAAATCTTGACATATTAAGTTGAAATTCTTTCTATTTAGAAATTGACATGAAACATACTTGAAATCATGAAAATCTACACAAAGTACTATTTAATTCATAACTGAAATATTTTTTTTTTCATTATCTATTTTCTTAATAATAAATTACCGTATACCATATAATGTTATGAAGAAAAGATGCTTGCGCTAAAACCTGAAACTTACGTATATCTTAAATAATTTAGACAAATTAAATAAATTTAGTGCTCATCGATTCTATACTATACGAGTAATGACAATTTACAGAACTATTTTGTTTACGTGGTATCTTATCTTCGACGATGACTAAATCTGGTATAAGGAAATATTCCCCTTAATAAACAAATTCAAATTTAGATGATGATCTAAATATAGTTCAGAAGTGCCTGGGTTTTTATAAATTTTGTCCCTAGGTCTTAATTGAGAGAACACACTACTCGGTATGTCTTAATGGTATGTCGTAATGGTACACTACTCGTATGTCTTAACCCATGATACAGTCTACCACTCTGCCAAATATCATTAAAAATCGTTCAGTAATATAGGCGAAAATGAACAACAAACATTTTTACATACAAAATTTCACATTTATTGTATTATTAAGAGGTAGAATCAATAGACAAAATATAAATAAGGATGAGTAGGAATGATTGTTAAATATTTAATAACTGGCATTAACTTTCGGGATTTCGCTACAAATTTTTTGAAGTTCTTAAGGAATTGCCGGTGAAACCGAGTTTCAGTATGTCAAGTTACTTATCGTTGCTTAGGGATGCACCTCGGTCAAGAAGAATTCCTACACACCAGTATGGAACGAACAAATTGTTTTCACCGAGATGTTTCCACCTCTATGTCAACGCATAAAAATTCAGCTGAGAGATAACGATGCCATGCATCCAAATATCATTGGAACCCATTTCATTGATCTCAAGACCATCTCCAATGATGGAGAAAGAGGTAAATATTTAATTTTAAGAATAAAAATATATTTTCGGTAATTTTTCATAAGTCATTACGTGAAACTAAAGTTCCTCAGCTATAAGTTGATGAATCATGTGAGTGACAAGAATCGGAACGTTTATAGCTTTCTGCAATAATTTCATTCGTTAATATAATAAAAATTGATCTGAGTAGTAAAATAATGACGGGACAGTGGGAAGGGGGACGAATTACGATACTTAATAGTAATTTTACCTGCTCATGGTGACTGCAGGCTCGGGCTAATGATTGAGTGCAGTAAATCAATTCGAGTCCACCGAACTCAAACCTCACAGAGTAGAGATGAAGTAGTACTAAATATATCAGGGTTTCCGTGCCACCGCGAGCTTTTACGCACGCTTTCTAGAAAATATTTTAATGCTTTAGAAAGGTTGTGCTATGAAAGGTAAATTTTAATTGCTTAATCTTCTAGTAGATTATTTTCAGTTTTTATTGGCATATTTTATAAATTTACTTTTCTTCAGGATTTTTGCCAACCTTCGGTCCAGCGTATGTTTATCTATATGGTTCCACACGTGACTATAGTATTATGGACCAGCACTCCAATTTAAACATGGGTATGGGAGAAGGAGTTTCCTACCGGGCAAGGTAATAAGATATTATATTTAAAAAAAAGTTTTATTATTTATATCACGAAAATTTTTGATAAATTTGGTTTTTACAGAGTTCTTATATCCATCCGTACCGAGATTATGGATAGTATAGAATGTCCAGCATTAGAAGTAGAGTTGGAACCAACGATACCTATTACGGAGACATTGTTTGAGAAAAATGAAGAATTTTACTTATTCGCTAGTATTTTTGACGCTAACATGATAGACCAACGTCTTATCGATAAACCTTTGCAATTCGAACTAAGCATCGGAAATTCGGGCAACACACTTGATGGACATAATGAATCGGTGAAAAGACCTCAAGATTTGGAATGCAAAGAACTTGGTATAAGAAAATTTACATTTGCTTGCTAAAGTATATACTTATGGTATATGAATATTTTTTTAAACGTGAAAAACAACATTTTGTACTATTAAATATTTCAATAATATTAAATACTTAGCTCTCAAACAAACTATCGTTTACAAGATAATCTCCGACACGTTTTATGGGTAGTGTATGTGTAAGTAAAATTTATTGACAGAGGGATATGCCAGAATAAACTCTTAGTCACAAAGTTGGATCTCATACGCTATGCGTAAAAAATAACGTGTAAAGGTATTTCTCGATAAAATTCTACCGTTTCATTTTTTGTTAACACACAAGTTTTCATTCATTTTTACCTTGGATTTTTACTTTGATCTTGGATAAATTAAACCATCTCATGGTATGATTTTATTGAGAAATAAAGTCACACGGAATTTTTTGTGTTTGTCATAACAGATAAGGCCCCATTAGGCGGAATAACTATCTTACATATGCACTAGACCGTGATCTAGATAAATTATCCGTGATGACGAGAAGCCACGATTGCAGACTTTCCATTCTAAATAGTAAGAAGAGGTATATCTAGATTTATACACACTGCACTATTTAATGTCCGATAATTACCACGAAGAAACGTACTTTTCAGATGATTTAAGCGCAGATACCGGGTACTGGCAAAGTGTTACTCATCCCACAAAAGCAACTTCATCCGACAAAAACAATTACTATATACCGTACTGGGATCACAAACAATGCATGCATGTACGCAGCATATGGCCTGACCACCGCAGGCGAATGTACAATTCCAATATGATTGCAAACATCATTGAAAAATTTGTAAGTGCCTTCAAATTTCTAATTATTAAAGATATTTTTAATCTGATTTCATTTTTAAATTAAACACTAAGTTTTATTTGCACAATTTGCTCAAGGATTTATCTAAAATCACCAACGCTTTATTCAATTATGACTAAGAATTAAAGATAATCATTTTTATTTATAAGCATATTTAAACACTTGTACACAGGAAGAGGGACTAATGGATGCACAGATGGCCATCGAGACTGACAGTGGACCTGACAACATAAGCGTAGGGGCTCTAAAATCCGTTTTAGAATCCGTCAGCAATTCCTGTGCAGCATATGTTCGTCACATGAATGGTGCCCCACCGATCGGAAACACTAAACTAGATCGGGAAAGGCAAAAGATGTGTATATATGAGATTGTAAGTAGTCTAACAATACGTTATGTGACTCCATCATATTGCATTTTGTTTTTACTAATATTAACCCGTTTGTCCTAGGATCAAATAAGTGCTATGACAAGGAGCCTTAGAGCATTGATCACGAAACATTCCATTAAAGACCGTATTCGCACTGCGTTCACTCACTTAAACAAGCTAAAGCGTATCTGTGAAGACGTACGTAACTTACATTAATATTCATACGCTTCATTAAACATATTTACTACAATTATTAAAAATAAATTTTTTATCGTTTTTACAGGCGCAGCACGCAATGCCTGATGTGTTTATTTGGTTGATAAGCAATGGAAAGCGTTTGGCGTATTACCGAATCAATGCCCGGGATATAATCTATTCTAGCTACTCTGAAGAGTCTGGAAAATTCTGCGGAAAAATGCAGACGCTATTTCTAAAAGTAAAAATAAACTGCTTTGTATACATTAATTCAAAAAGGAATTGGCGACTTTGTGTTGTCAATTCCCTTTCTCCTTTGAATGTTTCGGGCTTTATAGTTAATAATTAATGATAATTTGTCTAACATTGTTTAAGTGGCCTGGAAAAAAAGCAGCAACACCAAAGGGATGGGCTATCCCTACAATGATAAGAGTATACTTATGGCTAGGAGTTTTACAAGACAAAAAGCATTATATTGATGGACTTCCTCAAGGCTATGAAGTTAGTTCAGAACTACGAAACGCAGACAAGCTGCGATCAAATGCCCCCAATGCTATATTTTACGCAGAAAAGCACGTAAGTATATGGTTTGAATGAAAAGTAAATTAAATTTTGTGCTCTTTCCTCCTCTACGCCGATTAGATAGCCGATAGAAATAAGAACTAAGAACGTTTTCTTTTCGATTTTTAGAATTTCCAAATGAGAGCATATATCTACCAAGCTAGATCTTTGATCGGTTCTGATTCATCTGGGTTGTCTGATCCATTTGCCAGAGTTATAATCGGAGACAGCACTGCTTCTACGCAAGTAATTGACGAAACTTTGAGTCCCACTTGGGACGAACTACTTGTATTTAATGACATTTTATTGTACAGCACCATTGAGCAAATTAAATCTGAACCACCGACAATTGTCATTGAAATATTTGATCAAGATAAAGTTGGCAAAGCGGAGTTTATCGGACGAACCCTAGCTAGGCCCACAATCAAGGCTTCTGAAGATAATTATGAAAAACCACAATTTCCCCCATCTTTGGAATGGTATGAAATTATGCGCGGTGATGATAGAGCTGGAGAACTTTTAGCCACTTTTGAATTACTCGAAATTCCTTCTAAGCAGGATGTTTCCATCTTACCACAGCTCCCCTCTCCTAGAGAATCTAGTGGAAAGCCTCCTCTAGACACGAATAAAGGTCCTATTTTACCTGTACCAAGAGGTATACGCCCCACACTATCAAAGTATCGCATTGAAGTTCTATTTTGGGGTTTACGAGATTTGAAACGGGTTCATCTGTTAACGGTGGATAAGCCAAGGGTTGATATCGAATGTGCTGGAAATATAATATATTCTACCGTCATACAAAATGCTAAACGCAACCCGAACTTTACAAATCCTATAAAGTTTGTTGATGTGGAACTCCCTGATCAAGACCTGTATAGGCCACCATTGACAATTCGAGTAATGGATTGTCGGAGTTTTGGTAGAACTACTTTGGTTGGTACACATACTATAAATTCTATACATAAATACATCTATACACCAATGACCAAACGCGAGAGAGACATCGAGGAAAGAAAAAAGTCACTGATACAGCTACAAAATGTAGATTTACGAGCGAATTGTATAATTCAAGATAATATAGTGACAATAGAAAACGAACGAGAAAGTTGTCCGCTTCTAATAGGTACTGGAGAAGGTTCTCTGTCTTATGGGACAGGCGTTAAATTAGGAGCAAAGAAGAAAATCAATATGCGTGAACCCACTAAGAAACGAAAGGTCAGCACTGACTCAGTATTAGATGACGACGCGAGCAGTAAAGACTGGTGGACAAAATATTTTGCTTCTGTGGAATCAATGATTAAAGAAGAAAAGGAAGCTAAACGAGAAAGAGCGGGTTTTCTTCAAGCGCCTCATACGTCAAATGTCGAAGATATTAAGAGCCCACGCGATGAAAGATTTTCACCACAGTTTACACGTGATCGCTATAGACGACAACAACAACCACATTCTCCGAGAATCAAATTAAGCCCGACAATATCAAAGAAAAATGAAATCCCAAGTTCAGCTTTGACTAAGGTTAGCTTACTTAACCAATACTACTTACATTGTATTAATATTGTACGTAAAAATTTATAGTCATGTTGATTAAGCCTAAAAAGTATAGTGCTATAAATGTTCAATCAACAGATCTATCCACACGAACTTGAAGCCGTACCAGAGTACGAGGAGTTTAAGGAATGGCTGCATTCATTTGAATTATACAGAGGGAAAAAAACAGGTGATGAAAATGAAGATGAAAACAGAGGAGTTGGTGTTTTCAAGGTAGAAAAGCCTGCTTTTTTTGTTATATTTTCTACTTTGTTTTATTATTCATACTTATTGTTCATCACTTCATTCCTTATAGTTTACAACTGAACAAAGACTTCCACCACAAATAACTCATATGTAGCATACATATTTCTTTCATTGTGACATATTCTAAAATTTTATTTATTTTCCTTACTTCTACTCCATCTGTCTATTTTAGTCCACTACTGAAGACAGTCCTCTTCGAAAAAGCGTAAGCAAAAGCTGGTATATACTTCTTGGAAGGTCTGACTATACTCACTACGCTGGATCAGCGTGTTGGTGAGATCAGTACTGGTACCCCCGCACTGCGCCTTAGTTTCAGCACATTGAGACGGTCATTCCACCATCATTCAGTCCGCAGATTCTGATTTGTTAACTAGCAGGATTGTAGCATCACAGAAAAGTTTGGCATTTAGAAATAAAGATGTTATTACCCTTACCCCCCTTCCCCCACTCTCATCTCTTAACTAAATTTAAATCAATAAGTATCTGATTTCAAGCGTACATTGATATTGTTAACGTGCTCTTTTTGTACTAGGGTGCGATAAAGGTATATAAATGGCCTTTACCAAAAGGAATTGATGACCATACTGTGATGGGATTTGACCCAAATAATGGATTCTTTCAAGGTGTTCCCAGCAACGATCCGATACGCGTTTTAGTGAGAGTTTACATAGTAAAAGCCACTGATCTGCATCCCATGGATCTAAATGGTAAAGCCGATCCTTACATCGCGTTGAATTTGGGATCTAAAATAATCAGTGACAAAGAAAATTATGTATCGAAACAACTTAATCCTGTTTTCGGAAAATGTTTTGAAATCGAAGCAACTTTCCCCCAAGATTCCATGCTAACGATTCAAGTGTTGGATTGGGATTTGGTAGGTTCTGATGACTTGATCGGCGAAACAAAAGTCGATCTTGAGAATCGTTTCTACAGTCGTCACAGGGCCACATGCGGATTACCAATGAAATATGAAGAGTACGTAAACGTATAATTATTTAATTATTAACTACTTAAAGCAATTACTTTAAATCGTTCTAGAATTCAGTTTTTCTGTCTGTCTGTAAGTTCTGTCAAATTTAGGAGACTGCTAAATAACGAATACTTTCTATCTTAATTCTGCTCGGCATTCAAAGCTTATTTTTTCTTCAAGTCCTCTCAAAGAGAGACAGTTTGACAACCTAACATTAAGTGCTAAACTGATTATTATGGGATCCAAGATGTTGGGTACATTAGCCAAAAAGGTTTTCTTGACTTTGTCACTTGGCAGGAAGATGTCAAAATAATTTCGACTTCGAAAAACCTCTTTCTCTTACGATATAAATGATAAATGATAAAGCAAAGTACAATGCTCTGGCTTAGACCCCATTATAATTAAGATAGTTTTTGCAAAATACCTTGAAAATCAGAACATTTAGCCTTTCTAAGTTACTATGAATGGTGGTCACAGATCATATTTTTAAAAATGCTTTCCGAGGTGTCCAATTCCATCAATCAAGATTATATTTTTTAATTGCAATGTCAGTAGAAAACCTGAACCATACTCAAAAACTATTCATAGTCATCATCATCATCATTTCAGCCTATCACAAGTCCACTGCTGAACATAGGCCTCCCCCATCGATTGCCACGAAGCTCGGTCCTGTGCCACCTGCATCCATCGACTTCCCGCAACACTGCGCATGACGTCACTCCACGTCATGCTGCCACGTGAGAACCTTTTTTCCCCAACGGTTGTCAGTTCTGCGAGCTATGTGGCCAGCCCATTGCCACTTCAGCTTTCTGATCTTTACGGCTATGTCGGTTACCTTAGTTCTGCTGCGGATATCATCGTTGTAGACTCTATCACGCAAAGAAACACCGAGCATAGACCTTTCCATAACGCGCTGAGCAATTTTGAGCTTCCTCATACGGCTTGCAGTGAAGGACCAAGTCTCGGATCCGTATGTCATCACTGGTAACACACACTGGTTGTATACTTTGCTTTTGAGGCTTTGCGGTATACTGGACGAGAAGATATGACGTAGTTTCCCGAACGCAGCCCAGCCGAGTGGGATTCGTCGATTGATCTCAGAGTCGAAGTTGGACTTACCTAATCGGACAATTCGTCCCGGGTATACGTACTCGTCTACAACTTCGAGCATTGTTCCCAACAACAACCGGTAATGGTGTGACAATGACGTTTGACATGAACTTCGTCTTGTCCATGTTCATCTTAAGACCAACCTGTTGGGAGACGTTATTGAGATCAGTGAGCATTGTACTAAGCTCCTCCAGCGATCCTGCCATAAGAACTATGTCGTCGGCAAATCGAAGGTGAGTGATGTATTCGCCATTGATGTTGATATCGTATCCTTTCCAGTTGAGCTGCTTGAAAACATCTTCCAATGCAGGGGTGAAGAGTTTCGGGGATATAACTTCACCCTGTCTTACACCTTTCTGCAGTTGGATTGGTTTCGTACTCTAATTCTGTACTCGGATAGACAACGTAGCCCCATTGTACACCTCAACACTTATACCGAGAGTCTATCTGGCACCGCTGGAGTGACTGGAGCACCGCCCAATTTTCGACAGAATCGAAGGCTTTCTCAAAGTCCACATACGCCAGACATAATGGTAAATTTTACTCCTCGGTCTTTTGTACAATCTGGCGAAGAGTATGTATGTGGTCTATGGTACTATAGCCTTTTCGGAATCCGGCTTGTTCGGGAGGCTGGAAGTCGTGAAGTCTGTTTACTAGACGATTTGAGATGACTCTCGAAAACAGACCGTAGACGCGGCTTAGAAGCGATATCTGTCTATAAATTTTCAAAAGGCAGTTATCCCCTTTCTTGAAGAATAGGACAACCACGCTTCTATTCCACGCTTTCGGCGTAACACCGCCATGAATGACGGAATTAAACAGCATCTGAAGGACAACAAGTATCGGTTTTCCACCCGCTTTCAGAAGCTCAGCTGTAATTCCGTCCTCACTCGGCGTCTTGCCGTTTTTAAGCTGTTTGAGAGCCATCCTAATCTCTCTCAGACTGACGTCCAGGATGTTATCGGAGTAATGTCGGATAAACATAGCTCTTGGGTAGTTACTCACATCAGTGTGTGGTTTCAACGACGTTGTGTCCAGCTGTAAATTCTCTCAATCTCACTCAAAATCTCGGCTCCAGCGGAAATACCTTTTTCAATACAGGCTGTATTAAATTTGCGTAAGTCTTGCCTCATACATTTGGAGATCTGTCTATTCAGTTGCCGATACGCTGACGTATCCCTTGTAGACTGCAGCTTTATCTCACGCCTGGCTTTCATGAGTTTAAAAGTGTGATCGGAGAGCTTTTGAGGCTTGTTCGTGCGGCGGGTCCTGCAAAACTTAGCTCCTACCGCATGGACAGTTTCCACTAGCCTGCTATTCGTATCGCCCACTGTAACGCAATAGTCTAGCCACTGAAAGCGATTATGCAATTCGAGCTGAAAGCTCAGCTCAAAAGAGTTTTGGATAAGGGCACGTGGTGGGCGGAGCGTAGACTTCACCAAACGAGACCGTTCGAGCCTAATGTTAAGATTCAGTGTGCCTCTTACCATTCGGTGATCACTGCCGGTTTTTACCCTAGATGATCACAGAGATATCACTGATGCTTTGTCGTCATGATGAAGTCAATCTCATTTTTTGTGGTACCGTCCGGGCTCATCCATGTCCACTTCCTGTCGGCCCGCTTCTGGAAATAGGAGTTCATCATACAGAATTCCTCCTTTGCCATGAAGTCAGCCAGCTGTTGCCCTCTTGGGTTCCGTTGCCCTACTCCAAAGTTCCCTACTCATCATCAGCTCATCGCCTTTTTTCGTACCTAGTTTTGCGTTAAAGTCTCCCATCAACACCGTGTAGTGAGTCTTAGAGCAATGCATGGCTCTTGAAATATCCTCATACATAGCCTCCACTTCATCAGTGGGGTGTGTTGAGGTTGGTGCGTATACCTGTATGACCTTCAGCGAATACCTTTTGGTTATTTTGAGTATAAGGTACGCAACCCTACTCGACACACTTCCGATATCGATCATATCGATATCGGAATCGATCGTTGTTGATGAGAGACCTGTGGACGATAAACCCGACACCTCCTTGGGACAGATGGTCACCCTGCCGATATAAGAACAAGTTATCGGATTTTAGGATTATAGTCCTCTCCCTGTCTTCGGACTTCAGACAACCCTATAATACTCCAGTGCAACTTGCTTACTTCTTCTTCCAGTTCTAGTATCTTCTCGTCGGTCCTCAATGTGCGCGCATTATATGTTGCCAGGTCTAGTCGTTTGGGTTGGCAGCTAGAAAGCAGCCGGTGATTCTTCGCACCCCCTGCCTCCCCGTTACCATAGCTGCCACTATAGCCAGGACTAGCGAGGCCGCCGGGGACTGGGGGCCATTGCTTTTTTCTACCTCTCATCATGGGGGGGTTTACCTTAGTTGCCACGCCTGGCGAGCATGTTGGCAACCGCAGTTTTTTTTTTGTTCTAATGCAGGAATATAATGCTGCCCATCTAATATAATTTTTTACCATTAGTCGCCTTTTACGACACCCATGGTCTGACAGGGTTGGCGCTATTCTTTACATCCGACAGCCACATGGAATTATTGTATTCCTTCAATGCTAAATTCTACACTTATTATTTGATCTTTTGATTTATACAAATTCTGTGTATTTGCGGCAGATAAATAAACAAACATAACCCGATCTACGATGGTTTTCTGCAATTTACACTTACTTATAAAAAATCAAAAAACTTGGTAAGATTTCTAATACTCGTAAATAACACAGGTACAACCTTCTAAAATTATCCATTTATTTATCTATCACAAGATTTAAACACATTCAAACTTATATTTGTAGCCAAGGTTACAATCGCTGGCGGGATACTATGAAGCCTACACAAATTTTAGCTAAGCTTTGCAAAGATGGAAAGCTGGATCCACCGATTTACGAACTTGGACGCGTTAAAGTTGGACGAACTATATTCAACATGCCGATGGATGATACAGAACTGTTTTCCAACTCTAACACAATTGAAGAACAAATGGCGCTGGTGGTTCTTCGGCGCTGGCAAGAATTGCCACGTGTTGGAACCCAACTAGTTAGTGAACACGTTGAAACCAGATCTTTGTATAATCCTAACAAACCGGGTATGTATCGAATGGTTCGCTAAATATTTTAAATTTTATTGGATGTGGGCCTAGTGGGGCATTTTGGTTTACGTAAAAGCACTAACGTCAGTAATTGCTTTTTTAAATCGATAAGAATTTGGTAAGAGCGCAGGCGCATTGTCATGGTGAAAAAGCACTCCGGCAGGCAACTTTAATCATCATTATTTTTCATTCATTACCGTCATTTATTTTTCAAATTCCCGCCAAATGTCAAGAGTAAATAGTTTGAGTTTTTTTTTTTTTTTATTTTTATCGCAATTGTTTCTTATGAATTTAAGATCTCTACTGAATAGAATACATTCATATAAATTAATGTAAAGTATCTAATTCAAAAACTTTTTGATCAACCTAATCAAGAAATACGTATTATTTTAATAAATAGACAATAATAAATATTAACGTAAACTAATGCGTTAATACGCTGCTTTTGAACTGATCTTATAGTTATTTACGTCTACTATTCTTACTAAGTACCTATTGTACATGCTTAGCAAACCTTATACTAGGTTAATTAATTCTGCAAAATAAATAAACAATTACTATAAAATCGCCTCTTCCAATCTGTTATACCTTCGCTTTTCTTAATTTATACCTTGATAGATAAAGCTTAAGAAGAAGAATTCTTTATACAAACACTGAAACATAGAAAAAATCATAAAAAGTATAATTAGCAGCTTTTAAATGTCCTCTAATGAAGTATAATATGAAACTTCAACCTTTACCCGGCGTTTGAGCTACTCCATATCAATCTAAACTTATATTGTCTTCTGATAAAGGTATCGAGCAAGGTCGCTTGGAAATGTGGGTTGACATGTTCCCGATGGACATGCCACTACCTGCACCACCAATGGATATATCGCCTCGTAAACCTAAATCATACGAGATGAGGGTTATTATTTGGAATACAGAAGATGTGGTATTGGAGGACGATGCTTTCTTCACTGGAGAAAAGATGTCGGATATTTATGTTAAGGGGTACGTTTCACTCCATGAACTTAATTAGACTAAATTACACTACATCATTTAAGATCCATTTAATATTTTGTTTTTTACCAGATGGCTTAAAGGTCCAGACGACTGTCAAAGTACAGACATTCATTACCGTTCCTTAACAGGAGAAGGAAACTTTAATTGGCGCTTCATATATCCATTCGATTATTTGGAAGCAGAAGAACGCATTGTTATTACTAGAAAAGAATCAGTATTCTCTTGGGATGAGTCTGAATGCAAAATTCCTGCACGTTTCGAGCTACAAGTTTGGGATGCAGACCATTTCTCCGCAGACGATTTCTTGGGTAATACCTAAAAAGACTGTCTTTGATAGTACTTTATTCAAAAGAAATAAAATACTAACACGATTAATAATTTTACTTACAGGAGCCATTACACTGGATTTGAACAGATTCCCACGTGGTGCAAAATCGGCGAAATTATGCACTCTGAAAATGCTTTGTGATGATGGAACGGTGCCAATGGTTAATATTTTTAAACAGAAACGTGTTAAGGGTTGGTGGCCATTTTACATCAAACGTGACAATGACGAAATGGAGCTAACAGGAAAAGTTGAAGCGGAAATACATCTTTTAACAAGTGAAGAGGCCGACAAAGTTCCTGTGGGCCTAGGACGCAATGAACCGGATCCGTTGGATAAGCCTAGGTATGTTGGATATCTCCAGTATCAAATAATTGGAATAATCAAATGTTGTTCTCCAGATATGACAGGATTCAAGTAATTGTGCTAAAGGGTATAAAAATCATAATTTTTTCTATTACAGTTGGTAATAGAAAAATTTGTCGCGACATTATAAATATTAGAGCTTAAAGTGCGAAATTTTCACTACCACACGTTGACCCGGTCATCGGCAAAATAGTTAAACGTAAACATCAGAATTTCTCCGCCTCATGGATAGACTACATAAAGGCATTCGACTCGTTGCCCATGCATGGTTTAAGAGGGTCCTCGAGCAGTACAAAATAGATTGTACAATCAGAGACTTCCTCGGGCAGTGTATGAGGCAGTGCAGTACGATCCTTTGTCATCTAGGTGAGAGGATGCCGGAAAGCGAATAATACGACGCGGTATTATCCAGGGTGAGAGTCCGATAAGGTTCTGCATCTCTTTAAATCATCTCAACACACTACTGGAGAGTTCAGGGAGAGGATTTCAGTTTCGGAAATGAGAAGCAAACCGACCACAGTAGTTCCTCTCCAATCGCACCCAACGGAATGGAGTTGGAATGTATAAGTGTGCGGTCCTCCTGTAGAAATCACAAAACATAGATATCGATGCAACTGGCATGAATGAATCAGTTCGCGATTTGTTTTTTGCACGCCTAATAAAAGTGTTTAACAGCCATTTGTCATGCGTGAACAAAGCATGTGCACGTCCTTATGTGTACCTTAAGCATACATAGGTGGGCTAAAACCAACGGACAGAAAAGTTAATAAACGCTGTAAACCCAGGTTTAAAAACTTTGCCGACGGAGTGCTCCATCGTTCAAACGTGGATGAACCCTCCGACTGGGACCTATCAAGGCTGAAGAAGAGTCCTCTTGGTTTCGTATCATGCATCATCAATTATTGCATATAAAAAATGCTAAAATGCTCCGTGATTACCACCAGCTTCCTAGGCGTTAAATGTTCTGGTAGTGTACTCTAAGGGACTCTAAAATATAACGGCGCCGACGTAAAACTATGAGGGGGAAAGTCCGTCCCCAAATGCCTCTGCTTACGAAATTTACTACTTTGGTTGTTAGAGGACATTGTAACAGACGAATCAGCCGCCATCGCCGATAAAAAAGCAAGGTACGGATTCCGAGGGTATCGAAAGAGTAGCAGATGGAGCTGGATCCGGCAGACCTATGACTCCTGGGATGAAATTAGACTCTTGGACCCAACAGCATTCTATGAGTTTTGTAATGTTCTCGATGCGATAGGAGAACTTCGTAGTTTTTTTAACGCTATTTGAGTCATAGAATTTATACTATTTCGACATGGTAAGAAATAATGCCAGTCTGGGGCGGGGTCGGAAAAATTGCCTGAGTAGAAATAAAAAGAATGGGTGGCCCTCGAATTGTCACTTACCACTCATGCCACATGTGTTGCTCGATGCTCTTTGAACACGTCCAGAACCTGCCTATCTATCAGAATAATCGAACGTTCAAGTAGGTAGCTCAATAATTGTCGTGATTAAGACTTAAGTTCTACTTGATAGATATAGTGGCATGTGTTTTGGTGGTGCTTTTAATACTACCAACACTTTTAACACTACCCTGAACGTCCATCATGGTGGCGATGAAATTTCAAAAAATGCCTTCTTATCTAAGGCGAATATATCATATAAACATTATGAATACAGGCAGGTAAATGTGGAAAAACTGACTGATCTACTATCCTAAGGCTGAAATCTGGAGTGTCAAGGCCGCTTGTTTCTTTCTCAGTAACCGTATGGACCAGTGGGATAACTGACATTCCGGCTGGTGCACGTATTATCAGAACATGGGGGTGGCTTCGAGAAGTACCTTTGTCATGGAGGCGGAAGAGAACTGATTATGGAGTATATTGATTGTGGCTATGACAAGAGCACTGTACAGCATATGATGATCAGCACCGAAGACTGCTCGTGGATTTGACAGATAACTTCTCGCTCTTAGCCTTAGGGCTATGGAGATTGAGTGAGAATGAAGCGCCGATGACTAGTTTATAAAGAAGGGACCGAAAGCTGGAACTGATTCCATCCTCATAAAGGGTACCTTGTAGTGATCGTTCACGTGGTTTAGTCAAAGGGTTTCGCATTGCCTTTTCGTTGCCCCCACGGCTGAAATTTTCTTCACGTAAAAAACCACACTGGTCCGGCCTAAGAGACGATTTAAAACATGACGGGGAACATTGGCCCGGATGTTCCCGCATCACAACAGTTTAATTCCGTATCCGGCACTGGAATCCTCGCGCATGATCGTGGTATCTTTGGGTTGCCCAATTTACGGCCTTGTAGGCAGTTGTATTGTATTCATACCGTGTTAACGTATACATTATTATACGAAATTTAATGATGTCTAATTCACTATATACACACAAATTTAATGAGCAAATATAATGGGAAGCGGCGATAGCACCCGTACGCAGCTCTAAGAAGCCATACACAGCTGACGGCAATCCTCGGGTATGACCGCAAGAATTCAGAGATGAATGAAAAAAACAATTATATACAAATACGAAGTTAAATAATAAAATAGACTAATTTCCATTAACACACTGTAAAAAATTTCCAACGCCCGTCCACCCCGGTTCTACACATTCAAAGAGTAAGAAACGGACAATAATTTAACATCGAAAATTAAGTTAAGTTTCAGGTACTATGTAAAAGCACCTGCCACCATCTCACCCCATGGATGCCGTAAAAGTCGACAAAGAGAAATTCCAAATAAATTTGCCTATAACAGACTGCGGTAAGAACATAAGATCGAGTATGCCAGAAATAATTTAATCCAATCCGATGAAGACCTGGTGGTCTATGGTGGAATATCCTTCATAGATAGCAATTGTGAAGATAATGCTTAAGATGAGAAATCTAAGAGTGAGGATTTGTGCGGTTTTTAAGCCTCACCTTTAAAAAAATCAAGATATTTAACATGATGATAGATGAGTGCAAATTTCATGTAGATGCCCTGTTGTAAATTTCAAGTATCAATTCTCAGATATTTTGATAACTTGTAAGCAACTTATTGATTTAGTCATTTACTTTTTTATTACATTTCAGCCGCCCAGATGCATCTTTCATGTGGTTTTTAAATCCACTGAAGTCGATTCGCTACATCATGTGGCACAATTACAAGTGGAATATATTTAAATATTCTGTAATTATTCTGGTGGCCATCATGTTATTAATGCTCATATTCGCAGTGCCCGGATACATAGTCAAGAAACTCCTCGGAGCTTAAATGAAATATTTTATCGATTATTTATGTGTTTCAAAAATATTTAACCTTCAATGTGTATTATCAAAAAAACAATGTTTCGCAACTATATCTGTGTAAATCATTGTATTTTATGAAATAAATATTAAAAATAAATTGTACATTTTATTTGGACATCACATTAAAGTAAACTCATATTAAACAATAAAATAGTAGGAATAATACACATCACGTGAGATACTAGCAGATTTAAGTACAAACTTGCCTACGTTTAGGTTCGGGTTGAGTCGCGGCAATATTCAGTAGCGGCATCGACGACGTCGCCGGCGACAGCAACTGCGACGCCGGCGGATCCTTCTACGCCTCCGTCGGCGGCAGGAGCTACGCGCTCTGCGTCGCCTTCTACATCCCCGCATCTCTTTCGCTGCCCAATTTAGGTAGTGAGAACCTTTTCTTTCAAGGAAACCTAATGCCGCACCATTCTCTAAGATTTTTTCCACAGTCTGGCTTAACTCTTCGGAGTTATCTTTCCCACAATTCGTACGCAAATGGCCCAAAATCTCAGCCAAAGTAGCGCCTTCTTTAGCGTCCTGGAGATATTTTATAATTAACCTACCTGGATGGCACTGAGGCGTCTGACTTTCCCTCGCCTCTTCCGTCGACATTATTAAAAACAATTTAAACAAATTTAATATAACACTGCATTAAATTTTGTGCGACAACATTTTTGTATTGTACAATCAGTCAAAAGATTCGCAAACTTCATAAAACAATAGCATTCAATTTTCGAAAGCTTTATTTTTCTTTTACCTTACATTGAGACAAAGAGTTTAGATTTTACGTATTTAATTATTTTGAAAGAACGAAACGATAGTCTGTGAAAATACCAATCAAAAGTTGTATTTTTACAAACCAAATGGTACAAACGAATGTGCGTGGTAAAAGTTCCTACCAAATACATAGTCGTTGGTGGAAAAAAAAAAAAATTAAGCCACAATGATTTTTTTAATTTAAAAATAAATTGATGCAATTCACGCCACCTTGGAATCCAAGCCCACGATGCAAATCGTACGAGTATGTATCGAGAAATCATTGGTCCGACCCTCCACAAAGTAATCGAACTCGCTTCATGATTCGGAGTTATCACGGCTATTAGTGTTATGGGACAGAATACTTATAATACTTACAAAAACACTACTTCAATGCAGTTTTCTCCATCGTTTAGAAAACCTCATAACGAAAGATTATATGCCTAATACATTCACTTTATAAACTACAATTCAGGCCTGCGCTAGACACTAGTTGGGTATAATTATATACATAAAGGTAGTTCATTTTTCAACTCAATGATATTTACATAAGATTCAAACCGCAACCACTCACGTTTATCGAGGTTTTCAAATATTATATTTTCAGAAAAATAGTGGGGCAAAACAAGACAAACCACAACACTCACTTTTCTATACTATTTAGACGGATGCAAAGTTACAGGTATTCGTAATGCAGCCGTGGCCAATTATAAATTGCATCATTCAGTAATTATTTTACAGAATGAAGTGTCAAATTTAGCTAAAACGTTTTTTTAATCATTTAATGAAAAATATATTTCTTGAGTTAAGTAGGTGGTATTTTGGTCGTAGAATTCACTCTCGCAGCGGTTTCTATTTGCGACATATTTATATGTACATATATATATGTATGTCTATGCGATTATTTGCACGTTATCAAACTTAATGATCCTTTTTAATTTTTGTCTGTGTTTGGTTATTTTCCGGACTTATTTCTAAAATTATAATATGATCAAGATCAAAAATATCATACACTATACAGCGTGTTTCTACATGAATAATCTGGAAGTTTCTATGAAAATAAACAATTCCTCGACTTTCATGTTTATGAGAACAAACGAATCTTATTATTCCTCGAATCACTAACGGGTCAGAGCATTGCAAAGGAACCGCCACGGCCTATGATCGAACACCTCTAACCAAGCACTTGTCTCGATTAAAAGGCGAGATCATACACACACTACACATGTTCACACTAATTTAGGTGCAGGAATTTGTACAAGGACCTTCGTTAGCGCTTTCTTGCCTTTCGGGACGCCGCGGTGAGTAGGGTAGACCACACGGCCTGGACTTATTATGCATTATCATTGGTTAATAATTTTGTTGGCGCCTCTGTATACTAATAAAATGTAATTATAATAAGCTCTTACAGCGGAGCTTCGATTATTTTTTATTACTACTCTAAAATTAATGTATTTTAAAATTGGTAGAATAACCAATATATTCAGTACCAAAACGTACAGTTTACTTTATAAAGTTGTTTTTCTTTGCATAAACTTAATTAAAAATATACTGACTTGAGCGCGGTCCAAGTTGACTTTTATTGGAAGCAAACGTCCAAGTGTACTCTAATCACGGTTGCCACATCATCACAGTTATCAAAGTTGACTAGGTTTCTTTACAGAATCACGTAAAAGTCACCCAGTAGAGGTACTCTTTGGTTTGTACAACAAATATTTAGAAAATGCTGGCAAAATAACTTAATGTCTATTTGGTATTTTACTAAAACAGAAATGTCAGGTGTCATATAATATTTTTCGAAACACAGATTATTGCGATTATTTTTTTTCAAAAATTATAATTGTTTTTTTTTGTAACTACATTTTAAAACTATCTTAAAGCTAAGGATTAACTACATAAAAATGACTAAGCAAAATAACCAAGAACAGGACACAAACACTTCCAAATTGGTGATGAGTGCATTTTATAAAATCACCGGAAAAGATGGTGCAGCTGCCGAAGATGTAACAAAATATCTGCAAAATAAGTTCGGAGACGTGTGGAGAGTAGGAATCTTAACAAGCAAAGCTGAACAAACGTTGAAAAGGAGTGCAGCTCTTGGTTTTTTAGATAAACGAGGAAAAAAATATATAGAAAAACTCGCACACGGTGTTCGGCGTTGTAAACGTACACGCAAGAGCCGTCGGCGCTGGTTTCAACGGCGCAGAACACCAAGGCGACGCCGTCGCCGACGCTCGTGTTGTTGTTCTTAATACAAGTTAAAACGATATCAACTCGTCTTGGTGCTAAAATTTACAGTTATTACGGTATTTGATTTTTTCTTTTAATAAGAGATAAATCTGGTGAGAAGGATTTTTTTTATTAATAAATTTTTAAATTAGAGTTTCAAAAACGCTTTCATTTTATTTCTAGTTTAGAATCCATACAATAATAAAGCAGTAGAAAAGTAGTTCTGTAATTCTAATAATTTTGGGAAACTGAAGTCAAATCAGAGATTTTAATTGTTTTTATTTATTTATTATTTTACTGTACTTCTGTATGTCTGTATTCGCGTTTTACACAAAATTTACTGGATTGATTTAAACGAGATATAGTTAATGATCCTGGTCAACGTATTAGCTACTCTTTATCTGGATCTACTGTAAAAAGGAGCGTTATCCCTTTCCTTTTTTTAATAACTACTTGGCGACTTTATAAATGATTCGGTTACATAAATGCTTAGAACGTTCAGAAATCAAATACGCATTTATAATTTTAAAACAAAGGACAACGTGAAATGAAATGTGCCCAATATTATGGAGTTTGTACAGTCAGTATCAAATGTACGTCTTGCTCTGTAATAGATTACGTGAAAACTATTATAGTCGTCATAACTTTCTCAATCCTGAATAACTTTTAACTATTTCGAAACAATCTGTACTGTGCGTGCCGTGATAACAAATCCTGTCTCACGCGCGCCCTGCCCAGGGATTCCCTAATGTCTATTTTAGTTAGTCACAAAATCCATTTTTACAACAAGAAAAGGACGCTTATTGTTAATAGTTTTCAGTTACTAGTCAATAACAATTAAATTATTGATTTTAGTGAAGGGCTAGTTCCTTACCGCTAAGACGTCGTCTTTTTACTTGATTTGTGAGTGTTGTTATTTGTTGTGTTGATTTTAGATTGCGTGTGAACAGATTTCTTCCGAAGTCGATACCGTAACATAGTTACAGGACGAGAATGTTAGTCTATATATATATGGTGGCAAGTGTTGCGCAAAATTAGGGTGAACATTCAACTTGTAACTATGTTTACACTTCTTATAGATTTGTTTCATATTCAGAAAATTTGTCGTCTCAAATTCAATAGTTGTATATATTACTCCTTAACAATGTTTATTTTTTAAATATATACATAGATTCGATATAATATGAACATAGTATGTGTTCGAAGCCCTCATAATTTTTATTCTTCCCTCTTGAATTATTATAATTGAAAACTTTAGTTTATGTATTATTTAAGTATAAGTTAGGTAGACAGGTTATGGGTAGGATTAGAGTAACTTAAATTTTGTTGTTTTTGAATCTTCACTGGTAACATCGTTTATTATTAAGTAATCTTGGTGCATCACTTGACGGTGAAAGATTACGCAAAGGTGTATAAAACGACTAGTCTTTCTTACCTAAAAAGAGCCAGCAGACTGACAACTCATTACATAACATCCGTTGGATTCTTTCTTCATAAATATTCCTTTAGTATTAGAGGCTCGTGGAATTTTTAAAGTAACGGCATGTATTATTTTCTTTTGGGAGATAAGCAACGAGAAGAAACAATGTGCTAATGACAACGCTAGACCCCATACTTCACGACAGTCGGTCGCTAAATTAGAGAAGCTGCGATCGGAATTTGGACAATTTCTTGCAAGGAAACAAAATAAATTCCACTGAGGCAGTACACACCGCCTTCAAATATTTATTCTCACTCCTAAAATTTTTTCAGCAATAGAATCAATGAACTACAAGAATCTATAAAATGGCAAAAGTAAATAGATAATAATAGTACATGCTTCGATTGATTAAATATATTATTTCATACAATAAATCCTTTTTTACTTTTTCCATATAATACGCTAATTTTATATGTAATGATATGTATACGTTTAAATTACAAAGGACGCGAAGATCTGGGTTGGACTATCGGTGCCAGCACCACTTAAGTTCTAAAAAAATTAAATCGGCTGTGAAGGAAAATATTGTGGATTACCCTGGAGTCTCAGAAAACATAAAAAAACAATTTTTATGATTTGAGAAGTCCGCCAACCTGCACGGAAGTAGTGTGGCAGACTTTCTGGTTCTAAAATCTTCTCCAATATTGAGAGGAGGCCTTTACTTCGCGATGGTACATTTATAGACAGCTACTTTACTTTATATTTCTAAATCAAAAAGGGATTCATTATTCCTGAACCAGGTGATAACCACTCACGAGACAAATAAAGAATATAAAGAGGGAATTACGCAGAACGAAAAACGCCACAACAGCTGAAAAAATATAAGCAAACATTGTCTAATGTTTGCTTTCATGAGATTTAAAAGAAATAATTATGACTTATCCCGCAGAACTCTTCCCACAGATGCAGAATTGGGAAACAAAAAAAAAATCATAGAAAAAACCATATAAAAACAAAGGCATGATCCGCAATTTTTTCTTTATTTATTTACACATAGCATCATATTATTGAGAGTTAATCCGGGTTTCGCTATATTCTGTGGAGCTCGTCTGCCTTTTGACCATGATCTTTTTCGCATGTTCTTGTCGTAATCCACTTTTCATTACTACGGACGGACAAAAACGGTTCGGTTTCGTAAGTGGTAAATAGTAAGTGTTGGATGGCAATCGAATGTTTCAGATCCTACCTTCTGACATTAATTAATGCCTGTTAATGTAAGAAATAACAGCAGGATTCCTCCCAATGCAGATGTTTGTTGGATTTAAAACAATAAAATGAGAAGTAATGATCAATTAATTTATTTATCTCTAAAATAGTATTTACACGTCTTTAAAACATATTCATATAATAATCGAAACATTTAACATCTATTAGGAGACACCAATTTAACTACACTTATCGCTTCATTTCTCATCCCTTATCGAGAATATTAAGATTTAAGGCTGCAAAATTAAGTTAAGTTCCCCAATGTGAAATAAAACTATCTACAGTACGTATAACATGGGGCCTGTTTAAACTAGAATTTATCGGACAATTTATTCAAACTAAGATGAAATATTAAGGAACATACATAAACAAGTGCCTTATTGTAATTAGGCCAAGGTAATTTAAAAATAAAAATTATGAAAATTACACCTACATATGGCTTCAAGTGTTATTTACTTGTATTTTAAATCCCATGTTACACGTAATTACCAGACTAGACAATTGAGTAAAATAAAACACTTGAAAAAACTCTGTACTTTATAAATATCAATAATCGAATTGTAATAAATCCGGGCCAGTTACTATAAACACACAGGTCAACATCAAAATTTAAATATGGAAAATAATTTAACTGGTGTTATAGCGTTTATATAAAGAAAAACTGGTAGCGATTCACAGGTTAAATTTCAATGATGTAAATTGAGAGAACGCTTAAGTAAATTTTTACAAACAAACTTTGATTACAACTTTCAAGTATAACTTATTAGCGTGATTTAGTTTCAGTTCACTCGGCCACATGAGTAAATATAGAATCCAAGCTACATACATACAAGCTGCCCCCGCACAACGGGCAACAACGCACACATGGCACGGCCACAGTCTTAATATTACTTACTACCAGTCATCCGGAACGTACTTGCCCGAGGCAACGAATAAGTTTTGCACGGAAGCGAGCGGCGGGGTCAGCACAAGTGAAATCTGTCAGTTTGCGCTCTAGTCTGAAGTGGTGTAACGTGTGAGAGTTGAAGTAAACGCATTTAACGAATTTATATAAATATCTAACGAATGTCTAAATTGTTTTGTTTAAAACAAGAAATTTCTTTTAAAACAATCTCTTAGTCTCTTTTATTACATAAGCTATCAAAGTTGTAGAAGTTGCATATATATATCTTACACCTAACTTAGCAACGTTAGGAGAATTTATGTGAGATTTCTAGTTTGTATTGATGTATTGATGATCAAGACATTTTTAAAATTATGATCAATATTGACACTACTAGTGCAACTTTGATAATTTGTATCTTGGAATATGATCTTTTTGGAGACATATCCTGTTTATATTAATAGAAAATATAAAATATATTACTAGACAGTAAGTCAAAATCTTCAAATCCTTCAGTTTAGTTAAGTACTTTTGACTCGGTAAATTATAATTATGTATACAAGTATTTATTGTGCGTGACCTGTCTCTCGATTGAACTACTGGTATGATATATATTTTAATGCTGTGGCGCGACGATGTGCGTGTCAGTGCTCCGTGCCTCTCACCAACGGCTTTACGTCAATTTCACGTCGTGGCACGCGTCGGGAAGAAAGTGTTAGCGCCGGGGATCAGATGAGGTCGCGCGCATTTAAACAGATTGCAGTCGATTGAGATTTTTTTGAGTGGTTTTATTGACTAAAATTACCAATCTTATTAGAAATGTAGCGAAGATTAACATTTGTACATGATACTTTAAATAAAAATTTAATTATTGTTTTCCGATCGATTATATAAAGGAACTCTATATTAGTTTGAAAATGCACCACACAAAAAGAATAATAAAAAAATAACAATAACTACAAGAATAATTCTATTGAATAACCTTGTTAGAATGCTTGGTCTCTAGGGGGATATTTACTCATGCGACTCGGCTGTATACTAAAGTTGTTACATTAGAAGTATTAACGAAGACACATTTAACGCACAACATATTTCTATTTTAATGCCTGTTACCGTAGACTGAAAAATATGCAAAATACCGGATTTTCAATGCCTGCTGGCACAAGACAACTATTCCGAAAGCTAATTCTTACGAGGCTTTCAATTAAAGAGGCGGGGTAATGACTTTTTAAGGAACGGCTTGGTATGAATATATATCAATATTTTTGTATCAAGGGAGACGACAGTGAGTAATTTTAAACATTTAAAGTTAAAATTTGATAATTGTTCCATTCGCCACAGTTGATAACAAATACAATTACAACCCTTAACGAACTGGGCTCATGCTCTGTATTTATACTAACACTAGAAAACATTCACAATTGTAATTTCAGTACAATAATTCATGAATTTAATTCAATCATTTAATTTATAATCTAATCATCCAGTCCCTTTAATAATTTAATTAGAGCAGAAGACAAGGTGTTTTCATTAATTAAACAATTAACGATTCTAAAACAAATCATTTACAAAATACAAATTCTTAACATTATCTTCATATAAGTATGGACTAAGAATTTATTAATTTCCTTAATTACATCTGCGTTTAAGCTGAGTGTTTGACAGGAATATTGCGAAACTTTTATAAATATTATACTGTACACAAATTCCATTAACGTATTAAATAAAACACATCGTCTACATACTCGAATTTTATAATTTAGAAACACTCATTTATCGTAGCTAAAGAACACTAATGTCGAATCACTAACCGCTAGAAGTCAAGCAGAGATGTCTCAGACAAACTTTCCAGAAGACCGAAAGTGTTCTGCGTTCAGGATGCGCCGACATTTGAAGTAATCATATAAACATGTGTGATCGCCGCGACTACAAGTAGATCGTTAACATTTCAGATTAAAATAATTATATTTCCAATTGCCAAACTAATGCAACTCCCTGTCAATTCGTGGCAGGGAATATATTTGCCGACAAATTACGCGAAATCCTTTAAAAGACAAACAGCGAAACTAACAAGCAGAGCACTTTCTATACAGACAAGTTCAAATTATTCAACGTTCTACAATAGACGAACATCATCTCCATCAATATAGTTCGTTCATTAATAAAAATGTATTTACATATGATTATTACTATATATTTTTAAAACGTTACGTGGGTATATACACTTCACAAAATTCTTATTGCAGTTAAAATGGATTAAAATTAGACAGAGTTGCATATTAAAGATCGATTTCAATAACAATTATTAAATATTATCCAACATTTACACTCACATATGTTTTACAACTATTTCCCACTTTACAATTTATATGAAACACCATTTATTAAATTATATTACATAAGGACAGGACTTCAAATTGACATTAATTGTATAAATCTCTCGCATAAGCATTTCTTATATTTTACAATGTGCATGCAAGTTGTCGCGTGTGATTTTTCATACGATATTATTTTTGGTAAACAAATATAGACATTGGATAACATGCATCTAAAAAGCGAGAATGCTTTAAGAAACCAACACACATTTATACATTGGTAATTCTATATTTATTCAAGTAGATACTCAATTCATTACAAACATTTTCTCTCCAATTAAAACATCTATTTAAACCATTTTTTAGGTTCTAATGTCGTGTAGTCTACGACAAACGTTAAATGACAATTATCTGCTACACATTTTTTACGCATCTTGAAGGAAGTATATATAATTAGATACGATCAAACACTCAAGTAGTAATAAGTTACTATGCAGGGACCGTAAATAAAAACCGCCAAAAGTAGTGCGGTATGAAATACATCAGCTACTAGTCTTGTTACTTTGTATAGCGTCTCTGTTACCTTTACGGTCGCATAGCGAGTAGCACTTTTAACACACTTAATTCACAGAAGTCATCAAATTGCCCCATCGTTTTGAACGCCGGAACTAATACGTCACCAGAATAATAAAGTCGACAAATACGTCATTGAAAAGCACTGCACAAATTACAAGATCATATTATGTCTGATATAGAATGTTAGAGAAAGTGCAAACCTCTCAATTGTTATCTTCCGTTTTGAATACGTTCTATTATTTGTATTTTGACAATATGTATTCCTAAGAAATCGAACTATAACTTAGTGGAACCGCGAAATTGGAACTAATTCTAGGCAGTGTAAGTTTTATAAACAAAATTTATTTAATCTCTTAAAGGACATAGCGTAAAATGAGCTCTCTGAGTAATATAACATCTATTTGCACAAACTCTAACATTAATAGTTATAGACAATGCATAAATTGTAAAATTATTGACTAGTAACATTCTGATAATATACTCAATTATTATTATGTATTGCTTAAATTACATTTTCTTAACATTATTTGTTAATATCAACTTACATCATACATAGATACGTCTAGAAGATACAAGTACTTTACAATTAATTAACTTTTGTAGTACAATTTAATTTAATTATCTACTATTAAAATAAATTATATATATTTTTGTGATGTTGGTTTAGCAAAACTCCCAATCATTAGCATGTAACGATTGCGGTGCAGTGTTATATCATTTAGTTGGTCAAATTCAAAATAACTTACGTACAATTTATTTACTATTTAATTTGAATGCTGGATATATTTAGAAAAACAACAGTTTTCTAAATATATCCATTTGTGATTTAAATTAAAAAATAATCGTTTATTTACAAGTGGAAATGATAAATTTGTAAAGATTAAGATTGAGCAATGTAGATATTCATATATGTGCAGTAATATACATCTAAATAAAAATTAAATAATATTTAAACATAAAACAATGAACTTTGGCACAGTACATTGAACCCTTAGTGTAAAATTCTAAAAAAATCTACACAGAATTTACATTTAATTAAATATTCGCCCGAGCAAGCAATTAAAATATAAATGTTTTATTTATATATCTATTTTTAATACATATTATTTATTTGGTGAAATGAAAAAGGAGATATGTTAATTATAATGTAATGAAATAACAGATATATATCAATTCCTTGCAGTATTTTTAAGATCTTAAATAACCTCAATTGACATTAGAGACTAAGCAACTACAATAAGATTTCTGTAAAGAATATTTACTCAAGAAAAGATTGCATATTTTGATGTTAAATGTTTTTCCCGCCAGCATTAAGCTTTGCTGCGTTGTTATTTTTACAAATAAATAAGGAAGTAAACATTTATTCAAAAAAATCATGCGTTCATTGTTCATGTATGGCACAAGACGTAATATATGTTAAAAACACATCCAATTTATGGTGGTATGCACTGAGAATTGCATATAAAATGTTGGGGAAGTTATTTTATATTATTTTGTTATTATTACAAAAATATCTTATATTAAAAACATATATACAGCAAACAGAATTATAAAATGTGTCTTATATATCGTTAGACACATGAATGAAAGTTATACAGACTGGCGACGGGAAGCGTAGAGTGTAAGTTGCGAAATATCTGTTACTGTGGTTGCCAGCCAATCAGTGGACCGTTGCGATTGCGGCTAATCGGCATCCTATTAGCTGTTCCCAATGGTGCCCTTGTCCAACAGTGAACTTTTTAGAGGCTTAAAGAAAAAAATATAATCATTACTGAGTCTTCTCAAAACCACTGAATGGATGGAAAAAATAGAAACATCATCTGATGATGTTTGTCTTTTTTAATAACAATTTATTAATTTAAAAATATAATTGTTGAATTAATTATTATTGTAAAGACTATATTTCTGGCAAATTGCACTGCACCGCATTCAAACGCATATACGTAAGGCAAGTCAGAACAAATTAGAATATACAAATTAATCTAAATAAACTAACAATAAAAAATGCCTCCGTTGGCTGATTCACACGGAAGGCACAATAGTCTCTACGCAACGGCAGTCCGTACCAAATTTAGTCTGCATTGCTTAACATTATAAATACTAATTACGACACCATTCACGACACATAATTAAACAACAAATTTGGAAAGATAAAGTTGTGATTGCACGAAAAAGCGTTCCTGAAAAACAAAGGATCGGATGTAAAATCTTCGATGAAACTGCCTCTTCGCCGTGTTAAATAAGCTACAGAAAGTTCGTGTATGCGAAGCACTCATGTTCATAGTAGAACAACTGTGGGTTGCGATGTTCGCTTGCACACAATGGATATTATTAAGCTAGACACGGAACATCGCTCGTTCCATGGTATTTTGCTCGTCCTTCTGCAATTGGCATAGTTTGTAGTTAGATTATAATTAAAATTACCAACACAGGCTATCACAAGGCGAGTTGGAGTGTAAACATTAGTGTGGCATAGGCGTTCAGGCAGTGTCGATGTCGCCTACGTTAATCCGATCCTCGGCCGCCGTCACAGAGAAGCCAAGTATACGCGCGTCTACTTTGAGCATTTTATTCTTTTTGGTTTTCTTTCCCTTGCCCTGCGAAAAGAAACATTTTTAAGAGCATGCTCTGGCCGAAGGTCCTGATCAGCGCAAAGATCCAGTTCACGGCTGTAAGACCGATCGGATAATTTTAGGTGCCAATTCCGGACAAAAAGACAACCCTTCTCTTTAGCCTGTCTACCGTCCGCCCAACCGACAAACACATTTTTCGGGATTTGGTCATCTTTCGGCATGAGAAAAATTTGGATCCACGGAAGCAGTGAGGAATGCTTTTTAAAATTTTAACACAAACATGTTTCCCAAGGTTTTATCACAAACGCATAAAATTCCATTTATCAAGAAGACTGTATAACTAAATAAATAAATTGCTTTCCTAAAAAATCAAATTTTCAAGGCAATACGCATACTTGCATCAAGTCATGTTTTTAAAAGTGAAAAAAGCCATATAGTAGCACGCTTACTGTTGACGCAGTGAAATGAGCACTTACCCAAAAACTATCTAGAAGGTATCAGTTTTTACGAAATTTGTTTTAATACCACGTCATCAGTTCAGGAATATCTTATAAAAAACATTACTTTGACTTAAGTATGGTCAATTACGTAGTCACAAACCTTCACCTCTTGATAATCGGAGCCAGAAGGAGTGCGCGGATTAATCGCCATAGCCGGAGAGCATAAATCATCTGATGGAGTCACCATACCCACACGAAGAAGTTTAGACCTGTCGGAATATAAGTCCAGAATATACAGGCGATTAAGCACGTAAAAAAATGTAAACGTTTAAATGCGCCTTTTACCACTCCACTCGTATCTTTTCTAATTGTTTTGAATGTCGTCTGTAGTACTGTATTTGTAGATGCAATTTATGGCGAGAGCAGTGCCCGTACCCTCGTACTAGTGCAGCTGCCCTCCATCATTAGTCTGTGTGATTTCGGTGCAGCATAATCGGATGGATTTTCCGCTATGTGTCGGTCACCAGAGCCTTGTAAGTTAATCAGCAGAGAAACCCTAATATAAATAGCTAAACGAACCTTCTTTCCAAGAATTGACGAGCAAAATCACAGGAATCCTTGGACTCTCCCAAGTAGCACTTCACGTAATCTTTCACCTCATACGGCGACTCGATGTCCTTAAGGAAGCCCACAAAGGTTGGCACTAAAAGTAAAACAAAATTTTGTTTTTACGATTATTGATGAATATTTATATTAAATATGGAGTTTCCCATAATAGCAAAGGTGAAATGAGCTAAACGTAAACGTCTTGAGTCAAACGTAAAGTAAACTCTAATTAGTAGAAATAAAAAAAAGACCTAGGACTTCCTTGTAAATTTTTGTTTACTTTAATTCAAATCTTGATTCACTTTAAAATTAATATGTTATATAAATGATATTTGTATTCATTCAAATTGTAGATCTTGTAGTTGAGCATATTAACGAGAGAAGAAAGAAATACTCTATCTTAACCTTTATTCAAAGTTATAAAGAAATATGTAACGTACACACACCATACAAACTTAAACAAGAGCGTATGTGTCCCGCCGATTCACCATCCACCCGCTCCAAAACAAAGCTCAAAATGTTGAAAGGAGGGCTATGCCCTGTATTGGGGAGTGTAAAGGCTTTTTAAATTTAGGGACTCCCCCAAGACTAGTAAAAAAATAAATGATTGTGCTCCAAGGACGATACGGCCAACGGGCCCGATTTGACATCGCTGGTGTGATGTACATTATTGCAAACGAATTCCTGAATACTTCAATGCTTGCCGTAAGTGGGTTAATGTTTTACCATCAATCTTTGAGCTCCATAAAGCTAGAACAGTGGTGCACCACGATTCGAACTCGGTTTCTGGCGTCGTCTCCTTCTTAGACGTAATGGCAACTGCAACCTTTTTCTTATTGTTTTTGTTTAACTCAACAGACTTTGATGGCTCTTGGGGTTTGTCTGCGGGTTTAGCATTGCTATTTGTCTGCGTGTCCCAGAAACCTCCTGTAAATACAAACTACATTATTAAAACTCTTAATTTCAAAAACGACTTTAAGCCTAAAAACAAGAAAATTGCATATTACGAACCCCTTAAAATAAATAACCAAATTATAAACCGAACATCTACCACGTAAAGTAGGATATTATATTTATAACACTCTTGTGAAACCCCATATTGACTATTTAATATAAATCTGGGGCGCAGCCGGTAAAAACAACTTAAATCTGGTACAAAGAGCACAAAATAAGTTGCTAAAAGTCCTTTTCCACTTTGATTATTTCACGCTTACAGACAAAGTCTATAAAATAACTAACTAAACTACCTAATGTGACCCAGACGTATGGTTACTACATCTGTTTATTAGTACGTAAAATATTAACAAAAAATATACACACACAAATTAGTCTAACCAAAAAGAAAGAAATACAAAAAATTCAACTAAGAAACGCTAACTAACAACCTAGTTCTCTTAGCACCACGAACTAAATATGGTAAAAAGAACCTTATGTATGAAGGCGTCCAGTTTTATAACAAGCTTCCTAAAGATATTAAAGAATCGAAATCATTTTACTTTTAAAAAATGACTCAAAAATCATATAATACAAAACAATATATAACTGTTGTATCATGTTGTGTATGTATGTATATACTTATGATGTATTTTTATATGCATATATATATCTATATACAGTGGTGGTCATATAATTAGAAAACTTGTCCTAACTTTGCATCCACAGGATGGATAATAAAACAAAATATAAAAAATATTAGTAAAAAATATTAAGGGTCTTATCGAATACAACGATAATTGTTTTTTCTTTTACGTATTACGCATCACACATAAATTCCATTCCGGAGCAGTTCACTCACCACCATTAGGCGAGCTGGCCCAAGGGGCATGCGGGATCGGCGGGGGCGGTGCTGCTTGGCGCTCTGCCAGCACATGCGCTGCCGCAGAGGCCGCTGCAGCGGCTGCCGAGGCCGCTGCCCCTTGCCTACGTGCTTCCGCCTACAAGCAAACCACCTAAATTAAAATGCACGTAAATGTTCTTATATACGCCTATTTTTACGTATCGTATGTATCGTGGTGATTGGATTGATATTAACGTTATAATAAAAGTAGTTCTCAAGACTAGAAAATTAGACGCATAAAGCGAAAGGTTTGTTCAGTTTAGGTAAAGTAAGTCTTAGAAAGTATTATATTAGGTCCTTATTTGTGAAATTAACACATATGGAATAAGTAAATAACGATTTGTTTTTATGAAACGGTAACGAAGTATGTACCATTATTATCATGCATTTTATAGGTAGTTCATTGATTCAATAGAACAAAAAAAAAATTGGGAGCGAATCTAAAAAATCTTTGAAATCGGTTTGGACTGCCTTATTGATTTTTTTTCCTTGCAAGAAATTGTCCAAATAGTCAGTCTGTCGTGAGGTATGGGGTCTAACATTGTCATGAAGCAACAGTGGACTAGAGCAATTGGCCAGTCTCGGTTGTTTAACGGCTAGCTTTTCCATCATGGTTTGCAATTAATCACAATACATATCTGCCGTAATAGGCTGGCCAGACCTTAAGACAGCTGTAGTATATGACAACAGCGCTGGTCCACAAAACACTCACCAATACCTTTTTCTGAGTCAACTTAAGCTTAGGACAGAATTTGGCCGGCTCTTCTGGGTTCAACCACTGTGATGAGCCTTTCCGCTTGTCCTAAAGTATCCATTTTTCGTCACAAGTAACGATACGATTCAAAATCCCCTCGTTATTGTGACGGTTAAGTAATGTAACGCAGCACTGAATGCGTGTCATACGGTACCCATTTCTCGAGCTATTTCGCTTTTCCAATTTGTTTCAAGTGAATTAAAATTGTTTTATCACTCATACCGAAGCTTGTCGCTAACTCTAACGTGGTTTGCGATAGATCCGCTTCGCTTTTCGCGATCATCTTTAATTCTTCATTGTCAACTGGAGTCTTCAGCCGTCCGCGGGGTTTGTTTTGGAGGTCAAAATCTCCAGAACGAAAACGCTGGAACCAAAACGAACCGTGCTTTCTTTTACAGTAGCATCCCCATACATATCACTAATTCTTCGTGCTGTGTCGGCGGCACTGGTGCCACGGTGGAACTCATATTCGTAAATAACCCAATATGTCAAGTTTTCCATTTTGTTAACTGAAGGATGTCAAAGAAAAAAATTACGTCATGACTAAATTTTGAAATACATTTCATTTTGGAATTCCTAACCAAACGTCAGATTCGGAGATCAAAGTGGCCAGTACGACCAAACGTCATATAAGGGATCGAGGGAAAATAAAAGTACAAAAATATTTTTTTTTCTTCTATGTATTCTCCAGCAAGCCGAATGAATACATTTTTGAGATTATACGATTAGTTTATTTATACCCTTATAAAAAATGTTTTTTCCTTGCCTGAAAAATACAAGGAAACTGCTTCCTTAACTTTTTCGTCGGACGAGAATTTGTTTCCACGAAGATCTTTTTTCATTTTTGGAAAGAGGTAATAATGACTCGGACCCAGGTCCGCACAATAGGGTAGGTGATTTAAAATATCGAATCCCACCGTGTGCAGGTCAGTCTGTGCAACGCGGCTCTTGTGGACGGGCGCATTGTCGTGCAAGAGCAGGACATTTTCAGGCTGAATTTTCACTTCTTTTTTCTTGAATAACTTCTTTAAACCGCTTCAGGATTATTGCGAAATATTCTCCGGCGTATTACGTAGCTCCCTTTTTATGCCACTGCATGGAGTCTTACTTAGACTCAGGTTCATAAGTATGAACCCAAGCTCCATCTCCAACTATTCGGTTCAGTACATCATTCTTGTCTTTACCACAGAGGTTTTTGGACCTTTTGCTTGAGAACATTCGAGACGACGTTCAAGTGATTCCCTGCCTTGCTTAAAAAGGATACACAATAAACAAATACAAATTTTCGTTGCCTGGTAACAAAGTTAAACTATAAAACGTGGTAAAGCCAAGCGGCGGCTTTTGCTGGAGTTTCAATGGGCCGGTTCGAACGGGTGGGTAACATGGCCTCGCGGAATACCGGCGTGAAGTAGAGGGATTTTATGCTTCTGCGTTTCGTTCGGTGAGTGAGGTTTCCGGAGGCCCACTCCCCCTCCCCACTACTCTTCTTCCTCATTCTCTCTCCCAAAGTGCCGCAAGTGCGTTGCCGACCTTTGCACCTTTGCACCTCTGGTGTTGCAGATGTCCGTGGGCGACGGTAACAACTTAAAATCAGGTGAACCGCTTGTTAGTTGGTCTTTCCCATAAAAAAAAACTTAATAAGGGTGCTATAATCTATTTTCTCCATTCCCCAAACTTTCTTCCAAATTGAGTTGCTTAGTCGTCAATAGTCCGAAAACGAATGATACAAGTGTGACAAAACTTTATATTTATACTAATTATGACAATGTCGCATTATCGAACGTTGAATCCAACACCGCTATTCGGAACCTAAAAAGACACCCTCGTAGCAGTGAAAGCCGATTTCAATACCTATCACTTTAACCCCCTAGAACGTTCAGCTATATTACTTTTAACAACCATTACTACTACTGACGGACTTTCACTGTTGAGTTATTTAGAGGACTTTGATTAGTATATATATTATCAGGCTATCTATTATAGGAGCTAGGATCTAGGCAAAATTGTCTTGATACCTATTATAAAGATATATCTCGAAAAATTTGTGTCTTCGCAATATCATTTAAAATAGCTGGGCAGTAGACCTTCCCACTTACAGCGTTTCTAGGCGACGAGACTATAGAAAATATATAAATCTTCAAGCTATTTTCTAAATACGCATAATTTCAAAACCTACGAACGGACGGATAGATTTTTATAGGACCACTGAGCCGTTACAAGTAGTTATTACCTTTAGTTTGTTATTATTTAGGTTATTAAAAAAAATCGTAATGTAATGAGTTTTTTGGCTTCAGTGCAATAACGTAATGGACAGCGGTTTTACCCAGCACTACCACCCTTTTATGGTTTAGAATATTAAAACTCTAGCTGAGTCTGTGACATCGTCCACAATATTTTTTTCTCAATATTTTAACGTGGAACCTGTTTAGGTATTTATATCTGTGTTGCTCAATCGTGACAACAGTTAGGCGGATTTTGATGAAATTTGACGTGTGCATGTAGACTAAATTTACATTTTACCCTGGGTAAATAAACTTTCTTCTTACTTCACGCGGACAAAGCCGCGGGCGATTGCCGGTTTATGTATAATAAGTCTATATTAATAGTTTATATTATTATTACATTCACATTTACATTTAATTTACAATTACAACATTCGTAAAACATACTTGAGGTTATAAAAAAAATTAAGCATAAACCTGTATCTCAGCCAAAGTTGGTCCAGTTATATTAGAATTGGTCCCCTTCTTAGCCCAACCTAGGCCAGCCTGCATTTCCTGCCAAAAAGAAAATATCTTAATTGACGCAAATGATCCATTAATGTAAGGATAATATTTAAAAATCTTTTTTTTATTATTATTCCTTGTAAATAAGCAACTGCGTCAAGAAATTTGCTAGGGTACAAAATAACTTTCATTAATAATCCAGCAATACTTTTACTTTCATCACTTGCAAAACTATATAGCTTTGCATCATTGTTATCACATGCTTTCAAGTTTGACTCTAAGACGCCATATTATGAATGTATATATAAAGACATCGTAGTTTCATTTTTATTCGACGTATTAGTTTCGCAAGTTGTGTCATTTTCCCGAACACTCGTCCAAATCTATTTTGCCAGAAACATTTTGTATCGTATTATACACAGTGAATTTATTTGCCTTCGTTCTAGAGTCAGCAAGTACCAACTTAAATAGTAGTAAAATATTAGTAAAATTAACAACATTGCTGCAGCAAATTGCTGATTCGGATGCCTTTTCATTGCTGTGATCCAATAATCATATTTGTTCTTTGTTTATATCGCATATATATTACATTATATTAAAGTAAGAGGTCGGAGAAAAAGTTATTTCGAATTTATAAGTAATAAGTTGGAGTTAAATACTCTTTGGTTGTACTGTTTGTATCTAACAGAAAGGTGTGGTTTTTCACCACGATAACGCCAGATGTGTTATGTACCCGTAAACCAATGACATCTCTTTCAGTATGATTTGAACAGATTGTCCTTGCTTGGTAAGAAACTTGATAACGGCGCGATATTAGATTTTCTTCATTTTTTAAACTTTCTGCCAATTTGAATTGCTTTGTCGTCAATAGTTCGAAAATGAATTATATAACTGTCGGATCTTCTCTCGACTGCCTTTTGGGCGTCGGAAAAACTGTACCGGGGCTTTGCCCAAATTGTTCCTCACGGATGTGAATGCGAGGTTTCATTAGTCCCAACAGTTTCTCAAACACCTTCGAGATGCTGGGTAGAAGAGTTATAGGGCGATAACTCGAGGCGTTGAGAAGATTTTTTCCGGGGAGCATTATTATTCGCCCCAGTTTCTAATTCTTGGGGAAGTGCCCCGAGCGCAGAATTCCATTTTCCCGGTCCGAGATAATCTTGAGGTAATCTCGAAGGTGCGTCTCAACTGTTGTGACGTGGGTTAGGTTGGATGTTGGCCTGAACTGCTCTTGCAGATGATGTGCAAATATTTCAGCCCTTTCCGAGGATTTGAAGCGGATTGTGCCATCGCTGTGCCTCATAGATCTGATAGGTGCCTTTGTGCCCGAAAGCTGGCGGCAGAGCTTGTGGATTGAGGTCTAGTCCCCCTCTGCTCTGCTGAGATGTTGGTCCCAGCTCTCGGACGAATGCTGTGAGATTTCTTGTTTGAGTCTCGCCGCTAACGATTTAATGCAGTCTTTTGTGACGGATATCTAGAGCGTTGCCACTCCCTGCGTAGCCTCCGTTTGCGGGCCAACAGTTCCTGTATGTGGCGTGGAAGTAGGATTTGTGGTCTAATGGACGTACTTGTGGTGGTGGCCTCTGTCAAGGCTCCAGTGATTTGCTCCTGTAACATTAGGCAAAGTGTGTCCACTTCGCCTTTCGTTGATACGAGGATGGAGCGAGTTGTAAAGTCTAGGATTTCTCCGAACCTACTCCAATTAGTACTGGTCCCGGATCTACCATCCGCGTTTCCACCAAAGTTAGCAGCACCGGTAGGTGGTCAGAGCCGTGATCGTCTATTAGGACTTCCTGATGTGGCGGTGGGGCGACTCTGTGTGTAATCACCATATCGATCACATCAGGGTTCCCATCTGGGCAGAGTGGGTAGTGGGTCGGCGTCTCCGGGCTGTAAACGCAATATCCCTAGTTTTCAGCATCGGTAAATAGAATTCTGCCACTAGGGCAGATTTTGCTTGAATTCCAACCCGTGTGCTTGCAGTTGAGATCTCCTGCAATTATGGTTGGATGGGGGTTATTGAGGATGTTATGTATGTCCTCCGGCACTATCTTTCCCGCAACTGAAGGCCTGTATACGGAGAAGACGCGGAGGCTTTGGTTTTCGATGAGAGCATCGATCCCGAGCGCGTACATGTTCTGCAAGCACACGGGAGGGACCGGTTGGTGAACGATATTGCGCCTTGCAAGGACTGCCAACCCACGGTACGCCAGGCTCGAGGATGGAGATGTTTCATCCCGGCGGAATGTTCAGTAGTACGGGATTTTTATGGTGTCACTGGATCGCAGATGTGTTTCCGATATTAAAACTATGTCTGTATTTTCAGGAGCGACTGTTTCAGGGACTGTTGGGTCGGTAATCGTTCGCCGGGGCCATGAGGTATGTTGCAGGCCTGCAGCGTCCAGCAGTGTGAGGAGTGCCTAAATTCTGGCAACTGTGGCATTGTGCAGGGCCCTTCTTTCCTCGCCATGCCTCGATTTTTATCCCGGGCATGTACATGAGTTCGTCAATGGCGTAAATTCTTTGCACAATTCCCTACGTTCGCTTGAACTGTGCAAAAAAGATACAGCCCGGTCTGCCTAATTATACAATTGCGACAAAACTTTATATTAATTCTAATGAGTCATTGCGCACAAGCCTTTACACTTTAAGTCTTAACACGTTAAGCCTTTAATGAGCCTGCTACCTCACCATTCCGCGAACTTAGAACGCACAGTCGTAAGATATTTATCCGAGTACAGAAAGAGAGTAGGTGCCAAACTGATTTAACTGCAGAAAGCTGTAAAGACAGGATGTCATATGCCCAAAACTCTTCACCGCTGCGTTGGAAGGTGTTTTCAAGTTGCTGGGTTGGAAAGAATATAATATATATGAATAAAACGTTGAAGATGATTTCGTTAGTAAATGGCATAACTTACTTTTTTTACAATTTTCGACCGTTTCGTGAGGTTCCTATAATGGAGAAGAAACGGACCAAAGAAACCCCGTAGTTTTTTTGTTTTTATTTCTCATTTTTTGTGATGTATATCATAAAATAAAAGTTATGGTACAACTGAAAGCATGCTACAAGAATATAGTGATTCAAAAAATTAAATCATAAGTGCACTGCAGGAATGGCATCATCACTCACCACCTATTTTCCAACAACATAGTGATTATGCCAAGATCGGTAAAAAACTTTAACACTACGCTCAATTATCTCAATATTGCCTCTCAACGGGCTGCTATAAAATAACTGATTATAGAGACGTTCATATTTAGGTTGTTGGTGGGGTTGTCGCCAAGTAAAAAATGTTCGATTAGACAGTCAAACTTCGACCAACGGGCCACAAGATGACCATGATGTCCATCTCGACTAGGCAGCGTTCGGGAAACGTCACATCTCTCATCGTATTCACATTGTTGTGTTGGCTACTCTTCATCTAACCCTGGTTCTACTAAAGGTTCAAAGACCTGACTTGGTCCCTTACGTCTCTTTAATCAATTGTTAAAGATATATTTTTTACTTTAAATTCTTCAGTGTTAGCATGTGACTACACCTACAACATGCATTAAATAACTAATTAAAAATAACTGTTTACCTGCTCTCGTGCCAAAGTAGCTGCCTGCTGCTGGGCAATGATCTGCATCATCTGCTGTTGAACTTTCATCTGCTCGAGTTTCTTCTCTCGCTCGAGGCGCTGTATCTCGGCCAGGGTGAGAGCGTCCATGTTGATCGCATATGCCTGTTGCGTTGCTACTGCCGACCATGGTGCCTTCTTAGCCAGAAACTCGGATTGTCGCTGCAATAGCTGTTCCTGCTATTAACAAGATCAAAACAATTCTTAAAAAGGACCGGATTTTGCCACTATACAAGACTGAAAAGGTGTACGTGTATGTTTGTGTCTGCGCGTGTGATTACTTGTATGTGTCTGAAGTTAATATGTACGCAATGTGTACTAGCATCTTCAACGCATATCATTCTCCATCTAGAAATTTAAGATTAAAAAGTTAAACATATGCAAAATAATACATAAAATACATTCTTCCAAAGTATTACCATTTATTTCAAAACCAGAGATTCGCATCATTTTAACAATTCTTATGTAAATTTTGATGTGAACCACAAACTTAACATGTTAAACGTTAAAGTTATAAAATGTAACTATTTTTTATTTCTTCTACAGAATCCTGTAAAGATAGATATATACAGGTAACAGTAATATTCAATCACATCTAGAGCTTTATTCAGATTTAGCCACTGTTGTCACGCTAAAAATCCTTTTAATCAAGCCAGCAAAAGAATATTAATTTAATAAATTTATTCCAGTATTGTAAAATCACTCATTGCCGTCTCTGAAAACCTTCTCGTAATCGTGCAGATCAGGCGGGTTGGTTACCGCAGTGCACCCTCGTGTACGTTTGGGTTCTCCAAATTGAGGTTTATTTTCTAGGGCCTCATCTATTACAGGCAGGGTACAACGCGTGCTGTGAAGTGGACATTCGGAGACATTTGTACATACATTTGTACATGATTTGTAATATTTGTATTGAACGATATTTAAGTTTATTAATGTTTAATTTAATGTACCTACGTTATTTGGCATATAAAATACATGTATATATGAAGCACCTACAGCGCTGCTTATGTAGTACAACAAGATGAGAAGAGAAAGTCAAACAAACATAATTACATTATTACATTTTCAGAAATATTGGATACGTAAGATAATTATTAACAAAATAATTAAGCAACAAATTAATCGTACATTTATTTATTTACAATTTTTGAAGGAATTATACGGCCCGAACGTCTATATTGCACAAAAATGTACGTAGATATCTCCAGAAGACGGTTACGCGACCCTTAAATTGTTTCAGACGTGAAAAAAGTTGAATAATAGTATTTAGACGAATTTCGAATGAGATGCGACTATATTAGAATTCTTACGCGTAACAACGGTGACTTAATTCCTTCAGTTGAACATTAATGACATATGATACATATAAATATTTGTCTATTTTTAACATTGTGTCATGTTTCGAGTACATGTTTCCATTATTTACTTAGTTTAAATCCGCAGTGTTAAATATACTCGTAAAGATTTTTGCATCCTTTATAAATTCAGGAATACCTGCTGCTTTTTCTGGTTGTCGGTTATTTTTTTCTCCTTCTTCTCTTCAACAGCTATTTTCTCGTCTTCTTTCCTGCATTAATATCAAAGGCGTATTACAACTGTTATCGTTATATGAGTGCAGCTAACAGTAACACATATTTTGCATTCTAAAAACAACTAAAGAAATTCTTCAGATATACACATGTATTAAGGAATAGAGCAAGAACATCGAAGTTTTGATTAAAGCTATTAGGAAACATTAAGCATGATAAAACATCATTCCATCAACACATAATCAGAAGGAAGGCGGAAATTACAATTTATCTGAAGAGATTTTAGACCGCAATATTGAAAACGAGTCTCCTCCCATTGCATCTTTTCTACCTTAACTATTTCGCGAATGCTTTTAAATAAGGAAATATTAATTAAAACGATGATGTATCAGTAGCATATAAGTATAGTACGCCAGTCCTTCCAAAATTGCGGTCTTTAAAAGACATTCATATAAAAGAAAAAAAACACATTTATTGCTGAATTAATAAAATTAATTGCCTGTGTGTCGTGATGTTATTATAGGCTTCGTTAGACATGTAAGTCCCGCCGGTTGGTAAAAATATTCTAAACACATGAAATTGCACAGTAAGTCAATCCAAATTTATCGATAAATTGAAAGAGTTTTAAACGAAAAAGGAAGTGTTTACCTCTTACGCTCAGCTTCATCAGAAGTTTTTATTTCATCTACCTTTTTCTTAGGGTCCCTTGTAGTTCCCTTTTCAAACCCTTTCACAATGGTAAATCCCTCTTTCAACCATTCCTAAAAAAAAATTACACGAAAATTTTTAAGTTTGTTAATCTAATATTATTGCGCTTTAAAATAAGAAAGCTTATCTAAACTCAGTACGCGTATGAATGACTCCATAGATAGAATTTATTGACAAAACGAGGCTGAATGTATTTTGTGATATGGGGGAGCTAATGCTCCCCCATATCACAAAATACTAGATAATTCAATAGTTCTATAAATTTAGCATAGCATGGAATATACTATCAGTCTGTCAATCATATAGAATCATTTACAGAATTTAAACTCCTCGATTCACGGCATCATACTCATACTTTGACCCTATTCAAAGGTTTTTTCTCCTATGATAGCTAATTAAAATGTTTGACTTTACCATAAATTCCTGAGGACTGGTTTATTACCAATTAACTATCTTAACTAACAACAAATAAAGAATGAAATACGAAGAAAGAAAAATAAACATTAGCTGTCACGGATGACTTCCATCCGCATGTTGGCCTTCCGTTTTATAATCACAAATACGAGTAAAATATGATCTCCTCCGGGCCGATTTCGGCCACGGTGACAATTTTCAAATACTATCAGCAGTTGTTAACTGCACAAGAGAGAAGTGCGGTAAGTGTATGCTCAAACAGAGGCACTCACTTTTCTTTCCCATATCCGATGTAACGCTAATACGATGACATCGGAGGTAGAGTCAGGTGCAGTCTCAGAGACACCGGACGCAAACCATCACTATTAGACCCGAAAATCAATCATTTGTGTTTTACACAAATATTAACTTCGGTTGGGATTCGAATCCAGGACCTATGAATCAGTAGGTAGTGGTACGCTAACCACTAAGCCTCACCATAGTCCCAAAATACACATACGCACGTCATCAATGTACAGGCTGAAGTCATGAATTTTCCATTTGCCACGACTCAGCTGTCCGACGGGTCTCCTACTTTTTGCCTTTCCGGGAGTTAGAACATGGTAGGTAGCATGTCTCATCGCCAGATTCGCTACAAAAGATTTCCCTGAGATTTAGATTTTTCGCTTAGTCGCCAATTACGATTTCGTGTTACGACCCTGATGTTTCGTAATTTTAAGGCAATATTTCTGACTTCGCTAATTCTCGTCGAAATAAGATTAATCAATGGCATCGCATTGGCCGTTGCATCATCTGGCATTGCAGCAACTTTATTGGATGGACAGCACAGAACAGCTCATTCAGCATTTAAGCTACCAATGAATATTCAAAATAACCCAGACGCAGAGTGGTCCATGGCCACAGTACTGAAACAATGCAAAATTATCATCTGGGATGAATGCAAATGCCACACAAACATCCTCTTGAGGTGTTGAACAGAAAACTCAAAGATATACAAAACAACGACAAACTATTCGGCTGCACTCTGTTAACCCTTTCAGGTGATTTCAGATAAACACTTTCAGTCATTCCACGTTTAACGTACGCTGATGAGATCAACGCTTGCTTGAAATCATCGCCACTGAGGCGTAATGCTGAAAAAGTCCAGATAAAAATAAACATGCGCGTCCAAATGCTTCAAAATCCATCTGCTGACACATTCTCGAACCAATTGTTAAATATCGGCAATGGAAAAATTGCTGTCTATAAAAATACTGGATGCATAAAATTGCCTACTAATATCTGCACAATCGTAGATTCGCAAAATGCATACCTAAATCATGCGTGGCTGGCAGAGAAAGCCATTGTAAAAAATGTGGACGTCGATGATTTAAACTTCAAGCTACAGCAGTCGTTTCCAGGCGACTTGGTATCTTGCAATGCCAATGAAGCTGTAAATTATCCAATAGAGTTTTTGATCTCACTGGATCTGCCAGGCAGGATATGTCATCACACCTTCTACGACTAAATGTTGGATCTCCTGTTATTTTACTTCGGAATTTGAACCCACCAAGTCTATGCAATGGCACGCGATTGGTTATTAAAAAAATAATGAAAAATATTATCGAAGCCACCGTTTTGAATGGGAAATTCTGAGTCGAAAATGTTTAACTGCCACGAATTCCAATGATTCCCGCAGACGTGCCAATTGAATTCAAACGTTCAATTTCCTATTAGATTGGTATTCGCAATGACAATCAATAAGTCGCAAGGCGAAACGATGTCTGTTGCGGCTTAGATTTGGGCATACCATGTTTTTCACACGGCCAAATATACGTGGCATGTTGTTCTCGCGTGTGCAAAACCATCGAGCATATTTGTATTGGCTAAACACGAACTGACAAAATGTATCGTACACTCAATTGCTTTTTGACGTTAATGTTGATTTTCTTTATTTAATTTTCCTACTTTAGGATAAAAAATATATTACTATTTTTTCACTTTACATTTAAGATGATGATATTAAACAATGAGTTTGTCCGTTTTCGTTAAAGAAATACATTGAATTGAGAAAATTAATTGTTGGAGCCTTTTGTTTTTATCGGCGGTCATCGCTTACAGACCTCCATTCCTCTTTCTGTCATAGATCCCATCCCCACACACTATGCATTCGTAATTTTTTATTTAACAACCAAAATATTCACTAGAAATAATTTATATGGCAGTACAACGTTTGCCGGGTCCACTAGTAAATATTTATATTATTTTATTTTAATGTTACATTTGCCATTCTATTTCATTTTATTCATTTTATATTCATTTTATTATAAATGATAAAAGACGTGTATCATTCCTCTTAAAAAAAAACCCCAAAGTTTCTTACCAGTTCTTCCCTGAGAAACTATTGTTTTGCGAATCGATGCAGATTTAGACGTGTTCATAAGAGCTTTAAACAAGCCTAAATTAAAAAGAAAAACTATTTAACTTACAATAAAGAGAAGACTACTTTGAATGAAATGACCATTTTTTTATTCAAGGAACCCCGAACCGCGTAGATACTGCTTACCCCATAATATTATTTATTCCTTGTGTCGTCTCTTACGATGACCATTAGTCGAAATAATGACGGACAGTCTTACACCGCTATCAATAACAATAACAAAAATACTAAACTGACATGAAACCCGGTTCAAGAAATAGATATTAAATAGGTAAAATGTCTGCTGCTGTTAAAACAAATGTGTATCATTTAGGCTGTACTTAGTAAATATATTTATAAATACCTTTCTCTCTTTCTCTTGTTCCTTCTTATTTTGTTTGTCTTCTCTTTTACTTTTAGATGGCGAAGATTCCACAGATCTTTTATGCTAAAATAAAAAAAATATATGTACACAACATAAGGCGTAACGTTTATTACTATTTACATACAGTAACGAAAAAGTTTATTTGTTTTACCTCCGATGTAATAATATCCTCAACCTTATTTTTTGTATCAACTGCCTCCTCCTTTTTCTCTTCCTTAGATTTCTTAGTTTTACTCTTCGTGTTGTTGTTTTCTTTACTTTTAATGGTCTTTTCATTATCTGTTTTGGCTGATTTAACGAGTTTTGTTTCACTCGTCGTTTTGTTTTGGATTTGTTGTTTAACAACAATATTAGTTTCTACTGTTATTTGTTCAACTTTTGGCAGTGTCTCCGTTTTCACCTGTCACAAATTTTTTTTTAATGTACAATTCAATGTGCGTATTAAATTTTAAAGAGTCACCTTACATTCCATTTACATGTGATTCAAAATCATAGACGTTACCTCTGATTCTTTATTTTCCTCTTGAGGTTCCTTGATGGTTGCTGGTGGAGAAGGTGGAGCTAAAGTGTCAGTTTGGATCAATTTTTGTAATTCCTCTAAATTGGGGGTTGCGCTAACATTTGGAGAGTAAACTTCATCAGGTTTTTTACTAATCGACGTCGTGACAGACGTCTGATCACCAATTAATGGCAATGTTTGCGACGTACTTATGTTTTGCGACGCCCTAAGCTGTGCAAGTATCTGATCTTCCGTTTTCATTTCCTTAGCTATCTCCTCGGGTAATAGAGAATTAGAAGTTATGGTGGAAGGCTGTAAATATTTCAATAGTAATAACTGTTTGATCATAAGTTCAAGATTCATAATTAACAAATAGGATATAACATGATAAATAACTCGTTGATATATATTGAAATTTATTTGAAATACTATTAACCGTATGAATATTAACTATCAAGTATAAAATACTAACATACATATGATCATCACATCTGAGAAAATGCTGCTCATGTTATATATTGGATATTTCATTGCAGTACGAAAACACATTTACTGTAACTCTTCCAGGCGTCCTCTATATTTATTTTAAAGACAAAAGATAATAGCACAAAACAGCCACAATGTTCCGCCGCAGTGCGCCCTTCGCGTTAATATATCTACACTTGCAATGCTCTTCATCAGATAAATGTGTAGAAAAATTGCAAGTCTCCTCTAATTTGAACAAAATTTTATGTAATGATTAATAGTGAAAGTGACAGGCGTTTAAAATGTGCCATATAAAGCCGCTGTAAGCTTTGTCTAAAGCAGATCATATAGTTATAAAACCATGTCATATAGTACTATCCATACTACTACTTAATATATCTTACTATTAATATTGCGCTACGGCAGGCAATTTATAAAAAAATTAAGTACTTACAGAATAACGATAAAGTATTGACGTAGTATTAGTAACAATGAACGTATCAAACACGTTTTAAAGTCACATTTTGTGGCAATGCAAGAAACGTTGCAAATCATTAAACAGATGTTAATTTATGAGTGCCATCTTTGCATTAGTCATAACTTCATAAAAAATCGAAAGTGGATTTACCAACATCGCAAATATTGTATTATTTGAGATGTTAGTAAAATTTATAACAACAATATATGGCATATTAATATTGCACGCAATAAGCTCAGGTAAACTCTTTTATTAATACTTTGTTTCTTTTTTACGATACTTCTATCCAAACTGTGGTGCTTCCGTGCACTGTGGTGCTTCCGCTATGAATAGCCTTCAATACTACTCTGATACTACGCTTCTATAGAAGTGTTTTAGGAAATGGAGTGGGATACAGGTAAAGGACAAAGACAGTGCTTTATGCACAATAAATTGGTTTCATTCCAGTGTAATAATGTTAGTACTTCACCATACAAAGCATAAAATTGTAACAGTTATTTTTTATATATACAGATGAAGTGTAGGGCGAATATGAAGCCGTAGTGACAACCTCACCTAAAAATAATAAACAAACGACTCATGACGAATGCAAACTTACCAAACTTCAGCAATATTTTACCATAATCCAAATGCAGTAAATTAAAAAATCAAAAGCAGTAAATACTTGTACATGGACGAAACAATGCATAATAATATTAGTACACTAGACGTTAAATCAGCGTAACGAAACTTGCACATAGCAAAAATTTACAGGACGGATGGAGCATGAAAGTAGTGTTATTGCTGTATAAGCATCTTACTTGTGTAATTTGTGCGAGTATGTGCGGTAGAGTGCATTTTTGTTTTTCATGTTTTACATAGTATTTTAACAACAAAACATGTAAATACAAAAAATACGGACAGGTCCAGCCTGGGCCGTTATTTAATACAGATATCATCGTCTTAGCGCAGTAAAATCTGCTTCCATAATAATTGGTTACTTAAAATAGAAATCTATTAAATATTACTATTGATACAATATATTGCATAGTTTCGAGTCGCCGAAAGTGTCGGTAGGTTGGTTAAGAAATACATCTAATATAAAAATGTGAACGATTAACCAAAAAGAAGACCAAAAGGGGAAAAACACAGTCCTATTAGTAGTTAAAGGAAAATGATATTAAAAATCCGAACTGTAAATAATGTATAAACTAAAATTTAAAATGTAAATACAAAATAAAAATGTTGTACCATGTGACATAACTTTTCCCTAAACTGTTTTTATTTTGATGCATTGTTATTTACCATTTATGTCTTGAGGTGTTGAAACAATTTAAATTATATTGTTATGACATAAACGGTTATTCAAATGTAGTACTACGCAATTATGGACATAAATAGTTTAAATTCCATGATTTCCTAAAATAGCTGGGGACTTCATTTTCTATTATACAACTAATAAACGAAAGCTAACCAGAAAATCTTTACCACATTCATTTCACACATTATTTTGTTCAAGTTTCATTAGTATACAGAAAAAACCTTCCTACTTTAAAAATATTGGCTGATAGCATCGTCTATTCCCTAACGATGGCCTTAAAGAATACCATCAGCCTGTTAAGCACTACCAATCCCTTGTACCTTAATCAACGCGTTTGTTAGGAAGATGGGTGATCGTAGTATCAGCCCTTGCACCATACACGTTGCTACCCGTCAACTACGTATAATACATTTTTTCATCTGCGTCATCACAACTAAATCAACATTTTTAATCATTGTTTAACTTACGTTTCGCGCAAGGTGAAAAATATCAAGCTTAGAATAGATCAAGGAGAATTTCTTTTTATCAGTATTAAATGTAAAATAAAAAGTGTAGCTATGTTTAAAATCATCGCTTATAATTCTGTAGTGTGTACTAATGAACTGATTAAGAACCTGGAGCTGGGTGCTCAAACAGGTCTAATGAAGAAATCTGTTCACAATGGTTCAGCATAGTTTTAAAATAATAAATAATCGTTTAAATAATACTTCAATAAAATATATTAATTACTTGACTCTTGTGACACGACATAGTTTCTTATGCCACTGCCATGTGGCATACATACTTACTAATGTAGATTTTACTGACTAACTATTAGAATTGAACTATAATATTTCAAAGAATGACGTTTTTTCGTCTGTTGTTTATCGCTATTGCCTTTATTTGTTTAATCGGTAAATTTGATTAAAATTTCTATTTGAGAGAAAATAAGTTTATTCTAAAATAAACAAATATAACAAAACCTTTTTTTACATATAACTAAACAATTCATATTTTAAAATTCTGAAAACATTACCTTTTAGCGACACGGCTGAGACAATCGTCAATATGTTGGCCAGCCATACATTCCATAGAGACCTCTTTTACATTAACATATTAACTCCTATTTTAACACTATTCCACACTTTGGTAACTTAGATAAAAGTATACAAGTTCATTTATTTTTTAAGTTGTACCCTATTCTTTCCGCCTACGGTCGATTTTAAGCAGGTATCGTATCGACTCGTAATCATATTTCGCAGTCTTTAAATCAATATCAGTCTTTTAAAAGAACAGCCGAAATGAAATAGACCATGTGACATTATACTGTAATAATTTTTTTTAGAACTTAAAAAATAGTAAAAAGAAATCCAATCATCAGTAGTCCCTAATAACAAATTACAGAACCCTAACCAAATACTAATCAAAAATAAAGGACAATACGTTCGCTCTTTCTATATTTGAAAGACTACCATAAAATTTACTTAAGTATAATGAATAAGACTAAATAAACTTTAAATCATAACTTCAAAAAAGCAGAGCAGTAACATATATAAATGTTGTTCAGGTTGTTATTTAAGACCAATTAAATTATAAAGTACAACAACTACCTAACATACATCAATAACTACTATACCATAACTAACGAATTATCGACAAGATCTGTTTCCCAACAACGACCTACAACGTAGTGTATATGAATATTATTATTTGTAACATTAAAAACGTAACAGCTCTTCTGCTGAAAAAGTTATTTATAAACGTTCAAGTAAATGTGTGAATAAATTCTTCATTAAAAACGGCTCCCCTTTTGTTTCAGATTTACTTTTTCCTTTATTTTTTCACCCTGAAAACCATATGGGTCAGTTATCGAACTGATCAACGCTAACAAAAACTTCATTTTCTAGGAATCATGAAAGACAAGTTAAAAAGATGACAATGAAAGTTATAAAACTCTTCGAAAATGTGATTCATGTAGTAGATATGAAATTAAATGTCGTCAATTGGGGGAATGTTCATTTCAATTAACATTTTCAATTACATTAGGCAATCGAATTTGAATTAGTTTTCTTAAAAATACGAAAGTTACAACAGACGAAATAACGTTCATACCGGTTTACATTCTGGGCAGGGACAATCTGTGCATATTCGATGGGTAGCCACAGGCGAAGTCATCAATGAAATAACACAAAAATCATACAGAAATATTTAGATTATTGAAGTACACAAATTTGCAGGTGTAAGACCCTGAGAACGTAACAACGCTTACGTTATAATTAAAGCATGCATGAACGTGGTAAAGTATTTAGAGGTTCCATAGCAAATACAAAAATTTTTAATAATTTCTTTTAATGCTATTTCCATTAAATCGCTTGTTTGAGAAAAAATGTTTTCTTACGTTAAACAGCAAGCAGGTTTATCACTGTTATATAATCACACTCATGTTTGTCACGCGTAGCGGTAGTTTATGCATTAGTTATACGAAACAAAGGATACTAAGATTTGAATAACAGAAACTTACAAATATTTAATAATTTTCATATATCTAGACCTAGAAAATATTCATGAAATGTAACTTGTTTATTCCGTGTGCATAAAGAATTATGCAAAAGTATTATCTATACTATACTTCAGGCAAGAATTAGTAAAATTATCGAAAATATGTTTGTTATAATAATATAAAACCATATACCAAAAACTGTACACTGTGAAAAAATTAGATATTAAAGCAGTTTAAAGTTAGAAATAATTCCAAATATGTGCCTTTTGTTAAAAAATAATAAATTGCAATCACCATATTAGAGCGTACCAACAACAAAACAGTAACCATACCTATAGAGATGCGAACCATTTTACACAGTAGACTGTTGACATTATATTAATTGTAGATTTCAACAAATATATACTACACAGATATCGAAGAAAAAACCTGTGATTGTTTGCATGTTAGGTGTTTGTTTGTACAACATTAAATATGTGTAAAGGCTGCTTAGAGAAATCACAAAAAATTGTAAAAACAAATGATAAATGTTTTAAAAATCACTCAGAAACAACAATAAACACATTAAGTTAAAGTTCGTGACAAAAAGTCATCTAACAAAAATGTACTAATACATGTAATGAAGATACTTAAGCAATATAAGGAATCATGAAAGTGCTATTTAACTGATAGTTCAAGACTTATCCCTCTATTTTATATTAAATTGCAACAAAATTTGTAATTAGTAGAAAAGATAGAAGACAGTACGAGATAAAACCGACAATCTAATGAATACCTAAATGTATCAGATTCCTGTTCATAAAAGACATTTAAATTCAAAAATTCAAATACATTAAAATGACTAATCGTTATTTTAAATGCATCTATGTATCTATAAAAACAGTTAAGAAGTCGATGATAAAAAATTATAAGATAGCAATAATTACAAACAAAACTCCTACATAATTATAGTTATTAAAATTATATTTAAACTAAAGCATCAAATATTAAAATAGATGTATGTAATCATATTTCAAAGATAGCGAAGATACAATAAGAAACATATTAAATAAATTTCAAAATAAAAGAAATTAATATTAAATTTAAAGTATGAAACGCAGAAGTTCAATGACGAAATATCTATCAGACTTATCTTATGACTTATTATTTTTGGTAACCGGTTTTAACGCAACAATAGTAAGGAAGGAGAATTAAAAGTTCCTGCGTTTGAACGATGTGCCTGTGACAAGATGGCGACATGTGATTTGAAATGAACAAGAGCCGCTGTAGTATTTTTATTAAAAATACAATACTTATAAATAATTTAAAAAAAGTAATGTCGTTCATGATTCCTTGCTTTGGTGAGAAGCACTTTGTGAAGTGAAACTAGTCGTTACTTAGACAAAAGTACGTGGTGTACGTGCGTAATGCTTTTTTTAACACTGTTTATTTCAAATGTAGCTTCTAGTTTCACAACCAAAAAGTGAAAGACCTTATGCGGATAATAAATTCTTAGCAAAAACATAAATAGTAATTGTAACTCAACACATGTAGTATAGTTTAATCAAAGTGATTTATTTTACTTTTTACCTCTAATGTAGTTCCGATCGTTGTTAGGAACAATAAAAAAAATACAGAAGGATATGAAAGAATTAATTTTGTCACTGTTAGTCGCTATCCGCATCAAGCTTTCGTAATCTAAGGTTATAAGAGATCTGCTTAAAACACTTCATTACACAACAAAGCAAAATCTTTTGTTAGATGACGTTTCATATTCCGATTTCTATGCTTATGATGTTATTAAGTTTCCGAAACGAATATCTAATATAAGCAGAGCTCTGTTATTGATAAATGGGTAAGGTACCAACCTGTGGATCCCAGAAAAACATGGGCAGATTGTTCACGCGTGACTCATTACGGGCGTTCATCGCTTGCTGCACCCACATCAGATCCGGTGATGGAGTCGGCTGGCTCCATAGGGAGTCCTGCAAATCGTACCATAAATCAGACTCTTCCGACGTATACGATTAATGTTGATAAAACGACATATGACATGCACACACGATATCTATCAAAAAATTCGTAACTTACAAAAATTTATATTACTCGACGGTAATAATAAATTGAGTACCAGATGCGTCGACATGCACAGCAAAGAAACTGAATATCAAAATACCGCATAGAAGCGCGTGGACATGAATGTGTGTACTTCTACAACTACATTTTAATTATAATTATTTGACCGATATTTTCTAAAGTCGTAAACAAGTTCATCAACAAGTAAGCCTCCATAACGTAAATTCGAGCTTACGAGAGATAGCAGATAATAGTATGTAAATGTTTACTAAATTATCAGTATAAAATTTTGACCTTATTAAAGTATACGAAGCCGAACGAGAAAAACATCGATATGTACCATGTCTTCCATCAGGCAATTTCCTTCAGTGCTCAGCCCATATTTTTAGATAAACTGAGACCTGTATTAGCGTTTCTAAATTTTGACAAAATATTAATCTTAAGTATTGAAATACCGAAAATATCATGATACTGTGATAAATCTGTCTTCCACTTACATCCAATCCGAGTCCTTGTTGTTGATTTAGTAAATCATGCGGGCCCTGAGTGCGGGTTTCGAAACCGCTGGACATCGGGAATGGTGATAGCATATCCTGTAGAAAACATTATATTCAACACATACCCCTTTATGTACGCTTGAGGGATATGGTAGCTACATGTGAAAAGTAATACATTATTGGACTTTTATTTTTTAATTACATTCGAAAGGAAGTTACTAAAAATATGTCAAAGATTTATGTGCTGCGTACGTAAAACTTGTTATTATCTAAGTTTCTAAGTAATCGATGATTCCTAAAAATTTTAATCCAAGCTCAATTTTATACTTACCATTTGAGCGAATGGTACCATCGGGCCGTAAGAACCGAGAGGACGCATATGAGCATCGCACGCCCTTCGAACCATCAGACTCGGGCTGAAAAAGCCCGCTCGATACCAATTGTACATCTCCTTTGACGAAAATGGCCCTTGAATGATTTTCTGCAACAATTTAATTATTTCAATATCGCACCTACTCCGCTGTGTTTGGATATCAAACTAAAGTTTTTCTTTTGTATTCGTTCGCAATTTTTAATTTCTATCATAACCGTATGCGAAAGGTTTTTTAAAATTTTTTTTTGCAGTTTTGTGACTCATTTTTACCTAAAACTTATTTTAGCGTACATGACGTTTAATCTCAGCCGAAGGTAATATTACATCTACTATGGTCGTAAACTATTGGTAACTATTCAAAGCACATTTGCAAAACAGCCTCAAATCCTAGTTACTAAAACCACAAATAAGGAGAGTTATGAAAATGTAGGCAAATTTTTGGAATCGTCATTATAATACAGTATTAGACAATGATGATCCAATTTTCGGTTAAGAGTTTTTAATTAATGCTCTACAGCGGGCTATTGATACAATAACTTTTAAAACGTTAACCTACGTTAAGATTACTAAAGCTATTATTTTAATCGAATTAAACAATTGAAAACAAGGCAGTACGACAAAGAGCAAATAACTAAAGTTGGAAAAAGTTCTAAGCTGTTTTGGAAAGCAAAAATCACAGCTAGTAATCAAAAGTAAAATCATTCCCATCACTAATTAAGCAGAAACAACAAACAAGTCTGTTATTACAACTCAGTAACTTTGCTAATGTTGGCAGAGAGCGCGCAGACCAAATTTTAATTAATACTAAGGTCTAGTAAGTTTTCGATTTGTTAAAATTCCCAACCAACAGCCAACTGCCAATACTAACTATTTTTGGATGTTCCTCAACACACATCAACTGCAAATATAAATTAATGTTCAATGGGCTGTACAAAATTTAAAATAGGATTTTAAAAGAATATCAAGCTATATTATCCCACCTCCGGGTCCATTTTTGTAATTTGGGATTTTTTCGAAACATTTGAAAAAGATATGATTACCCCTATTTATAAGGCTGAGAACAGACACAGTGTCATTAACTATAAATCCACATCTTTACCAAAAATTCTTGAAAACATTAAAAGTTCTAGATTAACGAATTTCTTGGAAAAACATGAGTTTTATTTTGAAGTATGCAGTCTAGATTTTTGTAGAACCAGAGAATCGAGATGATTTTATCTGTAGAATAAAATCATCTCGATTCTCTACTCGAATTCGAGTTATCCTATTAGACACCGGCCAATTGCGAGCCGGATTCGCGCACCGAAGGGTCCACAACCCGTGCAAACGTAAGTCCGACTCACACTTACCAAGTTTTGTTATGAATTGTTTTACTTTATCAGACTTTTCACTATAGTTTGACGACATAGTATGTTTTAGGGATTTATGTATGAAATTTCCGTTTCATAAGTTTTCTATAAAAAAATTACAAAGTATCCAGTATGATTGCGAAGGGGTCATGCAGTGCGTATAAGGTCGACACTGGTTTGGTCACTGGATTCTAGAAGAACGAAGGACACAAGATATCGTCCAGCAATGGTATTGGGGGATTAGATAACTTAGTCAAATACGTCAGGGTTGATAATTAGGAAATGCTAGACATCCGAGTATTACTTCAAACTAACCCGTAACTTGTACCACATAGACGACATTGGGTCAGCAGTACTTAATGTCCGACTAAGATAAAAAACAAATGAACGTTTAAATCTACATAGTTTTAGTTCCATATTTAATAAATATAGTTTTATAATAAATAATTAATAATTAAATACATTTATTATAACATATTATGTGAAATACCTTTGGATCTTCATAGTACCACTGGTCAGCAAGATTCTGGGCGTTTTGGGGTGTCTGGGGTGGTGGAGGTGGTAACATATTGCTGTATATTGATCCGAATGACGCCTGTGAACTTGAGTGTTGTAAGCCATGCATTGGGAACAAGTTTGCCTGTACTCCGTGACTGGGCATCTGTAAGTCACTCGAAGGTTTCAACTGCTGAAATATGAATCATAATTAAATAGATTTACTTGAAAACTTGATGTTAAATGTAGTCCAATGTTTGAAGATAAATCTGAACAAGCAAACACATACGAGTACTCTAAAATATATTGGATACCATAAACATAAAAGCTACAACTAGGAAAACAGATCTCTCGCTTTATCCAATGCTAGTACGGAAACCTCACACATCTAAAGGTTTTTTTAATAAACAGACATACATACATACAGGCTTTCTCATAATGTGTTGCGTGTCAGCAAAATACATCAATCAATCAATAAATAAATATAAATCAAATTTCAATTGTTCGCACCGAAGACACTTCGAAATTTTAAGGCTAGAGCACTACTCCAGAGATGCAACACTCTTAGTTAATCATTATATTCGTGATAGAAACTAACCATAAAGTAAGGATAGTAGTGGTAATACAGACGAAACAGGCTAGACAAAGCAATTGTTGGGTAGAAGACGGGTTGGCCATACTGGCCTCAGTAGCACAGTAGTATACATCCTTACAGAGACAAAGTCTAATACAATCCCGCAACGATAGGTACACTAATACAAAGCACGGCGGTGAGTGCGTGACCACTCACCGACGGGTTCACGTACACGCCGCCCGTTAATAAAACGGTTCTCTTCGGCTCTGTAAGTTGACAACCTCAAGGCGAGCATAGCATATCACGATGGGGGGCCGAGGAGAGAGGAGTGTCAGTATTACGATGAGGATAGACACCTCCGCGGGCGAAATGTGGTTGGCGGTGGAGCCATAGACCAGATTCGGGTGCAGGGAATGCTGGCGCTTTTAAACACGAGCCTTCCCTGATCCCCATGGCCTCCGGGTAGCGGGCTCAGGAGGTCCGTTGCCCGCGAGGGTTTGTAAGCCGAGTAAGAATGCGAGTCTAGCCAGGACGGAGAGTAGGAGCTGCCGAGGGCGGCCAACGATGGTGGAGAAGCGGATGTGTGTGCAAGCGTTCCTGTGCCTCTGCGGATATGTGGCCAAGGTGGAATACCTAGGGGTTTTAGTCTGTACAAGCTAGACATAACCCATCCTTGGCCCCGCGAGGGCAGGTATGCGTTAGGCATATCCCCATGTATAAAAAAAACTACCCAGAACGTGAAAGTGATTGGGGTATACCTAGCAAGAATGTGCGCATCGTTTAGCTACATACAAACGCAAAGTCCTCAACATAATACTCGCAGCCAAAAATCTGAGGGTCTGGCGATGACCAAATTTCAATGTTTGTTGCATCGTTGCACCGCGCAGGCTAGAAAAAGGTCGATAATCATGTGTTATCGTGTAGCGGTCTTCTACTATATATTCTATAGTGAAGGTTTATTTTACAAATTTCATTCCAGTATTTTCTCTTTCTGCTTAACAATAAAGCAGTTAATACCATATAAAAATATCTAGTTTTCTTGTGTGCTTGAAATACAATAGACTAATAATACAATATAATAACAGAACCGACATTTAGTCAAATCAATGAATGTACAATTATACTCACTGGATTGTTATTCTGGCCCAAAAATAGTGATGAATTAGCGCCAGTAATAACAGATAACCCACCACTAGGTTGAAATCCTGGCAGCACTGATCCAAGAGCCTGTAAATTCGGGGCTCCTAATCCAGGATTTGTAAGTGATGAGTTAGACATCGCTGAAGATTGGACCCCTTGAATTGGTAACACCATTGCATTATTTCCTGAACCAAGAGTAAGCCCTAAAGAGGAATTCAGAGCAGAATTGGGTATTCCTACATTCTGTAACCCTGGTGTGGGCATTCCAGGTGTAGGCAAACCTTGCATTCTTCCGGTTTGCAGTCCTCCAGTTTGCAATACCCCGGTTTGCATTCCGCCTTGTTGCATTCCGCCTTGTTGCATTCCGCCTTGTTGCATGCCACCAGGTTGCATACCGCCTAATTGCAATCCACTTGATTGCATTCCGCTTGATTGCATTCCGCTTGATTGCATTCCGCTTGTTTGTAATCCACTTGTATGTAATCCACTTGTATGTAATCCACTTGTATGTAATCCACTCGAATGTAATCCACTTGTATGTAATCCACTTGTATGTAATCCGCCTGACTGCATTCCGCCCAATTTCATTCCACCTGGTTGCATTACGCCCGATTGCAATCCGCCGGGCTGCATTATGCCTGATTGCATTCCACCGGGCTGCATAACACCCGAATGCAGACCGCCGGGCTGCATTACACCTTGGTGCAGTCCACCGGGCTGCATTCCACCTTGTAGAAGTCCACCGGGCTGCATTCCACCTTGTTGCATACCGCTTTGTTGCATTACGCCTGGTTGCATTCCAACTTGTTGCATGCCGCTTTGTTGCATTCCAACTTGCATACCGCTGTGTTGCATTCCAACTTGTTGCATACCGCTTTGTTGCATACCACTTTGTTGCATTCCAACTTGTTGCATAGCGCTTTGTTGCATTCCAACTTGTGACATACCGCTCTGTTGCATTCCAACTTGTTGCATACTGCTCTGTTGCATACCGCTCTGTTGCATTCCAACTTGTTGTATACCGCTCTGTTGTGTTGCGCCCGATTGCATTGGGCCTGCTTGCATTCCACCAGTTTGCATACCGGATGTCGCTAACGTGGCACCGTGCAGGACGGACGTCGACATTGTTGACGCAGATTTCATTGCCAAACCATAATTTGACATTCCAGGATTAGCAATACTCATTGACAGAGCACTTGACATTTGTGTAACCAATCGATGATCTGAAGGATTATTGGAAGTATTTGGATTCATAGAAGTTACATTCGAAGTCGCTATTTTAGTGTCTTCAAGAGTCAGATCAAAGATATCCTCTACAAGTTTGTCTTCGGGTGTTTGGCGGGAGTCACTGAAAATATAAGAACGGCAAATAAACTAGTATGAAGTTATTATTCTTATTATATCACACCTAAATGTGTACACATTTAGGTATTTTTCTAAACTAGCAATACAGAATGCATACGATTAGTATCGTAAAATACGGATATTACAGGCACTGAGAAAATAAATAAGAGAAGACTCTCACTTTTCACTGGGTGGCATACTATGTAACATTTGCAATGCAGGGATCCGTCCCTGTCTAGGTACGCTGTCTGTCACGGAGGCAACTATATTCTGATGTTTCTGCCGCAGACTATTATTTGTTGTAATCATTACAGATTGGAAGTTGCCTCTGTCGTCAGTGACTTCCTCCATGTCAATATCAGATCTCATGAGTGCGTCAAACGTCTTACTCTCCGAAAATTTTGGCTTAAAAGCAATTTTATTGTCATCACTGGCATTAGAATTTTCGGGAGGTTCAGGAGCAGCAGATGATTTTTCCAACTTCTCTGGCGAATCGTGTGTTACGTCATCTTTATCCGCATTCACTTTCTTGTTTACTTGGGAACTCGTACTGGTGTTTGGTTCACTAGTTCCAATATTTGATGACTAAAATTTTTAAGAGATTTATTAGCATGTTCAATTTATAACTAACTAACTAATGTTATTTCAAATACCTTTTTAAACTTAACGTCGCTCGTGTCGAACCTCTTTGGAGACAGTTTCTTCGCTTTTTCCGAAGCCCACCACTCTTCAGAACCTTCCTCAACAGTTTTTGAACGCACGAAACTACCGTGAGTATGAGAACGTGCCAAAGCTTGTAAAATAAAGGGAATTCAGGATTATAATCAAAGTTGGTACCAAAATGCTTTGCTATTTAAAGCTAAATTATTTAAAAAATAAATGTATCTTACGAAATGAAGATTCCTGACTTCTTGGTATATTTGTATCGTCATTACTATAACCATGAAAAGCGCCTGAAGAGTCAAAAGAGCCTGCGCCAGCTTCTGCATTATCCACAGCCCTAAAAATTATTTTCTTGTCATATATAACATTCTCGTAAACTACATAGCTTTTAATAAATCACTATGACATAAAAGCTTTATGTAGAATGATGAATCATGTTACATTATCAGGTGGGAGAACTCCTTGTCTACCTAGGAGTCGTCGGGGTGTGGCTCTTACCTATTTCTGCCGCCAAACAGCAGTGAAATTACCGTTGAGTTCCGACTTGAAAGGTATTGAGAGCCAGTATAATTACGGGCTCTAAAGCATTCTATCTTACTCATCGTAAGCCTTTGTTCATTGAAGTTGTTTGCACGTGTCCATGGGCTGTAGTAGCCCCTTACCATCAGGTGAACTGTTATCACGTTTTTCACCAATCCAATAAAAAAATAGGCTATAACTTACTTAGCACTGTTTTTTTTAATTTATTTTTGTATGTATGTATACATGATAATTACTCAGTGTATCTTGAATCTTGGACTTCTTAGGAGGAAAATAATTGAAAATATTTTCACATTAGTATTTAATACCCAAAAGGTAAGTAACAGAGCCGTGATAGCCTAATGGTCAGGGCGCTCAATTTAGTATCATAGAACGCAAGTGACCTGGGTTCAATCCCCGGTGCCGGCACCACTAAAATTGTTGATAGCAATTTTTAGTGCTGTATTTACCACGTGCTGAGCGGTGAAGGAAAACATCGTGATGAAACCTGCATATCTGAGAAATAATAAAAAAAAATTATTTCAAGGATATGTGAAGCCCGCCAACCCGCAATGGAGCAGCGTGGCGGGCCATTCCCGGCACCTACACCTATTTGAGAAGGAGGCCTTTGCCCAGCATTGGGCACTTACAGGCTGCTACTTTACTTTTTACCCAAAAGGTCTTCAACTCCAACAAGGGAACTTTTTTACTCACTATAGATTACAAAGAGTAAAAATGCCTCCCAATATTGTTTTTTTTTAAATCTTCTACTTCTAATTCATCATCTTTGTCAACTGCTGGACATATGCTTCTTCCAATGGAATGGTTTACCATAATCGCCGCGAAAGTCAGAGGCGTTGGCGACGGTGGGAATTTTTTGTTTGTGCATTTTTTTGTAAGTTTGTAACTAGATTAATCCGTCATCTGATGTCCAAGTAACTGATATTTCCTAGAAATTTTCTTATACCACTATAACATGGAAGTTATTTTATGTAACTATAATAATACTCGGGTTCTATGAAATCACACATAGGAATATTTTTTGAAAAATCTTATTTAAAATAATACGTATATATTTTAACATGGTATTAAAGATTTATTCAATACCTATTCAATAATACCATATAAGCGATGATGAGTTTACCTTACCTCTGAAAAGAAAAGACAATAACAAACCCCCAAAATTGCTCACATAGTTCAACTACTTATTGCGATGCTAATTGCAGGTATAAAAAAGTATGTTTTTAATAAAACGTCATCATTTGGATTTCAACGCTAAACCTGCAAGGTCTTCTAGTGACTACAGTTGCATTCATCTGAAGAAAATGGATACTACCCCGGAAAAAGCCGCACAAGTCGTTGCTCTAATTGAAACTAGCCAGAACCAGAGAGCTGTAGCTCGAGAGCTGAATATCAGGCGATATTCAGTTCGTCGTGTATACAAGTTTTATCGGGAGACTGGTGGCTATGAACGTCGACCAGGATCAGGTAGAGCCAGGCTACAACTCAGCGCGACAACCGATCCCTCGTAACGATGACATTACGAAATCGTCATCTGGTTGCCATTGAACTTGCACAACGTCTTCAAGAGGTGCGAGAAGTGGAAGTCAGCCGGTGGACAGTCTGAAGATGACTTGCTGGTGGTGGCCCAATTGCGCACAGTCCAGCAAATGGCCCGTCTTCGATTTGCACAAAAACATGTGCACTGGACTGTCGACAGTCAGGGGCAGTCCCGTTCTGAGATGAATCCAGGATGTGTCTTCATGGCAATGATAGACGAGGAAGGGTCTACAAAACGCCTATAGAGAGATTTCCCCTGAGTTGCATCACGGAACGTGTGCCATACGGCGGTGGTTCTTGTATGTTCTGGGGAGGTATCTCACTTGAAGCGAAAACTGAGCTTGTCTTCATCGCTGGAGCCAATATTAGACGACAAACAAGAGGATTAACATCTCAGCGGCACATAGAGGAAGTTCTTCAGGAACATGTCCTACCATTTAGCGGTTTCATTGGAGAGAACTTTATGTTTATGCAGGATAACGGTAGACCCCATGCCGCTGCTTTGGTACGACAATACTTGCAAGAGATATCCCCGTGACGGAGTGGCCAACTCGGAGCCCGGACCTTAATCCGATCGAGCACTTGTGGAATGAGTTAAAAAGAAAAAGAAGAGATCGAAATATTGCTACAGCCAATTTTCAAGAGCTATAAAATACACTACTAAGGGAGGAATGAGGCGCTATGCCACAGGACTTTTGATAGTCTATGGAAAACCGGTGTCAAGCTGTTATTCGGGAAATAGGGAGCAACACTTTTTATTATTATGTTAGTAAATTTTGTATTTATTTTTTTTATTAAACCTCAATATTTTGCCTGTTTAGTTAAGCAAAAATCTTCTAATAAAGTTCTTTATTTTTGTCAGAAGGGTAAAGTCGTCGCAGCTGCTTTTATGGTAACATTGAATAGGTATTGAAATAATCTTTAATCCCACATTCACAAATATACGTATTATTTTATATAAAAAATAAGTAAGTTTTTTTGAAAAAAAAATTTTATGTTCGATTTCATTGCACCAGAGTGTATTTCCAAAACAGATAAAATAGTTTTTTTTTAAGTAAAATTTCTTTAGGCGCGACGTGAGAGTGTAACTTCTTTTTTCGGACGAAGTATCGGTCCGAGAAGATCATAACTTTGCGATGAAAGAAATTTTTTTTTTACTTACCATTCTGGTAGATTGTCATCATTGTGACCTTCTCCTGCAACCCATGTCCGACGATTTGAATTCCATGACTGAGGCCGCTCCTGTCCAGGTCTCTCCCCCCAATCTCGATCTATATACAAATATGTCATATATAAATACTTTCAAATTGAAATGTATTAAATTTAAATATATTCTATATAACGCCGATAAAAAACGACATTTTGACAAAATTTGATAAAACATATACAATACAAATTATACTGAATTGTTAAAAAATAGCTAATACTTAGGCTAAATTATTATATCTGACTTTAGATGATTATATGTGAAATTTGTGAGGATAGCAAACTAAAATTGTTTATTTAAATTTTGAATAAGCCAGAGTAAAATTACAGTTAGGTTTTAGTACTTAGAATGTCCCCAAAACGAATTAATTTAATCCCTGCTTACCCCACTTGTCAGCGTTAGGACGATTTCGTGCCGCGTCAGATGACCGCCATTCATCGCCTTCGTCGCGTGTATGTGACTGCCTCCAATTAGTGCTGTTAGCTTGTCGTCTGCGATATATGAGAAATAATAATACACCAATAACGTTTTCCTGTGTTCGCTAATATTAACATTTAACTTTCATATAGTGGTATGCATATAAAGATAGTCTTGCGCTTTAAATGAAATAATTTTTAACATTCTGTAATGAAATTTTCTCTTCATTTAAACAGATTTATGCATTATGGACGTCACACACGTCGAAAATACTATAAAATATATACAAATTGGATGCGACCTTTAGTGAAAAAAATTGTTAATAGAGGTCATAATTATTTGGAAATACACCTATCCCTCGATTTACACTGAAGATAAGTTCCCGTCATAACCGTGTAAAATAAAATCTCCGGCTATGTAAAACCGTGTAGAAAGAATTCCTAATATATGCTCAATTCAGTCATTTATTTAAGTAAAACAAAAGTAAAATGGCTTAAAAAATCTACGTATTGAATTTGTTACAGATTAGGAATAAAAATAAAACAGAAACTAAATATGTAATAAATTTATTTGCTGTCATCACTATTGGGAACTATCACTTTTTTTTCCTGATTGGTATGATCTCACTTTCATCATCACTTGAGCATCTCTGATGCGATAGGTTTCACCTGATTCAACAGTCGACGAATTCGGGATGGTGAGATCTTCGGGAAGATCTCACATTGTAGGGGCTTCGTAATAAAATGTGTAATTAACAGTTGCGTAGGTTTTTTCGCTAAATCTTTATAGACCTCCACATATTGACTTAAGCATCTGTTAATATCTCGCTGGAAATGAAAAACTCGTTCAACATTCGTGACACATTGTAGAAATGAATTTTGGTTTCCAAAGATATAAGTTATATTTTAGTCGATGTTTTTGGCATTATAAAAATTTAAACAAATAACCCTTTTCTGCCGATCCTTTGCAAAAATTTAATAATATTTTTTTTTATTTCTATATACAGCCTCCCCGACAGGTCTAACCCAATGCGATAGTAACCTTTATTATATCTAAACGAAATCTAATAAGTATATTATAAATTTGCAAGTTCCTAAACTAATAAATGACAGAAAAAAAAAAGATAATTTTTGGTTAGTTATAAGGTGTTTATAATGATTATATGTAAAACTAAAGTAGATAATTTTTATTTCTTATTACTTTCGCGGCTTCGTGTTGTGAACGTGATGTCACTATTATACTTGGTAGAGCCAAGCGCCGGCTTTTGTTGCTTCTCGAATAGGCCTGTTCGAACGGGATAGTACCACGACCTCGCAGACTACCGGGGTGAGGTAGAGGAATCTTGTACTTCTACGTTTCGTTCGGTGAGTGAGGTAACCGGAGGCCCACTCTACCCTCTTCCTTCCCCCTCCATAAGTATCCTTAAAAGCCGGCAACACACCTGCTGCTTCTCAGATCCAGACATACGTGTACGTCGGAAATCACTTACAATCGGGTGAGCTTCCCGTTTGCTCCCTTTTCCATAAAAAAGGCATCTTATTTAAAGTATTAAAAGTAACCAAATTTTTACTTAAATTATTAAGTCATCTAGTAAATTTTATTGCTCCTAACCGTCTACGTCCTGTTTTAGAGTCATTACGAATCGTCTAGTAAGCAGAATTGAAGACTTTCAGCCTCCCCAAACACGCCGGTTTCCGTCATGGCTACCTTAGACCACATACTCTTCGCCAGACTTAGTAGTACAATTAATCTTATGTCTGGCGTAAGTAGATTATGAGAAAAGCCTTCGATTCAGTCGAAATTTGGGCGGTGTTAAAGTATCTTCAGCGGTGTGCCGGTATATCGAATTGTTGAGATATTTGTACAATGAGGCTACGATGTATAGTCGAGTACAGAACCAGAGTATGAAATCCATTCAATTGCAGTAAGGTGTAAGACAGGGTGATGTGATATCTCCAAAAGTCTACACCGCTGCATTCGAAGATGTTTTCAAGCTGCTGAACTGGAAACAATACAGATCAGCATACATCATACACAATAGATTTGCCGACAGCATAGTCATTATGGCATGATCGCTGGAGAAGAGCTTAGCACTATGCTCAATAGCCTCATTTGTGTTTCAAAACAGATTGGTCTTTAAAGTAACATGGATATGACGAAGACGAAGACCGGTTGTGGTTGGAAACACCAAACTGCACCAAATTGTCGACGAGTACGTATACCAGGGATAAATTATCTAAGTAGGTAAGTCCAACTTCGACAACAGAGATCAACTCGATTGGGCAGCGTTTGAGAAACGACGTTACATCTTCTCGTGGAATATACATCAAACCTCAAGAGCAAACTGTTACGTGTTGCCAGTGATGACTCACGGAACTGAGACTTGGTTCTTCACTGCAGGCCGTATGAGGAAGTTGTTTAAAGTTTTCAAAGTTATTCAGCGAGCTCGGTGTTTCTCTGCGTGATATAATCTGCAACGAAAAAGATATTCGCAGCAGAAGTAGGGTAACCGACATAGCCGTGAGGTTCAGCAAGCTCAAGTGGCAATAGGCCGGCCGCAACGCTCGCAGAATTAGAATTGTTAACCGTCGGTGAAGAAACGTTCTCGGGTAGCAATGGACAACGGGCAAAGAACAAAGACCTGACCTGTACGGGCAGTGTTGCGGAAAGTCGATGGATGCTGGTGGCTCGTGATAGTGCTTTGTGGAATTCTTTGGAGAAGGCCTTTTTTATTAGTGGACTTGTGACATGCTGTAATAGTGTAAATAATGATGACGTAAATTTATTACATTGTATATATCTTATGAGTTTTTATATTGATTTTAAAACGAAGATAAAACAAAGTAACGAATAATCGAAACATGTGAAAAAGCTTTCACCAGATACAAATCCTGAAGCAATCTCTACTATTCGCTAGGATCATGCTCCGAGCTTCCCAAGAAGCATGTCTTCTCCTATACCTAAAATTAGTAATGCTCCTCCTAGTAAAGCCGTTCAAGAAAATAAATAAAAATAGATGCTCAAAACTACACTAAGATAATACGTATATTTTTAAATGTGGAATTAAACATTATTTCAAGGATATTGCAAGACCCCATGCCGCTGCTATGGTACGACAATATTAGCAGGAGGTGGATATCCCCGTCATGGAGTGGCCAGCTTGGAAACCAGACATTAATCCGATCGAGCACTTGTGGGATGAGTTAAAAAGAAGAATAAGTGGTCGAAATATTGCACCAGCGAATCTTCAGGAGCTCCAAAATGCGCTAAGGGACGAATGGGACGCTATGCCACAAGACTTTATCTAACACTTGATTGAGTACATGGAAAACCGGTGTCAAGCTGCTATTCGGGTAACAGGGGGCAACACTTCTTATTAATACATGTTTTTCTAGTAAATTTTGTATTTTTTTTTAATTATAATAAAGCCCAAAATTCGGACTGTTTCGTTAAGCAAAAATCTTCTATCAATTCAGGTATGATCTTTAATCCCATATTAAACAATATACGTATTATTGTAAATAAATATATTTTTTTTTCAAAAAATGTTCCTATTTGCCATTGCACCCGAGTATATTAAAAAAATAAACTATTATATTATATGTTATATGCAATCCTACTTGGATTTTATTAATGAAGAAGATGCTGATAATATTATTGAATGATTTTATAGGCAGTTCATTGATTCCATTGCCGCAAAAAATTTGGAAGCGAGAATCAATAAAATCTTTGTAAGCGGTTTTGTTTGCATCTTTGGAATTGAATTATTATCCTGGAAATAAATTGTCCAAATTCCGAAAAAAGTGGTAATCTATTGAAGCAAGGTACGGGGAGTAAGGTGGGTGTGTTTAACGGTTAGCTTTTCTATCGTGGTTTGCAATTGCTCACAATACAGATCTGCCTTAATCGTCTGGGTAGATCTTAGTAAGCTGTAGCGTACGACACCAGCACTGGTCCACCAAACACTCACCAGTACCTTTTTCTGAGTCAACTTTCACTTGGGACAGGATTTGACCGGTTCTGAGTTCAACCACTGCGATGAGCGTTTCCGATTATCGTACAGTATCCATTTTTCAACACAAGGTTATACGATACGTGTTTGTTGGTGTGCTTCACGCAATTCATTTGTTTCAAGAGAATTTAAATTGTTTTAACACTTACACCAAAGCCTGCCGCTTACTCTAACGTGGTTTACGATGGAACCTCTTCCACGATCACCTTTAATTCTCCATTGTTAAATTGGGTCTCCAGCCATCCGCGGGGCTGAAGTCCTGCGGTTTCTGAGTTTGTTTTAAACAACAATTTTTTTTTCACTATGTCATCAGCTACCTTTTTATTGAAATATCACAGGTACATAATTATACATGTTTATAAATTAAAAGATATTAACAGCGTCCATATATATTGATGAACTATTTACAGAATTATTCACATCAGCACATAAAAAGAAAATTGGTAGAAATAGTAAAAAAAATTAATTCTTAATACTTTAGAAATAATTCTTTATAGATACTATTACAACTAAACTGTGTGTAAAAATGCTCTTCAGACATTAAGTAGTTACAGAGCAGCACAGAACCATGCCAACTTGTATCATTTTTATTTCTACTTCTTTCTTTAGCAATATCAAAATCAAATCCTTTATTCTTCGATATAAACTCAGCGTCAAAAAACTCGCACCTTTTGGTATTTTGACTTCAAGCAACTATAAACCCTATTTCATCTAGGTAAGGTATAAGTGTGAGGCCTCATTTTAAAGGTTATTGAATCCTTTAAATAAAAAAACTGTGATAGTGATTACTAAGCATATAAAAAACATTTTTCATGAAAAAAGGAAAAACATTTATTCACGCCAAAATTACTTAATTGAATTAATCTAAAAACATAACAAAATTAAAAAATACAGTAAAACAAATTCTTAAAACTAAACTAAGAACCTAGTGTTACCTCCCTTAGCCCTAATTACAGCCTCCATGCGATTCTTCATTGACCTCACCAACGTCACGATGCGTTCTTGAGGAATGTCACTCCACTCCTCGACGACGGTGTCCCGAAGCTGTTCAACGGGACGGGCAGTATCACGAGACCGCACACGGCGTTTCAGATCATCCCAAAGGTGCTCTATGGGATTCAGGTCAGGACTTCTCGCTGGCCACTGCATCACGGGGATCCCAACCTGATTCAGGTAGTCCCGAACAATGATTGCTGTATGGGAGCGGGCGCTGTCGTGCATGAATGTGAATTCAGGCCCGACAAAACCAGCATACGGGACCACATGGTCCTCCAGTATCTCTGTGATGTACCGATGAGCAGTCAGGGACGCCTGGCCACGTGCACCTCCAGTGCAGGTTTTTCCTTGGATTGAAATTCCGCCCCAGAACATGCAGGATCCTCCTCTGTAGCTGACGGTTTCTTCAAAGCAGGGCTGTGAAGTACCGTCTCTTCTACGCCTATCATTGCAGAAAAGGCATACCCTAGTCTCGTCGGAGAAGAAGACAGACTTCCATTGGTCGAACGTCCAATCCACGTGGTCTCGGGCAAACTGAAGTCTGACTCGCCTATGCTCTGCTGTCAATTTGGGGCCAGTAGCAGCCCTACGGGCCTGGATTTTCTTCTCTCGCAGCCTTCTTCTTATTGTGGAGACGCTCACCGACGTCTTCCGAGCTGTTCGGAGCTGCTGTTGCAGCTCAACAGCGTTGGAGAATCGGTTACGCAAAGACGTCAACACAATATAGCGGTCGTCTCTGTCGAATGTGCAACGTCGTCTTCCGGATCCATGCTTCCTGATGTAGCCTCCAGTCACCCAGAGACGGCTTATGTTGAGTTGTCGAGCAATATCAACTTTGCGTAGTCCTGATTGCAGTAGTGCCACCATTGACTGCTTCTTCTGCCGTGGTATCCATTTTTCTTACTGGAGCTGTTCAGGTGTGACTTCTGTGATGTCTGGATAGCTAATGACCCATAATTAATTTTTACCCCCCTTTTATTCGTTTACAAGGTGGGGCAAGTAGGGAGTCCTCTAATGAGCTTTTCAGCACTTTTTTTTTAAAGATCCTTACGTTTCGTGATTATTGTTTTTACAGAAAAGAGCGATACGCGTTTTCAAAGTGTATTAATTGTGCTTTCAAATGATATTAATTTTGGTAGGGTACAATAAATAAGTTAAGAGTATTATTAGCTTGAAGTCAAAATTTCAAAAGGTGCGATTTTTTTGACGCCGAGTGTAGTAACATAAATTTCACTTGTCAAAAGTTCGAGTAAATAGTTTTATAAATCTACCAAGTCTTACAGACTTTTAATGTTTCATTGCTGTACTTAAATATTTCGCCTGATTTGGCTAGTTTTATCGTAATCACTAGTACTACTAAATAAGAAACGTCGCCCTTAGACGCTGCCACTGCTGATATAGTTTAGGATGGTATATGTCGGAGGCCTATACAGTAAATTCATGTCACACTTATGATGAAAACATAAAATCTATCTCAAAAATGCATTGTATGTACTTATGTTATGTAGTACGGGGTTTAAAAATAAAATAGACAGAATTAATGAATCCAGAAATGTTATAAGCTTAATCATACATAATATCACCAAATGTGAAATTTAGTTTATTTGTTGTTTAATCATACATAAAGAACTAATGTAGATTGTGCCATGGAATAGAACATTATACTATTTACCTCAATTTAAAGTTCTCGTGGCTCAAAATTTGTCACTACGCAGGCGAACCCGCGGTCAGCCGCTAGTTTATGATATGTTCCATGTACATCATTATAGTATATTTATATATAATGCATAGCCAAACGAGGGTCAATTTATTATCTGGAGTGCACCAGTTGGCGGCCTATTATGCCAATATAAAATGCAACTTATTGAATCCAATTTAAATTCGAGTGCCTTGCACAGATAAACGACGTGTCATTGTTGTCTGATTGACAATCAAGATGAATATACCTTTCCTGTTTCTTGACACAAAATAAAGTAAAATACAAATGTAGAAAACTAGTGTTAGTTGGAAACTTTTATAAAATAATACTATTCAAGAGAAAAATATGAAAAATCCAAATTCAAATTTCTCTCACTACTTTTCAAACTATGTAAGCGGGATGATGTTTTTTTCATTACAAATGAAAACGGAGGTACCTAACAAAGATTTTAAAACCGAAAGGAATGGTTAGTGTTGAATGGTCCAATGACCACATAAGATAACTGAGTTCGAAGCAAACTGGTCTCATCAACTGGTGCAATGCAATGTTGAATGAATGTGAAGCACAGCATCATTCATTAAAGATTTTTACTTTGACAGAGAATTATCTATAGTTAATTTGGTAATTAAAGAAGTGTTAATGCTGAATCGCGTATCACCTAAGCTTGCAAAAGGTTCTGAGATACACTCCGCAGATTTCTATTTACTAGTATAAACCGCCCAGGCACTCGGTGGACTTCTACTTAAGCCAACATAAATCAACTAAAAGAAATACGATTTTCATCGCCAGAATATCCATTAGCAACATTCGAACGAGTACTGTGAAATTAGATTTTATTTCGTCGTACAATTATTTAAATATTATTTTATTTCACTAGAACAAAAATCGGAGGCACTCTACAACATAAATACTTTGAAAATCTACTGATGAAACTGTATACCCTGGTGGAGTACTTTGCCATAATTGTGATGATAAAACATTGATCCACACAATTCTATGAACAGATACTTTACAACGCTTTCTTACACAAGAGCGGCGTGGGTGCACTTTTCTCAGCGCAGAAGCAATTGCAATCTTTAAGTAACAAAATAATTGAGGCAAAAAGTTCACATGCTCTACCCTCTCTCTCCCTCTACTTTTAACACAAAATTATATTTAAAGGAAAGTAATTAAAAAGTAAACAGTATTTCAAATACAATAAATATACAAAATTATGGGACGAATTAATCAGAACATATTGTCGGACTGTATTGTTTATAAAAATGATTGTCTTTCCACTTTAATGCACGCCATAAGTGCACGAAATATTAGCATTTAGAATGTTATGCAATTCATACTTTACAATCAAATATGATGCGAAGTAAGCCAGTTCCAAATAGGCTCTCTTAGCTGATGATAGATTATATCTACATTTGGGAAAAAGTTGGTAAGAAAGAACAAAATATGTGATAATACTAGCTGTTAGTCATGATTTCGTCCGCATTGACTTTAGAATTCGCTAATAGGTATTTAAATTATCGTGTAAATAATGTCACATAGTTTGAAAATCATTTTAAATTATCGTAAAGTTCATTATTTAAACTCGTCCTGTGTGTTGTAATTCCAAATACTTCAAATCTTTAAGAACTATGATGGTCGTATTACGTTGCGCCGCTCTACTATCTAACGTGTGCTCAGCAATGGAGCCAAAGATCAGATCTGGGGGAAAGGCTAGAGCTTCCAAGTGCCAGGTTTTCTGATCCCTAAGGATTTCGGATGATGGACATGTAGGGGTCTGTCGTATGATTGTAGGTGTTGTAAAAAGATGATGCCTATTCCGGCGCACCTTACTAGCAGCAAGACCAATTCTATCTCGAGAAGTGACCGCAAACAACTGCTAATTAATATACTTACTGATCTATATCGCATACTTTAAACATTTTTTTACTTACGATTAATTAGTGAAACTTTATATTAATTATGTGCCATCACCAATTGTCCTAAAATCTTTTGGAGTTAGTATTCAAATCAAGCGTGAGTAAACACACATACCTTCGAAATACTTTGTTTGAAGTCCATTCCGGTTGCTCATTGCTGACTCTTGGTGAAGGATTGTTACCATTACTTGCCCCCCATGATCGAAGTTGACTTGTATCTTCATCAGTTGCACTGTTATTATAACCAGTTGACCTTGTGTTGCTCAAATGCCATGAATTGCCCCTACAAATTTATGACATTTTTAAACAATGAATCTTAATTTACATACATATCACATTGATGGAAAAAAGAAATATCAAATATTTAATCATCTCTTACCTCCCTGCTGATGTCTGACGGACAAATGGCATACGGGTGCGCCCACGACTCTCACTAGATGAGCCACGACCCATGCCTCGACCCGGGCCAAATCTCTCTGTTGGTAGGGCACCACCTCCAATAGGCGGACCTCCACGGACATTATCTCGCTGTTGACGACATTTTTTCATTAAAGCTACTTTCATCAGCAGTGTGTTGTAAAAATATTATTTACAGAAATGCTACAATATGAAGTTATTTTTGTAAGTTAAAGTAACAACTAGTAAATCAGTGGATGGGCAAAGGCACCCCAAAAGATAAATGAAAATTTAAAAGTTTTATTCCCACCACTACATTAATTTAACTTAGTATTTTAAATTTGCTACAATCCCATAGAGAAGAGAATGGTATGGAAGGACCAAATATTGCATAATAGCATTAATATTTTATGCATATTGCCTTGTGATACTTCAGTCAAGCGATTATTATATGGCATATGCAAGGGTTGTCAAATTTTATTGTGTGGCTGAACAATCCCACTTTACCGTGTCACAATCATCACCCCCTCTCAATCAGTGACCTATTCTCATATAATGATTTCTTGTATTAACGCGAATACAACACATTAAAATGAAAACTATTATTTACGGATAACACATAGCGTGAAAGACCGGAGCTCTAGGAAGTCTACAGTCTGTGAACGTATGCTTAATGGCCCCAACTACGACATCAGATTTGATAGAACACAAATCCTCGTAAAAGAACCCCGATTCCTGCCAAGGAGGATGTGAGGATGCGAGGCAATTGAAATCAAAAAACATCTTAATTTCAATAGAGAAGATGGCTATGACATTTGGACGTCTAACACCTGTCCCCCTGTGACCACGGCTACTGTAATGCTTTCTAAATATTGGGAATATAAAAAATAAATCAAACGCTATAATCAAAAAAATCGGTAAATAATACTATTTTGATATGCTTGCCGCTTTACTAATTTTTTTCATATCATGCAACACTATAAGAAATGATTAATTTTTCATGTAATGAACACTATAAGAAGAAAGTAAATCCGCCGAAGAAAAAAAACATTCTTTAACTATCTGAAACATTTTAACAGATACACCATTACACAGGTAACATGGGATTTTACTATTACCATTTCATCTTCAAATGTGTTATTTAATGCAACAGGTGGCTTCCCCCTCGGTTGGTACAGAAGATCAAAGTACTTTAACTCTTCAGGTGCTTCTGCAGATCTGTCATATAATGCCAACATTTCTTCCCTTCCATACCTGAAGGAAAAAGTACAATTTATAATCATTATTGCCCATCATATATCAACTAGTGTCACTAGGCTACCAATGTGTGTATAAAGTAACAAAACATTTAATTTGTTACAGCATTTTGGATGGAAAAATCATGTGTATATGTTGACTTTATTTTACCTGCCTTAATGGTAATACACACATGATTTCTTTTATGTACACATGTATGTCGCAGTACCTTTCGAATGACATAAGTTTCATTAATAAATACAAATAAAGGTACTTATATCTCCAATGTTCACAAATTAATAGAATGATATAATATTACATCTCTCTGTAAATTCGAAATAACGGCTGCTTTATCCTATCCCTAAGCTCAAATAATTAAAAAAGTAGCAGCCTTTAAATTTCCCACTGCTGGGCTAAAGTCTTCTCTCATTCTTGAGAGGATCTTGGTGTCAGGAGCAGTCATGACTGGAGGCTGACGCAGGATTATGACCATGTTGATCTTTTCCAGCATATCAGGACTTACAGCGAGTGTTTTGACTGATCCACTGTCTTAAGCTGCAGGTACTGATTTATGGCATGTCCAGTGTATTAATGGCAGTGTTTTAAGTGACTAAAATAACTGATGACTCTATACCAACTTTATGCAGTTCTGTTTTCTTTAATGCCCCACTACATAATTTAATAATCATGGTGAATAACAATATATAAAATGGTGATAAATCCATTGACATTTCTTACATCATAAACCCATTTTGAATTAAAATTAGGAAAAAGAAACTTTTGAAGTAGAAACATTATGTATACATATTAATGGCTAGACTAGTTATATCTCAAAAAATTGGGGCGAAGGCCAATATTCCACAAACAAAAAGAATGGAAACACAACCACACACCATGACCAGTTTTTAAAAATAATTGAAAGAAACCTAAGGTACTTGAAAACTTCAACAAATGTAATACACTTAATACTATTTTTATGTTGGAAAAATAAAAGATAAAAGAAAACAAAGACAGACAAAAATAAAACTTCTTTCCATATTATAATAATTATTTGAAATGCTAAATGAACAAATGATTGATATGTATCTACCTATTTTTTGGAATAACAAGATAAATAAAGCGAAAAGAACGAAATTTGACACGAGAAATTCGTTTCTATTCTATTCACAAAGAATAAATTTTAAATTGAAAGACAAGACAGGTACTAGAACTAAAATATACAATTCAACTTCATTTTAAAGTTTTGACACTACACAAGTATAAAGACTTGTCAAAATTCTGCGGTCACTATTATTGAGTTCCTTCTAACAAATACACAATAAAGATTTTATAATGGTTTGGGTTACAATAAAGATTTTATAAATACATTGGGTTTCTCAAACTACTGAGCAAATGCAGTGTAAGATGAACCCCCAAGTGGTATGACTACATACTAAGAGTGTTTTGTGGCAATCTTTGGGGAGGTCTATGATGATAACTTGCTATCTATTTCTTTGTAATTTTATTTTATAGTAGAATTTCAGCAATGTTTCAAATATGTCATAAATTTGAGCTAAATCAGTTGTATCTTACTGTATTGCACAATATGCTATTATTAGTCTGACTTTAATGTGCAAATTTACTAAAAAGATGGGTTAAATTGAACAAAAACTGCTGCACACATTTAGTATATATTACCAAAAGCAGTCTCATTCATCAATCATGAATTATCTTATGAAAATAAGATAATTCGCCACATTGTTCTAGTGCTTCCGCTTCAACAACATTTTTCCTTACTAACTTTCATTTAGAAATTGGTGAGATATAAAAAGTGCAATTAAATCTTAAGTGGGGAAGTTATTAAGAGATGAAAATTTACTCCAAAATGAAAATGAAGCCCCTTAATCTATAAGGTCTGCCAGGACAAGTCTCACATAAATGTCACTGAATTAAACAAATTGTATTTTATTAACCACTTACCGCAGCTTTGCAAGTAATACTTTTGGTGGCATATTTGTAGAGTTTCTGGAGTTTGACGCTGATGATGAATTGACATTAGATGATGTTGAGCCACTAGCAGCACCCTGTGCTGTTATACCTCCTGGATTATTTGTCCCCCCTATGGCTCCAGTGGGCCCCGGGGGACTCAGTGCCACTGTGGAAACCATGGGTCCATGAATAGATCCCATGGGACCGGAAGTAGGAGGAACTCCAGTATTTGTTGGGTTCTGACTGTTGTTGACAGAACCTCCTGCATTACTTTCACGCGCCAAATTACGCAACCATTCGGGACCAAACTTGATAGGGTTATTGCGATCACCCATTTTGATGTTTAATTATGTTAGCAGAATAAAACTCGAATCTGGAGGCACGCAGCAGCTGAAATAAAGCACAGTATTTAAATGTCTATTCACAAGGGACAGTCTGTGGGTTATTAATTTAATCTCTGAATCCTACAAAAATGTTAAAAAAATTCTAAATAAAATTGTCACTAAAATGAGATACATAATATTACTATACCACTTAAAAAAAACTCTACAAAGTGACTAAATTTAATCGCTGCAATTACATCCTAAATCTTAATTCGCAATGCAAAGATAAGCCAATTAAATTTATATTTTGTATTTATATCAGTACAAGCTTAAATAGTTGCCACACAATAACGACAATACTATATCACTATATTAAATTCTCCCATACTCGCCACGCTGGTCTAACAGGTTGGTAAGTGCAGTGCCGGCTCCCCCGTACTAGTGACTTGCTCTGTGGTATCACTAATCACTAGTGGTGAGGATTAGGGTTTGGCAAATTTGGTAATATTCAATATTTTACCGTCACCAGAGGGTCTTTTGGTGGTCAGCAGGGTGCACGACAGACATGTTAGGTAGGGATTTAAGAAATGACGTATTCTCCCTTACACCACACCCCTAAAAAGCTCACACCAGTTCTAAAAAAATATGATTCATTTCCGAATCATGTAAATATTTTAAGAAAGCAAAAAAAAATACACATATTATTAATATGGGACTGTAACATGCATACAGAGAAGTAAACATATTATGCCTTGAAAGCTTACTAATCGCCCAGCAAAATAAGTAGTAAAAGAGCAGAATTTCACAATACTTTATCAAAAAAAATATTAGGATATCTGTGTAAATTGACTGTTACTGTTTTGGTGCCATGGCACCCACTGAAGGCAGCATAATGTGACTGAATTGCTTTGTTTCATCTCTTACTCCCTCTCTTCCTTGTTCAAATCACTTTTCTAATATGTATGGGAATGTTACATAAAGTGATTAGAACAAAGCAAATTTAATAATTAATAACCACCTTAATTTATTCATGGTTGTAACAATTCATGACAACTTCATAAAAAAATTCATATAATACATCAACATCATCAGCAGCCTGAATCTACTGCTAAACATGGGCCTCTCTAAGAAAGTGCCAACAAGTATAGGACATTTTTGTTTATTTGCCTATCTCTGTGACTTGTGATGGGGAGCAGAATTGCTCTGTCTGACAAGTCTGTAAGGTATAAATTCTGCAAATTCCTTCATTTGTTGGTTACCAGAGCCTCATTTGTTAGGAAGCACTACGCACCATATGCAAGTAATGTTCGCATTTAAAAAGATGGTGGAACTATATCTACAGATTTTATCGCGTTTAATTTTGTTTTTATAACCCGACGTTTCTATTGCTTTACAGCAACCGTGGTCACTGGTGTTAGACATCCAGATGTCATAGTTAGCTCGGCCTACCTTCTGGTTTTATTTTTTAATTTTTTAATAGTTTTAGATTTAATTTTGTTTATTACTGGATCCCAAGCCGGTGGTATCACCCAGCCATCTTCCCTATTGAAATTAGGATGTTTTTTTTATTTTAATAGCCTCGCGAATCATCCTTGGTAGGAATTGGTGTTCTTTTGTGAGGATTTGTGGTCTATTAAATCTGATGTAATGGTTGTGGCGGATATGATCACAGACTTCAGACTTCCTAGAGCGTCGGTGTTTCACGTCAGCTGTGTTCTTTAACGTGGCTCCTTACAGACCTTTTGTTTGCCCTATTTAAGAGGGACTACATTCCTAATCAAGCTTGTACACTCCTGCATCTTATAATCGAAACGTAAAGAAATCGAAACGTGGGGAAAATGAAATCAAATCCGTAAATAATAGTTTCATTACAAATGTGTACTTTTCGCGTATATACTAGAAATCATTAAAAGATGATGGATTCTCCATAATAAAAGTAACCTTGATAAAAGACATTTAAACATAAGTTGACCTACTGTATCTCTACTTCATATACTCTATTATGACTTCATTTGCATGTAAGAAAATACAAACATTTTACACATGTAAATAAAAGTAACTGCTCATTAATGGGGGTTAACAGTATTGGATCAGTACTGTTAGTTAAGGCCATGGAGAGATCTTGATATATCCTTTACAATCCAGTTTGTTTTTATAGTCTCTGTTCTTAATCAACCTATGTAAGTCCACTGCTGGATATAGGACCTTCCCATGAAAGCACCAACAAAAGCCAAGCGAGTTTGAGAGTACAGTACCAGTATCCACACACTACAGATGTAGCCCCGCATCTCTAGTCCATGAGATGATATGAAAACAGCATAATCTCATAGATTTCTGTGAGTCACCAGGTAGCCATCTTTTAGTCATCAGGGTGCACATGCATTATGTATGCTTAAATGTGGTAGAGCTAAGTGGTGGCTTTTTCTGCTGCTTGAAGGGGCTGGCTTGACAGGATTGATACCACAGCCTCACAGAATACCGGCGTGAAGTAGAGGCTACTCGTACTTCTGCATTTCGTTCAGTGAATAAGGTAACCGCAGGCCTGTGGGGGATGTGTCCCCTTCCCATCGCCTCATCATCTCTGGTGCAAGGCACCTGCAGAACCTCTGGTGTTTCAGATGTACATGGGAGACGGTAATCACTGACCATCAGGTAAACCCCTTACTCATTTGCCACCTTTCCCATAAATAAACAAAAAAAAGCTCACATTTGGAGAAAATTTTAAATTGCTTCTTCATTATTTTAAAAGTTACTTTGTTATTATCAGTTATGTGATATTTTAGTCAATATTTTGAAACTAAACCTTTCATTCAAGGTTTCACAATTATACTACTCAAAATAGCATACAAATAAAATTGTTAAATAAGTATGTCAAATAAATATGTGAGGGTACTTATCAGAGAATAGATGAGATTATTATAATAAATTCTATATTGGTCCTAGACTCATAAGAAAATAAAAGTAGTAAAAATAAAGTAAATAGTCCTCTGGGGCATTTTTAACCTTGACAACAACTTCTAAAACCTATCAGTACTTATCAACTCCGCAGGATATATTTTTGTGCCATATGTGTACATGCAAAAACAGAGGCACTCGTAAGTCTTTACCTTCTCATATTATAATATTCAAGGAAGTGTCAGATGCAGTTTTGTGTTGTATAATATTGACTTCAGCTGGTACTCGTACCCAGTACCTGTGCGTATCAGAAGGCAGGTACTAAACCTCGCGGTCGTATTTAAAAATTTTGAACTTAAATATTGAAGGCATATAAAGTTATAATTTTTTATTGTTAGGTGCAATATTTTGTTAAAAAATGTAATTAACAATACATTTGTACTATATTGTACATAATACTAAAGGTAATTTTGAGAATAAAAGTCACTAAAGATTCTTATTTGATTCCACATATGTTTTGATCAGAGACCACACCTATGACCAATATTTACAATATTTTAAACAATTGACAAGAAATTTCACAATCCAATTGGAATTCTGATAAGATTGACATTATTCAAGTTTAATACATACTTATTAACAATCCGAAAATGAAACCACCATATGTACAAAAAATCGGTAGCAAATGTCAACAAGTTACTTTGTCTGTTTACAATTAACACGAAATAGCGTTTATAAGTGATTCAAATCTCAAAACAGAACAGTTTGGAAGTTTTTCATTATTATTTTTTTGATTGTACAATGTATTACTGGACAAAGAATTAAGCATATAGGTAGGTGCAAATACCCACCCGCGAATAGTATTACAAATAGAAATGAGTAAAAAATACGGATTACTTAAAACTGAACTAGCACATCTTAGAACTCTTAGATTCGCACATCGCACACGGTTAAAAGCGCAGGCAGCCCGGGTTTATGTATACCAAAATGTGATACACATATTCCAAGACTTGGGGAGTCAAGGTGGATTATAAAGACTGAGTTACCACTTATAATTGATAAAGTAAAACGATACTATTGCAATAAATCCATGTAATAAAGGCCTATACTACACAAATTATGCCTATTTCGCTATGATATTATAATTACCTAAGGTCTTGAGAAGTGATTCAATAATAGACGCACGCACGAGCACGACGACAGAGAAATATGGCCGACCAAAGTGTATTGAAGAAGAATGTCAACGCACGCACGAATAGTACTCGTTATATTAGAGATATTATATCGCAGATAAAAAATATAGCACATTCAGACTGCTATTAATATTTTCTGTGATTTGCTATCTGCGCTGTAGCAATATCATTAATTCTTGAGCTTGCTCGACTACAATTAAATCTTCAAAACGTCAACATGTACACCGGTGGGCAAAACAACATTAAACTGCGACTGTGCGCGTATTATACGTGTAGGCAGGAATATAAACTATTCGAGTCAACCGAGCTCCTCGAGGAAACTCAGTAAACCCTGGAGACCTCGGGGAGCGACTACAGCGAGCCGAAGAGCTTAGCTCTATATTCCGCAACCGTCGGAGCCTGCAACAGGACTTGGGCCGTCGTTTCTTCTTCCTCCATACACGGGATATACTATAGACAGAGGACTGTCTGTAACATCTATAGTAAACAAATGTTTATTAAAAGATTCATGTTCAGTTATGGTGCTAGTTACAATCCGAATTTGGGGCTTATTCAGGCTTAATATCATTTTAGTTATACCATATTATAATTACAATATGGTTTATAATTGACAACAAAATCTTTGAAGTTATACTTCCTTTGGCGCATTTGGGAAAAATGATGAGAATGAATTTTACGATGCGCGTGCATACCGACATTTTAAATTAACGGGATGAATTGGTTTCTAAATGTCTCTTAAATTATTACGATGCGCACGCACAATGACATTTAAAATTAACAGGATGAAGTCGGTTTCTAAATGTCTCTTAAATTATCTTGGTAACTATTATGGAAATTATACACTATTGGAGTGTACAGTCTCCATAGTAAGTATATTCAAAGTGTAAAAAATAACAATAGCCAAACCTGCAAATGCCATGAAAGAGCTATTTCCACACATCTTTATCTTCGATGTATTGATAAATTTTATAGTAGGCTTAGTAAAATTTATTTAAAAAACTTCTTAATAATTGTGTTTGTTGCACTACGACGCCATTTTTCATGTAATTCAATAGAGTAACACGTTTCTTACGGATCCAGTTTGTTCCTTAGATGGACAAGAGATGTTGTTGATCCACTGTAATACTTGTATCAACCTTTACGCTACTGAAATAACGTCGAAAATCAAAATTTTCATTACCAATATTTTTAAGCTTTTTCGTCCTGCGGTTTGCTACCTATTACTAGTAGTTAAAAACAGCAGATAGTATCGCAGTTCACTAGCTCACAAGCTTTTCGTTGGATAATAGTAGTCTGTGAAGCGCGGAATGAAGTTATACTATTCTAACGCGTTCTTTGTTAATAGCTGTTGTGAACACGACTATGCACGAAGCTGAACCATAGACAATCAATACAGCCGTAAAACACTTTAAATTAGAATTTACTTCAACAAGTATATATACTATACTAGAGATTGCACTCAATACTTCGTATTGAAGACCGGTGTGTTTACCTCTGCAGTTTTTCATCTCTCCCAAACACAGAACCCAAAAGAATAGCTTAATTACATTCACAACAATTTGATTGTTATATTACCTGAATTTGTACCAAATATACAATGTTAGTCTGCACAGGGCTATGTTGATATAGGTACATACATAATCAAAAATATACCAAATATTTTATATCTCATCGAGACAGATTTACTACAGTCAGAACACAGATTTAATACAGTCTTGATTATACCTGATTATTGGTATCTAACATTTCTATACATTGAATAGTAATAGCAGCACTGATAGGAATGATTAATACATTCCAAAATGGCCGTTTTACCACTTCGAGAGTTTACACGACGAGTGGTTTCATGATATATTTAGAAAATTATGAATACATTGTTAAGTGTAGGGTGTTCATCATGTGCATTTTGTACTATCCGAAAAATAATGATGAGAAAAAAAATCGTCGTTTATCTTGTCGAATCAAAAAAAACTCGTACCTCAAATAATTTTTAACAATTAAAATAATAAGAAACCCCAATTTTATTACATATAATTTAAAACATATTATTTATATTATGGTATTTATTTATACAACCCAACCAGATAAGTAAATATAGAAATACCCCAAAAAAAAAAAGAAACCGCAATAAATAAAAATAAACATGATGGACTAGAATTTTTATGTTATTGGTTGTGATATAACTAATATCACCCATATTCAATAACCCTTAAACTATGTAATGTGTTGAATAGTGACATTAGTTTGAAACAATTGAAGTACTATTGTTACCGGACGTGGACGCTCTACAACCGATGCTGGTGTAGAGCTAATTAAGCATATATTTGAGGTCTGGGAGAGGCCATAGCAAGCTTTGGGTGTCTTTTGTGATCTCTCCAAGACCTTGATTGTGTGCACCATGAATCACTTATCAGGAAACTACATTATGGCATAAGAAGTACAGCGCTTCAACTTATTATCTCGCAATAGGATTTAAAAAGTTGTAATCAATGGTGCGAGTTTTTTCGGATCGACGGTAACAACGAGCGTTCCGCAGGGCTCGGTTCTCGACACATTTCTTTTTCTAATTTTTATAAATGACTTGATATAGTAAACATGATATAGTATTATTTGGCGATGATAATCCATTATTTTTTAAATCAAGCGACTACTAATAATATACGACGAGGTGAATAATGCTATGTCAAAATTTGTTCTTTGGTTTAACGCTTTGGCAATAAAAGTAAATGTATTAAAATCTCATCTCCTATGTTTAAGCATTAAGGGACTTGTACTTATAAACGGGGATAAGTCAGAACTTGTGGATACCACTGGTTTTCTTGGAACAACTATTGATGGAAAGCTTTATAGTATGCATATGCTGTAAGAAAAATAAGAACAAATAGAATACTTTATTTCAGTTATTTCTATAGCATAATATCATATGGTATTATGCTGTGGGAACATGTGACATATATAGAAACAATATTCGTATTTTTAAAGAAGTAAATATTCTTCTGTTATGTATATATATGAAAATTTAATAAAATTAGTGATCTACATACTGTAAACACTAATAGCAGATAGTAATGACAGTTTGTAACTGGGCAATTTATACTTTTGTTCAACAAAATCCTAGTAACTGAGCAAAGTCTTCATATCAATAAGTTTAAAATGTTTATTATACATTTATATATAACAATGACTTTATTAAAAGGGTTATTATAATATAGGAATACACGGTTACGATCAACCCCTGTAATCGCTCCCAAGCTATTTAAAAAGTGAAATTATAAAATTGTTTTAAAAAAAGAGGATACCTATGGAGTTTCTTTCTCCAGTTTATTTTACATCAAAGGTGGTATCTACCACTGTTTCGTAACGAAACTCTGGAAGATTGAAAAAGAATGACTTTTGTCAAGTGAAATTTTGGTGACAATACTTTAGTCAAAGAATAAAAATTTTGAAGTTATACTTCTTTTGACGCGAGTTTTCGAACCTTAGCGCCGTTCATTACCATCTTGAAACGGCGAAGCCAGCCTTGCTTTTTCTTACAGAGACTCAGATATCGTCTCCGGCTGATACCTCTTAACTCCATTACCCGGGGTACAAACTGGAACACTCCTTTGTGCCCCATGCCGGAGTTTGCGTATACGTCAGAGATGATATCTGTTCTCGACGCCTCGGTAGTCTTGAAGGTTTGGACCTATCTACCGTTTGGCTGCGCATCGACAGCGACGACCATCCGCGCGTCTATGCGTGCCTTTACAGGTCCCATAGCGGTAATACCGTAACTGACCGACTCATCGACCACATCCAAATGGCTACAGATTCCGTGCTACAACAGATCCCATCCGCAGAGATCGTGATTCTCGGCGATTTTAATGCCCACCATACCGATTGGCTCGGTTCTCGCATAACCGATCATGCGGGGAGATCTGTTCACGACTTTGCATTAGCATATGGCCTGACACAACTGGTAACCTCGCCGACGCGGATCCCGGACGTGGAAGGTCATACACCTTCCCTGTTGGACCTTTTGCTGACCTCACACCCGGACGGATATTTGGTCTCTGTCGATGCCCCTCTTGGCTCGTCGGACCACTGTCTGATCCGGAGTATAGTGCCTATCGCGCGCCGATCCCGAACGCGATCTGCGGGCTTCCGCCGTGTGTGGCACTATAGGTCGGCAGTTTGGGATGGAATGCGGTCTTTCTTTGCTACTCATTGGGGCTGGTTTGCTTCTCGCTGGATGATCCCAACGCCGTTGCAGATTCTGTCACCGATGTGGTACTTCAGGGAATGAAACTTTTTATTCCGTTCTCTGCAGTGCCTGTCGGAGGTAAATCCCAGCCTTGGTTTGGTCGCACCTGCAAAATAGCGTCACGCCGAAAGCGGAAGTGCTACCAGGCCTGGGCCGATGCATCGGCGTCTCAGGATGCAAAAACCAGTGCTCTTAAAAACGAGTACAACTCTGCCTCCAGGTCCTTCAAAAGAGTTATCGCTGCGGCAAAGTTAAAGCACATTGGCAGAATTGGCGAGAGATTAGTTCGCCTCCCATCGGGATCCCGCGCATTCTGGTCTCTCGCCAAGGCTGTCCAGGGGAATTTCTGTCAGCCATCTCTCCCATCTCTACACAAGGAGGATGATTAGCTGGCCCATACTGCAAAAGAGAAAGCCGATCTCTCGGGCTCTCTTTTTGCATCCAACTCGACTCTTGATGACCGGGGAAACTCTCCACCTACCTTCCCGTGGTGTAAGTGCTCCATGCCGGAAATTCAGTTTCTGCAGAGCTCAGTGCGAAAGGCACTCCGCTCCCTGGACATTCATAAGTCGAGTGGGCCGGACGGAATCCCTCCAATTGTGCTGAGGATGTGTGGCGCTGAGTTGGCACCGGTTCTCACGCGTCTTTTCCGGCACTCCTACTCTTCAGGCGTTGTCCCGGAATCTTGGAAGACAGCATTTGTGCATCCAATACCCAAAAAAGGCGTCCGCTCTGATCCGTCCAACTACAGGCCTATTGCCATCACCCCCTTGTTATCTAAAATAATGGAGTCACTCATCAACACCCAGCTCCTGAGGTACCTGGAGGAACACCAGCTCATCAGTGACCGACAGTACGGTTTCCGTCGCGGACGATCAGCTGGTGATCTTCTAGTTTACCTGACTCACCGATGGGCAGAAGCAGTTGAGTCTAAGGGGGAGGCTTTGGCGGTTAGTCTGGACGTAGCGAAAGCATTTGATAGGGTATGGCATAAAGCGCTTCTTTCAAAGCTTTCATCTTATGGGGTTCCTGAGAGATTGTGCAACCAGCTTCCTCACGGATCGGAGCATCAAGGTTGTTGTCGACGGTGCATGCTCGGACCCCAAACCCGTGAATGCTGGTGTTCCACAAGGCTGTGTGCTATCTCCCACTCTGTTCCTTCTGCATATCAACGACATGCTACAAATCAGTAGCATTCATTGCTATGCAGACGACAGCACGGGTGATGCCCTATATACAGGCCGTGCGAATATTTCTCGGGAACACGTCGACGAGTGCCGGAACAAACTTGTGTCTGAAGTCGAGACCTTGTTATTCAAAGTCTCGGATTGGGGTCGACGTAATTTGGTCCTATTCAACCCCAAAAGACACAGGTTTGCGCGTTCACCGCTAAAAAGAATCCCTTTGTCGTTTCTCCTCTTTTTGAGAACATTCCCCTTATTGGCTCAGCCAGTATCAGAATCCTTGGCGTTGAAATATCAAGCGACGTTCAGTTCCGTGGTCACCTGGAGGGAAAGGCCAAATTGGCCTCCAAAAAGCTTGGTGTGCTCTGTAGAGCGGGACAGTATTTCATGCCGGTCCACCGTTTGCAACTTTATAAGGCGCAAGTTCGGCCCCACATGGAATACTGTTCTCATCTCTGGGCAGGGGCACCCCAGTACCAACTCCTTCCATTTGACCGCATCCAAGGTCGAGCGGCTCGAATTGTCGGCGACCAAGCTCTCTCTGATCGGCTTGATCCTTTGGCCTTGCGAAGAGATGTTGCTTCTCTTTGCATTTTTTACAAAATTTTCCACGGGGAATGTTCTGAGGAACTGTTCGGATTGATCCCTGCTGCTGAGTTTCACCATCGTACATCGCGACAGAATTCGAAGTTCCATCGATACCACCTAGATGGTTGGCATTCCACCACAGTGCGTTTTAATCGAAGTTTTCTGCCACGCACTTCGATTTTGTGGAATCAGCTGTCGCCAGCAGTATTTCCGAACAGTTACGACTTAGGGACCTTCAAGAAAAGAGCTTATTCCTTCCTTAAAGGCCGGCAGCGCATCTGTAGCTCCTCTGGTGTTGTGGATGTTCGTGGGCGTCGGTGATCACTTTTCATCAGGTGAGCCGCACGCTCGTTTGCCCCCTTCTTCTATAAAAAAAAAAGACATAATGGTAAAGAGAGGGAGTAGGCCTAGTAGTAGCGTAATGGTAACCCCAATAACTTTAATCCAAATACATATTTATTAATGGCGTGAAGTCAGTAACCTAGATATGACGTATAACGCAATTCACTTTGCTCTGTTAGCATTGTAAAATTATTTTAGACTTTGTAGTATTTATGCTATAATTTAAGCAAGATCAGCTTACATTTTACAGGGTAATGCCAATAAAACCTTTACTTTATTTCATACAGCAATTCACCATTCCCTGAAGTACCACATCGGTGACAGAATCTGCAACGACGTTGGGATCATCCAGCGAGAAGCAAACCTGCCCCCATGGGTAGGAAGCAAAGAAAGACCGCATTCCATCCCAATCTGCCGACCTATAGTGCCACACACGGCGGAACCCCGCAGATCGCGTTCGGGATCGGCGCGCGATAGGCACTACACTCCGGATCAGACAGTGGTCCGACGAGCCAAGAGGGGCATCGACTGAGACCAAATATCCGTCCGGGTGTGAGGTCAGCAAAAGGTCCAACAGGGAAGGTGTATGACCTTCCACGTCTGGGATCCGCGTCGGCGAGGTTACCAGTTGTGTCAGGCCATATGCTAATGCAAAGTCGTGAACAGATCTCCCCGCATGATCGGTTATGCGAGAACCGAGCCAATCGGTGTGGTGGGCATTAAAAATAAAATGTGATTTCTACTTATTACCAAGTTTTATTTCTAATATCCTTTTGAAATGGTCATATACTAAATCGTATCTATATCGTATTGGCCATGTGAAAAACACTCAACGCTTAAATCTAAGCCTGCACAGTTGTAATTTTGACCCTGTCATTTATTAATGGTTATTGCAAAAGATATCTTTACCGGAAATTGTAGGCGTTTAATTGTTGATATCAGAGGAACTCGGGGAATCAATACATCTTCTCCGGTACCACATCCGGTGAGTATTGTGCACTCTATTATGAAAGTTTTTAGTGATTTTACCAGTAAATGCGTGCCATTGCAAAGTTTAGGTGTATTCAGGTTTCTTAATAAAATAACACGACAACCTACTTTCAACACCATTTTATAAGGAGGGAGTCCAGATGGGTTCAAAGAATTAAGAAATTCTATAGGAAAATAAACAGCTTCTTCCAAGTCGAGAAGAGTATCGACCGAGTAGTATATTATACCGAGTAGTACAATTTATGTTATCAATGTCGGGATAGACATTGTTGACCAACTCTTGGATATTGTCTATCAAAACACAAAGGTTTTCAAGATTAATCCATCCATCTCTGAAAAAAGCCTGTTCTCATGTGAAGACAATGAAACCCTCATGTTAGTTTTAAGCTCTAATTTATTGACGTGTGGCCAAAGGTTGGATCTTTTAGGGAAGCATTTATTTCAACAGCACGTGTTCCTCGAGTCATAACTGGTAGGATTTGATGAAAGTTTCCTGATAACAGAATTGTATATCCACTCATAGGTGAATTTTTGCTGCGCAAATCGCGCTTAATCCTATCCAGTGCATCCACAGACAGCTTGTTTGACATGGTGGCTTCGTCCCAGACTATTGATGAGCAATCACGCATCAATTTTTCTGTATTACCCTGTTTAGAAACACTACAGACGCTATTATTACCATCGGTGACCATTTTCAGCGGGAGCTTGAATGTACAGTGTGCGGTCCGACCTCCTTCTGAAAGCAATGCCGGATGACGCGACAGCTAATGCAATGTTTCCGGTAGATCTCACTTTTGTTAAAAGCAAATTAATTAAAAATATTTTTCCTGTACCTCCTTCATTGTTATCAATTGATGATAGTAATGTAGTGAATACTTTTTTCTGATCGATGTTCGTCGTGAATCGTGGCTCATCTTGAGCTATATTTTGTCTCGATTGATCGTATGATCTTTCTTTTCTTGTGTATTCGGCACTATTCGTTAAATCTGAGTTAATAGTATGAGCTGCCATCGACAGCCTACATCCTTGATCGATTTACCCGAAAGTAATAGTACTACTTTGTTCAATTCAAAAAAATGCTTCGTAAAATATGTTTTGATCATATTGTACATCATCTTTTTTTTTTTTTATAGCAGAAGGGGGCAAACGAGCGTGCGGCTAAGTGATCACCGACGCCCACGAACATCCACAACACCAGAGGAGCTACAGATGCGCTGCCGGCCTTTAAGGAAGGAATAAGCTCTTTTCTTGAAGGTCCCTAAGTCGTAACTGTTCGGAAATACTGCTGGCGACAGCTGATTCCACAAAATCTGAAACTAACTCTCGCCGTCGCTGAATTAGAATATCACTAGCCATATTTTCTTGAATTTTATTTCATAGAGTAACAGAATCAGTTGCTAAACAAAACGCTACTATGATACCAAATAAATATTTTAATTATGTAGCCGAATTGCAAATAGCTGCTTCTGATAATGTGTTTTCCCAGTGAGAATCTCCTTCCAAGAGCCCCATAGCCTTCCATGCTGTTTGATAAGTATTGTAAATAACACCTTGTACAGTTCTCAGGTGTGCAAAGGATGTTGAGCCTTTTACAACATGCAGTAACATTCTCAGATAAAAGCATTCGCTGTTGTTGAGATGGATCACGTGGAATCTGCTATGAGCATCGGTTGTTTTTACTCCGGGGAAACCATCGACCGCAGTACCTTGTTTTCGCCTTTGAAAGGTTTTAGAACTCAGATTCCATGTATAGTAACTTGGAACTCTGTCATATGTCAGTCTTGAGCACATGTCTTGACGAATGCTGTTAATGATGTGTCTCGCGTGTTATTAACAACTTCTTGTATTTTGTTCTGAGTAAAATATACTCTTTGTCCATTTTCTAAATGAACTGCAAAGTGAACAATAGTGGGAGCCCGGTCGTGCACTTCGAATGATAAAATCCTCCATATTGCTTCAGAGCTGCAGATGTAACGTACAGACTGATATGTTTCCACTTCATTTGGTGATTGTATGCTGAAAGAAGCTAGATCGCTAACTTTAATAATGTATTTAGTAACATATTGGATTGACTTTATTGAACTGCACAACTCTACGTCTATGTGTGCATCAAAAATTTTCAAAAGGAGTAGATTATAGGGAATGATCCATCGGTTATCAATAACATGGTTTCGGACAGTGGCACTTGGCCCACCCTGTCCCGGCGATCGTCAACGATATTTGGGATATCCGTCATCGCTAGTAGATGTTTGAGTTTGGAACGACCTCGGAATTTTTTTTCTGCATTTGTAATCTCGCATATATGGTGAATTAGGGTTTAAAGTCCCGCAAGGGCCGTGTACCATGTGTTTCTTTACGATTGCGAACAGGACAGGATCCTCTTCTTTAACCGGTAATTCAGCTGAAATAATGCTGTCTATTTGATTTGGTCTAATTTTGTTCACTAACCACACCAGCAGATGTATATATAGCAGACCACGTTTACTGCCATTTTATAGTGTACATATGTCAGCACGGCGGGCCGAATTTGTGTATTTTTAACTGGAAGACTCTGTTAACTATATCGTATCTGTCTTATGGAGTTAAATTGGTGTACCCATTACCGCGTTCGCCCTGGATTTCTGCAATATCAGGGGACTCCACTCGAACCTTAGCGCTGTTCATTATATGTTAAAACGGCGAAGCCGGCGTTGGTTTTCTTTACCAAGACTCAGATTACCCGGGGTACAAACTGGAACACTCCTTTGTGCCTCGAGCCGGAGTTTGTGTATACGTCAGAGAGGATATCTGTTCTTGACGCCTCGATAGTCTTAAAGGTACCACCCACTACCAGGACCTATCCGCACTTTGCCTGAGCATCGACCATCCGCGCGTCTATGCGTGCCTTTACAGGTCCCATAGCGGTAATACCGTAACTGACCAACTCATTGACCACGTCCATATGGCTACAGATTCCGTGCTACAACAGATCCCATCCGCAGAGATCGTGATTTTCGGCGATTTTAATGCCCACCACGCCGATTGGCTCGATTCTCGCATAACCGATCATGCGGGAGATCTGTTCACGACTTTGCATTAACATATGGCCTACCACAACTGCTAACCTCGCCGATGCGGATCCCAGACGTGGAAGACAAGTCCAACAGAGAAGGTCATACACCTTTTGCTGACCTCGTCGGACCACTGTCTGATCCGGAGTGTAGTGCCTATCGCGCGCCGATCCACAACGCGATCTGCGGGTTTCCTCTGTGTGTGACACTATAGGTTGGCAGTTTGGGATGGAATGCGGTCTTTCTTTGCTATTCATTGGGGCTGGTTTGCTTCTCGCTGGATGATCCCAATGCCGTTGCACATTCTGTCACCGATGTGGTACTTCACGGAATGGAACTTTTTATTCCATTCTCTACAGTGCCTGTCGAAGATAAATCCCAGCCTTGGTTTGGTCGCACCTGCAAAATAGCGTCACGCCGAAAGGGGAAGTGCTACCAGGCCTGAGCCGATGCATCGGCGTCCCGTGATGAAAAAACCAGCGCTCTTAAAAACGAGTACAACCCTGCCTCCAGGTCCTTCAAAAGAGTTATCGCCGCGGCAAAGTCAAAGCACATTGACAGAATTGGCGAGAGACGTCGCCTGTTCGCCTCCCATCGGGAACCCGCGCATTCTGGTCCCTCGCCACGGCTGTCCAGGGGAAATTTTCTCAGCCATCTCACTCATCTCTGCACAAGGAGGATGATTCGCTGGCCCATACTGCAAAAGAGAAAGCCGATCTCTTGGGCTCTCTTTTTGCATCCAACTCGACTCTTGATGACCGGAGAAACTCTCCACCTGGCATCCCGTGGTGTAAATGCATGGAGCATTTACCGGACGTTCAGTTTCTGCAGAGCTCAGTGCGGAAGGTACTCCGCTCCCAAGACATCCATAAGTCGAGGGAACCGGACGGAATCCCTCTAATTGTGCTGAGGATGTGTGGCGCTGAGTTGGCACCGGTTCTCACGCGTCTTTTCCGGCTCTCCTACTCTTCAGGCGTCGTCCTGGAATCTTGGAAGACAGTATTTGTGCATCCGATACCCAAAAAAGGCGACCGCTCTGATCCGTCCAACTGGCCTATTGTCATCACTGCCTTGTTATCTAAAATAATGGAGTCACTAATTAACACCCAGCTACTGAGGTACCTACCTCAGGAGCTGGGTGGAACAGTGAACAGCTGATCAGTGACCGACAGTACGGTTTCCGTCGCGGACGATCAGCTGGTGATCTTTTAGTTTACTTGGAGCACCAAGGTTGTTGTCGACGGTGCATGCTCGTACTCCAAACCCGTGAATGCTGGTGTTGCACAAGGCTGTGTGCTATCTCCTACTCTGTTCCTTCTGCATATCAACGATATGCTACAAATCAGTAGCATGCATTGCTATGCAGACAACACGGGTGATGCTCTATATTCAGGCCATGCGAATATTTCTCGGGAACACGTCGAAGAGTGCCGGAACAAACTTGTGTCTGAAGTCGAGACCTTGTTAACCAAAGACTCGAATTGGGGTCGACGTAATTTGGTCCTATTCAACCCCAAAAAGACAGGTTTGCGCGTTTACCGCTAAAAAGAATCCCTTTGTCGTTTCTCCTCTTTTTGAAAACATTCTCCTTATCGCCTCAGCCGGTATCGGAATCCTTGGCATCGACATATCGAGAGACGTTCAGTTCCGTGGTCACTTGGAGGGAAAGGCCAAATTGGCCTCCAAAAAGCTTGGTGTGCTCTGCAGAGCGGGACAGTACTTCATGTCGGTCTACCGATTGTAATTTTATAAGGCGCAAATTCGGCCTCACATGGAATATTGTCTCATCTCTGGGCAGGACCACCCCAGTACCAACTCCTTCCATTTGACCGCATCCAACGTCGAGCGGCTCGAATTGTATTTTTATAAAATTTACCACGGGCATTCCCCGTTTTCTGAGGAACTGTTCGGATTGCTCTCAGCCGCTGAGCTTCACCATCGTACATCGCGACAGAATTCGAAGATCCATCGATACCACCTAGATGGTTGGCATTCCACTACAGTTCGTTTTAGTCGAAATTTTCTGCCACGCACTTCGACTTTGTGGAATCACCTGACGCCAGCGGTATTTCCGAACAGTTACGACTTAAGGACCTTCAAAAAAAGAGCCTATTCCTTCTTTAAAGGCCGGCAACGCATCTGTAGCTGCTCTGGTGTTGTTGATGTTCGTGGGCGTCGGTGATCACTTACTATCAGGTGAGCCGCACGCTCGTTTGCCCCCTTCTTCAATAAAAAAAATGTTTAAATTCTAATTTCTTAAATGATGCTTGCTTATTTTCAAAGATTTCAAATTAATTTTAAATCATGTTATATGACTTGCTTACATTAGTAAGCAGTTAATCATTGTAATCATGAGTTCAGTAAATTTGTCTTATACAATGTCTTCAATTCTGTTCTACAAATTTAGGTTTTACGAGAAATAGGCGCGGTCTCGGTCATAGCGAATATTCTCCATTGAGCATTTGTGTACATTCTGAATCTTGTGGGAAAAAAGTAAAAAGAGTAAATGTTATGTATAAAAATATTATATATTCTGTATTATATATTAAATTAATAATACAAAATGGTAGATTGGTTTTTACTGACACGCTTTTCAAAACTGAGGGTTTACTTTATTTTATTTTCAATGAGCCAAACTCTCAGAGCTATCCTTAAGTCTTCAATTCTATTTATTCGAGTCATTATCGATATCATATCTTTAAACAGTCTAAAAATTAGTGCCTCGCAGAACAGTACTGGTTTTTTTGACTTCCATGCCTTTAAAGCTATACTGCTCTGGAAAGCCTTCCCTGATATATTAAGAAAACAGAACGAAAACTCGTTCAAAACTACTTCGGTGTCACTATCTGAAGGGAAATACGTATCTTAATACGTTGCCCTGTATGACAAGTGACGACTAAGGGAAAACTCTTGTTTGGCTGACAGATAGCGGATAATTAATCTAAATAGAATCTAGACCGACATACATGGACCGATGACGGGAAGCAGGGATTCAGGTCCGGTACTGCAATTGCCAAGCCGTTTACCAAGTGTGGGGATTATAGAAAGTTTCTCAGATTTGTGTCCAGAAACTCTAGACAGGCAGAAGATAAAGCAGAACAAATTTAGAAAAGAAATAAAAGGCACATTTCCCTTACATCTGATTTATTTTAATACTGTAACAAAACAACCACTACAGTCTAGAATATATATTCCATACTAATACATAATTCAAAGGAATGATTTTCTTCAAATAAGAAAACCTACTTATACGCTGTAAATTTACACATATTCACAAGGCCTCCTGTAGTCGCTGATATTATATAAGAATTAATTTTCAATGACGTGACAAAAAGCCACATAAAATAAACTTGTTAATTATTAGAAATTTAATTGTTTAATAAGTTCTCGTAAGATCCATTTCAGGGAAAATCCCGAGACAGACTATCTTTTCATAATATTGATATCATTTATTCTAATCAAAATGTCCATTAATGTGATTTTTACTGTTAGTATTTAGAGTCTAACGACTTCTTATTTTTATTCTATCTCATAAATCGCGACGACGCTTGAACTGATCATATTTATAAATAGATTTCGACAGTCATATTTTAAACATTTGAAACATTTAATATAGTGCATTGACTTGTATTTTAAATTCACGTTCTTATTGTTTATAAGATTCTCATTTTAAAGATTTGAGATTAACTTTAAATCATTTTATAGATAACTTGCTTAATAACTATACTAGTAAGTGGATGACGATTTATATGAGTTCTAATAAAATTTGACTTATCAATATCTTCAATTCTGTTCAATAAATTTAGGTCCTCATAACTAAATGTGTTTAATAATTTAGATAATGTGATAGTATTATTACTGGGCCATTTTCTGCTATGCTACAAAAATATTGCACATAATTTCCACATGAGAAGTAATTGCACGACTAAATCATGCCGTTTTATTTTTCATACCCAAGATATGGTTTCGTTGATTGGCAACTAAGTCGTGGATAAACAGAACCATGTTCAAAACTGACATGATTTTATCGAGGTATGACGTCACACGGAATTGTAGTGAAATTGTTTGTGGCATAGCGGATAAGACCCCTGACAAGAAGTTACAGTACAACATTAAATGCTTTAGTTCGTATGTTTAACCCGCACGTATTATGTAGCAGTAAGCGTATTTAATACTGAATATTTAAAAAAATATCGTAATATTTTTGGTTATGAAAATGCTTTCCCTTAATTACAAACGTTTGTAAGCAGAATTGAACCTCGAAACTGCAATTCAATATCAAATAAAATACAAACAGGGCACACATTAATTTAGTTAGTTATTCTCTCTTTTGGAAAATTAAATTTCTTTTTCATATATCATAATGCCTTTTTCATTTAACCTAATATTGTATCACATTTCAATAATGCACTAGAAAAATTCTCACACATTTATAAAGTTAGATATCTACAATTACTTAAATCTAAATGGCTACAGAGATTCGGGGCTAAAAAAATAAGGAAAACACAACCTGATATTTGCGAACTAAATTCATAGATGTAAGGAATATTAATCTCAAATAACATTATTTGAGCATTGTGTAAACTCAAGTATAATCAAAAATATTAATGTAAATGTAGTAAAAATAAATGTAGTTAAAACAATGTTAAGGTAAAACTTAGCCCTTAATTTACTTTCTTTTTGAGCCTTAATCTAAAAGTAGTCTTTCGAGTTGCTATTACTCCTTAGAATTGATTATTTCTATAATACTGACGTAGGAACCCGTTAAAAATCCCAAGATCCCGAAAGCAATCAAAAACAGATTCTTCCAAAGGACCCAGTTAAAGCGGCCGAGACCATTTGGTCGATCCCAAAAAGCGACGACCTCTATAATCGAGGGAAAGATTAATCCAAGGAACGAGAGACATACAGCACCGACGAGCGAGATGAAAGGTCCTAAGTTAGGAATAGCAATTGCAATACCCAGCGTTATTATTATAATGATGATCCTTATGCTGTACTCCGCAAGATTCTTCTTAGCACCAAACCAATGACGGACATTCCTCCAGATGATATCCATGGGCACATAGAATTGTAGACTGTATGTGAAGAAGATGGCCACAGCTATCATTAACTTGACACTCTGACCTAGCCTGAAAATAACAACAAATACTTGTACATAAGGAATAATATCAATAGTAAACTCTCTTATTAGCAAAGAAAAACTATAGCTTAAAAATACATCATAAAAGTGTAAAATATGGATCTTTTATACGATAATCGTATTTGCTAGATTAACGTTTTAGAAATTCCGTTTCGGCAATAACATTTACAATGTTGTTCTGATAAATGAGGTGCTGATGCGATTTTTGATGATACAATTAGTTAAAATTATAACCAGTATAATCCTACTAAAATTATAAATAATTTATATTCTGATTTTCATATGACAACAGTGTCTTAAAATATAATTAAGGTAAAAAAAATTAATACTAACACTTCATATTCTGGCAAGTTGATTGTGATGCTACCATATGTTTCATCTCCATATTTGCGAACTAAATTCATAGATGTAAGGAATATTAATCTCAAATAACATTATTTGAGCATTGTGTAAACTCAAGTATAATCAAAAATATTAATGTAAATGTAGTAAAAATAAATGTAGTTAAAACAATGTTAAGGTAAAACTTAGCCCTTAATTTACTTTCTTTTTGAGCCTTAATCTAAAAGTAGTCTTTCGAGTTGCTATTACTCCTTAGAATTGATTATTTCTATAATACTGACGTAGGAACCCGTTAAAAATCCCAAGATCCCGAAAGCAATCAAAAACAGATTCTTCCAAAGGACCCAGTTAAAGCGGCCGAGACCATTTGGTCGATCCCAAAAAGCGACGACCTCTATAATCGAGGGAAAGATTAATCCAAGGAACGAGAGACATACAGCACCGACGAGCGAGATGAAAGGTCCTAAGTTAGGAATAGCAATTGCAATACCCAGCGTTATTATTATAATGATGATCCTTATGCTGTACTCCGCAAGATTCTTCTTAGCACCAAACCAATGACGGACATTCCTCCAGATGATATCCATGGGCACATAGAATTGTAGACTGTATGTGAAGAAGATGGCCACAGCTATCATTAACTTGACACTCTGACCTAGCCTGAAAATAACAACAAATACTTGTACATAAGGAATAATATCAATAGTAAACTCTCTTATTAGCAAAGAAAAACTATAGCTTAAAAATACATCATAAAAGTGTAAAATATGGATCTTTTATACGATAATCGTATTTGCTAGATTAACGTTTTAGAAATTCCGTTTCGGCAATAACATTTACAATGTTGTTCTGATAAATGAGGTGCTGATGCGATTTTTGATGATACAATTAGTTAAAATTATAACCAGTATAATCCTACTAAAATTATAAATAATTTATATTCTGATTTTCATATGACAACAGTGTCTTAAAATATAATTAAGGTAAAAAAAATTAATACTAACACTTCATATTCTGGCAAGTTGATTGTGATGCTACCATATGTTTCATCTCCATATTTCAAGTATCCAAAGAATCCGACGAAAGCATATAGTGATACAACAAAAAACATGCCAGTATTCAATACTCCAGGGCATCCGATGAAGTGATTAGGAGTCTTCATGTTGTTTTCAAGAGGCATCACTACACCAATACCTTCTAGTGCGAAGATAGCAGTCCCGAAGAAAGTTGGCAAGTGATCGAATCCTGCAAAAGCTTTACGTTCACTGACGCTTGGGATGTCTTGGAACAGATAGTAAAACGTTATGCCCATGCCAGTACCGACTAAAAGATTAGCGATCATTGAGAATGGTGCCAAATATTTCAAGTTTCTAATAAGATTCATTGCAATAAGAAGAGGAAGCAACAATGCCATGTATATTCGAATGTCCATATCATGCGGGAACCATTCACTGTCCCGAGCATGGTAATCTACTACTTGTTTCACGTTCTTCGCTACGAACACAATGTAAACACAGCAACAGCCCAGCAAATCAATTACCAGAAACCAATTCACCAGGGCCCTGAAAAGAAAAAGAAATATTTCAAATACAATAAGACAATTTATTATGCTATTAATATAATGATACGTGTCCTTTAAAAACCTACACACTCTTAGGGTTGAATTAGTATTATTACACCTAATAAAATTATGCCCACAACATTACAAACTATGAAGTTCAATATAAAGTGTGGTGGGCCCTACTTCGCCTATGGGTTTGCGTCGTTATTTTGCACCGCTTTCCCTGCGCGCTACAGCCTTGCCTAAATCCTTTAATATATATTGCTTTACTTAGTCGACACTTACAACACCCGGGAATAAACCGCCTCTATATAGCGTGATGAAGTACCAACTCATATTTCGACAACAGTTGCTTGCATATATTCCCTGGGAGAAGCGAGAAGTGTTTCACCGCTCGAGGCCAGAAAGATGCTGCTTCCGACTGTACAGGATAGCGATGAGCTTCGAAGTCCACTTGTGATTCAAGGCATGAATGCAAGGCTAGCGTAAACTAAGTTTTATGATGTGCATGTTTTTTATGTTATGACTATGCTAGGGCTGGTATGATATGCCTCATATTTGTTTATGGTTTTTTTTAAACGAACCTACAAGTCTATTACAAATAATACAAACTTACGAATATATCTAAATTATAATAAGTAACTTTTATTGTTGAAATTTTTACTCAAAGCGTTAAGTTTAGTTATGGGTGTATCAATATAATACCTACAATTATTGATAATGTTAATATTAATTTTATATACACACATTTAAAACGAATAATAAAATAATATTATTTATATCAATAAACAGACAAATATATGAAAATAAACATACATATACATATTTATGTATTATATCTTTATAATAATAATGGTTAATCACTTTGATGGAGAACATGACCCGTGAAAGTGATTAACAATTTTTTTAATTTCTCTCTTAGCATCGTGCATTGTTTTTGTTTTTAGATCACAATGTTTAATATTTCACTAAGTTGTATATGTATAAGCGAGGTGAGCGAAGGAATTGTTTACAATGGTATTGGAGACTCTTTATCCATACAAGGAGTATGAAGAGTTCAGCAATGGATTTACACGGGTTGACAAAGAAGAAAAATAAATGTGGTCGTTTTTCTCGTTAAATTAGTATCATGTCAGCCTTTTATAAAAAATATGTAGCGCATAATGTAATGTACTAATGTGCTTAATATGATTAATTAATGTGCGTATATACGCACAATACTTACTTTGCGAGTCTGGAGAATTTGTGCATAGCAGGTGGCCCAGAAAGAAAAGCAGCTTCGGCCGTCTCGGCGAATCCCAATGACGGTTTTTGTATCCGCTTGCAAAGATCATGAGAGGTTTTCACCAGAACATGGACACAGTAAGTGCATATACCACCAATAAGGAAGGTGGCTACCAAGCCGAAAAATAGGCCAGCGTTGAGAAAAGCCAAGGGCATGGCTAAAATACCACTTCCAAGCGATCCCTTCAGTAGGTGAATGAGAGTGTCCAAGTTCCTGGAAAGAGAATAAACTTATATACATACCTTAATTTACTATTACACAGTTCCTTAATTTATTAATGTAAAATACTAAAGTAACCAATAAATTACTTTCAATAATTACTTTTACCGCACAAGATATTGCTTACTGTACCGAAACTCAGCCTTACAATGGGTTAGTTAAGAATATTAAAAAATCATCGTCCTTAAATACTTTTAAAATTGAATTTATTTAAAAAAAATCAAATTCCTTCGGCTAATAGACAAAACTGACATTCTCGAGTAAAGACTACACACGGTATTTTTGTTTTATAGCGGATAAGGCTCCTGGCAGAATTCTGGCTAGCTAACAAAATACTTATAACTTCGACACTTTTCCGCTCTTAACCAATGCAGCACTTTATTTATGAACTGATCCGACAAACTAATACTTACGAGGTTGGGTGAGCTAATTTCCTGTGTTCAAACGGATTGTAATCCTCGTCCGCCTCTACGTCTCGTCCCGGTATCTCCATAAGCGGGAGAGTTGATCCCGCTTGTTGTTCTACGGGTATTTCATTTGGGTCAACTTTGTACCTGTAAATGCATTTCCCCAATACTGTTAAAGTAACTGCTGTATTCAATCAATGTACCAAAACTAAAATAATGATGTGGATAAGTTAAAAGTGAGTGGGTATAAGAGTGTGTCATTCTCTATTTAATATAAAGCACAAGAATGTAGTGATAGCTCCCAGTGAAAAAACATTTAAAGCGCCACAATTCAAGCTTCATGTAAACAATCGAGGTGTCAATCGATGTGTGTCGCGGCGCGGAATTCAGAATTTTCTAATACTAATTTGTGGCTAACTGTTACTTAACCGCGGATGATTTAAAGTTAGTCAATTAGTTCAAAGTCATATTAAAGATTTGTATGTGTCGGTGGGTGAAGTGTGATACATTCATTATGGTCTCCAAAATATACAGTTTTTTTTTCTATTTTGCATGCGTTTCACTCTGTTAAGACTCGGCATTTACAAAAATGTGGCTCAATACTTAAATTCAATACAGCTTTACGTTGTTAAATGTAACGAAGGTGATGTACAACATTTTAAGGCACTCGTCTTAGAGCTAATGAAATAACATTATTTAATGACGGGAAAAAAGGACAGGTGTACCGGATATTTTGTATCGCAGAGGAGACATAAAGCTAAATTAAATTTGTACAAACAAACTAGCTAAAGAGCCAATCCCGAGCCTGAACAGAGATGGCGCATGAAGGGACGCGGCGACCGCTCGACGTAACCACGTCGACGACGCGGCCTCCGCCCTCACATAGGTACACATTTTTTTCTCAAATATTTACCAGTACCAAATAAAACAAATTAAATAAAGAAAACTGAAACCATAAAATGGAATGATGTACCGGTGTATGAGTCCATTGCAAGATGATCAAGGTCGACGAACGACTTTAATCTCGTGGAAGCAGCACACGTCTTCCCGGATCGTCTCCGAACAGCGGCGAGCTTAATTAGGTCGTTAAAGGAGCAAGTACTTAACAGTCAACATACAATATAAAAACCATTTTAACATTAAAACATTTACTTAAGCGGGGGCTTATTTTCCCCTTTAAATTAATGAACATCTATTTAATATCGATTAAGATTCTTAAAGTTGATAATATAATATAGACTACAAATGTTCTTTTCATATTCCTGTTGAACAAAAATGTCAATATTATTAATATTCTGACTCATCTAATAGAATTTCAACATACAATTTCAACTTGCCAACAAAAAATGAGGTAAAGCTGAGGAAGCATGCTTTATATATTTATTTCAATCATTATTAAGCGAGGATCGTAAGAGTTGATCGAATGTTTCATCAGATTAAAGTGATGTAGAATTATTAACAACACTGGCGGAAAGCAGATATTTTGATGGTCGTTGCTGTAATAACATCCTCGACGCAAAAGTAAGGAACATTTGTCACTTACTTGACCATAACGACATCAGATAAGTCATTTCTGACTCCTTTTTTCTTGGGATCATATTCGGCTATCATCGGCCGCATTTGTGGTTTCTGTAACAAAATAAAAATAAATATTAGTACGCTGCTTTAAAGTAAGAAAAAAGAAAACAGTCAAAAGTTCCGGCGTATATCCTTTCGGGTAAAAAAGGAATCACTCAAATCATTATAATTAATTAGTGATTTATTTTTTTAGATCGTCAATAACCAATAGTTATTACACGCAAACATAAGTATTTAAATATATTTTTTTTGACATCACGCGAAGATTATTAGATAGATTTTGAATTTTGATTCCTATATATTTTTGGATGTCTGTGTGGTAATAAAAACGTCGGGAATATAAAAACATAATTAAACACGATAAAATCCGTATAAAATTGTAGTGTTCGCGTAAATACAAGAAATTATTATATACATACATTATATCACATAAATCACGAATTTATATTCACTATATCTAGCTTAGGTTGTGCATCAAACAGATATCGCCGAAGGCTTAGTTTAAAGGAATGTATAGTTTTGTGTAATCTTATAGGCGGTGGTAAGTTACTGTATATCTTAGATGCCGCATAACGGAAGCTACCTCTGAATGCAACTGATTTGTGTAGAGGAATGGAAATCTGTAGTGAGCACTCCCTACTCCGGCATTCACGTTTACTGGATACCCAGCTACGCTTTTGATAATGATACATTGGTTCCCTAACCTTACCTACACCAAACATGACATGCCAAGTGCAGCTTACATCTTGACTGCATTTTTAATACAAATATCTTCACTACATTTTTAATAAAAAAAACTGTCAAACAAATATCCATAAATAAATTGAACATTTTTTTTCATTTCTCTGGAACCCTCATATAGGGATTTCAGTGCTCGTATCAGATCGCTGCTCACTCCATGCAAAGATAGTACCGACCACAATTCATCCCTCATTTCTTATTTGACCACTCGACAATTCTCCCTAAATCGTCATTGAGTGTGACAATGGTCAGTTCGTAATCGGATGGTTTAGACGATAAGTATACTTGCGTATCATCAGCATATATATGAAATAAATATTTTTGCAAACACTTCGTAATATCGGTGCAATACTTGGCAAATAAAATAGGACCCAAGATAGATCCCTGAGGCACTCATCTGTTTACAGTGGCAAAATCAAAGGCCAACGTGGTTCCGTCATTTGAACGGAGCCCCACCACTGCAGTATTTTGTGATCAAATCCGTAATCCGTAATTTTAGATAAGAGAGGGAAGGTATCCATACAATCAAAAGCACGGGAAAATTTCACAATACTAACAGTGTGCACATTCCCTTATCTTGAGCAGTAGTTTTAGTTTTAAAATCGTTACTATTCAAAATATTGGTATTAAAATGTTCTGTTTTACCAGAAGCTTTTATTGAGTCACAGGGGACGCAACAAGTAAGTAAGTGGGGATAGGCCCCACAGTAGGGTTGTGGGTGCCCACCACTACTTTTTTCCCATTTAATGTAAGACTAAGCCACATTTGCTCGACTATGCCATACTTTGATTCGACTGGAATGGCCATTCAGCCCGCGATTAACATAAAAGCCTACGCTACCTCCGCGGCCGATCGCACATTACCGGCCGAGGTACGTGGCGCAGACGGTATCCGGGCACAATTGGTGAGCGTCCTTCCTTGCCTGCACGAATCCACGTTTCATTTATAGCTATGCTATCAAAGCAATGTCTTTCTATTAAAGAAACAAAGTCGTCATGATACGATCTGAGTAAACCCGCGTTAAGGAAGCCTACTACATCATGTTTTATATACCAGCAAGACAGCTGTAAAAAAATCTCTTAAAAATATTGAAGTAATATCGTTATTCGACTCGCATTATTAAATTTGGACTGATAATTGTTGTTTTGATATTGATAAATAAGCTGCGTTTCTATAAATCATAATGTATATGGGGGTTAAAATTATCACAAATAGTCACCCCTATCATCTCCTAACGGGAATACGTCGAATTACCAATAACCCTGTATAGTCAATAGCCACATTTAGCCAGACAATATAGTCGACAGTATATATCACTAAACACTGTATATTTACACTTGACTTATGCATTACTAACTGTTCTTTGTAATTAAACAAATGTATTTGCACTGAATGCTTGGGACTAACTTGACATCTGTGACGTACGCGCACTAGGATAGAGGTGGAAAAATTTCTCAGTCCCCGGGTAACTAACTACCTGGGAACTTGGTTTTCTTGGTCAACCCTCCAAGATGCCAAGATATCTATGTGGATTCTCTACTTATCCGGATACATATATTACTCATACACCCTGTAGCGGCTGACAATTCCATAAATAAGCCCTTAGTCATACTTTTTATATTTCTGATTGCCCTACTGGGTAACTATACTACCTGGGAATACCTTCCTCTCTGGTTGCCCTTTCCTTCCAAATACATACTTTCATAATTACTGTACTCTACTAATACTGAATTTTACTAAAAACACACGAAACCTACACATCACATATAATATATAGTATATACATACAATATATACTCCACGTTCATCAAAATAAACATTAATATTATCTAAAATATATAATTATTACAACACGTCTAGGTCACTACAGTAGTACACAAAACTGAAAAAGTGTGATGCATAAACGAAATGAAAAATTTTTAAAAAATTTCTATGTCTACGAAGACATGGGCATCATTATTATTTTATGGACAGGTTAGTATAGTTGTTGACTAATTTCTTAGTTAATAGAAGGTAAATTTAACGTGACATAACAATGGGATTTCTATTATTTTAACATGCTAAAAACTTAAAGGGAAAATTTAAAGACAGCAAATCTTCTTGACCGTTTCAGACAGGCGATAGATTAACAGGCTCAGTTAGTGCGTATTCTCTAAACGTAACCAAGCCAGTTCCATTTTTGTAGGATATAAATAACCAAAAAACCCGCGGTGTGCGAATCTTGGAAACTAAAATAATATAATTGGAAAAACTACTTGCTTAAATGCGAAATTCCGTCACGAATGGAAGGCTATAAAATTAAAACACAGTTTTACTAGAGTTCTAGAAAACTTTCGCTTTTGCAACCAGAGGGGTTTATAAAACCACAAAACCATCTTGAAACTGTAATTCACAAAGAGCTTCATCATCATCATTCATCATCATTTCAGCCTATGAGAAGGGGTCGTCCTACACTGCGTTTGCCTGTACGTGGCTGCCACTCGAGAACCTTTTTTCCCCAACGGTTGTCAGTTCTGCGAGCTATGTGGCCGGCCCATTGCCACTTCAGCTTGCTGATCTTTACGGCTATGGCAGTTAACTTAGTTCTGCAACAACAACCGGTATTGGTGTGACATGGACGTTTGACATGAACTTCGTCTTGTCCATGTTCATCTTAAGACCAACCTGTTGGGAGACGTTATTGCGATTATTGAGCATTGTACTAAGCTCCTCCAGCGATCCTGCCATAAGAACTATGTCGTCGGCAAATCGATGGTGAGTTATGTATTCGCCATGGATGTTGATATCGTATCCTTTCCAGTTCAGCTGCTTGAAAACATCTTCCAATGCAGCGCAGCGGTGAAGAGTTTCGGGGATATGACATCACCCTGTCTTACACCTTTCTGCAGTTGGATTGGTTTCGTACTCTGATTCTGTACTCGGATAGACATTGTAGCCGTATTGTACAAACACATCAGCACTTCGATATACCGAGAGTCTATCTGGCACCGCTGGAGAGACTGGAGCACCGCCCAAATTTCGACTGAATCGAAGGCTTTCTCATAGTCCACATACGCCAGACATAATGGCAAATTGTTCTCCTCGACCTTTTGTACAATCTGGCGAAGAGTATGTATGTGGTCTATGGTACTATAGCCTTTTCGGAATCCGGCTTGTTCGGGAGGCTGGAAGTCGTCAAGTCTGTTCACTAGACGATTTGAGATGACTCTCGAAAACAGACCGTAGACGCGGCTTAGAAGCGAAGAGCTTGATGCATATTATATGCGTGATTTCGCTCCCATAAATGAATATTATAAAATTAGAAATTTATACAATTTCGAACTTTAATTTAAAATTGTTAAATTTGCCGTTGTATAAAATGCTTACGCATATACTGCCTGAAACCGATTGTCTGCAATACTGGATATAACTGGTTTCAAAGAAGTAACCAGTTTAGTAATCACAAAACTCATTATTTATTACTTGAAAAGGTACACTCTAGACGGAATGGAGAGGTCGTTAAAGAATAAATAAGACTTAATAAAATTTTAGAGGTTGATTTTAATTAATTACTTTAAGTTGTATAGTTACTATATAACAAAACTGCAAAGTATAATAGGATCAAATAGTTTTTGGTTGTCTGTAGCATTTTGTTACATATATTTGACAAATCATATAAGGAATATGAAGTTCTCTCTACAAACGTGCGTATACTATACTTATAAAAGATTATTGGTTTTATGTGGATTAATTTAATCTGAAATAAAAGTTTTTTATTATTATTGTAACGAATACCCGACAATGTCTTGTCAACTCTTACTCAACTATTATTTTTTTGGGGTATTTATATACGAACAGTGGTGGTCGTATAATTAGAAACACTACCAACGGTCCTTGACATTATGTAAGATACTTCACCGCAATCGTTTTTATTTTGAAATAGGACAACAATATGTTCAACGATTTATCATTTATTAGAAAAACAATATAAATCCCATTACACACGTGCACTTTTAATATTACATTACGGACAAACATTTAAATCAGTTTTAAGGTATGAACAATAATGGTCAACTAATTAGAAACAACAACAAAAAAGTATAAAAATCTATATTTTTTTAAGTATTAGTAATTAGTATTGTTATTTACGAAATAGCTACTATCCACAGCCTACCAATAGTCATAATTAATATTTAGTGGCGTATCCCTTATTTTCAATAACAGCACTGCAACGACGTGGCAATGATTCAATCAATTTCATTCATTTTTCTAGGGGGATTGAATTCCATGCTTCAACAAATGCTTCATATAGTTCGTTTTTACTGGTGTTACGTTTGTTAGAGACTTTCTTTTTAACAATATATCAGAGATTTTCTATCAGGTTTAAATCCGGACTATTTGCTGGCCATTCTAAAACATATATACCCTTTACTTGGGTCTTTTTTAGCAACACGAACGATTAGCGAATCTTCTCTGGGAGAGGTTTTTCTTGGCCGAGCCTTTATAAGAACATTTTCAACAGTTCCATGTGATCATGTAATCAATTGCATTAAAAACTTTCTTAACAGAACAATTTTTTAAATTAACAATTATTTGACAAGTTGACGCGTCACATTTATTTTGCCCATTTTGAACAAAATAAAATTCAATTTAAATTTTGATAGGCCGCCAAAATAATAGAAAAAGCCAAGAAAGAAATGTTATTATATATAGGTATAACCCCTTTATTATTGCTATTGACGTCCGAATAGAATCACTGATCAGATTTCGCTAGAAAGTAATTACGGATGTTGCACATTAACGATTGTGCATGGCCAGCCTCGTCACCGACGATTTCGGATGATGCACACTGTGGGACATGGGAATGGTTCCGACTTTTCAGTCCAAGGCGTTAAGGTCGGTGTACGTCCATCTATGTAAATTATTTATTGGCAATTTTTCTTTAATATCGTAGCTGTTACTATAGAATACTTAAAAGATAAGAATTCGTGAGGAACAGATAATATAGAGCTACACAAAGGCTATTATGTCACTCGTCACGAGCCTCTAATGAGTAACGCACTCATGTTGTATGACGACAAAGTTCGCCATTGTTTGACAACTCGTTTGTGCGCACATCTATCTAAATCATTTGCGACGGCCGCCAATGAAATTCAAATAAAAGCCCGAACACGCCTTCCTACGTAATAATGTTTAAAATAGACTGCACTACACAATAATTGATGGTCACGAATTTTAGATATTCAATAACATGTTTATTATTTGTTTTAATAAGAAAAGCGACGTAATATATTTTTACGTTGATATACAATTTTGAATAAGTTGATATAAGTTATACGTAGAAGGACATGATCTATATACACAGGAATACAACACGATTTTTTTTAACGTTTTGATCTTGGTGGAATAATACCGGACTGAGTATTTTTAAATAATTTTTCTGTGGCAGCAAGAATCAATAATTGTAAGCATAAAAATGTTACAGATTGTCAGGCCATCGCCGGTCTTCTGATATGTCACTTAATGTGTATAAATATTAAACAAATTTGAACAAACCTTCTTCGAAAACCATTAAATAACTCACGAAGCTACAGTAATTATAGAAAATTATGGTTTACACGTTAAGAGTAAGGTGGTGAAACAAATCCGTGGTTATAAAACAAATGATAAATTATTTTTACTAAGGGTGAAAAAGAACTGGCAGTAATGTGAGTGGGAACAGCATAAGGCTTATATTATATAGTAGTGGGGTAGTAGTTAGTATTAATGTAAGCAACAAATCATTATTGATAAGACAATAAAGGACATTTACAAAAACTGACAATCAAGACACCATAAAAATAAAGATATCATTATAATCTTTTCATTTATAAACAGCGAAAGTGTAGAGCAAAGTGCGTCACAACAAAAACTGAAAGTTACATGCGCAATGCAGTTTTTCAGAGAGGTAACCATGATAATGCAGCCAGCCCAGCATGAAAGTCGCAATCATCGCATAAACAATCTATAAATGTAAGACAGAGATTAAAATATTATTATACCTGCGATGCGATGCACGAAATGCATTTACTCCATGTTTATTATGGGTTCCTAGTGTATCTACGGCTACATTTTGCAAAATGCTCATTAATCTACATAATTTCGAAAGTCTATTTGGTTTTGGTGCGTCAAAAACGGTGTTAAAATGAGTGGTAGATAATATAATACAATATAATCAGCCTGTACAAGAAGTTGTCCTATTTGAGGTTTACATAAAAAATTCAACAAACATATTTCCGTATGTCCAAGAGACTTAAAGGGGTTATGTGATGTAAACCTTCTTAGACTACATTGAGGTTAGCATTATGTTCATCATCTTAATTTTAAGTTACAAATTTTAAAAGTGATTTTGAAAAGATTGTTATAATCTTAACTAAATACAATTTAATTTATGCTATGTGGTTTCAATACTGTATTGTATAAAATTGAACAAGGTTTTTCTCAACCAGGATATCTGAATAGAAAATACATATATTATATTTTTATATAGAAGGTATAGTATTAGATTTAATCTACGACTATATTGTAAGAACATATGTGAATGTGATTAAAGAACAAGGTAATTCCCTATAGTCTTTACGAGTTCCTTTATCGAACTTTATGAAGCTATAACAAAACTGAACGGAATAGAAAGTAATAATTTAAATTGAAAGCACACAATCTTTTACAAATATAGCTTAATATATACTCTTAATACTAGTAAATAAATTATATCATGTTTTGTTCAATTATAGACCACCAGACAATGCTGTCCAGTTGTGTCAAACTAACAATTTAAAAAATATATATTACTTCGTTACTTATTAAAAACTAATAAATATTGTAGGTAAATTACTTCAACTATTCGTTCTTCACGTAAATAATATTTTGAAATACATCCCTTTAAATTAAAAAACTTTTGTGCGCGGATTGTGCACAAAAGTTTTTTTTAACAATTTGGCGGCTTTCCAAAAAAAACAAATGGTCGCGTTAAATCTATTTTTAGGACACCGTCACAAACTAAGATTTTCGTTTATATCAAATTATTACTTTGTACCATTTTATAAAGGGTAGACAGGGATTGCTCAGCGTAGACGAACTCCGGGAAATCGAACGTGACGGGTAATAAGGCTCTGGTTTGAATAATTTCTTTCAGTTCTAATAATTGAGGGCAGTCGACAGTAACATTTGATACTTTTACCAGAAACAGGCTGTCCAGCTGGCATCTCCTGTCACATAGCTTGGACATAAATGGAAGTTTTGCGATGAGCTTATCTGAATAAATGTCTAGGTTTTTGCCAAGACCTTGATTGTATGTAAGATGTCTCTAACCATTTCACCAAAGTCGTTTTTACTCTTTACTATTACTAAGCATATTGTATATATTTATGTAGGTATATATTACTAGAACTTTAAAAGCATTACTTGCTATATTCTTAATATATACTTTAAATCGTAATTTATCAGCACAATATGCACATAGGTCACGAATTGAGCCGTCTTTTGGAGAGTATCGATACCGATGATCTAATGACGCTTAGATAGACGCTATTCAAAAGTATATTTCATTCATTTACTCTTTTAATGAAATATGTTAATGAGCATTTACAAACAGACATACATGAAACGTGGCGATTTACTCCTTTTTGAAGCTATATAACGTCGGTATAACTGTGTAGATGACTAAAAAAATGGAATCGCCAGCAAACATAACACTCACAATTATGAAAACATGATGTTATCGTGTATAAAAATATTGACTAATACTAGATGAGATGCCTTGGAGAACTCTATCGCAGTTATTAAACTTATCAGATTGTCCATTTACAACAAGCCTTTATGTAAGGTTTCCCAAATAGCAGTAGCACCACTTTAGACAAACACCTGAAAAACCAAACTGACATCTAGGAGAAGAAGAAGAAGGTCTCAGGTAAATTTGGCGAAGATCTGACCATGAATTTTATAGATACCTCTACCACGGTGAAATCTTTTTCTTGTTTCGACTTTTGTCTTTGTAGTAAGTATTGGATATATTTACATATATATTAGTTACATTTTCATTACGTGCAGTAAAATAACACTTACGCTGTTTTATTTGTATTAATAGTTAAAAAAAATTCAATTGTGCATTAATAATGTTAAGAGATCTATGCGCAAGATCTCATGTCTTGAACATGTGCAATCTGCAGTAAAGTTCCCGGTAAGTCCTATGATATTAATATTATTTATAATATTATAATTGTCCCTTGAGGAATGCCAAATGTAATGTTTTGAGGATATCTCGTAATTAAATATCTTTACTATCTGATATCTATCGGTGATTTATAATTTGTAAACTTATAGAGCTGTTTCTGCAACTCCTATTTCTGTTATTTTATTTGTAAAAATAGAATGGCTAACTGCAGTAAAGGCTATCTGAATGTCTAAAAAAATGCCGGGTGAAATGTGTCTGTCATCAATAATAGTTTTAATTTTTGTAAATTAATCCATACACGTAGCCAATGTGCTTGAAATAAATCTACAACCGTACTATTCTTTTGGAAGAAACTTAATTTTAATTAGGGATTCATTGAAACGGTTACAGAATTAAAAAAAAAATAACAGGTAGTAATGATATCGGGGGGTAATTAATCGGGTCAGTTTCACAGCACAATTTATTTTATCTACTTTAGTTTTATTTGTGTATTTACACATTTTAGTTGTTTGAACTTTGTTTGATAATAATACGTTAAATTTATCACTTTGCTTTGTTTGTTAATTTCTATTAATAATGACAGGCAATTATTAAGAATTACTAATTTAATAAACTGGTGATATGTAAATTAAATTCCATAGGTAAATTGTGTTACCATACCATTAAGACAGCGGAGATTATTAAAAAATATATTTATTTGGAGACATTCACCTAGCACTTGTTAACTGTGTGTTTATGTTAACATTGATTGTTCATACATCTAGAAGTTTACTATCATGCCTCCCATGTATGCATAGTTGATTATCCTGTTACCTATTTTGTGTTAACCGGTAAAATAGCACTACTGTGATAAACAATAAGAAATAAAAGATTTACGTACGGAAACAACCGATTCGATAACTCAGCTAACATAACGGCTGTTCTTAAGTACCATTATTGCTTATTATTTTCATTCCATCATCATGATCATTACAAAAGTCGCCGGCTGAACATAGGCCTACTCTAAAATTGCACCAGAACACAGTCCTGAGCCACCTGTATCCCGCAACACTGTGCAGGTTGACACTATAATATATGCGGAGTCGCTCTACACTGCGTACAAACAAAATGTTTTGGATGCGATAATAACACGGTATGATATTTTCGGGAAATGATGAACATGGAATTTATGTGAAATATTTTGTGCCATAACGCAGAAGGCTCCTGATGTCTTATGGACCGGAGACGTGGTAGAGCCAAGCGGCGGCTTTTGCTGCTGCTCGAATAGGCCGGCTCGACCGGATTGGTACCACGGCCTCGCAGAATACCGGCGTGAAGTAGAGGCACCTTGTGCTTTTGCGTTTCATTCGGTGAGTGAGGTAACCGGAGGCTCACACCCCCTTCCCATCCCCCTCCTCATCCTCCCCCTCATCTCCCTAATACCTTTAAAGGCCAGTAACGCACCTGCGGCACCTCTGGTGTTGCGGATGTACGTGGGCGACGGTAATCACTTACCATCTAGTGAACCGCTTGCTCGTTTGCAGTCTTTCATATTAAAAAAAAAAAAGACGTGGTCCTACGTTATGAAATATACTCGACTAGAAGATGTGACTTTGTTTCCCAAAATTTGCCAAGCTATTTCGTAGTTGAACTTTCACTTGACAACTTTGAGAGAAAAATAAATCGTAACTACGGATATTGGTGTGACATAAACTTTAGACTTGATCTTCGCCTTGTCCACGTTCATTTTAAGATTAACTCGTTTGGAGACAGTGTTGAAATCATAGTATACTACTAAAATCTAGTGAAGCAGAAGCAAATCGAAGGAGAGTGAAACATATTTGCTATTCATGTTATAACTGCATCCATTTCAGACCGGCAGCTTTAAGATACCTTCTGAGACAGATGTGAAGAGTTACGAGGATACAATATGACCTGGAGGCACACCTTCATTACTTTGTACTCGGATAGATATTGTATCCTCATTGTCACTTCACTTCAACACTTTGATTTCCAGTATGGAAAGCAATTACTCTGTATTATTTGCTGAATTTTTTATACATTTTTGTTACTTTACTGATTTTTGACGCAATGACTACATATTTGTGAGGCAAGTTTTTGACAATATTGCTGCAATCTTGTAATAAAAAGGCTTTTGATGCTCGTTTTCTAAAATTTTAAATTAAGTAAATAATTACAATTTGATTGCGTTTATTTGAAACAAACATTATGCAAGTTGCATGAGAAATAGACGTATTTTTTTAAAGTTTGTCATTAGGAAAGGAATGTTAACTTTTTTAAAATTCTATTTTTTTTTTCTTAATTTTGGATTTTATTTTTTGGTTTCACTCGTGCAAGATAAATTTGATAGTGTAGGATATCATGTATGAAAATATTATAAAAAGAAATGATATATTATGAAAAGAAATTTTAAATTTTCTATATATAGAGATTTTTTATTTCTATAAGATATACAGACAATTTTAAAAACAGTGCCGAAAAATGTGAAGTACAGAACAAAAGGTTACTTCGTCAATATTCATACACATGTTTTCTATTATTTTCAATTTGAAAGTCATATCTACAGTCAATTGCGCAAATTCAAGGTTCGAAGCCGGATCAAAGCGATTTAGCACTTGGTTTAACGAGAGTCACAGGGGAAACATAGAGCACTGTTGATGGTCTAAAGTCTAAAGTGTACAGCGTTAGGATTGATATTCATTCACAGGATCATTATATATTTCAATTGCAAGATGTATGTCTTTTAGGAGAACTTGTTTTGATCCATTCTTTAATTTAAAAATAGAACGTATATTTATAGTCCTTTAAGTCAGAATTTAAGCTAGGAGCTTACCTATTTTAACAGCTTTAGTTTTGGTTTCAACCTAACAATAAACAGATGTCTTTTAGTCGTTAATTATTTTTAAATCAGGAATCATCATTGAAATAGGCATGTTTTGAGTAATCACTCAATCGGCAATACAATTACAAAATAAATATAACTTTCATATACTTTCTCTGAATACAATTTAATGAATGTGGAACGGGGAAATTCAATCATTCCTAAATGCCATCCTTTGTTGCACACGATGCTGATTAATTGATCAGATTCTAGTGATCGCTTGACGAGGGAAAATTAAATATAATATTGATGCCGAGATTCGCATTCTTGTGATGGGGCAATATCAATATAGTGAATTAACAGAGTGTGCACCAATGTTTCATGAAAAGTAAGCCAGCTTGTTGCGATATGATTAGTCTATCTGACTGATCATGAAACGAGGATACAAGCTACCAAAATTCACAATGACAAATGTAATGATGACAAAAGAAAGCGGAATTTCTGGAGAAGAGAACAGAATAGAAAACTTGACACTGAATCATATCCGAATAAAAATAAATGATTTTTATTCATCTAAAAAAGTGTTGACTGGAGCGATCCCTTTTTTCTTAAAAAAGCATTTAACGAAATCAGTTAGAAACATAATCAAGATTCGGTTTTTTTTTTACGCAACTTTAGAATATGAAGTACATCTCAATTATTACGTAGTAGCGACATGGCTACATAAGTTTAAGGACTAAGTGATTCTAAATGTATATGTATATGTAAGAAACTATTTGCTAATTTTATATGAATATAAAAAAATATCAGAAAAAAAAAATGGACCGTATCGTAAAAATAGCAAATATTCAAGACATTTCAGCAAGAGTTCATTATGTGACTATGTTTCGATAGCGTCGCAAATTTAGCATAATTCTCGCTCATCTGTGAATGAGAAGTTTGGACAAGAGTCAAAATTCCATGCGGGACGTATCTAAAATTATTTTCGTGATGCTTGTTTATGTCTAACATTAAGAAGAGTTGGTGTTATGTTAAGGAAAGCGGTGGCGTCTCGGCTTATAATTCATCATCTATCATCGTGACTGCCAAAAGGTAAATAAATATAAGAATGTTTGACACCGCATACATCACTCGGCAGATTATTGTTAACTTTAGGTGGCAGCTACGTGTTTATTCCTAGCTACAACTTACATCGTTAATTAAAAATAAACAGCAAAATTGTCCTTAGAGGCCATGTAACTAATTTTAGTTTTTTTTGGCACTGAGACCTGTTTTCTCTATATTTATGTTATAATTATGTTGAGAGTATAAATACATCAATTGTGCCAAAGTTTTGAAATGTCGACTTTTCGTATAACTGTAATCTAATTTAGTGTGAAAGACTTGGTGATTCATTAAAAGTAATGTTTTAATGAGAAAATTACAACCAGTTTGTGAATGAGTTAACAAAATTAATTCATTACATCAACACTCGTAAAAACTAACATCAATTCTAAAATATACTAGGTCGAGGTCTTGTGAGAGACGAAGATAATAAATGAGATGCGAAGATATAATAGCATGTTACGGTAGTTGGTCTCCACGACCTCGCCACACCGGAAATCAATGCTTTGCAAGGACGTACTTTTTATAATTATACTCTTGTATATTGTGCTACAGATCTAATGTTGCTGTTTGACATCCTTAGTGAAGTCTCCGCGACGAATGCTTCCTGCTTTAGATGTCCGCGTAATTTCGATGTCTTAACACTATACATGTATTTGTTAACGCTATAAGTAACACAAAAAACGATATTAATAATTGCGAATATTTGTAATTTCTTTGCAGTTACCGATTGATAATGATGATAACATCAGAGAAATGGGCAGACACGAACGCTGCCAGACACTAAAACTTATAGTATTTTTCAAATGTATTATAAGTACATTAATGGCCAATATACTAAATAAGGTTGGAAGAGCAATGTTGACTACATTGCTCTGCCTCTGCCACATTTAAATTCGTTAATCAACTGAGCGACGTCACATAAATAAATACTTTACGCGTTAACAACAGTTTAACGTATTTACGGCTTCGCAGTTAAAATAATATACAATTAATGGCTTCTATCGCGCCATTCCGCGCCTATTTGTTAATTGCCAATACAATTGTTTTGGCGAGAGAGTACGGAAGGGTAAAATTTCGCAATACAATATGGCGACTCCTAACAAATAGTGGTTCATGCTTGCCGCTTCCTCATGATACTAATATACTGTAGCTACATGTCCAAGGCTAATACAATCAGTGCTCGCAGTGTTAGTTGTTATATGCCTACGTTCAATTTGTTACTTGATGGGTATGGCGCAATATGATAAGATGTTTGCGTATGCGAAATTTTATAGAATTGGGTGATTGATGTGATATTATTTCATAGTTAGCTATTTGAAATAAGTAAGTAAAATGTATATTTTTATTTTTTAACTGAGTGTGTGAAACAAAATGATTTCTTGTATTTACGCAAATACATTTGAAATAAAACTATTATTTACGGATTTTATCGCGTTTAATTTTGTTTATATATATCCGACGTTTCGATGGTGTTAGACGTCTGGATGTCATAGTTAACTTGGGCTATATTCAGCTATTATCTTTTAATTTTTGGTCCAATCTACGCAGAATGTGCTCACAGAATCTTGAGATCGTGCAGTGGTATGCTTGGTTTTAGATTTAATTTTGTTTATAACAGGATCTCAAGCCGGTGGTAGCACCCAACCATCTTCTCTATTAATATTAGGATGTTTCTTGATTTCAATAGTCTCGCGAATCATTCTTCGCAGGAATCAGTGTTTTTGCGAGGATTTGTGGTTTATCAAATCTGATGGTTGGGGCGATCAAGGATATGATCACAAACTTCCTAGAGCGTCGATGTTTCACGTCAGTCATTTAAAACGGTTTCCCACCGTTTCCTTATTGATTTTCAGTCCGCTAAAATGAGTGAATCTTACCAATAAATTCGATATGTTTTGAAGTTTTATTATAAATAAGGGAAAAATACGACACAAGCCGCGAAAAAAAAATTGTGAAGTTTATGGACTTAACAAAGTGTCAATACGAGTAGCACCAAATTGTTTTAAACGAAAAGATGAAGCTCGCTCTGGTCGACCTGTTACGAATATAGTATATAGTAGATGCCATTTTTGAAAAAGTGGAGCAGGATTGGCATATATATGAGTAGTAACGACATAGCTGAAGAGAGGAAACTTTTAGCTCTTCACTTTTGACCACAAAACAGTTTTGACCCATTTGAAAAAGTCTGGATATACAATAAAGCTCGATTATTGGGATCCAACACGAGCTCACTGAAAGAAACTTTTTTTTTTATGGAAAAGGCGGTAATCGAGACCGCGGTTCACCTGATGGTAAGTCATTACCATCACCCACATACATCTGCAACACCATAGGTGCTGCAGGGGCGTGCGTTGTCGCCTATAAGGATTTTTTGGAGTTGGGAGGAAGGAAGAGGTGGGGGATGAGGAGGGTGAGTGGGCCTCCGGTTACCTCACTAGAATGTGACGGATAGCGAGTCACCTGGTTCAGTCGAGCCGACCCATTTGAGCAGCAGCAAAAGCAACTTAATGAATCGTGTACTCATTTGCGCTTCTCAATTGAAACGTAATAAAACCGAACCATTTTTGAAAACATTGATCACTGACGACAAGGACGTGCGAAAAGGATCATGGGCAAAGGGCAGTCAAGCTCCACAGACTATAGCGAAACCCGGATTAACTCGTAATAAATTTATGCTCTATGTATGGTGGGATTGAAATGGCATCGTTCATTACGAGCTTTTACTGCCGGGCAAAACCATCGGTTCGGATCTCTTCTGCCAACAGTTGATAAGACTCAAACAAAAAAAAAACATCCGGAATTTTTCCACAGAAAGGGTATGGTTTATCATCATCATAAACCAAGATCACATACATCTTTAGCCACTTAGTAAATATTGAGAAAGCTTGGACAGGGAGTGGTTATGCATCCACTATATAGCCCTGACCCTCGGATTTTCACCAGATTCGGTGTCTTCAGAATTATTTAGGTATTGTTAGGTTAACATCAAGAGAGGACTGTCAAAACTTCTTATCGCAGTTTTTTTTAATCAGTCCCAAAATTTCTATAGCAATGGGATTATGTCACTACCTACAAAATAGCAACAATTTATCGAACAAAATGGCACATATATATTATAATCAAATGTGAATAAACTATAATAAAAAACATCATGAATTTGTATACAAAATACGAAATAACTTTTCCCCCGACCTATTATATCATTTAAATACTTTAAAAGAAAGAACATAATACCGTAATGACTTATAAAATATTTAATACTAATCAATACTATAACCACATATACAGTGGTGGTCATATAATTAGAAACACTTCTTATGAATAAAGAAAGTATAACTTCAACGTACAAATGTTCGTAAAAAATATACACATTCAATAATTAATAATCATGCAATTGATCATTATAAAACACATGGAACTGAAAATGAAAATGTTCTTAGAAAGGCTCGGCCAAGAAAAATCTCTCCCAGAGAAGATACGCTAATCGTTCGTGTTGCTAAAAAAGACCCAAGTAAAGGCTCCAACTAGATTAAAAATGAAGTTTTTTCGCCTGATGACCCGAGAAACATCTCGTCAAGACTGATAGGCCTTCCGTTACGTCGATTACGTTTTTCCGGATGTGGAGTTGGACCCGTTCGGAAGACTGAAGGTACAATGGATCAATGGTAATACAAAAATATCTTAGAGCACACAATGATTCCCTACTCGGACGATCATTTGCCTGTAACCTGGATCTTTCAGCATGACAATGACCCTAAACACACGGCCAATAACCTCAAATGTTTCCTTAGCGAACAGCGTATATCCGTTTTAGACTGGCCAGCAAATAGTCCGAATTTAAACCCGATATAAAATCTCTGGTATATTATTAAAAAGCAGTCAAAACGAACTATATGAAGCATTTGTTGAAGCAAGGAATTCAATCCCCTTAGAAAAATGCAATTAATAAGCAAACAGAAATGTGCTTTCGAATTGCGATTCATAAGAAACAATTACAATCGAATAAGATCTCGACACTTACAACTGTTCGTTTGGTTTATACCAATGAATTGATAAAATGCATTTTACGAAACATCACATCAGAACAACTTTCACTGCCATAGATCTGTGTATTTTATTTTAAACTAATCCATACTTCAGATTTTGCTGGCTTGTCTTTTAATATTATTAAATGACATAAAACAATACATAATTATTTCAGACCAGTAAATGCATATATTGTTAGTAACTACTTATTTTGTTAATATTGTTTGTAACATATAATTTTACGCCTACCATGGGGGTAGCATCCAGTGGTTAATAACTAATAAATTAATGACTATATCCTGAAATCAAAAATGAGATGACTAAATTTTCTGCGTAGTTCATAAAATATTAAATTAAATAGTTGTTTTCTTGATAAAATCTTCATGAAGATGTCAGGAGAAATTGTAATATACTCGTATCTCTGCGCTTATGTATGTAAAATGTCAAGGCAATAGCGAACACAAAATAAATTCGCAAGGCGTCGGTCTCTCAGGTGACGTACATGTCTGGATGCCACCCCATAGCGGCGCCAATCTGGCCAACTGAAATGGAGTCACCCCCGTATATGAATTTTATTTATGCCGAAAGAGACATAACTTACAGCATTTGAAACCTGTTTTTATAAATGACGTTTATTATAATTAAAAATAAATCTTCGGTAAGACTTGCTTAATATAATATTGAATACACTTTATTTTATTGTGTGGTGTAGTTGTGTTAAAATCTGCCGCACCCTTTCTACCCATTCAATCTCCCTTATAAAGCCTATTTGGCAATGGTAACTCACGCCAAATATAGTATATCCATAATCTCTGCGTACCCCTACATGTGACAAGCTGGAGTGCTTGTATTTATATATAGTAGCAGCTGCTCACGGCTTCGCCCGCGTGATAACAAATTTTTTCGAAGGGGAATTCTTAATTGAATTAAATTATTATTTTCTTCATGATATAACTATATCTTTGACACATTTCATTCATAACCGTTTAATCCCGCAGGATTGAAAGACAAACATACAAGTTTTCACTTTGGTAATATAAACAGCCCACAGAATATTTAAATTTAATGTTAAAATTAGTGTAATTGCTTTTAGGTTTCATCCCTTTAAACTTACAATTTTATACCTCTCGTCTATACTAATATAGACGAACACACTTATGAAAAGATATAAGCTAGTCTCATATTTCATGGTCTGAAACATATATATAAAAATACCTGCAGTACCTGCAATACAGATTAAAATAATCTGTGCTAGTATGCATGATGGTAGGTAAGTTTCAAATAGCGCGAGTGACCTGGGCTCGATCCCAGGTGCAGGCAACACTAAAATTGTTAGAAGCAATTTGAATTTCAGCTTTTACCTTGTCTCTGTCGTAGTTTATTTGATCATCAAACGATGGTGCAGTTCTTAATTTACAGTATATAATAGTACAGGTTTTAGTACATTTAGTACGTACAGGGACTATTATATTTCAAAGAGTGAAAAAAAATTGCCCAACTTACTTTATAAGTGGATATATAATTCTACTGTTAGTCATATAAAAGTGCCAACAATATTTTCTTTATACCCCATTCGACAACTCTTCTTTCGACAACTATATGAGATTGAGACTTGAAACTTGAACAGAAAGAAATAATTGATGGCAATAATGAAAAAAATATTTCAGTCCTTAATTTTTTTTTTTATTTAAGTTATTAATTACGCCGTTACATTGGAAAAAAATACTAACTAAAATAATTATATATTTCAATATCTATGATTCCTTTTTTTAATCAATTTATATTAAAAAAAATAAAAACATCTAACAAAACGTCGAACCCTTTTATCACAACTATCAAATAAGACTTGATATGTGACCTAATTTGATATGTATATTTTTGAACCAATACAGGTAATGTCAGAACACGAAAAAACCTTTTACAATTGTATAAACATTTATTTGTTTCTGTTATCTATTATGGGTGTCTGGCGGAAATACGCTAGTAAGATAAAATAATTAAAAACATATACTAATAAGAAAATGTAACATTAATTAAGTTCTCATTAATGTACTGGAAAGGTTCTTAAAGATTCTTCATAAAGTCACAAAATATTACTATTCAAATAATTGTGCTCAGAGAATTACTGATGAAAAACTTTCAATAAGATGGCATGGTAAAGGTCAGATTAGATCATTTTATATTTTGCTTATGTATTTATATCGACAAGATTAAACCTACTAACCTATTAAAAGATTAATTTGTATCGACGCAACAAAACTGAATAAACCTTTTCAGTTTCTACAATGACGGAATCGTAATAAAGAAAATCGTAAATTTCTGCGATAGCGGCGTATTGCTTTATAACATGCGATACGTCTCTAGATATACATTACGATACGAGTGTTTAAATGCTGAATTTTCCACGTTCTCGGCGGTGAAGATAAACTTTGTGGGGAAAGTGCATGTCTGGGAAATGATAAAGGTTTTTAGTTTCTTCTTTATTTTTTGGGTTCTTAGTTTTATATTCCCATGGTATGGAGAAATATTAAAATAAAATATAAAAATGCCAAATAAATATATCGTAATTAGTAATCAGAATTAAGTTAATTAATGGAAGTTATTTTACGTCGTTTTGTGTACCTCGTGTGTATTTTCTGGGTTGATGATGTCAGTGGAATCAGTTACCTACCTACCTAAGGAATCATGTTTAACAATTGCATGCATAGAGTTTTGACCTTGGGTAGGCATTAGGTAAAAAAAATAAAGTATGTGTATCACAAAAAGCGATGATAATAACTAATGCATTAGCATTAACTAGGGTCAGCCTTTTTGCCTATACTTACATAACTTCTAGTATATAATAAATACATGCTTATCACTATACCACACACACACAAACACACAGATTTCAAGTAATAAAAACTTATTCTTCTGTATTTATAAGCGTAGTTTCTTATTTGATGGGTGAAAACAGCACGAGCAAAATAGTTCCGAACTCTCTAACTAGTGTATAATAAATTTCTAGACGAGAACATTATATATTTACACGCATGTGTTTGTGTGATACTTCCGCACATTCTTCTAGACTACGATGGAGTTATTTATCGTGTCAATTTGCGGCGTCGCCGTTTTGCCTGTAATTGTAATCTCAGTCGCTTACTACTCGGTAGGCTAGCAGCTTAAGTCCACTTTATTAACGTTTAATGCACCTAGTAATTTTCTAAAAAAAAATATTATCCAACAACTTAAAAGGTACAAAAATATTTTTTTCTATAATTTATTCTAGGTATGCGAAACTATTGATGAAATACCTGTCATGTAAAATAAAAATATGAAAAGCCTATGGAATGTTCCTCGCTTACACGAAGGATATTAAATATTTAATAACTTTAAAAAGAACAAATTTTGTGGTGTTCATTGTTTACACTATATAGTATTCAAAGTAACGTATAAAGGAGGGTAATGCTCAGATTAAATTTAGTTTAAGGTAATTGATGGCAAAATAAAACAGCGACGTAGCGTGTACCGGCCACGTAATCACCACGTGCGCTCCGCGTGCAAAAGTACTTCATTATTTATGAGTGAGTTTCAATCATTACTTATTTAAAGAAATTCCAGAAAGCATTACTTATGACTTTAGCTTAAATTGAAATGCACTAAAATATTTAGAAATCACTTAATAATACAATATCATTAAATTTATTGCATTTAAAGCCACGTAAAGCGATGGAGTAAAAAATACTTAAGCTTATACATAGACTTTAAAAAAATGTCATTGGTACCCTTTAGACAACTATTTTACAAAGATCTGTATGTCATACAAATCCATGGATGCAAAGTATGGAATCTAGATGCGGATTATGACATAAACCCGGCCAAGTGTCGCATAATTAGACTTAACATTTAAACACGACTTTATTTTAATCCCAATAACTGGCAAGTTGCAGTAAGTGACGTATTAATAAATGTGACCTCTAAAGAATAGCGACGGAATAGCTAATATTACGAATGGACACACATCCGAAATTAGATTTATAAGACGTAATCAAGTATTTAAAAAACTTGAAATTAAAAGTTAAATAATATCGGGTAATCGAAGATTCAAATACAAGTAGTTCGTATGTAGCCCTATTTAAATTTACCAAAAACGCTTAGCGCGCAATTTGAACTAAAGATGGCTCTAATGGAATCACGGATTTAGATAAATTTGAATAACTACTAAAAAAAATTCTGATGCAGAATTTAAACACTTTAATAATACAAAAATTGTACCATAAAATTATATGATAGAATTTTGAGAGATAATTTAACAGGGCTAAAACCTTAACCTACAAATTATTAATAAATATTTTTAAAAAGCAACAATTTATTGTAAGATTTCTCTAGTATCGTGGAGGGCTTTTACATAAATAAAGTACACGTGGATAAACTAACAATTATTAGTAAGTCAAGACAAGTATAAGAATACTTGTCTTTTTAAGCTTACCTTAATTTTATAAGTACGAGGGTGTCCTGAGCTAGATTCTCTGTGCCAAAATTTCTAAATCTCTTCTTTGATATTACACGTGCTGATTTATTGTGAGTTTTATTTTATAATAAAAAAATAAAAACAAAATGTAGGTAATTAGCTTGTCAGAAAAATCATAAGTTTTCGAGGACACGCACAGTTAGGTAGGTAGCGGTTAGCGGCATAAGATTCTGCCACCGACCCCTTTTATTTTGCCGGTGTTGTAAGAGGCGACTAAGGTCTTGAAAATCTCTAGAATAACTGGGACTGAACCAGGTGACTCGCTATCCGTCACATTCTATCTCCTGGCTGGCTCGACCCGGTTGGTACAACGGCCTCACAGAATACCGGCCTGAAAAAGAGGCACCTTGTACGTCTGCGTTTCGTTCGATTCGTAAGGTAACCGGAGGCCCACTGACCCTCCCATCAACTAAATACCCTAAAAGACCGGTAACGCACCTGCAGCAACTCTGGTGTTGCAGATGTACATGGGGGATGGTAATCACTTACCATCAGGCGAACCGGTTCGACTCGTTTGCCGCCTTTCCCCTAAAAAAAAGTCTGTAAAGATGTCTGTAGACTGTAACTGTTTTGGGTGGTCCGCCCTAGAGAATCGCATAAAAAATTGTAGAATATTTGAAATTTTGGAATAATTATAATTTCATTTCGGAGGTCAAATTATTCGCGTTGGTATTCGTTATAACCGTGATACAATGCTGAAGCAATGTATCATGGTTATTAAACGACGTTTGTAAAATGTCAATTGCTTTAATACCATTTTACACAATGCATCATACGTTCTGTCCGCTTTCACGACGCAGTTGATCGTATTTATAAACTTAACTACAGCGAATGTTGACACACGGATCGCGAACCGGTTAAAAGTGGTTCTAAGAATGAAAAATCGCTTATGAAGTGTAGGTATAGCACGTATATGAAAGTGTAAAAGTAACTTGAATTATTACATAGACATGAATTAATTAATTGATCTATGAGTGGAATGTGTTAATTTGAATATACTCATATAAGTAAGAAACATAAAGAAAATTAAAATGAGTCTGATGTTCTATCTACTAAATTCTAACATTATCGACTCGAGTAGCATGATTATTTTATATTATAGTCTTTGTGAATCCACAAAGGCTAAATAAAGGACAACTTTTTGGATTGGCATAACAAAATTGTTTCTTTTATTCTTTGTTTATTTAATTTCGATATTTACAAACATCGAACCGCTTATTATATATAATTTAATCCAATACTACGTTTTGAATATAGAATAAATTAAATAATACCAATTTTACAATACGCGTTAGATCTAACTTACTTATTAAACTAGAATAAAATTATTTATTATGGTAAAGATGTAGTCGTAAATTATACTCAATTAATTGGTTCGGGGATAGATAGCATTATTACAAAGTGTTGCATTTAAAATTTAAACCTACAGTTAAAAGCGAAATAAAGATTACCAAGAAACCAAACAAGCCAAGTGTTAGAAAGAGAGTATCGAGGGTTCCTTGGGTTAACCTTGTAAGTAGGAAACTTCAGAAACAATATTAACTACACAATAACAGGAACATTTAAGTTGCTGTTATAAAAGTAATGATATGCAAAAACATTAGAGAGTTCAAAGGCATCACTTTTCGAACTAGGGGTAATTAACACACACGGGCATAATTTTTTTCTTTGATATTTTGCCACCAGTCTATCTCCAGAGTCTTGTCTGATAGTTAGTAAGGCGCACCGAGGAGCACAGCTCAGGTAGCCTAATTTATTACTATTTTTTAAATTAATTTCATGTACCGATTCGGCACCGTTAAAGTTTAAATATATGTATAAATTTAACTTTAGGAAACGTTCAACCCAACAAAGAGACCATGTTATACATAACAGTGATTGTAAATGTATGCTATATTCTCCCCTTAAAACAAAAAGGGTTTACGATTTTTTTTAACTCGAGACACATTACCATACAAGACATATTTTGCTCAGAAATTACGACTTATACGTACGTTAGTAAATGAAAGAATTCGCGCTGCGCTAATCATGCCACAGTATCATAAACAGTTTTAGCTAATTGTTACAAAATGCTGTGTGCTGGATATATTGAATACATTGTGATTGCTCATAAGGAAGGGGTTAATTTTGCGATATAAACCAAAAAGAAACAAAGGGAATGACTTATTTTTATAACAATACCGATTTCTATAATAATAATAGCCATCATCATCTCTCTTGTCTAGTGATCTACTTTTAATGAAATTCTACACTTATCGTACTATATAAGACTGTGACTTTGGTAAACCTACATCAAGAACATTGACGTCATAAATTTCTTAAATATATATTAGTGTTGTTTCTGTGGTGTGATTAATACTAGTGTAAATCGTTATGTAATTAATATATACTAATACTATTTGAATACTTTGCTAATACAGAACAACGAGGTACGGGTCTTTATCGTAAATTACAGAAATTATAACCATGACACCTGGACGTCTAACACCTCAGTCCCCCCGTGACCACGGCAATCGAAACGTCTGCGATATAAAAACATAATTAAACGCGCTAAAATCCGTAAATAATAGTTTCATTTCAAATATATATATTTATATATATATATAAATATATCTACTCATATACATATATATAACATATGTACATATACTATTTAAATTTATAAAGAAAAATAATTATGTCGTAGATGCGCAACGTAGACTACGTTGCGCATTTACGTATTCCGAGAAACTTATTCTTATTCATAAAAGATAGTCATGGCATTTAATATGCGTGGTAGTTAATGTATAACAAATAAAAAACAAGTCGAAAACCCACGATCGCCAAGTGGATAACCGAAATTAGAACACCTTAAGTAGACTTTGTGTGCTCGATCCTCTATGAGGGGAGATTATGCCAGTGTGTTCTCAGAAACTTATGTACGATTTGTTTTTTCGTTGTTCTGAACGCAAAGACCATGGCAGGCTCTCTTCCTACAACGTTGTTCTACATAAGCTTTAGCAAAAGGTGGGCTGAAACGACTAAAATAAATGTTAGACCTGTAACCTTTTTGGCTGTCCACCCCTTTATACGTTCGTCAGAGTTTACGTATTATATTTAACATAAAAAGAAAATTGACAACTATTAATCCCATCAACAAATAACCTTCGTAGACAGTTGGCAGTACTGGGAAATCTGCTTATCCTATGAAAGATAACAGACATGAGTTATTTGTTAGACTAGTTTTTTCTTCATAATTGAATAACTGAAAACTTAAACTTTAAAAATGAATCATTATTAGTGTATCAAAAAAATCACTTTATTTTAAAAAGTGTACAAACACAATTCGAGCGTCGTGTTAGTTAAAACCGAGCAGGGGAGCGGCTGGACTTCGCGGCGCCGACATAAATTATGTTCATTTGTCATGAAATCCTATAAATATAAAAATAGGTCAGACAAAAGCTATAAGTGCGCACTTCAAAAAACTATTAGAAAGCTAAATTACTTTTTAAACTAACAAAAAAAGCATGACATGTAAATTTGAATGAAATAAAATAAATTCGTTGCAATTAGTTTCATAACACACAATCTTTCCTTCAGGCTGCCCCAGTGCGAGCTGGCGGACATCACATGTCCTCGTCTTTTTTACTGGTTTCGTCACGATTTTTTTCTTCAAAGCCAAATACGTATAAAATTAGGCACTCAAAATTGCAGTTAACAATTATTTTAGTGATGCACCGGGATTCCCACCGAGGTTATATAATTAAAATAAGCTATAAAATTAAAGCAAGCATCCTGAGCCCTGAGCAACCACTGCACATAAAAAAACAAAAAACATATGTCATGATAAATTTATTTAATACTATACAGACGATGCATATTTTTCATCAAAATAAATCTAGTTAGCCGTTATAAATATTATGCGGTTTCGCGTTAGGGCACTGTAATATTAGCAAGGACAGATTCCTGTTATCTTATCATCATTGTAACATGCCAGTATTAATCGATGGGTTTGATGAATTATGACCGTTGCAGGATTTTGCACAGCAGGATATTAAAATACTGATATATAGCGATAATATGAATATGTATACTTCTATATAACATTATAAATATATAAATCCTTCCTATCCCTTGTTCATAATGTTGGCAAATATAGGACATCACCATCACATTTTATAAGAAATTATTCATATTGTCGCGAACGCTCAATAACGTCTACCACGTCATGACGTCATCGAATGACATGCACCTTTGTAACCTTTGTAAGTATCTTTCAATAAATAGAAGCTTTAGATACCGCTTTCACTACAATCCCGTAATCCATAGATCGTAACTATATTATATTAATTACTACCTAAAGTATTAAAGGACGACCATTTTCAATATATCAGTTCGATCAGTCATTAAATATTATACGTGCATATGTTACTTGGTCGCTATCCTGACCAACTATCGATTCGTATCATGTTTAGACAACGAAATCACTAGGCAACATGTATTGCTGTCTTTTAATTGTAAGTGTTGTAAAACAAGCGAATTAAAACAAAGTTTTAAAGAAACAAAAGATTTCAGGCAATTTATATAGTTAATTCTAAGACAAACGTTAGCTTAAAGAGAGTCGAATATGAAAAGTCGTCCCTTATTTTACCAACCTCAGAGGAAGAATATTTTCATCAAAGTATGGCCCACCCCCGAGGTTATATCGCCTATTCAATAAAAAAATTATAATTAAATTCTATTTACAATCGGTGAAGATATCTCGTAACATACGTCCAAAAAATACAGGCGAATTATAAACCTCCTTCTTTTTTGAATTAGTTTTTGTTTGCAGTTGCTCATTCCAGTTCAATCGACGACTGAATTGCGCGGTTTGTAGAAGGCCAAGTCCTGCAATCGACTTAACCACGTGATGATAATGATTAAATAATATTGGATTTGAACTGATTTTTTCTACAATTCTACAAATTCCTTCAGTATTATGAATATAAACTGCAAATTACAGATATTTACCCGGCTGAATGTGCCTTGTTAGTAAATTGTATTTTTCGTAGTAAAAAAATTATACCCCACATTCATAATGAAAACCTTGTATGTTAGTAATCTTACAAAGATACATAAGTTTCAAGTGATTTCGAAGTTATGGCGGACAAGAAATACTCTGGCGGACTGTTGGTACAATAATACGAGTAGTTTGCCTACAGTTTTTAAATAAAATAATACTTACTATTATATTACTATTAGAAACTACAATTAAGGAAATTTGAAATGAAAAACACAACGTATATTTTTTAGTATCGGCCAAAATGTCTCCAGAGTTGAGACAAATAAGAGAAATTAATTAGCTCTATGTATATAGAGTCGAAGTATATTTTATACTCGATATTCTAGTATTCCTTACGGACTATAGAAAATATTTTAAAATATAAACGAATAGAATCATAAGCTGTGAAAATTACAGAATTGTAAAGATATATGCACTGAGTTTTTCAGCGAATAACAACCTTTAGTGACTTACTTAGTATAAGTATAATTAATAAGTTGTGTGTCAACACCCGGTGATATGGTTGTACTAGCCATCGACTGATGGCAGATAATCTATCTGAATCTATCTAAACCTGATACCACAAAGTAACCTTGGAAAGCAGCGCTTTACTGGGATGGTACTGGCAGCGCATTCATTATTTCGCCAACCTAGCGTGTGTTGAGAAATCTCAAATGTACGAGTAAGGCAGTTTACTCCTAGGTTTTGTTGGCGCTTTCTTGGATAGGCTTATTTACAGCGGTGGACAAACAAAAATCTATTTGCTTGAATGTTGAAGTATCGGCGGTGTATTTATTTATAATAACAAATCATACACAAGCTGGCTCTGTGGATAGCGTGCCTGACTGCTGAGCCTATATTTGTTAAACACACAAATCATTGGTTTTCGGGTCTGGTTGTGTTGAATTGTATCCCGTGTCTCTGACACTACATCTGACCTTTCCTCCGACCTTATCGGATAAGCGTTACATCGGATACGGGAAGGTAAACACGAGTAAGTGTCTATGTGTTTGTGCGTTCACTTACAGTATTATTAAATCTCCTGTGCAGTTAACATCTGCAGGCTTAATTCCGAGGTTATCGACGTGGTTAAAATCGACCGGGAGAACGATACTTATTAAACAAATCTGTAGACTCATCGCGAAATCATAAAGTTAACATTTCGTCTTTGAACTACAAAGGTGTTCATTGTCACGATTAGTCTGATCACGCATCACTGAATACATCTGTCGGTCATAAGCACAAACAAATTCGAAACATCTTAGAGTTTGATGATGATATTTAGTACTAATTAATAGTAAGTGTGATTACATTTTTCATAGAAAAGATTTATATTAACACCATTCTATAGATATTATTGTATGACTTATCCCATATCATTATTTATATACCTAATTTTATTATCCCTTCACGTATAACTTTGAAACAATTGAATTTCCATTGTTATGAGATAAGAAAAGATACAATAAGATTGTAGATCACATATAAATTTAAAAAAGATCTGATATATTATAAAGCAATGTTTTTTTTTAATAATTACTTGCACAGCAGGTTACTGAATATACTTATTCTAACCTGAAGCTTTTGAAATGTCACTATGAAATAAATAACTTACTAATCACTAAAGTTATTAACGAAAATTTTATTTATATTTTATATTATTTCCTTGTCTATGGCGTAAAGTCATTGTAAGAGTGATCGTTAAGCTCCGTGTTGAAGTATCGACATTCCAAGCTTCCACATACGTATGCACATCAGGGGAAAATGATGATTTGTTTGTGCTAACTATTTCTGCACTATGACCTAATCCTGGGTAGTTGACATCTACACGACATCAACCAAAATATGGCAAGGGGGCAAAATTGTCCAAGAGTTAAGTGATTGTAGGTACCAATGAACCTTTATGAAAACTTTGGATCATGGACGTTATTTAATCTTTGTCTATGTTTGAAGATCAACATAATCGTATATTTAGCCAATATGCACAAAAAGGGTAATTAGTGTTATCCCAAACTGAATGACATATGTTAGTGTCCGACATAATGTTTCATTTCTATCCTTTACTATTACTATTATGTATTCTGTCCCTTTACTTAAGGAAATTGTAACATATACTGGGAAACTAGTTACATGAATATAATATGGAACATTTTATTAGAGAAAAACCTGACTACTTAACGGAAATAAATCATTTTAATAGTACTGCTATATCATGTAACTGCCTTATTTGCTATTTTAATAGATAATGAAACCTGTCAACCTACATGCGCCATTTGTCGCTATTAAGTTTCTCTTTCATTCCTTAGAAGTGTAAATACTTTTTAAAATGGAGTGTGAAACTTAACTTATTGCATTTGTTGAGTACGAGTCTAATTACGAAATGTATTGCAAGTCATCCGAAGCTGGTGTAAGCGAAGCTATCATCTCTTTACATTCGAGGTTATCGTAAATGTCGATTATAATGATCCTTCGACACATGGTTGAACAACTACGTTCCGATTAAAATCCTGGTCGTGGGGTAAGTCGGGTCCTGCAAATGCGAATGCGATCCGAATCAAAAGTGAAGACCTTCCAGATAGAGTAGGTAGTAAGATAAGGTATACACTCCAGCGATAGGTAGGTAACGAGCACCAAAGTGAAATAAAAAAAAAGATTTAGTGGTGGAAACATTCTGAGGGAATTCTGTAGGTTAAGAAATGTTTTGTAGGTTTTTTATTTTGTAACATTGAACTACTGGAGCCCATGAAGACCTGCAAACAACTTCAATCAAAGAATATTACAGATATCACCTCTAAGGAGGAAGGAATGTTTTACCGCCTATGTACACCCAGTAGGTGTACATAGGCGGTAAAACATTCGTATATACCGCGAAACCCTTCACACTGGAAAAGTGAACTGTAGTACTGCTGATTAGCGGTAGAAAATAAGAGAGTGGTACCTACCAAAACATGTCCTAGGCAGGCTAGCAGTCCTACGATGTAATAAAACCTTGTTCCTGTTAGTTGATGCATTATCGCTAGTGCGAGGACACGGACACCACGTAAGCACGCACTCCTGTCAATACCGAGTAAACGTAATATTTATTTATGGTATTGAAACATCGAGAATTAGAACGTTAAAGTTATACAAAATAAAATCTGAAACCAAAATGGTTTCTTCTTTTCATTATGTAATGTATGTCTTAATATAAAAAATCATCATAGTTTGTTTTACCAGTCAGTAATGCATTACAGTAGTAAAACACCAACTTGCAACAGTAAACCACCAACTTGCTCTTTATTTGCGCTCAAGGTTACTTGGGTAGATACGTAAATATTCTAATAATGGCTTTATGCCTTAGTATGTTATTCGATAGGGTGATGAGACTTTTAAGCATTAAATGTAATACAAAAGTTATGTTGAACGTTTTTTTTAAAAAGTTAAGTAAAGTTATATATGGTGTAAAATATGTAAAAGAGGTCATCTTTGACATACATGTATATTTAAATTGGTGTTCTTTTCCCAAATAAGTTATTATAAACAAGTCCATGGTTTGTTTAAAACTTGTATTATCTGTATAAAGTAAAAATAGTCCCAGATTATTCCGTGACGTTAAAGCCAAAACTTTTGTAATAAGGGTATTATAGAGTACACCTATTCTCAAATTGTGCTCTAGTTCCTAAAAGAATGTAAAATTGTTCGGGGGTTGTTCTTATGCTGTTGTTAAATAAAATAAATAGATATCTTAAAATAGTTACACTTTACTTTTATTCAAGTGCAGAATTAAAGGCTCAAACCACACAGGGTCGCATTTATACTCTGTCACCAATCCGTCACAGAGTTACGTTTAATTTCAATATTTTCCAACATTATGTCACTGCTTGTAGTTTTCCTTAACGGTAAACTTCCTACTTATATTTTATCAGCAACTCAACAAACACTGACCCTCAGCGTAAATGAAAGATATTAAGTACGTAAACATATATCTGTAAATTAATTAGTCGATGCCACGATAATACAGGTAATTCCCCATTTGGTATGGTGTCACAAAACCCAATTACAAAACTTTCCTTTTCCCCCAATCAGTAGTATCTTAATTGCGTATTAATATAACTTATATTTAATAATCAAACATTGATTTTATTCATGCTAAAATTTTATTTAACTAATTAAAAACCCTATAAGCCTGGCATGCTAGCTGTTAGCACTACATAACCAACTTTTTCCATTTTATATTGTAAAAAGTACAAACTCTATTCTCGATTAATTGCTAATAAAATTAACAACGAAAATGCTGCCTAATGAAGAAATATGTTCATCAGCTCTTTCTCGAAATATCAACCTCACCTGTAGGAACACTAAGCTCTGGAAACCGAATATTGACGAAATATCCATCCTATTTTGCGGAATCCGAATTCCATTTGTAAATGTTCAGCGGTGGATTAAAAAAAAAATAATGTAGTAGTAGTAGTAGAAAAATCATAATAGGCGATTTTTACTAATTATACATTGTAGTATAACAAATGAGCATCCTGTGACCCGTGGCTTACATAAGATTCAGGCTCTTCACCATTAAAAGGTTCCCGACACCTGCGTTAAAGTATCAAAGCCGAGTGCAGACAATCGATTAATTTACTACTACAAGGATAAGGCATTTTGAATAAACAATGAGTATGAAGCAGTAACTGTTAACTTTCGCATGTTTGAACCACTAAATACTATATTGTAAATCCTTAAAATAGATTTACGAAATTATTTTATGATTAACAAGCTATATATAAAGCAATAAGGTGAAAGGGAAGGTTCGTTCGAGTAAGGTTTATAGAATGCAAAACCATTTAAGATATTTCTAAGACATAAAACCCAAGTTGATCTATAGTTTATTATCCTTTTATGTACCACGCAAACGAGCAAGAGGCTCAACTAATAGTAAATGATTACCGATTCTCACAAACTACCATTATGCGATTTGTAGGTACGATGTCGGCATTTTAAAATCAGTAGGTAGGCTCTTTCTTGAAAGTCCCTAACGATCGGAAATACTGCCTGCGACAGATTTTAAAAAAAGGTCGTGTGCGGGAGAAAATTTCAATATCGCAGACATTAACCTTGATACTCATTAGTGTTGGAGAATATAGAGAATTAATTGCGTGATACTAAAAAATATTTAGATATAAATATGAACATATATTAGGAAATTTTTGGCTCCATCGAAGGCTTTGGTCGTTAAAACATATTTGACTATTGTTCCGGGTTGCCAGATACTTACTTAAAGAAGTCGATTTATCATTACCACTTTCATAAAAGACAAAGTGTTCCTAAGCAATATTGTTTAAATTTTTATAGTAGACAACACTTTACTGTCAGCGCCATTATTTTTACATCAAGAACTCTAGTGACGTAAAGTGCCAAATTCATTAATGTCCACCTCTGCACTTTTCTCTTTTCAAAACTGATGATTTTATATTCTGCAGTTATTATAAGCGACGAAATCTTTTCTATATTTGAACAAGTCACCATGTCTATTTCATTACGATTTCAAATCCAAGACACGTGAAAGCCGCGTAGGTAATCTATTTTACAACCACCCACATTGTTGATGGCGTATCTTTATGATCATTCAAGATTCAAGGAGAAAACGGAACATCATTTAAATAATGTGCTGATATGCACCATTAACAGATATCTGAGCTCGTTAGCGAGGAAGGGATATTATTTCTTTATCTATTTTAATGATTAATTTACTACAAATCCATGGATGAGTATAGTGATCATTATTTATCATCAACGTGAATAGTCCAAAGCTAGATATTGAAAATAATGCTCCCAATCGAAGTATGTGCCATAATCGAAACGCTTGGCTTAGCGTTGTCAAACACTGCTTTGTCAAACGCGCCCTGGCTAACTCTGCTCGTCATCGGTCTGTTTACTTTCGAATTTTAGGTGATTAATATGACATCTGTAAGACGCCATAAATATTTTAAGGCGTTTTACTTATTAAAATCAGCCACACACGGCTCCGAAATTTAATTTATAATACTTTTTCACTTTTTGTATTATCACTAGTATATTTATGTTGAGGATAATATACTACCGAAATTGGTTCACTAAAACGTGTGCAGACTATAGAGTGAACCTATATTATATACACAAAATAGAATTTCTATTTCATTGAAAAGCTATTTTTCAATTGAAATATTTGTAACAGGCGCGTTTTTACAATACAAAAAACAATATTCCTAAAAGTTTCCAGTTGTTTTAATGTTTAAATTCATTATTAAGTTTATATTTAAATAGAGGACCTTCTTTTTCTTAAAATCTATCGACATTGCTTGCAACTTACAAAATTATATTGTGAGTCTACCGGCTAATATTATCGAATAAGATCCTCTTAACGTTGAGACTTGAGGACTGATTCTTTAAAAACTAATTGAGATTGGTACATATTTTATTGCGTTTATGCAAATTTTTAAATATATTAAATGGTCCATGGTTTTCTTAGTACTGAGTAATTTTTCTTTTGAACATGTCAATAGCTAAAATAAATACTTTATTTACAGTACTAGTACCATTTTTAAGGCTTTAAAAAGCGCTGGAAATGATACAAAAGGTTGGCAAATTCTCTAGATAATAATATTATTTTCGCAGAACGTAGTATTAAGTACAATTAGGCGATTATGTTAATAGCCACGATTAGGTGAATTTGTTTAAAAGATTTGAAGTAGTATTAATCTAATTGTAAGAAATATTCTACAACAAAATTATTACGTTGGCGAACGAGCTAAATGGTACAAAACACATCATTTTGTTCCTTTTTTGAAACTAGGGTTGTAGTCTTAAACTTTGTGTATAGAAAAGCGGACAGAACGTTTCCTGATAACATAATTAATTATTTATTGCATAGATTGTAAAACAATAGATAAGAACTGATTATATAGACGCGGAATATATGGTGCTGAGTAACATTGCAATATAAAAAAAAAAAAATTTGAATCGCTGTAGAAAACAATCAATTTAAAAGGCAAAAGTATTAAGTATTTTCAGTATGAAATCTATATACCAAATTCGATAAAAATAAAATAAAGAATAAAACCCAATAAAGCCAATTGTGTAAATAAAGGACGTAAAGGTTCGTTGAAGTCTTTTCTTTTAAAAGGATTCTAAACAAAGACACAATTATAAGTGCCCCTAAACTTTCTAGAAAGCGCGCGCATATAATACAAATCACTGATTCGATATTTTGAAATACTAAGTTAATGTGATTCCAACGTGTGCGTGTAAAAAATTATACATAGAAACGAGATTCGCTATAATGAAGCTGTTGACTTTCTGTCATTACAATACACTGAATGTAGTACGGAGTTTCGTTTTAAGTGATCTGTTATGAGCATTTAAATTCTTATTGAAGTGTGTTATTAGTGTGCGTATCTGCCTATGCCTCGCGACGTTCCATTGAAATTGAAATCAAATTGAACCATTTAACAAACTCATCTATTTGGACAACGACATTTGTTTCGTAAATCTAAGAATAGAATCGCCTCCGGCACTTCATATCTTGTTTGCAGTATTGAAACGAAACACTATAGGACTATGATTCACAAGCTTATTGAAATTCGCATTCGATTGTGCACGGCGGTTAAAAACTTGTGCGTTCACGGTCATTTCGTCCCCATCTTTCACAGCTGCGTATTTGAATAGATGTCTTAAAAACAGTCGAGACGCGGGTGCGGATAACAGGCTGGGGCGGGAACCGATTGTCCGAGAACCCTTTTCGTATGAATGTGTACATGTATACATAATTTGTGGGTAGCGCCATGAGAGCGCCGTTTATGTGTGTGTAGGTAACGAGCGAGACGGACGCGGGGTGCAGGTGGGGCGCGGGGAGAGGCGCAAGCGCGGCGAACGAGCAAGTCAGTGGAAATTTCCATTGCTCAAGCGCGGGGCGAGTTCGTAATTTAAGTGTTCAGACAGAGGCCGGAGCGAGCGAAGCGATCCGCGGCCGCCACCGCCTGCTCTACACTCTTCGCATCAATTTGGAGGCCACGCATTTCGACGCGAGTTTAAATTTCGGTTTTTACGCTTCAGTTGTAATGATTTCTTCTACTTCAATAAAAAACTAAATCTAGTCTTACATTTTCGTGTTTCTTGTATCGTTACTCTTTTGCTAATTTATACTTTCTAAGCCATGATTCATCATTGGTAAATAGTATTTTTCATAGTATGAAATATAACTTATAATAAAATCACAAATTAGTAGTAGGTACCTACTACTAAAAAGGGCAACCAACATAAATTACACGCGGAAAAAGTTGTACTCTTTAGATGTTATGTCCTAAACGCGGATTAAAACGAATTCAACATATGTAGGTACTAGGTACCTACTAAAATTTAAGACTGGCTATTTTCAATAGACATACGCAGTAGTAATGAATGTGACGTATAAATGCAGTTTCGTTTTAAATCGAATCTAATCAAATGGACAATACTTGCGTATACGAAGTCTCGCAATGAAATAGATGTACCTACCTGTCCGTTTAACTGTTTATTTGATGTCAGTTAATAGGAGAATGTTAACCCTTCATGTGTCACTTTGAAATAATTGCCATTTTATTACATTGAGTCATATTATGACTTGTGACACTAAAAGGCTATCCGTCAATTTTAACCACGCTTTGAAAAATAAAAACCCGCAATTGGTTTAAACGCTTTTTTTTGTAAAGTAACGTATCAACCAATAAGTGCTCACATCTGGGCAAAGGTCTCCTTCTGAAACCCCCCCTCAAAACCAAACGCTACTCCGGTACATCACATGCCGTTCAAATAATATTTTTTATTATTATTAATATTTTATAATATTTCTCCGATATGCAGGATTCCTCACAATGTTTTCCTTCGCCGAGCACGTGGTGAATACAGCACTTAAAATTACTATTAAAAATTTTAGTTGTACCTGCAGCGGGGATCTAACCTATATCACTCGCGCTCTATTAAACTAAAGCAAGCGGCTTGACCACTGGAAACACCGCTTTACGCCCTTTTGATTGCCTCTGCCATAAGAAAGAAATCCAATACGTTCTCTTCGAATCACATAGATTATTTAGGACGACTGTAAGGTCAGTGCGCGCTCAAATAAGACACAAGAATAAGATAATACATTTAAGATTTTTTGCATAATTAAAAATTTATTAATTGTTGTAGTTTATTAATTACTTACCTAAAGTATTTGTATAGTCAGCCACATATCACTCAGATGTTGTTTTTAAGTTTTATATTAATGTGAAAGTTTAAATTTTTATTATATTGTTACATAAATAGTTTAGATGTTACAGAATAATTTTAGATAGTGTTAGGACCAGAATCCATCCAGAAAGTGTTAGGAGAAGAAATTTGTGATAATCCTTATCGAACTAATTCAGTGATTGCAATTTCAGCCTTTTTTTAAAATTAAAGTTCATATTAATTAATTTCATCAGTAGGAAATGGTAGAAATAATTCATGTTTTAATGACCGCTAAAGCTGTCTCGTATGTTTTACTAAAATATAGAACTAGCAGTTAGTACTCATAGGTAGACTGAAATTAATCAATAAAATATTTTAAGGATCGAATCAATTCAATCAAACATAAATTTAAATCAAAAAGAAATCTAATGATATGAAAACACTTTCAATTATCAATTTCCTTTATTATCATCGAAATAATGAACAATGCCCAAGATGTGCATTATGTCCCAGAATTCCGATAAATTCAACTTACCGGTGTTTATAATTTTTATTGTTCTTTAAAACAAAAGATTGTTACGATATTGGTTAATTTAGTTTTTCTGTTTATACAATCTTAATCTTTAAAATCTATGAAAAAAGAGGTGCGTTTTAAAAATATTATTCCTGTAATAAAAGCGACGCTTGGACACTTATTTGTCAGGGAACATTTCACGGCATTCATTCTCTAAACACCTAAATCCTAGCCAAGCCTTCGTTGATGATCGATCATCATAACATGTGATAAAAATAGAGAGGCGAGTGATGATGTTTACCAAATTATACATCGTGATAAGAGCCCCAGCGGAGGAGTCAGTGCGTTTGCACTATTAGTCAAGTGTCTTAATCATTTACGCTAATTCTAACCAGTTTCGATACAAATTTTGTCTAACGAACGGTTTCTGCACTTTTAATGCGCAAATGTATCCCGTTTAACGTTCTTTAAAAAATAAATGATAAAATGTACTCGTTTTGTTTATTCGCCTGCCCAAATTACAGTTGGACAAGGATTTCGACTCTAGAAAATGGCAAATAGTCCATAATCACAGCTGAACCGACGGATTATTGGGTGTAGTGCCGATTTACTCGTGCTAGCTAGTTAGGGTTCGATATAGTGGCATGGAGTTTCTGTCATCTGCTATCAGAGACACGTTGATTTTCCAGATTGCATATTACATTGCTACGATTTACGGCATACTTACTACCTATATATAACGTGAGGTAGCGGTAAATGACTATACCACTCCTTTAATTTTCGCGGGCATCGTAAGAAGCGAAAGTCCTTGAAAATTTCAGGGAATTTTTTAGAACCAAGACCCGCGACAAGGCTCGCCCGCTTCATAGCATAAATTGCATATTCGTTAGTTATATATTTTGTTTATTGAAACTATTGAGTTTACATGACAACCTATCTATGTAATTGAATTAAAATATAATAATTTCTTGTATTTACGCGAACACTACTCGTTCGTGTGTAGTGTTCATCGCGGGTGCTGTAAAGCGCTGGAAACGTCGAGAATATAAAAGCAAAAATTAAACACAATAAAATCCGTAAATAACAATTTCATTTCAAATGATTATTAATATTCAATAATATTCTTAAACTGTAAGTAGGTAAAGGCTTAAATACCGACATTCAGTTACGAAATAAATTGGTTCCAATGATAAGGATACACACGTAGAGCGCGCTGAAATTATAATTTAAAAAGTATTTGTACCTTCTTACCTTACCTATTTATATAATTAAAAATTCTTTGTATATATTTAAACCTATTTTAGTAAGAGTACGTGTGTTAGCCAATGCCGTATGGTATCGGCGTAAGAATCTGCCATCCCCTTTCTTCCCGTGGGTGCTGTAAGTGGTGTAAAAGGGAAAGCCTTGAAAATAGCAATGGTTACCGATAGATGGCGGAATAACCATCGCGAAAAATACCAGACTAAGATGAAGCATTCCAAAAGCGGGCAGCAACGTCTAGTGCGAGGTGCGTTCGCCAATCCGTTTGTCGAGTATGGCGATCATAGCAAACACTCCTTATGGGAGAGGTACATGGGTGTACTGACATGGAGTGTTTCTAGGTAATTCATAAATGCATCCAAAGTACATATTATTGAGATACTGAAGTAGGTATTTAAAATTCAGTAATCAAGTTGGGGTGTAAGAACGAACGTCTATACCATCTCATCACCCTGCTAGCAAACGAACGAGGCTCTGGCGGCCTAATAATAGCGGAAATTCCATCCGAATTTGCGGAACTCAGATTCATAGCGCTCACCAACCCGCTTGCCCGAAGTGCAGAATGTGAGCAAACCTTCCAAGAAATGCATGCCGGCGTATACTGATGCTGTTCACGAAGATATTCAGCAGTGGGTAAAGAAACCGCCCATGTACGAGTCTGATTCGCGCACCGTGGGTTCCGTACATTCAAACAATGTATTTGTGTTATGTAGATATATACTAAAAATGATTATGTTGAGTGATTTCTTCAAGCGCGACCCCCACTCACACTTGACCGGTTTTTAATATTTATTGTTATACTTTAAACAAGATTAACGCTTGGTAAAAAATGGTAATACATACACAGTATTTTTGCGATAGAGAAAAAGCAATAACACAAAAACACGTTTTATGTATGGGGATCCCCTTTCTATTCACTTTTTGTTCCAACGGCTACCTTATACGGTTCAAAAGATACAGCCCTTTCAAGGTAGGACGGACGGACGGATGGACAGACAGCGTGAGCATAGTAATAGGGCTCCGAAACATCATTAAAACCCTATAAAAAGGGAGAAGTAACACTTAGGTAATATTAATAGAGTTAGAATCTTTGAAGCGCAGCGTAATTTCTTCATACGATCGCACAGCTTCCATAATAGAATTCTGGGAGAACCAATAACTACCTAACTGTAAACTGTTACCGACAAGTAGTGGTGCAATAAATTCCAACTGAAAACATTCTCAAAAGTATCGCTCAAGGAACACTCGTCTTCGTTTAATTATAAAGCAGCGAAGTATAGTCTTTAGGATCAATAATTTAAAGTCCAATTTAAATCAGCCCTTTTGTGTTTTAATTAATTAATTATTTTACACATCCGTGTCAATAACATTATGTACGATGTCAGACTTCTATTCGATTCCAAATAACATTTAACCAGCAATTACATATTACACACTTTTATATTTTTTTGTATTTCAGAAATGGATTGGAAAAAAACTTCACGGAAATCAAATCAGATGACATACCTTTCACTCACCCGTAAAAAAATCGCACAGCATCCTAACAATTATAAAAACTAAACACGAACTAATACGCCGAAAAATAAATAAAAAAAAACTCTTACCTTAAACACTGCAGGAGCTAACGGTATAGCAGCTTGATTGTGAAGATGTTTTTTCGACATTTTGACTTTTTCTTTCCACGTCTAATGCAATGTAATCCAAAATAATATATAAAATATCGAAATCGACACAAATAGAATAGCAGGTTTAAAAATAATTCTAAACTTTCAATAACGCTGAAAACGACTTGCGTTCTACAAATCGCTGACGTTTAAAATTGCGGTAAACTTTTTTCTTCGCTGTGCGAAAACTCTATCGTGCGCTAAAAACTCTAACGTTGAGCGCAGATCGTTTTTTCATGTGTAGTATTAAACCTTTTAAAATAATTCGAGATTTTTAAAGTTAGAAGTTCGAATGACGCGTCAGCGACAACACGTCATGCCACCGATGCGGTCGAGTCGGCAATGAACGGTGAACTGGTGAACGGGTGGGACGCGTTCGAACGCGCTGAACAAAGTGCGGCGACGGAGATGCCGCGTTCCGTCGTTACCTAGTCGGGCCAGTCAGCCGCCAGCCGAGGTCGAAGCGGAAAAACCGAGTATCAGCCGCTTGACGCCAGAGCCCTAGAATATTAGCCTACGGCGAACGTCACCTGACTCTTGCTACCCTACATGATTTACCCGACGGTAACTCAAATTTCACATTATAGCACTTATTATACGTATTGTGTTTGAAACAATGCGCATACCAACATAACACCTGAAACATACCTAATTAACCTTTTGCAGCTAATTAACTAATTTACTCATGTTAACATTCCTCTCGGATTTAAATACGATAGACGTAAATAATAAAAATTGTATGTACCCTAATAAATAGAAAAATAAATATATATAATGACTTTTCATGTGATGTTGCAAAAGACAAGCTCAATGTTTATTAATTTTTATCTTACGCATTTTTTTATAATTTAACCCGGCAACTCCGGGTTTCATACTTTTTAGAAACAGCTTGACAGCGATCACCTCATTCCTTAAACTCTTTTATATCCTTTTAATAAACCTTTATTCAATAAAATAAAGTAGTCTATTCACTGGAAGCTATGCAATAACTAGGATTTTTGTAGGTTGTACACTGCACTATGAGAGATACTAACTCTTATCTATTTAGATTATATTTTTATTATACTTCAAATATATTTATGAATTATGTGCAAACCCAATTTTGTATGCATTATACATTAACGAAAACCATAACCTGGTTTAATTTAATTGTTGGTTTAGTTTAAGTTAATTGAGGAATTTATAGTCATTATTGCCTTACGATAACTAACTAACTTTACTGTAAAACTTCCCTATTCTAATGTTGTATTTGCAGACATACTATTTTATATATTGATGATTCAAATACATAAATTACGTTAGTAGAGTCATATCATACAATTCATCGTAATTACAAAAATATTTTTTTTTATGACAAACTACCTGAATTCTTAGACAAAATAAAAACTATCACAAAAAATTGTTCGCCTAATAATAGTCCTTTGTTGAATCTGTACGTTCACTCAAAACAGATAGAACATATACCTCAAAGTTTTTTATCGCTAAGTGCAGGTAAATGTATTTCATATTGAAACATAATCTAAAGTCGCCCCAAAAGTTCTGTACAATATCATAATACACATAAAGATATAAATTATCCAATGTAGTAAGATGAATTAGAGAAGATGTAGCCTTAGATAAGAAAACTATACGGTGGGCCCATGCCAATATTTTTTCAAAACTTATGTACGATTTGTATTATTGGCCTGGACGCTAAGACAATGGCTGGCTCACCACCTGTTACATTCCAAATAAAAGCTTAAATTTTAATAGGGTTCTATGGCCACGGGTCAAGCTGGGGTTCAGGCCATTCTTTTTCAGTAAAGTGATTTTCTTTAAAAAAAAAGTCTACTACTATCTATATTTAAATATATGATAAACTTAAGTAAAATCGCTGCGAGACCGATGGGCTCTAGAATAAAAGTGTCCTCCTGGCCGTAGTCGACCACACTAATGTCTTCCGATTACAGTTGTCAACTACGCAGGATATATGAGTATAGAGTCGCAAGTATAAACTTCTTTGTATGTATGTATATTTGTATGGCGCCGTAGTAGCCTGCTCACTTTAGTATCACAGAGTGCGAGTGACCTACCTGGGTTAGTATCAGTGACTGGAGACAAATCTACCTCCAGTGGCTATACCGTCACTACAAACTCAGCGCGTCTAGTCGACAGTTCGTGGGTAGATGTGACTAAGAGGCCAATAAAGCAAAAGGCTCATTAATGGACCACAATGATGGCGGTTGACGGCGATAATGGCCGTGCACAGAATAAAAAGAGGAAGACCGTACGTGCCCTATTAATTATGCCAAAGTAAGGGAAGTAGCCAAAACAAATATCCGAATGGCTGATTCGAGACTGTACGCCAGTCCCTAACCGGAGGCTTACAGATAGGTGGTCCTGAATGCGGCATTGGGACTGATAAATTGACGGCCATAATGCGAGAGGGTGGCTGAAGCCAAAGACTGTTCGCTAGATGACATAAAAGTCGGGAAAGTCGGCCGAACATTGACCAGAATGGGGACGCGCTGGCAGCGGTGTCCGATTACAACGGTCCACAAATTAGCGGCTGTTAGGCGGATAAGTGTTGGTTGGAGATCAGTCCCGGCGGACGTCCTAGTGCCCTGATCTATACATTGTTTAAAGTGCCTGGAAAAGGGACAATTCACTAAGGGCCCCCGATTCCGCAAGAAGTTATGGCGGGCTACTTGCACGATAGGTACATTTTGTACATGGGCAAACGCGACAGAAGACATGGAGAGAAATCCAATGCTGAGTTCCACAGGGGTTAGTCTTAGGCCCGGTACTGTGAACATCGCGTATAACGCAGTCAAGTATGCCAATCTCTCCGCCAAGGCAACCGTGATCTGTTATGCAGACAACTCTCTGGTGGTGGCGTCTACACCTTCGAGAGGGCCAAAGACTTCGCCGAGTTTTTAGCGGAAATCGTCTTCGGTAAGTCCATGAATTGAGATTGGAGATAGCGCCGTGTAAAACTAAGGCACTATGGTAAAATAAGATGCTACGGGGCAGGTGCGTCCGTATAGGTGAGTCTAAAGCAAAACTGGGTTGGGTCATGAAGTACGATACGAAGCCTTACACGGGGCGCCGAAGACCTACAATGTCCAGTGTTCAGTGGCGAATGGCCATACGGATCACACGAGGATACAGAACCATATTCTTGGAGGTGGTAACTGTCCTGGCTTGCTTTCCATCTCTGGACATATTGGCGGACATTGGTGCGTGGGTGTACCATCCTCCGTCAAAGCGGATGCAGCGAGCCTGATGTTCGAGTCGTGGAGGGCCACAGCAGCCTTCTGTGAGACTGTAATGGACCAGAAGGAGGCTGCTGAGCGAGATTGAAAAGGGTAAGATTCCGCTCGGAATAGGACCACAGAGCGTCGCGTCATGGCCTTCCAAACATCAACGGTGTTCCCCTACCACTAACGGGGCCTCAGGAGTCGCTGATTACGTCTAGTAAGTCGACTCTGAGGAGAACGGTGGCTAGAACTGGTCTCGAGCCATTGTGGTATCACAGAGGAGGTGCTAGGGGCAGCGTGGGGAGTATAACGCCGTGACTATTTCAGCCAAGCAATAGAGGGTCACGGTTGCGTTTCAAACGATCCCGGATCCCTCGTCAGTACTGATGGCGACAACCGTGTGGTTTTAGTGGGAGAGTGTTATGTGTTAAATATTTTATTTGTTGTATTCAAAATTAAATCGGAGGCCGAAATTTCTTTACGCAAACGTCCTATTACATTATAATACATAGATTTTCTGAAGAATTCACTAGTAATTTAAAAATAGCAAGTAGATGAGAAAATACTTATCTATTTTTGCAGACAGCTACAAAAATAATTGTTCCTTATCCATAAGATTATTTTGGTTAATGATAAAATTTTATGATCTTGTCAATTTAATAACAGCGTTGATAAATATTTTCGGTTTAAATGCCATCAATGCGTGAAATTAAACCTTTATACAGAAATGATAGCTGTAATTTAAAAATACTTTTCCCTATAAATAGATATCGTTAGATACAGTAACAAAGTGAATAGATCTAAGAAACAAAATGAATACAAATAGTTCTAAATAATATATGTCGAAAAATATTTGACAGCACTCAATTTTATAGACATTATAGAAATACCGATGTGATTTTATAAGAGAATTTGGAACTTTGCTTTTTAGAGTTTCGTTTAGAAAACAATCTCCTTATTTTAAATAGATATTAACATTGTTAATTTTTCTTTTTATTCATTAGTTACAGAGCATCAGTAGCCAATGCCAGCATGTCGGCATCCATGTTGGGCTATGGGAATTGTGAATGCAGAGTCGGTACCCTCGCACTAGAGATGCTGCTCCCCATCAGTTGGATTTATATTCGGCATATTTTATGTTATCAGAGAGTCAGTGTACCCCGTGCAGGCGTAGTTGACTTTTGGAGAGAGAACCCATGGTATACTTTCTATAAAACATTTGGACATTAAGTGTAATATATTGTAATTATCATCACTGCATATTATAAGTCCATTGTTGAAAATAGTTCTACTCAAACGGGAGAGTTACTTTAATTCTATCTCGTATAAGAGCAAAGCCATTTAGTTTCAGAACAAATTAATTATAAAAGAACAGGACATCATAATTTAAATTTCTTGTCTTTGTATGATTTCCTCCCTCGAAATGTCCTCATCAAGCACATACATCGCAGACCGCGTTGTCTCTAATTCACATTAAATAAACAGAATTTCATTTTGTGGGTTGAAGTGGATTGCTTATGTGGCAAAATAATAAAATGATAATAAAATTGATGATAATAACCTTATACGAGTATTTTACATATTATATTGTACGTGGTCAATTACAACTACTGCTTGTATTTATATAGTAGGTACACTTTGTGGGTTTTATAAATACAAGGTTAGACAAAGACACCTTTATTGCTCAATCCACATAACCGTTATCTAAATCCTAAAATAGAGCAGTAAAGTTTTGCTTTATCCGAACCCTTGCTACACAATATCGATGATCCGAATCGTATCCGTTTTAAACAAATCTGCATACTTAATAAAGCTTAACTGTTTGTGGTCACGTTGCCTTGGTTACTAAGTTTTAAAAACAAAGTACAATGTATTTAAATATTACAATATTTAAATATCTATAAATTTATTAATATCGTTGATGTAGGTAAACTACGAAACGTTTAGCTAAAATTTTGTATCTTAGTAGTGCCTTGTAAATAAAAGAAGATTTTTAAAAAAAACATATATTAATACTCTTTTTCACATGTGTAATAATTAAAAATAACCGTGACCCTTAATCTGTTCTGTATTTTCAATACTGCTTTACCAGCCGGGGTTTCGCACCCGTGGTCACAAATTTTAATTATTTTCTATGGCATAATCAACATCTGCCAAACTTCGTTCATATCCGCTCAGTCGTTTAAGCTTCATTGAACGACAATTACATACTTTCACATTTAATATTGAACCCTTTTAGTGTCACTAGTCCTGATATTATTTATAACATTACAATTTCAATTGTTTAAGCTTATGACACGTATAGGGTTAAATGGGGAAAAAGATAGGCTAAAGTACTCCTGGAATCATAACAATCATATAAAAAAAAGTCATCCGTTCTGATATAAATTCAAAGAATTTTATATATGCGTATGGATAAATCGCTATATATTACGATATACTATTTAATTCGAATTAGAACTGTCCGTCAATGGAATGATTGAGGGCTGTTGGACAAGACAAAGAGAAAAATGGCCCTTCAACCATTTTTGCTTAACATTGAGAACTTAATAGAAATAAAATAGCCATATCACATGTGTTTGATAAATAACGTCAGTGAGATGGCGATGCGAGTTTCATTATAAGTTCAGTTTTGTTTCATATTTCACGGGCGAACTTGTTGTTACATAATTGTAATTATAGCGTATTACATAAATTATAGCACCAGTACTTAAAAATTATCCTAAAGATTCTGATGACTACTAAAATGAGTCAGTTTTAAAGCAAACATGAAATACGCCCACTCAACTGTATGACGCAATTATATCTATTGAAACAATGATAGCATCTGATAAGATCGTTGAGGAAAATCACGACTTCCATGTGGAAATATGAGAGATTTGAAAATAAAAAAAATAAAAAATTCATTAAAATAATTTATATATACGTAAATATGTCTTCACAATACTTTTATATGATATCAATAACAAAAAAGTATAGTATAATTTATGGCCTATCTCCATACGGCACTCGCCTGGTAAATTATGTACTAGATCACAACAAAATATTTTTTTAAAAATTAAAGTTCGCTCGCATTTTTGTCATCAATTGCATATGTTTGGAAATAGACATTTCAAAACAAAACTTATTTCATTTAATTGTTGAGATAAGGGAGGTGAAAAAAACCCTCACTGATTTATACATACCTATAGTTTCGGCCGGACAGACTGACAAAAGAGCTAAATACTTACGAATAATATAATTTTTTTTTATCTAGTATGTGTTTGAAGCACATCGATATACTATTCATTGAAAATATTTATCGGATAATTTGTATGCAACTCGTATATCCGAGGCTTAAATTTTTTTATAAGAGTGCTTAAAAAACACAGTGATAACTATAAATATATATAATGAATACATAAATTGATGTCAAATATTTATAAGATGTTTTATCACTAAAGTTACTTAAGTAATAATAACAACAAAGCTGAGTGAAACACGAAAACTGACTGACTTATTAGCGCAGCTGAAGTGTTAATAATCCGATGTTAATATTTCATCTGACTATTATTTTGCACCATTCTATAAATTGTATGACGTATTAGTTTATATCTACGCATTATATATACATATCTATATATAATTCATCTATCGACTATAGTCACGTAGTAAGTAGTAGTATTACGCAGCCTACTACCATTGCATACAGTAAGAGATAATTATTTTATTTGATTCAATCACTTTTGAACAAAATTCCTTTTATTTTACATAATATTTAAAACAGACCACTAAAAAAATTATATTTTCAAACGTACGTAACGTTCGAAAAATTTTAAAATTCTGACCAATACGTTTTGTTTACAATTATCGTTGTAACATGCAATAGCATATGGAAAAATATTTATATGTGGAATTGACAATTTGAATCTAACGTGCCTTAGATGGTACCACGTTAGACGTGCAAAGCTTTTAATGTACTGTTTCAATAGGTAACGGTAAATTCGCCAGGTTCGTATGGGCATCTCAAGTACTTAAACTTACTTTATGACATTATAATAGAGCGATTCACTCGCGCCATGAACACTGGCGTCATGAATCTGATCTGAAACAGTGTGAGCTTCAGGGTCGATCATATCGCATGTTTATTGCGGAAAATTCATTAAATTAATGGGTAATGACTTTTTATGCCTTTTGTTTCGGCAACATTTATTAATGGGTAATAGAGATGGATTTCAACGAGCTTTTTCTTAATTTTTTTTTTAATTTTTCGCATACCCATTTTTATAAATTTTCTAATACTCTTATTGATACCTGTTTATGCTTGTTTGTCGATAAACCTAATAAATTTCATATTAAATTTTAAATGGAATAAAATATAGCCTATACTATTTCTGAGAGATAGAGAAACAAGAAATAGAAAAAGAAAGAAAAAACATGAACAGAACATTTTAAAAAAAATCTTTAAATTGCTTATAAGTTGAATCCGTTCAAACTTACATCTTCGAAGGCCTCTCCAAGAAAGCGGCGGCATGCGTTTCTTGAAATGTTTGCTCATCCTCATCTCGCACTGATTACTGTAATATATTAGTAGTCTGTGGGATTTGGGTTCAAAAAATTCAGATGGATTTTCCGCAGACATTCGGTTGCCAGAGCCTTGTTTATTATTTAGCTGGGTCCAACAAGGTTGGCATTTTGGCATTTTGAGAAAGAGATGATATTCCTCCTTATGTCCTCAAATATCTGAGAGGGGTATGGAGCGGTGAATGGCCGCCACGCGGAAATAATTTTCCTCACGATGTTTTCCTTCTTTTAATTATTTTAGTGGTGCCGGCACCGGGGATATAACCCAGGTAGGTCACTCGCACTCTGTGATACTAAAGTGAGCGCCCTTGAATTAAATCATAACTTCTTGCGGAATCGGGGGCCCTTAGTGAATCGTCCCTTTTCCAGGCACTTTAAACAATGTATAGATCAGGGCACTAGGACGTCCGCCGGGACTGATCTCCAACCAACACTTATCCGCCTAACAGCCGCTAATTTGTGGACCGTTGTAATCGGACACCGCTGCCAGCGCGTCCCCATGCTGGTCAATGTTCGGCCGACTTTCCCGACCTTTATGTCATCTAGCGAACAGTCTTTGGCTTCAGCCACCCTCTCGCATTATGGCCGTCAATTTATCAGCCCCAATGCCGCATTCAGGACCACCTATCTGTAAGCCTCCGGTTAGGGACTGGCGTACAGTCTCGAATCAGCCATTCGGATATTTGTTTTGGCTACTTCCCTTACTTTGGCATAATTAATAAGGCACGTACGGTCTTCCTCTTTTTATTCTGTGCACGGCCATTATCGCCGTCAACCGCCATCATTGTGGTCCATTAATGAGCCTTTTGCTTTATTGGCCTCTTAGTCACATCTACCCACGAACTGTCGACTAGACGCGCTGAGTTTGTAGTGACGGTATAGCCACTGGAGGTAGATTTGTCTCCAGTCACTGATAGAGCCTGTTCCTCCTCGCCTTTGTCTGTTTGAACTGCGGTGGTGGCGTCTTGCTTCTACCTGCCATCGGTCTACCCTTCGTTCCAGGGGTTCGGAACAGCTGGGGTCGGTTGAACCAACGGGTTGGCTTCCTTGGTTCGGTCCGAGTCTGGAACTGACTACTAACTTACGGAATACACTGATTTCCTCTATAAGCTTCTCCAGACTAGCGACGTTATCGTCGGCAGGAGAGCTCCTTGCAAGATCTTCGGTCGCTTTTATTATAAGGCACACGGCTAATCTGATGTCGAATTTGATGATGTGGCAGATGTGAGCGATGCGAAGGATAATTCGGACCCTCTTTACGTCGCTCTCACCTCCGAGACTTACGGGCGTATTGGGGCGTGTAAAACGCCAACGCCTGTTTCTTGTCGGTACTTTTCAATCCAGTCCCTAGGTGTTTGGAGACACGCGTTTGTCGTGACTCTTTCTCTTCTTGAATGCAGTTCCTAGATTCCCTGTCCCCTCTCAAAGGGAGAGGAATACTGGGATCGTGGCTCGCAGAGCATCATGCCTTTTCCCATTTCTCAGTCTCAAAGGGAACTGAAGAAACGCCCTAAACTCCGCTAATTTAGGTCCGTGTTTGTTTCCCGGCACCACCGTAGAAGGCACTCTATAGCAGGACTGGCTATTCCACACAGGCCCGAAGTACTACTAGTTACGCAGCAAGGCAATTTATTTTTATTAGTTTTTTGTTACATAAAATTTATTTTAAAAAATATTCATTGCAAAATTATCAATACATTGAATACCATGATTATCTTGAATACTGAAATATGAAAAGAAATTTAAAAAAAAAATCACTTTTTATTTAAAATCTATCAGATTTAAAATTTATCTCTAGTATTTTCTAACAGAGAAGGAACAGGCGAAAAAAACTCCGCAATTATCTTATTTTTTGTTATTTTCGGGTATATTTTTTTAAATAACGGTCACAATAACATCATAATCCACAATTACACTAAACTTATTACAAACAGCTTGGTACCGATCCCAGGGATTATTAAAAAAAATATATATATATTTTGCTGTTTATGGAGACAGGTCTAGATTATGAGATTGTTCCGTTATGTCTGTAACGAAGAATAGATTGCCAATCCAATCACATTAAGAATTTAGTAAATCTAAGAGACATATTTTAATTTTAGCAATAGATATCAACTGTACTTAAGACATACATTTATTTGAACGTGAATCATACGTAGATTTGCACTCTTTGATAAAATGTCAAATCCATCGCAAGGTCGTTTTAAATACAAAGTGTTAACATGAGATACGTGGGCGGGATCAAGCCTTGGCCTGGCTGTAAGACAGAAATGAATGGGAGAGAATCAATGTCGATGGCGACTGTCCGTCTAGCTGCCGCTATGACGTCACTAGATGAGAAAGTAGTAACTATTGATAAATACCTTTATGGTCTGATCAATAGTTAAGATTTCTATTTTTCAACAGATTTTTCAAGTTCTTAGGTTACCAAGATTACATTTTTCTCAATGTACCATTCTTAATCTTGTACACAGAAACTAACAATACATATAAAACAATCTACATTATATCTATATTACAACATAAAAATATAAAAAACATTGTTTTTCTTCTTATCTATTTACGGAATTCCATTTTACGGAAAAAAGATAAATAAATCTAAATAGATCTAAATCATACTATGTGTACTTACTTCACTATCCACGAAAAGATTTTTTTACAATAAGAAATTTAAACCGTCATGTATGAAAGAAATGAGCGACTTAATATTTGATTCGTATATTTCTGAAGTGATATTTGAATGACAAATATGCGCAATAACATTTTTTTATTCTTATAAATTTGTTTTTTTTCTTCTCTATGATCTTCATAATATACAATGGATCAATGGGTGCCTAGCGAAAACAGGCTCACGACGATTTCAGAAGTGTTGTAAATCCAGAAACCGTAGCGATTTCTGTTACGCTAAAAATAAATAAATAGAACACTATTAGAAATAGTCTTTAAAACGCTCCTAAGGAACGGCTTACCATGTATGAGCGAAAATAGTTCTCGTTACAGAGCACTGCACGAGTATATAAGGCAAAATAACACTCTTTATTTCTTTAATTTAGCTTGCGAGTCTCTACCGCTGAAGCTGTAAAGGGGTTTTAGTCGGTCCGGCACCTTCAATGCTGATCCCGACGTAACCAGTCACTGTTTCCGGTAACTGGTATACGCGAACACCTTACACCCACCTAAAACTAAAAAAAAAATATTTATTTAAATAGTATAACTTACAAAACAAAGACAGATTTGTTCATTGCTGTCTTCGTTGCGATAATAAATTATGTTTGAATATTGGAAGAATATACTAATATAAAAAATATTAACCTAGCCTGCAGACGAAGCTAACGATGCTTCAACGACTTGGAGTTTGGTTTGATTTCATTATATATTAATTTATTTTCTTCTGTACTGCGCATATCAATGTGACCAGCGAGGCGAGTACCTATTAGTAAATCTTCCATGCATTGTATTTCCAGTTTTTGTTAGTTATTTTATAGAAAAACCTATGTCCAGCAGTTCAATTACACAGACTTAAGAATAACAGGCTTAAATAGAAAAATTAAACTCTTACTCGGGAACAGGAAAAAGGAAAAAAAGTACTAAAGAGGAACGAGTTCAAGACATTTGTACGTGTATATATATAAATGTATTTGAATATATGTCTTTAATATATTGAATACATACAATCCAATCTAAAATAATAACAAAGTGCACTTTGCTATTATTGAGGTTAAAAAGTACGCATGGACACTATCCGTAAAATAATGATAATGTTCCTACCAGGGTCTGGCACTTTACTTTACATGCAAGACAACAATGTTGATCATCGTTATATTCTCCTAATCCAACCTTTCTTAATAAAACTTTTATGTTATTCATAATGTTTCCAAGTTTTTAAGCGTCTTTCAGACTATGTATAAGGCACATTAATTACACCTAGTAGTGGACACGTAATAAAACGTAGTTTTTAAATATTATTATAGGATTAAATAACTATTTAGTTTAGTCTGCTACTATATTAAATGTATGTATTACTAACACAATAATAATGTCTTGATAAACGAAATATCTGGACCTGACTGACCGATGAGGTTAGTTATTTACCGACATTATTCCGATAGTCGTCTTTGCAATCGGGATAATTCTAGTCAGTGTCTTGGATCATCCGTCACAGCTGGGACTCCGTGACGGACCGCTCCGAACTCAAAAGCAAAAGGCGGTGCTCCTTGATACCGCTCGCACCATCCGGCGGTTTCTTACCCTTTCCGCCAAAATCACGGCAGTCTGATCTCCCCTGTCGAGGCCTTCCGTCTCGTTAGGTTAATATTATTTATTTATTTTTGTAATATATTTTAAGATATCTTATTAGTTTTATAGTATTTTATATTTATATAAAACTCTCAACCAGACGTGAACATACGTAAATGAATCAAAAGAAATAATGTTTTATAAATTAACCGACATAGCCGTAAAGATCAGCAAGCTGAAGTGGCAATGGGGCGGCCACATAGCTCGCAGAACTGACAACCGTTGGGGAAAAAAGGTTCTCGGGTGGCAGCCACGTACAGGCAAACGCAGTGTAGGACGACCCCCCACAAGATGGAGTGACGACCTGCGTAGTATTGCGGGAAGTCGATGGATGCAGGTGGCTCAGGACCGAGCTTCGTGGCAATCTTTAGGGGAGGCCTATGTTCAGCAGTGGACTTCTAATAGGCTGAAATGATGATGATGATGATGAAATTACTAGTCGATATTAACGAAACTGCTTTAGTATGTGTATAAGGGTGGCTGTACACTGGTTCAAATATAAGCCTATATTTTTCAATAAAAATACTATTTAAAAATATTATTTCGGGAATATTCTGGAATAATCGGAAATAAAAGGGCAATCGAAATTCGGGACTATATAAGGAGAACTGGAGCGTGCTAGGGAGAGTTGAGTGCTCAATTCTAAAGCAAATGGAAGAGGAAGATAACGAAGAAAAGAAAAGGAAGGAAAGGAGGAACAAAAGAGAAGTGAAAATAAAGTGACCAATGCAGAAAAAGACAGAGGATTGGTTACTGTCAGAAAGACCCGTGGAAAATCACGTACGTGGAATAGTGCCAGGAAGACACTGCACCCCTTTGTTAGTGGCTAAAATAAATAAAAGTTTAAGATATCGGCCTTTTATTCCTATATGAAAGAAAGAAAGATAGACAATTTCTTTGATAAGAAATGGACGCACACATAGTAATTAATTGAAACAAACAGTAAACAAAAATACAATTTATACAGCAATACACAGTTGACATAGGATAACCATGGCCTGATGTCGAACAGAGCGCTCTCTTGCATATAGTTCGAAACGTGGTAGCGCCGTGGATTGGTACCACGGCCTCGCAGAATTCCGGCGTGAAGTAGAGGCATCTTGTGCTTCGGCGTTTCATTCGGTGAGTGAGGTAACCGGATGCCCACATCCCCTTCCCATCCCCCTCCTCATCCTCCCTCTCCATCTCCCTAATATTCTTAAAGGCTGGCAACAAATCTGCAGCACCTCTGTTGTGCGGATGTACGTGGGCACCTGATGGTAATCACCTACCATCAGGTGAACCGCTTGCTCGTTTGACATAAAGACATAAAGACATTTATTCCTTCACTTACATCTAAACACAGCACATGATATGGCGATACATAACAATTATAAAATAACAAATCAAGAAAAAATAAATAAAACAAACTATGAATATGAAAGGGAAAATGAAAACAGGAAATTAAAAACAAATAAATTGTGCTATAAAAAAAAAAAGTGAATATATCACAAGGAATTTGTGTGTGTTGTGATGAAGCGGCGGAAAGGACCGTCTCAGCATGAGCCACGAGGTGTCGCAGCGACACGCATTTTTTGTCGCCTTTAGCATAAAAAAAAAATATAGGCTATTTAAGTAGGTTAGAAAAGTAACGCGTTTTGCCTGAGTTGGGCATGAACAATCAAGCAGGTTTATTTTTAAATAAGTATACTTAACTTTATAATGCTTTTACTGTTTTCAGGACTCTAAAAGGTGGGGGGATATCGTTCCAACATCGAGTCGCGTATTTGAAACCACCCTGAATGCGGCCGTTGTATACTTGGCGGTTACAACAGCAGAGTAGTGGACCGATAGGTATTCTGTTGAGATCTAGTCTGCCTCTAATCTATCTTATCAAATAGGTATCTAGGCTTTTGTGTCCCAATCACTCCAAATAGAAAGCGCGACAGGTGCAATTTTCGCCATCTTAAGAATATTGTTACTGTTTAAAAATGGAATAATGTGGCTTCTGATTGGCTTCTCTGATGGTATATAAAACTTTCAGTCTATACAAGCAGTTCTTCTTGAGATTATTTATATGAGTCTCAAAACAGTTCAGAATCAATTGTAAGGCTAACATTACATGCTATCTCTGCCATGTCTGTTGATTCATCTTTTATTTGATTTGTAGGCCTTGCCTCTTTTATAGTTCTAACTTGATGTCGACTCCCAAGCATCATGAACTTGGACTTTTTTTTCCTATTTCCTTTATTTGAACCTGCGGTTTAGATTACTTTCAAACCTATATACAGCCTCTTATGTGACTGACTGACTGGCTGTAGATCTGGTAGCATATTATTTGTTTCCAAGTATTCAATTACTTACAAGTCCACTACCCATTCTAACACTTTGAAGAGACAGTGCATACATAGTGGTCGAAGATCCTTGTAGTTCTCTTGATTATTCTTTTTAAGAATAGGTCGACAAGAGCCTGTCGCCACAGGTCGGCTACGTACTAGAGGATATCGACTTATTACCAACACTTATTTAATAATTGTGACTAGGGAATTAGGCAAAGTCAAGTTTATCATATCCATGTTGGTTCCGTCTACTCCCAGAACATTAAATTTAAGTGATCTTATTTTAGTACAGTATTTAAATTTTTCCGTAGAACTTTAGATCTATTTATATTTATGTTAATTTTCTGAGGAAAAAGCCCTCTTCTCATAATATAATCTGCCTCTTTGATAGATGAACTCTTAATATAAACGTGAATTTAATGTATTCTGTGATCCGGCGAGTTTTGAATACGTTTCATTTTATTGGCGTATGCATGTCAAACAGCTGAATACATGTTAACCATACTATTAACGTCAACAGTTTCACATATCTCATGCCATGGCATCAACTCCAGATCTCTATTAAAAGTGTTTACTAATTTGTCTTTAAGTGGACGATATGTTACCCACCTAGGCTGTGTCTAGTCTTTCTTTATAATTGCTTCACAACTAATAAATGAGTGTGGGTTGAGTTCGCTTATGTATTCTACTTTCACTTGGTAGTTGTTAATGTCAGTGCATATCACATCAATAAATGACCAAGTGTGTTCTGTGTAATTTGTGGGTGTTAGCAAAATTTGTTTTAAATTTACAGGAATAAGGAAGTCATTAAACCTTTTTGAGTTAGTATTTTATATTTTTCCTATCCAATAAATTTAGATTAAAATCACCTAATAACATATTGTTATCATAAGCCATAGTACTTGCAGTTATTCTACAGAGGAACTTATCTAAATCAAGTCGCGGCAAGAGCAGTCCCTTTTAAAAAATGTTTTACAATTTAATTTAAAAGAAATCCATAGTTGTTCAATGTCTTCATGTTCTGTGTGTGTTATTACCTGTACACCTACCCCCTTTTATAGCTTTAGGTCGTGGTACATGTCTCAGTTTGTATCCAGGGACACTAGGCGCTCAACCTTCGTCACTAGGACGTAGCCAAGTTTCATTGACTGTCATGATGTCTACAGAGTACTTATTCATAGCAATTAAAAACTCACCATGATTGGTCCCAAGAGAGTCTGCATTTAATAATCCAAACTTTAAATATTTATTTTTAAATATATATATAATAGCATCTCTTGTTGTTTTTGCATTGATTTCATAACATAATCCTATAATCAGAATCTATAGCCTTGTTTAAAATTCTTGAGAAAATAATGGCAAAATGATACTTATAATATAAAATATAATGATATTACTACGGGTGTAATTCAATTGAGACAAATATTTAAGAACGTCGTATTAAATTTATTTATCCGGCATTTACGTATTGAGAGTCTATATTTAGACAATTTTATGGTTATAAAGTATAATGTGCATACAATATACTTTTGTCTTTAATATGTCTAACAGTGTTGTATATACGAATGTTACAAATATTAATACACCTCTGTGTTCAGATCGCATCTCTTCATAATTTATTTTTATATATTTATTGTTTACAAAAATTGTAAATATATATTAATATTTACAATCTTTTGTTAATGTAAGTATAAAATAGGATTAAGAATGATACTTAAGTATATTATAAAATAAACCTTATCCATTTATTTAATTATTATAGCTATATTAGTAATGGGCAATTTTTACAGATATTTAAATAGATATTTTACGATACTAAACACTATTTTTATTTCTCTCTGCTATTTTTATTTCTGTTCGGTATAAAATGTATAGATGCATGTATCTCACCACGTTTATTTTTATTTCAGTTAGGTGTAAAATGTACAGATGCATGTATCTCATAATTATAATAAATTCTAGAATCCTTTGTCATGGAGGCGAGCAGAACACGGCGGCCGAAAATCGGATAAGAGTATTTTTAAGGGTCATTGTTTAAGCCCGTTTAGGTTTTGCCTTTCTCTAAAATGGAAGGCTCTGAGAGAGGATATCAGGTGCGGGAGGGAGGAATAAAAGTGCCCCCCCTTTTTATATGAATAATGAAGTTATTCGCCACTAATCGCTTGCAATACATCTACATCTAATGCAATTCTAATGGAGTAAAATAAGAGTGCGGTCCTCCAAGCCGAAAAGGGAAAGTCCACTAACTTTGAGGGTATACTTTTCTATGTTCGCTAACATAATGCCCCTTTCGAAGATGATACATACCCATACCTGATAAGTCACAACACATAGGTATCGATGAGATTGGCATGATATAATCAGTTCGCGATTTGTTTTTTGCGTGCCTGACAAAAGTATTTAATAGCCTTATGTTGGGCGTGAACAAAGCATGGCAATACTAATTTATACCTTTGGCATACTTACGTGGACTAAACGCAATAGACAGAAAAGTTCGCTCAATCATTACGTCCCACAGAATGCATCATCCCAAATCGTCAGCGATAAGGTTGTATTTGACACGGAAGCGAGGTGGGCGGGGTCTCTTAAGCGTCCATGCGCAACCGCGAATTGTGCCGCCTTCGTAATTACTACCTGGTGAGAGCGGCCGAATCGTTCTATTTGGACGTCATAAGCTGTGATAGAGGTACTTACCCTCTACCATTGGCCAACGAGCAATGGCAGGACCCGACAGTACAGAGCGTCTACGTCCGTTTGGAAGGAAAACGAGCTCCACGGGATGTTCTTCAAGGTTCTACATAAACTTTTCGTAGATACAGTCGCCTCCTTCAACTGGCTGCATTTTAGTGACATCTTTGGGAAACTGAGGGTGTTGTCTGTGCAGTACAAGAGCAGGATTTTTAAGACGAACGACAATAGACCGTGGATACCTGTCGAGCTTTTCGCCGTCCCGAGGAGACGTTCCGGGATGAGGGAGATCTTTGGTTGTTCGGCACTTTCTAATTCTGAGTATCTGCACAGACATACCTAGTAATCATCGATTCTACATTAGAAGCTCGCTCTGAAATATAGTCTCGTGGATAGGACCCCAGCGTATTACTCGTCGGAAATCGAGCTCGAAAATAACCGTATTAGACTCTATAGGGATCCATCATCATAGCCAAAAAAGTTTTTGCGAACTAATCTGATACCGTGTTGATGGATCGGGCACAATCGATGATTTTGGCCGTCATGACAATTCCATGTGACGAGAACCCGTGAAAGCCGAAACAGACAAGAAGACAAAATATCCCGACCTGGCTACCGAGGTGACAGACATATGGTATGCCTAAAGAAATTATTCTGATAGTCGTCTCTGCAAATGTGTTAATCTCAGTCAGCCATCAACCTTTCGGAACATCGAAGGCACCTGTCCAATGGTTTCTTTACCCTTTCCCCTCAACCTTGGCCGCCTGTTACCTCTGCCAAGAGCTTCCGTCTCGTTGGATTATGATGTATTTTATTTTACTTTAAATATCTTATTAATAATATATTGTGAGGTATCTTCTTTATTTGATTGTGTTCTATATATGTATACATATTTATATACCACCCAACCAGGCGTATGCAAATAACCCCAACAAATAATAATAAATTTCAAATGTTTATATTTTAGTTATTATTAATATTGTATAGTACCAGGTCATACTACAGGTAATTAACGAAATATCATAACCTAATGATATTTGTATCTAAATATTTTACAAGACAGTTAAAAACATTCATACTATCTTCAGAAACAAATAAAAGAGAGCATAAATTATGAATAATGTAAAACTTTCTTCCTATCTAAATGTAACTTAACTTTTTTATCTGCCAGTGTCAGTGACCGACTGTGTCATCTCGAGACAGTTCAAAAATGGCTGAAAGGGAAGCATAGAGTACACTTTAGGTAATACGTAAATTACATTATACTTCATTGATGCTTTCAAAGAAGAACGTTTAAAATATTTTTTTCTTAACCTTACCCACTTATACTTACATAAAACTGTTGTTATTATTTATTATAAAAATCTTCGGTTTTCTTTTTGACTTAATCCCTGTATGCTTTGATGATAGCCGTATGGATAATGCTTTATCAGGAATATCTATACCTACATGCTCTTTGAGAACTGCCTACAAATATAGGTCTTTATTGTAAATATTTAGTATTTTCAGTGGACATGCTTGAAAATATTTTAAGGAACACATTTGCCACTTTTTATTTTTTATTTACAATGTCTTTAATTTTAAGGCAAGTTCTTCCTTTTTGGTATGAAATATTGATAATAAAAGATGTAGGTTATATAAGCTGTAAGAGATTTATTGCCATAAAGCTCCTATTGCTTATCCCGTCTCACTACTCGACTCTCCTAATTCCTTTAGTTGACCACTCGCTCAAGTATTGTTATTTTACGAAATGTAACTGCCATTCCAGAATATAAATTGTTCGTGTACATAAATATTAAATACATACATTTTATAGTCGTAAAAATTTTTTATAGTCGTTAATAATTTTTCTTCAGAACTTTTCGCATGGCAACAAACAATGCATCAACAAAACAAAATGCATCCTATCCCCAATCCAATCATTATTCAACATGGCTTGTAGTTAGGGGAAGCATAAAAAATATCTATGGGAGCAACCGAAGTTTTTGAGCATCAATTTTAATTTTATCACATGACCTCCAAGTATTATTTTTGATATTATTACAGAGTTTTAATTGTGTGTTGACTTCATACTTATAAATAATTGCTAGGAGCAGGTGAGATGACATGCTTGTCAATAATCAAAAGAAAAGATGAATGAATGATTTATTACCGGGATTTTGGTATTCCTCAACAAAGAACGGATGCTTTTTCTTTTGGTAAATATACAATAATTTGATGGATGGTGTTCTATAAATCATTTCCATTTGTTATTCAGATCATCAACGAACTGTTCTCACTTCAGATCATATCGGCTCTTAATTGGCGCTTTAGAGCCTTACAGAGTTAAACTTATTAATTTCCCAAGTTCCCAATTTCTTCGAAATACTTTGCTTACATTTAAGAAATGAGAAACCAAATAGAAAAAAAACAGTTTGGTTTTTGGTCTGGTATAAATTGTAAATTGGGGGAAATAATAATGGTGGTCTCTCAAAACGACAAAATTTAGTGGTTATATTCTCTTTTCTGAATGATTCGGTTCAAGGCAATATCTTCCAGTTAATTGACAGAAGTTGTCATCTGAACTGAAATCTTATATTTAGTGTAAAAGAAAAAGCAATTTTTTACTTTTCAAGCTCAATGTAACAAAGTTTGGAATAAGAACTTAAAATTCGAATAGGAGAACTACATTTATCTTGTATACTTAGTACATATTACTATATAACTTAACAAGTTCATATTAACTATATTAAAGAAAAATAATAAGGGTTATTACAATAATAATATACATTTATAATAACTCCTAGGAATGAATTGATTGCTTCTTAGCTGTCCCTGAATGTTTAATTTAAGAATCAAAAGCTATTGGGGAAAAAATAACTAAAAAATGTGTTAGGAGTGGACTGTATTTTGCCTGTTTGTTTTTTATCAGAGGAGTCACTTCAAAACTGGTAGATATCGTTTTTGAAAAATGAAATGGAATGTTTCTTAGTTCAAATATCACAAGGTATTTTTGTGATCAACATTGCTGTGACTACTTTCTATCTGCATAACCCATGGATTTCATCTTCATGCTTGGCAGAGGAAATTTGTCAAAACTATTTCCTTTGTTTTAATTAAATGCAAATGTATCATAAACCTAAACAAAAATAAATATATTTTGATAGATCTTGATAAGTTTGAAGATAGGTTGAGGTATTTAGTATTATAGTATATAGAGAAGTGGAGGTATTTTCTTAATCTTGATGGTATTTTTGATCTTTTGAGTTGCCCTTTCTAAACTGTTGTCATTCTTATTCTGTCTATTCTATTGGTGTTTAAGGTAGCACTGTTGGGTTTTTGTCTTATGAGTAAGCATAGTGTAACTCATCTTTACTTCTTGATCAGGCCACAAATGACATCAGCCTCTCCCAATAGAGCTATCTATGCAAGTGTGAGGTGTGTTACTGCACTTGCTGACTAAATGCAGTAACACACCTCACACCTTTGAAGTATCCACCAGTCAATTGTAAATAAAAGTCTGATTTCCTTGTAATACTAATATTATTAGTATTCATTATCGTAATAATATGAGTAAATTTTGGGTATTGATCAAAAAACAAACCTATTATAAATTCAAGTACTTGAATTTTCAAGTTTGGCAAGTTGTATAGTTAAAAACTTGCAAATTTTTGATGACTGAAGAATAGAATTTTAACAAATTTATAACAGTAGCAAAATCTGTCAATATCTTGAGTGTTGTTAAAGTTAACTAAGGGAAAAGGCTTGTGATGAATCATCTCTAAACTGCGACATTGAAAATACACAGGCTGGTCGTAAAAGCAGCATTAAAAGATATCTGGTATCTGGCCCTCCAAATGCCAACCCTTTATCTTTATAAAGAATTGTGAAGGTGAATCTTGATTAACAGGACTATTCCTGTTAGTCAAGATTCACCCTTCTTGTAATTATAAGCTCTTCATCTTTATCTCTCTATAAATGTATAATAGCTTGGCAATATATTATAGTATTGTAAATGTATTTAAATTTTGTTCTGCTTGTAGTAGTAGTTCTCACTTTACTTTTTTTCTGTTTTGTGAATTTTTATAATTATCATTAACATGGAGAATAATAATTTCTAATGAACAATAATGAGTATATTATGATCTGAAGTGACTTACATTTGCATCCATTGGTATATCAAGGTTTAATTAATAATAATTCATTCATTTTCTGCTTGTGTTGACTATAATACATATTGTTATTAAATAAAATTTTATGTTGTAGTGTACAAGACCATTTAGTTGTGAATCATGCTTCTTCATACCTTGAAAACACTTAAAAGTTATTTTTAAAGGCTTTTATTTCAAGTCTTTTTTTCAATCATTGCATGCAACAGAATTTGTAAGATCATATTTTGTAGTTGAATGTGATCAAAGAATATAATTTGATTTAATATAGTTAATCAATACAAATAGATAAAATGTCTACCCTCTTACAACATTTATCATTCTTTCATTGTTTAATCTACCATAGCTCCAACCCTATTCTGTAATCAAGTCTCAATATGACTTATAACAATAGAATATCATTTGTTAAAAAATTATGACACATTAAGGGGTACATTTCTGTCCACTGTACCGTTTTTTAAATGTTATTTATACTTGATAGTTTATATGAGAAAAAATTATACACCACATACAAAAACAAAATGGGGGCATCATTAGTCTGAAAAACAACCCAACATAACACCGATCATCACTGACACAACCAACAAAAAGCAACATAAAACACCAACGTGCCTGTATGTGCCCACACCTGAGCAAAGGCCTCCTCAAATATCTGGGTTTTGGGGCCAGGAAGGACCCGCCACTCTGCTCCAGTGCAGGTTGTCGGGCTTCACATATCCTCGAAATAATATATTGCTTATTATTTCTCAGATATGCAGTTTTTTTTTATGCGAAAGTGCAAACGAGCTAGTGGTTCCCCTGATGTTAAGTGATTAGAATTGCCCACATACATCTGCAACACCATAGGTGCTGCAGGTGCGTTGCCGGCCTTTAGGATATTTGGGAGGGAGGAAGAGTGGGCCTCCGGTTACCTCACTCAACGAACGAAACGCAGAACCACAAGATGCCTCTACTTCACGCCGGTATTCTGCGAGGCCGTGGTACCAACCCGGTCGTGCCGGCCCGGCAAAGGCGCCGCTTGGCTCTACAATGTTTTCCTTAACCGCCGAGCATGTGGTAAATACAGCACTGAAAACAATTTTAGTGGTCCCGGCACTGTGGATCGCACCTACAGCTCACCCGCGCTCTATGAAAATGAAGTGCGCTCCCTGACCACCACCACAGCTATCATGACACAAACTTATGTATAAATACATTTTGAAATTTTCTTATAAAATATTTTAATACATCATAATGTAAGATTAATAATCCTCCTTTCAATTATAATTTTTAAGTAGCACCATAATTCTTGACATATTGAAAGAATAAAAATTCTATTGTTATGTCACTTGAAGAGTAGAGATTACCTAAATCATCCATGCAAACAATAGTCATTGTTATTGGAAATGTAACAAAAAGATTGAGATTTTTTCAGATTTTCAAATAATAATGAGGAGTACAATATGAAGGAGATGGTAGGAGGATGCTGTGTGTGCTCAGATGAGCGAGGTTGGCCTGACAACCCGCTGGTCTATTGTGATGGGAATGGATGCACAGTTGCAGTTCACCAAGGTAGTAAATAAATGTTAGTCATTGAAATGAATCTAATTTTACAAAATTCATTGTGCTTTATATTTAATTTTGTTACTTCCCATCTGAGGTGTTAGATGTCCTGATATGTCGTAGTTGACTCGATCTTCTGTCAGCTTTTAATTATACATTTTGATCTTATCTATCTAGAAAGCTCTCTCTAATTCTTGAGCTTGTCTTTGCTTTTTGATTTTATTTATTGCAGGATCTCAAGCCAGTTAATATCTCTAATGAAATTTAGTTTCTTAATTGGCATGAATTGTTATTCTTTTGCAAGGATTTGTGATTTAATAGACCAAAAATCTTCATATTAAATATTAATCCAAGCATACCATTACACAGCCTCGAGATGCTGTGAATCTCATCTTTGTAGATGAACCTTAATGAATAATAATAAAACAGACGATGGGCAGAGTTAATTAGGTCATCAGATAGTTTAACACCCTCCATGACCATGGGCTTATTATAATTTAAAAAAACTTGTTAAAATAAGAAATATTAATTCTGTAAAATTTGTTTCATTTCAATATTTCAAATATAAGAATTAATTAAATGATAGTAATAATAAATAATAGGGTAAGCTATTTAGCAAGTGTCATCAGCCTCACTGCTGGAATGCAGGCATAAGTTTGTGTTATTTGGGTTACCATAAATAAATGGATATACTGGGAGTGTTCAATAAAAATAGAGAATGAGTGTTGTTGCGAATGTATGTGTACATGTAACTTTTATTAAATGTTATTTTATTTTTCGACAATTAAGTTTTATACACTTAGAATATCTTTGTTCTTTCCTGAGCTTAAAATACACTTCCTAAAGAAAAAGAGTATCTAAAATTTCCTGTACTGCAGCGACTACAACCTTCATCATCTTCAAATCTCTAGACTCTCAGATACTCTTTCAATCTCGAAAATGAATAGAAATCACTAGGTGTACGGTCTGGTGAGGTGAATATGGGGGATGCTCAAGTATATTAAAGCCAGCATCTTACTATATTCCGTACGTTGCAACCATCGCAACGGCGGACTTGTGACCGTTATCTTGGTGAATCGAAACAATCTTTGCGAGTTTGCCTCGCCGTTTCTCTAGTATTTTTTTTATTTGTTCATACAAAGTACCCGTAACAGAAGCTCCATGTACGAGATAATCAATCATTCCACTCGATGACCAAAAAATCAAAAAGACTCGAAACCAAAAAAAGAGAACCCACATACCGGCGGAAGGAATAGTCTTAAATTTCTCAGGAATTGGAGACGATGGTATTTTTCAAGTCAGGACAGTTATTTTGTTTCCGTATCGTAACGGTGAAGACTCGTTTCGTTCATTGTTATAATCCAGCCAAAAACTTATAAGGTGCAACAGTTCCACAAAGTCTTGGGAAATTTTCAATGTGGTTTGTTTTTTTTTACCGATGCGGTAAGCATTCTGGGTACACAACTTGGTATCTGGTTTTTATATCTCCAAGCGTTCATGTAAAATGTTATGCGCACTATCTGTTGAAATCTTTCTCTTCAGCAATATAACATACCGTGACACGACGATTTGCTAGAACAACTTTATTCTAGCTTTACCAGCCAGTTAAATACTAAAACCACTCGTCTGCTGCTGTCTGTAAATTATTTAATTATATAGGTAATAAACCTGTAACTAGAACTCTGGTAGCCTAGTGGTCAGGTCAGGGCGTTCGCTTTAATTCCATAAAGCGCGAGTGACCTGGGTTCTATCCCCGTTGCCCCGGTGCCGGTGTAGTTTTAAGTGCAAAAGTTTCTACATGCGCGCTGGCCAAAGAAAAATCTGCAAGTCTAACCAGTGAAGTCTGCAACATTCACCGGAGTAGCGTGGCGGACCCTTCCCGGTTCCAAAAACCTCTCAGACATTTGAGAAGGTCTCCTTCACCCAGAAATAATTTACACACTGCTACTTTATGTTTATTATTTCTACGACATGCGAGGTCAGCTAACTCACTCTGGATCCGCGTGGTGAACCATTGCCGGTTTCTTAGCGTTTAGGGGCAGACATTAGCACAGCATTTAAAAGCTCCTAATTTATTTTAATAGGTCCGGATGGTGATAAATCATAGAAATATTTCTTTACTTATTCCTCATCAGTATTTCTATTGCAGGATTATTCTAATGGGAGAATACCGGTTAATATAAATTTGGCATATAAGCAATGGTTACTCTGTTGTCGTGTACTCGTATCACCCCACGCTATATATTAAAGAAATGTTAATTTTTCTTTAAGCTTGTTACGGGATAGTGACTGTACCGACGGGTCCCTGGTTTTGCAGAAAGTGCGAGAGTCCTGAAACCAAAGGCAAAGTTGTAAGTTTGAAAAATGTAACAATTTTATTGTAATGTTTGATGTTCTTAGCACTTAGAACTTAATGTATGCACAGAAATTGAACTCTTTTTTCAAATTTTTTAGTATGTCTTTTTTTACTTTATTGCAAAAACTGGTAGGATTGGAAGAAATAGTTGTTGATGTACTACATGCTTTCGTTAAGTTTATAATCTCTAATTTTTTTTTAATATTTCATAGATTTCCTATTGTAATAAAATTTTTCCTTACTTTGCAAAGAAAAGCAGTGATAGCACATTTAGGTATAAAAGTTTTATACACAGTTTCTCAGTTTTTTGGCTTTATTATTTTCATACATTGTTTATTTTTCAAGAATTGTTGTTTCTCTTCTTCTAGCGCTGTGAATTATGCCCATCCAAGTCCGGGGCTTTAAAGCGTTCCGATACAGGTGGCTGGGCTCATGTGGTCTGTGCTCTGTACATACCCGAAGTTAGATTCGGGAACGTTACGTCTATGGAGCCAATTGTATTGAGATTGATTCCTCCTGAAAGATATAATAAGGTATGATTTCAATTACCGTACATACTTACATATACTTACGTAGGGTAAGAAAAAAAATATGAATGTTTAATACCAATTTTCAATTGATCTAGATGTATAAATTCTTAGTAAGTCGTAATCATGGAATTGAAACATTATGTGATGTGATGTGGTACGTAATGTCTTTATATAAAATAATCTTATGTGCGTCTGTTAATGGTCATGTCTAGACCTTTAGTTCTGAAAGTGGTCCAGGTGGACCCCCAGGGGTTCACGGTAGACTCGACAGGGGTCTACATTGACGTGACAAAGAAATGGGGGTTCACAATTCGTAAGCGGGGGTCCACGAATATTTATCTGCTTTCTATAGTGAACTAAAATGTTGGCTTGACTTCATCTATCAATGTAGGCAGATAATATTTTAAGAAGCTCAGCGACTGTTACTTGTAATTTCTAAAAGATAAGTGAATTGATGTTAGTGTTTGCCAGAGTCAGAAAAAGTTGTTCATTCGTGGTTGGGACTCAGCCGCAACTCAAATTTCCATAGTTAGATCTAATCTTCATATTTTTTGTCGAGTTTTGGGAATATGGTAGAAATGAAACCAGCTTAATTTTGTAAGTAGTCTATGCGAGAAAAGACTGGGAACCTCTGGTCTACACGATGATCCATAGCTATGCTAGAACCCGATAGGTGGCGCTGTAGACGAGTTATTAACAAATTTTATATTTATGTAGCAAAATTACTCATTTCGTCATTCACAGTCCATGTTGATAAAGTTAGATAAAAAATAAAATACAATATCTAGTCCTAATCGGCGCCGTTTAGATCGAGTTATTTCTCTTACTGATTGCGCCACCTATCGGAAAGAGCAGAACAACCTCTACCGGCTCATCTAGTCCTTTATAATAAACTAGTAAATCGCGCGGAATTCGCACAATCAGATCTATAAAATATATTTTAGGTCTGGTACATGGTAAAGAAAGTAGCAAGATGTTTTAATAGATCCCTTATGTTTTGAATCAACAGTACAATCAGTAGTAATGTAGTTTTAATTTTTTTTATTTAAATTGGCTTAGTAGTACCGATATTTAGCATCCACATACACTCGGCGTCAAAAAAATCGCACCTTTTGAAATTTTGACTTCAAGCTAATAATACTCTTAACTTATTTGTTGTACCCTACCAAAATTAATATCATTTGAAAGCACAATTAATGCACTTTAAAATCGCGTATCGTTCTTTTCTATAAAAACAATAATCACGAAACGTTAGGGTCTTTAAAAAAAAAGTGCTGAAAAGCTCATTAGAGGACTCACTACTTGTGCCACCTTGGACACGAATAAAAGGGGGTAAAATTAATTATGGGTCATTAGCTATCCAGACATCACAGAAGTCACACCTGAACAGCTCCAGTAAGAAAAATGGATACCACGGCAGAAGAAGCAGTCAATGGTGGCACTACTGCAATCAGGACTACGCAAAGTTGATATTGCTCGACAACTCAACATAAGCCGTTTCCGGGTGAAACCAGTATCCCAGCGGTTCCAGGAGACTGGAGGCTACACCAGGGAGCATGGATCCGGATGACGACGTTGCACTTCCGACAGAGACGGCCGCTATATTGTGTCGACGTCTTTGCGTAAACGTATGGGAGCGGGCGTTGTCGTGCATGAATGTGAATTCAGGCAGAAAAGGCATACCGTAGTCTCGTCGGAGAAGAGGACAGACTTCCATTGGTCGAACGTCCAATGGTTTCTTACTGGAGCTGTTCAGGTGTGACTTCTGTGATGTCTGGATAGCTAATGACCCATAATTAATTTTTACCCCCCTTTTATTCGTTTACAAGGTGGCACAAGTAGTGAGTCCTCTAATGAGCTTTTCAGCACTTTTTTTTTTAAAGACCCTAACGTTTCGTGATTATTGTTTTTACAGAAAAGAACGATACGCTTTTTTAAAGTGTATTAATTGTGCTTTCAAATGATATTAATTTTGGCAGGGTACAATAAATAAGTTAAGAGTATTATTCGCTTGAAGTCAAAATTTCAAAAGGAGCGTTTTTTTGACGCCGAGTTTATTACACAAACTCACTCTTTCTTTATTATATTAGTATAGATTTATTATTCTTATGTTTGGTTTCAGACATGTTACATTTGTCAAGATTTGGGCAAGTCACATCGAGCAAATGCTGGTGCCTGCATGCAGTGTAATAAGTCAGGTTTGTGCTGCTGTCATAATACCTTTGAACAGTGTTTTATTCATAATGTTAAATAAAATGTATGAAACACAACGGAATTATATAATAAATGTCTTAGTAGTGTAAGTAATTTTTCCACAGGATGCAAGCAACAGTTTCACGTGACATGCGCACAGAGTCTGGGTCTGTTGTGTGAAGAGGCTGGGAATTATTTGGACAATGTAAAATATTGCGGATACTGTCAGCACCATTACAGTAAACTTGTAAGTGTTATAATGTTTATTGCACCAAAGTTACCATTATTTTGTAATTGCTGTAATTTATTTTCGTTTGGTTCCGATATGCGATACAGACTAATAAAAATATATGTCACTTGCTATTTATTACATGCGACAATGGGAACTTTGATCTCCCCAAATAATGCTTATGTCTTATCCATAATTTAGTTTAATTATTCAACTTTAAGACTATTCAATTAATATGTATTTGTTTCCTGTTATATCTAAAAATAACTTGTGTTTATTATATGACCATATTGAGTGAAAACACACACACGATTGTAATATGGAATAATAACCACCCGAACCTTATCTGCATTTATATCACTTATTTTACTTTCATCGTTAATATTATGTTTCAAAAGCACATGTGCTATTTCGAGTTTAATTTGCCACATATGAACGAAAACACCTACGTAGTTGGAGTGTTGATTGTGCAGAAAAAGGGCGGTAACGTGAAGACCATCCCTCCGTACAAGCCGGTATCGCACGATAGCCAGTCGAGCGACTCGAGTGAGAAAGAGGGCGAAGCGTCTCCCATGGCTAGTGGCAGCGCAACACCGACACACCCAGCTAAAGCTAAAGGGGTATGTGACTACGCGAGTCCGTTTAGGGATACGATTGGATCGTGAACACCATTTCTAATTAATTTCACTCAAATTCATTTTAAATTAAGATGCAATTCACAAACACGGGGTGGATGTTTTGAGTCGCTTGCGGCGTTGTGGTGTTCAATCAATATCAATGATTTAAATAATTATTAAAACTTAACAACGCTGCACTCGGTTCCTTTGTAAGGGTGATGACCTAAGACCGTTATCGGGTGGCACAAATGCTTTGGTCAATGAGTATAAATAAAGCTAATGTTAAGCTATAAAAAATTGCCTACACCATTTTTAAATCTCTTAGAAATAAAATGTGTACTTGATTCACGTTTGAAAAAGGGACTATATATTTGGCACAAAACACAACATGTTCTTAGCAGTAATATGATTAGAAATAGTTATATTTGTCGTCCTAAAATAAATAATCAAACTTATTTAACAAAACTGCCACCAATATCGGAATCAAACTTTTATTCTGAAGGTTTTAATGATCCCACAGTATGGGTAACTATGGTACCAAATGACTAGATTGTGTTATTCCAGTAGAAGTTCGAGTCTGTAATCTAGTTTTTGATTTCGCTCTGCGTCCGTTTACTATTTTATTCAACAATTCCAGAATTCAAAAAACAATACCATTTGATTACTATGGTATTTTATTTTTTACGACTCATTCGTTTTCTCGAATGGCCTAGCGGAATCATAACTATGAAATAAATAGTAGATTTCCATACCACTACACTACTAGAGCGGGTTTAGGAACCGCGCGACACTTACGCAGTATTTTCCAAGTTCTTCGAAGGCGGCAAGTAGCCAGAAAACGCTACAGTATATTTAAAAGAAATGCCTTAGACCAGAATACAAAGATCATTAACTAAAATATTTTTGTTAATTTACTGTGTATATATTTCTTTATACCTTACCATTCAGTATTTATATTTCATATAATTAACAAGCTCTCAATGCTATGTTCTTCCCCAGGATTCAGTCCCTACATCCCGAGAGTAACGTAACAGAAAGCCAAGGCTACTTTCGCATTTATAATAAAATATTGTATTTGTAATTATAGTATGGATAACGGCCGATTACCTCGATAGTTACTACCAACCAGGCGATCGGCCCGCTTACCATACATAAAGGGTTATAATAATATAGTAAAATATATTTCATTTATATTTAACTATGCTTACTATTAAATGTACATAATATCTATTACATAGCACCATCGGGTGAAACAAAAAATACTAGTTTGGTTTGACTGGGCTAACTGCAGCCTAAAGCAATTTTCATGTTCATTTTTACTGGTATCTTCTTTACTTTACTACTAAACACTTCCTATGAAAACGTTACCATAAGTTGACTTGCAAATCTTTAATATGAGACAATACCACATTAAACAGAGTAAGCTGGTGACTGCAGTGTTGGTGATGCTGTTTCCCGTAACTACTTTGCCCGACTTGTGTATTATCTAATCAAATGTGGTTAGATTTTCCATTACAATCTTTCAGTCGTCTATATTTTGGCTACTAAATGTAACTGATAAGTCAACAGGTATCGCAAGCAGATGACGCAACTCATCCTAGTTTTGGAGAAAAACCCTTTAAAAAAAGCCCCTTTGCAGGCTCTAAATATAAATTGTGATCATTGAATTTTTGATAACACATTGAACCTAGACCTTATTCCCAAAGTGTTGTGAGATCATAATTTCTAATCTGCTTTATAAGCAATGCAAATGTAATTCCGAACTGCAATGCGTTATCAAACTCAAACATGTTATATAATTATCTCTTCTTATCGTCTGCTAGATCAGTACAATTAAAGAGATAAGTGCTTATTACAGTTTTTCACACAACAAAGTGACCTCTTGTCTATTAGTCTGTTAGTAAACAACACAATTAGATTAACCTCTCCGGAATGTTGATTTAGCATACTGGATTAGAACGGTTACAGGAATAATGTAATCTAGCCGGGACACTGTTTGATAATTTGTATATACTCTTGATATTACATCAAATTGTTCGTGCACTCGCGATAATAGTCTTTGGTGGTGAATTTAGTTGTATCTGTTCTGAAGTTGTCTTTGCTCGATTGCCATTTCTTTCGCTGGATGTGTCCCGTAGGACAGGAGCAGTATAATATTTAAAAAACTATAGGGTTGAGTAATGCGAACAATTTAATATAAAAAGTAACAGGATGCAAACATATTATCGTCTAACCACAAGCACCGAAAAGAGGCAGCTAATAGACCATGAGTCTCACTCGTTTAAAAAAAACGTACAAATTTTTATTACAATTTATGCTATGTTGTACATTGTACTACATTAACGTATACACGTTAATGGTTGCCAGATTAAAAAAAATGCGAAGTCAATGTTATATTTGGCCGGACACAATGCCCAAAAAGTCGAATTACCACTAATAAATATTAAAATAGTCGCTTAAGTATAAGATGCTTAACCTTAACAACAATCACTCAACATCATTTTTTGGCCTGACACGATCATAAAATACTGGGGGCACCTGACAACCCTTTACGTATGTAGACATAATAATATATATTTTATATCCATATAAGTGATATAGAAGTAAATATAATTTAAGGCGATATGATTTTTTTATTTGGAAGTAAAATTAGGGCCGTGGCTTAAAGTTGTTAGTACAATACACTTACTACCTGAATTTCATGTTTGAAGATTATTATGAAAATGTGGTATGGATTTCTTTTTAAGTGAAAAACATAATATTAGAATATGGGATTTGTTATATAAACTGATATAAATATTTTTTATTTAAATATACTCGACATTATATAGTTGTGGATATTTTTTTTTTATAGCCGGGCCGCAAATCATCTCACAATAGCGGTGTTATATCAGGAAAGAATACACCAAACGCAACTAAAACACCAGCTAACTCAGGACAACCATTAGGTGAGAAGGTGTACCAAATGTATAGTTTATTACATAAATCAATAAAGTCAAAGAAATAAATGTAAACATTAAAATAGTTTGAATTTAAATTATAGTTGTGTAATAGTTTTAAGAAGAGATCGACGATTTTAGAACCACGGTGCGGGGTAACGATGCCGGAGGCAACGGATGCACCGAATGTTGAAAACAGATGCCGATTCCAATTGATACCGTCTAGCTTTTGCTAAGTTATAATTGACAACGTAATGATGTCTCAAGGAATTTTTGTGTATTTGTTTGCGCCATATCAGGCCATTTCGCGATGCACCAGAATAGGCATCTAAAAACAAAATGAAACATTGCACTCTCGGACCAAAACTTGTGTTTATAAATCTTTATTTAAATTATTATATAAACATATATGTTTTCGCTTCAAATATCAAGAACTTTATTTTCCTTGAGTTCCATAACACATGAAATAATTGAATAACATATCACTGCATTTCTGTAGAAAGGGTATGGTAATGCGTGTCACGCATCTATTTTTATCGTATTACAGCTTCTAATATACCATGACACTTTTGGTGACGACGCCGAAAAAAACACGCATCAGATACCGTTTTTCTAACATCGTTGCGTATGGATACCGAAAATGACAAATTTTAAGTAAGAATGCGAGGCACTTTACGTGTCTTTTCTTCATAAATTTGTCGTTTCTAGAGTTTCATATTGTTATTACCGCAACTAGATTTGTTAGAATTAATAAAAATTATTTACTATGCAAAAACTGTATTTGTTGCACTGTTTAAATATATCTGAAGTTTTACATTAACACAGAACGAATACAATACATGGTGCATACCCAACTATCTTTATTTGGTAGCTCGACATACTTTGATAACGAATATAAATATTTGACGATTGTTTTGACGTTAAAAATTACGTTAGATTATAATGACATCGTAGAAAGAAAGATACTATTTATTTATTATCACTGTTTCATTTTACAAAATATCTTGAACCTAAATATTTTACTATTATACCATAATGTACAAACAAAGAAAATACCTAAACGCAACTCGAGAGGATGTGGTTGTGAATATGTAGTCTTATTACAAACTGTTCTCAGAAGTAATGAAATGAGAATTACTTGCAGACCTTATTTCATGACTTCTAGTGTGTGTACTTTAAGCATCAGCACTATTATAATTGAATAATACCGACAATGTGTATTTAGTTAGTGTTTTATTTCAAAATGTTTGTGTTATTCAAACGTGATATGATCATATTTTTGATTAGTGATAATATTAGTTACTTTGATGAATTCAGAGTACAACGTGTGTTACTAACGGATTGTCGTGAAACTTTCGTTACATTTGAAATGTTACGTTTTTTAAATATTATTTTAATACTTTATGGTTTCTCTGTCTCATAATATGTAATTTATGTGACTAATGACTAACTCGTTATGTTTTGTGCGTCGTTATTGACAACAGAGGCCGCTCAAGAAACAACGGAACAGACCCCAGCTGCAAGGAAACACAAAGCAATTGACAAAAGTGTGTGTTGAAAAGTTCAGCTAATTTTGTGTGTGCCTGTGTTTTAGTGTGCCAATATTTAATTGTTGAAGTATTTTTCTGTTTTTATAGAATGCTTACTTGTTGTCGTGCTATTATATACGGTGCATTCTAGTTTGAAGAAAAAAATATTATATTTTTTAAGATGTTCAATAAGCATGCCCATAAATTTTTATTAATTATTTAATTTTTAAAAATTATTTATGGTTTTGGTATTAGTTTATAGTTAAAGCTTTCATTATAATTATGGTCACCTTAATCTTTTTGATATGTACTATCAATTGATATTTTTATATTTATGCCATGACTATTTTCGCACAATTATGCAATTATTTATTAGATTATTGAGTAAGCTATTTGTCCCAAGTCAAATAGAAATTATCACTCGTAATCATGTTAAGTATAGCCTGAGACTACAAACAAACAATTTGCTTGTAAAAATCTAATTTGTATTCTTTAGTACCGTAATGGTTTTTTGTACTTTTGACGAAAATGTTGAAATTGCACTTGAATTTAATAGTGTAAGTACAACTCAGTACTTGTCTATCCTAATAACAATATATACGGATGTAACTCGCAAGCGTTCTATAAGGGCGATGTTTTGTTTTAAGTCGAGATATACAGTGGTGGTCGTATAATTAGAAACACTACCAACGATCCTTGACATTATGTAAGATACTCCACCGCAATTCTTTTTATTTTGAAATTAAACAATAAATAGGACAACAATATGTTCAACGATTTATCATTTATTAGAAAAACAATATCAATCCCATTACACAAGTGCAGTTTCAATATTACATTACGGACAAACATTTAAATTAGTTTTAAGGTATGAACAATAATGGTCAACTAATTAGAAACAACAACAAAAAGTATAAAAAAACAATATTTTTTTAAGTATTAATAATTAGTATTGTTATTTACGAAATAGCTACTACCCACAGCCTACCAATAGTTATAATTAATATTTAGTGGCGTATCCCTTATTTTCAATAACAGCACTGCAACGACGTGACATTGATTCAATCAATTTCATACATTTTTCTAGAGGGATTGAGTTCCTTGCTTCATCAAATGCTTCATATAGTTCGTTTTGACTGGTGTTACGTTTGTTTGAGACTTTCTTTTTAACAATATACCAGAGATTTTCTATCGGGTTTAAATCCGGACTATTTGCTGGCCAGTCTAAAACGGATATACACTGTTCGCTAAGGAAACATTTGATGCTATTGGCCGTGTGTTTAGGGTCATTGTCATGCTGAAAGATCCAGGTTACAGGCAAATGATCGTCCAAGTAGGGAATCATTGTGTGCTCTAAGATATTTTTGTAGTGCCATTCATCCATTGTACCTTCAATTTTCCGAACGGGTCCAACTCCACATCCGGAAAAACACCCCCAAACTTTAATGTTACTGCCATCGTGCTTGACTATACTCCTTGTGCATTTATAATTAAAAGCATTGTTTACAGGACGTCTAGCATAGCGCTTTCCATCGGAATTTACAATATTTATTTTTGTTTCATCAGAAAATAACACTTTTTTCCATTCTCGTACCGTCCAATTAACATATTTTTTAGCGTATAATAATCGCTCCTCTCGGTGTTGCTTGGTAAGAAGCGGTACCTTTCGAGAGATTCTTCCAAACAATTTAGCTTCCACTAATCTTCGGCGTATCATTCTTGACGAGATGTTTCTCGGGTCATCAGGCGAAAGAGCCTTTCTAAGAACATTTTCAACAGTTCCGTGTGTTTTATAATGATCAATTGGATTAAAAACTTTCTTAACAGAACAATTTAAATGCTCAGCTATTCTTCTGTACGCCCACTTATGATCTATATGTAACTTAACAATTATTTGCGAGCTATGGATGTTTTTTTAAAATGTTTCTAATTAGGCGTCCAAGCGGCCAGTAACAGAAAATCAACTCCTACATGTGTAAGACGCATTTTGTAATTAAAAGCAAGATATGTTTTATATTTTATGCTTTTAATGAGTTTTTTATTTGAGTGGCTATATTATTGCATGATTATTAATTATTTACGAACATTTGTACGTTGAAGTTATACTTTCTTTATTCATAAGAAGTGTTTCTAATTATATGACCACCACTGTATATATCTTATATATATCTTCATTATAATGAAGGTTGCTTTTTAATCTCTCGACGCAAGTGTTCTTTGTATTTATCCGAACGAGTTATGGTTAAGATAATTAAAGTTTCTATAACGGTGGAAATTTTAATGTTTTTAAATTTCCGTTACAGTCGTCCAATATATTTTTATAATTAAGTTTTATTTTCATGTCAGTAAATAACTCTTTTAATTTTGAATATTTTGCGGACTTGATGTGCGTGTATGCATTTATTTTTATATAGAGCGCATGTTAGTACTATAGTACGTACATATAATAAATATAAGTTGACTTTAAACTGAATACTGTTTACTGTCAAGGTGCTTTTAAATTAACATTACAAAAAAAAAAGAAGTTATGTTAGCTAAGTGACATGGGGGTTGTCTAAAATTTAGAAGTACGCGAACAAGCTTGTTACCCTGTTGTCTGTTAAGTAATTCTTGATGTATTTAAACATCATAAATTCTATTGCTATGGCACACAAATTAAATTTATATGAAATACATTTTTTTTAGATACAACCAAATGTTCTAACGTGTGCTATCTCCATAGAGTTATACTAATTATACGCATATAATCTTCGTGACCGATGAAACCAGCTGATTAGTATCTGTAATACAATTAGTTTGCAAGGAAATACAACTGATTATTCTTTAATTTATCAATACCCTTATTTGCCATTTACAACACTCACGGGCCTACTATGATAGATTCTTTTTGCCGCCTCCAAAAAGTTAAATACAATAAACTGAGATACGCAAACTAAGGGACTACTAAATTTATTAGAAACAAGCTATGTTCTCGAGAAGTTTTAAGTTTTTGTGTTCTAAAACCTATTGCGATGTAAAAGTTTAGGTAAACCCCATGTTTACTTTAATTTAACTTTTTAACAGATTTCTTAAAACGAAAACTGTACAAACTATTACATTGTATTTGTAATGTATATTCATAGATTAATAGAGCATTTACAATCCTAGATATTTTTTTAATCAGAAAGGATATATGTACTTACATTAAAGCCATATTTAAATTTGGTGTTGATATTATGATAATGAATTCAAGCGATGCTGTAAGTCTATTTTTTGATGAAATACATGATGCATTTGTTGACTATTAGACAGCCAGATTTTGATACAAAATCATGTGGTAGTGTTATATAATAGTGTTATAAATAGTGTACCTATTTCGTATATGTGTATACGAAATAGGTTTAGAACTTTATTTAAGAGATAATAAAAGGTGAAAAATTATAACACTCGTCAGACAAAAAGAAGCCATCGCCTTCGCGTCGAGGGTCATCGGCTGGCGACACGGGGGGCTTGGGAAGTAAAGGCAGCACGCCGGCACCTTCACCTCAGCACGCTGGGCAAGAATCTGCGCCTCCTGGCCTAAAAGGTAATAAATAAAACGTTCTATTTAAACATTTAAACTTCCAACTTGAATGAATTCTTCAATGTTGCTCATGAACATTTCATACATTTTCATGTGATCAAGTGATGTTTAATTCACGGTTTTCTTTCACCTGAGAGATTTATTATTGTATATAGCGAAATAGGTGGAATGATGAACGGGCCAGTTATTACCCAAGCATAGAATAGGTACGCGTCCTCTGGTCGTTGTAAAGGGATTACTGGTCTTTAAGGGTATATGGGAGGTGGGAGGGAGGATGAGGAGGGGGAGTAGGCCTCCGGTTACCTCACTCACCGAACAAAACGCAGAAGCGCAAGATGCCTCTACTTCACGCCGCTATTCTGCGAGGCCATGGTACCAAACCGGCCTAGCAGGCACCACGTATAGAAACCCTGAAAGTCCTATAAGTTGTCCAAAACAAAGTGTTTGGCTATGGTGAAACTATATAACAGCAGTACTCATTTTTAATTAATTTTAGCGTAACTTATATACTAGTTTTTAACCACATTTCTAGAATTATTATTATGTTAATAATAATGTTGTTTTGAAGCATCTGGCGGGTCTACGCCAATCAACACCGCGAAGATTCCACTTCCTGTCGCGTCGCCAAGTACGAACAAACCATTGGAATCCGTTGGGGTCATTAGCTCGGTCGCATCTGCGACGGCTACGGTGACTACAATAACTGGACCTTCCACAAGGTTTATTAGCATTATAACACTTAAAGAATATGTTTATATTAACATAATTGTCATATATAATGTCCCACGTAGTATATAGTATCCTACTAATAGATGTAATAATTTGTAATGCGAAAGAGAGTATACACATACACATACGAGGGGGCGTTTTAAAGTTCGCGGAATGGAGAACAAGGAGGGAAAATAAAAGTTGTCATGACTTCCGGCAGATGTGACAGATTAAATTTCTTGCGAGGTGCTGCACCCTCTTTATGCTACTGGATGGAGTATTGCTTAGGCTCAGGTTCATAATGATGACGAAAGTTTCATCTCCAGTAACAATTCGGTTCAGTACATCATCCTTGTATTCACCACGCTTGAAAACATTCAACGCTGTTTTGCAGCGCCGAAAGCACTCTTGGCACCCACCGTGCGCAGGCTTTAGCCGAGGATCTTCTAATACTAATTTTTCGACTTTTTCAACCAGTTCCGGAGTGATCACCGTCCGTCAATAGACCGTCCTAGATGTGGGTCGTCTTCAAGTGATTTCCTGCCTTGCTTAAAAAGGCTGTGCCGCGTGTATACCATGGTTTTCCCAGGAGCACGTTATACTCTTTAACGAGCCTGCTACCACTTCTCCAACCCCGCCATTCCGCGAACTTAAAAACGCACCGTCGTATATGTGTGATTATATAACATTCGTTCTCTTAATAGCACGTTTCTTGAATGTTCAAAAAAAATTAAATGTAATCTATCTTTATCGACTTTACCTTGAGTGCCTTGAGTGAGTTTTACAACATTGCAAATGTAAAAGTATGTAAAATTCACTGTTCTGTTGTATTATACGTAATGCGAACACGGTTGGTTTTAAGGATACACAAAAAGATTATTTGCTGCTTCTGTTCTTCAGAGGCATTCACTGTCTTCTCCAATTAGGACTGGCAATAAGGAATTACATTTTTACAACACCGAGATAAGATTGGATTTAGGCTGACACTTTTTTGTCATCACTTGCTTAATCAGAATAAAACAAAAACTTGGGAAGTATGTCATTATCTGCAATGTATTTCCTATCTCTCCATAGCACGGCAGCGAGTACATCGGTGGTGCAAATACCGACATCCAAAGCACCAACATACCAAGAATCTGTGATAACCAATACAGAGTCGGTGGAAACGAAACAGACAAAGAAGAGGAAAGCCATTTCCGCGGCCAACACGCCTAACAACACACCTCTCGATTACGCCGCAACGCCTCCGCATACCGTGGTGAGTCAATTTGAACTCGGTCATTTAATTCTTCCACTGATGTGTTTTCTCATGTATTGAATACACGCTTTTTTTTGGTTATTTGTTATTATTTAAATATGATTATATATTTAGAAATTTTTCCGTCTGACCTAACTCCTTCCCAATAAAAATTAATCATCTAAGTGTAAATATAAAATGATAGAAATAGGCGTTAAAATACTCTGAAAACGTAAACAGTTGAATTACGAATGTGCTTTTTCTTGTCGCTTTAGAAATAAATTCTGTCGTGCATTAGGACCTGTGAATATTTACACAGACCTTGACCATTTTTGCAAGTTTTGATAGCCCCTTTAGGAAGTCATATCAAAATTATATGATGTAGTTGAGTCTGGTTTTATGTATATAGTGATGACAGTATACTTAACTATATGTACGTTATCATTTTAATTTCGTGTATGAAACTAAAGTAAACATTTTATAAATTCTAGTTAAAAAGTAGTAAAGTAGGGCGAGAAATGCTTAATTTTAGTCGAAATTTTATTAAAATGGAGTCGTTAAATCACGTACTATTATTTATGTCATGAATTAAAAAACAAAAGATTCTGTAAAAGCTTAAAAAAATCTAAGTCTAAAATCAGATATTTTAATAAGAATCTTATCAATTAATTTTGTACATACTTTATGTTTCATGCTTAGGCTAAATTTTAATAATTTTTATGGCGGCTTGCATTTTGGAATCGTTAAATAGTAAATAGTATTTATTTTGGATAGTTTAAAAATAATATACTATGCGTTGTTAAATGCGGTGTATTTTACTCAGCCGAACGACGTGAACTCTCAGAGCGGCAGTCAAGTCTGGGAAGCTAGCCATCCGCCAAGTGACGTACAAATGGACGCCCTAGACAAAGTTATTAAAAAGGTTAGTTTCGTGCTTCCTCTGACATTTTTTTTTAAATTTTTCGTTACTTTGTCAGCCTGTCCGTTAGTGCGTTTGTAAATGCCAACATATGTCTATTTGTTGCCTTTGCGTATTGATATCGTTAATGCAACAGTATTTAGGTAGATTCAGAAGTAATTATGATCATAAGTGTTTTAGTTTCTTTGCGATTCCAGGTAAAATCTGCCCAACGAAGTTAAAACATTAGGGAAAATAATGTTTTTCGTTTTATGTTACAGGCGAAAACGGAGGAGCTACCGATAGTTACGGCGCATTTCTCGAGCGTGAGCCCCGCGCCTCCGCCTCCTCCTCCTCCCCCTGCCCACAGCCCAGCGTCGCAGCCCAGCCCTAGGTAAAGAAATTATATGTTACCTATTATATTTGGAATTACCTTTCACTATTCTAAATAAATGAACATAATATTTTCTTTCTCGTCCCAGCTATAAGAGAGAAGCTATCGATTATATCGCTAGTGCAGTGGTTGTGGGCCACGTGGTTCAACATTCAGACTACATGTATACTGAGTTTTTTGTCCTAGACATCGTCCATGTTGATTACACAGGCCACGCTCTCGCAGATACGTTGCGGAGTGTTAGTTCGACATTACACAGCCACGAAGAATTCCTCCTACGATGAATATATATTCACATAAATTAAAAAACTGAACGTATAGTCGATTTTTTTATTTGACAGCATAAAAAATATCATAATGAAGCAATGCGAGATTTTACGTAGAATGTATAACTTCAACCGGGGCAGAGAAGATACCATCATAATAATGTTTGTCAAATGAGGCAATATCACTGTCATTGTCACTATCACTTGTTACTATTAGTGAAAATTTTAATATTTTGAAATTATTTATTTACATATTATATTGTTCAATAGCAAAACCTATGTTTTTAAAACATCCTATTATTAGTGAATTTGTTAAAATATTAATTTATATTCAACAATCAAATATATATTTAGTAATTTTATTCCTCTTTTGGAAAGACGAAATATTTTTAATAATTAGGATTTTCTGATAACTGAACTTTAACTGATAAAAGATGGAAAATTTACTGCTATTCTTCGTACCTGTTTTATTACACAAAGAGGATCATGTTAAATATTACATAATAATTTTATCAAAATAAAGTAATTTCTCAGACATCCACCGAGCCCTATGCCTGGTCCGAGTGGAATGAATCCCGCATCAAATATTCGCTCACCGTCACTATCACAGGTTAGTTACCTTACTTAAAGTTATAACGTCGAATTATATTATTTTGAAGTTATTTATTTATATATTATATTGGGCAATAGCAAAAGCTATATCTTTTAAAACGCCCTATCATTCTTGTATTTAGTAAAATCAACAATAAAAAATATATTTAGTAATTCTGTTCTTTTCATTTGATATTTTCATAATTATAAGATATACATAAAACGCGTAATTTGTTTTAGCTTCGCAACATTTAGTATAAGTCATGCTTGAAGCTGTAATTTTAATAATTATGTTTTTTTTTTTTCGAAACACTAAATTGATGTATAGCATGTTGCTTTCAATGTGCTTTATGTGTGTGTTAAACTTCGTTCGTTGGGGTGAGGTTTTTATTTGTACCGCAAATTTATCAACATTAGTATTTAGTGTCAATGTATTTGCTTCCTATGATTGAGAAGATTGCTTGTATATTATTGACTGTGTTCGACTTGCTATGCGTTCGTCTTACATAAATGTTTGTGTTTGTAACAAATATTTGTAATTTGCTAACAAAACCGGGGTCAACTGCCACAAGTTTGTTTAAATTGTTGTGAAAGTATTAAACCACCATAAAACTAAATAAACGGTATTGCTTACATTATAGAATGGAAGCACGACAATTTACAACATAATTCACAGGATTATAGACGAATTGCTGATGTTATAATCGACGAAGGAAAAGCCGTAAGCTGTGGCATAAGGAAGCTTTCGACAGACAGCGGATTTAACAATCCCAAAAACACAGCACGGCCGAACAAACATTAACAAACTATGAGTAGCAATGTTACAGATAGAGTCGGTACTGCGATCGCTAACGCCCTTGCCAAGCGTGGGTATTGTGGAAAATTCTCCCAATAGGCGAGACCAATGTGTAGCAGGGAACTATTAATATGCCGACGAGGAAATATTTCCACTGATTTTATGGTGGTATTACTGTGGTATGATAGACAATAAACAATTGTTAAGCTGCTAATTTTGTACTGTAGATCTGTTATTGTATTATATATTTAGTTTATAACTTCTTAACAAATCTATTATGTTATCTTGAACTATTACACCTTAAATTGGCGTAACTGTATGGTTAACTTTTTATATGAATTATAATAAAAATAAAGACGAAATATTTTTAATGACTGGGATTTTTCGATAACCTGAATGTTTATAGATATGGGAGGCAGAGACGACATTAGAGTTTTGTGTATAAATCATTTTGATACCTAATACTGCGAACGCCAACACGTTTGCCTAGCGTGAAGGTTACGGGATGCTCCCTACGGAAGAAGCCTGTGTTCAGCAGTGAGCTGTTTAATTATTAATTTCAGAGCATTATTTTTCAAACTTTCAGATAATCGTGGAATAACGTTTTCTCTTATTCAACACCGATAAATAAAAACAAAAAAAGATGAAATGAAGAGTGGATTTCTTTTCTCTTGTTTCTTCTCCGTCAGAGGAACCTCATTACGAAACGCGACTGTCGCGAAAAAAAAATGTTGCTTGATAAATAAAATTTGCATCCAACGTGCTCAATTGATATTCTTCTCGATTTAGCTAACAATGTCGGATTCTTATGCAATCGTAATAGGCGGCTAGCAGGCGAGCGAACTAATCGCGTGGGTTGTGTAGGGCGGGAAGGTCGAGCGCCTGGGGCCCACGTCGCTGCTCGTCTCGGTGCCCTTGCCGTCGACCAGCCACGGCCTCAACCTCACCGCACACTCACAGGTTCATATTGCGGTCGCACACACAACTGCCAAGTTGTAGGGGCGTATCATTTACTTTTTAATACACGATTTTGTAATAATAAGATATGATGGATCTGTTGTGGTAGTAGAGCTGACTTATAATTAAACAAGACAATATATCAGCCGTGCTCAATTGAAACTGCACCTATTACCTTTCCCTATTGTCGTGAAACTCTTCGAAGTCTAATTAAATATTAAATAATATGTTCCAGTGACATACTGGTTATTAAAAATAAATTGTTGCGTTATAATAGTATCAATCTCTTAAACTTCTACTGAGCCAATGAACAACTGCAAACTGAACAATTACTTGAATTGCGTGTGTTAAATTGTCAAATAGAAATATGAAGACTGTCTGAATTTATTTAAAGTTATTTTTACAAGTGTATCTTACTAGACTGTTTTTAATGTAGATGACATAAAGCCACTCACTCACAAACTATCTTGCTTTGAATAACATTTATTTAAAAAAATAACTATATAAATTCGAAATCATAATAAGTATTGCGTTAGTTTCGTAGTTCTATTATATACAGTCATCGACTATTAATAATAATACTTTAATTCGTGGTACAAATCTCTTGGGCTTGCAATGCCTCGAACCGCCACCTATCTTTATTGCTAAATAAGTTGTGTGTGCAACCAAATTTAATGCTTTACATAAAAGGTAATAGATACTAACAATTACTTTCAGAGGTTAAAATCACAACAAATCCTTATGTTCCTGAATTTTTTGAAACAAAAGATATGTAAAATGTATATCAAAATGATGTTTAACCTACGTTTACACAAGCCTCAAGAAAATATAACGATTCTAAAGCTGACAGTTATTTTACCTTGAATACCAAATTAATAGACAGTTGATGTTGTCAAAACTTAATAATTAAATAAAGTTTGCTAATGATCGTGCAAAACTTTCAATAATTATTGTGTAGCACCTACTTTTTCATAGAAGTTAATTTGCGGTTTTGATGTGATGTTAGCCTTATATTATTTATAAAATACGAAAAACGCATGACCCATCATAAGGACGACTTATTTATAAAGCTTAGCTTCGACATTCGCCCTCATTGACTTAATACCATTATTATGATAATAACTAATACCTTGACTATGCATGTTACGTCGTCCTGTAACGATATCGAAAAGTTACGCAATATATGTTTTTTGTATTCGCTGTTATAAATATTGATTTACAATAATTATCATGCTCATTTCTGAATTGTTATTGCCTTCTTTAGATGCAAGCAGCTCCAGATATGGCAGGTCCATCACCGCATATATTTCATCAACCACAAAAACAGGTAAGCAATTTCTGTAGTAAATGTTTTGGTAACCGAGTCTATGTTTATATACTGTAAATTACAGTTTCACTCCACAATAATATTTTATTCGGAAACCAGCGCTAATATACGAACCTATACTACGCATATTATTTGCGGGAAGTTAAGTCTTCGTTATATTGGACACCGGAATTCGAAAGATATAATGCCCTTTGTTATACTCTAAAATTAGAGCCAGTAGTACTTAGTAGAGTAGTAGTTACTACAACCAGTCAATGTATTTTTCTTAACACACTTAATATAATCTTCATATTTTAAAAATTTTAAAATAGCTTCAGCCAGGTCTCATAGGTTTGTAAGATATAGTAACTTTTACCAAATGTCAAACTAACCTGCACCCACCCAGGTTGATTAGAAAGGACAATTAAATTTACTTTCGTTGGTAGTTGGTATCTCTGAAAAGCTTATGTCCATTGAACAAAGGAATATGTTGAGAAATTGGGATTATATAATTATTAGGTATCGTTGGTTCTTACATACTCGACAACTTTGTTCAATACATGATGGCAAACTTCACGTTCTTTTAACTTTCAATTGGTACTTTGTTTCAGCTTTTTTAGAGTTATAAACAGTTATGTTTATTTTATACTTTAAACTGTTATTTCTTGACGTGTTGAATCAATCGAAATTCGATAGTTATAATACGTTAAGGGACGTAACACTCTTTTATTTTCATTTACCGTTTAGTAATAAAAAAAAATTATGCCTTTGGAATTTTTCACATAAACGATTAGATGTTTATATTCAATGATTTCTTTGGTTTATTAAAAGCTTTAATTTTTGTACTCGTATTACGTTTTAATATAACGGACTTAGTACACTGTAACCCGTTTACTAAGGCTGCGCCTATAATAACCAACAGTTCATCGTGGCGTAGTTGTAGTGCGAAGTTTTCATGGAAACTTCTATGGAATAAATTTTGGTTTGCAAGTATTAGTGACCGACACTATATGTTAACTCTTATATATTCTACTCTTAACTCTTCAGTACTTTTTAAAATGGTCCACGGTGACGAATTCCGGATGTATCATTTATGCGACAAGATCGAAGAAGGTGCCACAGGCAGTGTCATAGACTGTCCACGACACAATGCAACCAGATTCCAAAATTAATAATAAGAGTGTTGGTTAAATATTATTTGGTGCGGTTATTCCAGCGTTATGAAAGTATGGATTACTTTTCTGAACAATACCTGCAAAGCTATTAACATTACTAATATTCCTGTTAACCACTCCAATCCGGTATTAGAGCATGTATCTGGAGTGGTTCTACGACAATAGAAGAATGGCGGGTACGAACCTGGGACAAGTTTCGCAGTCATCATTATAATTCATTAAGCTATATACGCTTCGGCGGCTTCATAAACTTTTGTATGATTAAAAGATTTGTACACTAGAAGTAGAGACTGTGTCACTTGTGTGGGGAAGTAAGGAAGGATATTTTTAATATTAGGTCGGGGAAAAAGTTGTTTCATTATTTATAAGTAAAAAGTTGCAGTAAAATCTCTTTGGTTGTACTGGTACAGTTTTTCTGTCCGCAAAAATGAGTAAATCTGTCGAAAAAATTCGATATATTTAGAAGTTTTATTACAAAAATGCAGACTTAACTATGTGGCAGTAAGAGTAGCACAAAATTTATTCAAGCATTTCCACTCCGGGAATTTTGATGTCAAAGATGAAGCTCGCTCGACCAGTTACGGATAAAGTCGATACCATTTTCGAAAAAGTGGGGCAAGATCGCTATATTAGTAGTAACGACGTAGCTGAAGAGCTAGAAGTTGACCACAACACAGTTTAGCCCATTTGAAAATCTGTTTAAACAAGTCTGGAAATATAAAAATTGATATTTAGGTGCCACACGATCTCACTGAAGAAAACCCATTGAATCGTGTATTCATTTGCGATTTTATATTGAACAGTAATCGAACCGTTTTTGAAAAAATCTGTCACTGTTGATGAGAACCTACGACAAGAACGTGCTAAAAAGATCATGGTCAAAGGGCAGTCAAGCTCTACAGCGATATAGCGAATATAGCGAAACCCGGATTAACTCACAATAAAGTGATGCTGTGTGTATGGTGGGATTGGAAGGACATCATTCATTATGAGCTTTTACCGCCGGGCAAAACCATCAATTCGGATCTCTACAGCCAACAGCTGATGAGAATCGAACAAGAAAGAGAAAAACGGCCGGAATTCTTCAACAGAAAAGGTGTGGTTTTTCATCATGATGAAGCCAGACCACTCACTTCTTTAGCCACTATGCAAATATTGAGAGAGCTGTGTTGGGAAGTGTTAATTCACCACCAAATAGTCCTTCCTGATCTTGCAATCTCAGATTTTCAACTGTTTCGGTATCTTCAGAATTCTTTAGGTAGTGTTAGGTTAACATCAAGAGAGGATCAGAAGTCCCAAAATTTCTACAGCTATGGGATTATGTCACTACCTACAAAATAGCAACAAGTTATTAAACAAAATGGCACATGTACTCGTATATTATAATCAAATTTAAATAAACTATTTCAAAAATATCTTGCATTTATAAACTTTTTCCCCGACCTATTACACAAACCGAGTGCTCATGGCGTACCTGCCTCTTGACGGTGGGGTACCAAAATTTTGCGTATGGCACCTTCATCTGATCTTATTTTTAAATGGTATCACTTATGCGATACATAAAATAATACTGTCACATGAAAAAGAAAATCGGTCAGAAACATTATATCATATCTAATAGGATAGTTTACAAAATAAGTAAATACTTAAGCCACGTAATTTGCTACTATGGTCGAGTTATCGCACTTATTTACTAGATATGACATCGCCCTAAATATTAGCTTGTAATCGTCTTATCTTGTCCGCTAAGGGGAACTTCCCGATACTAGGACTTCAGAATGCAATTATGGAATATCTACGCTTTAATTTTTTTAACATCAACTGAATAATAACGTAAAAAATAACTGTTTTTGTTGTATTTTTCTATGAGAATTTTGGTTGTAAAGAACTTATTTTCTAGTTTACGTGCGTTTTGATGCTATTCTAATCCGGTGCTTTTGTATCCTTATCGTTATTTTGTGTTTTGTGTGTCTTGAAGTATACGTTAATGACAAATTATACAAATTATTTGTATTTTTATAAATAGCCGCTTCTGCGGTTCGCTCTTTCTGTTCATAGTAAATACCCTAGTAAAGTTAAATATTGCAATATTGTACCTGCTCCCCATCCCCTCGGCTACCTGATCTGCGCCGGCGCATCGGGCAAGACATGTGCCCGCCACTCAGTACACTCATGACGTCGGCTTGAGCTACATCTGCCGACATCTCGGTCACATTATCTCTGTACTCTAACTTACGATACATTAATTAGACTAACGCTTAATCCAAATCGTGATAAATTTGTTCACAATTTAAGTTTATTCGTGCGCGGTTCTTAATCCGCCAAATTGTAATCATGCAAAGGTTTTGTTTGAATTTGTCATATCTAGACAGTGCCTGAATGTCGAAGTTCCTTTAAACGACGTTACTATAAGATGGTAAGTCTTGACGATAACTAAATCTGCCCGCGGCCTATTATAATAACAGGCACTGTGTGACATACCGTTCACATTTGGCAAATTATTTATGCACAAATGTTGCGCACGTGTACAAAAATGTACGCAATAAGTTATTTAACTGTCCTTCGCTAATAATTTAATATTAAGTTTTACAAAACTTTCTATGTAACGAAGTGTATGCAAATTATTAAATAATAATTAAATATTTGCTAACGAAAAACTGGTGTAACTATTCTTGCCAGTGGTCAGTAAAGGATTTCTTTTATGTCTGAATAATATTGTGGGTACGATACAGACTAGGGCGATGAACAGATGTAAAATCGCATTTGTGATTCCATACCAAGGCAGGGGAATACTTCCCCCAGCATATATGAATTTATTGATATTATTTAGAATGAGGATAAAGCTCATTTCGGTACATTAAAAATCTCTCGTGACATTAGTATTATGTTCATTGTTTTTTTAGTGTAGAATAAATATACATATATCAGCGTACTTGTGTATATTAACAATATTTAGTTTTAAACTAAATTGGTATATTCAATGCAAGTAAGAGGGCACAAAATAGTAACATACCTCCCTAAACTCCGTGACCCTCGATGTTTGATTTTAGTCTCCGTGGCAGTAAATATTGTTGTAATAATATGTACCTTCAATAATAAGTGTGCGCTCCAAAAAATACACAAAGCTTTTCCTGATTCGATCTATGCATATTTGGACTGTCCAGGACTAGATAGTGATATATATATTTTTTAATTATTTTACTGTCTAGTAAAGTACTATCACTTTGTATTTAGACTATTCGTGTCGGGCTTAAACCGATTTTTCCTTACTATTTTGTACTTTCTTTACTTATCTGGTGTCCAAGATGTTAATCGTTTTTCCCGCGCAATTGATTAAAATAATGAGGAATTGTTTTATTTTTGTCGTTGTTTTTATTTCAGGCTGCGATGGAGCCGACCATCCCTGGACATTCGCCGCACGGAGTTCCCGGACGGTCTGCATGGGGCGGGCTAAACGTCTCCTACGAAATGCAGCAAGATCCCAACAAGCCCGGGTAAGACATTATTATAAGCAAAGCAACTATTGCAAATTTTGCTAACGATAATAATCACATTTCCGATTTTATTTGATTTAATAAGGTTATGTTGAGTGTTGATACTTAAAAATGATTGCACTTAAAAATTATGCGGCGTTGCAGGATGTTTTCTTATTTATTATATTTGTTTAATATGACTAACAATTCATATGAACTGAAATTGTGTATTTTTAAGTGGTGTTATAAATTTTTGTTTTAATGATGACAGTGTATTTATTGCTTATCATTATATTGTTATTTTTTGCAACTTATTTTATTGATACTATATTGACAAGAACCTTTTTATACATTATTGCTCTGCTAGTATTAAATATAGTCTTATGGTTATTAAATTATATTTACTTTAAATATTATTTTTTTACATACAAAATACAAGTCATATCGGTTGCTATTTATTTTTATAGTGAAATTATTTCTCGTTTGTCACTTGTTCTGGTTTTCGGGACGATTGTTTTTCCGAAGATCTCTACAGATAACCTTTTGATAAAAAAGTTCTTCTTTAATGTAAATGCATGTAATGAAGAAACAGAAAGGTATCCTTTGGGGTTATGGTGTTATGAATAAAACATAACGGAACTCACTTTTCTGCCTAATCTTGCAATTGAAAAGTCACTTACTGCGTGTTAAATAATAATTAATGATAATCATATTGAACTGTAGTAAAGTACGTGATCATGTGCAGAGTGTCAGCGGCGATAGAACTTTACCTCCTCATCCCCCTCATTCTTTTCGTGGTTGTAGTCGTAAGAGTCGTCTTGAATTTTATCTTTAACGTTGCCTTCGCGAATGTGTTTAGATGGTTTATTTAATTAAAACCTTATACATATAGTATTAAAACCACATAAATAGCAGTGTAACGCGACTTTGTATCGATTGGCGATTGTTTGAACCGGAGTAATAACCTACATCTCGCTATTTAATTGGGGTTAGATTTTTATACGTGGTAGAGTCAAGCAGCGGCATTTGCTGCTGCTGGAATGGGCCGGCTCGACCGGGTTGGTACAACGGCCTCACAGAATACCGGCGTGAAGTATCTTGTGCTTCTGCGGTTGAAGCACAAGGTTGAGGTTTCGGTGAGGTAACTGGAGGCCCACTCACCCTCCTCATCATCATCTTTCCTCCCATCTCCCTCCTCGTCGTCCACCCTCCCATTTCCCTCCTCATCGTCCTCCCTCCCTTCTCCCAAATTCCCTTAAAGACGGGCAACGCACCTGCAGCATCTCTGGTGATGTTCGTGGTAGACGGGTATCACTCACCATCAGGTGAGCCGTTTGCCGCCATTCCTATAAAAAAAATGTAGAAACTTTATTATTTCGTATATAAAATACATAAGGAATATTAATACTATGTAAAGATTCAAATTATAAAATTTATTTAGTAATCATTTTTATCGATTTATATTTTAATTACATTTCAAATCGGTTCATTAACATGTTTAAATGATATTCTTATGGATTTCTTTTCAATTCTCTTTATTTATGATTGGAGCAAAATCAAGCGTTAAAATTTGCACAGCCTTGAAAATAATAATATTCCAATTTGGTTACTTCCTACACCCGAGTTCGTAGTAAATTACATTGCCACAGTTGAAAGTCTTCTAGTAACATCCGAAAGTTGTGCAGTATAATAAAACAGAACATATACAAATATCACATCTCGTCAGATGATGAAAGCCGTAAATTTTCCTTGTGCGGTAAGGACCCTGTATTGTCCTCTGGGACTTCGAACACAAAAACCAATATTTCGATCGACTTGTGTTCTTTTCAGTTTTATTCTCATCACTTGTTATGAAAAAAAAAGCACCTCTTGTAGGAATTTCTCCTGTGTCACGGATGGAGTTTATATACTTAAGTTACACATGGACAAACACCCACACCAGTTAGACATAATTATTTATACCTGTCACCTGCGGAAATCGAACAGAGCGGTCCACTGTTCTACACAAATCCACTGCTGAACATAGGCCCCAAAGATTGTCACAAACCTTGGTCCTCATTAATGTTTATTTAAAATATATTTAGTAGAATTTAAATTATTGTTTTATCTTTAATCAGCGTTAGTGGTATTGCAAGTACGAGCAAGGATCCTAATGTAGGAGCGGCAATGGTGCCGATGCCTCCGGCAGCTATCAGGAACAAGAAGCGCGCCGCAGTAGCTACTTCAGTAGTCTCTATGGCTAACACTCCGCCGCCTGCGCCTATTCGTGAGTAATTTTTTTTTAAATTCAGATAATGAACTGTGTTTTCAGAGCCAAAACGGTCTATATGTGGTGACTCATTAGATGGAATCTTGGGACACAGCAGAGCTTTAAAACACAATACACTACGGAAAAAACTTGGCCACCGAGCTTCAGCATGTCAAGCAAGTCCTGCAAGACAACAAGCTTTCGCGTCTCCGTCACAGTGACCGAGTGAACCCGGCCACAGTCGAGCGAGTACCTGCTGTGTTACCGTATATCAGAGGCTTTATGTACAAGGTTGGCTATATCTTGAAAGGGCTTCTATAAAAAAGTTTTTCAAGTCGGCGAAAAAGATAAGTCAATTTTTACCATCTGTCAAGTACAACATCCCTCCACAAGATGCAGGAGTGTACAAGCTTGATTGTGAATGTGGTCTCTCTTACATAGGGCAAACTAAGAGATCTGTAAGAACCCGCATAAAAGAACACGTAGCTGACGTGAAATTCCGACGCTCTGGGAAGTCTGCAGTCTGTCATCATATACTAGATCGCCTCAACCATTATATCGGACCATTATATTTAATAGACCACAAAATCCTTGCAAAGGAACACCGATTCCTGCCAAGGATCATTCGCGAGGCTATTGAAATAAAATAATTCTAATTTCAATAGAGAAGATGGCTGCTGGGTACTACCACCGGCTTGTGATCCAGTAATAGAAAAGAAAGAAAGAAAAACCATTTATTCACGACACAAGTACGTCACATTGCTTATTTTAGAAAGAGAAAAAGAAATAAAAGCAAAACTTAATAAAATGAAAATTAAAACTAAGCAAAGCAACGATAACAAAATTTATTCTATAAAATTTTAATGCTGTCTTTCCCACGATTTATCTGTGCTTGCAACGTTGCCGTGAAAAGGATCTCACTCAGCTATGGCCGCGGCTGTAATAAGAGCCTTGCGCTGACTTTCAATGAGACCAGTAATGGATAGTATCTCGGTTCAGCTGCAGTATATATGCGATAGAAAAAAAAAACAAAAAAAAGGGAAATATTCCTGTGTTTCATCAGCATGTGTCGTGTTTTTTGCGAGAACAAGATGACTCGGATAATCACTTATATTTTTAACCTACAGAACTTGGATAAATAGGCAGATGTGGGGCATTACGAAATATCACATAGATGCTTCAAGATGCTGGAGTTAGTTGAGTCGTGCCATGGTAAAAATTATTCATCGTTTTGATCTTTTAATAAGTAAGTCCTATAGTTTCTATTAGAACTGTGAATCGATTGCAGGTTGCGTACTGGTGGTGGCAGGTTGTTCCAGCATTTAGTGGTTGGCATACTTGAAGCTTCTACGAAACGCGGTTGTGCAGTTTGAATTTAAGAGCAGTCGATCTGGTCCTATACATAGTGTTGTTTTTTGCCCACCTTAATCTATCGTACAAATACTTAGGTATTTTGTGTTTGATTACTCCAAACAGCAATATTGCGAAATGTAACTGCCTAAGATAGGCCATCTTTAAAATACTTGCCTTATTTATGTATGGAGTGATGTGTGTATATGGTCGTATGTTAAAGCAAAATCTGGCACATGCATTTTGAACCCTCTGTATGATTCCTTGTGTTCGCATTAGAAGTCGCGGTCCCATAAAAGCACCTGCGTAATTAAATTTTGACAAAACTAGCGATTCACAAAGCGTAATACGCAAGTCTGTGCTCAAGCAATCACGGATTCGGTATAGTACAGACCTGGAGACAGAGTTGTACTTTTCGAGTACAACTCTGCCTCCAGGTTCTTCAAAAGAAGCCGCGGCAAAGTCAAAGCACATTGGTAGAATTGCCGAGAGACTAGTTCGCCTCCGTACGGGACCCGCACATTCTAGTCTCTCGCCAAGGCTGTCCAGAGGAATTTCTGTCAGCCATCTCACCGATCTCTGCACAAGGAGGATGATTCGCTGGCCCATACTGCAAAAGAGAAAGACGATCTCTTGGGCTCTCTTTTTGCATCCAACTCGACTCTTAATGGACCAGGGAAACTCTCCACCCACCATCCCGTGGTGTAAGTGCTCCATGCCGGACGTTCAGTTTCTGCAGAGCTCAGTGCGAAACACACTCCGCTCCCTGGACATCCATAATTCGAGTGGGCCAGACGGAATCGCTCTAGTTGTGCTAAGGTTGTGTGCCCCTGAGTTCTCACGCGTCTATTTCGGCTCTCCTACTCTTCGGGCGTTGTCCCGGAATCTTGGAAGACAGTATTTGTGCATCCGATACCCAAAAAAGGCGACCGCTCTGATCCGTCCTACTACAGGCCTATTGCCATCACCCCCTTGTTGTCTAAAATAATGGGCAGAAGTAGTTAAGTCCAAAGTCCTTTGGCGGTCAGTCTGGACGTAGCGAAGGCATTTGATAGGTTTTGGCATAAAGGGCTTCTTTCAAAGCTTTCATCTTACTAGGTTCCCGAGAAATTGTTCAACTGGGTCACCGGCTTCCTCGCAGATCGGAGCATCAAGGTTGTTGTCGATGGTGCATGCTCGGACTCCAAACCCGTGAATGCTGGTGTTCCACAAGGCTCTGTGCTCTCTCCTACTCTGTTCCTTCTGCATATCAACGACATGCTACAAATCAGTAGCATCCATTGCTATGCAGACGACAGCACGGGCGATGCCCTATATACAGGCCGTGCGAATATTTCTCGGGAACACGTCGAAGAGTACAGGAACAAACTTGTGTCTGAAGTCGAAACCTTGTTAGTCAAAGTCTCGGATTGGGGTCTACATAATTTGGTCCCTTTCAACCCCAAAAAGGCACAGGTTTCCGCGTTTACCGCTAAAAAGAATCCCTTTGTCGTTTCTCCCCTTTTTGAAAACATTCTCCTTATCGCCTCAGCCAGTATCGGAATCCTTGGCATCGACATATCAAGAGACGTTCAGTTCCGTGGTCACTTGGAGGGAAAGGCCAAATTGGCCTCCAAAAAGCTTGGTGTGCTCTGCAGAGCGGGACAGCATTTCATGTCGGTCCTCCGATTGCACCTTTATAAGGCGTAAGTTTGACCCTACATGGAATACAGTTCTCATCTCTGGGCAGGAGCACCCCAGTGTCAACTCCTTCGTGTTGTGGATGTTCGTGGGGAAGCCGCATGGTCGTTTGCCCATTCTTCTATAAAAAAAACAGCCTGTACCTTCAATCTTCTAGAAGCAACTACGTGAAATATTTCTACAAACAAAGATTGTCATCAATAATTACTCCTACGATTACGCGCTTCAGTAACTCGCTGAATCGGCTCACCATTTAATATAACTATGTGATTTTCATTAGTTATTTTACATTTTTGTTCCTTCCACAACAAAATTAAATCCAAAACCAACCATATCACTACTGCACAACCTCAAGATACTGTAAGCATAGCGTAGATCGGACTACAAATAATAATTAACACCTCAGTACCCTCTTGACCACGGCTGCTGTAAAACACTCAAATTGTCGGGAATATAAAAATAAAATTAAACGCGATAAAATTCGTAAATAATAGTTCAATTTCAAAAGAGCTCTAAAAGTTCTCTACAGCACTCAATTCGCACTTGTTTCTGTGGCAATGTGAGCATTCGATATCGAAGGTCGTCTTCAATACTCTGTCTACCCCTATGATATTCACTAGACTTTTGAACAGTCGATAACGAACTGCAGAATCTTGTCTGACAGCCACCATGTCCTCGTAAAAATTTTTTTTTGTCTTTTCCTAGTTTTTCTAAGGAATTTAATCTCAGCGCGGTGCTCGATATTCTTCAACATTGATAATTCACCATTTCATAATGGTCTAAGAAAAACTAGCTAACTAATAACGAACAACTATATGAAATTATATAATTATCCCCTCATGCATTATTCAAATTACGCCCATTATTAGTAAATCGCCTTGACACCGAGCATTCAATTAATGGCTTTCAGTAAGTTCATATAGATCGTTGATAGCAAATTTAGGGACTTTACGGTCACCGCTATTCCAAAGAGGTGCTTGTTGCAAACTTTAGTCTCCGTCCCATTGCAAGAGTTTGCGTGCCGTTTCTATAGTATTTTAAAGGATGCTTTTACAAAATTGTCCCGTCACTTTACTCCTCTTATCTTTCTCGGAAAACAGTGCACAGTATATACCATAAGCTTCATTTTTAATGTTTTTATGATTTACCCAAAATGACTTTAAGGTAATTATAATTTTTACTCGTCAAAGATAAACGTAACATTAAAAGTGTTATTTATCTTATCATATATTATTAAGGTATTCTGTCTTTTCTTTTCTAAATATGCTAAATAGCTCTGCCTTGAATTTATTGTATTTTTTTTTATTTCAATTATAATCCTTGTTTACTTATTTCTATGACTGATGGTAAGACAATCTGTTATACTTTTGAATTAATAATGACGTGTGATAGTGTTATATACTTATTATGATTTATTCTATGTACACACAGATTGATAAAATCTTGAATAAAAATAATTATTTAAATTTACTATTTGTAAATTTAAATCAAATCTATACCTTTCAAACCAGATTACTACAGTAACTGCCCTGCTGTTTGACAACAGAAATAATCTATAACCCTTAATGTCTTTAACAATTGTCAGTTGCATCAGGTTATAGTTAACAGGTAATATTTTTGGACTGAGAGAACTAAAACAGAAATCATATTTGAACTATCATTATTATCTTTAAATTATTGAAACAAACGAGCGATCCAAGTCGCCCCAGGCGAGATTTCAAGAAACATTTTTTAATTACTGCGTTAATAAATAACGGATTTACATAATTTCGAACTTTTAAAATTTGTTTTAAATCTATATACATTCAAACAGTTCGTACGTAAGGTACTTTGACTTTCAGATTTTAACTATCAATACATCGTTTTTTTTTAATTACGATACAACTAAACCTTAAATTTTTTAGATTTTAGGTTTAGTTTTTAGATCGATAATATTCTGATCATGTTGGGAAATAAAAACATTCAATGTATCTGATAAACCCTTGTTACAGTTTAGAACAATAGGTTACTTATCCTTATGAAGTGTGAATAACCGGAATCATCATTTCGCTATTTGTCGACATTTGAAATAAATGTCATAAAAGTGCTAAACAGATATCTTGATTTTTTTTTATGAAAAAATAGGCTTGCGTTTGACCTCAATCTTCCCCGATGGAAAGCGAAGATGAGGCCTAGGATGGTACACGCTTGCCTAGATAGCGACAAACTGTGTTAAACGTCTATTGTCTAGTGAATTCGACTCTTTAAATAAGTTGAATTGCTTATTTTTGGTTTCCCACTTTAACATTTTTTTACTTTTACTATCATTATGTGATAGAAATTAACGAAGTTAAATTCCTGTTTAGCCCATCCATTACACACGTTACATAATTTTTTCGTAACAAAATATTGACGTGGTATTCCAAAATGAATGAGTCCAAAATGAGTCTTTAATTAATGTATCAGTTAAAATTCAGTGCTGGATGAATATTGATTACTTTTCCTCCTTTACCATCAATGTGAGATCACTTCTGTTCTTCAGTAACTTAAAGCCGAGATTTCATATAGCGTGACTGAAATATCAAAAAAATAACATTATCTAACATTTAAGGAGCCAGTAACAAATATAGGTAGGGTTTTTAACATTATTTGTTTAAACAAATTTTGATAAGTTGATCAATAAGTATGTTCGTATGAGCATTAAGCCTTTTCCTTTCCTGTCATTATCCTGTTATTATCCAGCTATATATATATATATATATTTTAATAATATTTTCTATACACAGAAACAACGTCAACTCAAAACCTAGCAAACGTGCGTCGCCCGCCGCAACCAACTCCACCTCCAATGTATCAAGAAATTAAAGATTCTCCTCCTAGTTCTCCTAGTAAGTATTCCTTTTATGAAGAATATTAGATACATTTTAATTTAATATACATCGTGCATCTACTTTAGGCCTTGTTTGAATGGGAGACTTAATTTTGTTGATATCAGGATTGTTTAATTTAAAAGTTCTTATTACATTGTGTTAAGATTTTAATGAGGTAATTTTTTCAGATCAAAATTTATTTTTATTTTTTAATTTCAGTATTCATAATCTGTATTTTTTTTTATGGGAATACGTTGTATTAATATATTTTTTTTATTTTTAGGTTCTGATAGGCCCTTGAAACCTAAAATGGAACTAAAGTAAGTATCAAAAACTTTATATCTAAATGTATATATAAAAATATTGATATTAACATATTTTAAGCGTTTCAACACTGGATTAAATAACAATTCTCTTTATAGAAATGTTTCAGAAAACAATCTTTGCATTTTGTTATGAGTAGTTGTTGAGCGTGCTTAGAGTTTTGGGAGCGGGGAAGCTCAGCTGTGTGAAAATTGATAAGCGTTTGTATGCGCGCAATCATTTTGTATGGGCATATATATTTATTAACGTTGTGGCAGAAAACACGTGTTCGTCACAAACTTACAAAGTATGTTCCTATTAACACAAAACCAAAATATTAGAACTTTAAAGGTCGGGAAAACGTCTTCAGATGACGACGACGTTTTCAGAAATAAAATTAAAAGATTAATAAGCTAAATTTATGATTTAAATTTTTGCGTTGCTGGGGTTACAATAATATACAATCCGTTATACAATAAAAAAGATTTATGTATGATAAAATTTATGTACTAAATCAAAATAAAAAGATACCATATAAGAAGCCCTCCTAATGGGCGACCAGACTGCCAATGGTTGGAGGAAAGGGAAAGAAACCGGCAGACGAGGCGGGCGGTACCGAGGAGCACACCCTTTACTTGAGCTATGAGCGGTCGAACATGGAGTTCCAGTCGCTACAGATGTCCCGATAGGCTGATTGGGATTAACACTTTCGGAGAGAAGATTATCGGAATAGTTTCGGTTAGCAAACCTTCTTACATGTCGATCACCTCGTGAGCGCCGGATGCAGATATTTGGTCCTCTTTCTGTTTCGGATTTAAAAGAAAGAAAGAAAGATTATATTAAGGTGGTCTTTAGTCCACGACTGACGAAGAATCCTGACTATAAGATTATGTCTGTACACATAGTCAGAGTTAGAAAGCGCCGAACAACCGAAGATGATGTACCTAAGCGTGATGGGATGGCAATAAGCTCAACAAATGTCATCTGTCGAGCTTGCTGTTATCCCCTAAACAGTTATGATGATGATGATGATTATTATTATTATAATTATTCCAATCTAAAGATCAAAAAGAAGAAAAATCAGACTAGATTGTGTTTTGCTGTGGGTTCTGGGTTCGATTTATGCATGGGATTAGATTAGTACATTCATTTGTGTAAAACGCTTCCACAACACAGCACAATTTTAAGCCGGCCCCACCCCTGCTAGATCAACGGTGCGGCTCCCCCGCCACGTCAGAGTGAGAACCCGATTGGGGGGAATGGAGAGACAAGTACAAATTTAGTGGTGCCGGCACCGTGAACCGAACACAGGTCGCAGGCACTCTGTGAAAATAAAGTGAGCACTCTGACCATTAGGCTACCACGGCTCTCCATTATTTATTATCAATTAATTCTATGTGATTTGTACATTTATTTGAATATTTTATATACGATTTATTAAACTCTTGGATTGAACTAATAGTTACTTCTAAACCTGACCGTGTTATATGTCACGGACAGTTTCCCACCCCTAGCATTTCACGTTACGAACTGATTTAACACTTCATACAATCTGAAGTCTCCTAAACACAAACCTAACATTTAGAATTTACGAAATTACTCCAGACTAAATGTTGATAAACTTAGACTTGACGCTACCCAAATAGAGCTCGGCCCGTTGACGCTCCCACAATTAATGAAAAAAAATATTTTCTTAACAAGACAATTGTAGTGTGTAAGTGTCTTAGTTAATGTTTACATTTCTTTGTTAGATTGAATTATTTTGTAGTTGTCATTTGCTGATTGCACCTGTCAATATTGTTCTTTGTCTCCCTGGGTTGACTGTTAGAGAATGCCACAAGGCATTAAGTCCGCCCATTGTAGCCCTTAGTGTAAAATGTTATAAAAATATTACAAATACGGCGTAGATTTTGGCAAAGTTACTCGCCAAATTTCCTTTATAATTATAATATTTAATCTTCTCTCGGCGATTAAGGTCAGTATCAGTAAGACGCTTTTAAAATTACTATTATTGACAATTTCACTAAGTTTAGGTAATTAGGACTACTTAATTCGCCGAAATTCTATAAATTATAGACAAGTTTCAAAACATAACTAATGTGATAAGTTACGCCACTATTTCCATGCAATATTTGTACGAAGTTCACTTTTAAAGGCAGGTACAACATTTCATACTAATAGCTATATACACGTGTACTTTATTGTTTAAATGGTCAATAACATAATTAGTAAAAAAAGGTGTACACAGATTGTAAGAGCACCGCGAGTAGCACATTGTTACTTTGCTAATTAGTTCACCCCAACGTATATGTATCGCATAGGGCGACAATGGACGTATATCGAGTGTTCGATTAAGTGTGTTATGAAATATAGCACAAACACCACAAGGAAATGTTTTAAAAGTCAAGGAAGTAGATAATATTCGTAAGTATATATATATTTCCAAGAGTTATCTAATATTTTTCAAATCAAATATGACATCCGCACGATTTTGAGTTAAAAAAGGTAAATTTGAACGGAATATACTCTCACGATCACGTGCGATAGGTATCAGAACACCCAGCAACTTATACTTGTCTGACTCTCTTTGCTCCCGATAATCGAGACATGCCGTTCTACTTCCACGTCTCATCTTATACAGTGTAACATTACAAAATTACAGTGTCCGTTATTTATATTATGCCATCTGTGTAGGTACAATGTAGGTAACCGATCTACACCTTTTTACTTATAATATCTTTGTAAATGATATGTAAAATAGCGGTGAACCGCGTCGCCTTTGTTTAAAATAGGTCTCTAATGTATTAACTAAGTGTACTAAATGTTGGTGGAAACCGCATTGAAAGGCACATTGAAATTCATTAACAATATTCAGACTTTGTTTAAATAATATTTAAAGTCAAAGCCTCGTATCAAGCCAACTAGCGCGAACGACATGGTTGGCTATGTCAAGCAAGTGTTGATTTTAGCTCTATATAGATAATAATAAATATTAGCGAGCAATTTAAATATTTACTTTTAATTTTAATATATTTGAATTTTAGGGTTGGTATTGGTTGTCATTAATTCAAAATACAATTTCTGGCATGTCCTGCCAAAATTTTTTTCTTCCATAAAAGTAGCGCCCCGTTATGCTTTAAAACGCAATGGCTTTGTCCGGGCAGCCGCATCGGAGCGAGCTGCACAGCGCCGCACATGCTCGGCAACGAGTTGAATCCGGAGAGCGGCGCGGCGGCCCGGCTGCAGGAGCAGTTAAGCGCCGAGCTGGCGGCGCATGCCGCCGGCAGCGCCGGTATAGACCCGCTTGTGCCGCCGCCGCTCATCAACAAGGCCGCGCCCGTTAGTACAGCAAATAAAAATATTTTTTTCAGCGTTACTTGTGACCGATTTATGACGTAATTGCCATAGAAACGCCAGTCTTATTTTAAGTTTGTTGAACTGACAGAACCAAAACTGAAATTAACGGTGTAGCGGTGTAATTGGGTAATTATGGAAAACCTAATAGTGGTGGAATCGCGTGCGCATCAGAGGAATATAGTATCAATATTATATATTAAAACCCGAAGTATTCAGAAAAAATAAATTTAATAAAATACAAGCTCACTTTTAGCGTGCGAGCTTTGTTTCGTTTTATTTGTCTTAATAAATGTAATATTTGAACACTCTCCATTGTCTTAATGTGATGTCCACTGTCCTGTGTTCTCTCTTCTCGTCTCCACTTTGCTCTTGTGTGAAACATACATATAAGGCAAATACAATTAGTCAAATTATCAAATATCGTATATAATTATTATGTACACTGATTGACTCTGAATATATGAATAAAATAATTAACAATTATTCAAATCGGTGGTGTAGGATTGCAATTCTGGAACCTTTATACTCTTTGTTTCTTTCCAATGTTTCAAATCACTATTATATATTTCTCGCGAACACTCGTGGACTCAGCTGAAATGTGAAGTTTAATTTATTGTCGAATATTTCAACAATATTTGTATATCTGCATAATTATGCTTCTTTTTTTCTAACTTGCAGAATGCAAGCAGCAGCAGCGCACGAGGAAGCACTTCAAGCGCTCAAAGTCTAGACCAGTTGCTGGAGCGACAGTGGGAGCAGGGCTCGCAGTTCCTTATGGAGCAGGCACAACATTTTGACAGTAAGTTTTAAAGATATAATACACTCGGCTTCAAAAAAATCGCACCTTCTGAAATTTTGACTTCGAGCGAATAATACTCTTAACTTATTTATTGTACCCTACCAAAATTAATATCATTTGAAAGCACAATTAATACACTTTAAAAACGCGTATCGTTTCTTCAAAGCAGGCCTGTGAGTACCGTTCCCCCTGCCTCATGTACACTCTTCTACGCCTATCATTGCAGAAAAGGCATACCCTAGTCTCGTCGGAGAAGAGGACATACTTCCATTGGTCGAACGTCCAATCCACGTGGTCTCGGGCAAACTGAAGTCTGACTCGCCTATGCTCTGCTGTCAATTTGGGGCCAGTAGCAGCCCTACCGCCTGGATTTTCTTCTCTCGCAGCCTTCTTCTTATTGTGGAGACGCTCACCGACGTCCTCCGAGCTGTTCGGAGCTGCTGTTGCAGCTCAACAGCGTTGTAGAATCGGTTACGCAAAGACATCAACACAATATAGCGGTCGTCTCTGTCTGTGCAACGTCGTCTTCCGGATCCATGCTTCCTGATGTAGCCTCCAGTCTCCTTCTTCTGCCGTGGTATCCATTTTTCTTACTGGAGCTGTTCAGGTGTGACTTCTGTGATGTCTGGATAGCTAATGACCCATAATTAATTTTTCCCCCTTTTATTCGTGTCCAATGTGGCACAAGTAGTGAGTCCTCTAATGAGCTTTTCAGCACTTTTTTTTTAAAGACCCTAACGTTTCGTGATTATTGTTTTTACAGAAAAGAACGATACGCGTTTTTAAAGTGTATTAATTGTGCTTTCAAATGATATTAATTTTGATAGGGTACAATAAATAAGTTAAGAGTATTATTAGCTTGAAGCCAAAATTTCAAAAGGTGCGATTTTTTTGACGCCGAGTTTATGTTTAAATTTAACATGGCAGATGCTGAGAAATTTATTTTTTTAACATGTGCTCTAATGTAAGTTATAGTTAGCAACTATTTTGTTTTTATATGACCTTACCTTCCCGTGTTGCGGAAGTAGTTTATATACATACTTGCACATGGACAAACACCCAGACACAAAACTTATTAATTGTAGTCTATACAAATATTAGTCCCGTGCCGGAATCGAACCCGCGACCCACAGTGGCCTAGATCAACGCTTAGCCACTACGCCACCGAGTCGTATTGTCTCCTCCAGTCTACTGCTGTATATAGGCCTCCCATAATGTTCTTAAAATTTGTCGTAATCTCTGTGCATGTGCTCTGTGCTGTCGAGTTGCGTGCACCTCGAGATGGTTATTCTGCAACTGTCATCTTGCATTTCCTGGATTTTTTGGCATGGTAGATTTTCCCGCCTCCACATGGCATACTTACTCACTTTATTGATAAGTTTCAACGGTTCAAATTATTAAGGTGCTATAAATGTTGTATTTTTTTAACCACATTTTTCGCACCAGTCGCGTCTTTGCTGTCTTGTCTACACCAATTACGGACAGAGAACGTTCGTCTCGAGGAGCACGTAGGCAGTCTCCTGCAGAGGCGGGACCATCTACTGGCAGTAAACGCAAGACTTGCGATACCTCTCACAACTGGTAAGAAACTAGGTGCACATAGGCTACGGTATGAGCATTTTCTTAAAGTGACACATCATTTTTTAAATTATTCCTCACATTTGCTTAATGACATGTCATTAATAATGATTACACAGTTAGTTTAGTTATACAGGAGTTAGCGATGACTTTATCTGATATGTTTATTATTAAATATTTTATAATTATATATAATTATTAATTAAATAAATTAATGATAATTATATATTAAGATAATACTTTTCATCGGTTATGTTAAATAGCTATAGTTATATTTTGATAACTAATATCTACAATGAATTTTAACAAGTCTTGTTGCTTTATTTTAATTACTACTACGTAACTAAAAATGAAACAAAAAGACTGTCTTCATAAAAGCTGTTATTTATGTATCTTTTTGATGACGTTTTGTCGTCGACTTTACCCCACAATTTTATGAACTTGAGTTTTTTTTATGTTATTTTATAACCAAAGTTTTTCTTTACCTGCTTAGTGAAAAATATATAACACTAGGTTAAAAGGGCGCACCATCGATAGTGACGTTCGTCAATTCCAAATAGTAATTAAAATCTTATACACCCTGATTCTTTAATGGTTCTGTAATCGAAGTAATGATTAGTAAAGTTAAATAAATAATAATATGTAAATGTAACATACCGGTTTTAATTGGTTCAACAAAAATGTATATAGAATAATGGAAGAATCTTGAAATATTTTATTTGCATAATATTCCATATATATTATATGTTATATAAGTTTGATGAATTACCTGCTAGTTGTTGTAACCCTTCTTGTCCCTATCATAAGTCCTAATATGACTCGCAACAACAGAAATTATGAAATTCAAAGTTATGAAACTCAGGTGAGATTGTGCATAAATCTACAGATACGGTGTCGTTGAAAGGTTAAAGGTCTGTATCAAATCCAAAGGCTTACTTTACATAAATGTGGTTTTGTTTATTGCTATTACTTCAATAAGTATCTACATATTATGCATATAAGGTAAATTTTAATTTGTAACGTGGAGCAGTATTTAATATTGCAGCATAATTTATATGGTTTTAATAAATATTTACGAGTGTAAGAAATTTAAAAATGAATTCGAAAAAAAGTGAATAATATCCTCCTGGCCTATTTCAACCACGACGACCACTTTCCAATATTATCGACAACTTTGTCAACTGCACCAGAGACATTATGATGCCATCCCGTATACGATGTGATGCTTAACGATAAAATCGGAGGAATGGTCAGGTGCAGTATCAAATCTGAAAACCAATAATTTGTATTTTGTACAAATATTGATTACGACTGAAATTCGAAACCTGATATCAATGTAAGGCAATGCTATACACCAAGCCGCCTCGAGGAATCGTCATAAAGTCGACATGACGATTTATTAACTCCATGTACCGCAGTAACGACGGGCCCGCCGGAGCCGAGCCGATGCACGCGGGAGAACGGATCGCAAGTGCGCGCCACACCGGGTCCCGTGCGGTCCAACGAGACCATCACTTCGGAGCGATCTCACCAGGTAAACATTTATACATTCACTTTCCACTTTCCTTACGATGTTAACAGCGTCCCACAATGATCACGTTATGTACCGCATTCAAGGGAACGAATGCATTGACATTTACTCAAAAGTATGAAATCATGTGGGGACATTATTTCATTGTAAATAAAATAGTAGTATGAAATTCGTATTAAAAATTAATTTTTTAATCTTGTGCTATCGTTTTTACTACAACGGACTAACATTCGTTTTAATAAAAAAGACCATTTATATTATAATTGCTTCGTGGTATACATTACAAAACCTCTTAAGCTAAGTACCTTTATAGGTAAATAGATTGAAGACGATATTTGATTTTACATACTCTTTTTATTATAAAACAAGGCTTAATTTGGTCCCGGTTTAGTCACGAGACTAATAAGCAAAGAAATTAGTCTTATTAATCTCGTCGTAACATAGGTTAAGGAAAGGCTAAAGTGAAAACTGGTTTTGTAATATAGAGAATATACACTCGGGTTCAATGGAATCGGAAATATTTTAGAAAAAAACGTTATTTTTTTATCCAAAATAATACGTATATGTTTGAATGTGGAATTAAAGATTATTTCAATACCTCTTCAATGATTCCATATAAGCGGTAATAAGTTTACCCTTCTGACAAAAATAAAGAATAATAACAAAATTATCTCTATGAGAAAATTTTTGCTGAAGGATATTGACCGAATATAAGAGAGATTAATAAATGAAATATGGCCACTCGCATCACGGGGATATCCACCTCTTGCAATTATTTTCATACCATAGCAGTGCATGGGGCCTTCCATTATCCTGCATAAACATAAAGTTCTCTCCAATGAAACCGCTAAATGGTAGGACATGTTCCTGGAGAACTTCCTCTACGTACCGCTGAGATGTTAATCCTCTTGCTTGTCGCCTAATATTGCCTCCAGCGATGAAGACAAGCTCGGGTTTCGGTTGAAGTGAGATACCTCCCCAAAACATACACGAACCACCTCCCTATACCACACGTTCCGAGATGCAACACTGGGAAAATCTCTCTGTAGGCCTTGTGTAGACCCTTCCTCGTCCATCATTGCCATGAAGACACATCTTAGACTTATCTGAGAACAGGACTGCCCTCCATTGGTCGACAGTCCAGTGCACATGTTATTCTGAAAATCGAAGACGGGCCTGGCGGTGAGCTGGCGTCAGTTTAGGGCCATTTCCTGGTCTAGGCGCAGTCAGCTCACCTTCAGCAAATCTTCTTACTCTCCACCGGCTGACTTCAACGGCAGTCAGGCTACGATTTCGAAATGCCGTCGTTACGAGATGTTGCCGAGCTGACTTGTATCTCTGGGTCGCCTAGATCCTCGTCGTTGTTCATAGCCACCAGTCTCCCAATAGCGCTGATATTCAGCTGTCGAGCTACAACACTCTGGTTCTGGATTTCGAAAGGGGATGGGATGCACGGATCAGGTATTCTCCTTAAGGTGAAGAGTTGAAAAGTATTTGGCTAAGAACCAAAAAGTCTATTGCGCCTTCATAGATTTGGACAAAGTAGTGAGGGATGAATTGTGGTCGGCACTATCTTTGCATGGAGTGAGCAGTGATCTGATACGAGCACTGAAATCTCTATATGAGGGTTCGCGAGCTTGTATCATAATTAACGGGGCGTACACGGACTGGTTTGATATCCATAAAGGTGTTAGACAGGGCTGTGTAGCATCCCCATGGCTGTTCAATTTATTCATGGATATTTGTTAGACAGATTTGAAGGAGAGTGATTGTGGACTGGAGAATGAATGAGTTGTTTGTTAAATGTTTTCTGGGGTAGTATCCATTTTCTTCAGATGAATGTAACTGTTGTCATTAAACGTCCTTTCAGGTTGAGCGTTGAAATACAAATATTGACACGTTCAATGTTCCTATGTTCGATTTCATTATAAACTACACTCGGGTGCACCGAGTGTAGTTTACAATTTTCGTTCTTCTCAAATAATATTCATCTCTCAAATGCCGTAAACAAAATATATGTCATGTCACAGATCGAAGTATGCGTAGACATTGCGATACTACTATTTTGAGAATAAACTTTTCTTTATTTATTTATCCTCTTTATCAAAACCTTTCGAGGCATTTTTAACCGCCTCTAAACTGACTTCTGCAGGACATACACCTCTTCCATAGGAGAATTTACCGTAATCACCATTTTGATTGATGAGATCTGTGTGAGATGCTGGATTGAGAGAAGTAAATACCGGTTATATTTGAAGACTAATATATACAGTGGTGGTCATATAATTAGAAACACTTCTTATGAATAAAGAAAGTATAACTTCAACGTACAAACGTTCGTCAAAAATATACACATTCAATAATTAATAATCATGCAATATATAGCCTCTCAAATAAAAAACTCATTAAATGCATAATATATAAAACATCTTACTTTTAATTACAAACTGAATCTAACACATGTAGGAGTTTATTTTCTGTTACTTGCCGCTTGGACGCGTAATTAGAAACATTTTTAATGCAATTGATCATTATAAAACACATGGAACTGTTGAAAATATTCTTAGAAAGGCTCGGACAAGAAAAACCTCTCCCAGAGAAGATACGCTAATCGTTCGTGTTGCAAAAAAAGACCCTTGTAAAGTCTCTAACCAGATTAAACATGAAGTTTTTTCGCCTGATGACCCAAGAAACATCTCGTCAAGACTGATACGCCGAAGATTAGTGGAAGCTAAATTGTTTGGAAGAATCTCTCGAAAGGTACCGCTTCTTACCAAGCAACACCGAGAGGAGCGATTATTATACGCTAAAAAATATGTTAATTGGACGGTACGAGAATGGAAAAAAGTGTTATTTTCTGATGAAACAAAAATAAATATGGTGAATTCCGATGGAAAGCGCTATGCTAGACGTCCTGTAAACAATGCTTTTAATTATAAATGCACAAGGAGTATAGTCAAGCACGATGGCAGTAACATTAAAGTTTGGGGGTGTTTTTCCGGATGTGGAGTTGGACCCGTTCGGAAAATTGAAGGTACAATGGATGAATGGCAATACAAAAATATCTTAGAGCACACAATGATTCCCTACTTGGACGATCATTTGCCTGTAACCTGGATCTTTCAGCATGACAATGACCCTAAACACACGGCCAATAGCGTCAAATGTTTCCTTAGCGAACAGTGTATATCCGTTTTAGACTGGCCAGCAAATAGTCCGGATTTAAACCCGATAGAAAATCTCTGGTATATTGTTAAAAAGAAAGTCTCAAACAAACGTAACACCAGTCAAAACGAACTATATGAAGCATTTGTTGAAGCATGGAATTCAATCTCCCTAGAAAAATGTATGAAATTGATTGAATCAATGCCACTTCTTTGCAGTGCTGTTATTGAAAATAAGGGATATGCCACTAAATATTAATTATAACTATTATGTAGGTACGCTGTGGATAGTAGCTATTTCGTAAATAACAATACTAATTACTAATACTTAAAAAAAGATTGTTTCTAAGACCATTATTGTTCATACCTTAAAACTGATTTAAATGTTTGTCCGTAATGTAATATTGAAACTGCTCTTGTGTAATGGAATTTATATTTGTTGTCCTATTTATTGTTCAATTTCAATATAAAAACGATTGCGGTGAAGTATCTTACATAATGTCAAGGATCGAGTGTTTCTAATTATATGACCACCACTGTATATTGGTAACCACTGATTCTTTTACAAGAACTTTGTTCTTCCTATTAGCACTTTATTCCAGTTTTATATTTCTTCTTCTTGTTCGTTGTTCTTGTTTGAGTGACGATACGGAGAGCGATCCGCTCCTTTTATACAATTTTTTGCTCGATTAAATGTAGACTCTGATTGGCCGATGAGTTTTTAAAAATGTTCAAAATTACGAGCGAGTTGTTCTATGACGCTATTACTTTGTAGTATTTGCAGACCGATTTAAATGGTTGATATCAAAATGTACACAAAAACAAAGGGATTAATTATAAAATCTTTAGAGTGAAAAATTGCTTTTTTCCTAATGCGGCGACGTATATTAAGGTCGTCGTGCACAAGATCTGACTATTGGAACGTGTATTTCTAAATTTACTTTGTCTTATGCAGCTAATAATGCGCGAGGTGCAACAGAAGCCCAGCTGAAAGCAGCCGTGTGGCGGCGATGACGGCGGCGAGGCGGTCGCCGGCCCGTCCGAGGCCGACCCGCTCGCGCTCCGCACCGTCCAGACCTTCATCATGCTCGAGCAACGCCGCCGCTCAGATTTCTCCATCGACTCCATACTAAACTTCGACAACTAGGCCGCGAGTCGTTCCACTGCCAACATTACGACGATCCGAATCGTTCTTTTGAGCACTTTATCGAACCGGATCTATTATTTATATCAATCAAGTGAAAAATCAAAATGACGTTCCATCTCGGATGTGAACAAGCTTATAAGTTACGCGCCTAATTATTTATTACATGCGGTAATTAGCTCGGGTGTCGTGGAGCTCTGCTTCAGTTGGCAGTTGCAACCATGCCGTTCTCATAGACGCAGATTGATAACCAGTAAGTTCTTGACGCGCAAGCGTCCTTACCTTTCGCTCGTGTGACACTCGAAGCTTCCCATACAGTCGCTTCGTTACGTGAAAATATTGATTGTACTATAGTGCGCGTTACATCAATAGACACAGTTGCACAGTATGTGCTCTTTTAGATGTAGTTGGAATAATGAGTGTATTGAGTTTGCTCAATAGAACAAAATATTAAAACATTGAAAAGATCCTCAATGTTCTTGAGTCCGCTGGCATACTCGAGGGGAGAAAAGTCGCTTGCACTGACATGTACATAGTTGTCAAAAAACTTCGTTTTATGTTATATATTTAAATGACCGTAACTGGAAACATTTCTACTTTAACAATTCTTTTAGTGCAAGGATGTTGAAATAAAAAAAAACAAAATGCTTGCACCATAAGAAGCAATGATAAATAAGCATATTGTGTCGTTGATATTGCGAAATTCAACTACATTGGTTGTGTGTTGAAATAATTCCTATAGATCTTTACAGTTGTCTACACGTACATACAATTGTGTACGTTAAAATATTAAAAAATTTCATGCATACACCAAAAGAGGCAACCATATAAATACGCTTATTAATTCGTTGTTGTTGCGAAACTATATTACTTCAGTTGTGTCTTAGTAATATCTATAAGTCATTACACAAGTCTTCATTAACAACTAACAAGTGTCCGTTGAAATATTAAAAATAGAAATGACTACAACAAATGAAGTAATTATAAATACGCTTATCGTGTCGTTACGAAATAACACAATTTTTTGAGTTATAATTATCATGTGCTTAATGTCAAGTCGGTCCATCTAGTAGTCCATGTCCGGTAGTCCATTGTAGAGATAACGATATACAAACTTTCTTTCGTTACAAACTTACATACATAAACCACATGCCTATACCGTAACTATTATACCTAATGAAACTTGTTCCTTACGTCCGATACTTCGACGTCATCCTACCTTACACTAATATACAGGTTAGGTGCAATTTTATTGACATTTAGTCAATATTTCTTAGTACTAGTAGTATTTGGAAAAAGTAAAAAAGTATTTTACGAAACAAAATAAAAATCCTCTAAATAAATGAAATAAGTTAGTAATCCAAATAAAACTCAATAAATAAGTACTATTATACAATAGCGGCGACCTCGCAGGATTTCATTGTCACTGCAAATATATCTTGATGCATAATAACGAAACCTATAAAATATCCTGTGACTAAACTACTGTTCTTATGTAATTGATATTTGGTTAAAAACTTAAAAAATTAAATTTAGATAATGAGGTTAAATTTAATCGTAACGATGCATTCACTCTGTATCGATGATGGCATGTACTTTACCTTAGATCATGTCCTTCATTGGACAGAGTCTTATCAAGTAATAGGCGATATGAAATATTTTCTTTGAAAAAACTTGTTATTTTTGCAACAAAAACACTTCTCTAATGTGTATTTCAAATCGGTTAGGCTGTCGCTGCCTTCATACTTTAACACTTTACAAACGCTTAACTCGACAGAAACCCGAGTTTTCTAGACGATAGTAAGTATATATTAATGTCTTTATAGCCCGGCCCTTTGAAGTAAGACTGAGTATATCTGTTTTAAACACCTATTTAAGTAATAGTTTTACTCACTACAGTGTTGCTCTGCTAAAGGAAAACCGAAATTTGTTCACTTAGATAAAGCATTTAATAATTGTATGTGCAATTAGGTACTAAAACACATTGTTGTATTTATTTATTTTAATTAAATTTGACGAGTTCACTTGATCAATGTAACTGTCAACGAAAATAAATATTATTATAAATTATCACTTTGTCACCGTAAATGTTACTATCATTTAATTATGGTAATCAAAAATGCTTGTGTAGTAGTTTTACAATAACGCCTTTACGACTTACTCTATTTAATTACTCGAAGTTTACTTTATTATTAGAATGTATTTGTATTGTGCCTTTTTAGAGTCAATGTAATGTAGCTATGGGCATAGTTGAAAATTTATGATTTCTATCATTAGGTAACTTGCATGTTTGTGTATGTAATAAATGTGACGAGCATAAAAAAATTCGTAACACGTTTTCAATGTTCACAGTTTCACTAGGTAAGTTTTAGCGTATTTTTAATGTCTGATAAATTATTTAATGGAATAAATAATTGTTACATATCGTGTATCGCTGTTTGTGTTTTGTGGTCTTTATGAGTTCAAATCTATAGAATATTCAGTAATGTGTAAGTGTTTATGTACTGACGTTGTCACTTCGAGGTATCTTGGATTCTTTTAGTGGTTTAAGGTAAAAATTAGCGTATAAGGCCTGTACGAGTATTAATATTCTCTATATGTTATATCCATACCGATTATAATCTGTATAACCAAACATAGTCATGGTTAAACACGTCGAATGAGGTTGATTGGCAAGGCTTTTTCTTTACAGAGAGATGCATTCATTCTTTCTTCTAGTTTGTCTTGGTATGTTTTTCTCTATATATTTTATGTTTTGACGAATAGATCATTGTAGGCAGATAATGATTTAATATTTCAAATCCACTAACTTCCTGTAAACCAGGGATTATCAAACTATTTTGAGCATTAGACCCCTTTTTCAAAATTAAATGATACCTCAGACCCCCATAGCCAAATTACTTTAAAAATCCTATCTTTAGTTTCTTCCTATTGATACAAAATGCCATTTTAAAAACTTTGCGGTTGGTGAGTAAATCGAACTTAAGTAGTCGATATCGACCATTTTGGGATTCCCTGCTGTAAACAAGGTTATCATCCCATAACATATAAGAGCATTAAATCGAACTTCGTATTTTATATATTTTACCTGACTTGCTGACGATATTTTAAAAAAAATAACTTTCTGGGAGTTATTCTATTTTAAATGAGCTTATTAATTAATTTCTTTAGGGGAGGACTTGTGATAGGCTGAAATGATGATGATGAAATGAGCAGAATGAGACGCCAGGAGCACAAGTGATAATATTCTAGGCGTGTTAAGAGCCTTTACGCCTCGCGACTTTTCGCACAAGCTTTCAAATCCAAAATCTGACTACACCGATTCTAACGAAACTCTGTAGGCATAAGCAGGATACATAGGATAAAAAGTTAGCAGAAAACATTTACGAAATGTTCAGTTATTACGGTATTTGTATGTTATTGTGGAATACTTAAAATTGCTCTAATAAGCTCTAATACTAAATGTTCTCTACTAACTTTTTAAACCTTCAAAGTTTCATTAAAATCAGTATATTAAATTTGGACTTGAAAATTTGTATGAAAAGCCGAGAGGCATAAACGCTCTGTAAACAATTGTAATTCTGTTTTTATTATAGGGTTATTTCCAATTGGTGTCAATAAACGAAATGTTCATTGGTAAATAAAACGATGATTTTCATCTGGTTTTATGGTAGATAAAATGTAAACATAGTGTCTTTGAATTTATTATTCATAATTTAATGTAATGACAAATTTTTTTTAGTTATAGTTTGTCAATTCTATGTTTAAAAATTAGAAAATATTTAGGTCTTCATATTTATATTGTTTTTAACGACTGATTTGACCTATATCCCAAGTAATAAAATTCATGAAAACTTTTAAGTACTTATATTAAATAAATTTTAATAATTTTTGTATTGACACTCGTGGCATATTGTATTTGAGGGGTTTTAATTGCTCTACAAAAGTGGTTTTAATTTGTGTATAATGTATTATGGCTGTCCATCTAAGATGTCAAAATTAAATAACTTTTTATTTTTAAACCATTGTGTAAGCGAACTGATCCCTACTCTGTGTGGAATCACGTAAATATTGACTGATTGCATATGATTATGCTCATCATAAATATGTTAACAAAAGCTATTATATTTTTACAATTTTAACTACTAATGTATGTTGGTTAGAGCATTTATTCTTTCATCTTCAGCTGTTAATTACCAAACATATTAGTGGTACCTAAATAAATGTATGTAAAGATATTGTTTTGAATTTTATTAAGTTAAACTTTATGTTTGTTAATGGAGCCGATAATTTACCATTAAATATCGTTATGTATATAATCTAAGGTGTATACATATAGGCACATAAAAGGGAAATATACCATTTTTTTGAAATGTGAAACTCATCTGCATGAGGTGCATCTTGCCAGCTAACAAACAAGGCTCAGGCGCTTAACCGATGGCGTAATATTCATTCGCATTTACCGGACCCGGATTGGGAACGCAATCACTAGTGCGCTGGAATCGATATTCAAACGTGGTAGAGCCAAGCAGCAGCTTTTGCTGCTTCTCGAATGGGCCGACTCGTCCGGGATAGTACCACGACCTCGCACAATATTGGCGTAAAGTAGAGGCATCTTGTGCCTTTGCATTTCGTTCGGTGAGTGAGGTAACCGGAGGTCCACTCCCTCTCCCCATCCCTACTCTTCATCCTACCTCCCATCTCCTAAATATTCTGCAAGTCCTCTAGTGTAGCATACATACAAGGGTTTTGCCATAAAAATGCGCTAACCAACTTGTTTTGCCTTGCATGGTGAGTAATGGGCAAAACCCTCCATGGGTTACACTACTACATGTCCTACTCCGTGGGTATTGAGAGACTACTTATTAAAATAAATACAAATCTGTGATGTATTTTCAATACTGGCGGAATGTTAAATGTTTGTATCGGAGAGACAGTATTTGAATTGCTTACAAATAATTGTTGGTGATCTGGATGTACATATGTTAATTTGCAATTTATGTCTATATAACGCCACCGTGACATATGCCATACGTGAAAAATATTATTCTTGGCAAGCTGATCGTTGAGCACATTGTAGTTCCCCTAGCATTGTTATAGAGATGCTGCTCCCTCATCACTAGTCTATGTGAATTTGAGTTCGAAATATGTATCAGAGTTTTTCCGCTATCAGCCGGTTGCCAGAGCCTTGTCCGTTTCTCAAAAGGGAGCACCTCGTACGATGGAGGTTGACATTTGAGGAAGAAGATATACCATTTTGAATTTGTCCCCAATGAGTATTAAATTATAATGTTACAAAACTTATTAAATACTTGGTCCGAACGACTGGTAGTAATTCTTGGAATGGACTAAATTATTGATAATGCAATGCCTATGTAGCAATAGAAACTAACCGTGTATCGGGGTTATCAAAGATAATCCGCTGTCTGTTATCTCTAAAGCTGTATAAGCAACCACTGGTTTGATATATTCTAATAGCAGTACACCGCGAAACTAATTATTTCACAACTTTTTAAGTACGATTTTTAATTTGACTCCCCATTTCAACACGCATGGTCATAAATATCCTACCTATGTCAGGGGCCTATAGCCAGCAGCAGACTATATGCGTCGATAGTATTTTCGTATGCGGCGCGTCTTGTCCTAAAATTGCTCTTGATCCTACAATTGGAAATATTAAAGATGTTTATCTATGACTTCGTCTGATTCTTTCCCCATGTCTATAGTGTTCTTTTATCTTGTATTCATCTTATAGCAGATGTCCTATTTTTACATTAAAATCCCCCATTATTGTTAAATGTTTGTATATCTCCATTGCTTAGTCTATACAGTTATAAAACGAAGATTTTTTAATTTCTTGACTATTGTATGTTGCTATATAGAGCTTGTTTCCGTGTGGCTATCGGAAGTAAAGAATAGCGCCAAGCCTGTCTGACCATAGGTACGACACCTATGGTGGAAACTGCTAGTAACAGTAGAAAAGTCTAACATCTGTAGGATATTACTGTGTGGTGTCGGTATAAGAGAATCCCATATGATGAAAGGTAAAAAAAGTAAATGGCCCCAAGTCCCCGACGGCCTTTCTAGCCCTGGCTATGGTGCCAGCCATGGTAAGGACAGGAGGCAGGAGGTGCGAAGAACTCTGTAGTACTCTGTAGTCTACTCTGAAGTACGAAGACAGGGGGAGGACTCGATAACCCTCAAATCCGGTAACTTGTTTTACTACCGGCAGAGTGACAATGTGTCCCAAAGAGCTGTCGGGTTTTTCGTCCACAGGTCTCTCATCAACAAAGTGATAAAGGTCGGAAGTGTGTCGAGAAGGGTCGCGTACCTTATACTCAGATTAATCAAAAGGTATTCGCTGAATGTCATACAAGTATACGCACCAACCACACACACCCTGATTATGAAGTGGAGGCCATGTATGAGGATATTTCAAGAGTCATGCATTGCTCTAAGACTCACTACACTGTGTTGATGGGAGACTAACGCAAAAGTAGGTACGAAAAAAGACGATGAGCTGATAGTGTGCAACTTTGGAGTACGGCAACGAAATCCCGAGAGGGCAACAGCTGGACTTCATGGCAAAGGAGGGATTCTTTATGATGAAAATTGACTCAGTTGAAAAAGTAGTGGTGAGTGTTTGGTGGACCAGTGCTGGTGTCATACACTACAGCTTTCTAAGATCTGGCCAGACGATTATGACTTCCTTGTATTGAATCATGTAAATCAAGTAAATCATGATGGAAAAGCTAGCCGTTAAAAACCGAGACTGGTCAATTGCTCTAGCCCACTGCTGCTTCATGACAACGCTGGAATCGCTACTTCACGACATTTGGTCGCTAAATTAGAGGAGCTGCGATTGGACTGTTTCCGACATCCAATATCTATAAAATTGCGAAAGTGCATATACAATAATGGTACATACTTCGATTAAAAATATACTATCATAAAAAAAATTATTTTCCTTTTTCCATAATACATAATATAAGAAATATTATACTACGAAGGAACACTTCTCTGCCTATAAATGTACATCACTTTTACATGTCTTTCGTATGTAGATTTAAATTACGATAGGCCATTTTTTAACTATACTTATATACTATAGTGATTTCGGGGTTTTTCAAAAAATAATTTTCGATAAAGATTTCGGTTCTATTATTCGTTTAATTTAATTATGGTTACATTTCTATAAATTGCATGTCTGCACATTGTGGTTTTGTTCTCTTTGAAACCGTAGAAACTAACTTGCAGTTAAATCCGCTGCCGCAGCGTCGTACATTGAGGTTGTTTAGCTTAAAAAATCGCAAGGCTCACAAATATTCGAGATGAGGTCTTTGATTAGCCGTGAACATTTACCGGTTGCTCCTTTACTTTTTCTTCTCAGATAGAATAGCGATACTTTTTACCAGTTTCGTTGGAAATATGCCAGAAACCTTCGGCACTAAATTGGCCTTTAACTCAATGGAACGTTAAAAGTCGAATTATACTTAAACTGGTCGGAAAGCATTTAAGCTTGAGAGAGAACAAATAGGCATAGTGATAAAGTGGTTTCCTGTGATACTAATGTTCTTTCCACAATTATACTATCAACAAAAATACCTAAGAATACATAAATATATAAAAATAACTAGATAACACTGAGCCGAAAAGGTACAGCGTTAGCAGTTTCCAATCCAATTGTGCTTTGTCACACGGAAACAACAATTCATTCAACAGCTTGTCATACCATCATGCGAAATTGTTGCGCATGCTTGTGATTATTGTGAAACATAAGAACAGCTTTTTTGATTAATATAAAGTAATAGACAGTATAACAGAGGTATGCGTAAACCTGCCTAACTAGATTGAAACTCATGACGTTTTCTATGTATTTATGAATACTGAAGATAACATCATGCGTTCGTGTGTGTGTGCTTGCATGTGTGCTAGTAATGAACGAAAACGTACACTTTATGTAACACAATGTTGAAAACTATCAACCTTATGTCACTGTGATAAGGTTTTAAGATTTTCTAAATAATTTTTCCTGTTATATATATTACTTAGAGATTTCGTTCTTTTGGAATTGGAAAAAAATATCTAATATAATGAAGCATAGGTATATATTATTTCCTGCCGTCACCTAAATACTTATATCTTCGATATATATAGGTACAACTACAGAGTAAAAGTGATATATGAGTCTGAATGATAATTTTCACTACACAGGACAGGTAACCTTAGCTTTGTTTGAAAAGTATACGACCATTTTTGCTAAAGCCTCACATAGATGCGACTGTCACCCGCCACCCTGTTGGAAGCCATTACTCTTTTCTGGAATTTATCTTAGCAAAACAAGAAAAATGGGTCTTAAGGCCACCCAAGTAATGAATGTTTCATTACATAATTATTGGTTGTTAATTCTTATCATTATAAGTGATAATTTAAATATTTTTAGTATATTATTATTAAAGTTGTTTAATATATTTTCGTGTAAATGAATATTGTATTTGTTGATTAATAATAATTGTCCGTATTTTACGGGTCATCATTATTTTATGCCTTTTCCTTTTTCGGTTAGGACGTATTGAATTTTTTTTTAACACACTACTGGTATGTTGTTTTTCGGTTTCTTGTAACGAGTGCGGGTTATGTATTTGTATTATAACCCTAATTAATCTGCAGTTTTATCAAACAACGACCAACCTTATGATTATCGATTCTTTTAATCATTCATGATACGTGCTTTACTTTGTGAACAACAAACACGACGTGATCGATTTAAAAAAAATGTGTGGAATTGTGAGTGGTGTAACAACTTTAGTAATAGGAGCAGTGTTGGTTGTGACCAGCACTGTGGTAACATTTGTAGTCGTTCCTGGTGTTATTGAAAATTTGATTTTAAATGTAAGTTTTTTTTTATTAACATTTAAATTTTCGATTGTGCTGTGTCGCGTAGATAAAACGAAAGAGAAATCATCACCCGATACCTTCTTTGATGATATTGTTATAAAATCTTCTAAGATAAATTCGAAGACAATTCCCATTTTCTGTACGTATCTCTAATATAAGGATAAACACAATATGTCTATTAATGAGCCATTTAGGAACTAGGAAGCCTGCCTAGTGATCGAATAAGGTTATTTGCATACTATGAAAGAGACACCCTGCCCCGTAACTACCACTATGGTTCTACTACAGAGCAAATTACAATACACTTCTTACGCAAGGTACTATGATCGCTGCACTACCTTTGATGGCCGTAACTCAATTTCCCACCTCGAAACGTATAAAAAACTATCTGTACTCAACATTATTTCAGTTTTTAAAGACGTCCCACCAAATCTATTCTATTTAACCATTCAGATGCGGCGCCACCTAGCTGTGTAATATTAATTTCTCAAAGTATATATAAACGCAATAATATTTCCTTTTCCTTCTGCTAAATTATACTTACGGTTTGGTTAGAGTCGTTATCGTCTCGTGTTCAGGTTACTAGATTTAATTTAATAAGATTAGAGTGGTTTATGAATTTACCAAGTGATCGCTAGTGCAGGAGCACATCGTAAGGAAACCTGAATGTCTGAGAAATAATATTATTATTTCTGAATGAAGTGTACGGTAACAGACAGCCATCTATCCTTTTATACCATACATATTCTGAATAAAAGTTATCAAGTCCCCTAACATACTCCGGAGCAAAGTGGCGGACCCTTCCCGCCTTCAAAACTATCTTAAATATTGGGAAGCAACCATTGCTAGGCAGTTATACAGGCTGCTAGTTTACTTCTAAATTACTTAAGATTCGATACCATTTTGTATGAGACATAATATATCTTACCGTACAAAACCGACTAAAAGAAACGAACAATGTTTGACATACGTATGTCAAAATTTTTTAATAAATAAGAAATCAACTCCATTCGCTCTCTAGTATTCTATTGAAAGTATTGTATTTCACAGTTTTATATTTGTATAACTAGTCTGGTCATAATTTTACAATTTATAAAGGTTTTACTGTTTTCTGAATTCAAATTTGGAATGCTTTAATAGTGTAAGAAACGTGATGATAGTTAAATGTTATTATGGTGAGGCGGCCTAAACCTGTCGCGAATTATAAATAAGACTTGAAACTAGGTGCTTACTGCCAATACCCTAAATCAGTCCCTGCAGCATTAGTAGGTGGATTGATCACACTTGGATCAATCAGGCTTGCTGTCTCGATACGCTGGTGAAAGACACATAAATGTGCTCTTTCTATGATAATTTTGATGACTTTCCTTTATGTTTCGCGTACTAACTCATTCCAGATATAAATAAATTAAAAGTCTTAGCAACCACCACAGTTAATATTATTATACTTCATGGTCCATTATACAAATATTTAACGACACTACTTAACGAACATCTACCCGAAAGAAGTCGCGAATACAGCTAGTTTATCAATGGATTTTAATTTGTGTTTGTGTTTCAATGTTTTAGGAGGTGGTATTACTGGATGATTCTATACAATTGGAAAGATTCATAGATGTGCCATTTCCTTTAAATTTCACAATAAGGGTATTTAACATATCCAATACAGAGGAAGTGCTGGCTGGAGGAGTACCGGTGGTGACCGAAGTAGGGCCTTACATTTACAAGTATGTTCCGTAAATTAATGTAGTTAACTGCTGCTGTCAGTGACAGAGACACAATATTTAAATCTAAAAAGTTTAAAGCGAAAATGTCTTCGCAAATCCAATGAAGCTTTCATTCACGAAGTCTTGTGAGGCCGGCATCACAGTAACGTCTCGTCCATACTCAAATGATAGAAAAGACCGCATCAAAACTTTCATCTTCATATTTCCTGTGTTATGTTGAAAGATTGACTTCACAATACATATATCTATCAGTCTATCGGATGATAGAACGAGGTGGACGTGGCTTCGTCACCGGGTTTTCTCCCAGAGAATGAAAACCTTTTAGTTTCCTTTTACCATAACCACGAGAAGAAAAGTGCTAGCCGATTCTTACGTCGCTTATCAATGTCAAAATTAATAATGAAGTAAATATTTTTAATGTTGTTCCGGGCTCGATCGTCATTTCAGTAGTAATATATAGGCTGAGAAGATATTTAGGCTGTCCCTGTGTCACTAACACTGTATCCGAATATTCCTTCGATCTTTTTGCACAGTTACATCGGGTATGTGTGGCCTTTGGTTTCAGTTAATACTAACGGCAATAGCTTCTGACGTAAGTCGCCATGGTCATAATTGTCAGTCATAAGGATTATTTATCAACCACAATAGCCGAATGGTTAGGGGATCTGCCTCCAAATCAGAGTTGTATTGGAAAGGGCATACGATAAGTACCGTAAAATTAGTTTCATTTCAATGTCTTGTATTCTCGAAAATATACAAGAAATAGTAAATATTAGGTCGGGGAAAAAGTTTTTCGTATTTTATATTTTATAAGTACAAAAGTTGGAGTAAAATCCCTTTAGGTTGTACTGTTTGTATCTGGCTTTTTTATACCATTAAATAGAGGAAATTTTAAAAACAGAAACATAAAAAGTAAAAACGGTCCCCGCCATTTTTCTATTGTTTTTCTGTCCGCTAAGATGAGTGAATCTAAAAAAAAAGATCGAAATTCGATACATTTTGAAGTTTTATTACAAAAAAGGTAAAAATATGATACAAGCCGCGAAAATAGTTCTTTTTTGGTTTATTGTCTTGACGTGGTGTCAGTAAGAGTAGCACAAAATTGGTTTAAGCGTTTTCCGTCCGGGAATTTTGATGTCAAAGATGAAGCTCGTTGCGGATAAAGTCAATGCCATTTTTGAAAAAGTGGAGAAGATCGGCATATTCGTAGTTACAACAAAGCCGAAGAGCATGGCACAAAACAATTTTGAATAAGTTGGGATATACAAAAAGGCTCGTATTTTGGATGCCTCGCGAGCTCACTGAAAGAAACCTATTGAATTGTGTACTCGGTAGCAACTTTAGTGGTCAGGGCGCTCACTTTAGTTTCATAGAGCGCGAGTGACCTGGGTTCGATCCCCGGTGCCGGCACCACTAAAATTGTTAATAGCAATTTTAAGTGCTGTAAATACAAGTCCTCGGCGGTAAAGAAAAACATCGTGAGGAAATCTCCATGTCTGAGATTTAATAAAAAAATTATTTCGAGGATATGTGAAGCCCGCCAACCCGCACTGGAGCAGCGTGTCGGGCCCTCACCCGGCTCCTGAACCCTCTCTGATAATCGTATTAGGGAAGGAGGCCTTTTCCCAGCAGTGGGCACTTCCAGGCTGCTACTTTTACTACTTTTTTGCAACTCTTTATTGAAACGTAATGAAACTGAACTATTTTTGAAAAGATTATTCACTGGTGATAAAAAGTGGATTACCTACGACAAGAGCGTGCGAAAAAGATCAATGTCAAAGGTCAGTCAAGCTTCACAGACTATAGCGAAACCCGGATTAACTCACAAAAAAGTGATGCTGCCCTTCTAGGGCATCGTTAATTATTGAGAGAGCTTGATTTTCATCTGTTTTAGTCTCAAAATTCTTTAGGTAGTATTAGGTTAACATCAAAAGTAGACTGACAAAACTTGTCACATACTTGTTTTTTTGATCAGAAGCCCCAAAATTTCTATAGCAATGGGATTATGATACTACCTACAAAATGGCAACAAGTTATCGAACAAAATGGCACATATATATTATGAACAATAGTAAATAAACTCTGATAAAAATATCCTGTATTTATATAAATGCCTTTTTTTAAATTAGACTCCATAAACCAGCTCACTATATGGTCGAGGGGTAAGTCTTATGCTAACGAACTAAATGTGAAACTCATTAACTTTACCAAATACCGGATCTATATTTACCTATATAAATTTAAATATTGCTATTTTAAAACTTTATTCTACAAGTTTTTACAATGTTTTGTCATTATTACTCTACTTGTTGTTGACATAGCGTGATGATTAGTTTTAGTCATAGGCATTCTAACCGAATAGTGAAACCGGTATCGAAAACAGTGCAACAAACAGTTTTTGCAGGATGCTTGAACAAACAGAGAAGAAATTGAGGGTTACAAATCGTTTATTGTCATTTTCTTTGTTTTTACAGTTTTATAACAGAATTGTTTATACTTTCAGGTTATACCAAAGCAGGGAAATAGAGAGCATAGAAGAGGATACTGTTACGTATAGGCGACACGACCGCTTCGAATTCGACCCCGAGAGTTCGTACCCTAACACAGAGAATGATACTGTAACAATCGTCAATGTGCCCTATCACGTAAGAATTTTGCGTTTAAATTTATAGGTAATAGAAAAGCGGTATAAGAGAGAGTATGCTTACTTTTTTTTCGTAATGTCAATATTACCTCCTCGCAGTGCGACCTACTTACTAACGGACAAGGCTTTATTGAATTAGTGATGGTGGAAAATCTATCCGATATAATATGGCGAACCCAAATCCTACAGACTAGTGATGGGGTCGAGCATCTTTAGAGTGAGGGTGCCAACACAGCGTAGAGATTATGGGTAAATCTTCTATGCACGGCGTGAAAACTTCTATTGGCTATTTCTATTTTGTCAACGTTTGTATGTGTAAGTGAACATTATTTACAAAAGAGCCATTAAGACTGTAAGACGAATGACACGAAGTATGTTACGAAATAAAATGTAAAAATTTACGTATGAGTCGGTCAAAATTAGTAGTAACTTTTTATTTTATTTTAGTTATTTATTATTGAGTAAAGTTTGTTTTCATTGACCCGATCTGACTAACCTTTTGAGCAAGAAATTAAATACCACAAAATGTCCTACTTCGTACTTTCTTTTCTTTTCTAAATAATCCTCGTCTTATTTCTAATTATTTTTCGTTCTCAAAGTTACTTTTAACAGACGAAAGACAAGATACGTGAATGATTAATTTAAATAAATTTATAATTAAGTTTTATGTTCTGGCGATGCCGTACGGCGGGACCAGACATTTTACTTAGGGTAATTGTGCCTGTGCATTGTCCACGTCTCGTTCTTGACCATTTAACGAACCATTCTTAAAAATGGCCAATAATGTTTTAACAACACGCACACCTATACAAAAAGTATCTATTGTCCCCGGGATTTCATATGCACTAAAAAATACACAAAGTATCGTCAGTTGTCTTCAATTGTAAAAAAAGTTATAAAATTAGTGGTAAGTTATACTATGGTTTGTTTCAATAATAATTGAAAAGTTGTACTTTAAGACTGAACTTACCCAGTAATTGCGCTGTCTCTCGATGCAAAATATTCAAAACAAAATTTTATATCAGAAATTTACAACCAATCATAATCGTATGGGCGTCTGTCGAGAATCTATGTTATATATTTACCTCGAGTGTACTACAAAATCTCAAGACGAATGTATTCAACTAGTAAGTGTCTTTGCCAGCGATGATCTTAGGGACCGAGATGTGGTCTTCTACTCCAGGCGGTATGGAGAAACTCAACGTTACTTAGGAAAATGCTATGCTCGGTGTTTCTGTACGAGATAGTATTTGCAACGAACTAGGAACTGCACCAGAACTAAGGTAACGGACATAGTCTTGAAGATCAGCAAATACACAAGATGAAGTGACGATGAACGATCACGAGCCTGTGTTTGTCAATCTTTAGAGGTAAAACTGGAAGTCAACGTGCGCCACGTTGAATTCTGTGGACTTATGACAGGTTATAATGTTAAGGGTGATGATTTTTCTATCAAAGTCTATTGTTTCAGCTAATAGACGAATACAAGCACACGTGTTCGAATACTGAATTTATTAGTCGGAAACCAGTAAAATCGGCGTTTTGTGATTATTGTTGAGATACAAGAATACCAATAATAATTATTGGTCCTTGTCATCATCATTTTTGGGCTGTTTCTTAATCAATACCACAAGCTACAAGTAATAAAACGTTCAACTCAACCCGAGACTTTTAATTATCAATAGGTACGTCTAATTAGCAAAATGCCCAACTATCGTCTGATATTAACATCTATATAGCAGAATGCACAATGAAGAAATGAGCTACTAATTACTCATAATGTTCGGACACTCAGACACGATCATTACTTCATATTATAATATCCCATACATTACATAAAGGTCTATAATCACCGATTTCCCAATTACCTGTCGATTATTTTACACTAGTTTAACGGAATACGAGTATTTTATGTAATTAAATACCGAAATACTTATGTAATTTAATTACCTATACGTGTTTTGAAAGTACAGGTCGTTACGCACGTTCTGATATGGACCGAATTATTTTCAAAGATAAATGATTACATTGTTTTCTCTGATAAATGTTGTATTGGCAATAGGTACAAATCGAAACCTTTGTTAACAGTACTTGGAAATTAGTATTGAGATATAATTTTATTGTAGATAGAATGATTATTTATTTGTTTTGAATTGATAGTATTTTGGGTTCCGTAGTTTATTATTTCTATAAACTGTTTGACCTAGAAACTTGTAACCATTCTGAACGACAATGAATTCGTGTACCCTATGATAAAAGTTTTAAGTAATGGATGCACAGATGCGTAGTGTAAGACAACTACGGAACACTGCCCTATCCGGGGTTCGACACGCACAGTACTCTTTGTCCATTTTTTATCTTTGTTTATCACCATTTTGTAGTTATAATCCATTATCAGATACAATTTTCCTCAAAGGCTACATATTTCTTACATAGTATAAAACAATGTCTGTATGTCTGTGCACGATTTTCTATTTTGAAAAATTATAGTAAAAGTCAAAACGTATATTTCTTATGATTTCAAATTTGATGTCCGAAATTGAAATTACACGTTCTAGACTCGTTACTACAAAAGTTTAAAACAAAAAAAAATGTAAAAAATATATGAATTCTGTACTTACAAGAATGGTTTCTGTGAAGCGTTGTTGTGTGAAGCTAGTTACTTACACAACCAATAGTACCAAAATCAATAAAGTTAATTTGTAATCTGTTTAACCTGATTTGCGTGAATCACTAAATTGACATCTTTATATATACTATATTTTAAGACCGCTTTTCACTATACTCCTACTTCTATTTGAAAAGAGTTCATTAATATCATTATTTAGCCCATAAAGGTATCCAGGAGACGATAAACTTTGAAGATTCCAGCCACTGATATAATGTTATTATCTTCTGCTGATGATTGACTAGTATTAATTTGTACATTTATATTATAGCGATAAAGCCTTGTTAAGGTCAATTTATGACTGCTGCATGTAACTGAACCGGCAGGACTGGGGAATTACCACGCACTCGTAGAATGGACGAGAAGCGTTAGTAATTTCTTACTACTTCACTAATCCCGTAGCCGTAGATGAATGAAAAAATTACACACCGCCGGGTGGGTGTACCCTGGGTAAAAAGAGCAAAAATCCTCGCTCTTAACATTTGTGGGGCCATAACTCGAATCTTAATTCCATACTTAAATGTAAGATAGTAATGCATTACATAAATTACTTTGATGCATGGTAGTGTTGTATACTGTAACAATAAACTTTTATAATACAATAATTATCAAATATCGACATTAGTAAAGTAAAGTAGAACGTTTGAGTGCATGGGAGCTGGGAAAGGTCCGCCTTTGAAAATATAATATTCTAGTCACCTTCTACAAGACTACAACATCTGTGCATAACCTTTAGAACCCTTTGAATGAATTTGAGGAACACTTGACTATTTTTAAGTTATTCGGATTCTATCTATCTTTCAATCTGTCTTGCGATGTCTTTAAACATTATTAATAAAATTTTGGCAAGCGAATGATTAGAAGTGTTCAATGTGGTTAAGAGCATCGCGAATGTTGTTTGGCGAAATTATCTTAAGTAATCTTTTTTATTTTAATAAGACTGTTAATAGGAATGTCCAAAATTGTTTTTGTTTCGTATCACCAATATAATACATTTTAAAGGGAATCTTACCCGTTAAACATAAGATAATATAGCTGGCGTTACATTCTATCGGAGGCCATCGCGGCTACATAAGTCTCCGATTTTGTTCGAGCCAGTTTCCTTCACAGGGTATTACCGTCGTGTTTCTGGGTCAACCCTGCGAGAACAAGCCAAATGAAGTAGGCAGAATACGAAAGATAGCACAGGCCTGATTCAAAAGGGAGTAGTAATTGCGTAATCAAAGACATCAGTATTGCCGGCCAATCATGGAATGAAAGGTGATCCTCACTCCAACAGCTGCGATGCGGTCGTCTAGTCCCGGCGAAAGCATCATCATCAATATCGCACGATGCAAACACAGTACAGTTCCTTCGAATTACATTTTACATACGCGTAGGATGCAAAAAGAGGAATGCACCCAGCAAAAACCCCGAAAGTTCGTTACCGTGTATGTAGATGCTCCACCATAACTACTCACACAAGATCGTGTGCAATATGGACGAGAGACGGAATAACTCGACGTTGTCCGGTTTGAAACATACGGAGAAATATCACTTCCAATTCCGTCGCTAAATCCATCTTATTTCTCCTAATATACAGACAACCGTTTTTCTTTGTTTTAAAAGAAGTGCAAACCATGAAAGAAATTTATTTAAGAGTAATATTTTTTTTTATGGGAAAGGCGGCAAACGAGTAAGCGGTTCACCTGATGGTAAGTGCCAACATACATCTGTAACATCAGAGGTGCTGCAGATTGCCGGCCTTTAAGGGTATTTGGGAGATCGGTAGGACGATGAGGAAGGAGATGGGTAGGACGATGAGGAAGGAGATGGGTAGGACGATGAGGAAGGTGGCCTCTTGTTACCTTACTCACCGAACGAAATTAAAAAACACAAGATGCCTCTACTACACGCCGTAGGTGTACGGTAATGAAAGATGTAGGCTCCTGTCACTTTCTATCGTTCTACCCAGATAGGCAAATGTTGTAATTCAAGATGAAGTACATTTTAATAATACTGTAGGTCTTTTGAAAAAGGTAACACGGGGAATATAAAAACCAATGCTATAAACCCTGTAGTGATGCAAAACAATGTAAAAATTAAATCTTTGGCGATGAATAGGAAAATTACAGTGGTTTGCAGTTTTATACATTCGGAGCCAATGCGGTCCCTCTATCCATATGGATGATGCACTAACTGTTTAGAGGTTAGAAACCTCTACGTATAGTTTTCAGAGCTCCATAGAACCCCATATGAAAGAAGTGTTCATCTGATAACTGCTCGTGAAGCAAGTAGCTATCCGGTTGGCCAGACTAGTATGCCCGATGTAAAAAATGTCTCACACAGTTCTGTCCGATATTTTCCTAGGAGTACTATAATACTGATCCGTATTGTGCATCTGTAGATGATAAAAGAAGACATGTGATTGAAGACATCAAACGCTTGTTGATGAACACAGAACAAGATTGTTTATATGACTAGGGCTCGTTTGGGGAGCGGGACTTATGTAACAAACATTTATGTAAATAAGAAACTGTGGCACACCAATTCTCACTACAGAACACACGGAGTTTACACCCTTTACCTGAACCATTTAGATCCTATTACTAAGATAATTCTCTAACAAATGAAGTGCTGGCTCTCTTGAGTCAAACTGTTTTAATTTATTTGGTAAAGTTAGATAATCAAACACATCTAGTACTATAAGATTACTAAATTAAGTACTAATTTACTACTAAATTATATATTAATAAGCTGTAATATATATTATCTATAAATATGTTTACTGTTAAGACCTAGACATAAGTTGTGAAAGTAGTTGTATGCAAAGATATGTTTCGTGTTTGATAGTATTTGTTTTCTACGTTCATTCACGCATAAAAGACTGAACTGACTGAACAGATATGAAAACAAATATTGGCAGAGACGTAGATAATGTTATGGAATAGGATATACGAGTAGAATAATTTTTATCACAATTAAGAGAGAGTCGCCTGAGACAAAATTTGTGCGGGAGAAACCGCGAGCAGACGCTCGTCTGCTTATATTTCTAGTCACATGTGTAAAGACACACATCAAAAAGTCATAACACACATAAAATTTTGCCTATGTGCGAATTGTTTTGCATTGTTTTATATTTAAAAAAAAAAATATTTTACTAATTTCAGTTTTGTATTGGCGCCTTACTTCTGCAAACATTACAATATACAATTAATTATTACAATTTTAAATTGTTTTTCCTAAATGCTAAGAGATAAATCATCTCGACTAGACCAGCCTTGATCTTTAATATTCAACTATTTAGTATGCAGTATTAAAAATACACAAAAACATTATTAGTTCTAAGAACCACCTTACTATATAACGTGTTTTATTTAATTCACATATCATTTCGTGTATGAGATGAAATCGGATGAGATAAGATACATATTGTATTTATATATAACGTGTCACAGCGTCACTACTAAGCGCATACTACTAATATGGCATAAATCACTATTTTGTTGGTTTATACTTTTTATTAACACATTCGGTATATTTCTACTGTTTAAACGTAAAAAGTAAAAAATCTAAGTAGAGATTAGAGGTCAAAAAAAGTCTTTGCTACCTTCGATTAAAAATAACTTATAATACTTTTATTTCGAGTTTTAAGCTTCGTTTTAAACTCATCCCGACGGTGAATAAACGTTTATCTCGAATTTGTTCGATTAAAATATATAAAGATAACGATTAACGTATTGATTGTATAAAACAATGGTTGCAACCAACGCCTCATGAAAATTTAGTGTTTCGACCGCTTTGCCAAGTTGGATTTGTTTAAATAATAGATTATTTTACAGAGACCGATCGAAAATTGGACTGTCCTGAATGTCCTAACATAAGTACCAATCTGCTTGTCAAAAGCCAATCAAAAAGCAATGTAAATGTCCAGTGGGACATTTATGGACTGACTAAGACCAAGGACCAATACAAATAGCTGACTTCGCGACAGTATATCTAAACTAACTTATGGAAATAACTCAATCATAAGTGTAGTACGTATGGTACGTACCTACCTGTAATTTTATATTTGTCTTTACAACTAAGTGACAGTCAGAGGAAGCCTTGAAACCGGTTAAGTTAAGAAACTGACAAAACTATCTCTCTCTATACTATATCTATCTCTAAACTAATGACTTAACCAACGTCAAAGTCGACCAGGGTTCTTTACTTTTACTATTAAGTTTTAATTTTCGTCAATAACTTAATTGAAAGAATTTCAAATATGTACTTAGAACCATTTCATGTTTTTAACTAATAAGTGTACTGTACAAGTAATTCAGTCTATGGAGAAAACAAGATTTTTGCCTATTTGATTTTCTTGCGTTTGTAATACCGTATAGGACAACCTTGTATTCAATTTATAGGGGTATATTATTGTCACGAATACTCGATAACGTACTTGTCAACTATGTGTATAAGGGTGGGTCCGCATTTGTAACACTGCGTCGGACCGGTCTGTGTGGCATAGCTATAAGACTTGTTTCTTGTCTGGGCAATTCTGACTCGGCCTCGAATCATGTCACAATGAAATGTCATAAGGAATCTCTAGGGGAAGACTATACTAGTATATTTGCGCCATTTGCCGTAGAGACGATTGGTCTGTGGGAATTTGACTCTTTGCTGCTTAAGAATTATATCCCCGTCAATCGTGTAGTAGCCGGTATCAAATGGGCTGGTTCTTTTCTCACTCAGAGATTAAGTTTATCATTCAGAATGGAAATGCAGTCAGCGTTCTTGATACCATGTCATGCCATCCAAAGTAGAGCTTTATTATAATTTGAATTATAGTAATACACATAAATACTTATATAAATATAATTGTTGAATTGTTTCTGTAAATAATACATAATATAGTCTACATCAGTAGTATTAAAGTGGAAAATGCGTAAATGGACTATAACATGAAGATGCTAAAATTAAAAAATAACGCTTAAACGCCTCTGGATCTGTCTATTTTTTTAAATTTACCAGTTTGAAATGTGAGTGACTCGGGAATAGAGACACGGTCGTCTCGCGCTGGCAATGTACACGTTCAAACACTTACAATGTGTGCACGTATACTAAGTGTTTGAACGTATACATGGCAAGAGACATATGTGCACACATGACGAATTCGTCATCGTCAAAATTTTAACTATGTGGGCAAAGCTGTAGGCGGTCGCTATCATACCAATGCCAAAATAATTAATGTTGTGCGATGTACGAGTACACTATCTATAATAAGAGGATAGACATGAAAGGCACATGAAACATTGTTCATCCTCAGCCACTTATACAAACAAAAGAAAGTCGTGTGTAAGGCGTTTAGCATTTTTGTATTAATAATTCTCCAAGAAACATTTATTCAACTTCAATGAATTTATGTTAAATTAAATGTGAATTCTTATCATAATAACGTTCTTAACCGTATTTAAATTATTTTCTATCTTTAAATATAATCAGTACATAGTTAGCAAAAATGTCACGTATTTTATACAACCGGTTAACGAGGAAGAAAATAAGTAGTTGTAATTTAAATATTGGTAGGAAAAGCTGTATTATCTGTAATATACCAAAACAATACTGATATCCTTTTGCTTTAAAAAAAGTAAATTCATTTGTTTGTGATTTGTTGTAGCGTGTTGGCGATACTGGAAAAAATTTAAATAAGGGCTGCATTAAAAGTATGATAAATTTCACTACGGAACAAGTCAATCAATATTTACGGGACTCGTTCGGGGTAAATGCTCTCCGGCGTATTCTACAGTAGCACGATGGTGCACCGCATTTAAACGTGGAAGAACATGCAACAAAGATGACCATCGTTCAGGAGGCCCTACGACCATGACCGTTAGTGACTAAAGAAATGGTAGTGTGCATAACATTTAACATGAATGGTCGGAGATGGAAGAAAGGTACGCGTTGGGTACCCAGGATGCTTACTAAAATGCAGAAACCAACTAGATTATATTACCAGAGGCTTTTTGGAATTGCTGCAACAAGGTCCTGGTCCGTTGTTTGTCTCGAATGGACTAAACGTAGTTTCACTGTTTTGCCATAACCACCAATAGTGGCCACGGCCGGATTAAACCATGTATATATTTAAATTATAGTTAAGCACTAGTTAATGCCAGTCAAGAAAAGACCTGCACATGATCTGCTATAAAGTCAGGCTTAATCTCCTAACGTGTACCTAACATATACCCGGCCCTTTTTTTTATAAGATTGGGGTAATAAACGAGCTAACCGTCTACCTTCTGCAGCTTATGGTCATCTTCAAATAATTTCAATCGAAGAATAGAAATACATGCGTTGTCTCACACTTGAGGAAGCTACGATGTTTTTTCACCGCTGCATAGAAGCGGGGTCAACCACTAATCAACGGCTTATTCTACGCCGGCCGCTCTTGACTATCTCTCTACCTCTACTCTACCTCTTCCTCTCCCTCCAGCCAAAGAGGCGTCGGTTTAGATGTGTCTACAATCGCACTTAGGTAATGAAATAATGGGGAAGCAGCACTAGCCACCCGGCCCCCAGTGGCGGGTATCCCTGGCTCCACCGCCTATCACCTTTTGGCAGCGGTGTTTAAGCAGAGCTGCGCATCATAATATCGATACTCCTTTCTTTATGTTTTATCTACAAATATTATACTTATGTGTATCTTGTCCTGTCCCTATATCGCGCCGCATATTTTTTATTTCTTTGTAGTTATAACTTTTTTTTTCATTTAATGCAGTTATACTACATATTTATCTAGTAAACACGGTTTAAAACACTTTTCTCATTTAACACGTGAATTAGGAGATAGTAAAGTAAAACAACTTTCTTCTTTCTGTCTACTTATTTACTATACAATGTCGAATTGTTATTTAGTGAAAAATACTTTACAAATCGCATGTATTTACGTTTACGAATTAAACCATTTATTTAAAAATTTTAAGTCATGTTTTCATAATTTTATCGCAAATTATAAAAGATAAATATACTCGTTTTCTCATGTCACCGCTAAAACATCTGGCTAAATATGAACTGTGATGACTGTGACTATGACTACTTAAGTGACGCTGGTAACTGGCATTAGCAGACAATAGTCAACTTTGCCTTAGGTTAATCTGACTCTGTCCGTAGCTAGCTGATAGGTAATCGTAGTACCAGACCCACCAGTCGAATCAGCACGCCTAAATTATAAATAATACAAAGACAACGCATGTTGTCGCAGGTAAACGCCGAATTAGATTAAATTCCAACCCTTCGCTTCAGACGAAGTTTATTGTACAGGCATGCCAACTGCTTTACTACGTAGATGCACGGTTCCAGTATACCAACAACTACTTGAGCGTAATTAAAAACGATTGAATTTTTAACTTCCGTGCCTGCTTATTCAGTTGACACCTTCACCTTTTTTCCTATTGATGAAGCAGAGATACGAAAACAACTTTTCTCTATCAAATCCAAAGCCGTGGGATGTGATGATGTGAGTAGGGCGATGGTTTTACATGGCCTTGAAGCTGTTCTACCCATAATAACGCACATCATCAATTTTTCACTGGAGCTTTTGTTATTCCTTTTCTGAAATGGACTGGCGGCAGACTTCTCCCCCATTTTAAACTAATTTCTATTCTATAATTTCCTTCTAAAGTTTTAGAAACGAAACGGTATGAAATATTCTAAGCTGACAGTATCAATTTTAATCGCGTTTTTCAATACATTTAATACCGTCGACAATGACAATGTACTAGCTCTCCTCTCTTGTTTGAATATCTGTTCTTCAGCCCAGGATTGGTTTATAGCATATCTTAGAGGGCGCCGACAATCTCAAAAATTTCCATCCAACCACAACTAAGGTTTTTCTTGTTCAATCGCTCATTTTGCCAATTATTGACTATGGTGATGTGTGTTGCGAAGACCTGTCCCAACATCACCTTAACACATTACATCACCTTGTTAAAAATTGCATCAGATACGTTAATGGTCTCCGCAAGTATGACCGCGAGTCTTCCTTTCGTGCTCGGTTCAATTCGCTTGCGCAGAAACGTGTGACATCTAAGTTTCAATACCAAGGTGATTCTCATAACTGTTTTCTCCGCTCTTCGGGTAGTCTAAGTTCGGGCAGTAAGTTGCTTACGCCTTTACACTGTGTCGGTTACACATTTACAAATCTAAATCATTTGCTCTCACATCTATAAGACTCTGGAACGAAATCCTTCTTGACATTAAAAAGCAACTAACAACTTTGCTTTTAAAAATAAAATCCGCAAACTCTACAAAGATGTTGCAAGTCGTAACAAGTATTCCTGACGTATATATTTGTTTGTTTTAAAGTATTAAAATGTATCATTTTATATGTATATTTGCATTTATTGTACGTATGTACATAGTACCTATTTATCTACGTATATGTTTTGATATTTATTGAATGTTACTTTTTTATTTTGACAGCTGCACCGCCACTTTAATACGTTGGTCTCTGCTTAAGCTAATGGTTGACTGGGAGAAAATGCATTTAGGCATTATGTCCGGCATGTGTACCACTTAGTACATGGAAGTATATATAAATAAATAAATAAATTCGCGCATACCCCAGAACAGGCTACAGTCACTAACAGGAAACAACATCAAATTTCCCATACCACAGATCTAAGCTTCTGGATTCTACAGCATTAATATTTTTTTTTTTCAGGCAATTCTTCAAGTAGCCGAAAAATCGTTCCCCGGGCTGATGGGAATCCTCAACTCTGCTCTTAACGGAATATTCGGTCCCAACAACTTTCCTTTTCTACAAGTGACAATTCGGGATTTACTCTTTGGAGGAATATCAATTTGCCAAAACCCTGGACTACTTGGGGGAATCGCTTGCGCTCAAATCAGAAATATAGGAGCGTCTTCGAAAAATTTGGTTTTACAGGATGACGGATCGATTGTGTTCTCCCTGCTTTCTTACGTAAGTCTAATACACAGTATTTCAGTCTAGGCCTCGATATTATCATCAATTGATCAGTCACTATTAGCCAAAAGAAGATGGGCAGGTGTTTTAGCGAATGCAGTTAAAGATGCCTCGTTACTTAGATACTGTTGCTGGTCACAAGCCACATACATTTTTCTCGAAAATAATCTATGTTGCTTAGTGACGCGGTTTCCGATATACTTACAGTTACTTCAGTAACTAGTAGCAATCTCCTGAAGCCCTTTTAGGCCTTGCAATATTATCGAGTAATTGCTCGTTCTATTAGATATTACTTTCTTTTATACTATTTTCGTAAGATAAGAGAAAAGTAAACGTAATTATAGATAAAAATACAAATTTACCCATAATCACAGTTGCAGGCCACGCATATCTGTGTCAAATATCTTGTTCCCCTCATTATTAAAACTTGAGACTGAATGCTTGAAACCTTTTCATATCCTTAAAATGATTTGGCGTACATTTACTTGATACTAATATAGGTTTTGACCTACGCATCAATGAAATGAATAAGTCCAATAAATGTGTCATGTAAGCGAAAATGGGTTTGCAATTCGGTTTATTACTCTTGTTATGAAAAAGATCACAAGGAATTATTAAGCAATTGAGCATACTCTACGTTTTGAATTGTAACACCCATTACTTTTAAGAATTGATTTTTTAAATAAATATATTGCGCTTATATTAATTATCAGAGAGACGGCCAATGCATCATTATTTTCACTAAATACCAACGTGGTGCATTTTCATCCATACAAATATACCGAACCCAAATCCCAAAGTCTCGTGATAGGGAATAGAACCTTTATATGAAGGTACCGGTACTGCACTCATCAAGCCGCATGCCAATCGTGTTGACTATATGCCAATCTAGGCATCTGCTGGCGATCTGTAAGAGAGTTATATTATCGTTTATTCAACAGCAGGTGATGACGATACTAAGAATTTCATAGTTCCTAGTTTGTAACTTATGTATCGATACGGTCAAAAGTTAGTGCCCATTTACCACGTGTAAAATATTTCTAGCCGCGACTCTGGCGGTCGTTGCAAGGAGATCGCACTCAAACTTACATTGAAAATTTAACTAATGACCAAAATTGTCTTCTATAGAAGAATTTATCACATGTAAAATATTTATGAATATATCGTGAGAATATCCGCCTAACAATATCGTGCTCTAAAGCATAAAGGACATCTCTGTAGATTTCCTTCATTCTTTAGAGCAGTATCGCGGATTCGGAGTCCTGTATAGTAGCATGTTTATAAAGTATTCTTTCACTGTACTTCCAATGCCGTTTAATAGCATACGCTTAACAAGAAGCTTTTAATAGCATTAACACTTAATTCCACAGAAAGAAGAACCAAGCAATGCCTATAAAACATACAGAGGTATCAACACCCCAGAAGACTTGGGTCGAATCATAACCTTTAATGGCTCATCGTTGTTTGACTACTGGGTGAACGATGAAGTGGACGGCGAGGCGGTGACTAGCGTCTGCAACGCGATCAACGGCACTGACTCCGGAATATATAATCCTTTTGTTGATAAACAAAAATCTATGTATGCTATCAATACTGACATTTGCAGGTGTGTTCAACAAGCTATATTTTCATAATTCATTCTTAAATGAAAATATACTAACGAACCGCTCCCAACATTCGCACGAGTAGTTCTTCCCAGATACTGACTAAATTGCCTGTGTATTACAGTTATAACCTTCATCGTGAAAATTAAATTGTAGTGAAAACGGTATTAAAAGCTACTTAATATGTAAGCAGCTATAAGAGAATACACAAAGACGGATTGTGACTTCGTTTTATACTATTTTCAGTTTATATAAGCTTGTGCAGAGGCACATTATCTGTGTCGGTATTTTTGATATTTCGAAACTCGATAAATTGTGTTGTCTAAGATACATTGTCGTATCGACTTTTAAGAGAGTAGGTTTTTACGTAAAAATTATTTGATAAAGTGTTCCTCTTTTCGCTGTGCTCTCAGCGCGACCAACCAGAAGGGTGACAGCCATGGCAAGCCGGTAAGTTTATGTCTGTAGTTTTAATCATTATTTCTACGGTTTATTAAAATTCCATTATGTGACCTACAGGGCGGATCTTAGCGGTTGCATTTTTAGACGCAGTACAGTAGTCCAGCCTTCCTATGATGATCAGTGCAAAAGTAAAGTCCTGTATCGTGTACGCACTACTAGAGCCATAAACACACTAAATCGTAAATTATTATTAATATCATTTTATAATAAATTATTTGTTATTTTAAATAAAATTTAACATTTGCCAAAGTTACAATGAATGAATGGCATGAAACGACGACACAACTTACTTTGATGAACTCAATATATTTAAGTACCTACATTTAACAACATAAACTGTGCAAAATGTAACATGTCGGTCGTTGACCATACCGCCTAAGGTACAATACGTCCATATTAAAAAGACTTCCATATTAAATGAGGAATCATTTTTTTTATTTTGTTTTTAAAAAACGTTACCTTCCGCTGTAGGAATTTCTCCTCTGTTGCGGAAGCAGTTTACATACATGAATTACACATGGATAAACACCCAGACCGGGAACTATTATTTGTAGTCCATACAAATACTAGTCCCGTGCGGGAATCGATCCTGCGACCCACAGCGCCGCAGCTAAACGCTTGACCACTACGCCACCGAGCCGTTAATTAAAGCCATTAAGCGTCATTATACAATATCATTTTACATTATACAATTTGACTACGCAAAGTGGAACGCATGTTACATTGAAGTGTTCTTGGCTACCAAAGTAGTCAATATCGGATATTATTAACACGCTTTTATATTAGTTTCACTTTTAGAAACGACTTCTTTGAACTCGAATATTAATATTTTGTTTATGGTTTTATATGGTATTTTGGACTTTTTAGTTGGATTTATTATTAAAGCGTTTTTAGTTTGTTTTTAAACTATATTTATTTTTCATAGCAAAGTTCAGTTTTGCCACAACACAACAGCTGTAAACATTTCAGAGGGTAGGGAGAGCTGAGCATCGTTAATCCGCTCCAATAACGGCCCTGCCGCGGCCGCCAATGTCGCGGAGAGCGTGGATAACGCAATAACTCAAAAATATGACATGACGTAATATATAAAACTCCGCTTCCCCCGCGGAAAAATAACGGCTGCAGAGAACAAGGATAGCGGTGCAAAGCAATGATGCCCATCATCCCTCTACAGTCCGGCCACTCTTTTACAGCACAGCACAAAGAAGATTATATATAATGTCTATATATATATAAACCTTAGTAAAGTGTGAAGCAAACAATATTATATCAGAGATTATACGCCATATTACAGGCAATCATTATTGCCTACTTGGTTAATAAAGCTCGAAACGATACCAATGCCTTTGTGTGGTTACAAAGTAACATTGGTATCGTTTCGAACTTCTGCGTAGTAATGTTTGTGTACCCATTAGCTGTGAATATTATTATTTAACGCAGCGCGTTTGTATGATCCTTCAGAGCACAAAGAATTAATGACTATTAAATACCCCAGGAGGTTATCCGTACCCGGTGGTTCTGGAGAATCCTAAGCTGGGCGTGAACAGTCTCTCCTTTGTACCTCGAGCCGAAGTTTGTGAATATGACAGACGATATCTGTTTTCGACACCTCGGTAGTCTTGAAGATAGGTTGCCTTTATATAGGTCCCATAGCGATAGTACAACAAGTTGTTGAACCTTTTTCTGATCTCTCCTCCGGACAGCTACAAGATCTCTGTCGATGCCCCTCTTGACTCATAGGACCACTGTCTCAGATCCGGAGCATGGTGCCTATTATGTGTCAATTCCGAACTCGATGTGCGGATTTCCGCCGCGTGTGGTCTTTCTTTGCTTTCTACCCATGGGGGCGGATTTGGTTTCTCCTTCTTCGTAACATTTCAACGATGTTGCCGATCGTCATTCCATTCTCGAGAACCCGCGTATTTTGGTCTCTCGCCTAGCTTGTCCATGAATATCTGTCAATCATCTCTCCCATCTCTGGAGGCTGTTCGCAGGCCCACACTGCGAAAACGAATGTCAGAGAAAATTTTTAGGCTCTCTTTTGGCTCCAACTTGACTCTTGATGACAGGAGGAACTCTCAGCCGATCATACCATGATTTAAGAACTCCATACAGAACATCCGGTTTCTGCATAGCTCAGTACAAAAAGCAGTCCTCTCTCTGGAGATCCATGAATTACAAGTCCTTTGGGCATGTCAGAATCCCTTCAATTTTGCTGACTACGTATGCCCCAGAGTGGGTGCCGGTTCTCACGCGTCTTATCCGACTCTTTTTTCTTAAGTCGTTGTCCCGAACTCGAGGAAGACAGCTTTACGGCACATTTATCATTAAAAATACTTTGTCGTTACTCCCTTTTTTGAGAACCTCATGCCTGTCCACCTGTATGTATGTATGAATACTGTTCTCATATAGAGCGACTCGAATTGTCGGCGAACAAGTTCTCTCTGGTTGGCATGATCCTCTGGCCTTACGAAGAGTATTTTTCTGTATTTACTACGAGATATTTTCTGTGGAACTGTTTGGAATGATCCCTGACGCTAAGGTCCACCATCGTATATCGTGACAGTTAAGTTAAGTTATGTTCCAATAACACTAAGTTGGCAATCCCCACAGTATATTCCTCTCGGAATTTTCTATTACGCACTTCGACTTTGTGGATTCAGGTATCGCCAGCGTTATTTCCGAAAAGTTACACCTTAGGTCACTTCAAGAAAAGAGCCTATTCCTTTCTTAAAGGCTGGCAACAGATCTACAGTTCCTTTGGTTTTGCAGCTAGCTGTGTCTTCTGCCCTATTTTTGGCAGGTTGCAGGCCTCGAGGTTGCCCTCTTTACCCGGACGTCATCTCGGGGGGCAACGGCTCCCCCGGTCCTGGGTCCACTGTATCGTGGGTTCTGTTGGTGTTTGATCCTTAATCCTTTATCCTCACGCCTGGGCGTAGTCGGGCTAACGCTCGTCCCTGGCCCCCCTTCGGCCAGGCGGCGTTGATGGTGGCAGGATTTCGCGTGGGAGTGGCCGTCCTTCAGGAGGGCGCGCGTGGAGGGGACCCAGGTTTTGGAGGTGTTTATGTGGTCCGTTATCTGCTCTGTCGAACAGCCGTCGCGTTAAACGGACCACAAACTCTTCTAAGGACTCCACGCGGAGCCCTTTGGATATCACGTCATTCCTGACGTATCGGCCAGCTCCCACGATCATCCTGAGAGCCAGACTCTGCTGCGCCTGCAACCGTTTCCGTTGTGTCGCCGATGTAAGCGCGTACCACGCCGGCGCCGCGTATGTAAGGCGCGCGCGGATATAGGTCTTATATATACCTATCTTGGTGCGCGTTGTTAGTTTCGATGTTAGGATGGGATACAGTTTTGCTCTCGCTGCCCTTGCATGCCTTACGACGTTGTCGATCTGGGGAGACATGCGAAGGGCGCGGTCTATCTTGCAACCAAGATAGGTAATGGTGTTGCTCCACGCCACCTCTTCTCCTCTTAGTTGGAGGGGGGGTGGTACGCGTACTCGGCGATTAATGGCTATGGCGGTCGTCTTCCCGACATTGACCGCCATCTTCCATCTATCTAGCCATTCAGGTAGCAGGTCGAGCAGTCGCTGCATCCTCCTCGCAGCGATCTCAACCCGGCGTGATGATGTGAAATATGCGCTGTCATCAGCGTACAGTGCGAGCATTACGTCATCCTCCCACTCCTGGACGCGACCTTCCAGTGTGGGGATATCGTTCGTAAATACCGCGTACAGGTGGGGTGAGAGGCAGCTACCCTGCGGGACACCTGCTTCTATGGATCGTGTTGCCGACTCAGCTCCCTCGACCGATACATAGAATATTCTGTCCCTCACGAACGACGCTACCAGCCGTACCAGCGACGGCGGCAAGGTGGTATTCTCAATTAGCTTGAATAACAGTCCCGTGTGCCAGACCCTGTCGAAGGCCTTCTCCATGTCCAGGAGGACTCCGACACATACGCGACCGCGATGGGATTCGGTCGCGAGGTAATGTAGCACACGGGCCAGCTGCGATGTTGTTGAGTGCCCGCTGCGGAAACCAAACTGCTCTTCTCGCAGTTCTACGCAAGGTTTGATCCTCCGCAGCAGGAGCCTTTCGAATAGCTTCGCTAGGTACGGCAGTAGCGTTATCGGCCGATAGCTGGATGGGCGCTTCCTATCTTTCCCAGCTTTCGGCAACACGATAATTTTCCCCCTCTTCCACTCCTGGGGGAAGTGTCCCGTTCTGATCACCGCGTTGTAAAGACGGGTGATCGCTACGACTCCTTTCCTGGGTAGCTGCCTTATGGCCATGGTTGTTATACCCTCATGACCGGGCGCTTTCCTCAGCGGCAGGTGTGCGGCTGCTCTTCTTGTTTCTGCTGGGGAGATAAAGTCCTCCCCGCGCAGTGCTGGTGCCGGCGTCATGAGGTATTCCTGTACGCGGCGCTCGACTGTTGCATAATGATCAGCGAGGGTGGGTTCGGCAATGTTGGCTTGGAATTGCCCCTCCAGGTGCTCGGCGAGCATCTCTGCCCGGTCCTCTGCTCCGTAGTGTCTGCGCCCCTCGTTGTCCACAAGTGGGCATACCGGAGTTGGTGTTGTGGTGAGCTGTCGGCTGAGGAGATGAAGTGAGGCCGGCTTTTCTGATGCCTCTTCCACCCTTCGGTCCCACTCATCCCCCCTGTGGGCCTTTATCTACTCCGACAGCTCCTCCGTGAGCTGGTTGAGTTGCTTCTTGATTCTGGGACAACGAGTGCGAGCCCAGAGTTTCCTCAGCGCCCGCTTCCTCCTGAGCTTGTTCGTTATCCCAACTGGGAGCTCTTCCCTACGGCGTGTCCTACCGTACTCCACCGTGGCCGCGCTATACGCATTTTGTATCGTAGTTGTTAGATACTGCGCGGCCTCCTCTACGTCGTTACTTGTGTAGATCGGCGCGCCGTAGTCCATGTTCTTTAGTGCCCTCTGGTAGGCCTCCCAGTTGGTTCTTCTACTGGGACCTCTGGGCACTACGGAGTCTGCCGAGGTGTTCATGGTTACTAGTATGGGGAGGTGCTGAGTATCCACATCGTTCAGCACCTCCACCTGAACCGGGCTCGGTATGCCTTTGCATATAACTATGTCTAAGACATCCGGACGGTAGTGCGATTGGACGGGGGTATGTGTCGGCTCATCTGGCCCTAACACCTCATATCCCCCGCTCTCCGCATCTTCGTACAGCAGCCTGCCTGGGGGGGTTATGATCTTTGACCCCCATGCGGGATGTTTGGCGTTCAAGTCTCCCGCAATAATGGCTGGGCAGCTCCCTCCTAGTACCGTACGGATGTCCGATGGGCAAAAGGGGGTACCGGGGGGACGGTACGCAGCGTATATACGCAACTCCCTCCCGGCCGTTCTCAAGCGAACTCCGATGGTCCGGGTCGTCTGGTACTCGTCCAGCTCAACCTCCTCGTGGATCAGATCCCTCCTTACTAACACCGCGACGCCTCTGTACGCTATGTTTTCAGGAGAGATCTCATCGCGTCGATACACGAAGAAGTTGGGGATCTTGAATGGCTGCTCGGGCCTGAGCTTCGTCTCACCAAGCAGCACGACCTGGACATCGTGCTGCTGGATGAGTGTCCTTAAGCTGGCGGCTTGGTTCCTGACGCCGCCAGCATTCCAGTACATGGCCCGTAGTTCAGCCATTTCTGGCGAGTGTCAGTCGGCCCAACGCCGTTAATACGGCAGATAAGGGGTCAGCTCCCGTGGTCATCGCCGTTAGGACGACTCCCAGGATCTTCATCACGACGGTGACCAGTTGCGCAAGTGCTGCCTCGATGGTCGTCGGCATGTGGGTAGGTTGTGGAGGGGAGGTCTCGGTCCTCCCCTTCGAGGGTTGTGCGCTCTTTGCGTTGCTATGCACCTGCGCATGCTGAGGTACATATTTCGGTGCTGTGGCCACTGTTATAGGCCCTTGTTGCATGGTGGCAACGTAGGGGGGAATGGGGGTTGAGGTGCCTCTGGCCTCGGACTCAGCCGGCTCCTTCCTCCTCTTCTTCCTCTTCCCTCTTCTTTTTCTGGGGGGGGCAGCAGGCGCGCCCCTCTCCGTGGGGTCATTGGCAGAAGGTGCCAGTGTGGCCCCCGTCATGTGCCTCCTCTCTGGTTGAGGTGGTGGTGGTGCCGGTCGTATCACCTCAGGTGCCCTGTCCAGAACACGCTGATGTTGTTGCGGTTGTGGCACCTGGGACTTCGCCTTTGCTGCTCCCTGCCCCGGGCGTCTGGCCTCCTGGCTCCGCAGCGTCGGCTGTGCAGGTATGGGGGGCGGGATCTTCACCCCCCTTTTCCTTGCGATGCGCTGTATGACAGCGCACCTGCGGTCGTTGGCCGTGTGCGCCTTTGCACAGTTGGCGCACTTCGGCTGCCCATCTCTGGGCTTGGGGCAGTCCGCTGCCGGGTGTTCCCCTGCACAGCGTACGCATTTGTATGGCCTATAGCAGTTAGCCGAGGAGTGTCCGAACCCCTGGCATCTGTGGCACTGTGCTGGGCCTTCCCTGCCCTGCCAGGCTTCGATAGTGACGCCGGGCATGTAGAGGAGCTCATTAATGCTATAAAGCTTCTTGAGCTCCTCAGGGCTTATCCTATCCATTTTTACATGGAATAGGCATCCCGGCCTGCCTCTCCTTGGCGGGATGCCTCTGACATAGGTCACTGGGAAGCCCAGCGCCTTCAGGGCCTCCTCTATGTCTTCCGGTTTAGTAACCGCTGGCAGCCCGCGTAGTCCCACTTTTGTGGGCAACTCTGCCACCGGCGCATAGCAGTATCATGCGAGGGTGGAGTCCACCTTGCTCCTCTCTACAAGGTACCGCTGGATGACGCGGTATTCTTTTTCGCCTTGGGGCCGGAATCGAACCCCCTTCCCAAAGGGCCGTGCGTTCGGTGCGTGACCGAGCAACGCATTCAATTTCTTGAAGTGCGTTGCCCAGTCGGGCATGCACTCGACCACGATGGGCGGGTACTTCGCGTCACCCTTCGCCGATGTGCCCTCTTGCGTGGGCGCCGGCGGGCTCCGCGAATGTTGCGGGGTCGCCGCAATATTTGCATACGATGTCGCCGTATGCTCAGATGTTGACGTCCCCGACCCCTCCCTTTCCCTTCCCCTTGCCCTTTCCGGCGGATGTAGACCCGCTACCGACCGGGCCGAGTGACTCATATTGCGTCGACTCCCACCCCGCCTCGACTTGCTCCTTGGCGGGGGAGTTGGCTGACGGCGACGTCGTCGCTTCTTCCCTTTCATCGTCGGGCTCCCTCTTTTCCGGCGACGGTGACTCCGAAGGCTGTGAGTACGCCCTCAAAAGAGGGCGTTTTTCCTCCTGGGGCTCTTCTATGGAGGGGGGAGTGCGCCTTCGCGCTGCTCGCCTCGCCTCCTCGCTCCCCGGTTCGCCCTGCTCATGGCACTCAGAGCCAGGCATTGCGAGCTCGGGGGCTACGGTTGGCGTGCTCCGTGGCGTTGGGCGCGGTATTCCCGTCCTGGCGTGTCTCTGCTCCCTCGGTGGGAGGATGCGAGATCTCTCCGGTTGGAACAGGTCTCTCTCCATGAGTACCCGATCGACGACCGCTACGCGTCGACCTGAAGGAGGCGGTTTGTGTCCTGAGGAAGTGGGGGGGGGGGTTCCCCCTTATCCGGCATGTTGTCGGTGTCGACCTGTTTGCCTCTTGATCGTTCGCCCCCGCCCCTCAGCGCGGGCCACTGTGCCGGGTGATTCCGCAAGGAGGCCCAGCAAGGCGCCCAGCGAGCGGGTTGGGGGGTCACTGGCTTACTGGTGCGAGTCTTGTGGTGCGCACGTAGACGTGAGACCCAGCGGTGTGCTTGACGGCACCCCTCTGAGCAGGACGACCTGTGCCCTTTCTTACGAAAGGGATAGGGTGTCCAACGCGACCGCTTGTTTTCCACCCGAAACTTTGACACCAGTGTGTCGGTGGGAAGCAACCAGTACCCTCGTATGTGGCCGACCAAAAGTCCTCGATGCGTCAAGGGAGCGAACTCAACTTATCCGCAGAGATTCTTTTGCCGACGGGTGCCTTGGAAACTAGTACTAGCCGAAACGTTCCGTAGTTCTCCGATACACCGCTACACACACGGGGATGGGCGGTTTTGCAGATGTAAATACGTGGGCTTCGGTAATAAGAGACTTACCATCAGGTGAACCGCTTGCTCATTTGATCACTTTTCTAAACAACAATAATAAATAAAAATTAAATCAAAATTTGAATAAATAATAAATACCCACGCTTAAATAATAAAGACCTAGAGGGGTAAGCAGAGACTTTCATTAGGATATAACCTGACTAACACCCCTGTCTCGCCTCTTTCACATCTATACGTATCGAATTATGTGAACTCATGGGTTATGAGTTCACTTAATTCGACCGTTGTTTAGTACATCACTAATTCTAACATTAATTCAAAACGGAAGAAGAGAAAATGTTGTATTCCGTGCTCATAACAATATTTTAGACTCCTTCCAATCATTATTTTTGGTTAATTTCGCGCGCTTTTTTTCAAAACAACTAAATTAGAAGGAATATTTTAATTTGGATTTCTGAACGATTTTCTAATAGTAGATATAGGTCATCACTTAGGTTATACTGTTACTGACTACTGAGAAAACTGTATTTTTTTTGGTAAAATTGGCAATTGAAGTTAGTATTGTGAATTGAAATGCTCACTCATATTCATCCTAAATTAACTTGTTAATTTGTATTTAACAGGTCTGTGGAACTCCGGTATCAGTACGAAACTGTATACGAAGGTATTCCAGCCTTAAGATTCTCCGCCAACGAGTGGTTCCTAGACAATGACGACGGGTGCTTCTGCCTAAACGTGACCACAGGAATCACCAAAGAAGACGGTTGTTTATTCAAAGGTGCAAAAGAACTTTTCAGTTGTGTTGGTAAGTCTACATATTTTTTTTTAATTAAATATTACATTTCATCTATTAACTTTGCAAGGTCCCTAAGTTTCACACGCATGCTTAACCCTTGCTTGATCTTGAAGTCCTCAATGAGTACAGCCGAAATGCACCATTTTTAAATTTCGGAACAAGATTTACATTACCCTTTACGTGTTAAAATATAATTTCCTTTTTTCAAATTTTAGAAATAATGTTATATTTTTAAGATAAATATGAACTTACAAGAAGGCCAATATCAAAGCCTTTTTATATTAAGGGCGATATACTAAAAGCTTCTCAAAATAAACTAAAAGATGCAATGAAATTAAAAATAACTTTTTAAGTTTAAATTAAATGATTACACTGAAAAAGTTATGTTTCACGGCTGGTCTACGCGAGTTTGCAGTGTACCTGGGCTTTAGTTTGGTGCACGCTTTCAGTTACCCATGGAGCTGTTTATTTTATGATGTGCATTATAATTATTGAAAAAAAATTAAAGCTTCATTCTCCTGTTTCTTCTCCGTCAAAGTAGCCTCATTACGAAACGTTCGTAAAAAAAACTGTTATAATATTTGACTGTTATAACATTTGACAAACGAAATTATCTTTATTACCACGAAGAATAAAGAATTTTCATTAATTTCATTCACTTATAAGCAACGGATGTGAAACCAAGCGGCAGCTTTTGCTGTTGTTCGAGTGGGCCGGCTCGACTGGGGTAGTACCACGACCTCGCAGAATACCGGCATGAAATAGAGGCATTTTGTGCATCTGTGGGCGATGGTAATCACCTACCATCAAGTAAGCCGCTTACTCGTTTGCACCGTTTCCCAAATAAAAAAGAATTAATGGGGTGCCAGTCGCCACCGCTCTGAAGAGACCATGGCCTTCTTAACTTATAATGCCTTCTGGCATTCTCTTCTAGTTAACTCTGGCTGATAGAGAAAATTAAATGGTAGGTGATAATAATTATTAAAACAAATCCTTTTAATATATGTTTTATTTAGATAAATTTCTTGATTAGAGAATGTTAAGAACTAAAATATAATAAATGAAATTAAAATCTAGCGGGGTACATTGACATGGACAAAGTTATTTTTTTCATTATACGTGTTTCTCAATGTTATTTACTTTACTTGATACTATGCGTTCCATCGTTATTTTACTTTCAAAGACTAATCTTTGAAAGTATTATAATAACATGCGATTCCGCTACACTATGTACATTTAAAGTGTTTATTTTAAGAGCTTTTTACAATTTGCATGCGAATATTACGTACCACGACAAAGCCGTAACCCTTCAACTTTCCTGTGTTCGTATTTTTAAAAGAGAATTTCTAATATACAATATTCCAGAATATGCGCTTTTGTTGCAAATCTGTTTCTCTTGAACAACGTTTATGTCATATTTTCTTAGACGCGTATTGTAAATTCTATTTAATTTGGACATCTATTATTATTAATGAAGCATGAAATAACTGATAAATGGATCGAATAATAAGAAGCATTTATTATAAGTATCAACTCACCTGCACGCGGTGCAGGCAGCAACTCTACTGAAATGTAGAGGAGTCTCAAGCAAGCGATTGATGGAAAAACATTCATCAAAATAGTAACGCTGTCTCCAAATTCCATAGACTAGTGATGGGTGGGTAAACAGCATTCAGTCATTTATTTGTCTCAAATTTTGAGATGTTTGTTATGATAAGTCATATTTTGTTGTCACCTTTAAAAAATGCCAGTAGTAGTAATTAGTAGCTGACAAGTAAAGGATGCAATAAATCGAAACATGTAGTTGTGTGTATAGGATATAACGATTTATGCGACATGGTTAAAAATAACGGTTTAGTAAATATATAATTGTTATTTCTTCTTACGGGTCATTTAATCAAGTCATTCAATACAACCTGGTTAGGTATTGAAACGGTAATAACATAGAGTGATGTAACCGACATCTGAGAGGGATCTGTGAAAGGCGCGGCAATGACGCGTTTAATTATACTTTTATTAACACTAATCATAGGTTATGTTTAAATTGGGCACCTGATGCTTGCGGCTAACCGTCTTGACCCATTGCGGAAATCAAACGAGTAACATTTAAACACTAATCAGTGAAGCTCGACAAGCGACGTTTGCGTCGACAATATTGTTTGATATTGATATTATATTAAAAAGTACTTAAAAATATGTAGTTTCCTCAATTGTTAGAAATGTAATATTGTTAAGAACAATAAATTCATTATCTTTTCTCGGTTAGGAAAATGACTTAAGTATGTATGTTAGATATTACAGTGTCTCAATTTCTTTATCGATCGATATTTATTTATCATTGGTAAGGCTGTGTAAATATTATTCTTTGAAGATTATTAAAAAACACTTGCGTAATGTTGATCACCTCTGATATTGTGAGGCGCCTGACTCAAGGTAAACCACTCCAAACTGGCCATCGTCTGTACAGTCTCTAGTCGCGGTCCCATCACTAGCTACCATCCCGCACGGTTCGGCTATATTAATTTTATCTGCGCTCCAAAATGCTCAGCAGCATAACCCAAAACAATTAGAATTACCGTTGAATACGGGCGTGACACAGATAGTGAGCGGGCGCGCGGCGGGAGGACATGGTAAAAAAGAGCGCGCACGTCTTCAAAGCGCAAACGCATGTTAAAATGTACGGCGTCGCGTTGTTGACGACTACGCTTCTAACAATCGCCGGAGCTCGCCTTTACGAGCGCTGTGAACTCGCGCACGATCTGCATAAACTAGGAATCCGTAAGGAACACATCGCTACCTGGGTTTGCATTGCCTACCACGAGTCTCGCTTCGACACTGCTGCTCGCAATGCTTACAGTGGCGATCATGGACTGCTGCAAATAAGCGAATTATATTGGTGTGGTGCGGGTAAAGCTTGCGGACTTCCTTGTTCTGCTTTACGAAACGACGATATTTTTGACGATATACAGTGCGCGCTCAAAATATACGAAGAACACACGCGACTTCAAGGCAACGGATTTCTCGCTTGGGTCGTGTATCCACATCATTGTAAACATAGCACAAAAATATACCTCGCTGATTGTGATTTTTCTCTGAAAGAGTTGTCTTACAAAACAGATAAAAGAGCTCGTGACTTCAACTTATATGATCCTTATTCGGCAGATAACGTAAATTTATCAAATACTGTGCAAAGTGTGTCGTATCCAAAAAGCGATCTATCGTTACCTTCCTATTTGTCAATAACTGCGTTACTGCGTCAAAAATTCGATCAAGATTATCTTCAAAATAATAACTATCATGGCATAAACTGGTCAGGGTTCAAAGTTGACAATGTAGATGATCTAGAGTTTCCTAATTTTAACGAAAAACATAATTATGATTTTCTTGATACGTTGACAACACAGATCTCTACAACTTCTACAACAACAACCCAACCGGAACCGCAATACAAACCAGTTAAGCCATGGAGGACGATAGAGACAAATCAGTTTAGACGTAAAATGGTGACTTTTGACAGGAAATTCACCGAGGAATCTAAGAATAAACCAACACTCAAAACTTATTCACATACTGTGAAAAATTATGAAAAAATTCATGAAAAAATTAATGAGACGTGTAGCTCAACTATAACTCCATCGACACCAAATGACTCTTTGAACACACAAAATTCACCAAATCACAAGAAATTAAACTTAATCGAAGAATTACCGAAACGAAAATCACCTGAATTAAACGAACATTCTATTATGATAAATGTGGAAACATATAACCCCTGGACAACTGTACAACCTGCTTTAAATCGAATATTACCTTCTCAGAAGGCTGTCGATATATTTACTACTGTTAAACCAACTACTACACACAACACAAATTTAATACCAACTGGTTCCACTCAATCTGTCACAAGCAGGCCTTGGTTAACTACAATACCAACTACCAAAAAATTAAAGACATCTGTTAAGGCGGAAATAGAAAACACAACGAAAGTAATAGAATTGTTTACAATACCGTCTCCAAGAAATTGGAAAACTAACCAAGCATCTGTAACGACAGCGCCACCTGCAAGGAATTGGAAATTTCATATATCGTCTACATCTCCAAATCCTGACTGGCAAGAATTTACCACAGTGAAGCCTTCAATAGCTAATATGCGAACAACAAAATCCTGGTCAATTAATCAACCTCAATATAATCAAAATCATAGAGATGATAAATTTGGAAGTGGGAGGATAGCACCGAAAGACCGAAAATTTGGTCATGGAGGACGATAGAGACAAATCAGTTTAGACGTAAAATGGTGACTTTTGACAGGAAATTCACCGAGGAATCTAAGAATAAACCAACACTCAAAACTTATTCACATACTGTGAAAAATTATGAAAAAATTCATGAAAAAATTAATGAGACGTGTAGCTCAACTATAACTCCATCGACACCAAATGACTCTTTGAACACACAAAATTCACCAAATCACAAGAAATTAAACTTAATCGAAGAATTACCGAAACGAAAATCACCTGAATTAAACGAACATTCTATTATGATAAATGTGGAAACATATAACCCCTGGACAACTGTACAACCTGCTTTAAATCGAATATTACCTTCTCAGAAGGCTGTCGATATATTTACTACTGTTAAACCAACTACTACACACAACACAAATTTAATACCAACTGGTTCCACTCAATCTGTCACAAGCAGGCCTTGGTTAACTACAATACCAACTACCAAAAAATTAAAGACATCTGTTAAGGCGGAAATAGAAAACACAACGAAAGTAATAGAATTGTTTACAATACCGTCTCCAAGAAATTGGAAAACTAACCAAGCATCTGTAACGACAGCGCCACCTGCAAGTAATTGGAAAACAAATATATCATCTTCACCGACAACACCATCCCCAAGTATAACTAATATATCATTTACACCAAGAACGCCACCTGCAAGGAATTGGAAATTTCATATATCGTCTACATCTCCAAATCCTGACTGGCAAGAATTTACCACAGTGAAGCCTTCAATAGCTAATATGCGAACAACAAAATCCTGGTCAATTAATCAACCTCAATATAATCAAAATCATAGAGATGATAAATTTGGAAGTGGGGAGGATAGCACCGAAAGACCGAAAATTTGGTCATGGAGACGCCCAAAATCGTGGCTAGATAATTATCAAAATGAAACTAACTTAAATAAATTTGTTACCATGAACCCCTCATCTACTCTAGATACAACAACTGCAAAAGCTGCCCTATCTAGTGTTATGCAAATTTTTAAACAAAGCGTAAACGTAATACATGAAAACTCTAGAGTACGTACTACCGATAAGCCTTTTTTCAAATCGCCTCCAGATCAAATTACCAGTGAAAAATCAACGGAAAGAACAACTACTTTAACAACGCCCTCCACGGTGAAGACAACTCTATCTATTTTTGATCTTTATTTAAATCCCACCAAAAGACCCAAACCATCCTATCACTTTGCATTTTCTAATAATAGCGGTGTTAAACTTAAAATATTTTCTGACGGAACAACCTCTGCTCCAAAATTAAATTATACTTCAATGAAGACCCACAGTCCATCTACAAGTCTAGTGCAAAGGTAAAATAAAACTCAGACAACTTTTTATTGTTTATTTAATTGTGATAATTAATAATAAATTAAGTTTGTTTTCTTCTGGCTTATTTCAAACTATTATTTTCGTCGTGTTAAACATACATTGAAATTCTTGTGTTTATATGTAGGAACCTTTTGAAAGTTCTGTAGAAAAACAATGCCTATTTTTTGCCTATTACAAAATTATTTAGCGTATCTTTTGTGTTGTTAAATATAAATAAAACTAATTCTGTAATTTTAGGTGTACATATAGAATTTTAGTAAGTTACTTCTATTCATTCAATAAAATTACGAAATGCCTCGAGCCTAATATTTTTCATTTGTTTCAATCAAATAGCGTTAACTTTCATAGTGGTTTAAAGCTGTTTAAATAATTCAGTCATTTGGATGTAATGTTTGATTTTTTTTTAATAATACCTACTTTAAACTTTAAATTTAAGTTTTAAGTTTAAAGTAAAGAAAATGTCCACTACTTCGCAAAGGCCTTCTCTTAATACTCATACTATAAAGAATTATGAAGCCGGTAACAGTCCGGGATACTGCTCCAGTGAAGGTTGGTGGAGTTTACTTGTCGCAAATAATAATAAATGTTACTGAATTATGATTATATATGTATTATCTAACTTTATGTTCATTGCATCTCGTCTATCCGAGTTTAATTAAAATTCATGTTTGACATCTATATTAAGTAGGAAACCACCAAGTTGTTGGTCAACGACATAGCATCTTGTTTAACTGGTTATTTCTACGAGAGATTCCAGAAAATATAAATGCTATGTCATATAGTCTTACGCGCAAAATCGCATACAACTTATGATTCGGTATTTTAATCACTTAATTTATGACTCTCCCGATGGTGAGCGTTAAATTCAAGAGTACCTCGTACTCTTTAAATCTGATATTCATGACATACATTAGTACATGGAACTAGAACAATACTGTTAGTATTGTTATATCAATTAACAAATTAAGCTAATGCAGTTAGGTGAATATTATGTAATACCGAACATCACTCACCATGCGGGCTGTTCACAAATATAATTTTCTGAAAATGGAATATCAAATAAACAGAATTTATTAAAAACGAACGACAATCCGTTAAAACCTGTCATAATTACACAAATTACGTATCTCACGTCAAAAGTAGCAAACATTGTAACAATTTACGAGAAGTGTGTATTATGTTATGGAAAAATGCGAAAATTCCGAAGGGACCTAAAATAAGTTTTTTTTTGCGTGAATGTGTGTTTATGTGTGACCGTTTTGATCATACCCATCACTAAAAGTGTATTTCAGCTGACTTTGAAATATAAGAAGTTATCAATCCAACTGTAGTTTTTGTTAACGAATTAGGTACATACTCGGGCATTTCTGAAACGATGGAATAATCCTTTTTTGATCCGAAAGGATATACTTTCTGGAGTGTCCCATGCTAATTGTGTGATGTTTTTTTTATAACAATAATATTTTTTACCGCGTATAGGAGAAAATCTGCGATGATCTTTTTGATTAAATAATTATATTGTAAGAATTGCATTGTTAATAATTTCTTAGCAAACAATCGATGCTAAAGTAACTCTTATTTGCAAGTAAAATGTTACCCATCTTGCACCGTGACCGCATAATGTGTGAAATTGAATGCAATTGTATTATTATTTCGTGATACCAGTATTGTTTCAATATTTTGATTAAACATATATTATTTAAAATCAAAAAAATTCTATGCCATAGTATTTTTTCGATATTTAGGTGCGAAAACATGCAATAATCGATTATCATACTCATTTACAAAAACCACTACCCGGAACTATTAGTCTTAGTCTATAGGCCCTACAAATATTTGTTTCGACCGTGAATCAAACCAGTCAGCGCCTAAACACTATAAGTCCATACTATCAGGTAGGTATATATCGCCTCGTCAAGCATTTCAGGACAGTACTTCGAAAATATCAACATATGGTGTACGCGTTAACTTACTTACGTTCAGCAGTTAAATTACGATGGTGGAAAATAATACCTTAATAGTAAAATAAATGCATGAGCATAATGTAGTGATATAACGCACTAATATAAGAAATGGTATTAGCAAATAAAACTCATTGGGTTAACATACATCCAGTAACATTTAATCGCTTCAACTCTCCGTTCGTGAAAGCTCTCCCTCTGCTGTACTGTTCCATTGGTTTATAACATCACATAGTACATCTTCAATCCTCTCACAGCATGGAGTCACCTACCTCATCCCCCGACGACCATCCTAAGTCCTGAAAATCGATAACGCAACGACGTGCACTGACGTTAATATTAACATTTGAGTTGAAAATGGGAATAATGTTACACGAAGAGATTCATTATTTTGTATTCATACAAAAAAGTTTATTTTATGCATACAATAGTGGCATTAGGGCAGACGGTACAAATACATGATATGTTTGTGTTAAAAATGTATACGACGTTTTTAGTTTCTATAAACTACTGGCTTTAAACTTTTATATACAAAACTGACGTTTACAAACACTGACCAGTCATCAGTGGGATTTGTGTTCCGCATATTTGGATTCTCCGTTACCATAGAAGGGTCCACCACAGGCGCGAAGTTGGCCTTTTTTCCAAAAGTTACATTCTCGTTTATTTTATCCTTTCACTCTTGCCAGACATCACAGTTATTTTTGACCTGGTATATAATATTTATGCTGTTTGTTCCAAAATTGTCTAATAAAACAGATTTTTGCTCTGCTCTCTTAAACGGTACGGCTCTGCAGTGACTGCGTGGATTCTAACGACTATTCATAAAGGTATCGATGAATAACAAGCTTGCTTCGATAGTGCACTTTGTCTTTATCTCCCGTACCTTCGCTGACAGCCCTCGTGGCGTAAGTGCCGTTTTCGCCGGTCTTCCCGCCTACACGTATTGTGTTGTGTTCGCTTTGCTGGATATGTCAGCGAACGTACCTACTGAGAAAGTAGTTAGTATACAAATCTCGCCTCAGATGCAGGCGTTGTATTTTATTTCCGTGTCGTTGGTGCACTAGGTAACAGTTAGGTACACACTGGCAGCGCACCTAAAGCGCTAGGCTATGGATTTTAGGTAAAGACTCACCTCTACTACTACATTTTTTTAGTTATTATTTTGTCTTTACTTTTTGCCTTGGTTTGTGCTTTGTTACATAATTTTCCCTTTTCGCTAATGTTTTTGTGTGTACCCGACTCTCTGTGCTTTATTAGCAAAAATAATGTTGCCCATCAACAGAACAGATCGGCTTGCAACTGTCACTGCCACGGTTTCATTTTATAAACTCGGCGTCAAAAAAATCGCACCTTTTGAAATTTTGACTTCAAGCGAATAATACTCTTAACTTATTTATTGTACCCTACCAAAATTAATATCATTTGAAAGCACAATTAATACACTTTAAAAACGCGTATCGTTCTTTTCTGTAAAAACAATAATCACGAAACGTTAGGGTCTTTAAAAAAAAAGTGCTGAAAAGCTCATTAGAGGACTCACTACTTGTGCCACCTTGGACACGAATAAAAGGGGGGGGGGGGTACAAATTAATTATGGGTCATTAGCTATCCAGGCATCACAGAAGTCACACCTGAACAGCTCCAGTAAGAAAAAAAACCCTGAAAAATGGATACCACGGCAGAAGAAGCAGCTCAAGTGGTAGCACTACTGCAATCAGGACTACGCCAAGTTGATATTGCTCGACAACTCAACATAAGCCGTTTCCGGTTGAAACGAGTATCCCAGCGGTTCCAGGAGACTGGAGGCTACATCAGGAAGCGTGGATCCGGAAGACGACGTTGCACTTCCGACAGAGACGACCGCTATATTGTGTCGACGTCTTTGCGTAACCGATTCTCCAACGTTGCGCGAGCTGCAACAACAGCTCGGAGGACGTCGGTGAGCGTCTCCACAATAAGAAGAAGGCTGCGAGAGAAGAAAATCCAGGCCAGTAGGGCTGCTACTGGCCCCAAATTGACAGCAGAGCATAGGCGAGTCAGACTTCAGTTTGCCCGAGACCACGTGGATTGGACGTTCGACCAATGGAAGTCTGTCGGCGTAGAAGAGTGTACAGGAGGCAGGGGGAACGGTACTCACAGGCCTGCTTTGAAGAAACCGTCAGCTACAGAGGAGGATCCTGCATGTTCTGGGGCGGAATTTCAATCCAAGGAAAAACCGACCTTGTGTGCGTCTCCTGCACTGGAGGTGCACGTGGCCAGGGGTCCCTGACTGCTCATCGGTACATCACAGAGATACTGGAGGACCATGTGGTCCCGTATGCTGGTTTTGTCGGGCCTGAATTCACATTCATGTACGACAACGCCCGCTCCCATACGGTTACGCAAAGACGTCGACACAATATAGCGGTCGTCTCTGTCGGAAGTGCAACGTCGTCTTCCGGATCCACGCTTCCTGATGTAGCCTCCAGTCTCCTGGAACCGCTGGGATACTCGTTTCACCCGGAAACGGCTTATGTTGAGTTGTCGAGCAATATCAACTTGGCGTAGTCCTGATTGCAGTAGTGCTACCACTTGAGCTGCTTCTTCTGCCGTGGTATCCATTTTTCAGGGTTTTTTCTTACTGGAGCTGTTCAGGTGTGACTTCCGTGATGTCTGGATAGCTAATGACCCATAATTAATTTTTACCCCCCCCCCCCTTTTATTCGTGTCCAAGGTGGCACAAGTAGTGAGTCCTCTAATGAGCTTTTCAGCACTTTTTTTTTAAAGACCCTAACGTTTCGTGATTATTGTTTTACAGAAAAGAACGATACGCGTTTTTAAAGTGTATTAATTGTGCTTTCAAATGATATTAATTTTGGTAGGGTACAATAAATAAGTTAAGAGTATTATTCGCTAGAAGTCAAAATTTCAATAGGTGCGATTTTTTTGACGCCGAGTTTATATTGTTTCGAGGATATGTGAAGCGCGCCAACCCGCAATGGAGCAGCGTGGCGGGCCATTCCCGGCTCCTACACCCTCTCAGATATTTGAGAAGGCCTTTGCCTAGCAGTGGGCACTTACAGACTGCTACTTTTTAGCAAACTATGCTCTTTCTTCGACGTAATTGATTTCCTCGTAGTGATTACTTGAATTATGTATTAGATGAATTTACAATAAATAAGTTAGTAAATATTAGTTTCCGTAACAACCAAAAAGACTCGTTTTATCACTGTACAAAGAAAAATAAAAGATCTCATTTCATTTACATAACGAGTTATGAAGATATTACCTACTTGTTGTTTATTAAACACTCGCGTTACGTGGAAGTAATTTTATACTACTGTTTGTCTGCAGTTTATTGTTCAAAGTAATAACCTATGTATGTTTATTAACAGCGATGTTATTTATGTGTCCAAATTTAACATTTAAATTCTATCTACATAGTAACAACTGTTTTCAAAAATAACTGGATAATTTTTCTTTATTACTACTTATTTCATTTAATAAATGACTGCTAGAAATTACTTGGCAATTTAGTTATTGCCATTCAACATAATTATACAAGTCATAAGAAGTTTAAAACGGAACATAGCATAATTTCTTGTTTTCTTAAAACAAAATAACATACACTGGGACATTATTGGTGTGTAAGTGTTGATTAAATAGTAATTAATATATTTCTGTGTTTTAAGGACATATATCTGTCCAAATTTAACATTTAAATGCTATCTAAATAGTAACAACTGTTTTCAAAAAGAACTGGAGAATAGTTCTTTATTACTACTTATTTCATTTAATAAATGACTGCTAGAAATTACTTGGCAATAACTAATTGTCATTCAACATAATTATACAAGTCATAAGAAGTTTAAAACGGAACATAGCATAATTTCTTGTTTTCTTGAAACAAAATAACAAACACTGGGACATTATTCGTGTGTAAGTGTGATTAAATAGTAATTAATATATTTCTGTGTTTTAAGGACATATATCTGTCCAAATTTAACATTTAAATGCTATCTGAATAGTAACAACTATTTTAAAAAAGAACTGGAGAATTTTTCTTTATTACTACTTATTTCATTTAATAAATGACTGCTAGAAATTACTTGGCAATAACTAATTGTCATTCAACATAATTATACAAGTCATAAGAAGTTTAAAACGAAACATAGCATAATTTCTTGTTTTATTGAAACAAAATAACATACACTGGGACATTATTGGTGTGTAAGTGTTGATTAAATAGTAATTAATATATTTCTGTGTTTGAAGGACATAGGAAGTGCATTTACCAAAAATAATAATACACTTAAATTAGGGATATTTTTTTTAATATAAATGATAATAATTTTGTTTTGTCTACATGCATCTTAAGTTATACTTCCCTGGGGAACTTCGTATGACAGCTTTAGATCTACACTTCTTCCAATCTTAAACTTTTACGAGATAACTATAAAAAAGAACTAGATAAAAGTTATTAATATGGACTAACTCCCAAATGCTGTAACTTATTCATCAAGATAGAAACACGGTATGCTTTGGCTAAATTCCTAGAGCTTTCTTTTAAGTTTATGATTTCAACAAACTCGTCTCTTGTAGATTATGCTTGTCAAAATCAAACTTAGCATTTAAGAACAGATTTTTCTTACACTTTGGCTTGTGTAGGAAAAATAGATGTTAGCTAGTAGTTGTAGTCTTACACCTACAACCACTCTTGAATATAGGATGTTCTCTTAAATTGCGTTTGAAATACTTCAGAGCGAATGCAAGTAGATAAGTTACAGATGTATGTGAGTGGTGCCGCAAAATTACGGAATTTGACTAGTAATCTCGTCCTACTAGCAGTATTTTTTTTAAGCTTTTAATAAGAGTTTGAACTTCACGTACATGTACTTGTGCGACTTGGTTAATGGTTGAAAATTATTATCGGTTTAATAATATGCTTCTTTAATAGAGTCTTCCCAAAATAGATAGAATAATTATTAACGGCATTTGTAACATGTAAAGGATCTTCAACACTAATGAACTCGGTCGTTGTGTTCGTTTATTCCTGTTATAGTTTTAATTTCTTCACACACTCTTTTAAATAACAATGTATTAAAGTATTGTCGATTTTTCGTATTCCCGCTTGACTTATTGAAGGATAGACTTACAGAATATAAGGATAGACTTAAATCGTAGATATACTATTTATAGTATCGTCTTTCGGTAGTTTTTGTCTTGATGTGTAGATTGTCTCTTTTTTTATACATGGAATAGGTTTTAAAAGTTCTCTTGGGACAAAATATATGAGCACAAGGGCGAATACTATACATATATATATATAGACATTGCTATGCTGTGTGAAAGAATCTGTCACACGTCACAGCATCTCCCCGTGTTTCCCATTGTAAATTGTCGACTATGGACTGGAAAGTCTTATAGCGGGATGACGATCTTAAATAAAGCTAATTTACCCATACCAAGCAGCAGTGTGTCATGCGCGTGGTGTCTGGTACAGCAGTACCGATATACAGCAGTAGGCGATAGCAATCGCCAACCCGCCTGCCAAGCAAGACAATTAATGCACATCCTCTATACTTACTAGTTGGCTCTTTAAAGGCTGAGCACAGAGTCCACCCAGTGGGAAGGGATTATTGCGGCCCATATACACCCGCATCTGTTTTCGATGAATCAAAATGCAATTGCGCTTGTAACCCCCGAGGACTTATATGGAATGCCTCATTATCGGTAAATATAGCAGCGACATTATGCTGTTATTTTCTGAGAATGTGGTCCTACTCCTCGGTAGAGCCCAACGACTTTTTCCACTCTGTCAGATTACATTTGTTCATTCGGTTTTGCGTAATTGGGTGACAAATGTATTATTAGGTTACACAATAAAGTAATAAAAACTATTCGTGTTACTTACAATACTATTATAACATCCTTTGTGAATTTATATCACGCACATCGTGGTTTTTGATGTTACACGCTTGCTGATACATAATCTGACCAAAGCTGGACATAATATTCCATAAGTCATTTAATCGGTAAGAGTCGCTCTACTCCAGTGCGGGCTAGAGATAAGTATATTGTCTGTGTGTAAAATGATAGTTCCGATCTACAAAGTTATGCACCACAACAAAGAAATTATACAAATAAATTTCAAAGAGGAACGTTTGCAAAACACAGTTTCTCTTTAATTAGCTCGCAGACTCATTACGCAGGTTCATAAGTTTTTTTTATAAAAACTTATTACACTGCCTTTACAACTTTACCACAGATCTACTATACGTATATTATGTAAGCTGCTGCTGCTGTATAAGCTGTATTTGATCAGAGTTTCTTGGAGAGAACCATGTTCAGCAGTGGACTTAAATAGGCAAACATAATATTTATTTAAAATACCCAGCTTCCGCGCAGTATCTCTTGTGGATTATCAGATGTTCACGTTAGCATATCTTTTAATATGAAATAAGTTATCAAAATCAGTTCAATCTCATCAGAGTAATCGGTAATAATTTTATTGTAAATAAATAATGGTCGAAATGAAAAAACCTGCTTTTTAGAAGTCTAGATACAAAACGTTTCTGATAGATCCTACTCAAAAAATTAGCCCCAAAATTTTGGAAGTGTTAATAAGTTTCTTAAACGACTCCATGGAGATTCAAAATATCTGCCTATGCTATCTGTTATTGACATGACAATAGTATATATTTATGGGGGTTTGTTAGAAAGAAGGAAAACTTTTTTACAGAAAATTAAGTGGGGGACTAAAGCTACCTCCCAAACGGGTGATTTAGTTTCGGTGCAAGCTCGGGATCATCGTTGCCCGCACAGGGCGAGTATGCGTTAGACTAGACAGTATTAGAAAGAGGAATAAAATATATATCAGAGCCCCATAAGTGTTATCCATGAAGATAACTAAAACTATGGTACACATTCTCTAACCAATTAGTGAAGAATTTGTCATCGTTTTAGGAAGTAAAGCAAATATAACTTTTATTTTCTGAATATTGCCTCTAGGTGGGCTAAATAGGGACGCACAGTTGTATTCCATTCTCAATCCCCTTTTTTTAAATAAATTTAATCACTTGATGCGTTGTGTAAAGTTTGCGACGACTAAAACTCCACAGAGTTCCACCATTCTTGTATCTCGGGAACGGAACCCGCACAAGACCCGTTCAAACAGTAGTTAAAGCCGCTGCTTAGCTCTACCACGTGCATATATAAGTAACTCTTCATCTTCATTCATTAAAATTAGAAATCCATAATTTATAAAAAAACACATTTAGGCACTAACTAAGAGTTATTAAAATATTATACTTCGATATCCAAAGAACATCGGTACGTTGTCTTAATAAGTTGTCCTGTTTTATGATATGCCATCAAAATTGAAACCTCATACAATAACTGGGGAGACTTCGCTGTTTACTTGCGTCTCTGTTATGTAATTACTTACCGCTAACGAACTTTCGTTTCGAAGAGCTTTGGCTACTTAGCCTTCGCAGATACGGGACACAAGCACAGATAGTAAACTTGGATTTAGGTTTTCCTTGCGTCTATGAAGGTCAAACGATGCCAGTAAACTTGTACTGAACCAGTGAACACGTCGCATCCCTCTTATCATTTCTAATGTCTCAATAGTAAATTACGTACCTAATAATTTCGGCACCTTGTGACGAACCGAAGAAGTAATTTGTGTCTTACGCGCGGTCCAGATTAGTCACCTTCCTTTACGATCATGTTGTTACCAAAAGTTTAGAAATGTTCGTCTTGTAATATTGTAATTAACTAGATTTTATCTTTCATATTAAATAAAATGTATGTTATGGATAATGAAAGCTTAGTTAGAATATGTTTTATGGATATATGTGAAGAAGAAATTTAATATTAGTTATAAGAAATTTATGAATTTTAGAAGAAAAGCCGAAATAAAAATAATATTAGAATCTCTAGCAGAAGAACAACTTTTTGTGTATGATGATCTCAGTGTTGAACATTTAAGACAAAGGTTTTTCATTTGACCAGGGTCTTGGCTATGTTTTTCAACTTGTGCTTATGTCACTCATTTTTACCCAAAGAATTAACGAGAACTTATTATCTAATATAACTATCCTTTGTATTTTAATGTATTAAATGCTATGAGTCTTAGAATTTCATAACAAACATGAACAATCATTATTATTTGCACAGAGCATATTACAGTACTCGAATTACAATCTAGATTTGATCATTAATTTGAGACAAATGGGTCGGCGACCTATTTATCGCGAACAAAACTAGACCGATATTCGTTCGTCAACTAGTCAATCGACTAGTTCATTTCACTATATACGGTGCAGGAGGTCTATCTATGCTTTGCGACGGATGTATGTTTGACTCTTGACGGTAGAAACTGTAAATAAATAATTACAAAGAGACTCAAACACATAACACATAAATAAATTCAGAAAGTTGCAGTATCTTCTATATTTGTTTACTCTCATTTAATGCGGATCCTTAGTACTTGTAAAGTAAATTTGTAATTATTTGATTGTACAATGATTTACTACATGATTAATAATTAACAAAATGTTAATATTTAATCTTATATTCAATTGATTCTGAATCGATAAGTGAATTCTGACCTTAAATATAAAAATATAATAGTAAGCTAGTAAATTATGATAAATTAAAAAAAAAAATCTTAATGTCTACATCACCAATAGATTATCGTCATCCTTCTTCTTGATTTACCCCAACAATAATAGCTTATGCCTAACTCACTAACGCACGCATTCAAATGTCTAATCAATGGTCCGAGCTTTACTTTAAATGTTAAATAAAATCCTGTGCATTTCTAATCACTTTGTGGCTGACCATTGCGATTAAAAAAGTATTCCCAGCGAGCTGAAAAGTTTCCTTACTACCTTCGAGCTATTTTTCATTGAGAAGATTATTACTTTTTTTAACAGTTTTATATTCATGTGATTAACAGGTTGACAAACTTGTGTACCAAATGAAATCCAATTATCCACTGAAATTAAAGGGTTTGACGTTGTATTTTATTGTAAATCATGTTTCGGTTGCCTATGGGCCTATAGTTTTTAGGGTTCTATATAGAGCTCCAGCTGTCTATTCTACTTTTAAAGGGCAGTATCATTTGAACTGTAATAGCTGGTTGAAATTTTAACACCATACATAAGCAGATATCCCAACAAATTATTAAACAAAATTACATTCTTTAATATCCATCTATCTGTACTTGTTACATAAAGATGTGGCGTTGAGCAGGTTAATCGTCAAATCCACTGGACGGATTTTGATAAATTTTTTAGGTATGCGCCTTATGATATTGCGGAAAAGATGCTATGAGTTTCTACGGGAAGAAAGGGAAAGGCAAATTTCATAGGTCGCATGACACAGCGGCCAATGAGACTCAGGTATAATAAAAAGTATAATGATATTTTGTATCAATGCTCTTTAGGTTCTTACAATGTAAGAAAGAAATATCTAAGGGCGTTCAAATAACTTTTTAATTTTTAAATATATTCATGCCTTATTGAACTCATAACAATAACTTATATATTTTTTAATTAGTTGTTATTATTGCATATTGGGATATTATGACATCACAAGGAGGGTCACACGGGACACTAAGCTAACAACACCTCGTTTATCAAGTTATGGTAAGTAGAGTAGGAGCTACACCGGAACAGATGAATATACTAATACACATATTTACATGAACTGCTAAAATAATAACCCTTCTCGTAGTCGGGTAAAAAGCGATTTTAGTGAAGACATATGAGAAACTTGAAAATAACGGCTTAGATGCAATGACGTGCTATGCATATGTTATAAGCGGCGTAAATGGAGAAGTACAAACTATTACTAAAACAAAAATCAATAAACTGGTTCTTGTTTTACATATTGATCATTCCATTAATTTATCGGTCAACCCTCATTTGCACGAAATGTATTGTGTAACGAAAAATAAGAAGATTTTTATTTTATTTCTCATTCTACTATTATATACAGCAAAGTATCAGTATTTTAAAAGACTTAACATCGCGTAGCAGTGGTCACTACAGTAAAAGTACTGGCAGAAAACTTTGATGGGGACGTGGCTGCAAATGCAATATTATGCGATCAACAAGAAATTTTAGTCAACAGAGGTACACTGCACAGAATCGTATGTCTATTGTATGTAATTTCACATTTCTTTGCGTATCTTTTCTTTTAGAATGATCTACCAAGGGAAGTAAATTGTGCTCAGATAGCATTACAAAGAAAAGGATTGAATGTTGATTAATTAGATAAATATAGAAAGCCTTTATATTGAAGAAAGTCAAGGTCTTATTGCATAAGAGACAATAGGTTTACCTAAGGAAAAATCTTAGGATTACGACATCCTATTAGAAAGGGGGATTTATTCACAAAAAAATATGTATGTATTCTGCGAGGTCGTGGTATTAACCCGGTCGAGCCGGCCCATTCGAGGAACAGGTAAAGCCATCGCTTGGCTCTACCACGTTATAAACTTGGTAACAATTATCCAATAATCCACTGTTTAGTAATTCTGGGAAACGCCTCAATTTAGGTCTATAAAGTGCCTTCAGGCTACAGGAGAAATTCTTACGGTCTGGTAAAGTTTTTGATAGAAATAAAATTAAACAACTGAAGAAACACAGGCGTAAAAACCGAATAAACCGGCTCCACGACCGGTTGAAAGCTACAAACTATCGTAGCAGCAATAAAGATTTTCCATTTGGTGTTAATCATTATTGCCGGTAATCTGACACTCCAGAGTCGAGTGGGGTGTCAGTAATCCTGGATGGAATTGCCACCCTTCTCAGATAATCCAATAAAATAAGACCTATTGCGGATATGAGTCTCATATCCACAATATTCACATAACCCAATTTATCCGTCGCCCGCACGCAGATTGGCTAGCCGGGCTTTCCCGAATGGGATGACCGGTCCGCGCCGTCAATACCTATATATTCAATATGTACGTAATGTATGTATGTAATATGTACGTAAAAGATACTCACATGTTTATGAGCGGCCAGAAGCACACTCCGGCACAGCCCCTACGGGAGCATTAGTGAAAACTCATCGATGTCGCCGATAGGAGGACACGTCCTCCTCAGGTAACGATTATCTGACATGGCGACAAATTAATTAGAAGACAATTCAAAAGCTTGCATACTATCTACTCGTATGTAAGTTCATCGGCCAAGCCATTTAGCTATCAGTTATATACATATTATTCTATGAATTGAGCTTGCACTATTCAATGACTTCAAATTTAAACGTTTAAATTAAAAAATAACAGTATTCCAATTTCGTTACGTTAAGGTGCAACAATGGTGTTGTCATATCCACATTTCCTGTACGCTGACTCTATCTACAGTGACGGTGTTGTTGGACTGAATCCAGTAATCGACGAACATAGGATCTTCCTGGATCTAGAACCTGTAAGTACTTGGATAATATAATATATTAATATTAAGAAATACCATTCCTATTTAGTACCATACTTACATTTATTGAGTAAAAACAATAAGATATAGAGAGAACAGCAATTGCATTGCTGTTTTGTGGCAGACCTGGGTAAGAGTGTGGTGTGGTAACCCAGCCGACTCTTAGGCAGAGGAGTCTACCACCTGTTGTAATTGTTTGTAGTCCTTACATTTGTACACATTGCCGGAATTGAACCCATGCCCCACAGCGCCCCAAATGCTTAGACACTACGCCAACCGAGAACATAAATCGAATATTGGAATGGCATACCCTAGCGATATACAAAATAATGCAAATATCTCTCTAATGGATTGCATGAAATATAACTCTTCTAGTGACATTAAACCTTGACATGACTTATAACAATAGAATTTCAATTGTTTCTAAATTGACACGTGAAGGCACAATGTTTTTATTAAAATTATTAATTAACATTTCATCATAAAATCATGAAGTTATAGTTTATTCAATAGCTTATCAATTATTCAGGTAAGTTATGATACTGGGTTTCAATCTCAGCCGCTGACAAAATTCGTGCCCGTGAGTGTCCCGTGACCTAATACCAATATAGCAGCTAAGCTTTACATCGGAGTAGGCTATTGGAGTTGGAAAGTGAAGATGAGTGAGAGTGAGAGTTTGAGTTTGATTTTGAGTATGAAAGTTGGTTCAATATATATTCCACATCATTAAGAACTTCCAATAGTTGTTGGGAGTTGTGGCCATGGTCAAAGTCGTCTAAACATTATTAACACAAAAGTTTACAGTTTATATAATTTTTTTCTTAACTCACCAGAACACTGGAACAGTAGTGAGAGGCGCGAAGAGAGCTCAGTTCAATGTCTTCTTACGTCCCATAACTGCGGTTACAGCGACGAACAATTTAAACACAACACTAACGCCTATTGTATGGTTTGAGGAGGTGAGTTTATAGACACTTTAATATAATTTGTTGCCAACTTTTTAGCATGACATGCGATATGTTTAGTTTGATAGTAAAGAATTTCGTGACGGAGTTGGGAATGACGAACTGATACGGTTTATTGGCACTTTATCTAATTGTTTTTACGAAATAATAAGGAGGGCTCAAAATGCTCATTTTTACTTCAGTGTACCCTAATGACCAGGGTTCGAATCCCGGTGCCGGCAAGAAGAATAAAGAATTTTCAGTTCATTTCACTACATTGCCTTCGTTTACTTTATTATTTTTGGAAGGATAGAAAAGAAACTTTACTTGTTTGGTATAGTTTTTGATTTGATTGTTCCCTCATTCCTCTTCATAGGCGAACCCATTATCGATTTCTCTGTTCAAATAGTACACAACATCCAAAAAGGTACTTTGCTGCAGTTGTAATTAATTGCACATAATGCACTAAAACTAAGTAAGTAATAAAAATCAATTTTCTTCGGCATATGAACATAAATTTCATTTTTTTTTAAATCTAACACCTTCGTACCGAGGTTCTTTCGGACAGAGAAGAAACAGGGGAAAGACACTCTGCAGGTTTCCTTGCCCCTTGAACGAGATACTGACTCTATAGAATCTAGTAACTGATATTGTATGCTAGTGCATGTTCCTATTATTTACCTGTATGTGTAAACAAATGTACATACATATATTTTATCTACATACATTACATTTTCATAAATATTTTGAAAGCAAATCGTTTCAGGATCCTCCTTTTCGTGAATAACTTGAACAGGAGTATAATAGATAGGGATATAATAAAGAGACGGCTCGGTGGCGTAGTAGCTAAGCCCGCGACCCACAGCGCCGCAGCTAAATGCTGCGGCTCTGTGGGTCGCGAGTTCGATTCCCGCACGCGACTAGTATTTGTATGGACTACAAATAATTGTTCCGGCTCTGAGTATTTGTCCATGTGCAATTTATGTATGTAAACTGCCTCCGCAACACAGGAGAAATTCCTACAATGGAAGGTTAATGATTTCAAAAAAAGATAGAATGGTAAGGATAGAATCCTGCATTATGCACTGTAGACCACGCTTTCCATTCTGTTACAGAGTCGTGTAGCGACGCTATTTGTCGATAAATTCTTGCAGAATATCATCTTCGTAATTGTTCATAAACAACATGGACTGGGGATCTTCCAGCATTCATTTGTCGCTTCTGAACACTACCAGTTTCTCGGTTTCGCCTATACACTCCATTAAAAACTGATACATGGGGTAACCGGCGATTAGGAAACCGGCGCGAATAATCTTGACGAGCAGTTTCACTGTTTACAAAAACCGTAACAATACACAATATCGTCGTATTCTTCATTTGTGTCATTTTGAAACATACGCTGTTCATTTTGATCATGCTCTTCCATATATCAATTCACATTTAAAATTAAACTACTCGTGAATTTTTTTTGAAAAAAGAACATTTTGGAAACTTTGTTTTTTTTTTCTTATCCTGCCAGTTTGCTTCCTGCATTGGCTTAGGTTCGCATTAAACTTATTGGCAAGATATTCAAACAGCGATTTTGAGTTTAGTTCTACTACGAATTTCCGCCTGCATCCTTTGTGATTATTTTCCTAGTTGTTATGCATTGTTGGAGTGCCAAAAAAACGGTTTTGATTTTTGAATAATCTGCAAGCCAAGTTTCATAACGTTTTTTTTAGCGTTTTAGGCATTTTGGTAGAAAAAATCTCATAAAAATATTGAAATAATATCGTTTTTCGTCTCGCATTTTTAAATTTGTACCGATAATTGTTGTTTTAATATTGATAAATAACCAGTGTTTAATCGTTTTTATAAATCAGGAGTAAAAATTAGATTTAAATTGATACTTTTTTTTAATACATTTTTCATGTTGCATTTTTGACTTAATTTGAAAAAAGCTAAAAAAACGTGTAAACTCAAAAAAGGTTTACTTTCACATAATTCATATAGGGGTTAAAATTATCGCAAATAGTCACCCCTATCACCTCCTAACGGGAATACGTCTAATTACCAATAACCATGTATAGAATTTCATGCATTTTAGTTTATTTTACTATTTTTGACATAGCATTATTCATTATATATATAATACATGTATAAATAAATCCATGATGGCACACTTTAAGGCCTTGGAGAGATCACAAAAAAACCTAAGGCATCCGGCGATTTATCCCATGCCACAAATGCATGCTTAATCAACGCTTCAGTGGCATTTATAAAACCAAATTGATTATACACTCATTACCTATGTGATATCGGGGATGACAAAGAAAACAAGTCTCACCAAAACAAAAGCTTCCTTACGGAACTCTCGCTCTTCTCTGATAGTGTATCTAATCTCTCGTCGTAACCCCATAACATATCGACCTATTTTTAAGCTATTCTTCTGAATAACATTTTCTATGCTGCGTAAGTCTAAGCAAAATATTTCATCTTATCATAGGTATTCAGTACTTTCTTCAGCCTATTTATGATCACTACTGAATACAGAACTCGCCAAGAACACATCACGTTAGGCAAAATTGATATTGACGATTACGAATATTGGGTTCACCAATTTTGGATGGATTTTCCATAATTAGTCTGACGCCTCGTGCTTGCTAGCAGCGTGATTCGCGTGCAGTATTTGCAGTAGTTATGGTTATATTTTATCCTAATAATAAAATTTCTATTGTTGCCACGTCATAGTCTACGCATCCGATGTCATCAATATATATGTGGTAAAATAAGACAGTGTACATTTTTATATTCTTTATTTGTCTTTGTAAAACATCAACTTTTACGTTTACAGAGTGTTCTATTGCCAGAAGAATTCGTGGATCAGCTGAGAAATCGTATGCTTATGCCTCTGAATTTGGTCAGCATTATATTACCCATTATAATCGCTTTGTGCTGTGTGGTCTTCATCGTTGGAGTGGGGATCATTTTCAGAGCGAAGTTGCGTAACAAAGACAGATCCACAACGGCTACTACATAATATTAATAAGATAAAATATTGAAGTACAGAAATTAAAATCGTTTTTGGTTAAAGGAATGCCTAGTTTTATTTTACTTTATCCGTTATTTCCCCGAGCAACACATTCTTACTGATCACTGTTGTGATCGCGCGACGAAGTTTCATCTGGCATCATATTACACTAATATGACATAGCGAAGTAAATGCTTCATATTGAAAGAAAATTTAGAACATTGAGCTTTATTTAAGAATTAGACTTGATTACTTCCATCCGTTGAAACATGATAAAACTTATCGATGCACACAAAAGTACAACATCTAGTGTGTAAATCATAAAATAAGTCTTCTTTTTACAATATTGGAAAAAAGATCACAAATAGTTCCGAGGCTGATAATGGGGTATTATAGTTTCCTTTAATGGACTAGATAAAAAACAATAACTAACGCTTGAGATTTCTTTTATATTGACTACTCAAAATATCTAATGTATAAAAATAGTTAACAAATCATTCAACTCAAAATTACACGTTTCACCCAGACCACGTTATCAGCCCCCGATGAACGCTACCAAACATAAAATCTCTATATATACGACAAAGTATTCAGAACAGATCAAATAATCATCTTGAAGTCCCATTTTTTCCAATTTAAATACATCCATATGATTAACGTTGGCATATATTATGCAAGGAACATAATATATAATTTATGTATTTAACATAAATTTAAATTATTCTCTTAATTTACTGGTATAGTTTCACAGAAATATTTGACATTGATAGGGTAGGGGCATTTAGAACAGACTGACACTAACTACGACATATATTTTTCATTTGATACAGATGCTAAGCTTCAAGTTACGAAGAATTATCTACTGGTTGGGATACATAAAATCACATTATAAACTCCATTTTTTTAAATGCTTTAGGGCTGGATATACCAGTTTTATTATTAATACATTTATAACATACATTTTATCGGAAACATACTGACGGCGGGCGGTATTAAACCTTGATATTTGAATTTAGATCGTTAAACATACACTGAGTTACTATAGCTAATTTACTAAATTTCTATCAGTTTATATGTTAAAAAGAAATAATGATCTAATCAAAAATGCTCCATCCCCTGAAGATGTAAAATGAAAGATGAATCAAACAATCAGTAGACAGAGGACTCATTTAATTTTGAATTAAATAGGCTTACTGAGAAAATTCGGCTATAATACTGCAAGAGCTGTTTAACAATTAATTAATTAAATAAAATCAGTCCTTACAGTATGTAGGCTCATTTAAAATTTAACTAAAATATGCTATAAAAGATATACAGTATTTACAGAACTCAACTCAATAAATTTTAGCTTTAAAGGGTACCTGGTCAAAATGTCATGAAAAATGACATTTATAAAGAGCTAGGATATTATGTACAATATATTTACAAGAATAATATTCCTAGAAATCTAAACCTTACTCGATAGCATGACGCTTCTCATCATTATTACGCTTGCGCCTCTTGGCATGGGCTAACATCGTTACTAATTTTTTATGGCTGTCGCCGACAATCCAGCCATGTTGTTGCTGGAGATGCTCCTGTTCTTCGTCTCCCTCCGATGACCAGTAGTAAGTAGCGGATCGCGGACGGACCTTAGAGCCAGGAGGGCCGAGCGCCACATGCGGGCCTGGTGAGGACAGTACGCTGACTGAAGTCGTTGCAGAAATGGTGGCGGATATACCGCTGCTACTAGGATGGCATCCGCCGCTGCTACTACTGCTAGTACTGGATGCGCTACGTTGACAAATATTTACTCTGCTTTCGACGTCCTGTCTTTTTATGGGCATCTGACGACTCATGCTCTTGCGCATTCCACATAGCTGCCCCTCTTTCTTTTTCCCCTTTTTTTTGCGATAAACTGCTATCACAACAGATTCAGCACTGTTGGGTCGCGGTGGACCGCCATCCGGCTCTGATTCCGAGCTCCATGTCTCCGCCAGAACGTTCTGTTTTCCAACAGTACATTTTCTACGCGCTCTTTGTCGAGCCACTCCCGTACCATCTGTTAGGTCATCAATGGTATCCTGAGAGTATTCATCAATAATATCCACATCTTTATCTAATTGCCGGAAAGGGGATTTATCTTTTGAATGTCTGGGCAAAGAAGCATTGCGATGGACTGGACAATCATTGTCGTATTTTTTTGAAACTACTGTTTCATTTCTTCTTGAGGATGTAATGTCGTATCGCTTTAGTGAAGATTTTGGATATTCCTTCGGTGATAACCGATCGTATTTTTTAGAAGAATGACGTCTTTCATTTAAACCTTTGGAGGTTGACGGTTCATATTGCATTGATGAAGTAGCGTACTTATTAGAATCATGTTTTTTTGGTGATGTTCGGATGAAATCCCTTGGTGATGTGGAATTGCTTTTCTTGGATGTTGATGGTTTGCTGAGGTTAAAATGTACGTCACGTTTTTTGGAAGCATGAATCAAATCCCTTTTATAAGAAGTAGAGGTACAAGGTTTTTGAGAGTCATATCTTGACGTGGTCACATCGGTTTTTCTTGGAGATGCAGATTTGTATTTATTAGGAGGTATAAATTCGTCTTTATTTGGTGAGACATTGATTACGGACGAGCTAGGCTCATCTTCAAGCAAGCTGTCAAACAATTGGTCGAGATTTGCTTTGGGCTCCTTATGTTTGTTATTTTTCTTCTCTGTGCGAACTACGTGATATTTAAATATTTTACCCATCACGGTATTTTTTTCTACAGCGTCTTTACGCTTTAGTGATGGGGAAAATTTTTTTGTTTCTCCTACAACTTTTCTGTTTCCTAATTCACACGACATCAAGCTATTTTCAGTCTCGTCGTCACTGCACACGTAATCATCATAAACAAAGTCGTCTTCGTCAGAACCACTCTCACTTGAAAAATCAACTTTCTCAGCATCTGGTTGCAATTTAGAGGTACTAGCATCTTTATTGTTTATCTTTTTAAATCTTTCCATTAAAGTGGAAGGTCTAAAATCAAACAACTCCGCGTCATCGTTGTCCATAAATTCATAAACATCAACCTTTTGAGGCGTAGTTTTGTGTTTATGATCTAGATTATTTTTACACTTTAAATCGTCTTTCATTTTATCTCTTTTCTTTTTTGAATTGTTCTTTTTCTTTTTCTTTGAACTTTCAATGGGCGTTACAATGGCTGATATATTAATATCAGATGTTGGAATAGAAACTTTTATGCCATCAAAACCTTTTAGAGCTCCTTTAGTAAGTATTGTATTTTGATAGGTTTTCTTGGAATTTTTTTTCCCCTTTTTCTTTTCTGATTTTTTTCGGCTCTTGTGACTGTAACAAAAATTTTTATTTATTTATAATTTCATTTAAAACTATTCTAATTAAACGTTTCAAAAATAAGATAGTAGTAAGTTAAGAAGAGTAGTAAATTTATTCTACCACTATCAATAATCATTATTGTCCTCTTGGGCAATAAAGAAACCGGCGACCAATTCAATCAAGTCAGTGCAACCACTTAATACACTTCTTTTCATAGTATAGTGTCTAAAGCAAGGTTTCACACAACAAAATCTGAAAATATCGTCACCAGAATAGTTTGTCTAGATTTAGTACATCTGGATCCCATAAACATCAACATAAACACTGGATTTAGAGTCATTCACCAAGAGGAATGCTAGAATCGTCTGACATTCCTCGTAGTCGCCTTTTACAATACACGCGGGAGGAGATGAAGGGGCAGATTTTGTACGACATAACCATACGGTTTTCACTTATCCTATATAGATTTTTTATTTACTTTACTTATACACGTATATACTATTCCGTACTTAAAAAAATAAGCTATACCTTGTACTTGATTCTACAACAGGTTGTATGTGTTTGGCAGCTGCCGCTTGAGACCTGCATTTTCTTTTAATTTTATCAAATTTGTCTTCAAATATATCTATATTATCAATCGAATCTGGGTACATTTTATTCTTAACTTCGTTATTTTTTTTTTGTTTATTGGGCTCTTGTAAAGCTTCTTGGCAACACTCATTAACTTCATTATTTGAAACAGACACATGTGGACTTGAAATATCATTTACCTCCTCTTTTTGCTCTGAAATTTCTTCACTTGATATTTGTTGATAACCAATACTATTAGCAGTATGAGAGTTTGCTGCTGCTTCTTTTAAACCAGAGATCAAATCATTTTCTAAATTTCGCACTTCTTCACTTTCCAAAATATTTTTCGCCGTAATTGAATCTACATCGCCATCGCTTCTGGTATCATATTTTTCATCATTCTTATCTATACCACTTAACTCGGTAACAATAGCTTGTGGAGTTATTATTTCATTAACATCGTTTGTAATAGTAACTTTACTTGTAGAAGGTAAGTCAGTTTTGTGGGATTCTTTCAATAGTTCACAACAATCTAAAAATAGAGCTTCATCTCGACTAAGGTTTCGACGAGATAATTGCTGTTCCCTGACACTTCTGTTCACATCGGCCAGTATTTCTTCTAAAGTGGGCATTGTGAACTTTGAAGTAGATTTTGCACCTTTTTTGCGTTTTGCTATCTTGTGAGTTAAAACTCTTAGGCGGTCTAAGTGTTGTTTATAAGCTACGAGATAATTTGGTTCTTCGAGGACTGGTGTTGTCTTAACTTTCATTTCAACTTCTGATAACTTTGAAATATGAAGTAATGTCATTTGATGTCTCAGATAGTTATCCGGACGTCTAAATTCTTTTTTACAAATCACACAATAGCAAGTGATAAATTTTGTACAAGTTGCCTTCTTACGAACGCGTTTTGTAGATTTTTTTGTGGGTGACTGTGATGAGTCTCTAGAACTACTCTCATCTTCATTTGGCTTTGTAATTTCCCTTTGTGGACTCCTTTTAGCTGTTCGGTCTTTAGCTTCACTATTTACTTCTTCAGTTTCATTAGCTATAATGTGGAATGTTTCTGATATCTTTTTAGTAGCTAATAAATTAGATTTTCGAGGTTTCCTTTCAGAGAAGAAACCGAAACTTTCCATAAACTGTTCAGATTTAAGTTCTTGCTCAGAGTCTTTCTTTATACTACTACTAGCATCTTCATTTTCAGGTTCTTTTAAGTCATTTTTATTTTCTGATTTATCTGTTTGTTCTTGCTTGCCCTCGTTGGTTTCACAATCACGTAATGTGATTCTACTATTTGATTCCAAGTTCTTTCTCTCTTTCTCCTCTACATATGTCTTCAAAGGAATGTCACTTTTAGAAGACTCATCCGAATCGCTTATATCACCTTTAGAATCAACGTTGTTTATGCTTTGTACTTGCACGTTATCACTAAATTCTCCATTAATTATAGGTTCAGTATTTACACCAATGGAAGTCTCACTTTTGTTCCTCTTCTTAAATTCGTGATCACGCATAAAACTAAAGTTATCAAAAGTTTTATCTGCGGATATTTTTCTTCCAAACGGTTCAGTTTTGTCAATCATATCTTCCAAATCAATATCATATGGATCATATAGGAGCGTACTAGATTTAACGACCACAGACTTTGATCGAGTTCGCCTCGCTGCTATGTGAGTGTTGTAACCAGATTTATTACTTGATTCAAAAATATTATGTTTAGATCTACTTTTCCTGCAATTTTCAGTTTGTTTTTCGTTGTTCTGTTTTAATTCATCTTTTTTAAAGGAACCAGGTACGCTTTCAATTATACTATTAGGTTTGATTTTTTTTAATGTAGAACCACAAACAATATCTTCACCTGTTACTGTACAACTGATCATACGTTTTTCGGTACATTTTGGCTTGGTCATTGTATTAATTGCATCATAACTATGATTCTGATCAACACTAGTGATAGTGATACGTTTTTTGTTATCTAATTCATTGTCATCTGACTCTAAATATTGGATATGCTGTTTTGGAATGCAGAGACCTTGTTCTAGTGTAGGTAAAGTCGTGTTATCTAGTACGTTGCTGGAACATTTTGAATGTAACAGCGTATCGTCTACATCATATCGCTTTTCACAATTATTTTTAATTCCCTGGTCGTTATTATTGCTAACTGACGACATACAAATATCACTATCTCGAGAATTATGTACAGATTTTAACTTTTTATATCTTCGTTTTAACTGTGGAGATTTTTTTCTTTTTGATGCTTTCATTTCTTTTGATCCTTCGGCAACACTAGTTTTGGGATTAATATCATTAACGTAGACAGAAGGCAAAGCATGAGAATCATTTAGTTTAATGTCACTAATAATTACGATCGGTTCTTTTACAGATCCTAAACTAGGTTTTGTATGATTTTCTTCGTCTAATAATAATTTAGAAAATATAAGTTGCTTTTTAGTTAGCGGAGCCTTTTGTTGGGAAGGGATATCGTTTTGGTTTGTAATATCCAATTCCGACAAATTGCTGTCGACAAACAGTGATTTACCTCGGCGACTTCGTCTTAAAGGTGTTATGAAAGATTCCTCCGAATCAAATATTTCATCCTGAGACAAACTTAGTTCAACGGTATTGGCGTTCTTTAATTTGTTTACACGAATTGATTTCTTAATTTTAGGCTCAAAGTTGTGTATTTCAGTATTACTTTCCAGATGGTGTGATTTCTCCTCTAGTCCAAGAGTACATTCATTATTTTTGGCGGAAACTGATAATACTTTTGCCTCCAAGTTTTTCGTAAAGTCATCATTGTGTATATTGTTAAATTCCTCTAACTGTTTAAGCTGACCACACTCATTGGTTTTATTATATTCTTCTTTAGTTTTATTACCATTATTTTCTTTCCATATCTTTCCTTTATTACATTCGTTATTACTAGTACTATATGCTTGACACGTTAATTTGCTTACAAGCTGTAAATTATTTTTTTCTGTAATTGACAAATTCTCTTCCACTGTTTCCGTTTCTTTTTGTTTACTGTCATTAAGAATTTGAACATTTTTGGTCAATTTGTTCAATGGTCGATAAGCTACTTTCACTACATCATTACTAATTTTTTTTTCGTTGTCTTCGTAAGACATAGCCTCAGAATGATCGAATTCATCAGTTACACTTTTAGTAATATCCTTAGCAACTTTAGTACTGCCTTCAGCTGTAACATCATTATTTTTATTAATGTCTAATTTATATAAGTTGCTTTCAGGGATTTTGTCAGATTCGATAACACGTTCTGTAGCAGGAATGTTTCGGCGGCTGTTTCTTGTTTTCCTGGAGTTGTAACCTGTATTTTTAGAGCCAACAACGTCACGCATTGCATTTTTGTCAGCGAGTAAATCAGTGTTATATTCAAAATATTCAGAACTGTCTGAATCAATTTTTTTATGGTCATTAAGTCGCTGGGAAAAGTCCATACTTTTTTCTACATTTTCCAAAAAAAAATCCTGGTTTAATAGTATTTCACCGTTATCATCTTTAGTATTACACTTTTTAAGTCTTTTATGTTTTTTTCTCTTTTTACCATCGTTTGCTATGTCGTTCTGTGGAAATTGCTTATTTTTGCCTTTAGATGTTGCTAGATGTTGGTCACGTTGTTTTTGTTTAACTATAACCGCCAGTGATATATCATCATCAGAATCTTCATCAGGGCTTATCCTTTGCTTCTTGCATCGAGTCCGCGATAGGCTGTCTCTGTAATTTACGCCAATATCTAGGATAATTTTATCAACGTCATTCGGAGAAGAGTCCACCGGTGAGTCTTTTATCTGCTCACACGTAAGTTTATCAGATTTAATATGCCACACATTTTCTTCTACTGGAGACGTTATAACTGTAGTTTTTATTTCACTATTTTTATTTACAACTTCTTGGTGTATATACGTATCAGTTTGCTTCAATGCATAGGGTGCACTATGAGACTCGTTTAAATCAGAATTATTCATTTGAGTTACATGAACGTTGGGTAAAGAAAAGCTAGTGTCATTCGCTTTATTTTCTTGTTTTTTTACTTTATGTAAATCATCGCTGCGAGCCGGGTTAGTAATTTCCTCACCCTTGAAATCATTATAAACAAAAGCATTTCTAACAGAAAGATTATGATTGTTTTCAGATTCTGTAAACATTTCTGGTGCCGTTTGTTTATTTCTTTCAGATGGGGTTTTAATACGTACAGCCCTTAAACTTGCTGTCTGATCGCTATTGACTTTTAGTTTTGGTGGTTTTAACGGAGCTTTTAAATTTCGATTATTTTGGATATAATTGCTTGTTACACTCAAAGTACCTTCAATAACCTGTACATCATCTTGAAAGTGTTGCAGATTTTCTTCGATGGTCAGGTCAATGATTGCTTCTTGTGTATCTCCAAGAGAAATTGAGTTATGCAGTTGGTTTGAGAAAGATACTATATTGCTAGTTGCCAGATTATCTGCTGAGGCAGATTCATATGGAACGTTTTTTGATATGGGTTTATGGTCATCAGGATCAATATGGCTTTTGAGAATGACCGAATTCAGTGAAGAAACTTGTGATGGAGTCACATTAATATTTGAAGAAAGGCTTTTAGAATCAATGTGAGTTTTCGTACTAAGATGAGTCATATGTTTATTTTCTAATATTTCTACGCCATAATTACGACCCATCGTTACGATATGCTGTTGTCTTAAAGGTGATGGTGTTATTATTGATTCTAAAGAAGAATTATTCTTTGCAGATTGTGTTGCATCAGATGTTGCAACGGGAGCTGTAGTCGATACATATTGCGGTAACACGTTTAATAACTGATTTCGATGGTCAATTGGCATCGTTCCCAAAATTTCAATTAATTCCTTGGGCAACATCGCAATTTTTCTTGCCGTTTCAGTATCTTGATACGCATCACAGTCGATAATTTCTTCTTTGGTCAAATCATAGGCTCCTCCTTTAAATACATCATTCGTTATGGAACTCTGTGGTATGAATCCATCTACACCTGATGATTCTCCTTCATTGTAAAGTAAACATCGCCTGTTTTGACCAATATTTCCAGATATTATTTGAGGTGGAATAGGAACGTTACCATAATTTACAGTAGTGTTAACTGTAGTTCCAGCTAAAGTGTAAACAGATGTCGTACTAGCTATTGTTGTTCCAGGAGTACTGAGCAAAGTGTTAGTCAATGAAGCCGAATTTGAAGTATCTATTCTTGTTACAGAAATGCAGGCATTGGCTAAAGTATACACTGGCGTAGTGCTTTCGAATTTACAAACTGGCACGTACGTAGTTAGGCTGCGATTTGTTAAATTATACAATGGTACTGTGTCAGCAATACTACTGACGCTTAAAATAGTTTTTTCGTTGTCATAACATGATTTTTCATATGGTACTGCAACATTTATACTTTCACTAAAAGACGACAAAGACTGATTTAATAATATATCAGTCTCGTTTATACTCCCAGAAAATGTGGCCATAGAAGAAGTTGGAATAATTTCATCATGAATTCTTAGTTTTTCAAAAGTAATATCCTTTAGTTGGGAAGGATTTAATGAACTTTGAGTAATTTGAATACGTGATGCTAAACCATTGGCTGAATTTTGTAGTTCTAATGGGTTTACCGGTTGAGTACCATTCATTGACTGTGAAAAATTTGTGGAAACATTTTCTTGCATTTCTACTTCGTTCTCTTGAAAATATTCGCCAACGTCGTGCGTTGATTTTATCGCTGCATTGCTATAAGTATTTATGTTATGAGTATTTTTAGTTAAATTGGCCTGAAAATCTTTTTCCTGATTATTAAATTCTTTTTCAGTTTCTAGTGGCACAGCTTCATTATTTTTCGCTCTCCCTCCTGACAAATCTGTAGGTACATCTTCATCTTCATAGCCGATTTCAGTCATGCATTTGTGTATTATTTCCTTTTGCTTGCTTTTATAACTAGATAAGTCGTGGACAAGGTTAATAAGTCCACACCTTTTCGCTAAGTCGACGGAAGTAGTTCTATCGGTTTTCTTTAGTGATAAATCAGTTGGAACATTTTCGTTTACACTTTCGTACGATAAATCTGTTGCGATGTCGTTAACGATTGCAGATTTCTTAGATAAATTAGCGGGAACTGATTGTGAAACAGATTGTAATTGTGGCCTAATACTTAAGTCCACTACGACATCAGTAATCACATCAATATCTCTCATTTCATTTCTTTTAAATGAATCAACGATACCTGAGCTTTTATTGGATAGGTCTAATGTCTCATAGTTGTCGTAGCTACTCATTATAAAAGTGATTTCCTGGCTAGAGTTTTCCGATGTATCAATTTGCAAATGTTTACCCGACAAATCTAAAGGAGACGATAAAATTGACTCGACAGTTGTACTCGCATGAGCAGGTGGTATTGCAACTGGAATGTCACGAAAATCAGCCGGAGAATACTCCGGATTTAATGTACGTGTCCGATCTCGATTTTGTTGCATTTCTGTCTCTTTTTGTGAAATATGATCATTTTCTGAACTGGGTATGATGACCGCGTTTAGGCCTTGAGTATATGGGAGCGAAAATTGTACTGTATCGTTATTGGATAAATCGATATTGTTTTGAGTATTTACGGGATGGGGCTGTCTAACATTCAATTCAGACATAACTACTTGCGATATATTTTGGTCTAATTCGTCCACTAGATAATTTTCATTTAAATTTTGTTTTGAGTAATCATTGCTTTCTATTGATAGGGCACATTCACGGAAACTTTCCGTTTTCGTTTCCTCTTGCTGAATAGTTAAATTCACTGACACTTTAGGAGACTTCTTAATAACTGTATTTCTTGGTGGTAGTGATGACAAACTTGCTAAAGGAATTTCACTTTCTGATCGCACATGCCTTCGTCGAGTCGAATCACATTTCGCAAAAGTATTATTTTCATTTTGAGCAAGAGTTAAGTTTTCCTGAAGTAAATGTTCAGACTCTAAACAATGTTTGCTAGACTGCATTTCCGATAATATATTATTACGTCGATTTTGGATACTTCTGGAAATATCATCTAAATCATATTTACAGGATTGTTCATGATCGTCGTTTAGTTTTTTCAATGGTCCGGGTTTTTGGATTTTTCTTGAAGCTACATCTAAATCTGTTTCACATGGTTCTTTATGGTCTTCATTTAATTTTTCCAAAGATCCCTCCTGTTTAGAAACATACGTAGATACAACATTAACGGTTTTTTTCCCAATTTCAACTTTGGGACTTAATGTTGTTAACCTTTGTTGCAAAACAATAGGTTCTGGTTCTATGGGCTCATCGCTACCACATTGCACAGAAACATGTCCGGGCAAGTTTTCATCACTTATTGGCACCAATTTATTTTTTAACATTGCAATGCAGTCATTAAGGCCTTTACGCGGTTTACCCGACTTATTTTTTCGAGGGTTCTGATGATCTAATATACCTATCTGATTAAAATGTAAAGGAGGTTTATCAAGCTTAGTTACCACTGCTTCATTTTCAAATAGCACTCTACGATCTGATGGTAGGTGTTGATCTACATTGTTACATTCTTGTTGAACAAGAAAAAGACGATGAAATTGAACGGATTTATCATGAGTTTCAGAGTCAGCCGTCAAACGCGCTATTGAATGTTTAAGAGGAACATTTTGAGATGGTGTAATAGAATCATTAGAATTTCCATTCTGGCGGCTGCAGCCCGGCTGCTGATCATCTCTGTTATTTGATTCTCTATGATTAGATCCTTCGCGATTTGTGTGTCCTCTAACATTACATGAACTGTCATTAATATTTATTCTTTGTTGGGTATTATCAATTGATAGTTGCTCTGGTTGAATATTCTCCGCGCCGTCAACAGGCTTCTCGTTATTTTTCTTGATTACTGGTTTTATTCCTTTCAAAGGTTTTCTCTTAGAGCGATTCATGATAGCCTTTCTGTTTAAAGATTCTTTTTGGCGAGAGCTTTTATTTGATAAGTTTTTTATCTTAGGTTTCAATGGTAAATTATCTTCATCGTCGTCATCATTATTAAAAGCGAATTCTTTTTGGTTAATATTTGAAAGTGATTTGCCATATTCTGTAACTGTAGATTCTTCGTGTATTTTTCTTAATTTCGCTTCTTCAAAAGAATGTTTCTTCTTCATTAGTTTATTTCGTTTCCGGTCAAGTTTCTTACGAGGTAACGAATTCAGAGGATTAACCATTACGCGGTGACGTTTAGCTGGTAGATCTGCTAACATTTTGCGTATAGTTTCTGCTGTAAAAAATAAATTAAATAAAATTCATAATAATTTTTCAATGACAAATAAGTTTAGTAGCTTTGAAAATATAGAAATGTATGTTACTAACATTTAATTCCAGATTTTCATTAAAATAGCACCGTAAGAAAAGGAACAATTACTTTTTCGAAAAATAACGTTTAAGTTTACAACTTACCATCACCTACTTCAGACCTTATTCTTGGCCTCGTCCTCATATGATTTTTTTGATTGGTTTGTCCAGTCCTTATATCTTTACGGATTTTTTTTCGAATTCTGTTATCAGGTAGTCGTGGCCGGCGCTTACGCACACCAAATGGTCGGTATCGACATTTTCTTCGTACGGTTGGTGTGTCTCCAGCGCAATCTAACATATGTTGATGCAAATCTTCAAGCGTGATAGACTTTTTACACTTTGTGCACTCTCTAAATCCTCTAAGAGGGCGAGTTCTGTTAAAGGTCTGGCTTGGGGGTACATATAAATGCTTGAGGATATCGGCATTTAATAATGGTTCTCCTACAATTTCATAATGTTGAACAAATGCGTTAGGGTGCTGCGATGATATATGTAATGATAGCGCTCTAGAATCACGCGTTTGTGCACCACAAGCACAGCAAACGTAGCAGCGAGGCCGAACCCATTCACCGCTAAGCACCGCGGGTTGTAAATCGAAGGATGGCCTAGCCGGTGCTAAACCTAATAAAGCGGGAAATTCAAATCCGGCGTCTGAAGGAACGGGTTTATTTGTATATTTTATATCCTGCGAAGATGATGTGGGTATTTCCCTACTTTCGAGTATTTCTTTCAATTCGTTACTGATATTGTTTTGTTTTTCAGTCTTTCTTTCCAAGGGTGAACTATTAAACTTATCCTCAAATTTTCTCCTCATTCGTAACTGGGTCCATATGTCCAGATTAGAAACCAAAGTTATAATGCAATTGTTTAAGTGTGAATCAAGCTTTATTTGATCAGGATTGATAACACCTCTATCATTATCAGGACTGTCCCACTTCCATTTGTGTTTGGGCGCTATAGCACGCGGCATGTACCCATCAAATAAATTGCGTGAATATTGTTCGCAAGCCAGAAGTATCGGAAATCCTTCCGCTGTATTGATAGCGACGCAATTCTTTGCTTTTCTAGTTTTTATAGTTGTATCAGGATCAGGGTTAACATTAAATGATCCATCAAGATATTTTGATAAATTTTCTTGAACGTTACTAGCAACTTTTGTATAAAAACTTGTGTCAAAACATTTTTCAAATTTTTGGGTTGCATCGTCAATTGTTTTAAGCCAATCTCTTTTAGTAGACTCTCCAGTCCTGGGTGACCTATGAACCACACCCAACCTAGACAGGATTTGATCAGCGTCAGTGTTGTGGAAAGAAAAATTAGAAGGAATCCGTTTATTCCATTGAATATCATCTAAAACAATAACCGCGTTCTTCTCTATTAGCGCGCTATTGCTAACCCCTTTATTGGGCGGTAAAATAACATTGGTCGTTATGTTATCCTCTATATCAGCCTCATCATTTACATTTGTTGGTTTAGGCTCGCATGAGATAACAATGCCATTAAAGCTCTGTCCTGCCATGTACTCTTTGTTATCGCGACGAAGAGAACCCTTGCCATCGCTGTTGAGTGATATTTGAACCTTCTGCGTCTCCATTGATTTCTGGCGCAACTTACTGCGATATGGAAGCTTTTGTTTTTCACAAACATTAAGTTTATGTTCAGCAAGATCTGACGTAGATGAGAAACGAGTGTGACAAACGAGACAAGCGAAGTACTGATTGGGATGACTGTCCACCATATGTCGAATAATGTAATTTGATTCAGTTTCCTCATGATTACAGAAAAGGCATTCAATAAAAGAGTCTTGCTTCGAAGACGAAAGATGAATGCGCCGAGCATGCTTTGATGCAGTTTGTTTGGACACAAATATTTTCTCACAATAAGGGCATAGGAGTTGTGGAATTGGCGTATTGTCAGACTTGTTAACGGGATCATCTGTTTTGTTTGGTGACACTTTGGAAGAAGTGCTACTCCTTTTAGGTTTTTCATACAAACTTTTAGCGTCTGGTTTACGCAAGGCTTTATTAGTTTGAGGGCTTGGATTGTTGGACTTTCGCGGCCTTAGTCTTCCATTTAAACCAGACGAAAGTTCATCTTCACCCGTATTCATTGTGTTTAGTCCCTCAGTCCTAAAATAGAAGAAAAACTTATTTAAAATATGTGTACAAAACCAGTGAATACATCTTAAGCAGATAATTAGTAATACTTTTGCATATAAAACGGTACAATTGTTTATAAAATTATAGTAAAGAAATTACAAAGAAGATTTACAGAATAAGATGATACACATGTAAGTAAGATAATACCAAAACCCAAAAACTTATACCGAATATCTCGTCTTACTATAAATATACCCTTGCATCATCAATGCCAAAATTTATGATTTAGTTTTATAATATTTTTAAAACTAAATTATTATACACATATAAGTCTGAATAGCAAGTTTCCTTATAGTAGCAGCCTGTAAGTGTTCACTACTGATATATATATATGTATTCGATGAAGTTATTGCTGTTAAGCCATTTTGGCTTTTACAGCTTCAGAGGTTTGCGCCTGCGTCTTTGAGGCCACTACAAGTGTACATCTACTGCTTACCTCTTTATAGTAAGCTATCTATGGACCGTCCAGGGAAGGTTCGAACCTCGTCTCTGACTGTCAAGGTGTTTCGATAGAATTAGGCGGTAAGAACCGCTCTGAATCTCGAGTGTACGGTGTGTACGCGGGTGTTCTGTTGACACGATGCGCTCTTATGCGTCGGCGGGGTATTGTGTAATTGTTACTACTCTTAACTGTATGTACAGTGTGTGCTTGAGTAGGGTTAAACGAGACTGGGTCAGTTAGTCGGTCTGTGGGTCCACTACTGAGCAAAGGTCTCCTCAATTATCTGAGAGGGTTTTGGAGCTGGGAGAGGTCCGCCACGCCTCCAATGCGGGTTGGCGGGCTTCACATATCCTCGAAATAATATTTCTCAGAGATGCAGAGGTTTCCTTAAGATGTTTTCCTTATTAACGTCTTATTAGCTATTGTTAACTTTAACAAACACTTTAGATAGCTGTAACTGTGTTCTGAATACGCGATGGACAATTAGTTAACAATGAAACCCATAAGCAATGCAAATGGTAATTCGCCTCCGAAATAGGAGAATTGTGCATTAGAATAACTTTGTGTGTTAATTGAAGAAAAACTAAACAATGTGTCTTACTTATATTATTTATGGACATCGGGCAGAATTTATTTTAATTAAAAATCAAATATTATTCCTAACCCTTTTTACGTCATATAAAGCATTAGGTGAATCTATTATTTAATACGGCTTAAGCAGATACGGTCTTACATATAAAATTCATACTAATCTAATATACGAATTTCAATAACGAATAGTCATAAGAATATGAAAATAATTATCACCTCTTGTTTGACTAGTATAAATGAATGCCAGTACACATATAAATGTTATTAATAGAACAATACTTCAATGCTAAAATTCAATTTAAAATAAACCATAACAAAACGGCCCAGGATACCCGTAATCTAGAACTTCCAAACTGAAAGCTTAGATTTTCACATTCCTGGATATATAAATAACTTCGTTAAACGAGTATAAACATATTACCCCATGTATAATTAACAATCTCCCTAAGTATAGATACAATTTAATGAATAACTATAAATCTATTGTTTGACTTTTTTTTGAGTATAGTTTGACAGCTAAGGATTCTCAAAATATCTTACTTTAGAATGCCGTGCTATGGTCTCGTGCTTTTAATACTTACCGGTATTTAATTCTGTGCTTATAGTCTTTATTGAAAACTTTATAATTTCATACATTGCACAGTTAAACCTCCAACCAATTATGTATTATTTTTGTAATCCTCTTTTTGGGTTAAAAAATAATTAATTCTAAGTTGGCATTACTGAATAAGTGTGCGTGTATGTAACTCGCTTGTGAGGGAGTAATTCTAGGGATACGCCTTCCAAACAATATTATTTTTCTAGAATATTAAAAAAATTAATAAAACGTTTATTCTTTTCTCTGTGCGCTCAATGTGCTTGTAAATTTATATATTATTATATACGGATTTGCATGAAATTTGGTATAACCCTGGACTTGGTTAACATACAGGCTTTTTTAGAACTTCGTAGATGTGCAAACTATAGGAAAGATTTTTCTTTTCTTTAATAACGAGTCAATGCAAATCTTTTGAGAAATTATTAGGTTAATCATAAATCCAATACGCATTTGCAATTTTAACAACTTATTCAGAACCAAAAGTAGATCAAAGTCAACGCGATGCAACACATCACGCTCAACTATTAACTATGATAGCCCCCATGATAAGTTTTTGAAATGATGATCAAACGTGAGTAGGACTAACTAGGTTTACGTAAACATTTAACTTGATCAATTTAAGCTACGCATATTACGGTAAGATCCGGCATTGATAATCTTAGCGTAGCTCAAGAGCTGTAACTTTAATTGAAAATGGTTACTTTTACAATCAAGTATCTCGAACATTCCAAGTATGCAAAACATTGGAAACTGCATTCCAGGGCTGTAATTTTTCACAATGTTAAACGACACCGCCAGATTGGAACATACCTATACGAGACATAAAGGACAAGGTCGCAAAAAGTAAGAACAGTGAGAGAAGACAGATTTATTGTAAGATGTAGTGTGGTGAGTAATCGTACTTCGACTTCTTCTGAGGTAGGAACTAAGCTGCCGGAAGTTTGACCAGTGACGGTTAGCATATCATAAGAAGGCTTAAGACTGGAATTAGGACATACTAGCCTACCAGATCACCTTTACTTACCATAGGTCATTACGTAGCACGAGTATCTTGGTTAAAAGATTTTTAATTATAGATGGGACTGTGTATTTGGGTACTCGTTTAACGATTTATTTATGTATAGTTAAAGCATGAAAGAAAAGTTAGAATTACCGAAATAGTTAATTTTAAAGTAAATTTTCTTTTATTGATTCAATTAGCATTGTTTTTTATTTATTTATTTAATAATTTATGCACACACAAAAAAATCGGAAATAGAGAAATTGTCTGTACAAAGGTACTGTTTTGTTATTTACAAACTGCTAAACTTTTGCAGGTATACCAGACATGATCCAGCACGTAACGTTGAGCAGTTAATCCATCTCTTCTGTTTCTAATAAAAACATTCATTACGGACAGAACAATTTGCTCTTAGCTCCAATCAATGTGCAAATCTGAGCCGCGCTTGACGATGAGCTGCTGTCAATTTTGGTTTAGTATCAGGTATTTTTGGAGTTAGGTTGACTGCGTAAATTCTTCTTGTAAGTGTCTAAGAACTAATAGTTCGGTTGTAATTGATGATTGTGTGCTTACACGTCTCAGTTCAGTTTGCACGTAGACGTCGCTTAGGTGGCGATTTCGTGAAGATGTTCTCATGATGAAAAGATCACCTTGCTGTAGTTGGTACATCTTCTTCTAACCGAGCCATGTCTCCGAACAAATTCCGCGGTCTCTGTGTAGCGCCAGTATCATCTGAAGACACCGAGGTGGCCCATGTTCAAAGATGAGAGCATCTCACTTTAGCTCCGTCCCTCCGGCAAAAAAAGTAACCACTTTGGCGGCTTCTGCAGGCGAAGTATCCATTCTATCGTATACTTAATTGGGGTAAATCGTGGAGATGTGTAATGTTCAGTAATTCTAACTTTTCTTTCATGCCTTAACGGGCTTAGGATTTACATTATAGTCAATACACAGTCGAGTAAGTTTTAACAGGTTTCTTAATTTTTTTTATCTTGTTAAAGGATTTATTTTGGCGTTTAATTTTGTCAAATTTGTCTATAATCCGCTGTTTTAATACATGCACGGTATCCGATTCAGTGACATAAACACACCGTTTTAACTGACTAAACAATCCAATTCTAGTGAATAGACACTCATTTGATGGGCAGCCGAGTCTAATTGTGGTACCGCGATCGCCAATCCGCTTGCCGAGTGAGGCAATTATGAGACAGGCCTATGTCCAGCAGTGGACTATTTACAGGTTGTTAAGGCAAGGTTAAACACTCATCAAAGAAGACGTTAGCGTCTGGATTGCATAATACTCAATTACAAAACGTAATTTTCAGATCTCGACCGACGTAATGAACGAGCCGTGATCTAGCAATCGTTAGCCCACTCGACATCGTTGCGTGGTGGTTCCTGGAGTTGGGATACATTCGCAGAGCTCCGCTCATATTTTCTCCAAATATGAGGTACACATGTAGCATCAGCGTGCATTTCACGATAAGACATTGCCCGCGACAGTTATCACAAATGGCAGAGTTCCGTAAAATAATAGGAGCACAACGACGCATCGAGCGAGCGTAGCGACCTAGCGACCGACTGACTGCGACTGCGATTGCAGGCGACAGGTGAATCGGGAATACCCGGAAATGCCCATGCTGACCCGAGAATCGAATTAGTCGTGAAATTTATGATTGAAGTGAATGCAAATGAAAAATTAAGTTTATGCGTACGGGTGGGCGCGCGGTGCTATGGTCAGAGGAAATTAATCAATGTTTATATTTGACCACTAATTACCCTTTTCAGGGATAGTTTCCAACAATTAATTTTTTGTAGTGTGTAGTGATGTATTATTAAAAAATACTTATAGTAAAAAACAAACATTTTTGGTTGTTTTAAAATATTAGCTTATATTGAGGACAAAAATGTGAGAAAACAGCTCCAGTCACTTAAGTGGTATACTTTGTTAGAGTAAGACTAAGGTCTTTACGTCTTTAATAAAGTATTAGTTTCTTTACAATGATTAAAAAGGTGAAGAACAAGAAGAGTGTCAGAAGATCTATAAGCAGTGGACTATTAAAAGGCTGAAAACAAAAACAATTAACTACATCACTGATTTTAAAGTGTTTTTTTTCTTTTTTCAACCGATGAAATTTAATCTTTCGACCGAAATTGGTTAGCTATTGCCAAGGTTAGACCGTATAGTGTAGGAAAGGAAGCCAATGGACAGTAACTCTTGAAACACACAACACTTAACAGTATGATATAGTATCATAAGTTAATCGTATTTTATAAATATTAGAGGTGTAAAAGAATGAGTATTTGTTGGACAATGGGCCTAGTACCGGGAGATTGGTGCAAGGTTGTAATGGTATCACTGTGCAAAGGAAAAGGGTCGCCTACGCAGTGTCGTCAGCAAATTGTATGCTAATATTTTGATAGAAAGAGTCATGGATGAAACTGATGAAAATATACGGGATGTGTAAACAGGATTTCGAAAGGGGATGGGATGCACGGATCAGGTATTCTCCTTAAGGTGCATAGTTGAAAAGTATTTGGCTAAGAACCAAAAAGTCTATTGCGCTTTCAAAGATCTAGAGAAGGCCTATGACAAAGTGGTGATGGATGAATTGTGTTCGGCACTATCTTTGCATGGAGTGAGCAGTGATCTGATACGACCACTGAAATCCCTATATGAGGATTCCAGAGCTTGTATAAGAATAAACGGGGCGTACACGGACTGGTTTGACATCCATAAAGGTGTTAGACAGGGCTGTGTAGCATCCCCATGGCTGTTCAATTTATTCATGGATATTTGTTTGACAGATTTGAAGGAGAGTGATTGTGGACTAAGAATGAATGAGTTGCTTGTTAAATGTTTGCTCTACGCCGATGATCAAGTCTTACTTGCGTCATCGGCTGAGGAAGTGCAGGCAATGGTGACAATAATAAATGGGGCACTAGAAAGAAAGGGAATGAAAGTAAACGTTAATAAGACAAAGGATTTGGTGTTTTAAAGAGAGGAGAGGATGACGGAAGTATGTATCAAGATTAGGGAAGATTGTTAAGAGCAAGTGAATGAGTTTGTTTGCTTGGGAACAATGTGTACGAGAGATGGAAGGTACGCATGTGACATTGAAAGGAGAGCGATGGCAGGTAATATGGTAAATGGGGCGTTGCATAGATTTATGAACAGCCAGACGATATCTCACAAAGCTCGTATAGCTGTGCATAGAGGGGTATTGGTAGCAACACTAACATATGGAAGCAAAGCTGGGTATGGCTGAAGAGTCATGATCAGAGAGCGTTGTGGCGTGAAAGACGATGTAGTGATACGAATTGAGAAAGGGATGCTGGATTGGACATGTGGAGAGGATGAATGAAAGTAGGGTGACGAAACTATAAATATTTTAAACTATAAATATTGCGAAATTAAAACCTTTTTCTAAGAATAATAATATTTATTAATTCTAAGTATTCACCCATATTTTCTATACATTTCTGCCCTATCGTGGGAAGATCATTTATGACTTTGCGATAGAGCTCTAGGGATCTGGAGTTTACAGAGCCTTTAAAGACATTTTGTACCGTATACTAAGAACAAAATTTTTCCTTTTAAGAAATATATTGCGAAAAAATTGGTATTGATTGGGGCTAGATCTGGCGAGTACAGAGGATAACTTATCGTTTCTAATTGCAGGTATTTGTAACATTAAACCGGTTTATTTACCAGTGTACGGTCTTGCCTTATCTTGGAGCAATAATGGCGAAGATCGATTGAGGAGTCTTTGGACGTGATAGAGCCAAGCGGCGGCTTTTGCTGCTACTCGAATGGGCCGGCTCGGCCTCGCAGAATATTGGCGTGAAGTATAGACATCTTGTGCTTCTGCGTTTCGTTCGGTGACTGAGGTAACTGGAGGCCCACTCCCTTTCCCCATCCCCATCCCCCTCCCCATCCTCCATCTCATCTCCCAAATACCCTTAAAGGCCGTCAACGATCCTGCAGCACCTCTGGTGTTCCACATGTACGTAGGCGACGGACATTGAAAAAAAAATGTCGGGAATTTAAAAACAAAATTAAACGCTATAAAATCCAGAAATGGCGGTTTCATTTTGGATTAACTCAACGACAAGAAAGCGAAGAAGTGTTGTTTGGGGGTAAAAGGGGTATTTGGAAGATAAGAGAGAGGAGGGGGTGTGGGAGTGGCCTCCGATTACCTCATTCAACGAACGAAATATTGAGGCACAAGATGGCTCTACTTTACGCCGGTATTCTGTGAGGCCGTGGTACCAATGCAGTCGAGCCGGCCCATTCGAGCAGCAATTAAAGCCGCCGCTTGGCTCTACCACGTGTAACAGACATATTGTTTTCTTTAGCTAATGAGAAATAAAAGTCTTTAGAATTTATTTCTCATTAACCTTTTGTATTTAATTTGGTTTATTAATTGTTTGTCCCTCAAATTTAAAAAAGTATTTTTAAATTAAGATCCGATTCCCATTTTTTGTGAAATAGATTTTACTATTTTTTGTGTTGCTGGCTCACATAAACAACGATGTTTTGTACTCAATTTGTTTCGGGAGTTCGGGAGGATATAGTGTATTATTTTTGCTATTGTCTATTCTCGGAGTTTGTGTTAAAAAAGTTATCTAGTAGAAAGCAACACCCAGTTTAATATTTTTCAGGTTTAGACATTTTGTGAGTATATCTTCTATGACTGAGCATCCTTTCCACGTGACACGTTTCCATCTTTAAGGCGGTCATAAGAGCATATTTATAAAAAAAGAAAATCGAATATTGATTATTTATATTTATACCGTGCAGATTTTACGATACACGTTTTGTGTTTAGTTATAGATAGCTACTTTATTAATCTGCCACTATCCAATTAATTTAAAATTTAATGAAATAAAACGCTGATTAAAGGTAATTTCCATGAAAAAAAAGATACGATTATAAAATAATAAGTAAAATTGATCGCCTTAAAATGCGTCTTATCCAACGATGAGATTATATTTTTCGTTCTTTCGTTATATTGTTTCGTGCAACCAATATTGCCGTTTTACAAATAACGTATAGTCGTAAATCCGCGGTGCGCACTTAATACTTGTTATCATACATATTACATAGTAAAACGATCTTTTAATATTTCATAACAATCGACCAAGGCCCGCATCAAGAGGACTACCCAGCGGAGTTATGCGCAAGTCAGGCACTCGCCAAGTCTATTTTGTCTCGTATCCTCGTCGCTGCTACAATGTGTCACCATTTCAGCTTGGTTGCTAGTTCTCTTACGACTGTGTGGAACAGTTATTTAACTTTACCAGAAGTACTCAAACGCCGAAAATACCTACACCAGCCAGAAATTCAGTGAGCCATACTCTCTTGCTCTCATCTTTTCTTTCACTTATCTAGTCAAAAGGTTGCAACTCTATATTAAATTATTCTTTAAACGTTTTAACATTTGAGAGAAGTCGGTCATAAATTTAAAAAGAGGAATTAAAATTATTCTATTCTAAATTCCAACTGCTATGACAGAAAAGGTTAACAGATAGACAAGTCTTACTGTTTTTCAACAAAAAATTATCGGATAGATGTATAAATCCTATAATATTTATAGCACCGCAAGTAAGGAGTTTCTTAACGAACGACAAAGGACAATCGTAAATTTACTTATTTTTCAATTATCAATCGCCTAGATAATATCCAGCAACACATCATAAAACGTCACGTATAAAAACTCTCACGTTTCACGCATCAGAACAAGAAGATTTACAATACTGTAAAATATAAAATACTTTGCAAAACTCTACATATCTATAGTATACAAGTTTATGCTTATGAATTATCGACGGTCCGTTAGCTTAATTTGTACCTTTCCTTTGAAGCAGAGGGTTGCGTGTTCGAATCTCGCTACATTTGTATGATGAATATGAATGTTCGTGTAAGCGACTCATGAGTGATTATATATGTGTAATTGGTTATTTATCTACATAACTAAATGTAAACATATTTTATCATCATCCGAGATACAGAGAATGATTGGAAACCAGATAATGAGGACATGGACCGTCAAGTTCTTATGTGATATACTAAGCATTAGAAACCATATGACGATCAAGCTGCTAGCGAACCAGTTATCACAAGGACCTCAAGTTATTAGGTGGGAAATCTCCTTCTGAAACCGAGATATTTGGGGCTTTACCAGAAAGTTGTTACTGCCATGGTGCCTGAAATGCAGGCAACTGCCTAAGATCGAGTCATCTTCAGACCCTCAATTTTTTGGTTAAAAGATATCCTCCACGAAAAAGAGAGTAAACATTTAAACTCACTCGATTGTGCCTGAGATCCAATTGCCAATTGAAATCTGGTCATCATCAGACTGAAATATTTGGTTGTGTAGAGTACACCACCTTCAATCAATCTGTATCTAAATTTAGATGATAATCGAAGATTTAGTAGTCTAGGTATACATATGAAACATATAATATGTAACAAGAGATTTTATTTTCACTTACGTGATCAAAGCGGTTTTATTTCAAAAATAGTTAAATATAAATAATTATTAAAACAGACTTCATGAATCGATATATCGAAAGCTTTTGTAAAGCATGATTTACAAAATCTTTCGACATATCGAGCTAACTTCAACTTTTAAATATTAATCTAACACTGAGGTGTTGAGGATGCCTCAGTCCCCCCTTGACGTGGACCAGCTACGTCAAGCGTTGGAGGAGTTAAAAGCTTCTTAAAGATTTATGCCTAACGCTAATGGAGGAGAGTCTGAAGATAACTGACTTCTAATAATACTTGTTCCCATAGTAGTAGTAGTAGTTTTCCATAGGCTTATCTACCCTTTAATTAACTAAGCTCTGACAAATTCTCCCATATAGTTTAATGCTCCGGACTAGGACTAGGCGAAAAACAAGATATTTACGATCGAGCTTTATCAGCATGTTTATTAAGCTAATACTTAGGGCACCTATACAATTTTAAGTTGTTTTCGTATATTATGACTGCGTTTACACTTAACATAAAATTACAGCATTTTTTACAAACCCAGTAACATATATTTATCTAATTAAGAATTGTAATTGCCACCAAAGCTTTTACAGCTGCATATATCACATTAACAAAAGACAATAGCAAAGAAAATGACCACAAGGTACATTTACTGCGTAAGGAAACAAACGAGCAAGTGCCTCACATGATGGTAAGTGATTACTCTATTCAACGTACATCTGTAACACAAGGGGAGTTGCTTACATTTGGCGTGAATTTGGTTCATGTGGAAAGTAGAGAAATCTTTTATCCTCGGTTTGTGAAGTTTCTAGGATGTTGCGAAACACGCACACAAATTGACGAAACAGAAACGACCTTTTCCGTGGAATGGAAGAATACGATAATTCTTTTAAAGAATTAAAGAGACACCTATGCGAAAGTCTAATGCAAAAAAGACATGTGCAAGTAATGCGGGAATATGAGGTGTTTTTTCTCAAGTCAAAGGTAACCAAGAAGTTGATATCGCATACTTTAGCACGTCTCTTTCGAAACCATAAAGAACTGATTGTATGACGCCAACGATAATCATTGGCAATTGTAAAGACTTGCAATATTTTAAAAATTATTTGGAAGGTTGCTAATTTAGAGTGAGAACAGATCATGCAGAATTGATCTGGCTTTTGCAGTTTCGGGGTACAGTAGGACAAGTAGCAGGCTGGATTGAACAGGTGCAAAAGTACCATTTCGACGTTGAACACCGTCGAGGAAAGACTCTAACTAAGGCTAATTCTTTATCAAAAATACCATGCACCATTGACTGTGAGAATTGTTGTAAACAAGAAGGGAAGAAGACTCATACTTTAAATTGATTACTGTAAATGATATATGCATGAAATGGAGTAATGAAGCAACCCGAACTCCGCAACGAAACACCCCTGAACTGAAACAGATTTCGACATATCTTGAATTGAATTCATCGCAGCCAAGAGCATTCCCAGGAGCATTATCGCCAGTATAACTGCACCAACGAAAAGCTATTGGGCTCAATGGAATAGTCTGGTTTTGCAAATCGGCCTTCTTTGCCGAAAATGGGAAACATAACAAGGTAGGTGGTAGAGCCAAGTTGTGGATTTTACTGCTGTTCGAATAGGCCGCCACGACCGGGGTAGTATAACGGCCTCGCAGAATGAAGTAAAGTAGAGGCATCTTGTGCTTCTGCGTTTCGTTCGGTGACTGAGGTAACCGGAGACCAACTCCCCTTCTCCCTCACGCTCCACTCTCCCTATAACCTCCTCCTCTTCGAGCTGTCTCCCCAAATATCCTTAAAAGCCGGCAACGTACCTGCAGCTCCTCTGGTGTTGCAGATATACGTCGGTAATTACTTGCCATCATGTGACCCACTAGCTCGTTTTCACCACTTCCCATAAAAAAAAGGGTAGAGAATGACACCTACAACTGATTGTACCACAGTCGAAGGTTAGCTAGTCATGAGGGATAACGGGTGGACATTTCGGCATGAAGAATACTTTATTGAAAATCAAAGAGGCGTTTTACTGGCTTCACTCCCGTGATGATGTGAAAGATTGGTGTCAAAATTGTGGCAAAGAATAGCTCTCAATGTAGCTATTAAGAGGTACCTTAAAAGTTGTATATATAGACAGACTTACGCGGCATTATGTATGTCCTGAAGGACGCAAATGTCACGGATGGTTGTCAACTATTTTGTCTTCCCATGACAAGTAAAGAAAAATAGTATTTTTAAACTACCAGCTTATGATGGTAAAAATGGGTCGCACAGATATTATAATTTTAGTTTTTTTTTTAAATATTCGAAATTAAAGGGCATTTCAGTGGAGCTCTGAAGTAAGCGGAAGAGGAAAAAAGGAAGAGAAAAAGTATTGGTTACCGCCAGAAAGGAAGGTGCAAGATCAAGTGGGAGGGACACCGTATCGGTGAAGAACCTTTGCACCCTTTCTCGTATTTGCCCAATCTCGTAACCCATAGCTCGTAACGATATATTAACATATTTATATATTTACTTTTATGCTTAAAAAAGTAAAATAGATGTATGTCCACTGCTGGCAAAGATAGATAATATTCTTAAATATTAATTACAGACGAAATTTTTTTATTTATATTGTCATCACAATATAATCGAAGCGTATCAAATTCAGGTGACGTAACCTGCAACCTGGCTTAGACTAAGGCAACACACATGCCAGAATAAATGCATAAAAATCGTTGAAATTAAGTCTCAAAAATTATAGAGATATGTATACATCGAACACAACGCCATTGAATTAAAAAAAATAAAAATTTTCAGATGGGGCATCGGTGCATGCAACCAACAATATCTCATATTCAATGCGATTACGACACATAAATTATATTAGCACGACGTTATCCTCCATGAAAATATAATATCCGCCGTCAAAAACCTGCAAAACCCTTTGTAATTATGCGTTCTGACAGTTGCCATGCCTGAAAATTAAAATGAGGACTCACAATCGCATACCCAATTCAAAGGCATATTATATATTATACAATATTTATTTTAGGCATTCCAACCTCACCAGATCGCAATTAATTTTATAATGCTCAATTAATTACATAAAGTTAATGAATTTAATTTACTACAATATTAATCTCGTCATAAGTAACGACCAAGTAGTAGAATTTGACCATAGTATCAAAAGCATTTTTGAACCTTCATTAATTCTTCCCGACGTAACATAACAAAAGAGTAGAATAAACTTTAAAAAATATGATAATTTACTAACACTTGACGTGTTACAATAATAGAAATTCTGTTTTTATGACACGTTAAGGGTTAAATAGACAATTTTATTTTTATCAATGACATTAAGTTGTAGAATAAATGCTTTATTATACTATTATTTATAGACTAGATACTCACGTGGTCAACAGGAACAGATCTGCCGGAGAAAAGTCATCTAAACAATCGTCTGATGCGAACGGATCCGGCGCGATGATGTGAGGATTTAGTTCTACATCATGCTTAGAATATCCTGATGTCAATAAACCATCTGGTGGATATCTGAACCAAAAAAAAATTAGTCAGAATTATTTAAAATATAAAGTAGAAACAGAAAAACAAACTGACTGTTAAATCGAGATTAAATAAATGTAATCCTCTCTGTAATATCAAAACCCTCCACATCTAACATAAAAATAACCTTTATTCGACAAGTTACTTTAATAAAAATCAGGCCAATTGTGTTTGGTTTACTTTACACGTAAAGAAATTAAACTTGTTTTTCAGAGAAACAGCTGTTTTCATTTAATTGGTTAAAGAGTTTATTTTAGCTGCCTTAACAGGCAACATAACTTCCATTTTGTTCACATCTATAGCACAGGACCTTTCGAGTGATATAAGTTTCTTTACAGTCCTCTTACAATAAATATTAAAAAAAGGTATTTAAATTTTCGATGATTATGTATACACCTAATATAATGATTATGATAGCTGAGTAGTTAAATTAATTTGTTATATACATTCACATTTACAGTTATATATATATATATAACTGTAAATGTGACGAAATAAAGTAATATAATGCTATAGACAACAACTTATGAATGACTTTGTGTTCGTAAACATAAGTGTTATCGCAATCCAGCCACGTACTCAATACACACACGCACAAATCTGATCTTCCCGATCACTGGAGCCACTGCAATCGTAAATTACGACGATATGCAAATGTATAATCCTCCGTGTACTTTGAGGTCATCCCACACTTGCATACTAGGTGCTTTTTACTTTATACACATAGAGACCGAGAATGGTAGTGTGTTGTAATCTAACACCCCATACTCCGATGTGGGTGTTCAACCCACATCCACCCCGCCTGTTGCCGCTTCGGCTTCCGAGGCGTGATCGAATACATATCAATCAAAAGGCTCTTATTGCCCATTTTTATTTTAGCGTTTACTTTTGGCGTAATGATAAAACAAAGACACAATATGCCTTGATTGTTGATGCTGACGTGACTATCACGTTCGCACGGAATTTAACGCGATAGCACGTCGAAATAAAATTACTCTCTAAAATTACTTGCTAAAATGAGGATTAAGTTATCACGATCTGTTTTCTAAACTAGCAAATTGATAGACGAATGTTATGCGGGACAACACGATGCCCGCCCATGTAAAACCAACATACAGTATTATGTAGTCATAAAATTTAGCGTACACTTCCTCGGTTACAGATAAGTCTTCACATCCGATCAAACGATTCGAATATGAAGAGTTATCTGCGGTAGGGTTGAAGAAATTAAATACTCAAAATTTCAAATCAAGCCGTATATTCTCAAGGTATCTAGTACTAATATCGCCTACAAGTAAATCATCTTCTTTTAGATTACTTAAGATGAAAAGGCAAATACCGAATGGAAATAATTACGCTCAGCACAAAATTAAACAAGTAAATATTTGCCCTTTGTTCTTTTTTCAAAATAAAAACATTTCTAATTTTTAAATTAAATACTATTTATGAACAAAAACCATAAGTCGAAAATAAAACATTCGTCCTATAGAAAAGTTCGTATTTTGTTGAAAATCTAATTTCATTCCCGATCTATATCACACTTGACATACTTCTAACTAACAAACATGACTCTGCCAACAGACTGGTGATCAAGTCTATTCGAATGTGCCATCGTCAGCGTGATGCGAATAGGCAAACATTCCGCGTGAAGTACGCCCAAAGTTATAAGGAAAACATATTTTCAAATAACCACACGTAACGTCACATAACTGTAAGAATACTTACAGAAGCGTACAAAATAAGACTGGCAAGATAAGAATGAATTAAAAATGTAATTAAAGGGCGCGTAAGAATATTTTGACCTAATAATACAAACTCTATGCCTTAGTCTTATGTTTTCGACATGTCTATTTGTGGAGCTTTCACCATAGACAAGATAACAAAAAAAAAAGATAATTTTAAACAACATGTTTTCCTCATTATAAAACATTATAGTTTTCCAAGAACAGAGTTTTGACTTCCAGGGATGGCTTACGAGGTGAATGCAGATATTTTAACATATAAGCTCTCATGCCTGACACTTACAGGGTTAGGCAGAGATTCCAGATTCCCATTTGGCACCACACGGCCAAACGGACTACCGGAACTCATTTTGCGCCTCTCCGGGCTTGCTCCCGGAAATTGTCATGAGATTTTCAAGGCTTTTTCTTAGTCACCTCTTACGACTCGCCCGATGAATATTACATAGAAATACCAAGTCACCTGCATGGTGCATTTACAGTCCCGGAAAAGTGCAAGCATAACAAACGAACATATTGGCTATGACATACTATTTGTCATTCACGAGATCGCGTCAAGTACATTCGCTTGGCAAAATATCCGTGCTACGTGCACACGGATATTAGAAAATAAACAAAGAGAGGATAGAACTAAATGAAAATAAAGAGAATCGAGCTCCAAAAAAAAATATTGCAAAGATGAGAAGTAAAATAATTTTCAATGAGAATGGGGAGAGAATAATAGCTAAGCGCAACAGGTATTAAAGCATTCGCAACGCGGAGACAGAGATACAAAAGGTCAAAACAGAGTGCCATAGGTAAACATTTTTACGTAAACATAAACAATGATCCGCATAATTACATCTACGCAAGTGTTTTTTGATAAATATAAAAGCAACCACGTAACATACAGCTAACGAATCATTATTCAACGACTTTTAATATAATTTTACAAAGAATATTTAATTAAAAATCCAAATAATTCCGTTATCTCAAATGACATGAAATTAAAAACAGACTTTTATTTATTTTTAACTAAGTCATAGGTATCGTCAAACTTTAAGGAAAAATGAGATAAACGGGCATAATGACAAAAACGCACTCGCGATGGCAGGTAACAGTGAATTTAACAGTAGTACGTATGCAAAATACATGTACTTACATATGCAGTTGTGGGGCGGCGCAAAGCGCCCGCCCCCGGTTGTACGCAGGCCCACACGTGGCGCCTTCTCCTCTCTGTGACCAATACTCAAATAACCACTACAAATTTTTTCACAGTGTATGCGTGTAATCACAGCCAGCTTCACGTGGCCCTTGGCTCATATGAATCAACAACACCTGAAAATGAACGAGAGTTACCATCCGAAATCTTATTACTTCATACAACAAAACGCAAAATTAATGAAAGTAACCTAACCTCCGATATGATTCGCGACAATTGTCTGAATATTTATTTTTGACAATATTCACAAAAAATATGAGTTCATTAAAACTTATTCTGCCAACAACAGTAAACCGAACATTCTATCCATACACGCAAACCTAAATATAATTTGTTTAGACGAGATTTGTCGTGGCTTAAGATATAGCTAATTTATTGTACTAACAACCGAGTCTAAACGAACTGTTCAAAATTTTTCGTTGGACATCACACTAAAAATATTTTAATAATTAAATGTTATATATAAAATTAAATGTTAAGGGTAAGAAAAATATAACAAACGCCATCACGGATATTTTAAATATGAGATCGCAAAAGTTATTTCTATATATAACAATTCGAAAATGAATTTGGTTATGACTAAATTATATTTGTTTAAGTAATTTAATAAGGTTCTTAATTTGAATATAACTACTTAGAAAACCAATTAATAAGGAATTATTTTAAGACTTATTCCATTACCAACACATTATCTAATATATATTACATTTACAGTATTATCCGCAAAATCACAATTTTCCTACCAGCTAAAATTTAAAAGTTGATAAAATTATAAAAACCTTTACGTATGTAATAACTCATTACAGACTTAATTAAGCCTAAGAAAATGAACTATCAATACGGGGTCAAACGAAAAAATAATTATAAATTTTATTTCAAAATTAAAACGTTACACCAATATTTAACATCTACTGTAATGTAAATGAAACGCTCAGTTCAATATGGGTTGGTTCACTTGGAACTAACTAGACGCGAGCGCAGTGACAACTGGTTCACGACTGAGCTGGCTTGGCTTACTAGGGTCGCTAGGGTAGCTTGGGCGGGCGGCGGAGCTCCGGGTTGCCTAGGGACCGTATTAATTCCTGTAAATCCTCAGAGCGCAAGCCCGAGCAAGAGTTATGAACTTTGCACTTACAGGTAGTACATTATATGTTACATTACGGTAGTATTATGTTGTGTTTGTAACAAATCGATATCTCTCACAGTTCCTGCTTTAGACTCTATTCAAATTATTGTTTTGCTTGTGTGACTAAATTTTTGAACATTTTATATTATTAATGAAATGAAATGTAAATTCTTTATTCGGCGCAATAAACTGAAATTTCGTTTGTCTAATGTCATATATTTTTAACGATCTACTATTGTTCGCGATAGACCCGACCATATTAAAAGGAAATGAAGGGCCCCCCAACGCATAATTCACTCATCTCAGTCAATACACTCATTAACTGTTAACAATATACTCCTACCGCTAACCCTTTTTTACGTAAATGTTTACGCTCTTTTTATCCTGAAATATTTGCTGCACAAAACAATATAAGAAGTTATATGGGATTTAAGAAAAATCCATCAAAAAATTATTTATTATAATTTATATAATATTAAAATTATTACACATACACACAACCTGGATTGGAGCAATGTGAATGACTCTTCCCGCCTCCAAACCCCTCTTGAGAATGAGACATTTGCCCGGGATTATTCTTAATAATATAGTGTAAACACACACGTCATCTAATTCCTAACTAAGATTCTTAGTAACTGGATGGTGATAAGATAAATGTACAATATACCTACCTACATAGAAAAATTATCATCCAAATGTGTGTCCTTAGTCGAAGGTAGGGTTTAAGCGCTATTACAGGCTACTTAACTGTATCTCACAATTAAATACTACTAATAAAAATAATACTATAGATAAATAACCATTTTTTACATAATTATATGCATAATTAGCAATGAGTAATTTACTAACATATTGAGTACTACATATAATAATGATTCTAAAGTTTATTTAATTGTGACCATACGTTATTACGTAATTCTTTGACGAATTTTGGAAAACTATTAAATATTGTAAGTAATTGTTAGTAATCTTCGTTGGTCTGTGTATTCACTTTTACCTTAACTTCTAAAGTTTTAAGCGGATATCATTGCGGTTTACATCATGACCATTTAGGAAATTTAGGAATAGAATAGAAATGAGACGAAGGGTTATATTATTTTGTTAGTACAATATAAATAAAACTTATCGAGTGGCACACTCCTTAAGCTAATAGGTAAATTACATCTCAATAGCGTAAGGCATACGTTTGCTGGATAGCCAGTTTTTACATCTTAATCACTCGTTAAAAAAAATCTGGGTGATTGGGCAACTAAAATCCTATGGTCTATGCGCCAGTATACCTCGACATCCATTACATACTGTTCGCATATGCTCACCACACTGGGTATTGGAGATATCAGTGTCCAAACCCTCCACTGGTAATGCCACTCCTAATAATTTAGGTTCACAAATACATATGATTTTTTTACCACTTGTAGGTCGCTCGTGTCTAGGTCACCAACATGAAGAACTTACAGGATTCCGGTAGTTTAACAATAACAAAAATTTTAAGAAAATTTTCAACTTTTCAATTATTTATTATTTCAGAAATAACAGACAACGACAATAGGCTATTATTGTCGTTGGTTTATATCGCGCTAGGAGATATACCCGATTTTTGCTAGGGCTAATTAATATTAAATAAAAAATTTATGAGTTAAAAACGAATCTGTTGTTCATAAATTAAAAAAATAAGGGTTTTTTTTAAATTATTGTACGTGAAAGTATACGAGTATGTGTAGGGTAAGATTAGTTTTAAGCGGCAATAATAATCGTTGTTCTAACTCGTGTGTGGCGGTTTGTTTAATACGCCGATCGGAAATTGGAAATAAAAATAATATTATGTTAAAGTGAAGAACAGAGGTTTCAAACCTTAACCTTTACCTTACTAACTTTTAAAAAAATTACTGAAAACAAACGTAAAACTTAAATTTACTTTTTGATATATAGTAAATGCAGAGCATGTAAAAAAAATGTATTTGAAAATATCGACAGACTTTTCAGTAGAGATTTATTTGCTGATGTCATTCACTACCTAGTCTGTGCGACCGCTTCGCACAGGAAGCTCGGTATTCTTTTTGTTGTCTCTGAAACTCTCCGACGACGCTTAGAAGACGCAAATAGGGTCAGACACTTTAACAATTTCAATAATCTAGTAACAATATTTACTTACTATTGTTATATATTAGTTGGGTAAAAGATATTATACACATCTAAATAAACAATTCAGTTACGACAAAAATCATTTTAAGATATTGTGCGGCCTCTCTTATTGATACTTACTAATTAGTAATTTCAAGATAATTTTAATGAAAATCCTTTATTTTTAGTAGTTGTTAATAATCCCTAAAAACTGTACAATCAACGAAAAGGTTGACAGACTATGGAAAAGCCGTTTGGCGTTTACTGCTTCTGAGTAGGACATCGTAATGCTTCTATCTTATTATCAGAAAATAGCGATCAAAATACTGTTGTACTTTTATATCATATACAAACATTGCAAATCAGTTTTCATACGTCATATTTCGTTAAGTTATGCGCATTTTATATCTAACGCCGATCGGCGTGTCGCGCACCTGGACATGAAATCAAAATACGTCATATTGCTTGTGAAAGAAGTCCTTAGAATTAGTTAAAGCAATCTAAGGGTATTTCCTCTTCCCCCGGACCGCCGCAGGGTGTAAACGTGCTCACTGATCAGGGTTTATTATTTATTGAGTTTTTAAAATAAAATGTTCGATATTAAAGTGAAATACAAAATAGGAGTGCATGAACAACGAGGAGGTACAAGATGCGTTGAATTTGAACATAAAATGGTACGTCGTATATTAATTATCTCACTTCTTCCTCGATATTGATATTGCGGTGACACGCGTTAGTCTATTCAAATGGACAGCATGTTAGATAAAGTCACACTCTGACACGGAAATACATCAGTTGGGACAATGTCACACTACGCCACCTAAGTTTGTATCATCCCGTCAAAAGAGAAAAGGAAATGATGATTATGCTGCTGAATTTTTAAAACTCAGAGTAGAGATGCAAAGCATGTTCTCAACCTTAATGAGTGCACATTAGAAAGAGTTTAAATACCACCACATTAAAAGAAATCCAACAAACAAAGTGTGAATAAGGAAAGTTCTGTCGCATTCGTATTTGCACAAAATTAAGAATTTAGAAATAAAATCGAAATGTTATGTAACGGAAAATAAAAAAAATATAAATAAAGTTAGCTCAAGCATCCAGTCGTCAATTAGACATATTAGATAACACTATTCTATGTATATACCGATCCCCTTCATATAAAAATTTTACTAATTCATTATGTCCACACCTAGATAGACTAAATTCACAGAAAAACATTATAATAACGGGCGATATTAGCATTAATACTACGCATAAATTAACTGAACACACTTATGAATACAATAATCGGGACGTATTATTTAAATATGTTGTCGATACATGGTATTCTTCCCGGACATACACTGCCTACCAGAGAAAGCAATTGTCTCGACCATTTTATGTTAAACTAAAACATCGGCCTTTATTGCCATTCTACAAACTTCCATTACTGATCACTTTACAATATTTTTATCTTTGTCCAAGATAAAAAATCATGAAACTACACCTAAAACTACAATTTCTATGGACTTTGAAAAAGCCTTAAAATATTTACTGGGAAAAAATCTGACTAAACTGCTCTTTTGTAATGACCCTGACATAATAACAAACTGTCTGATTCAACACCTTATAGATTCCATTAAAACAAATACAATTATTAATATTATCCCTAAAATCAAACGAATCATAAAGCCGTGGATTACCATTGGCATATTAAGATGTAAAAAAATCGTAACAAACTCCAGAAACAGTCTCGTGATAATCCATATAAAGAAATTAAGAAAATTACTTATACCTGATACAGAAATTTTTGTAACAATCTTTTAAAAAAAATTAATAGAAACTATGACAGAAAATTACTAACTAATTCAATAAAAAGCAATAAATTGCTTTGTTTTCCAAAAAAAAATATAGCTTGCACTAATAAATCGAATAAATTAAATATAGAATTTATTAACACAAAATCAATACCCGTTGACTCAACTAATTTCATAAATAAATATTTTTATAATATTGTCAGTCAACTATAACTGACAATGAAATAAATAATTACATTAAAAACCTTCCTTCCGTACCCCAAACATTTGTCTTATTAAAGACTGATCACGATGAAGTGAACCATATTATAATGAATTTAAAATCAGATAGTGCTCCGGGATGGGACAATATTCCAACGAGATACCTAAAATATATAAAAGAGGAAGTAGTCGCAACCATAACACACTTGGACAATCTTTGCTTTAAAATAGCCGTTATTCCAACACCACTTAAACGGTCTATAATCACTTCAATATACAAGGGTGGGGATCGAACCGACGTAAATAATTATAGGCCAATTTCTGTTTTACCAGCCATTTCAAAGGTTTTAGAAAAATTGTTAAATACTAGGTTGCTTAGTTATTTAACTAAACTCAAAATTCTGTCGCCATCTCAGTATGGCTTTAGACAGGGAATATCTACAGAGGACGCAGTAAAATCTTTAACCACCCTTGTGACAGATAGTCTCGATATAGGAAAAAAATGTCTAGGCGTTTTTATCGACATAAAAAAAGCATTTGACACCGTTTCCCATTCCATCCTTGACCAAAAATTTGAAAAAATAGGAATCAGGGATCAAGAACTTTCTTTGTTTACCTCAAAAATAGGAAACAAAAGGTAAAATTAGAGCAATACATCAGCGAAGATATGGGTGTATCATGTAGCATACCACAAGGTAGTGTCCTCGGGCCTACTTTATTTTTGATCTATATTAATGATCTCTGCAATATGAGTGTCGAAAATGCAAACATCTTTTCCAATGGCTATGATACAGCTATTATCTTTACTGGATCAAATTGGGATAATGTTAATGTAAAAGCTGAACAAAGTATGGTCTACGTTGCTAAATGGCTAAAATAATATTTACTGACACTAAATACGGCAAAAACAAACTATATCTGCTTTAGTATATATAACAACGCACAACCTAATCCAAATTTCAACATTAAAATCCAGAACTGTAACGTTACTTAAAGTAATGAACTTTAAAAAAATATTATATCCTACTTATAGTTTATATGAAAATAGTGACTTATTGTCCGTACGGCAGTTGTATATATTACACACTGCATTAAAAACTTATAAAGCAGTTCCACTTGATATTAACACAAAATCTAAACGTAGGAAATATATTGTCAAACACAGCCTCAGAAAAAACGGTATTTGCAAGCAAGCACTTTTATATAATAAAATTAACAAAGAAATCGATATTCACTTTAAATCTCATCGTGACTGCAAAGCTGTATTAACACAATGGCTAAAAACATTAACGTATGATGAAACGGAGAAACTTTTGGAATACGTGTAGTAATTTGGAAAGCACTAACACATATACACTTACTCACTTCACGCACACATACACACCCACACACACATAATAGTTATGTATTCTCTGTGTTTACGTAAATAAATATATTTTTATTTTATTTTATTATTTAGAACTCTTATCTCATGCACATGCATACTATAATATACACAAGCCTGATGCAGGTTCTACTTATGCATCTTCGTTTTCTAAAGTAGAATCCTGTAAATATCCATCTACTGGGTAAGGGCCTTATTCCAAAATTCGAGACGTTTTGAACCGGGAGCACACTGCACCTGCATATATTATATTATTTATCAGGCAGGTATTTTCGTAATGTTTTCTTTTTACGACAAGCACATTGTAAATTCATCGCTTAAAATTACTATTAACAATCTTAATGGTGCGGCAACGTTAACGAATCCAGACGAACTTAGCTACCAGGACAACATTACTACTTTTGGTACAAAATTGTATATCAATATATTATGTTATCGCAGTTTATTTGTGTTATATTATGTAGCAAGATATTGCTGCCTATCTGATATTTTTATTTTGACTTTTACCCACGGGATGGAAGGTTTTCCTTTATCGCCACCATATCACAGTGGCAAATGTAGTGTAGGACGACTAGATACAGGTGGCTCAGGACCATGCCTTATGGCAACATTTGGGAATAGGCCTATGTTCAGTAGTGGACTTGTGACAGACTGTAATAATGACGATGATAACGACCAGCAGTTCCTTATAACATTGGTATTGATGGACGGACTATCTGACTGATAGAGGACAAGTCCCCTGCTGAGCAAAGTACGGTCCTCGGCTCCGGAGCCACCTGCAGCCATTGACATCTCGTAGCAATGAGCAAGTCCTCGTTTACCTCTCATGAACTGCTTGTATTATTTTGTGAAAATTGTTGTATTATCGTTATAATGTAGACGAACATTTGATTCGACGATTTACTTTTGTTATAACTCATATCAGGACTTATGTCAATTCCTGGACTTGTTTCAAAATATTATTTATTGTCAAAAAAAATTATAGGTGGTAGAAAGTTGCCACATTGGCAAATAAAGTCAACGTATACATTACCTATCTGATACGGTTAATATTAATCATTACTTAAATCACTTTTTAAAGAAATAATTAAAACTTGGATTGTCTATGGTTGCCAAAACCTGTTAAAAATAAATTTGTAGATATTGGATGTCCATTTGGCATGACACAGCGTAACCGAATAAATGGGATTCCGTAACTCACTATTGTTCTCGTCACCGGGTCACGAGATTGTTGCCTCTAGCCCCAAGAGTGCAAATAGCAGAATCTTATTCCAGGGTTGCGTCTTAATAAACATTATGCCTCCTAGGAACTTCTTAGTAAAAGAGTATTCGACACCATCTAGTAAGGAATTATGCTTAAATTGTGCAGATTGAAGTTTTTTTTCAGCCTGTTAATATTCCACTGCCGGACAAAGCTCTCTACCAATAAGAGAATATGCCACCAATGAGGTTGTCACCGTTGAAAACGTAAGCAAGCAATTTGAATGAAATACATTTAATAAGATATGCCATAGTTGATTATTCTTTAATGGGTTTATATTGTATTAAATTGAAAAATGTCATCAACAATAAAAATCTATTCACTTTAAGACAAAATACTTAATTAACTAATAGAATTGAGTTAAAATGGGTTCAATAGTTTTTAAAATTTCCGTCTGTATGTGTGCCCTTTACACCTTCGACGGAAGAGATTCACGAGGAGGTGGCCCCCGAATAAATTCTTTTCACTAAATGAAATACAATAGATGCGACATTTGTATATGGGCAAATAAAATACCGTCGTTTAAAAAATGTGCAACCGTTCTAAATAATAGAAGAGATAATTTTAAATAAAAAAACTTTGCATTTGCTTTGTTCAAAGACACGACGAATTAACAAATCTTTTCAGAAATATTTTAATAAAAGTAAAATTAATAACTTTACTTCACTTTCTTTTTTAGTTTAGCATGTTTTTCACTGCTTGCGGGCACAGATAATTTTCAATCGAAATAAAAAAAATTTATGCCGTCAAGACCACACACGTCAGGTTTTGCCTGCAATATCATCAGCGTAGAATGTATTAGTTTGGCGTTGTTAAATTTACTATTGTGTTTTTTAACAAATATTTGCGTTAATTGAAAGACTTTAGAACAGGGAATGTATTCTGTAACAGGCAATGTGGCATGGATTCCGTTCTGATCATGCACTGGTTCTTTCGTGCTGTTATCTTTAGTTGATTTAATGTATTAGTCTTCAACTTTCGAATAGTGAAATCCATATTAGAGTAGTTTTATCACTTTTTGCATTTCAATACTACTCTAGTTAATCTCGGTGTTTCCCATATGGTATTAAATGTATCTGATTAAGTTTATAAATTCACAGTAGAGAATTGATATCATACACACACACACACACGCGCGCGCGCACACACGCACACACATACACACACACGATATTCAGTCCCAAGTTAGGAATCCCTCTTAGTAACGGGATGGTGATAAGCTATTTAATATACATAAGTTGAAAAGCCCTCAAACACTTTATGTCGAAAAAGGGTTTTTACGCTATTTGTGTACGATTTTTAATATTTAAGAGGGGAATAACGCTTTTTGTAATTTGAAGACTCTTTCTACAGTGCCGCTTATTCGGTACATCACACGGTGATGCGCCTGTCACTACACATAGCGCGAAATTCATTTGGCGCACAAGCACTTGCAAGAATTTCAAATCACGTCATCGCTATCATCGTATTCTACCTTTATTTGGTTAAATTAGTATATTTTAGAGGTCCTATTTAAAGTGAAATATTATGGAACATATGTCGTCGATGGAAATCTCAATTGGCTTAAGTGACAAATTTCACCAAAATGAATGTCTCTGTTTTTGCAGTTATATAAATATTATTAAAACTTGATTTTAATTTACCTATAAACACGTCTTCACGTATAAAAAGGTATTATAAAACATTAACTTTGCTAATGAAAATCAAAAAAATTTTTTTAGAATTTGAAAAAAAATTCTACACGACAGAAAGTCTATTGTTATTGTTATATGTTAAATATGGCAAACAGACAAGTTATTTGAAAAACATAGGGCACTACTTGTTGGTTTCTTCATCTTTATTTCATCTCTCAATAAGTGATCGAAAAGGCCACATGAATTAAAAAAAAACAAGAATTATTAGAATATATTTTATATTACATATTTTAAATTAAAAAAATCATATGAAGAAACTAATTGATTATAATTAATAATTTTCTTAAACATTGTACAATCAATTCAAATGATTAGATCACAAATATTTAGTAGAAAAATTTTATCGATTTCGTTTTATGTAATCCTAAATCATTATTTAGTTTTAGTAGGTTATATATTTTTCGAACGCACGGGACAAGGTACCGGTTTTAAATAATTACGATTGTAAATTGTTTGATGCGTTTATCGTCTATGTTTTATATTACAAAATTCTTTGCAACCTTTATTAAACTAACCAAAAAAAACATATATTTTTTGCGTATATTTTTTTTTGTGTGAACTACAAGACTATTTATTTTACCCATATTTTTTTTAATACTTTAGTTTTACTTCTATTTTTACATAAATTTTTTTGAACTTTTACTAAATCTAGTCTAAATCTATTTGATTTGCGTTATTTGCGATTCCCTCAGTCATCAAACAGTGATAGTAAGAAGACTAAAAGGGTTGCCAGATTGTAATCGTTGGATGCAAAATCGGTATACTTGAGTTGTCATTACGTATAGAAGACCGTCTTCTTGTATAATTTAATAAAAAAGTAAAAATTCTACTATTAAAAATTATAAAGGGGAAAGCGTCACGTAAATTAGGACACAACTTTGATCACACCATACGTAACGCAAAAAAGGAAGAGCGAGATAATAAAAATGTTCGTCAATCGTAGTTAAGTGTTGTACACTATTGGTAACTGTGATAGCAGCTACGTAACGGAATGTAAAGGTTTATTTTAACCAATGGACGAAAAATATTTTTTTTATTTGTATTATTTATTATAATTACGAGGAGCCTATATGCAGCAGTGGACTATTAACAGGCTGACGAAGAAGAAAATCAATAGGTATCGCAAGATGTTATTACTTAAAACTGTGACGAGACTCTTCCGTTAATGATAGCACATTTGCTCGGAGTAAATTAGTGCGATAGAATCCGAAAAGAGTCAACCTGAGGTACTATTATATATTATTTAACACTGTACTATATTTGACACTGTACTGTAGATTTCATTCCATAACGTTCAGATCCTTTTAAACTATTTTATAAATAAAAATGTATTGTATCGTCTGACTTTTACAATACGATCTTTGTAGTTCGCTCTTAATATCTTCAGTTAGAGAATAATCACGAAATCTGTGGATTACGTTCCTATTTGCGTCACACGATGCTCCGCTATGTAAAATGGTTTACTTATAACTGTTAAACGACTTTTCTCCATAATTCATAAGTGTGCTGATATCGATGTAATCTACAGAATGTTCGCAAAAAGTTTTTTCTGTGTCCGCGTAACGTAACATTACATTTTTATTTAAAAATATTGAAGTAAAAGTAATAAAAAAGCGGCTTTCGTGGAACTGATGAAGATGGATCCAACGAGTTTCAACGGTTCAAACTCAGGAAGCTTGTATTTATCCCTAAAAATGTAATCTATAATCTGTAATCTATAATCTATATAATGCAATCTAAAAATAACACCCGTAATGTAAATACATTATATACATCACTATTCGAATTTTATATATGTACTTTCTTTAAGTTTAATTTACATTTTCATATACAGATTGCAAGCGAGTACATAATGTAAATACAAAAAATTCATCGCAACTCATTCATTTTTTAAGTTTAAATTACATTTTCATACACCAGTTGCATTGCATTCAACCGGTGTGTAACCTATAATGCAATAAAGAATTCTGCTCGTGTTTTATATGGATTAAGCCTTTTAATCTGTTTGAAGAAAGGAGTTTTTTATCTCTATCATAAAAAAAAAATCCCTATTTCGAAATAATTATAGCCATTATACAACTTTTTCATTAAATGTCAATAAGGTTGCATCCAGCCTGTATATAATCAGGAAATTTATATTTTTAAAAATATAAGGATGAAATTATAAATAAAGATAGCTAGAGTAATATTAAGTTGGACACTATTAAGTACTCTGGCTCGTCGAAATTATTTGATGATTGAAAAATCTGGTCTTGGTTCTGCATATTTCGATAGCTCTAAAAACATAACTTAGATGTTTAAAGTAATGGCAAGAGTGTCAAGTATGTCTGTCAACTCATTACATTGCAGAGACTCAATTTTATTAAAAATTTAAGAAATGTAGTAGAACTACATTTCTTAAATTTTATATTTAAATATAGTAAAATGTTTATAGTTATAGCAGACGGGTACCGATAGTCTACAACATTTTAAAACTGATATGTTCATACTGATAAAGACGCCTAATATAAAATTATCTAAGATTGCAATGGGTTCCATCACACATAAGGTAACAAGGAGGCTGTCAGGTTAGCTAAATTAGCAGCAGCAGCCAGTTTGGATTTCTCAATTTTGCCACATTATACAAGTGTTAACAAAGAGCAAAAATAGTATACTCGGGTGCATAAAAATCATAGGAACATTTTTTGAAAAAATCTTATTCTTTTTTAATATGGTATTAAGAATTGTTTTAAAACCTATTCAATGATATCATATAAGCGAGGTCATAAGTTTACCTTACCTCTGAAAAGAAAAGACAACTACAAACCCCCAAAATTGCTCACCTAGCTCACTATAGTTTGCAATACTAATTGCAGGTATTATAAAGGATGTTTTCAGTAAAACGTCATCATTTGCATTTCAACAGTCAACCTGAAAGGACTTCTAGTGACTACAGTTGCATTCATCTGAAGGAAATGGATACTACCCCGGAAAAAGCTGCTCAAGTCGTTGCTGTAATTGAAACGGGCCAGAACTAGAGAACATCTCTCTAGTTCTGGCTTGACCGCTGAATATCAACCGATATTCAGTTCGTCGTGTATACCGGGAGACTGGTGGTTATGAACAGTGACGAAGATCTGATCAAGCCAGAACTACCACTCAGCGCGACAACTGATTTCTCGCATTGCGAAATTGTCTTCTGACTGCCGTTGAACTTCAACTTCAACTTCAAGAGGTGCATGGAAGTCAGCCGGTGGACAGTCAGAAGAAGACTTGCTGAAGGCCTTAGTTAGGCCTTAGGTTTAGGGCCACCTTCAGCAAGTGGCCCTAAACTGACGCCAGCTCAGCGCCAGGCCAGGCGTCTTCGATTTGCATAAGAACATGTGCACTGGATTGTCGATCAATGGAAGGCAGTTCTGTTCTCAGATGAGTCCAGGATGTGTCTTCATGGCAATGATGGACGAGGAAGGGTCTACAGAGAGATTTCCCAGTGATGTATCACGGAACGTGTGGCATACGACGGTTATTCGTGTATCTGACTTGAAGCGAACAGAGCTTGTCTTCATCGCTGGGGACAATATTAGGTGACTAACAAGAGGATTAACATCTCAGCCAAACATGTCGTACCATTTAGCAGTTTCATTGGAGAGAACTATCTTTTAATGCAGGATAATGATAGACCCCATGCCGCTGCTATAGTACGACAATACTTGCAGGTGGATATCCTCGTGATGGAGTGGCCAGCTCGGAGCCCGGACCTTAATACGATCGATCACTTGTGAAATGAATTAAAAAGAACAATACGAGGTGGAAATATTGCTCCAGTCAATCTTCAAGAGCTACAAAATGCGCTAAGGGAAGAATGGGACGTTATGCCACAAGACTTTATCAAACACTTGATCGAGTTATTCGGGCAACAGGGTGCAACACTTCTTATTAATATTTTTTTTAAGTAAATTTAGTATTCTTTTTTTAAATTAAATCCCAATATTTGGATTGTTTAGTTAAGCAAAAATGTTCTCATAAAGATGAATTTGTTGTTGATCTTTATTTTTGTCAGAAGGCTACACTTATCCCCGCTTATATGGTATCATTGAATAGGTACTGAAATAATCTTTAATCCGCCATTCAAAAATATACGTATTATTTGAAACAAAAAAAAAATTTTAGAAAAAATTTGCGATTTTATTGCACCAGAGTGGAGTTATATTCAATTTAATGAATATTTTGATGTAAGGTGTAAAGATAGATGTTTATGGTTTAAACCCTGTTAGCCTCCTCGGATACATTGGCTTTATAAGTTAAGCAGAGCCTACATTACTGCATTACACAGATTACATTCTGGACATTGCCCTTCAAAAAGGATTTCTAATGAGTAAAGTTAATTTCCTTAATTGTGATGTGATAGATGATGTTCAGCAGATACTTGTAGAATGTGTTAAACACAAATAGGCGAGAGAAGAATCGGTGCAAAGATTTAATATAAACTGATATCAAGGGGCCTTTTAAATATAATATAGGAGAACATTTATTAGATGCAGCAAAATTAGTAGTGCAAAATATGATTTTGCAGCAATGACTCTTTTGCTTGTTTTAAATAATTTAAATAATATTTTGATTTGAAATAAATGATAAGTTTAGGTTACCCTGGGCTGCCTTATCCTTGGCAACAATGGCCTCTAAATAAAAAAGATTGAAATTGGAAATTGAATTGGAGAGGTTCCCGGGACGTACCTTTCTACTGCTAGCAATCTACTATAGAATACTGCCTAGGAAAAATGATTCTATTTTAGCTGCATAGAAAATACCATAGAAAAGTATGCTATAGAAATAAATTATTTCATTCTTCCAGTCATTAACCAGACATCTTATTTTCCTTACAGCATATGCTGCAGACCTAAATTAAAAGACCTAATTGCTAGCAGACAAAATATGGGTCCTTCTGAAGCTTTCCATGAAGAGCTATTCCCAGAAAACTAGTGGTATCCAAGCTCTAACTTTTCACTAGTTCTCACTTCATATTGTCTCCTAAATATTTAACATTAGTTATTGTGAATTTTATAAATTTAATTTTATTGTTATTTAGAAGCAAATTATACAGTTTATTGGTTATAACCAATAAACTGTTTTTGAATTTCACCTCATTGTGTTATATGTTTTAGCTTAATTTTAAAAATTAAATATCTACAGCATGTATAGTGTTTATCCCCTACCAAGTAAGCTAAAGCATTAATTTGAGTAAGAAATAGAGAATGGAAAGCGAATCGAGCCCTGCAGAATGGGGACTATCTGGAAGAACTCTCCTGATCTTAGATTATAACTTTTTGAATCTTATTACTCAAATATAAGATAATAAGTTAAGTTAAGTGATGCACTTCTTATACAATAATGATTTAGTTTCCTGAAAAGTGTTTCATGATGAACACAATCAAAGGCCTTGGAAACATTACAAAAGACACTTTAAGGCATCCTGTGAACTCTGCCAGGTCTCAATTATATGCTTAATTAGCTCTAGCCCATCATTAATTGTAGAGCAACCCCTTGATCAATCTAATTAATTATGATGTAGGTTAACTTAAATAAAAATTCCTTAATTTTTATCCAGTAATATTCCTAGGTTCTATATCCATTCCTAGGTCATAAACTAAAAATCAATTAAATAAGTTAGTTGTCACAGGATATCTTTTAATTTAATAGTTAACTTCTATAAGTGAACTATTTCACCAATTACATTCACTCTTGTAACAAAAAATCTGGGCCCTTCTCATGTAGAAGATTAATTACAATGCATATTTCTGTAACTCCAAAAAGCCACAACTAATTTAAACATATTTTTTATTAAGTATTAAAGTATTTGTCGTAAAAATATCACAACTAAATTATAGGAGTTTTTAGATAACTTAATTAATGAAATAATAGGTAGATACTATTATAGTTGTATTCAAATTTTATGTATTTATTTTTATACAATTAAAATTATTTGTTTAGTTTTATGTTATGATATAGTACTTTACTTGTCATGCCCTACATGTAACAAATTAAACCTATTATTATACTATAAAATTATTGATCAGCCATGGTTAAATTCTGAAGATTAATCTATAAAATATTTGTTTTTGTAAATATAACTAAATGTTCTTTAATTTTTTACTGGATGAAAGTAATTGTAATTTATTATTTATTTAAAAAAAACATTTTAATGACTTATGAGTTTTGTTAATGCAATGCAGCACACAGCATTGTCAGTCTTTGTAACAAAGCAAGCTAATAAGCAGTATAAAACATCAGCTTTTATTAAAATCCTATATAAATAATTTGCATATAGTAAATGCAAAATCAAATTCAACACCCGTTACAATATACCTTTAATAAAAATGTTGCTAACACTTTTCTTTTGAACTCTTGACTAGCCTTAAACCTATATATATGTAACTATTTTGCTCAAGAGCTAAAGTCAAATAAATTCTGAATGATATACTACAATAATTTAACTCATATTTTTATTTATCGTGTCTAAGAACATAAGCAGTAAATAAACAAAAGGCCTTAATTTATAGATACAATTATAAAAATAAAAAAACATTTTGGCAAAATATCCTTGTAAGGGATATTATAGAAGAGTTGATATTTTAAGTATACAGAAATCCAATAAGAAAATATTTGGGTAAGACTATAACCAAAATTGTAAAACTAAACTGTACAAGTTATTTAACAACAGGTGCTGCCCACACCACCAAATAGGACACAAATGTAGTTCCAAAAGAATCCTATATCCTTTTCTGTTTCATAATCTACTATCTACATCTCTGCCAACTTATGTTCATGGCTACTTAGTGATATAATGAAATACATTAAAACTATCACACCTGTAATATTAATTATGATAAAACATAGCCTGTAACATAAAATATCATACAGCATTTCAAGAAATAAATATAAAATGTAATATCTATACCCAATACTGAGGTGGTGAAGTTCTAGACATTTTTTGTCTTTTCAATGCAGTTTTGACCTGAGCTTATTTGAGATAAAGAGATGGGTGGATGAGCCTGTCGCCATCTTTGTGTCCACACTAACAATACGACTCATAACATAACACAAGTTTAAATAACTAATTGTTCGGAGCCCTACACATCGGGGATCTAACTCAAATCACCTGATTGGGCGACTGATAACCATGTCATATCATGAATATAATTTTAAAAATAATATTTTTGTTTTAATGTGTCTAATAACTTAAACAGTTTCAAGATTCAGTCACACAAGAGGAAAGAGTAAGACTGATCAGGTCAATAGACTTAAAGAATGGTTATAATAAAAAGAGTAACTGTTTATTGGTGTACATCTCTAAAAGTAGCAAATATACATAGAAATATATAAGAATACTTAATAGAGATATAACTACATCATATACTTGTGTGAATGAACGTGCGCATGTACTAACATACATTTTATACATATATATGACAAGGAAAAGTAATCAATGTATATGGTCCAAAAAAGACAAAACAATCGTTATATTCATCTTCAACTAATTAATTGCTCCCACTTCGCAATTATAAAGCTTGTTAATGTAAATCTTCTTTCATAAGACAACTATCGATTTCGTAACTATGTCGAACGTTGAATGTTAAAATCTTGAAACTAGCATAGATTAGTACAAAAAATATCGATTTTGGAGAAGCTACCGTCCCTAAATGAACAGGGCACAAAAATGAAAAGCTATAGCTAGTATTATTATGTAGTTGGTACCATGCACGTAGCAGTAAAATATGGAGGATGCAAATCCGAAACCATCGAAAAACTCGTCTAAGCGAAATATATCAATGACGATTAGTTAATATGTTATTCTTATCACATTTCTCAACGAATAATGATAATTTTTATTGATAAGATGGGTGATATGCGAAGAAATATAGTCAATTTATATTCGATCGTACCGCCCTAAGCTGATGTTGATGTAGCTTAAATTTGTTACTTACCGGACTTGAGAATGACATATTCCACTTGTAAAACAAATAAAAAAGAAAAAAGGCAAAACTAATAATATTTTTTATTGTTATTGAGTAGAATTTAGTTAAGTTTCACTATTTTTTCCACAAAACAATAACACTCCGCGCAATCACTATCGCACCACCACTCTGAAGTTGTTGACAACCAAATCAATACCGCCAACGTAACCGTAACATAAAGTAACAATAAAGAATCAATTTCAACAAATGAATACCAAGCTGAAATTATTTTTTATTAAATAAATGTTAACAACTTTTTGTAATAGCTATAAAATATTAATATTTATGCCTGCTAAACTCTCTACCTCAATACAACTATACGCATGTCTCTAGATTTCCAACTCCAGAGTATTGATTTTCATTCCGTTCTTTTTCTTTATAAAAATAGTTGACAGCTTGTATCTTTTTCATCTTTTACCTTTTATTTAGGCAAAAAGACAACAGTGATAAAATGTTGAAAAAGATATCTTATTATATTATATTCTAGATTTGCATGTATGACATCATCACAGGTAATTATTGCGGACTGTCAGATAATGTAGGCAAAATTCAAAAGATAGGTCAGGCCCCCGGTAGAAAATGATGACCAGTGGACAATGAAAATATACGAAGTACCAGCGGAAAATTGAGTGTCTTGAGGTCAATGAACCTTGCCTATACCACCTGCATGTAGCCGTATGTAAGGCGATCCTCACTTCAACAGTATCCAGGCTCTCATATCTAGTGGTATACCAGAAATTCGCGAATAATTCAAGTGCGCGCATGGTGCAAACACATTTTTGCAGTTCCTTGGATCCACTGATTTTTTACACGGAATTCAAAAAGAGCTAAAGATTGCCACAATGCACGGACCTAAGCCTGCTTATATCATTGTTGCAAATAAATTAAAGTTCTTACCGTGAAATCATAAAATGTTATATCTAAAGACAGTGATAACTATGAAGTTATTTGTATACTATAAGAACGAATGTAATTCGTATTGAAAATTTGTTTCGGAAGAAATTTATTCACATAATTTATTTACCCAGCAATGAACAATGCAACCGATCGTAATTACAATAGAGATATATAGAGATAAACAGACATAGAGATACGTTTAATATTGCTAATCAGCGTCTTTCCGCACCCGTGTGGGGAAAGACTGCGTAAAGCAGCCGCAATTTCGAGCTTTGTAAATGAAAAGAATGTTATGTTAAAGTAATCAACGTAGGTTCCCCACCCTCCAACAAGTTTTAAATAAATTATTTTAAAGGAGTGTTTTAAAACTCAAAGTTACTAGTCGCTAATTTGTAAATAATAATATTTGTCCCAGAATCAGATCCCGTCGATCAATCTGACCTACACCCTAATGCGCAATGGCGTATCTCTAGTGATAATCGTAACCGTAATGAGTTTAAATTTTAAGTTAAGTTAATACAGCAAACAGAAAATAGTATTTGAAAATACCAACACACTATAAACACAGATATAAATCATAGTGTTTCGGTGTAAGAATATTTCTAAAACCATACTGCGGAGGAAGCTGGGCATTATTTTATTGTCTTTGAAACTTAGTTTCTTGGACGATGCAAACGTTGTCGCGTCCCTGTCATAACTTAGTTAAGACTTCAATGTAAAAATAATGAATGGGAAGTAACATAGTGCAGTGTGCCAGGCGGCACCTGATGAAATTTAATAAATATTTTAAATAAGTAGTCCCTTATTTTTGATAATTAGTCTCCTAAATATTATGATTAAAATATAATAACATAAAAGAATGTCAAGAATACAATACGAAAATAAACAGAAAGCCATCCAAAAATGTTGTATTTACCGTCCAGTAGTAATCTGTGGTGTTGTATAGTAGCTCAGAATTTCAGTGCGATTTCGGAATGATAATTGTACTTTTATTAAATTTTGTTATATCAGTGTATTTTCAGTTTTAATTTATAATATTGATAGTGCATTAAGCGGCCAGTTATTGCGATTAGCATAGAATATATTATATTGGAATTAGTCTCACGTTAGTGGCATAGAAATTCATCGAATGTACATTTTTGAGAAATTCTTAAACTAAAGTTAAATAAATTTATAATAAATTGTTATTCACTTATTGCGTGTAATAAGGTAACATAGATATATAAATAATGACAAACTGCAAAGTACTAGTGGAAATATAGTAGAGAAACACTCAGAAACTAGATATTCTACACCGGAGCATGCACTCAATATTTTATATTGAAGAAAGGTTTAGATACATCTTGCAGTTTTATTCACTCATGCATATACGCAAAGTTGCCATTATGGGAAACATAAATACCTACAAGTAATTTAATCGCATACACATTAATTTAATTTACATATTACGTGATTTTTTTGGATTTGTACATTTTTTTCCAAACTAGTGATACATTATTACAATATCATCATCGTAACAATTTGGTCATTTGACTTAATTAATTTCATTTTATTCTAAAGAGATTTGTTCACGTCTAGAATAAGTAATAATTTTCAAAATAGCCGATCTGGCTAGACGGTTTTACCACTTCGTATCACTATTTAACTAACGTTAACTACGTTAACGAGAAGATCGCGATAATATTGTTGCGATGTTGTCAATACAATGAATATTTCCTCAACACATATAGTGTAGCGTCAAATCATTACAACTTATTTGAGAAAACTCTTTTCAAAAATTACTGGCCACTAAAATTTGTAAATGTATGGTTTAAACTGCATTAAAAATTATTCGAAATTTAAAAATCAAATGTTTTTTTTTTAATAAAATTAAAATAAGATTCATCATCAATGTTTTCAAAATTTTTTCTAAAATCTAAATTTATAACATATGTATAATGTTACTCCCTGTTCCCTAGACCTTGTTGAGTAGTGAATATTATGTTTATGTCTGTGGCTTATGGCTCTGATCTATGCCTTGTGAGAACATAGAGTAAAGATTTCCCAGTATATTACTTCACTATTTCATAGAGATGGAGCAAATTATTGGAAAAAAATTGTAATTATGAAATAGTAAACAATGAAATCTATTAGAATAGTTAAGAAAACGCTTGCAATGGCTATTTTCTTAAGTGCAATATGGATAGTATTTTTCTGGAGCAATATTGGAATATTAAGGTAAATTTTTCCTTGTGAAATAATGGGAATGATGAAATTACCTTTATGTCTGTCTGTCCGTCCGTTCGTCCGAATGTCATGACTTAGCTCGTTGACGAAATGCGTAACATCATCATTTCATAATTTCAGCCTACTACAAGTCCACTGCTGAAGATAGGCCTCCCCCAAAGATTGCTACAAAGCCTGGTCCAGAGCCACCTGCATCCATCGACTTCCCGCAACATTGCGCTGGTCGTCACTCCATCTTGTGGGGGGTCGTCCCACACTGCGTTTGCCTGTACGTGGCTGCCACTCGAGAACCTTTTTTCCCCAACGGTTGTCGGTTCTGCGAGCTATGTGGCCGGCCCATTGCCACTTCAGCTTGCTGATCCTTGCGACTATGTCTGTTTCCTTAGTTCTGCTGCGGATATTATCATTGCAGACTCTATCGCGCAGAGAAACTCCGAGCATAGCCCTTTCCATAGCGCACTGAGTAGCTTTGAGCTTCCTCATCCGGCCTGCAGTGAAGGATGTTTCAGTTCCATATGTCATCACTGGCATCACGCACTGGTTGTATACTTTGCTCTTGAGGTTTTGTGGTATACTCGACGAGAAGATATGACATAGTTTTCCGAACGCAGCCCAACCGATTTGGATTCGTCGATTGACCTCGGGGTATACATACTCGTCTAAAACTTCGAGCCTATTGTTCCCAACAGCAACCAGTATTGGTGTGACATAGATGTTAGACATAATCCTCATCTTGTCCATGTTCATCTTAAGACCAACCTGTTGGGAGACACTATTGTGGTCATTGATTAAGTGTTAAGCTCCTCCAGCGATCATGCCATAAGAACTGTTGTCGGCAAATCGAAGGTGATTGATGTAATGGCCACTGATGTTGATACCATTCCTTTCCAGTTCAGCTGTTTGAAAACATCTTCCAATGCACTGGTGAAGAGTTTCGGGGATATGACATCACCCTGTCTTACACCTTTCTGCAGTTGGATTGGTTCCGTACTCTGATTCTGTACTCGGATAGACATTGTAGTCTCATTGTACAAACACCTCAGCATTTCGATGTACTGAGAGTCTATTTGGCACCGCTGAAGAGACTGTAGTACCGCCCAAGTTTCGACTGAATCGAAGGCATGCGTAACATATCTCACATATTTCACAATGGGTATTTGATGTGGAATATTGAACCAAAACCAAACATTAAATTACAAATTCAATTTAATTATTCAATGTATATAAAGTAGTCATGTCGTTCTTTTTTAATTTACCATGAGGGTTTTCCTTGAGCAGAGAAAAAAAATATTATATAAATTATAATTTTTTATCTTTAAAGTAAAAACTCCAAATACTCAACTAGTTTAATTTTTGAGATAGACATCTTTTTGATGATTACAATTTCTATACATTATGCACCAGTATTTAAACAACAAACAATGAAAACATTAATTCATAATGTTAATATTTCAGTTTTATTTTCTTTCAAACATTGTTGCAAAGTTAAGCATGGAAACATTCTATCATAGACCCAAAATTATATTGAATTACAAAAAAAATTATTGATTATATCTATGGAACCTAAAAGAGCAAGGCTAGGTAGATAGTATTTATTTTTATTTATTTATGCAAAAGTTTAAAAAATCTTTAAAATGAGGAGCCTAGTCTATAAAGCTGCACCTGCTGATGATATTTTGATATTTTATATTACATGTAATAAAAATATAAGTAGCTGTATTAAAATAATATAAATATATATTAAAATTCTGAGCTCACATGGATCCAGACCTTCTATATGATGGTCTTCATGGAGATGAATTTTATACTTTTGGTTGAGAACAAATTGTTTCGGGATCCTGTCATACTTGCCTTGTAAGATCAGGATCTCTACAAATAAATCTTCAGCTATGGTCATATGCAGTATCCTGCAGTATTTCCAGAGATTCATAGTCCTTAGCCTGATGGCCACCAACGACGCTTCGAGCTTCGCGATCCAGCATGGCCTTCAAGTCTGCAGTGGGGGTGGTTCCTATGCAGCCTGTGGCAGCCATACAGGCCAGTCTCTGACTTGCTGAAGCTTATTTATAGTTGTGGTGTGTTTGGTTTTTATGTACCACACAGAGCCGTCGTATGTGATCATTGGACAAATAATCATCTTATATAGACACCGGATGATCTTGGGTGACAAGCCCACTTCCCAATCATCCTTTTACATTGCCGAAAGGTAAAACTGGCCTTCTTGATCTTGTGTTCTATGTGGCTGTTCCAGTTCAGTTTGATGTCTAAAACAATGTAACTATGCCATGGTATTTTACCTGTGGTGGCAGCTTTAGCTTAGTACCAGACAATCTGGGATGATGACTGTCCAGCCCACATTTGTGAGTGAATATCACAATTTATGTTTTACTTGGATATCCTGATAATCTGTACTCTCTACACCAACATTCTATAATGTGTAGTGCTGCTTGAGTTAGATCACATGCCATACTAGCGAATTTACTTTTGAGTAGTATTGCTAGATTGTCTGCATAACCTAGTGTATGGAAATGGTTTACATTGAGCTTTGTAATGAGGTTGTTTATGACAATGTTCAATAGAAGCGGTGATAATACACACCCCTGAGGGCAGCTTTTGGAAAGAATAGCAACTTGTGACATGCCTGGAAGGAGTTTCCTTGCTGTTCTTGTGGGAAGCATGTTGTTGATCCTGTCAAGGCTGGTTCCACGCCATGAGGCGGAGATGATATGGCTTACAAAAGTCCTGTGTGTTTTTGGTTAATCACTTTCGTATTGTAAACTTCCACTTGAAGAATGAACCGATAGGAAGTGGAAGCCGATCGTTATCAAACAACCAAGAATTTAGCATCATGATTTTGACGTTAGTTTACCCATATTATAGCATAGTATATTAATGCACCAAAATTATAAAAAAAACTCAAGAAGTGGGCGCCTCATATGATGAAATTGCTTGCGTTGATGAATAGCCACAGAAATGAAGATATTTATGACAGAATTGTGATTTGTGGTGAAAAGTAAATTTTCTATGATAAATTCAAAAGAAAAACGCAATGGTTCACCACAGGTCAGGTACTGGAACAATGCCCAAAGAAAAGCTCACCCATAGAAAAGTAATGGTAACTGTTTGGTGGTCACTTCATCGTGAAGTTCACAATAGCTTTTTGAGATCTAGTCTATATGTATATATAACAGCAGATGTTTATTGTGAGGAACTTCGAACAATGGTGGCGAAAGTCAGAGAAACAACGCTGGCTCGTCAATCGATCTTCGTCATTATTGCTCCATGATAACTCAGCTTGTTCCGTTCGCTGCTTGACAAACTGTTTTAACAGTTTCCCAGATTTCCAGTTTGAAACCATACTTCATCTTCCATACTCGCCAGACCTAGCCTCAACCGAATTATATTTTTTTGACTTGTAGAGTGTAGATGCCAGAGTTCTGTTGCAAGGGCATTAATAATCTTGCCTCAGGATAGCAGAAATGATAGTTAAATACTTCAAATAAATAAATGTAGTTTTTCTTAGAAAACCTGGGGTTTGAGTTTTTCAATATACAATGGCAATATCATACTTTAACCCTTAATATTTGATTGACCTCATTATAAGAGCAGCAATTAAAAAGAAGGTCTAAATTACTAGAAATTGCACCCAAACCACATAATCTTTTTTCAGTTTTAGATAGCTTTACAGTAAGACAAAACTAAATTCAGTTAATTGAGTGTTTATTACTTACAAACAAACAAAATATATGCTCTGTATATTAATTTAAGTTTAAATAGTTTATCAAAACCTTATTTACTATCCACTATATATTTTCGTTTTCACAATAACCATCATGTTGCAACAAAAAAAATTGCTTAACAATGCCACATGATGGGTTAAACTTAAAGGGTATTACATATTCATCAAGATTACCACAAAGCATAGTCCTGAGCCAGCTGCATTCATCAAATTCCTGCGATTATGCAAATCATCACTTTATTCTACATAGATCTTCTTAGAGGTCATCTTACACTGTATATGCGGTGTCCACTCCCTAACATTTCTTTCACAATGGCTGTCATTTCTTTGAGCTACGAGGGAGGAAAATGGAGAAAATCGGGTATCGCGCCATCATTAAGTTTCTTACCAACCAAGGAAAATCTGTTCAAATCATAATGGAAGAGATATCAAGGGTTTAACTCTTTTTAAGCATGGCAGGGAATCCTTTGAAGACGACCCACGGCCAGGACGGTCTGTTGAGGTGATCACTCCGGAACTGGATGAAAATGTCGAAAAATTTGTATTAGAAGATGCTCGGCTAAATAAGAGCCTTCCTAAGGTTAAGGGTAAGGTTTTTGAACCTATGTGGTGAATACAAGAATTATGTACTGAACCGAATTTGTTAGTGGAGATGAAACTTTCATCATGATTATTACCGGAGAAAATTATGCGACAATTCTCGAGCGGTTAAAAGAAGCTATTATCTAAAGAAAAAAGCAGAGGAAAATTAAGCAGAGGTGTCCTGTTCTTGCACGACAATGCTCCCGTCCATAAGCCGTTTTGCACTGGCTGGAAAACTAATATTAAAAAATACCTTAATTTTTATGCCATATTTCTATTATATTACCATCTACCTGTGGTAAATATTTCCTACACATCATAACAACATATACAATATTTTTCTTAAGAAAACTCTTATTTAAGATGAAAAGTATCAGAAGTCAAGTTTTAACAAAGGTATAACAGACTTCAGACCTTTAATACCTTCACATAACATAACAAAATTTTCATTTTCATAAAAAAATATTTCTATTGTTTCTATACATTAATGAGTTTTATATTTGTTATATTAAGTAGGATCAAACATAATCTATAGAACTTCTGGAATTATAAGGAATATCTTAAGAAAGTTTCATCAAAATATGTGATTTTTTTAGTCCAAACCTAACCTGGTTGATTTCATACCTTTACCATACCATTTCAAATGTGTAGTGTTCGTGTAAATATTAGAAATCATTATGATTTCATATCGCGTTCATCTACCCATACAAAGCCATTTCTGATCTTTGGAAATTAAATGTGTATAATAATATTTCTTTTACAGTTTTGAAAATATTGGGTCCAAGAGTGTACCATTGGCTGTTAAAAATAAATTGTGCTTTGTGAATTACGCTGATGATAGACCTCACATTAGCAATAGTACAGATTTGAAAATGATCTACTTTGTTACACCAACATATCCTAGACCAGAACAAGTGCCAGAGCTGACAAGACTAGCTCACACTTTGATGCACGTACCTCGCCTCCACTGGATTGTTGCTGATGATCAACCAATATGTTCAGACTTGGTGTTAAATATTCTCAGGTAGAGTATCTCTATATATTACTTTTATTGGTAGTTTGCATTTCGTTATTGAATACTTGATGGCATTATCATTAAGAAAAGGTAATAAAAAAAAATATACAATACCAAAACTATTATTGTGGCATGAGTGATAATGATAAGGAAGAAGATTAATCTGTCTCAGGATGTTCACTATCCTACCTAGAGACCTACTGTTCTGTAATGGACAGTATGTACAGGCTGGTAAGGTAACGTAAACGCAGTATCAGACTCTGCACCTTTACAGAGCACAATATTGTGTATTTTGCTGTAAGATGCCTAAGAAGTATACATTTAAATCTTTAACAGAACCTATGGCTTCTATACATACTAGGTAGGTACGCTCCGCTCTGTTTCATCTTATGCATCGATAAATCCTTCCGAAATTACTTATGACTGTGTTTCGTTTCGTGTAGCACAATCTGGACTCAAAGTAGAGTATTTTTGTATACTTTATGTTTAAGCAAAAGTATAATCACCGGAAGAATGTAGTATACGTTAAAATTAAGTATTGTTGGCAACCCTAACGTGAAATGGCGAATGAAAAGTATTTCACTTAATAAACGTATTCTTAATTCAAATAAAAAAAAATATTAAAATAACTTTTTTAATTGTATCATTATTGATGGCCAGACTTGTTACAATGTGTTAATATTTTTTTTATTACAGACGAACAAACCTACCTTTCACGCAAATCTCTAGTCCGAAGCCATTCATATACAAAAGCACCAACTTCCCTCGCGGTGTATCCAATCGACGCGCTGCTCTGGCCTGGCTTCATGAGAATATCGAAGAAGGCATTCTTTACTTCGGCGACGACGACAACACCGTCGATTTACAACTGTTCGAGGAGATAAGAAATACGAAGAAAGTGTCCATGTTTCCTGTGGGCCTAATTGGCGGATACGGAGTATCGTCACCAATTGTCAAAAATGGAAAGGTAACCTTATTCGGAATTACGAGCGTTTTTAAGATGTCTATAAGAACATTTTGAACTTTCTTAAAGAAATCTTAACGCCGGGTCGGGCTCTCGCCCTTATCATAATGTCATTAATAAGTGCGATCCTAGGTGCTAGTACTACAGAAGTAACACATAGTCACGAAAACTGCATGTATAATTTATAAGCGCTCTCGCCTGTCACCCATTAGAGTAAGTAGAAATTACGAATTTCCATTAGACACGATATAGATGTGTCAAAAAAAATATTTTTATTATTTATCAGTTTAATTTAAATAGTGCTATGTATATTTATTTAATTCATGATTTTATTCACTGAACTTTGCTCAGCGCACCTGAACGGGCTTCCGCAACTAAGTTTTCGCTTCTTCAGGAGATCGTCGGGTTTTCTTCCAGAGATTGCCATGAGATTTTCAAGGCTCTTTCTTTAGTTGTCTCTTACAACACCCACAGATTTAAAGATCCTTTCGTACGCTGACACACGGTAAGAGTGGCGACGGTTCCATATATGGATGACTTACTAATAAAAATATTACGAGATCATGTGCAGTCCGTCAACTATTACTGGACTCCTCCCGGCGGCAATTTTTTTTCTAATATAAGGGAAAGTCTGTGCACAGCTGAGGGTTGTTTATATAGGTTGTTGCTCCTTTTCTGCCACCTGATCATGCTTTTATAAATTACAGGTGGCCGGATTTTTCGACTCTTGGCCAGGTTCAAGAACCTTCCCAGTCGATATGGCAGGCTTTGCTATCAACATTGAATTTCTCAAGCCGACTGCAACCATGCCCTATATCGCCGGTCACGAGGAGGACAAGTTCTTAGTTAGCTTAGGATTAAACATGGAAGACATTGAGCCGCTTGCTGACAACTGTACTAAGATACTTGTCTGGCATACAAAGACAGCTAAGTACAAAAAACCTACAGTAAAGATGAATCTTAAACATTTAAATGAATTACCCAACTATCGTTATTTCGTAAGTCTTATTAAAGAAACATCAAGGCTAGGTATGGCAAATATTGAACCCAATAATGGAACAAAATCATATATTACGCGAAACCGTAAATCATATGAAACTCTCACAGGTCTACAATAAATGATTTCTCCTGAAACACCTAGAAGAAATATTTTACATCGTGAATTTTAGTCGTTCTTAGGCCGTATCGTATTGACTTTAGGTCGCAAAATCGGAACCGATGGCTATGTTCAAGTATATTTCAACATTAAATATTTAAAATTTAATCTTTCTTAAAATTTTGTACAAAGTACTTTCTACTACTTATCACTTATTGTTCATTTCTAACACTGAAATGATGTTGCCCTCGCCCTGCCCTCGTTGATCTATACATTGTGAAACCATAACTTGTTTATTAGTTCGACACGATCAATTCGACGTGGATCGCAGAAACTTCTTGTCCAATTTTGAATGAATAACTCTTCTAATGTCTTTAGTCATGATAATAAGTCATATCAAGACGAATAATATTTCCTATTTTTTTCTTTGTTTTTAGTAAGGTAAGAAGTATTTTGTAACGACGTATGTGATTTAGGTTAGAAGGGAAATACATCTCTAGTTGATGGACATGGCTATCGTGTAACCGTCTCGGCCCGTCTGACCCCACCCCCATCGGACCATACAGATTTAGACTATTTAAAACTTAATCACAAGCTTTTTTACAACCTTTTCATAATAAAGAGAAAGTATCTTTTCTATAATTGATACAGTTACGTTACAGAACGTCTAAAATCACGGCCCATTTAAAAAAAAATGTAATTGCCACAACCTACTCCTAAGAAATTGGCAACCGAAAATTAACTCTGAACAGAATGACGCGTATTTTGGCTGGTTTATTTAGTTATTTCGAGTGAAGAATGCAATGGTTGTGGCTGTCTAATGATCTCAATGTATTTGTTTGTTTAAATATTACAAATTATCTCTTGTCGTTTCGTGACTTTTACTTTTTGGTAAGGGCTGCGTAAAATTTAATTATCAGATTTTTGCTTATCTAATGCAATGGTTTCCAGTTAGTTTTCAATTCAGAATCATGTTTATGACGCGTACGCGTTAATTTAAGTATTGAATCTTAAACAGTTATTAATTAAATAGATTTATGATTGCTGGGCTAATACACAATTGTTATTTTAACTATTATTTACATTAAAATAACCGTACCGTACATCAACAGTACGGTGTAGATACTTCGCAGTTAATTAATTGTGCCGTGATTAAATTTAAATTTATATATAGGGTTAATGAATCTCTGTTTGTGAGGCAAATAATAATTTTCTTGCTTAACGTATTTACAGTCTGTAATAGATCTGAAATCATAAGTGAAACAATATCTGGTGGGACTGACTTTGTGGGACGAAATTGAGTCTGTGTCATAACTGATTTTAATATTATTTAAATGTTTTTACAATTGATCACTACTCATATGCTTTTATGATTCCCCATAACATCTCTATATAAGTACAATTTTCCGTTGTATTTTTCAAGTACAATTCATGTTTCTTACCTTAACAGACTAAATAGTCTACTACTGGACTTCGACCTCTCCCACAAGGAGGATGATTTGCAATAATCGACACGCCAGGCGAGCGTACCGCAGTACCAGACACCAGCAGCTCGGACGCAACTGCCCGTCATCGGCCTGCTTGGCTTTCTATGTATATTCTATAGTATAGTATTTCTATGGATATTCCGTCATCTGTCGGTAGCCATTGCGATTTTCAAGTCCTTTCCGTTAGTCTGCTCTCGCCTCGTTTCTTACGACACCCAAGGAAAGAAACGGAGGTGGAAGATTCTAACTACTATTTTTAAAAAAAAAAGGTAAAATCTATATTAATGTTTAAAAATTAACTAGGCAAAATGCAGTAGTAATAGGAAAAAAGTAAGCAATTTCTACATCGAATATAAAAAAAAAATTGTAATTAAGAATAAATGTAAAGAAAAAGGAACACGGCAACACGCATTCACGTTTGTATTATTTCTTATTCCAACAGTCCTAGTTTAGCTGGTCACTTAATCAGTTATCTGTCGATCGTAAATGTAACGTTAACACTTAAAATATAATATTACAATAAACATTATGATGCTTTAAGAAGAGAAGCATGTCTTGAAAGAAACTAGGTGGCAACCTTGCTATGTCAGTTATTATGTCATAACTCTGAATGTAAAGTTAAAAGTCGACATTATAACTTTAGAAGATTGAGTTTATTATCTAAAGTGTAATTTGTGTTCTACGACTTGGATAATTTAAATGTCATATGGAGAAGGTCTTTTAAAATGTACAAAATGTTGTAAAATGTGTATTTGAATATAGGCAGAAAAGTGAGTTTTTATAAACACGACTAAAATTGAGGTAGTAAATTATTAGTATTATTTGTGATATATTTGGATTATAATCGTCAGGTATCTGGTATTATGTCAAATTCTTTATTAAGTCAAATGATTATGTCAAATTCGATATGGTGTCAGTAATTTTGTAAAATTATTCTTTTATTGAAATCTGTTAAATTAATCTTAGTTGTTTTGAATGTTATTTATTAAATTTGACTGGATGGATAGTTTCATATGAATCGTATGAATCATCGTCCCCAGACTATTTCGACCGAAGGAAAATAAATTACGATGTAAAAACGCTACAACCACAAAACACAGTCCAGTCCCGGTTACAATAGTGATACATGTTCTTTTTAACTAATGTATGAGTAGAAAACAGAATGCCTATATCGACGAAAAGTCTAAATCGAAATCGTTTAGAGCAGGGATTCCCTGACTATTTTAGGCAAGAGACCCCTTTTCCAAAATTAATTCATACCCATAGCCAAATTACTTTAAAAATCCTATCTCTATTTTTTTTCCTATCACACAAAATACTTATCAATTTAAAAACTTTGCGGTTGCTTAAGTGAGTAAACTTGACATCATATTCTCACCAAAATTTAAAAAAATAAACAGAAATAAAATTCGGTAAATATCAAGTGTAATTAATAATTATTAATACAAATTACGTAAAAAAATGTTAAAAGTACAACAATGGTACTTCCTACTAAAATAATAGTAATTCTTATAACTAGTTGGTACACGTGTCACAACATAGTATCACAATGTATAGTATTTTGAAAGTTCCAAATAAGAAATTGTGCTAATTAATAGGGGTCGATTTTTAGACCCCCAAAATCAGTTTTCGTATAATATCGACCACTTTGGAAATCTCTGATTTAGAGCAATAAGATTTTCCGAATGTAAGCTACATTCGGAAAGTCAATGTTATGTTATAATAATTTTTAATATAGTCATAAATAATTGTTGTAAAGTTACTTATAAATTACCTGCACCTTACTACGCGTTTGATATAATTTGGTGTTTAGGAAGATTGACATTGAATCAGATTATAGGCTAAACTAAAAGTTAAACATTATTAGAATGGTTTATAAAAATCAAGCTAAAAATCGTTTTAATGTTCTTAATATTGAAGGTATAAACTAAATAAATTGACAAAAATGGAGAGGTAACAAAATTTGCAATAATTTTATACAGAAGGAACTTACCAACAGAATGTTATTATTGGATTTTAATGTTTATAATTTACAGACCATAACATTTAGTCGATAACAAATCTCATAAAATGGTACTACTGTAAATTCTTAATTTTTATTAAGCGCGTGTTTTTTTTTAATTATTATTTTCACATACAAGGGCCTCTAAAAAGTCCATTGCAACATTTTCCATCGTAAACTAGTAAAATTAATTAAGAATGAAATGTAGAAACTAGGCGCTGAATCAATAATTAATTTTGTTACTAATCGTCTGCCCAAACTAAGAGAAAACATGAAGAATAATTAATATGCATGCATGTTACATGTACGCTTTGTGTCATTTGCACTCATATCGTTTTTCTTTAATGAATTTGTATGTAGTAAACAATGTATAATTACCACCTACATAAATTATATCATTTGTTACTGACTTTTTTGCAAGTATCCGTAATGGTTCGTTATTAGCGAAATATTTTATTAATAGTTATTTGCTGCTCAAATCATTGTAAGATTACTTAGAGAAAAAAAAAACAATTATTAGCGGGGCGTGCATTTATTATTTGAAAAGAAGCTTTATTCTATTCTATTCTATTCTATTCTATCGACGACGCCGGCACTGACTAGTAATCTGTACTGGCTCTTATGCTATATTATATACAAAATATAACCTTCTGAAATTGTGGTTGTTAATATAATATTGTTTGCGTTACATGTGAAATTGCAATATTTACCTAAATTACCTTTGTTGTATGTACCCATCTAAAAAAATATTATTAAGCTAAAATTTAGAAAGGTAGTTGCTTCGTATTTTCCATCAATAGTATATTCAATCATTTTCATAAATATAAGATATTTTGTAGCACGGACGGTTTCAAGCACGAGTTTCAAGAGACCAAAACTGTGATTAAAATCTCGAGATGCATACAAAATTTATATTTCCGATGTATAATGTAGTTTTATATTTTTGCTAGTGAAGTTATATTACAAAAGTAGCGTACTTATACAATGCTTCAAATATTTTATTATTTTGTTGATCTATAGCCATAGCTTCCCAAAGACAAACTGTGATTACACTCGTATGTTATGAATATATTATTCGTTGTTTAAAACAAATTCTTATTGAGGTACTTACTTGAAAATATATTAATTAGGTAGTAAATAAAAGAAAGCGAGGTACCTAAACTACCTACTACGTTTCTAGATAATATTATGTATAAATATTAATTCAGGAACTATTAGATCCTTACGTATGAAATTAGCGTATTATATGGTAAAAAATACAAAACGGTTTTGATTATATTTAATATAATATATTTAATCTATCGAAGTACGTACCATTTTTATCAATGCACTTTCGCAATTTTATAGGTAGGTAAGGACCTAATATTTTCTTCAACTAAAACTACCTTGAAATACAGTACGACTACCGTAATAAACAGTTAACGAAAATGAGTACAAATGCCGCCGAATAATTAATTGCTTTGCTAGTCAAACTGTCTGCTAAAATTAAATAAATGTGTGAACATTTTAATGCATTTTGCGTTTTATTTATCTCCTGGCATAGGCCAAAATACCCGCGCTTATACATGCGAGGATTCAGAGCAAACCCATTTTTTTAAGGAGTAATCAACTCATGGCCGGATTACAATTTGATGTGTATGTGTGTGTGCTCGTAGTTCTAAAAATATTGATCGTTATCATAATCAACATCACTTTTTTGATCATACCCATATCATACACATATAATACACAATTTATAATACTATATACTAAATGACAATCATAATAATACTTACCTACTGATTATTTAATACTTTTGCTCTGTTTACGTTATCTTTCGTTAGAAAACGTCAATAGTTTCTCGAACTATCCGGCAGTAGCCAATGGTCTTATAATACAAAAAGAGAGTACAAAACTCTACAATTGTTGCGTCTGGCTCTCGCTCGCTTTCGAATAAATAGGCGATATACATATTTTAGGTTTCCGTCTAATTCATAAACTAGTGCGCCATAAGTGATTTCCAGGATTAATACTATTCAAATTTTCTTTCAAATCCTTTCAGTAGTTTCTTCTTGTTGTTGTGTTCAAAGAGACAGATAGACAGACAAACAGAAAAAAGAAATGTCTTGATTTCTATGTTGATAAATATATCGCAAATAAAAAAAAAAATCAAGTATTTGGCCAGGGAACAGTTTTATTATAGATAATGTGCTATGGCTATATACTCATTAGTTAGTAGAATAGAAGTAGACGTTTTCTAAAACTGAATATTCAAATATACTTTACGGCGAGATGTTTTATTTTATTTCTTTAAAATGTAATATTTTTGAAGTCGAAATGTTTATTTCTTATTAATACTTAAATCCGTGTACGTTAACTTGTTTTAGAATTCATGTTTTTTAAATGTCTTTTATGTATATAACGTGCGTGTTATTTTTATAACAAGATATTTAGCTTAAGACGGTTAAAATGTATTATTCGTTTATTGTCTGATTTAATTGTTTTTCTATCTAGTTTTCGAATAAAAATGTAATTTTTTACGTTTATATTAGAAATATACTGAAACTGGGTACTAATCAATACCAATTAGTCTATGCCAAACGTGCGGTGATTGGCAGGCCTGAGTGACGTTTGCTTACACTTTCGTGCCAATTACAAACTTGTTATAATTTTTACAACGTCCCTTTGGCAATATAGAAAAATGGAAGTAATCTACAAAAAATATATTTGGCTGTGGCAGTGTTCTTATCATTCTTTGAAATTGAATTGAGCGTGAGTATTAACTCACACTTTGCTTTCGACAAATTTGAGCAAGAATAATTAATTTTCAATGTTATTTTCAAATCTTTAGGATGATTTCCTATTTTATGTAGGTTCCAATTTTGATCTTTCTGAGTAAAACGTTAAAATACGAACGAATTTGTTTTTAAATTATTATTTTATGTATCTGTCGGAAATTTGAAAGTTTTAATTACCTCATCCTCTTTATACTCCATGTTAATTTTTTGTGTTAAGATATTCCTAATCTATACCTTAAAGACAGCCAATGGCACGCTCGCGTAAATATGGCTACAGTTCGAAATAACCAGATAATCGTGACCCCTGCTTTGTATGGGACGGCATAGTACGGAGAGCACAAGCTTTCGGATAAAAGAAAGAAATAAAACTTAGCTTTTTTTTGTTAGACTTTTTTTAAAGAAAGAAAGTAGAACTGGTAGAATGGTGACATTACAAAATTGTCAATGACCTTTAGATTTAAAAACTTGTACTACTTCAGAAGCTGTTTAACCCCATCATTCATGTTTGTGTTGCACCGAAGCAGCATGGTGTAGACGCCGGATTGTCCTATTCTTTAAGAAAAACAATAACTGCTTACGGATGAAATATAGACCGATATCGGTTCTAAGCCGCATGTTGCCGCACGTGCTGTTTCCGTGATTCACCGTGAGTCGTCTACTAAACAGATTTGACAACTTCCAGCTTCCCGAATATGCTGTAAAAGTTAAAGAAACATAGACCACATATACACTCTTTGCCAGATTCCACAGAACAACAATTTCAAGGAGTACAATTAACCAGCCCTTGATTCAGTCATAGTTTGGGTGTTCCTACAGCTTCTTCAGCATTGCCAGATAGACTAGCGTTATATTGAGAGTAAGCTGCTGAACTGGAAATGATACAGTATTAACATCAATCGTGAATACACCACTTTCCTAGGATTTGCCGACGACGCAGTTCGTATAGCAGGATCGCTAGAAAAGCTTAGCACTATCATCAATTGGTTTTAAATTCAACATGGCCAAGACAAGAAGTTTCACTGTAGGCCGCATGAAGATGCTCCAAGTTGCTGTTCGGCAATGGAGTGCTATATATCATATTAGCAAGTTGAAGTGGCAATGGGCCGGCCACATAGTTCTTAGAACTGACAACAGTTAGGAAAGAAGGTTTTCTCAAACAAATGCAAAGTAGAACGACCACGACAAGATTTAGTGAAGACCTGCGCAGTGTTGCGGCAAGTCGATGTACACCTGCAGCGATGCAGGTGGCCCAGGACTGTCTTTTCTGGTAACCTGGGAAGGAGACTATATTCAGCCGTAGACTTATGACAGATTGAAATGATGATACACTGTTTAGCGTTAACAATATAAAATAAAACCGTTATGAATTATCTTTATACAAACTTTTCAAGATATTGATAAATGAATGGGGAACCTGGACAGTTGCTACCAACAAAGAATATTACAGTTCGGCAAGTGTACGCATAAACACAGAAGCACTCACTCGTTTTCACCTTCATGCATTCGAGATAACGCTAATACGATAAGATAAAGAAAAGTCAAATGCAATATCAGAGAAACGGTGCGCAATACTAACAACCAATAATTTGTGTGTTGCATAACTATTGGCTTCGCTGGGTTAGAACTGAGATATTATATTATAAATTCGTTGTGAGAGTCGGCTCAAGGAAGGAAACCTTGAAAACATTATGGCGAAATGGAGAACGACAATTCAAAAAAAGTAATTTTTTAAATACACAGACAGATGGCTGGCAGCAACGTCGTAAAAGCGAGGCGTCTGGTACTGCGATCGTCAATCACCTGCAAAGCCTGGCGGTTATGGCAAATTTTTCGATCTAGAGAGCCACAATGGACTATTCAACGTGACGAAGTTTGTACTTATATACTTAAAGGCATTAAAAAACATTGAATATTTTATTGACAAATGTGTTTACTTACAGACGTAAGAATAATTCACAGAACGATTTTCATACAATATCTATACGGAGACTATACGGAGTATTTTTCGTGCAATTAGCCCAAACTTATTATTTAATTATGTTTTTTTTTAATTCTGTAAGTTATAAATATAACCTTAGCATATACATACTTATGTACAGGTATTTAAATTTCTAAACTTGTAAAAGTATATCATAGCTAAAATATTGAAGATCAGTTTTGGATAAGAAAAAAAATTTGTTTCAAATATGGAAAATATATATCTATTTTATTTTTATATCTATCATTACTTATTTTGTATTTTATTCAATTCGGCCTTATATGCTGGTAATTCCACATCGTCCCAATGAAGTGTTACTTTATCAAAATACCTGAAAATAAGAATACGTATATTATACGGTTGCTGTATATTGAGAACTAGTATCCAGTCTTGTCGGGCTATTGGAGCATTCCCCCTTAAAAACAAATATTTTAAATTTTGAAAGGTTCGGTGATAGTTAAACAGCGTGGTCCCCCAGTGTGTATTGGCAGACTTCAAAGTTCATTATATAAATATTAAATATATTCAGATAAATATATTTTAGCTTATTGCTAAATCATTCACACGACAATCATGAGAACTACGTTTTCAATTCAGTGTGTTTTTAAATTCAAAGAAACTTATTTATTTATACTCCTAAGTGCGACTCCGATGCAATTTTTATTGCTATGTCTTCTGAAACGAATTAACCGATTTTGATGAAAGTTAGTTAACTTAGAATAGATTAATTTTCATGTATGTATATTACTTTTTATAATATAAATAATTATATGTTTTGATGTATATAAATCAAAAATTTTAATATTTCATCCTTTACAATAATTTTTATATGTAATTTGTTTCTCGTAAGCTGCTCTAGCGATTTGAATGAATTTTTATACTTAGATAATGTTTTACTTTCCCTGTTTATCTATATAAGTGTCATCCGCGAGACAAACTGTTTCCACGAAAATAATTAAAATTCATTAAAACGCTATCTCATAGTATATAATCTCCTAATAATCTCCTACTCCAGTGTCCCTCACATACCTCATGCTTTGTCCGTTCATCCTTTCCTGTTCAATCCGTACTTCTTTGGAATGCGCTTCCACTCGAAATCAGAGCGTCTAACAGTCTGTACATATTTAAAATGAAAGCTAAGGAACATATCCTTAAAAACATGGCAGAATCATCTCAGTCATAGTCTATTTTTATATATATTTAATTTAATAATATATTTAAAAATTATAAATGTATGTACGTACGTGTGTGTGTATTTATTATTATATATATATATATTTATTATTGTATGCGTAGTTAAATATTGCCTCTACATATACATTTACATTTATTATAATTTTTTTTCCTCTCTTTAGTTCTCTCTATTCTATCACCTACACCTACTTCATTTCATCTCTGCAGCGTCCAAAGGTTGACTGGTAGAGAATGCTTCTGGCATTAAGTCCGCCTATATACATTTTCATGTATATGAAGTTGAATAAATAAATAAATATATTGAGGTATGTTCAGAATAGGGTCCAGATTGGATTCAAAGACGCCGAGCTAGGCTTTGTCGCTCAGGTACTATATAGGTAGTCTAATGAGACACTTTTATATAGTGTATAATACTAAGTAGTGTATTGTTAGTTAAATATATTTCCTCGAATTAAATAAGCACTATCTACATTTTACCTCGTTTGGATTTCAGCGAGCACCGATTTCTCATGTTCATTTAGCCCGGTCTCCAAAATGTTAAGAGTGTCGACCATCTGTTCTACGTTGAAGAATCCGCAGACATTCGTATCAATGCCAGGCTGGTTCAAACTAAACCAGGATGCAAGGCGAGCCATTTCTACATTTTGTTTCTGATAAAATAAAATAAATTACATTAATTTACGTTAAAGAGTTAAAGAGCGAGATATCATCAATTCCCAACTTATTTATCTTGCAAATAAAATACCTTGAAGACATTTCAGCAAACATGGTACATATATATAGTGATGTCAAAATCATTACGAGATAATTCGATAAATTCTTAATGGATGTTGACGAATTATGAAGTGTCTGAAAGTTTCAACTAAACCATTTTTATTAAAATGTGTGGTTTTCCTAGAAGCCACTGCAGGTAAGCACGCGGACAATAATGAAAAGTCACATTGTATAAACAATTTCTTTAGGGTCGTGTGGTAGCTGTATAAGAACCCCTTTCCTTCGAGTGGATATTGTCAGAGGCGACTTAGGGAAAGGCATTTAAAATAACAAGGAAATCTCTGGGGGCAAAACCACTTATCCATCTTGTGGAAATGGGTTGCAAAAACCCGTTTGCTTGCGCCAAGTCGTGCCAAAAACTTACGGGTGTACCGTAAACTCTGTTTCTTCCAAACCCTCTCTCTGCTTACCCCTAAGTATATCAGGCGTGCGCAGTGCATTATTATTTGCAATGTTATGCAAAACTATCAATTTCCATTGTATAAAAAGCTTAGCCACATTACCTTGCAGTATTCAGAAGCACGTCTGCAAACAGCCTTAATATCGTCGCTGGCGGGATGCCAAGCCTGAGGACCTTTGTTGGACAACAAACCCATACCTGTCGCTGCTGCATTTATCACACCAACTCCTTTACTCTGAAGAAATAATTACAATTTCATTATTTTTATAGTGGTATTTGATATGGCACGAATAGCAATTTCAAAACTAAAAATGGTAAGTAAAGAATTGGCTCTTATATAAAATAATACCTTACATCTATATAATTTTTAGTATTCACGTCAACCTAAAGAGCAGACAATGCAATGCAATCATTTGTAAAGTTTAACTTATGGTACAATAAAGGAGCATAATAATGTAAATAATAGCTTTTTAATTGTTATGGTATCTGATGAACTTCAAATTATCTAAAGAGCTTACTTAAGATTTATAGACCTAAATGTGTACTTGCTTGAGGTGCGTAACCATACCAGGATGGGATGGGATAAAAAGAATGGAAACAAAAGGCAATCTAGTGCGCACCTTAAAGTAATTTGTGTAGTTCTGCAAGCGATTATCAAAAAGCGTTGACTTTGAGTATGAAAGAATAGTTGATATTTTTACGTCAGATTCTTCCACGATGTCCTTTATAAGGTCGATATCGTAATCTGCGATTCCAATATATCTGGCTTTACCATCGCTGACCGCCTTCTCGAGTACAGGTAGCGTTTCTTTCAGGACAATAGATATATCGGGAGCGAATGTGACATCGTGTACCTGGAAACAAGTTTATATTGATTCAACTTTTTTAAGCATTAGACGAGTGGTAGCAGCTTAAGAATTTGCCTCGCCCTTTTTTCAAATTTTGAAATTTTCAATGTCTCTGGTGACAGGCAACTTATAAAATGTTTTTATCCATTACAATGTATATTATTTTTCTTATTTATTTTACTAATTGGAGACAATAAATAACAAAAGGCATTTAATAAATAACAAAACCTTTGATGCGGTACATTGGAAAATAATAGGTTGCTACGATCGTGAAAATCAAATAATTACATAGATGTGAAGGTTATAAGATTAGTTGAATGTAAAACGTAATTGTACGTAGATATAGGAGACTGATTACGTAAGTAGGAATGTCTGCGCCGAGTAACGAGATTTTTCTGCAGTTGCTATTGATAGGCATACATGACATTAGTAGAATTACTGTCCTAATATGTACTAGAAGAATTTATTATTTTACAAATCAGCAATAATACTAATAATTAAACTGTAATCACTATTTTAGTTATAATAAAATTGAAAATTTGCATCAATGTGTTACCTTAAGAATATATAAATATTCCTTAATTGCTTTATAGGTAATACCATAAGAATACTTACTTAGTCTACCTATTAAAATGTATAATTTCGAATAAGTTTACAACTTTCCAGAAAATAATTCTAGCGGGCAATAAAGTGATTCTAATGCTTCTACAGTGAGCTACAAGGCGAAGCAACACAAAATTAGTTGAAATTAGCATTTTGACATCTGACCTGAATGAGGTCGACGTAATCTAAACCAAGAAGACTAAGAGTATTGTCAACGCCTGCTTCAGTCTTCTCTGTTGAAAAATCGAACATTTTCTCAGTGCTCATCTCATATCTTCCAACTTTGCTTCCGATAAAATAAGTCTCTCTAGGGACACCTTGTAGTGCCTAAAAAGTTATAAAGTAGTATTAGATTGTCGGGCTGGATACTGGAGGATGTCTCTAATACCGTTAAGAATACTTACATTTTTATTCCTTTCTCAAAGACACGACTCAAGAACGGGACGAGGATAGGTAGAATATTTTAGTCTTGTATAAGTTGTGTGGCAGATTTTAAAAGTCTCGCTGCTGGGCAATGACCTCCTTTAATTTTTGCAAGGGTATTGGAGCAGAGAAGAGTCCGCCACGCTGCTCCGATGTCCGTTAGTAATCTCCAAATTACCTCGATATACAATAATGCTTGTGTGGTGTGTTAAAAAATAAGTAAATATTATGGCTGTAGATTATATTTATGTGCATGTTTTCTAAAAGGATTATAGTTAAAAAAAACAGCGCCAATCTCCTAATATATATGGTATATGAATTGCCTGTAGTAATAAGGTTCCATATCTTGAAGTGGTGTTGTAGTAGTGGAGTTCAGCCAATATCCGAATAGCCAAACCTCCGAACCATTTACTCAAAGTTGTGATGAAATATAGCATTCAACGTATTAATGGTGAAGGTAGTTTGATGAATTATTATTTATTACATACTAAGACTAGATTACATTTATATATTATGGATACTACTATAATGTAATAAATTTTATATGCGTAAATGTAAGTAAAGTTATTTCATTAAAAAAAGTTTTACCTTTCCTAATGTCCTTTCGGAACTGCCTTGACCGTACCATGGACCAGTTTCTAAATAATTTATGCCTAGTTTCAATGACGCTCTAACAAGATCCAAGCTTCTTTTCTCATCGTATGCTCTAAAAAATATTTAATATTAGTTACAACTTGGGTTGTTTAAGTATTGATATATCATTTAAATAAAATAATTAAAATTTATTTTCCCTTTACAATATTAATTTAATTTTAGACTAAAAAAAGAGTCATTATTAATAATATAAAAAGGTATGGAAAGTATGAAATTTCAGCCATCTCCCTAGATTTTTTGAATCTCTAGAATTACAAGTAGCATGTCGATAGTGAATGAGTTTGGGAATCATTTTATGACAGCTAAGTTATCGTAAAATACATTCTTTCATAATTTGAAAATAAAAATGAAATAGGAAAATATGGACATACACGCAGATGCCGTATTGGATCTGGCTTGAGAAAACCTGCTATCCCCTTTTTTATTGTGGATATCAATAGAGTCGAGCGAGAGAAAGTACTAGAAAACTTTATGGTATCCGCGACAAATTTCAAAGAATCAAATGGTTAAATTAATTTTTTATTTTATTTTGTTTCATCATAACCTCTGTTAGTCTTCGGATAAACGAAAAAAAATCCCATATATGAACATAATAAAACTTTACTTACCTCACTGTATCAGCTTGTAAATGTTCCCTGTTGGATATTGGCCTATTCATAAAATCACTATAGGCAGGCAAGCAAAGCATGAAAGATTTACCCATAATCACCACGCTGGCGAACACAGGGCTGGTAACCAGCGATGCTGCTCCCCATAACTATTCTGGTATTTTGGTTATGCGGATTTTCCGCCGTCAGTCGGAGTCCTGTTAGTTAATCAGCAGCTTGTGAAGTGGAAAGGTAAGTGTAAATTCTCCCTTACACCCGACTGAACATTAATGGGTAAAATTGCCATAGTAGATGCTTGACCACGGCGATAATTTTTTTATTTACTAATAAATAAAGCATGGCTGATAAATGTTTACTACGATTTTATCAAGTGTAGTTGTTTTTATTTGTGGATAGTAAATGCACCGAATAATGCAAAAGCACCCTCATATCTTATGAGTTACTCCGAATTTTTTCTTATATAAGATATCGTTTAGTATACCTGGAAACGAATATTATGCTTGCGGAAAACTAAAAAAACCTAATAAATTTAAAATTTTAGGAACATATGTATATCTTTCATTTATTTGTATATTAATACCAGTATGTAATCATATCATTTACTTGGAAACAGTCTTCATATTTTTTTTGTAATAAAATAAACTAATAATAATTGATTTATTGTAAGTATATAGGAGGAAGAGCTTTGAAATTTTGAAGAAAATAAATGAAGAATTAATGATGATATTCGGCCTAAAGAGTAGGATTGTAATTTGGGGCCTTGTAAGTAGAAGTTTAGATTTTAGAGATACGATTATATCTGCTATGCGAATGCGCAGGGCATATAAAAAATGATTAATCGTATCATATGTACCAGGAGCAAAATATTTTTTATTGATTAACATGCAAATTAAAAAAGTCTTACCCATAAATACTGCTGAAAGCGGCTCCTCCTAAGCTGATATGAGATACCTTGATACTGGTGTCACCAAGATCGTTATATCTCATGGTGATTTTATAAGGTCTCAGAAATCAGAAATGACGCGTGCAGACTCTCCACTCTCTCAATCGGCTAACGACTGATTAGACGGACCGCGTGTGGCACAGAACAATAATACGTGTGAGTTGTGTAACTGACTGATAAATGACCAACTATAATTACGTTCATACATTTTCATTTTTTAAATTATTTGATACTACAAATAATTTTAAACTATTCGTTCAAATACGTTTAAATTTGATTTACAAAGTAGCTTTTTTACGCGCCTTCGCCCGCGTTGAATTCAGGGTAGCAATATAGATTTTGTTTGTCTTATCCGTGTATAAAATAGAATAAGAGACCTTTTCTCAACAACGGGACATTTTGAGTTTTAAAGAAGTTAGAACTTTCGTCGTGTGGAAAAAAGGGTATTCCACTCTGTTATTGTCTATCTTAAAAATGCTAGAAATAAATATTCTAGCTTAATGACGTTTCTGGTAATTTGATCGTCGACCCACCGGCCAAGCGGGTCGACTACGATAATGTCCAGCTGTAAACTAATTAAAAACTACTGAAGAAGAAAGTAGATTCTCTAAATAGGTATAGGTACCTACATAGAAAAGGTATTAACATTATGATATATTAACTATTCTCTCGTCTCTGTGACGGTCTCTATCACGGCGACAATCTATCGATACCTAGTTGTCAACTGGGTAGAAAATAACAGTTCCGCAAGTGTACACATAGATGTAAGTACTTGTTTTTACATTCCCTGTATTCGATGTAATAGTTACGCGATGATATCGGAAGAAGGGTTAGAGACATGTTAACATAACCTACTCAGTCATCTTGGAATATTCTGTACATTATCAGAAAACTGACGTTGTCACATTACAGTGCTGATACCATAGATTAAGAATAATAAAAATAACCAATTATATACTAGTATTATTAGTTATTCTTTAGTAAGAAATTTGTTCATACAGATGAAAGTAATGACTGGTGAGCTGTTATGTTGTTGCAGTGCTTACACTTTACTTCGTACGTAATTTCAAACTTCTTACAAGCATTTATTCCCATAGTTATACAAATTCGCGATAAAGCCAGCTGGCTTATGCTGGAAATGCCTCACACCAAAGATAAAACGCATGTTAGCATACTTCTGGGCTAAGTACTGCAATCGGACCATGCTTCGAGTAGCACCCACCGCCAGAATTAAATCTTACTGCACAAAATCAAAAGTCCGGTAAATCGCTAAATTGTAAATATGACCGAGAAACTGTCCAATAGTAATACACAAAACAAGAAGTACATTGGAATGTCGTTATCAGCGTCAAGAAACGCACTAAATAACAACCAAATAGATAAAAAAAGGTTAGAAAAGTGCATCTGTCATAAATCAAAGTCAATCAATCAGTAACATTTAATAATATAATATATTAGTGATTTTTTTACTTCATTTTATTTTAAAAGCAATAACATATTAAAATTTATAAAGGACTATTTAGTGTAATTAAACTGCCTAAAAAGGCGTATTTTATAAATAGTAGAACGCCCAGATGTCCATAGTTGTTTTACACTAGCGATGCTCAAATTTATTTATCCCATAATTTAATTTTCTGATTTTTATTTGTATAACATAAGCATGTAAATCTTCAATGATCGTCTATGATTATCGAAATAAAATAAATCGCAGTAGTTAACTATAAAGTAATTGATAAACATCTACTTATAAAATGTCAATTCTGCATATTTTACGACCCCTTTCGTTGTTCTGGAAGAACAAAACCCATAATAAATTTTCACTAAATTTCTAGTGATATATAGATAAATAGTGAAAACAGTAAGACTTATTAATATTTTACTTTTTTGTTACACCAAACCGCAAAGTATTGACTGACTAGTCGGTCACCATCTGACACAATGCTACGATGCTATTCTCTCTTTTACTCGTACGGACACTTGAAATTATCAGAGTTAACAGTACAATGTTTGTCAGTTTTGAATAAAAACGGTAACAAGCTTAAGCACGATGCTTATGCGTCTGTGCCATCTTTCAAATCGTGTAATTTTCATACAATTTGATGTTTCAGACAGCATTTAAGTATGCAGAAAAGTGTTTTTGTTATGCCCCCAGAACATGTCCTTGGCCATCACACATGAAAAAGTAACTCTGATAGTTTAAATTTAATAATTCGGTTAAATGTATGAATTTTGTTCCTAGTTAAATAAAGGTCTTCAGAAAATAGTTATACTATCCACAATTTTATAATATGTTAAGCTGAATCTTTTAGTCTTTGTGATCTGATATAACTCAATTTAATATGGCTGTGTTATGTTTAACTATGATATTCGACTGATTCGGCGGCTCTGCACAAGTAAATGAACTCTCGCGACATCACAGAATAAAAGGTATTAAACGGCACATTAAATAACTAGTAACTATTACGTAGTTATAAAGACGGTCAAAGCAAATAAAACGAGTCGAATTTTAAGATCAAAGCTTTCATTATAATTTTTGACTGAAGTCCTTGTAGCCAACGCCACAACAAATATCAAAAATTGCCCTACCAATAAGCAATCTGTTTCGTTAAGTATGACCATGTTCCTAAATTTCATGCCATTTTTGGCAGGATTCATTTTTCAGAGACTCAATTGATGTTTTTTTAAATACAGCAGTATTTGGTACTTCCACTGCTGAACATAGACATCCCCCAAAGATTGCTTTAAAACACGATACATCTGCATTAATCAAGTTCCCGCAACACTGTGTTGGTCATCACTTCATCTTTTGGGAGACGTCCTACACTGCCTTTACCGGTACAAAATTGCTACTTGAGAACCCCAGTGGTAGTCACTACTGCGAGGTATGTGGCTAGCCCATGGTCATTTCAGTTTGCCTATATTTACGTCTGTGTCCTGGTTCTGCAGCGGATTCCACCACACAGAGAATAAAGAGCATAGACTTTCCTTAGCCCACTGAGCAACTTTGAGCTTCGTCATACGACATGCGGTGAAAATCTATGTATTGGTTCCGTAAAGTCATTACTGGCAACACGAACACACCTTTTAGTCTAAAGGTTTTAAGATATATTCTTCGGATAATGAGACTTTGTTTCCCGAATGCCTTCCAGCCGAAATGGATATGTCGATTGACCTCTGGGTCGAATTTGGGGTTACTTACTCGGACACTTACTTACTTACACGTATTACAAGTCTGGGACAAATTGTCCGAGTAAGTACTCGTCGACAATTTCGAGCGTAGTGTTCCCAAAGCAAACAGTATTAGTGTGCAATGGATGTTAGATATGATCTTCGTATAGTCCATGTTTATTTTAACACCTACCAGACATAGTACTAGGAACTTAGTACAATGTTCTCTAACCAAAGTATCTTCCATATCGGTGCGAACCTTCCATAAGAACTATGTTATCGGCATCTCTAAGGTGAGTGATGTATTCGTCTTTCAGGTTGATACCGCAACCTTTCCAGTTCAGCAGCTTGAAACCATCTTCCAGTACAGCTGTAAAGAGTTTCGGCAAAATAAATTTTAGATATATTGTTATTATTTTGTACCTTATATTATTATTATTTTGTTATTACCTTTGTGCAATTGGATGGGTTTCGTGCTCTGGTTCTGTACTCGGATAGGTATTGTAGAGACCTCAACACTTTAATATACTATGAGCCTATCTCACACCGTACCTTCAGACTGTACCATCGAACAATTTTCGACAAAATCTAAGGCTTTTCTATAGTCCCATAGCCTGTCATGATTGTAGTTTATATTCCTTGATCTTCTGTAGAATCTGGCGAGTAGTATGTATATTCTCTATAGTACTGCCTATATATATATGTTGTTGCTGTCCGTCACCAGTTTTATAATATTATGCCTAGGATGTAAAGGTTATTTCGTTAATTAACAATTTTAATAAAGTTTGATTACCAAATTTAGGTATTTGTTATACCAAGTTTGAAGTACTTTACAATGTCTGGTAGACATATTATTAAGCAAAAAATTATGGCAGGATATTTAATTTTTAATTGGTTACACTGTAGGGTAGTTTGTGCTATCCTTTGACTTGACATTGACAGTTCCATCAGTTGACATTTGTAGTCTTCGTTGTTTCTTGGTTGTCCTGTCGTTCGCTCCGGTCTGGTTAATAGTGCAGGAAAAGTTAGAAAAATAATATTGTGATTACGAGTTTAAATTAATAGCGTACATAAAGTGATGTCTTCTTAAAAAATAAATCATTTTTACGATTTAGATGCAAGATTATTAGAACGTAAGTGTCTTTGTATGTGATTTAAGTCATTTGTTTACATGCATGTTTGCAAGTTATTAAAGAAATTTTGCACAAACACTTGATGGATATTATTTTTAATTAATACGAATGATTTACTTTACAGGCTTACTATACTTAAATTGTTATCAGAGACTTTGCATTTTGTTTCCTTTTGAATTAAAACTATATGAAACAGGTAAATTCTAGTTCTTCGCGTCCACCGCCTGAATTTAAATAGATTTTCTTTTAAATTTAATGTAAGAATACATGCTTTGTGAAGATAAGTTGTGGTTTTTTTTTTAAAATATAGTTTTCAAGATTTACTCTTACAAATATAATTTTATTATTTAAGTTAATATAATTTTTTTAAAAAAATAATTTAAATTTGGTAGCCATCTGTAAATTTTTATTTTTAAAGTGATTACCATGAACATCTGCAACACTAAAAGTGCTGCAGGTGTGTTGCTGGCCTTTAAGGATATTTGGGAGATGGGAAGGAGGATCAGGAAAGGGATGGGAAGAAATGAAAGAAAGAATGATTCCTCTACTTCATGTCGGTATTCTGCGAAGTAGGGGTACCAAACCAATCAAGTGGACCTATTTGAGCATCAATATTTCATTACATACTGGATATTTACTTTTAAAAACATTTAAAGAAAACAAAATGTTTATTCTTCGACATAGGAACATAAATTTCACTAGTATAAAGTCCTTTTTTTTTAATCTTCCACAGCGCCTTAATGAGATTCCTCTCACAGAGAAGACATTGGCAAAAAACACTCTTGGTGTCCTATTTTTTTTTGTTAAGTTTTTTTTAATATGTTTCTTTAATAATACAGTATTATATTATTACAATAGAATTTATAGAAATAGCTTGGGAGTGATCAAGTGATCATTCCCAGGGGTTACAATAATACGAGTATTCCTTTATATTATAGTACTCTTTTTTTAAGAATTTGTTTGATAAATTTTTAAACCTATTGATAGGAAGACTGCGCATTTACTGGCCTCAATTATACTAGCATTGGTTGCAGAGCAACAACTTGTCAAACCAAATTGATTATGTTGTAGCAGTTTATTTAAAATAAAATGTACAATTGATTTAGAGATTTTTATTTGAAAATTTTACTAAGTGTTGGTAGTACAGAAATAGGTCTTAATTTCTGAGGTTCAAAGTATTACCCAATTTAAATAAAGGTAGGACATTACTAAATTTCATAAAATCAAGAAATACACCAGATTCTACACTTCTATAAAAGATAATGTCCAATTAAATATATTATTGAGGTATTTACTTTAAGAGACATCCCCTTTGATCCCCTGTTTTCTTAACTTCAATAGTGTTAAACATTGTTACAGTATCTTTAGCCGAATGTCTGTAATTTTAAAATGTATGAGCAAGAATTTTATTTTTCCCTTAGTAATGTCTCGGCAACAGTAGGAGGATTCAGTGACATGTAGTCAAAATTGGAATCTCAGTAAATAATTCCTAGAATACTTTAGCTACCTCCTGATCAGTCTTTGTAACTTTATTGTTAATATTCAATCGGTAGTCAGAGCTGCGCGACTTTCCCCATTTCACTATTAATAATACTCTGAAGTTATTTATATTTTATAGTTGCGGTTTTAGTTTTATTGGTTAAATGATATGGCTGTATAACACTTTTTCTTAAAATATTTTTAACGTATACTTTAAATGACTTATCTAAGAAACCATTACTTTCGACTCCAAGATTGTTTAGAAAGGGTATATATGCAATAACTAATCTAAATATCGAGTGTTTCTATATGGGGTTTAACATATGCGATTCATATATATTAAATAAATACCAGGGTGTGTCCGCAAGAGACATCCCGAGGTGGGAGCGATTCTTTATTGCGGAAATCGAAATATTGCTCAGGCTCCCGGTAGAGGGCTGTTCAATTCTATTTACGAAGAACCAGCGGGTCCTTATCTTACTGCTTCACCTGTTCCTGGAATAAATGAAGTAAAACCATGCGCGTTTTGTGCAATGAGGTGACGCATTACGCTCTCGTGATTTGCGAGGTGAAGCATTAGAATCCAAGGGAGAGGCTTTGGCGGTTAGTCTGGACGTAACGAAGGCATTTGTTAGGGTTTGGCATAAAGCGCTTCTTTTAAAGCTTTCATCTTACGGGCTTTCCGATAAATTGTGCAACTAGGTCACCAGCTTCCTCGGGGATTGGAGCATCAAGGTTGTTGTCGACGGTGCATGCTCGTACTCCACAACCCGTGGATGCTGGTGTTCCACGAGGCTGTGTGCTATCTTCCACTCTGTTCCTTCTGCATATCAACGACATGCTATAAATCAGTAGCATGCATTGCTATGCAGACGACAGCACGGGTGATGCCCTATATACAAACTGTGCCAATATTTTTTGGGAACACGTCGAAGAGTGCCGGAACAAACTTGGGTCTGAAGTTGAGACCTTGTTAATCAAATTCCCGGATTGGGGTCGACGTAATTTGGTCCAATTCAACCCAACCCCCCGTTTGCGCGTTTACCGCTTAAAAAGATCCCTTCTCGTTTCTCCTCTTTTTGAGAACATTCTCTTTATCGCTTCAGCCAGTATCAGAATCCTTGGCGTCGACATATCGAGCGACGTTCAGTTCCGTGGTCACATGGAGGGAAAAGCCAAATTGGCCTCCAAAAAGCTTGGTGTGCTCTGCAGAGCGGTACAGTATTTCATGCCGGTCCACCGATTGAAATTTTATAAGGCGCAAGTTCGGCCCCACATGTAATACTGTTCTCATCTCTGGGCAGGGGCACCCCAGTGCCAAAACCTTCCATCTGACCGCATCCAACGTCGAGCGGTTGGAATTGTCGCCCATCAAGCTCTCTCTGATCGGCTTGACCTTTTGGTCTTGCGAAGTGCTGTTGGTTTTCTTTGCATTTTTTACAACATTTACCACGGGGAATGTTCTTAGGAACTGTTTGGATTGATGCCAGCTGCTGAGTTCACCATCGTACATCGCGACAGAATTCCAATTCCATCAATACCACCTAGATGGTTGGCATTCCACCACAGTCCGTTTTACTCGAATTTTTCTGCCACGCACTTCGACGGTATTTACAGTTACGACTTAGGAACCTTCAAGAAAAGAGACTATACCTTCCGTAAATGCCGGCAGCGCTGTAGCTCTGTAGCTGCTCTGGTGTTGTGGATGTTCGTGAGCGTCGTTGATCACTTACCATCAGGAGAGCCGCATTCCCGTTTACTCCCTTCTATAAGAAAAAGTGGAGATGTTGATTATACGTCACACAAATGTGTCCCCCAACCTTGTAAGTTCCCAATTTCAAAAGAACTGAAAATCATGAAAGATATGGCGGTAGGTTTTAAAACCTGAAGCGGTAACAAAATATATGGTGCGGGAGGTATACTAAGGAGAGAGATTGTCTTATATCACAATTATAAAAATAAAGTTACGTAACTGAAAAAACCTTATTGCGAATAAACGATATACCTCAAAAATAAAAAGTTAAGGCGTAAACCGGTGCGTAGGTTGCTGTTTTAAGCATAATACCCATATAATAAATATGCAATAACTCATAAAATATTCTTTACTAAAGGGGTTAGTAACATTAGGTTAAATAAAAAAGCTATTTCTGAACTAAAAACCAGAAAATAACCCGAAGCTAGAATACCTAGACTTAAGAAGATTGTGTACCGGTTTACACCTCGCCTACGTAAGGGAATTTACTTATATTTATAATTATGCAAATCACAATCCGTGAAATGAAAATTCTTTATTCTTCGACATAACTAGTCTCCTCTTACGACACCCACGGAAAGAAAGGGGGAGGCAATATCTTACGCCTATACAACATGCCATAAGCAATATCTCTTCATCAACATAATCTTCCTCTTAAAATGGTCTGTTTGTGTTTTTACTGAGATCATATAAACGTAGTAGAAAACAAAAAATATATAGTAGAAATACACAGTAGGTTTTAAGAGGTTACCATTAAATATGAGTTGACGCTACATTTTTTGTTTAAAAACAGGAGATACGATTTTTTATAGCTAAATAATTGGCAACACTCACAAAAGTTTACATTTACGGATGGGGTTTTCCACAATTTCCACAACAATACGATTTGTGTAAAAAATCCGAGTTAGTTTTATATTCTCTTTCATGTTACATCTCTATGAAAACCCGATTAAGATCTGTTTATGTGAACTTATGTGCGAATTTACAGACCAACGCGCTTTGCGACTTTGTTTAATACTATTCAAGAATTATTATATATTTACATAGTTTAGATTCTGGGATTATTTGATTAGGACTAAAGTTTACATTTGTACATTAATTGTAATATATTATACAAAGATTGTATAATAATATGATACGGTTTTTACAGCGCAACATGAGAACGAGGTTGCTGCGATGCCGGCCATTCTCAACTCGCATTCTGGCCCTCTTACTTCTAGTGCTTGCTTTCGGTGTCTACTGCTACTACTATAATGCAACACTAGCAGCGTACAAGCCCAGTGAGTATATTGCAACACTGTTATCGAGGTTTCTGGTTTCAGCAGCCGTAGGACAACAAATGTTGAAAGTATTTTAGGTTATTCTTTAATGCCGATATTTATATATAGCAATTTATCTTTTTGTAATTGATTACTCTCAAAGTAATGAATGTTTGATGTGGTTTTTATCCTTTTACTTTATAATATACTCGTCGGTTTAAAATAGGAGGCGACTTATTGAACTACTAACTGGGCATATCGCTATAAGCGGCATACTTATTCACACACGAGCTACTAAAAGCGTGTTTATAAGCGCCTTCTTTGATTTCGCTGATTATCCAGTGTCCGGATCACTTTTTTTATCACGGTTCCATCCCCACTCCTTGTAGAAGTACAATGATTTATTGACCCGATATCATGTGCCACTTCAATGTCACCCCCCGTAAAATTATTGTCACATATTTGTAATAGGCTTATTTCGTCTATCGCATCAATTTTACATTGTATATAACATAGAAGTACATTAATAACTAAATTAAAGCACGACGCCGACATTATGCGCGTTCGCTCACGACCATGCTTTGAACTTTCACAGTTTCAAAGTTTCAATGTCCATCATCTGAGGAACTGACAAATTTGTCTTGTCGTTACATTGAAAACACGTCGGTTTACAACAGAATGTAACGCCTGCCATATATTATTGTATCTTAAGATAAAAAATATGTCATGTACACGCTATAATATCATAGAATATTTATCGTATGTAGGAGCCACATAACGAATGATAATCAAATACGAGCTCAGTTGTTACATTTTGTTTCACGTATCCCTTCCGATATGCACCAAAAGTATGTGAGCACGGTGCTAATAAGTGCAAGCACGACAAGGATCGTCCTTGCCCCCGTGAGGGCAGGTATGCTTTAGGTACGTATTAAAAATATTAGCTATCAGCAGTGGCAGTTGCAGATGATAATATGACGTTTCTACATTCTAGTGGAAATCCCGTCAAAATAGATTTTGCTCTTTCCAAGATCAGCCCCGGACAAACAGACAGACAATTTTTTTTTAACCTTTTTTTGAGTTTTGGCATCTTGGAAATAATCATATGAACAAAGAAAATCACAGAAAGACTTTAATTTTATTTATATTAAATCACAATCAAACGACCCGCTTAAAGGCAGACAGACATCACGCGGGCGAAACCGCGGATAGTCGCTAGTCCTAAATTCATTGTAAATAAAGTGTAGATTATTATTGTTCTTTATCATAGGATGTTCGAGTAATTAATCACTGGGCTAATGGATCGTTAGATAAATTAAAGCATAAATGATCTGGAAAAATACTAACGTAGATTTAGTATGTTTTTATATGTATGTGTTGGGCAAGGGCCCATATATAACAATTTTTTATACATATAGAAATATCTGTTGCAAATATTTCATTATTATTCTAAGCGACTACTCCAAGCATCAAATACAATTATTAATGACGATCTGAGTTAAATGTTCTGGTCGTTTAATACAAGGCATGTAATATTTTACAGAGATTGCTAAATAATTTTACTGGGTTATTAAAATATTTCTATATCAACTAGTTTTTGAAGAAACATCTAAAAAATATACAAAATTCTTATTTTCTTTTAATTCTACAACATATTAGTTTTACACGGAAGAACATATCAACATATGGACAGCATTTAGAATTAAATAAAAGATTTTTTTGATTCGCAGTTGTAAAAAATAAACAAAATGTTTGGTATCTGCATGGAAATATAAACAATCGTTTACTAGTAGCATACTTTATAAATTTTAAATCCGTTGCTTCTATTTAGGAAATAGGCAATTTTTATAGGTAGGTCTTCGCGAATTATTACTATGGCGACGGTTGATCATGCACGATATTTAACAATGTAGCTACAGGAACCTGCCCTCGGTATCTTCGTTATTAACATTCCTCTAATTAATGCTTCTAAAATTTTAATTGAACCATTCCTCCGTGACTAACCCGTAGTGCGCACACCTATTTTACTATCTTTCTAAATAATTGTTTTTGTTCTTTTAACTAGGATTTGGAGGCAGTTGTTGTAAATCAGTAATTAGGCATCGAATAGAATAAAAAAATACAAAAAAAATAGATAAATATATATTATATTCATTGTACTTTAAATAATTATCTTATTTTATTGGACAATCATACACCAAGTCATCAAGGGACGGGCCCTTACTGTACATATACCTACATAGATAAAAAAATCATAAAAATACTTCTATGAATATTATATGACATTTATGGTCATGATACAAATGTTTGCTCCGAGCGGGATTCGTTCCGGCAACCCACTGCTTCAAAGGCAGGGTCACTGCCAACTAGCTATCCGGACAGCTGGGGGAGAACAAAATATGTTTCGTTTATTTGTTACCTTTTTTATCGATCAGGAATTTGATTATGTATACCATAGCAGAACATTAAACGGAAACTACTGATCCTTACTCTCTGCTTCGTATACTTATAGATACTACCGAAGTAACAATTCTTGAAGGACTACAATTTTTTTATTGTATGATAGTAAAGTCTAATTTGTAATCAAAAGTGCTTAAATGTGCCCAGCAAAACATGTGAAGAGAAAAGATATACAGGTAATCTATATTCTCGCTCGCAGAAAGAAAGTAAACGTGAAGTTACAATGCTCTGTAAATACAAGTGGCAACGTCACTGTACCATTTGCTACATTCAATTTCTTCCAACAATATCAAAAACAACTTGCCCAAAAAACACCTACAACCATTTAAATTAATTTAAGAAAATGTTTTGGATCGTCTTTGAACCCCAAATGCTGGCATCCGTTGGCAGGCTACACATATCCACGAAATATATTTTTATTATTTCTCTGACATGCAGATTTCCTCACGATGTTACAGAGGTGCAACACTTTTAGTGGTGCAGGTACTGGGATCCAACCCAGGTTACACGCGTACTATGACATTCAAGAGAACACATTGCCTTCTGAGCTAATCACGACTCAGCAGATGTATGAACAACCTCAAAAAATTCAAAACCACAGACTCATTTTATATATTGGATATGTTCATTAATAGTTATTATTATTAAATCATCAACAATTATTCGCTATTTGCACTGGTACTTATAAATCAGGGTTTAATAACTGTAAGAGTGTTAATGGTAGAGTCTGGAGAGGAAGACCTAGGCGAACATTTCACGATCAAATCGGAGACGTTCTGAAAAAAAGCCAAATGAAGAGTACTCTATACCAATGAGCATGCGAAGATTGATGAAAGTGGAAGAAGCGAAAGACGTATGTCAGGACCGTAGCAAGTGGTAGAAGATTGTCTCTGCCTACTCCGTTAGGAGTAAGGCGTGAATATGTACATACATTTAATAACATTACTTCTATAATTCATCTCCTGGGGCTGCATTATACGGCATTATTAATTATTGAACGATGCTCGAGAGGAGATTTTACTTGTTTTGCTTTTTGAATAAAATAAACCAAATAATAAAGTCTTTGGCTGGCGATTTATATACTTTTACTTATATGTTTAATATATTATGCTAACGAAATCGTTTTTTTTTTCACTTTCTACATTATAAGGCCTTGCGAATGTTCATGCCATTTCACGTAAATGCGAAATAGAATGTATTTGGGAAGATACCATCTCTATATGTATACTTTTACAATGCAAATGCGCTAGTCATGTCATCATACTATTATTATTACATCCTGTTACAAGTCCACTGTTGAACTGTTGAACAATGCCACAAAGCACGGTCCTGTGTCACCTGCACCTTGCTGCTGTAAATGTTGGGACGTCTAACATTGCGTTTGCCCGCACGAGGTTGCCACTCGAGAAGCTGCCTTCTTCAAGGGCTTTCAGTTCTGCGAGCTATGTGCCTATGGCCACTTCAGCTTGCTGATCCTATCATCGTTGCAGAATCTATCACGATGAGAAAATTAAATAGATTTATTAAAATGAAACTCCTCATTAATTGTAAATTTATCACTGTTATCTCCGTTCCTACCCAGAGTGCTATGTGGATATAATATTAAATACCCCATCTTTACTCACACAAACACAAAGATTGTGGCTCGTCTTCTTCCATTATTCAATAAACGACTGATCAATATCACTGAAGGGAAATTTAAATGCGGTTTAATAAATACGTTGACATTCACCAAGCATGCAGCACTGCAAACATTTATTCGAGTGTTTCACAAATCTTTTTAGTGGCAGGATAAGCACCCTGATCAGTTTCGTGCAATCCATGTAAGTTAGAGTGCAGCTGGGATCACTAGCTAATTTCCTAAAAATAACTTTCATAAATACTTAATGTATTTGCGTAATACTTTTTAACCTTAGACCGGTCCAAACAACGCCTCTTAGCCGCAGATAAGCGAAACAGGGTTTTGCCTTGCTTTAAATGTATGCGAGAGTGTTACGGGTTTGTAATTGGCTCTTTTTGCATGTAGTAATATAGCAAATGTAGACCATTTCTGAATATTTCTGCGCCTAGAGAGTTTATGTTTAAAGTAAGTTTTGTATATATTCTGTTACGGACGGCGAGAATCGTACGCCGGAAGACATGAAGGACGGGAAGAAGCGGAGTCAACGAGTAAACGTCGCTCCCCGCCGCTCTCTCATATCCCGCTAAACGGAGAAACGATCAATCAAAGAAAGTCTTGTCGCGTCTTGTCTTACATCACCCCGTCAACGAAGCCAACACCGTCCGCGTGAACCAATGGAGACGTCCTTCCGCACGTCTCTTTTAGCATCCCGCGTCATTAGAATGCTGGCCCTGCGAAGGAGGGCCCAAACCCACGTGTTCAGGTTCGGGCCTTCCTTCGCAGGGCCTGCACTACTGGATCATGAAGATGTCCACGGGAGAACGACGGATACGCTACGAGAGTCATTACGCTGCGATTTGCATCATATAAATTACCAAATCTAATCATAACCACTTAAATTTTTTAAATCTTTTTGTACTTATTTTCTTTGTTTTTTAATTACCGTTTATTTACGAGGAAATACTAGAAATTAGTTGTAGCTACTCATAAATATTGCTGACAGGAGGTTTGGAGGTTGTTTTTGCCATACACTGCTTTTTATCTTCTGCCTACCCTGTTCTGAAACCCTGTGGCATGCACCGGGTTTTTAAGAACTGTTTTAGGTCTGCTGTCTATCCATAATTTTAACGGTAGAATGATACATGCTGAGGCAGCATGACATCAAAGTCAGTACAATTTTCGAATCAAAATTAGTGTGTTAGAACAGCAAGTAGGTCTTAAAACTGTAAAAGTTTTTCAGTGACCATTTGCAACATACAACAACGTGCGAGATTGAAATCGTGCAAATATCAGTATGAATTTACCTGCCCGCCAATCCTCTATTGTTAGACAGCTGCAAAAGTTATACGTCATGTCCCGTTCGTACAATGTTGAATTTATATTTGTACGTTCTCTGAAACTCGGCAAAAATTTGCAATTTATGTGAAAACATTATTATTTCTGTACACAACGCCAACAACATCGTGCTATATTAGGTATTTTTTTGTTAAAATAACGAGCAGAAATAAAAGTGTATTTGGTCAAAATAAACAATACTCCTTGCAGTTAAATGAAAACGTAGGTACAAATTAAAGGACGATTAATAAATACTTTAAGGGACTAATATTTTCAGAAATAACGTTAGGGTTGTAAAATATTCTCTTAACAAACAAATTTTCTGTTGTGGCATTTTTTTTTCTTTTATTTTTCTATCCTCACAAGTTCAAGTTCCAGTTTTTTTACAATTAATTAAAATTGACAGAAATGCCATCTCATACAATATTAAGTTCAGAGTGTGATGCTCCGTCAGTAAAGTCATTATTCCCGAATGCACGGAAAGACGCCGGCGAAGCTCGGTCGCCTAGGTAATTAATGCAATTACTTTGAAAATCTGTCGATTTTAAAAGTAGTGAGGATAGCTTGTTTTTGTTACTACACGAATATGTGCCTTATTAGCTTTTTTTATGCAAGTGTGCACGCGGATTACCTGATGATTTCCGACGCTCACGTACATTTGCAACACCAGAGGAGCTGCAGGTGTGCTGCCGGCTTTGGAGGATATGGGGAGGGTGAGTTGTCCGGTTACCTCACTCACCGATCGAAACGCAGATGCTCAAGATGCCTCTACTTCACGTCGGTATTCTGCGAGGCCGTGGTACGCCGGCCCTTTCGAGCAGCAGTAGCGAAGCCGCCGCTTGGCCCTACTATGTAAATACATTTATTCCTCGACATACTCGTAAAAATCATAAATTTCACTTGTGAATTTTATGATTTTTATCGTTTCTTAACTGAAAAAAACAGGCGAAAGATTTTCCGTAGCTATCCTTTTAGTACTTTTTTTAAATCTGAAAGTATTGTAATTATTTTATTAGATGCAGCTTGAAAGGGATTAACTCATTCCCAGGGGTTATTATCACTCATGTATTAATTTATATTATGACAACCCTTTTTATAGTTTGGGTTCAATTAATTTTTGGCCGACTGGAGGACTGCCCCTGAAGGAGGGTAATGTTTTAGGAGTGTGTGTATGTATGTATGTATGTATGTCTACTTCTTTTGCACGATCTGTAACCTAAACGACTTTTCTTTTGGTTTGTTTTCATTGTGATATAGACGTTTTTAAATATGGCATCTGCGAATCAAACTAGTTAGGAATTAAAATAAAATATACGCAGTCGAGTTTTTGTACTGAGTTGTTGCTTGTTTAAACCTATTGATAGGAAAACTACGCACTTACTGGGATTTTTTTTATAGAAAAGTATTAATTGCACAATGTACGAGTTACTGACTCTATTGAGTATAAATAACTGTCATTACAAGTTTACATTATGTACATCAGTATTTTTATTAAACGTATTTATATTTTTATGTAAATATATTACTATATTTTCAAAAATGTGTTGATAGGCCATGGTAAAAATATTTATTTCTTTACATTTAATTGAAAGAGATGCTCCTGAATTAAGCTTATAAATAGCTCTTAATTGCAAGACGAATGTAGTTTCTATTTCAACTGCACGTCACCGCAACTTAATACCACATTTTGCTATGGAAATAACTAAAATAAACTATTCTAGATGTTTCGACATCTTATTTTCCTTATAGCATAAGGCGTATAGCGAGCTAAGATTTATAGCGAGTTTGGATAAATAAAAGATTTGTATCAAGAGATATTCGAGAAAATCAATGATAATCGATATGACCCAATTCTTAAGTATACCTTTTTTTATATGTAGGTTATTTATAAGTACATTAACTGTTTTGAATTTTAAACATATAGTATTATAGAGTATTTAGAAGCAAATTATTCTCGTCAATCCAATGATATATTTTTGACCTAGCATTATTCAATTGGATCCGTGGTAGCCTAGTGGTCAGGTGCTCGCTTTAGTTTCAGAAAGCACGAGTGACCTGGGTTCGTTACCTGGTGCCGGCACCACAAATTGTTAATAGCAATTTTAAGTGCTGTATTTACCTTGTGCTCGACGGTGAAGGAAAACATCGTGAGGATACCTGCATGTTTGAGAAATAATAAAAAATATTATTTCGTGGATATATGAAATCCGCCAAACCTCACTGGAGCTGCATGATGGGCCCTTCCCGGCTTTGAAAGCGGACTCAGATATTTGAGAAGGAGGCATTTGTCCAGCAGTCGGCAGTTACAGGCTGCTACTTTATTCAACGGCACACAGAGTAAGGATAGTGGTAATAACCTGGTCGTGTGTAACGTATAGTATATAGTAGCAGTACGTAGTTTCCTGATAAGTGTTTCATGATGAATACAATCGAAGGCCTTGGGGTTAATTCCACTCACACAACAGTCACCACCACTCTATGCTAATTGGAAATTTTATCGGTTGCTCAATTACGATGTACGTACATTAAAGACTGCATCTTTCGTCTTTCCTTGTTTGGTTAGAAAATTTTGATATATTTGTTACAATATTTTTGGTAACTCTTTAAAAAATGATTGTTTATTCAAAGTTAAACACGCGTCAATTTACTCAAAAAGAAAACAATAACATTGTTTTTACATTTCGGTCGCATGCTTTGTAAGTATGGTCAAAACGTAACGAATGGTTTTCTTTAAATAAATTTTTGCTTTAATGAAAACCATTCGAATTAAAGTATACCAATTAAAGATTAATAGAGTGTATCATTATAGGTCCAAAAAGTATTTGGAGAAAGCTGCAAGGATAGACTTATATATCGCAAAATCCCAACTCGTGATCCGCGGCTTTTTTCAAAGCTGGTAGAGGAGATCTCGAGCGAAAAGGCCATGAGAGCATCTGGCTGTTTACTTAAATATAGCGCAGGGATACGGTGTTGTGAAAATAGCGCTTCTATCTTACAATTATAACCCAAATTATATATATGATTTGAGTTATACTCGTGTGCCCAAATAAAAACATCACTGTAAAGGCTTTCAATTTTAATTGATTTATAATAATTAAGATTTTTTTTATTCAAAGTAAGGTAAACAATAGTTTCCCGTTAATTTCAAATGAATTATACAAAATTACAGTAATATAAATACATTAGTCTTAGGTAAATGGATTTTTTTCCCTATTTGTTTATTACAGCCTTGAGGTAACCATAATCAAGTCTACAAGCAGCAATGCAACCAGAAATAAACAGTAAAGTCCTTTGCCTTGAAGAAGAGAAGAAGGAACTCGTGGGAATCCTAGGCTCACATTAAGAAAGAAACAATTTATTAAATAATAAGAAAAATAATTGAAATTATTCATAGCCATAAGATGACGTTCATCGCATGCGCTGCGGAAACTATTGATGAAATAACAAAAAATTTTCCACAATATTAAAGAACATCATATCTACAAGAAACTTCGCGTTATTATGTTCAACTATTGTAGTTGTCACTATAACTGCTTTTTTAGATTTTACAAGTTCATAGAAATGCCGACCTAAATCACACCATTATCCGTACCTTTATATTAATTATTATCTAAATAAATTCCATTCAAAAGATATTAAGAATTTAAAAATGTCAATATAAACAAAATGCTAACAAAAATGAAATGCTATTTCCATTTTAATGAAAATTAGCGTAAAATTTAAAGTCTTTGTTTTTTAATTTGAATATTAGAATAAATTGAGTCATGTTACGTCATCATACGTTTTGATAACATATTTTTAAGTGGTTGTAAGTATTAATTTTATTCTGCGTATACCCCAAAATTTTAAAAAAATATGTAGAAAAGTAAATATCTACAAAATTAAATTACTTAAATCATAAAATAAAAATGTATTTAAATGTAAATAAAGAAATGTAACATAAGTAATTGTAAAAAAAAAATTATTCCATTAAAATAATAGATAAGTTCAAAAATCTAAAAAACTATATAAAAAACATTTAAAAAGAAATTAACTGAGAATAAAAGGTTTATCGATAATCATATAAAGTTTTATAAGAAAAATATAAATTGTAAATTGAAAAAATAACCTCTTATGTCCTGCATAAAGATACATTTACTCTATGTTTATCCTAAAATGTTTATAATATTAATGTCCTCCGTGCGAATCCGGGACGGGTCGCTAGTTTATAAATATACACAATACACTGATAAAAATTAATAAAACGTGATTTGTTTCTTTTTTATCTAATCATTGCCTTCTCCTGAAACAATAGAACCTATTACATTATTATTCTGTGTACTTCATACTACAAATAGCTGATAGAGTCACTCATCTAGAGGCTTCATCTATCCATGGAGATAGGAGTGCCAAGTATTTCATACGAACTAAAATTATCCTACGTCAAGCCCAATAAGTTCGTAGTTTATTGGAAGATCCTACAACAATGCAAATATTGTGTGCTTCTTTGCACAATTACAAGCTTTTTACGCTTTAGTGTTTAGGCCAACCACTAACCCTACCCAGTATAACTTTTTTTCAGTATAAGATAACAGCAATACTATTAAATTACTTATATTCCTGTTAACCCTCCAACAAAGCATTATAGCTTGTATCAGGAGTGGTTCACAATAGTCGAATGGTGGACTCGAACCTGTGACGTCTATTGGCGCTTCAAACTTCCTTACTTCTTCAGACTTGCGATCTAATTGCCATAGGAATGGTAGTGGTTGTAATGCTATTAAAACTTGCCTGCAATCATTAGTAGACATAGAATTATTAGAAGGCCTATTCGTTAAAGAATACAAATAAAATTACATTACGTTCTATCTCCTTAAGAGGGGGTTGCGGAAGCCCGTTTGGTTACACTGAGTCTTCCCACATTGAGTAACACGCGTGCGTCTTAAGGTATATAAATACAAATAAAATAATTACTCTTTGTTTTAATTCTGTATAGGTCTCATGGTGCAACACATGATTTTTTAAAACATAGCTTACGTGTATCTTGATTGTGTGATCAATTCCTCTTGTATCACATATCGTCATAGACATCTTTAAATAAACTCGAGATTAATCTAAAACAGATCTTATTACACGTCGGAAATTTGTTTCTCAAAAAGGCAGAGGCTTCTCGAAGGTGGGAGATGCTTCAGATTTTTCATGGCCCTATTTTTCTCTTAAAACTTCCTCATATAGTAGTAACTAATTTGTGTTTCGATTAATAATTAAATTTTTGGGGCAAATGAAAGCACAAAAGAAGTGAGGTTAACTTTACGAACAAAGTATTGTCATGCAAGGAGGAACAAAATGTTAAATATCGTTTGGGTATAAGGTCAACGAAACGAAAAATGTTAAATCGCGACCATCGAATCGAATCTCGGGTCCGTAGCACTTTCGAAATAGCAAAATTGCGTTCCGTCATCAGAAACGTTGTATTTCGATTTTCGGAGCAGCCCAACTCGAAGTTTTAAACGCTTCAAATCACCGTTGTAAGGATTTAAGCACGATTCTTCAACACGGGACAACCTTTCAAAATTCAAAAAAGGTTGCAGTAGTTCGTTCCTTTGTTTCCTGTCTATTTTAGTTTTTTGCAGTCAAGGAAAAATAAATGGATTTTTGTAGTAGGTCACGTAAAAGCAGATTTTTATTGAATACTCGTAAGTATCGTTTTGTTTGTTCGTTGGGATTGTTTTATGAAGTACTCGTAAGAAAGGTACGGTTTCAGATGCTCGAATATTGCCTCGTCTAAGAAATTTAAATAATTTTCTGTTAGGTACTTGTTTGTAGTTAAACTTAATGGTTCAAACCCCATAGTTTGGTATCAAAATTCATTATTTAGGCTTTACTGAAAAAAGCCGATTCAGTCTATTCAATGGTGTAGGATAGTCCGCCAGTATATCGAATTGTTGAGGTGTTTGTACAATGGAGCTTCGATATCTCTTCGAGTACAGAATCAGAGTACGAAACCCATCCAATTGCATAAGGTGGAAAGACAGTGTGAAGTCATATCCCCAAAACTTCGTTTTGGAAAATGTTTTCACGTTGCTGAACTGGAAAGAATACGGTATCAACATCAATGGTGGATACCGTTGGTTTGCCGATGACATAGTCCTTTTGGCAGATTATCTGGAGGAGCTCAGCACTATGCTCAGTACTTCAATAGGGTCTCCGAACAGTTTGTCTTATGAAAGATATACGCTATTAGTAACTAAAACAATTGAATACACTACAATATATTTGTATAGAAAAAGGAACACAAATTAAAAGTGTGTAAAGACGGTAAATGTGTGTCTTATTTTACGACTTTGGGTTATCCCACTCAGGGTTCTTGGAGACAGGAAGACCCCGCCAAGTTGACGCTCTGTATGGGATGGACTTGACATGAAATGCTTTTTAAACTCGGAAGACTTCAGCAACGTCGAGCACAAGCTAAAATTAGCACTTAATATTGCAATCGCCATTTTCAGTGCTACTGGCCTCTGGGCTCGAACCAAGGTCAGGCGTCCTATGAAATTTATAGCAAGTGCCCCGGTCATCATATCCTTTGATTCTATTTATAATATAATTGTTATTATCTTGTATTTACACCATTAAAATAACAACATTGCAGTGTTTTTTTTAAGTATTCTCGTCATTGTGATATTTCAAAATCCTATGTTTTGAATATTTATGATAAATTAAAAACAATGTCTAACACGAGCCATTCATTAAAACGAACGCTGGTTGTACCGTTACCGTACCTTTTTTTTAAATTGAAATATAAAGGTCGATAGAATCGTCGAACAGTTTTGTGAGTATAATCTAAACCCTCGTACAGTCGAGTAAACTCGTCCGAGTCGTGAGAACGCGGAGGCGCCGTCTCCTACGTTATGGGAGCTTATGGAACTGGTTAGGCGAGTTCGTTGGACAAATACACGCGGACTTTCTGACGTCAACGCGCTTCTTTATTGTCTGATTTTGGCAATAGTACGGCTGTCAACACTACAAAGTCTGTTATTTAGAATATTTTGCTACAAGAAAATTTGTTTATGTCAAAATCAGAGATACAGACGTAAAATATAGCTCACTGAATGCTTTTAAGGCCTTTTACTAAATGTTAAAAATGGGAAAGTTGCGTTATGTTTCCATTAATTGCACATTTTTCAAACAAACATCATTAATCTTAAATAAAAGCGTGTTATTAACTATATTTCGTTTGTATATACGAGTACGTTACGCGATGTCTGCGACGATTGTGAACCGAATATTTATGATTTTTTTTTAATAAATAGGCCTTACCTCGTGGGCTGCCCTATTGAATTTAATTTTAAGAAAGTATTTCACTCCGAATGGTGGGAAAGTCGGTTGTTTCTCTAACACATTTTTTTAACTTACTTGTTAATATGTATAATAATAGTGTTCGTATTACATTGTAAAGACTGTAATAATATTGCAACATTTAATAGACGTAGCGAAGCTATTCTTTATGTCTGCAATTATATAATAAATTTTAAAAAATTAATTGAATATTTGGAATAGTAATTTTTTTAAATTTACCTAATTAAAAGCAATCCGCGTTAATATGTGTACTGACTTATAACGCCTTTACTTATTAGTGGAAATCGATTCGTTTTCACTATCATTAAGACCATTCACATTTAGTTTGTACTCGTATATGACAGATTTGTCCGTGCGAAATCGGCGCGGTTCGCCACCTTACCTACGCTTACTTTACTTTACAATTATTATTAATTAAAAGCTTTACGCTTCGGTTAGTTAATTTTGTATAAACAGGTGTTCCTTATTAGTATAAGTGTAGCATTATGAGTGCTTTTTTCTTTCTTCCCCAAACCAGTATGGTGCTCCATACTACAAATCAGTGAGATTTGGGTACGGAAAATTTTAATTGACTTTCCAAACAGAATCAGAAACAGTAAGTCGTTTCTGATTTAGTAACACGGGGAAATGAGGTTGGCATTTGGACAAAAATATGCTCTCTCTTAAACCCGATGAGTTACGAATGTATATGTATTCGTCACATAAAAACATAGGGTGTAATGATGGTATATTCATTATCATGTCGTTTAGACAAACGGGTAGAGAATTTCATTTAATTGTTATCAGATATATTGGTTTATCACTTAACCATAATATTTAAAGGGATTTGGCAGCTCTGTAGTTAGAAAGAAAGAGAAAAGAAAGAAACACATTTATTTGGCATTCACACAACAAAACACAAAAAAAAATGAAAAAAAAAAAGTTAAATTTGTTGTGCAATGTAAAAAAGGTTTCTGTCTCAGTGATATCACAGCATTGTTTTTCAGTCGGGTCCTTCATCAGCTAGTGTACTATTCTACATATATATATAAAAGCGAAGTACCACTGACCAAACACGATATCTCAGGAACTATAAACCCTAGAAACTTGAAATATGGTATGTAGGCTCCAGAAAAGAAGGGATTTTGCTAAAGGAATAAAACGGATATTGCAAAACAATCTGAATGTATTGTTTTTGCAGCTAAACACATTAAAATTTGCATTTTGGTTAATACTTTTTAATAAAACCGGTATAAGTGTTTATGAAAACCTCCCTTAGGGGCGTGGGGATGAAGGTTTGTGTAGGAACATTTTATGTACAGTAATTATTACTTTGAAATTTAATAAAAATACACTTCAAAATATATGTGATACGATTTTCCAATATGAAAGAAATTACTTTTCAATATAATAAACTTATGCAAGTTACGGACGTGGAGTATACCGTATGCAGTCGCAAGTAACAGCTAGTAAAATATATAATAATGTCTGGGTGTTTCGCTGGTTTTCCTCTAAGACCGTAGCGTCATGTGTAAACGCCAATACGCACCTTGAACCGGACATCTGACTTACCTTTCAATTCTTCTGTGAGTGCTTACGTTATATCAATAATTTTCCGATTAAGAGTTATTTGCTCTCACACAATGTAACATCGTTTGTGGGTCGCGGGCGCTAATAAAATTGTTAGTCTACTCCCGAGCGACTGGAAAGAAAACATGTATCTAAAGGCGGCAACAAAATGTATATTTAAAGAACTGATTTAAACCTTTTCCATCAGTAGGTACAACTTAATACGTGATGGTATGACAACAACTTGAGACAATAATCTCAAATTTTGTTTCAAGTTATGTTGTGTCATATATGCGAATTTTCTGTGAAGTGTAATACATATTTTTATACCGGTTTTGCTACCACTAATTGCAATGAGATTTTCTAATCTATTCCCAATTGGCTCTGTATAACATACGTAGCCTTAATCATTTTCAAAGACCGACCATGAGGCCTACCATTACTGTACTTATTGCGATAAAGTTTCTGACCTAGACTGAATTGTTTTGATATTTCGTACCATGACATCAAAAACTCGATCCACTTAAGGTTGTGACCAAATTAAATAAAAAAAATTTACACTTCAGTGTGTCATTGCAATTTACTGTCGTATCATTATTTAATCAGTTTCAATTCAGCTAATATCTAAAATATTTTTGCAAAAGATCTTTCAATGTTATTAATATTGCTAAAATTCCTGTAAACCACTCCAACTAAGACAGGACAATGTATCTGGAGTTGTTCACGCCAATAGTTGAATGGTGGTTTGAACCGGCGACGAGATGTTTTGTTGCAGTCCGCACTCTTAACTCGTTAGGCTAAAATACTAAACAATACCTTCAAATGTTTCATAGATAGTAAATTAAAACAACCGTGTTTCTGTGAGTCGTCATCGTCGTGTGAATTTGGAAGAAAAAAACATTAAACATTATTTCATGTGACATTCTAAACTTTAACATAATTTGTAGCTCTGAATCAATTTAAATAAAATTGTTTGTACTTTTAAAAAAAGTGTATCGTTATTTTTATATTACAAAAATTTTAATTATCATAATTTCAATTTTAAATTATATTTTAAGGCGCTTATAATATGAAACGGTCTTAGGCATCGAGGCGTGGCCAAACTTTTCCCACCACTCCAACCGCTCTACCCCGCATCAAAATCATATTTGGCTATGATGATGTACTTCGAGAGTACGTTAGTCCATGAAACTTGATGAATATTCTTTTTTTAACGTATTTTTTTTAATTTTTAAAATTTACTATGGTAAAAATTATAATCAGGATAGAGTAAATAGTACAATAAGTCGAACTCTGTACAATGATTGATACGTCATCACAGAGATAATACAATAGATTGGCTCATTTTACTTAAATATAAAAATAGCCAAAACTGAAAAAAAAATTCAGAGAAAATCAAACATCATACATAAATTGCATCTATAAGTTTTAACTTTACTGTTTATATCCATTTTTTCGTTTAATAGTAGATTTTCACCCTTCAAATATGACTCAACTTCAAATATGAGTAAGAATATGAGAGTTACCAACGTTAATTATCATATATTAATATTCTATTAGTTGACCAATAATTTAGTTGTTTAACTTATCCTCTTAGTTTATTTTGTTGCCGTTGTTGTTTGTACTTTCTAATGACTACTGGTGTAAATTATATAGTTTGGTGAAGATGTATGAAGGTGTAACAAACGTGGTAGAGCCAAGCGGCGGCTTTAGCTGGTGCTCGAATGGGCCGGTTTGACCGGGTTGTTACCACGGCCTCGCAGAATACCGGCGTGAAGTAAAGGCATCTTGTGCTTCTGCGTTTCGTTCGGTGAGTGAGGTAACAGGAGGCCCCCTCCCCCTCCTCATCCTCCCTCCCATTTTCCAAATACCCTTAAAGGCCGGCGACGCACCTGCAGCACCTCTGGTATTGCAGATGTACGTTTACTTACCATCGGGTGAGCCGCTTGCTCGTGGTTGAGTGCCGATGTGGAAGGGTGTATATTCGATGAATTTATTGCTAATACCGTTTCGACTTTTACAGCTTTATAGATTGGCACCTCCGTCCTTGAGAACGCCTGTGTTTTACTTACTAAGTAGGTGTACCAGTGTACATCTACTGCTACGATGCGAGGTCCCCCGTTTTTTGCAGCTAAAAACTTATTTCAAATAGGAATTTCGTTCCCTTGAAAAGCTTTTGCATGGTATTAAATATACATAGATTTTTTCTTCTTTTATAAATAGGATGTAAGTTAAGAGTGTTAGCTTCGTTATTTAGTGGAATTGCTTAATTGAGTTGCAGGTCTTTTAAGAAATCACATAAGGATATTTCAACATTTTTTGCCACTTCTTCTTCACTATGGATTTCTCCTATTGCGACAGGTAACAATTAAACTTATATGAGACTCGTAGTCCATCCGCTTCTTTTTGAAGAAAGAAAACGACGCAAAGAGGTTTACATTTGTCAGCTGTTGTTGACTATTTGTATATTGCTTTTCCAGTCCTTGAATATACGATAACCCTTCTTCTTATCTTAACTAACTCTGAGAAAAAAAATGGCATTAAACACGTAGATAATGAGTGGTTTGTAGGAGAATACGTAAATCCTTATTTCGAATATTCAATATTGCACAATCGGCATTTCATTTAAGGTGTACATTCAAACATGAAATACAAATTAACTTCACAACATATTTATAGATATGAAAATAATTAAACTACACTTATCACTCACGTGTAACACAGTTGAAAAATAAAAAAAAACAAAAATTTGTTTCTTGTTTCGCGTGGGGGAAACGTGACCGGTACCTACTTGTCACTGGAGGTGTCTCATTGACAGGTTATGTCGATGACCGATGAAAGTGCTGGATCGGATAAAACTCCCACCGACGGCTGTTGGCTTGGCGGCCTGGACATCTTCGGTGGAAGAAATAATAAACTATTGCTAGAGCTATATATTTTATAGATATAAATTTCAGCACGCATTAACTTGTATTTTGCGATGTCGGCGCACCTGGACTGTAAACAAGTCAACACAAGTTCCCAGATGTTTGATTGCGTAGACCGCGTGTTTGCCTACCGACTTGCAAGGATTTCTCTCCCTCCATCGATACTAAACTAAAACAAATTAGATACTAATGTAATATAGGTATAACTATTTATAATACTAATGCTTACTTAAAAACATAATTATTTGAACTATTTCTTAACTATATTTTAAGTCCCATTTTTAAAATTACAAATACCTATATAATATAAAATAATTTACAAAGCTAGCTAAATAATTATTATTTGAAGTATTTCTAAACTTAATTTTATTTAAATTTTTTAAATATTGTAAACGCTATATATTTCTGAATTATTTTAGTGCAGATTATTTATTACCCTACGGCCGTCTTTTTGACTGCCTTATCGCCCCCTTTTTGCCTCTAGACCCGCTACTTTGGAAGGTCCGGCGTCCACTTGTCCCGCCCACCAAGGCGCACACCATATATGATTAACGTAAACCAACGACGTACTACATCTGCAAGTGGTGTCAGGACTTCGCCGTCCCCACTTACTAGTGAAGTAAAGCGAGCAGCATCACGAGGGTACCAACACTGCACTCAGCAACTCGCTTATCTAGCGTGGTGAGTATGGGCAAACCTTCCAAGAATGCCGGCTTTTATTGACGCTTCCTAGGAGAGGCCTATGTTCAGCTGTGGGCTAAAATAGGTTGATGTAGTAGTAGTAGTTTAAATACTACTTTGTTTGTTTAAGTACTTTGTGTCAAAAATTGTATTCCTTTTATTGGCGTATATCACACATATAGTGCTGCACTACACATATACTATATCTACATATTCGAGTACGGAGAAAGATAGCCGGGCAATCGATTAAGCTTGTTAAATTGGTTGACACGTCGGGTGGTAAGTGACTCAGGCACTCCAAACCGATTACGCAGTTACAAACGGTAGGTATGTACATATTCTGTTACATAATGTTACATAATTATATAATAGGTATAATTTACTTAAACGTTTTTAGTAAAGCTGTTCCGTACATATTTGGAATAGCTATAAATATAATTTAAAAAAACTACTAATTAGCCTTTCGGGTGTTTTATTGACGACCCGATAGCCTAGTTATTAGTGACCCTTCCATCGAAGCTCAGCTTTAAAGTTGCGGTTCCGGATCCCTCAAGGGGCAAACGCTTGTATGATGAATATGATTTTTCCTTTAGTCCTGTATGCTTATTTATGTATATATGATTATTTATTTATTTTTTAACTATCTAGTTTCTAAGACACAGGGAATCTTAGTTTGGAAAAAAATTGTTTTACATGCTTTTCTCTATCCCTCTTTCATTAGGTCCTCGTCATTAGATATAATGAATAGGACTCGTTAAGACATATCTAATAAGCCCAATCTTGAAAGGGGTTACTAGGACCCATTCAAGGGTTTCGTAATCAGCCCACCTTCCAGGTTCATCATCAGTATCATACTATTATAATAATAAAGATTCACGTATATTCATACGTAAATACATACAGGTCAAGGTAATAAAAAGCGTTTATAAAAATAGTTATTCATCAATGTTATCATTATCTTTTAATTTAGGAAGATTTGTCATAATCACCACTCGGAGTTTGCGATCGAGTACCAGACCACATGAGACCAATACCTATGGAAATTTTATGCACCACTAACATACACTATTATTCCCACTATACCACGCGGTACTTTTAAGTGCCTATATATTAAAATAAAAAAAAAAAAACACATCTTGTAGATTGTCCGATGTTAGAGACAACACATTTACAAGCCAGCTTGTACACTCCTGTATCACGCATAGGGATATTGCACTTGATTGCACTTGCTAAAAATAGAAAAGTTGTTCGCGTAAACACAAGAAATCATTATTTTGTGATACCATAAGAATTAAGATATTTTCGTGTTATATTATTAAAAGAAATCACTATCGCATACTGGCATAACAAAGGCAAAATGATGCATTTTGTACATACAATTACAATAGGTTACTTGGCGTAAAGTGTCTGTTCTTAGCCTAGGTCGCGCCCCGGTGCACAAAATGGTTAAGCCAAAAGGCTTAAAAATCAAAAGGCTCCAAACATGATATGAATAGATCGCGTGCACCCTGAAGTACTGGTCTCTGATACTTAAAAATTCTTTTGTGTTGAACAAGAAAGAAATTGTGTATGTAGTCGTAGGTATTTTTTGTCGTCTACTATCGATGTTGATAAAATAATGAAACGAGTGTGTTTAGAATACTATCAACACATCAAACAAAAGATTCTGATTTTTTAAAATATAACAGAAAAATTATATTTAATATGTGAGGGACTACATCGTGTTTAACAAGATTAGGTTATTTGATTTTAGATAACATTATGTCATTCATCATCTGCACCAGCCATTGCAGCTAATTCAATGTGGATTTAGACCTCTTAACAGGGGTCTTATCCTCTATGCCATAAAATATTACACAAAAATTCCGTGGGAATTCATTCCTGTAAAAACGTTTAATTGTTGTAAAAACAATTTCCCCATGAAGGAGTTACTAAAACTATGGAGTCTAGTAACTGGTATTACAAGCTTGTGTCTGTTCCCAATATTTATATTATGGACGTCACTATTCTTATTAAATTTATTTATATTTTCATAAATTGTATCTATTCAGAGGCCAAGGTTAAAAATATATTGATTTCTATAAATTTATCTCTGAGAGTTGCTCCCGAATGCAGATTAAAAATAGCACTAATGGCCCTCTTTTGCAAGATGAATATAGTTTACTTTATACCAGACGCTTGTCCCCACAGCACAATACCATGACATTATTCTCTGGAAATCATTAAAATGAACAGCATAGCTGATAAGGTAAGCCCTTAAAGCTAAGCCCCTATTGTGATTTGTAATAATCGCTACCCTTGGCAGACGATGGATCGCCGTCCATGAGCCGATTATTATTGCATTCCCTTTTCAATGATAGGTTAGAACAAAACGGTAAAGAAACAGATCATGCAAAAATATACACATTTCTATATAAAAAAATTACTGATTTTACGGATAAGATACTCGTCGGTCTTTACGGAGTATTTGATTTGTACTTATAAATGGAACTGCGTTTGAAAATAACTATCAGAAGAGCGCAGTGTGCGCTAAAAGGCTTTCAGAAAAATAATTATTTGCGGAAAAGTACGATTTCCTTTTTTAATTCGTAAGAAAATCGTATCCTGGGTAGAGATACTTTTTTCTCCAATACAATTTTTGCTATAATTCTAGCAAAGTACATCTAGCACCGTTAACACTTTTCATTCAATGCAAAGGAGATCTGCAGTCTGTAAACATATTCTTGATCACTCCAACCGTTACATTATATTTAATAGCCTACATATCCTCGCAAAAGAACACCGATTCCTGCCAAGGATATTTCGTGTGGCTATTAAAATTGAAAAACATCCTAATTACTTGGGACACCGTAATAAATAAAACTAAATCCAAGATCAAGCATATCACTGCATTCCTCAAGATACTGTGAGCTCATTCTGCGTATATGGGACCAAAGTTAATAATTAGAAAACTGACGGTAGCCAGGTTAACTATGACATCAGGACGTTCACTGCACTACACTACGCTGTGTTCACTGCACTGCACTACACTGAGGTTAAGCCACCGAAAAGGTCGGGAATAAAAAGTAATAATTAAACGCGATAAAATCTATAAGTAATAGTTTATTTTCAAATGTGTAGTATACGCGTAAATACAAGAAATCAATAACTTGTGCATTTATTTTTAACTTACGCTTTATTTAAAAGTATTTTGTAAAAAGCTATCGAAAGTTCAAGTATTAAGTATACTTGAACTTTCGAACATTCTAAGTACAAGAGAATTATTACCTACATTGAATTTGGAAAACAGAATGTGAAGTAGCTTGGCAATGGAATGCACTACACTCGACTGAATAGCAACGTTTGATCTTCCAATAATTAACCTCGGGATGACATGTCTACTATACACATGTTATCCGTACAAAGTCGTTCGTAGTTTTCCCCGCGGAAACGCTTAACGTATGGATAATTTTGTTTTATTTTGTAGTACTACCATTAACGTTCGCGATTCTGAAAACTTTTTGAGCCCTATAAGAACCACGATAGCTTGATTCAGTTTTATTATTGGTCAATATTATGTGTAATACTCATAGACATTTCACGGTCACATAACCTAATTGTTATCAAATTACTTAGTTTTTAAATACAGTTAGCAAAGCAATTAATATAAGTAACCGTTAAATGTCTACTGGTTGGGCAGATAGTATTAAACCGTATTAATGACGCTTAAGGTTTTACTTGTTCATTAAAATGTAAATATACACACATCAAAAAAGTCTGAGCAACATGCATGATATTACAAATTTACCATTTATATTAATTAATTTCTAAGTTTTTACTCACTCAAAGTGCGTAGGTATGTAAACTTTTTTGTTATTGATGACATACTGACGACATATATACATACATTCTAAAAAAAGTCGATTATGTTTTGTTTTTTTTCATAAAATTTAATGAAAGGGAATTTGTTTGAATTTAAGTGCGTTTTTATTGCTACGTTTAGTGTTGATTTTATAATTTTACCAACTATTTAAATAAAGTTAGCGACAAAATTGAATTGTTAGATATTCTTTACGTCATGGAGCGACGTTATTTGACGGCAAATGAAATGTAAAGAGCTGTAGGGATGTTGCAAGCGGGAAGTAATCAATCTCAGGTATCTCGGCATTTTGGCATTCATAGAAGTGTTATTTGTCGTCTTTGGCAGCGCTACAATAATACAAGGGAACCCGCTGAACAGCATTCAGGCCGTAAAAGTACAACCACTCTCCAAGACCGGTACATACAACTGACTGCAAGACGCCAGCCGATGATAACCGCTCGAGAGATCAGTTTGAGGCTACAAAATTCAAATGGTGTTGATGTAAGGCCCCAAACTGTGCGAAATCGACTGCATGAATACGGCCTACGAGCTCGAACGCCCAATTAGGTGCCCAGCGATACGTCACGGGAATCGCGCTCGTCGAAATGAATGGTGTAGAGAACGCAGAACATGGACCCAGGAACAATGGGATAAAATTATGTTTTCCGATGAGTCGCGATTCGGGTTTAGGCCTGATACAAGAAGGGTGCGAGTGTACCGTCGGTCCGGAAATACTGAAAGGCTCAGGTGCATTCAAGAAGTTCATCCATACAGCGGCTCAACAGTTATGGTATGGGCGGGTATTATGAAGAACAGGCGAACTGAGCTCGTTTTTGTAAATGGAAACATGAACGCTGAAAATTACGTTGAGGATATTCTCAGACCTTATGTCCATCCATTTGCACAAACCTTTGGCTCCAATTTTACGTTAATGCAGGACAATGCGCGTTCACATAAAGCTCGGCGAACCAGTCAATACTTGGCAACGGAGAACATACGGGTATTGCCCTGGCCTGCACAATCGCCAGACCTCAACCCCATCGAGACATGCTCCAGAGACATGTTTTGAAGGACTTGGACGGAGTGACAACAACCCAGCAGCTGAAGGATTTGCTACAATTCCATTGGGAGCGAATACCGCAAGATGACATAAACAGTCTCATTAATTCAATGAATTATCGTTGCCGACAAGTTCTGAATAGTAGAGGAGGCCATACTTTGTATTAAATTATCCTATTCTTTCACAATAAATTCATTTTCTTTAGAAATTTCATTTTGTTAAAAAAAATGTTTAGTTGCTTATGTACCTTAGTTTCTGCAGTATATTCCAATATTGTTAATTTCTGTTATTAAAAGAACTTATAAAGACAACAGCTGTTATTTAAAAATAAAATACAACGTTATAATGTGAAAAACCATCCTAAAATTTAAATTAGTACATGTTGCTTAGACTTTTATGATATGTTTATAATATGTAAAGTCCGTCACACAGAGTATTAATTTTAAAAAAAAAGTGACATGCTTTCAGGTCTGAATTGGCACAATTAAAAATAACAAATATTGTTTCTCAACATTTTTTACGTAAAAGCTTATACCTAAAATTAGTCATGTAATGCCAGTAGCATTGCCGCAACATAAGTTGTTTATTTTAATGATACTTATTGAAATCTTAGAGGGTGCAGGCATTTCATAAATATTATAATCTAATTTAATATTACATACTATCATTATCTTTTTCTTTTCGTCAATTTGTAAGTTAAGTCGTAGACATTTTCTAGAAAGCGTCCGGCACGTGAAACAGTTGCCTTCCTATGCTTATAACACTAGGTATGTTATATTTGTTGTGTTGCTTCGCATCACTTTAATTATTAACAAATCATAAATGCATTTCCGAGCTGTTGCTAGTGGAATAATAACTATAATAAATACTTTGTTTTGGTAAGATATTAATGTAACGTAACTTACGTTAACTTTATTCTTACCTTATTTCAAACTTGCGAACCACACTGGCTTCGCGCGGATACTCAGATGTGTAATATATAAATGAAATGTGAATGTTATATTATGAAATTCATATAAGTAAATCTTCTTCCTACAATCTTCTATGTGATAGAGCCAACCACATTGAAATCCGCATAGAAGTTAAGAGCAAAATCAAAAATAAACGCGGATATTTAAAGATTACCATGTATTTGTTTTTTTCCATTTTTAGTCTAATGTGTTATATGAATTTATTAAAAACGTAACAATTATTAATTATTATAAGCTAAATATTAATTATAAACATTAAGATATTAATGTAATATTCTTAACTAAATATAATGTTCTTATATCATAAATGAGTGTATTATACGGAAAAGTAAGAAACTATTTTTTTTATGAAATTATATACTTAATTACTCGAAATATGTACCATTATTATCTATGCACTTACGCCATTTTGTAGGTAGTACATTGATACCATTGCTGAAAAAAAATTGTGAGTAAGAATCAATAAAATCTTTGAAAGCCGTTTGGACTGCCTCATTAGAATTGAATTTTTTTCCTTGCAAGAAATTGTCCGAATTCCGAACAAGTGGTAATCTATTGGAGCAAGGTCCGGGAAGTATGGTGGTTGACGGTGACATTCCAATCGCAGCTCCTCTAATTTAGCGCGACCGTCTATCGTGAAGTATGGGGTCTAGCGCTGTCATGAGGCAGCAGTGAACTAGAGCAATTGACCAGTCTCGGTTGTTTATCAGCTTGCTTTTCTATCATGGTTTGCACTTGTTTGCACCGTAATCGTCTGGCCACATCTAAGGACCAGTACTTTTTTTCTGAGTCAACTTTCGCTTGGGACAGGATTTTGCCGGTTCTCCTGGTTTCAACCACTGTGATGAGCGTTTCCGCTTGTCCTACAGTATCCATTTTTCATCACAAGTAACGATACGATTCAAAATTCCCTGGTTATTGTGACGGTTGAGTAATGTAACGCAGCACTCGATGAGTGTTTGTTGGTGTGCTTCTCTCGATTCATGCGGTATCCGTTTCTCGAGGTTTTTCGCTTTTTCAATTTGTTTCATGTGTAATAAAATGGTTTTGTCACTCGCACCGAAGCCTGCCGCTAACTCTCACGTGGGCTGCGATGGATCCGCTTCCACGATCATCTTTAATTGTTCATTGTCAACTTGGGTCTCCGGCCGTTTGCGGGGTTTGTTTTGGAGGTCTCAAGGAGGGTCAAAATCTGGGAACGGAAAGAAAAAACGCCAATTTCATATGTAAGTACCTTATATTATTAACATTAAGGTACAAACATTGCCATTTTAGACTATTTAATTAATGTATTTTTATCACGATGATGTCTGTAAATTTAATTGTATGTTATGGTTTAGAGCAGGAATTCCCAAACTATTTTGGGCAAGAGACCCCTTTTCTAAAATGAACTGATACCTCAGACCGATAACCAAATTACTTTAAAAATCCTACCTCTAGTTTTTTTCCTATTTATACAAAATACTTACCAATTTAAAAACTTTGCGGTTGGTTAAGTGAGTAAACATCAAAATGTAATAAAATAAATAGACATAAAATTCAGTAAATAATAATTAAATATCAAGTGTAATTAATAATTATTAATACAAATTACGTAAAAATACTTAAATAGGTAATTCTTTTTTTAAAAACATTAAAAAGGTAAAGTAAAGACAAAAAATAAAATAATCAGTGCGATGGATGAACCTGGACACTTTCTACCGATCTATCTAAATCTGGTTCAATATTGGAGAGTTGAAGCCTTAAATCTCCGCGTTCGTTGATTTTCAAACGGTTTCTTCGTTTTGTCAACTTGAGCTTGAGTTTATTATAACTCAAGCTCCAACGAATTTCAAAACGCAAATGAACTCTCAAACTAAGTGCTAGCTTGTTATATAGTAAAATATCAGGAGCATGTTTGGACTGGAACTTGAATCATGATTTCGTTCGTGTTAAATTGCGTAGTTGCGTCAAATACAGAGCAAGTGTGCATGAAGGGCTTGTACGCTCGAACACATTATCTTGCACGAACTTGTCCACGCTTATCGATTTGTTGAGTTTTTCCAAAGTACGACAATGATACTTGCTACTAAAATCATAATCATTCTTATAACAAGTTGGTGCACGTAACACAACTTATACTATATCTTGAAAGTTTAAAATAAGAACTTGTGTTAATTAAATTAATAGGGGTTGATTTTTAGACCTCGTCGACCCACAAAATCAGTTTTCGTTCATGTCGATCCCTGGGAAACCTATATTGACCACTTGGGGAATCCCTGGTTTAGAGAGAATTTATTGTTATGCGGCGTATTATGCAGTTAGTGATTAGATTGCTTGCAAATTTAAGCGCATTTTGAAGTGGCTGCCGGTTGCTTTGAAGTAACCACCGTAATTTTTTAAAAAATTAAACGAACTGCGGTTAAAATTGCTTAGTAAACTTTACTGCAAAAACCAGTATGAGACACATAGAAAATTGAAGACAGTTCTTTCGTGTTAAGATTTGGCACACTTTAACTAGATGTGGCGCGGATATGTTTATTCGACAAAAGTAAATAAATAATGTAACTACACTCTGGTGCAATGAAATCGCACAATCGCACGGAACATTTTCTGAACAAAATTTATATATTATTTTTATTTATAATTATATGTATATTTTTTAATGTTGGGCTTAAAGATTATTTCTATACCTATTTAATGATACCATATTAGCGGTGATAAGTTTAGCCTTCAGACCAAAATAAAGAACAACAACAAATTCATCCTTATGAGATTTTTATCTAACTAAACTGCATATTGGAGTTTAATTTAAAAAAATATACAAAATTTACTAAAAAAAAAACATATTAATAAGAAGTATTGGCCCCTGTTGCCCGAATAATAGATTGACTCCGGTTTTCCATAGACTCTATCAAGTGTTTGATAAAGTCTTGTATTTGCATTGCGTCCCATTCCTCCCTTAGCGCATTTTGTAGGTCTTGAAGATTGGCTGGAGCAATATTTCTAGCTCTAATTCTTCTTTTTAACTCATCCCACAAGTGATCGATCGGATTAAGGTCCGGGGTCCGAACTTGCCACTCCATCACCAGGATATCCACCTCTTACAAGTATTGTCTTACCATAGTAGCGGCATGGGGTCTTGCATTATCCTGCATAAAAATAAAGTTATCTCCAATGAAACTGCTAAATGGTACCAAATGTTCCTAGAGAATTTCCTCTATGGACCGCTGTGATGTTAATCCTCTTGCTTGTCGCCTAATATTGGCACCAGCGATGAAAACAAGCTTAGTTTTCGCTTCAAGTGTGATACCTCCCCAGAACATACACGAATTACCGCCGCATGCCACACGTTCCGTGATGCAACACTGAGAAAATGTCTCTGTAGGCCTTCTGTAGACCCTTCCTCGTCCATCATTGCCATGAAGACACATCTTAGACTCATCTGAGAACAGGACTGCCCTCCATTGGTCGACAGTCCAGTGCACATGTTCTTGTGCAAATTTTGTGAGCTGGCGTCACTTTAGGGCCGTTTGCTGGTCTATGCGCAGTCAGACCACCTTCAGCAAATCTTCTGTCTGTCCACCGGCTGACTTCCTCTTCACGCACCTCTTGAAGATGTTGTGCAAGTTCAACGGTTGTCAGACGACAATGTCGCAATGCTGTCGTTACGAGAAATCAGTGGTCGCGCTGAATTGCGGCTCAGGCTCGATCAGATTCTCGTCGCCGTTCATAGCCTTCAGTCTCCCGATAGCGCTGGTATACGACGTACTGAATATTGGCTGGTATACAGAGATCCCGAGTTTCGTTTTCAATGGGAGGCAGGACCTGAGAACTGGTCGCAGTAGTGCGCCTGCAGACCTCTTTTGACCACGACTTCCCGGACGTGGTGCGCCATCGACCGTCGTCTGTCGATGGTCACCCCCAGGTATTTAACCGTGCTCGATCATTCCACGTCTTGGTCTTGGAGACGAAGTTTCGGTGGCAGCTTTCTGACTGGTCCGATGACGATTGCCTGCGTTTTCCGACATTCACCGACAACCTTCAGTCGGAGAGCCAGTTGGGTAGGGTGTCAAGCGCTCTCTGCATTTTTTCCGCCGCGAGCTCTGCTCTCATGAAACTGGTGAAGTAAGTCGTATCGTCGACGTACAGAGCAAGCAGCAAGGATTCATCTTTTGGAATGTCGTCGGTAAAGGCGGCATAGAAGACGGGGGAGAGGCAGCTGCCCTGCGGTACACCTGCGGTGATGGGCCGTTCACTGGACAAAGTGTTTTCCACTACCACCTGAAAACTTCTCTCTTTGAGGAAAGAGGCCACCACCCTTACGTAGCGGCGAGGCAGAGGCTGTAGCGATAGCTTGTATAGTAATCCGTCGTGCCACACTCGATCGAACGCTTTCTCCATGGCAAGGAGCACTGCAATTGCCGTTTCCTTTTTATTATTTGCCGTCACGGCATAGTGCAGCACTCGTGACAGTTGGAGCGTCGTGCGAGCGTCGAGCGAATGCTCGGCCCTGAACCCAAATTGTTCTTCACGGATGTTGATGTGAGGTTTTATTAGTCGCAACAGGAGTTTCTCAAACACCTTCGAGATGCTGGGTAGAAGAGTTATAGGGCGATAAGTCGAGGCATTAAGAATATACTTCTCAGGATTTGGGAGCATTATTATTCGCCCCAGTTTCCATTTCTTGGGGAAGTGCCTCGAGCGCAGGATCCCATTGAAGAGCTTGATGTAGGCTGCTATGGTTTTTGTTGGTTTGGTTTCCATCTGCGCCCGGGGCTTTCCTTGAACTGGTTTGACGCAACATGCGCCTCACCTGTCCTGGGAAAAAGAATTTCTCTTCGCCATCGTCGTTTCCCGGCCCGTTGAGATAGTCTCGATGGTGCCTCTCAACTGTTGCAACGTGGGTTAGATTGGATGTTAGAATGGGCCTGTACTGCTCTTGCAGATGATCTGCAAAGGTTTCAGCCTTTTCCGGGTATTTGAAGCGGATTGTGCCATCGCTGTGCCTCAGAGGTCTGATAGGTGGCTTTGCGCCCGATAGCTGGCGGCAGAGCTTGTGGATTGAGGTTCAGTCCCCCTGTGACATGTTGGTTCCAGCTCTCGGACGAATGCTGAGAGATTTCTTGTTTGCGCAGCCTCCGTTTGCGCGCCAACAGTTCCTGTATGTGGCGTGGGAGCAGGATTTGTGGTGTAATGGATGTACTCGGGGTGGTGGCCTCTGCCAAAGTTCCAGTGACTTGCTCCTGCAACATTAGGCAAAGTGTGTCCACTTCGCCTTCCGTTGATACAGGGATGGAGCGAGTTCGAAGGTCCAGGTTTCTCCGACCTACTCAAATCCGTGCATCTCCGTATTACTGGTGCCAGACCAATCATTAACCACCACATCGATCACATCAGGTTTCCCACCTGGGTGGAGTGGGTAGTGGGTCGGCGTCTCCGGGGCAGTAGACGCAATATCGGCTTTTTTTAAGCATCATTAAATAGAATTCTGCCACTGGGGCAGATTTTGCTAGAATTCCAATCCGTGTGCTTGAAGTTGAGATCTCCTCCAATTATGGTTGGATGGGGGTTGTTGAGGATGTCCTCCGGCACTATCTTCCCTCAACCGGAGGCCTGTATACGGAGAAGATGCGGAGGGTTTGGTTTTTGATGAGTGCATCTATCCCGAGCGCGTAGATGTTCTGCAAGCATACGGAAGGGACAGGTTGATGAACGATAGTGCGCCTTACAAGGACTGCCAACCCACGATACGCCAGGCCCGAGGATGGAGATGTTTTATCCCGGCGGTATGTCCAGTAGTACGGGATTTTTAGGGTGTCACTGGAGTGCATGTGCATTTCTGATATTAATACTATGTCTGGCTTTTGTTCGCCTACTAGAATTTTGAGAAGCGACTTTTGCTTGGTTAATCCGTTGGCATTCCAGTAGATTATCCTGAGCGGGTTAGCCATCGATGACGTTTTACTCAAAACATGCTTTTTATACCTGCAATTAGTATTGCAAACTGTAGTGAGCTAAGTGAGTTTTGGGGGTTTATTGTAGCCTTTTCTTTTCAGTGGTAAGGTAAACTTATCACCGATTATATGGTATCATTGAATAGGTTTTGAAATAATCTTTAATGCCATATTAAAAAATATACGTATTAATAAATTAAAAAAATAATTTAGATTTTTTCAAAAAATGTTCTTATGTGGAATTTCATTGCACCCGAGTATATTTACAAGATATTATTTTATTCTGTTAGAATTAAATAGCTAAAAGCCAAGCCAAGCCATTAGACTTACCTACAATTCATACCCTTCTTTCCGCATATTATTCACCCTGTCTTATAATATATATCCTTTATTTTATTCGTTTCAACCTCATCTGCTCGTTGTGCATTCTACTGGTTGATTCTTAAGACCGAAGCTCCGTCTATTCCGTGCTATTTTAAAAGCCAACTTTACCTGAAACAGGGTAGTCTAGGTATCTAATGGTACATATATTTATTATTTTTGTGCGTTGTCCCAAAAGAGAACTACTTACTACTTGACACGCTCTGCCGTATACGATTCTTGACTAGAGTGTATTTTGGTGGGTCAAGAGTGGTCTATCATAATTCAATAGCGTCATACTTATGCATAGATTTTACTTTTTTAATTTGTGCCGATTCAGATGAGGCAGAGGATCCATGACTGCATCCATAAATATGGAATATTACGTAATATGCGGCGCGTTCTTGTGTCTTAAAATTAAGAGTATCTCGTACTTATTCGCGAACTGCAGTGCGCTGGTAATTTTTTTTTATTTTTTCAAAATCTATTCTCAATCTTTAATTGTTAAAATGCCTTTTTAGGCTTTATCACAGATAAGTTGTCACAGTAAGCATTTTCTTGTTTTAATATATTTAATCGTGATGCTTTATATTTTCTTATAAATATCTTATGTGCGCCTGATAGTGATGGTATAACTTCTGAACGACTCGATCGATTGAGGTCATATTCCTATTAGTATATTTGCACTGTTGAGACGATGCTAGGATCCAATAGGTGGCGCTGTAATCCAGTTATTAACAATACGAGATATGTTGTCTTAGTGTCTAGAAAGACAATTACAAAAATGGAATCGATAGGTGGCGCTTTGGACGAGTTATTACTAAATTTTATTTGTAATACTCACCGGAACGGGCATAAGAACGTCTGCCAGGTCAGCTTAGGGAAAGCTCAGCAGGCACTTATGTTTATATTTTGATTTTCCTTAAGACATATGCTCGAATAACAACATAATTTTTTCTTCTTATATCTTATTCTGATACTTAAAATCTTCTCAATTGATGTTCCATCTCATTAGTATTGTGTGGGCTAATAAATCTTACTTGCACCGAGTCTAGAGCTACGTCCTACCGTCAGTTTGAGAATAGGTAGGAACGTTGTTGAGGAAAAACTTGTTATTGTCTCATCCATCTATTGTTCACTTTGCACATATTTACTCATGTTTTTGTTTTTTATATTTTACAATATACAATATATTTTAGTAGTATACAATATAATAGTTTTACAAGTTGTGATAAAGTACCTTACCAGCCTGTAAATAGTCCACTTCAGGCCATAGGCCTCTCCCCTAAGAAGGATTTGCCATAATCGCCACGCTCGGTAAGCAAATTGGTGACAGCAATACCAGACACCTGCTGCCCGTCATCGGACGGTTTAATTTTGGCCTGGTGATTTACGAGATGGTATCCCGCCATAGTCGCCTCTTACAACACCCATGGGACTAAAGAGGGTGGCGGGTACTTACACCGATATCACCCAGTAACTTTGACATAATTGTGAAATTATAACATATATATAATATAAAAAGAATAAAAAGTTGTTGAGTGGTATCGTGTATGACGAAGTGAAATGATTGAATAAATCAGTCATATGTTTATACGAAAACTATGTTATCAATGCCTTCTGTGGCCTTTGTTGACCATTACTTTCATTTTCTATGCAGTCCCCCCGTGACCACAGGTGCTGTAAAGCACCGATATAATTAAACGTGATAAAATTCGTTATTAATAGCTTTATTTCAAATGTAATATGCTCTTAGTAATATTATAATTATGACTTTGTGTCGTTCGATGTTTATCGCTCAACCAGGGCTAATTGGTTGAACGAATTTAAACAAAATTTTGCAGAGAAATCAATTGAGTCATGGTAATAGAAATTTTAACTCAGTCACGAGTTCCATTGGTTACCAATACCCAGGTTTCACTTACTTTAAGAGAAAATTTTTATGTTGAGGATAGGATATTTACTTATTATTAGATTACCTGCCTATCCAGACGGCTATGGAGACAATAGATTTTGTTATGTAATTTTACAGAACAATTGAGGTCACTAATCACTATACTACCCATTAAAGGTTATCATAGAAAAATATAACATAAATCAACATATAACCGAACTAACTATTCATGCCTTCATCTGATATTAGGTAACATCAATAGCGCCATCACCTCGGTCTAAGCATAGTGGTTTTACATATTTAAAAATCGCTTTTAATGAGATTTATGATCGTTTTGGTTTACTTTATGAATTGTGCTTTCCAAAACTAAGTGTAAAAATAAAAGTGGCATCGCGCGTACCGTTATGATAGATACTCTACAGAAATATTACTTACATCCTGTGTATTTTGTACAAGGCTTCTAAGTATAATGTTCGGATTATTTTGAGGCTTTCGATGAGTGGCAAACGCCTCTCCTTAAGAGTTTTTCTGGGTAGGTACCACCCTCTTATCCATTGCTGCCGATAAATAGCAATCTAACATCCGTTGTGTTTCGGTTTGTGTGTGTGGTAAGGTCTTTTAATCCTTAGGGGAGACGGACGCGTCTGTTACCTTCTGCAATTGAAGTTGTTTGTAGGTATATATGGGCTGCAGTAGCCACTTACTATCAGTTGGATTGTTAGCCCGTTGGTCGTTCCGCATATATATATATATATATATATATATATTATGATATGTAATTGTGTATTTATTTAGATATATCAGTATATGTTAGTGTATATATATATATGTTTGTGTATATATCATTATATATTTATTACATTATATTTTCACTTCTGTGTAACTTGCGTACACCCTTGACCCTTGCTCACTGGTCATTATTTCCTGTGCAAAATGGTTGCCTGGTAGAGATCGCTTCTAAGCGATAAGGCCGCCAATTGTACCTTTGTGTTTCTTTATATTTATTTATTTTTCCTATTTTTGCTATTGGTGTACAATAAAGTGTATTTTCATTTCATTTCATTTTATATTTATCAATATCTATTTCAGACTTAAAATAAATAATGCCAAAAACGTTGAGGGGAAATGGCGTTAACAACGCTAGCTAGGCGTTTGATAGTGTGATCTTAATCCACCTTTGGATCCAGCAGAGGAGCGGCGATAAAACTACTACTTCTCGCGTCACATATTTGAAGCGTTCTGAGGCGCCATTGCTATAACGATTACACATTTATTGCTTCTTATTTGTGCGCAAAATTTTGCTTATCATTTTCGGATAGAAATCTCTTGCAAGTTTATTTGATCGAGTCGTAAAAAAGCGATAGTCCGGAGCTTTAGAGTCATTATAAAGCAACGATTTTTTTAAACTCCATAATATTCTCGTGAATATCATTCACAACAGTATCAAACGAAACCATCAAACTTTGAACATTTTTCCTGCAAAGTGATATCCATATTTCTTTGTTACGGGAATTGATGACTAGATTTCCAAGTTGTCAGTGACGGTAAGATGGTGAAAGTGTATGTATAAAGATGTAATTACTAGCGGAAAATGGAAAGATTGGACCGACCAAGTTTGGTTCAGACTCGCGCCGTGGGTTTCGTATTGTTTTATCTGTAAAATATAAATACCTGTAACTTCGTTCAATTTCCCTGTATACTTTAAAACTAGTCATTAAGGTAGTACAAATAAAGTATAAATTCAAAAAAAAACAGGCACGGTTTTCATACATATTCTGTTTATTCGTTTTGTTAGACCGGAATCCTTTTTGTTCGTTAATTGTGCCAATGTGTACTGCTGTAGTCGTTGTTTCTTTGCCATATTACTCTACTATTTTGAATGTAGCAGATCGGTATCGGATTTAATTGGTTAATAACGAATGAAAACATGTTTATATGTATTAAAATATGTTTAAAAGGTATGTCAAATTATATCACTTGAAAATTATAGTTTGATATAAATAACTACGTACCTAAATCATGACAGGACAGGGAAAGGTTATCTTTGCGCGTCTCATGCGCCACAGTCGCGGTCACTGATGATAGTGCGTCCGTCTGAAATCTCGATCCGACCTCAGTTGCTATATGATGTAATAAGTTGATATCCGTGCAGGCTTACTTGTGTGCATTTCACAGTCTTCTACAACCATCTAAAGAGTTCTTACTAAAACTAAAGAGTTCTTACTAAAAAAAAGAAGCCTGTACCGGGTTTTCGTGTCTTCTGTCGGGATTTTTGTTTCTTTGATCGTAATTTGCTAACTATTAAACTTGTACATTTTTAAAAATAGGCAGCATACTCGTTTTTCTCATGATATCCTCAAGATTACTATTTTACTTTGATTTAACATGCATGTGCATAGGTTATTGTAAGTCTCATGGAGCGAAGCGCGTGATAGTGCCATATACCCGATATGTCAAGGTCAAGCGATTTGGCGGACTTCTAGGTCTCTATCATAATTATATGGCACTAATATGCTAATTTGAATAGACTCATATAAATGAAACAGTTTAATTAATTCATTAAAATGGTTTTGAAAAATCAACAAATTAGAAAAAAAAACAGTTTAAAAAAATAATTGACCTGGACGTCCGGATTTTTTTTTAGGGATGTGATAACAATATCTCCCGAAAATTTACGTATCGAGACCGGTTTTCTTGATGGTGTCCAGAGTTTTATCTACTGGTTTCCTATTTTATATCAATAGTCTAGCACTTGTAGTTATTTTATTATTTTTTCTTATTGTTTTCATCTGAAATGCAAATGACTCGCGAAATAATTGAATGCTCTTTTGGATTTTCAAAACTTTTTTTAAACTTTCGTTACCTTTTGTTTGCTTTATTTGTTTAGAGCGTATCTTCAAACTGTATAATAGACTAACATCTAGACGGGCCATAGATTATTTTAAGATATATCCACGAAAGTTTCTTCTTACTATATACCTATCTCTTATACCGAAATCAAAACAAATGTTTTTAGGATTAAAAAACAACAATAAAATAAAATCAGTTATAACAGCAGTGTGGAATGTCATTCCGTGTATGTGGTAAAAGTCGTGTGCGGTATTATTCTGCCATACTTATACTGTTACATATTAGTATGAGGTATTCCAGATCACCTACATGATTCAGATCGTTAATACTAGCAACCTCGCGCCTATGGTGCGAGGTTGCTAGTATAGCGCCAGAAGCAGGCGGTGGCGATTCCGATAAACGCTCTTATTGGAAAAAAAATAGAAAATACATTAAAACTAAAACAAAACTTCATAGCTCTCATTAAAATAACTTGTTTTCATAATTTGGTTTGTCAAATGAAAATAGGTATGTACTCCTTTATATTAACTTGTATCGCCTGTGGTCAATATTCGACCTTTTAGATAATGAGAGACTTTCATTTAATTGGTTAAGGCGTTGTGTATGGATAATTCATGTGTGTATGTTCACCTAATTTTACCTGCCGTAATGGCACCATACACACATGATTTTCGTTTTGTGCACATCTATGGCACAGTACCTTTCAAATTATATAAGTTTCATTTCTCTCCTTTAATAATGAATACTAAAAAAATCTTCCAATGTTCGATGTTCACGAATTGTGGCCATAAATAGAGACTATAAAAAGAATGTATTTCTTTATTCTGATTACAAATTCGGAATGCATTTATTATGTAAGGAACTTCGTTCGATTTACCGCCATTTCACATATATTGTGAGGTTTTCACTGTGATTGTTAAATTACATTATGGACTGGAAGGTTAAAGAAAATAGAATTACAGTAATTGCTGTCTGTCATTTTTAAAACGCTTCAAAAGTCAGGCATCAGCCGTATGTTTGTTTATCGCATTATCGACAGGTAAACCATAACAATTCCTCTATCGAAGACTATAAAAGATCGGGGCGACCCCGTGCTGTTAGGATCAGACGGGCTGTGAACGCTGTTTGACAGCTGACAGCAGCAGAATATCACACAAAAAAATATTAACGCGTTAAATGAAACACTTTGGCCAAAGTTTATTAAGAGACCGTCGGTCGTGTAGTGAAGCCTCTCGATGATATACTCTTAAAAAATTTACTGTGGTTTTTCAACAAGACTGCTCGTGGTTACAAGACACGAATAACTCATGACCTGGCTGGCTGGAGAACAATGTTTCGAACTTCATAAGAGGTGTAGACTGGCCTTCGTACTCCAACATTGAGTTTCTCAAGAAACCTTTAAAGCTAGCAGTGGCTAAATTCATTATTTGATATAGTTTTGGTGCCGGGAAGAGTCCTCCACGCTGCTCCTGTGTAGGTTGTCGGGCTTCACACATCAGACTTCTCCTAATGGAATGATTTACCATTAGGATTTCCTCCTCGTTTGTCATGCGACTAGACAATCACACACAGTACTTGCTGCTAGCCTCCAATCTGGATAACTTACTTTACATGTACCGAATCCGATTCGCAGTTGGAGGCCAGGAAGGATGATGCTTCCGAGTGCTGCGGAAAGCGGACCCTTTGGGGTACTTTGGGCCCTCGTAGGATTTGTTCTAGTCCAAGGAGTTAGTCGCTGTAAACCTGGTGAATGTGACCTTGGCCGCTTGAAGGCGTGTATCAACAAAAAACGTAAAGGGCTCATCGTAAAACGAAGGTGCCATTAATTCGATTAAGGGTACCTATTGCAAAAAAAATATCTTGACCTCCAAAGTCAAATTGCCCCACGTGGCCAGTAGCGTTTAGGTTTAGAACAAAAAAAAATTTTGGTCTCTATTGCACCCTTAAATACCTAATACAATACAATTTTGAAAATTTTTATCACATACACGGATCTGCTCTTTTATAGTTTCTTTAGAAGCAGCCTGTAAATGCCCATTCCCCAAATCAGGCCACCAAATCTTCTCAAACATCTAAGGAGGGTTTTGAAGCCGAGAAGTGTCCTCGAAATAATATTTTCTACAATACATTCAGGTTTCCTCACTATATTTTCCATCACCGACATGCACGTGATAAAATCTGTACTTAAAATTGCTATTAACCATTTCAGTGGTGCCGGCATCGAGGTTTGAACGCAGGTCACTCGCGTTCTATGAAACTAAAGCTAACGCCCTGGCTACTGAGCTACCACTGTATAGACGAAAGTATAGACGAAAACGAACGAAACGTCCTGACTGACTAGGCTTAATACTTAATAGGCGTATAGACGAAATTAACCGCCCTCCCCTTGTCCTAAATACTCAATACTAAATTGCCCTGTTGAAGTTTTATTATAAGTATATAGACATTTCTAAGAAGCGAATACAAATATCACGCAAACGGAGTTGCGGTCATTCGCAAGTATACGAATATAGTTAGCAGCGACATGGCGCTATGCGCCTTTACAGTATTTAGCCTCGATGAAAGTGGGCCGATGCTCGAAGGGAGAGGTAAGCATATTAAAACTGCAGGAATTAGTTGTGTTCTAGCAGGCAGTGCTAGTTTAGACTCGAGATCGGTCATTTTAAATATTCAACTGCCGTTGTCATTTGACTCACGATTGTGCACTTAATAAGTGTAATTTTTTTTTTCATATTTGTCATCCAGTCCTTAAAAAAGATTCCGTCTTTTTAACTGTATGGCGATAAGAAAAATATACCTACATCGACAAATAACCCAATTAATATAAAAAATGTTTATGCTAGAATGTTTAGATGCTTGTCGCTCAATCACGACTAAACGACGGAACAGATTAAATTTAAATTAGATCGAGAGGTAGACTATGTCATCGAGTATCAGATAGGACATAATTCAATCCAAAGTTTCATTAGTACTGAATTTTAGATCGCGCGAGCGAAGCGACGGCCAGTCACAGCTGCATTAATTAAATAATAATAATCCATGACACGGATCAAAAATTTATTATCATCATAGAATTATTGTTTGCCGTAGGAATATTCCAAATCGCAACCCTCATCTTCAATGAAAAATTTGATATGATATTTTATGTGAGTGTGCGTAAGGATGATAAGCATAGGTCATAACAAAGACACCTTCATCATTCAATTTAAATCCACTGCTAAACATAGGTTTCTCCAAGAATCCGCATACATTTCCTGGCAGGGTAGCTCATACTCACCACGATGGGCAGGCGAGTTGGTGAGCGCAGTACCTCGCTCTAGAAATGCTGCTTCCTATCACTAGCTTGTGGGAAATGGTTTCGGCAAATTCGGACGGATCATCAGATTCATGTGGTCTCCAGAGCCTCGTTTATTTGTTAATATCACCGTAGCACCTTTATACCCCAAATACCCCAATTAGATACTAAATTATCACCATTGAGTAATCTGTGGTAATATTTTAAACCACGTCCATTACAACTGGTCTTAACACTTCACATATCTGAACATAACGTGATTCGGCACTCAATAAAGTTAATCCTGTTCATAATGCTGAAGATTGCAAAATTGCATAATTTGTTAATCAAATAGTTAATCTTAAGACAAATTGTTGAGATCACCACTGTTAACATCATTTATATGGCTACATCAAATATAAATATAATCGTTTCCTTAATTCATAATAATCTAATCATGCATCTGTATTTAATTATTCAAAATAATTTAGCAAATATTCAACCTTTAAATAGAGTTGTATCGGTATCACGATATTTCCAACGATTTTAATTATCTTTAAAACCGTTTTATTTACCTGGCGATATTTGCTCCGCAAATATGGCTGAACTAATACATCCCCGGCCCGCACACCACGTACCGACGAACTGCAGAGTCGGACCCGAACACGAGAAAAAGTACTTAATGTTTTTCATCATTGGCCAGATTTATCATTATTTATTACTTGAATAATTCATGTATTTCCATGACCAATCATAAAAATAATGTTGTAAAATACTAATATACTTGGTTTTTTCTACAAATGTCAATAATAGAGCAATGTTTAATATTCTGATATTGGAAAATCCATTTGAAAATGCCGATACCAAATCCACTTGACGCATGCTGATGAACAATACCAATAACGCGATGGTGCTTGCACTGCGCTCAACAACCCGCCTGCCCAGTGTGCCCGCCCACCGCACAAACCTTTGTCTTTGACTTTGCCGAGCGGTGGAGGCATAACAAATCTGTCTCCCCCTCGCTTGCTTCTTGTTGGTATCGTGAGTAGTAGCTTGTATTCCTTGTAGGCAAAAAGGCAGCGCTGACCCTAGCTAATTTTTTAAGAAAGTGTCCTACCTATTTCCTACCCCGGGGTCGAAAACCACATTGATCGTGAGAGAAGACCAAGGGAAAACCGTAAAAATCAGATAGCGTACAACAGATGAGGAATAAATCATCTTTTCCAAAATTACACTTGTAACGGACGACAGCGGTAAAGGTCAAAGCTTCGGTGATCGCCAATCCGCCTGCCAAGCTTGGCGATTATGGTAAGTCTACCTTACAGCTAGCAGTGAACTTATACAGATCGATGAAGAATGAAAGGAAAAAAAAGAACCCCATAATGCCATGACCTAAAACATTGCGGGCTTTTCTAAATCTGGGTGAAAAATCTTTGGTAATAAAATTTGCTATTTTTTCTATTAATTCTTTATTGCCTTTCATAATACTTTCTCAGAAATTTCGTTCGTCAATATAACACAGCTGAAATTTTTTTTTTTTGGCATCTTCGACGTCCATCTAAACATCGCAATCAAAACAATTCGAACGTTTAACCGTCATCAAACTCTATTTGAAGTGGCTGTAATTATTAAATTACCTAGTGTGTTGTCTGGCTGTCTGGTGCAGGCAGTTAGGCATACGTTGCAAGCTACGAAGTGAGGGGAGGAGGTGTGTGGCGCACTAGGGGGTGGGGTCGGGTGCCTCCTCCATGAACGGGCTTCATCACTGTCTTCGCTATAACCTCCGTAAAGTCGTAAAGTTGTTTTGTGACGTTTGAACTCTTGTAACCTTTGCAATTGAAAATATGTACACGGCGCACATGTAAATGTATAGATTGCTATGTTTTTTGAAACTAATTCTACGTATTATTATTATTTTGTAGGTAATTAGAAGCAAACAGCAACGACCGAAACTTTGTTAACGAGTAAAAGAAGTAAATTGAATGTTCCATTGGTTGTTATTGTCTAGGTTAAGGCAAAGGGCTAGGGGTACTGGCCGCTGAGCTATCACGGTGGTTGACGAGTTCATTGGATATATTAAACGTGGTAAAACCAAGCGGCGGCTTTTGTTGTTGCTTGAATGGGCGCACTTGTACTTCTGCATTTCGTTCATTGAGTGAGGTAACCGGAGGCCCACTCTTTCTCCCTCTCCCCTTTTCCATATATCCTAAAAGGCCGGCAACGCACCTCCAACCTCAAATGATAGAAAATGTCTATATTATGTGTGCAAAATTTCCAATATTTGCTGCGGTACTAAATTTTTTTTGTGAAAATAAAGTACTAAATCAAAAAATAAAAAAAACTTTAATTCACCATGTTGTGGCAGCTTTAGAAAATACCGTACCGTTAGTTTCGTAAAATAAAGCACAAACGCACATCTCGTGGCCTACGACAGATAGTCATGTAGCCATCGGAAGTAAAACTAATTTTAGTGTAGTAGCGACGTCTGGTACTCGATCGCTTGATGTTGATTGTGAATACCCCAAGAAACTCGAAATTTATATTTTCATTCGTTTTTTTAATAGTAGCTATATAAACTGTTTCCCATGAATTTTCCATTTCTCTCGCGTCATCATCTTAACGAGTTGTTTTCTTTGTGTTTATATTTTATGACATCTCCATTAGCAATGCATGGTTACGATTAATGAGAAGAAAAAATATTAAAAATATTTTCTTTCAGTGATGTAGGAATAATAAGTTGTTCGATTTATATAAAATACATACGTGTTTGGTATTAAGTGGCGATATTATTATAACAGAAATAAACTATCGAATTATCAAGAAGGGTAGTTCCTTGGGAATCATTAAAACCAGATAATTCGTAATTAGGAGGTATAGATGTAGCAGGTTGCACCAATTTCATCTACATGTTTACCTTCACGTTTCGGTTTAATTACAAATTTCAGTAAAGTGGGTATTTCCATAACTAAACCTTAAGTCTTAAGGATATCATTTAGGGCTTATGTTCTTTCTACATTACAACTTTGTTCATAGATATACTTTTCTGACCTGGAATTTACACGTCGAGTTCCTTTCAGCCATGCACTGATCATCGCGGTATCCATTAGGAATGTGTCCCAACCTCCTAAGGCATATTCGTCGTCTTCAACACATGCTTACTTAATCAGTAATGGTCCATTTCTTATTTTGACAATTTACTAGGAGGAAGGTTCCTTCTGTGCTTAGAGTTCATCTAGGTAGGTACCAATCTCTTACCCATTTATGCCCCAGATCTGCAGTGCAACCAGTGTTGAGTTCCGGTTTGAAAGGTATACTAAGCGACAATATACAGGCTGTCAGACCTCCAATCTTAGTCCTGCAAGGGCATCTGTAATATAGAAATCGTTTGCAAATGTTGTAGTCACTTACCATCAGGTGGACCCAAACAAATTAAAAAAAATCTACTTTAGCTTGCTACTAGGTCTTTCCTGATTCTGTCTAGTTATATAATTAAATTAATAGTTAAATTATGAATGTTATGAATTCCAAGCCTCTTTAAAACTGATTTCTCCAAAACAAGTATACTTAATATAAGACCCCAGGGCTCCATTATTGTGACCTAATTAACGTGATGCAAGCTCTGATATTCACGTAGTCTTATTCAATTCTGCAGTTATAATGACGTCGTCAAAGGTAGTCGTTGCTCATAGATATGCATTGCCGGCGTGAGATTCTGAAAGTCGACTCACATTGACTGAAAGTGTTTACCTTTATTATTAAGCTATTTTAAATAATGTTAAGTTAGACCAGCGGACTATGTTTTTTTTTTGTCTCGCGTCCAGGAGTTAATATAAACACACACGTGTTTGTGAGAATGTGTATGTTTATGTTTATGCATGTATGTCATGTCTAAAACCTTCGACAAAAAATATATGTTTCAAAATTAAATACAAAAAATCAGGAGTTTTGTAGTACCTACTCATAAATTGCATGCTATTTTCGGTAGTGAAATATTCAAAGTTATTTCCCTCTGTGTTTGCTTCGGCACGATTTTCCCACATTTTCACACTTGACTTGTTCTGCCTTTCTGATTGTCTTTGTTTTATCACTAGTACTTTACAGTTGCGGCTTCGTTTGCGCTTTCGGAACGAAATATGCTTACGGTGGTTTACAGGTGAAATTCAAAAGTTATTAAGAACGCAATAAACAACTTTTTTAAATCGCAATTCCAATGTTAATGTCACAATAACGAACGGAATTTAATAATATCATCAGAAAGCAATATTGACTTCTTTTGGGTTAGCAATAATGTACACTCACACTGCGCCATCTTTTTTTTCCCGAGTTGTACGAATATATTTAAGTTTAATAGCACTTAATGCAAAAGTAAACTTTACTGTGTAATTATTTGTTTCGTTGGACGTATGCAATTATGCCGATGCTGCACAACGACATAATCAAGTATCAAACGCTTTGTGCGACAAAGAACCTTAATTGTATTTTCCGTGGAAAGTGCTAATAATATACGGGCTGTGCAAATTTCGACCTCGAATGTGTCTTTAGTGACAACAGTTTTATTCATGGCGAAATTTTGTCTGTCAATTTGGAATATTAAGCATGGTTTTTTAACCTTTTAAATTAATTTTACAGCCGTAGTAGATCGTGTTCGGTTTAATTTCATAAGTCACGTGTATCAATTTAATAAAAAAGAAATTATTTGTAAATTTAGGTGCTGAATTTTCGACGATGAAGTAAAGCATCGGTAGGAAACCTGCAAGCCTGAGAAATATATAAAATTACAGTTGTGTAGTACTCCAACCTGCATTGGAACAGCGGATGGTCCCCGGCTATTCCTAGCAGTTGTACTTTTATAGACTGCTAATTATTTTTTTATACACTACTTTATTTAAATACAGGGTTAAGGTTGAAATGTTTCATTGGGTACTAAAATAATACACCAGAATCAATACAAACATTAAAAATGATCACTAAAAGTGGAGCTATATCAGTTATATATTTTATTAACATGAATCATAAATAGGCTTCAATACAGTATACAATTATTTAAAATAATGTGAATTATGAACCCTTAATAAGCCTTTCAGTTTTCTTTTTGTTTAGGTTTCTGACGCTTCAATCATATATATATGGGTAGTCCATACATATATGATTGAAGCGTCAGCAAAGTCTGGCATGTAGATATTCCTGGCTTTCATTTTAAAAACCAAAAACCTATATGAGGTGACTCTGTAACGATAGGGTTAGATTGTAAATGTTTTGTAATTTCAGAGGGTATGCTTGAAAAGATTATGAAACGCACTAGCCACATCACATTTACTGATTTAATATAGGGAAAACTTTGCCCTTGTCCCTAATTGTTCTAATTTTTGTTACTCACTCACTAAAGCATAGATTTTTGTTAATTTAATATATTTTCCGGTAAACACTATATAATTCGCAAGAGATTTTATAAAATAAGATAAAATTAAATTGCCATCAGGATCATTCACAGAATTTAATTTAATGTTCCGTTTGAATCGTTAATTTTTTTCTAAGGTGAAGGTTTACATTCGATGGATATATTATTAATAATATTTTTATGTCAAGCTGAATCATTAAGGTTATATAATCTAACTCCATTGGATATGGTTTTCTGTGTTATCTTACAATTTACCATAACATTGACAATACAGGCACAAAATTAGGGCAGTATCTTAACTATCGCGGTTACGTGCAACTACAATTTGCTGAAGCCCGCTTTGTATTTTTAAATATGTATTTATTTATAATAAGTTTATTAATTTTTCGTTTCCACTTAAAAATTTAAATATTCATGTAAATAATCAAAGAGCTTGCAGCACCTTTTTATTGTGTGAGCTCTGCTATGCAAAACGTATAAATTGTTCGATAGATAAAATAATTAATTTTATAGGATTAATGGCAAGCCTTTAGGTAAGCAATTACAGAAAAATTACGCATTTTAGGGTTAGGCCAAGGAAAACGGAAGTGTTCGCGTACATGAAATCATTATGGAAACGAAAACTTTTTGTCAAACCTACAAACCGTTAAACCCATTTTGATGAAATTTTATATGTAGTGAAGATGTCTTGGACTTTACGGACAGACATTTGCTCGAAAGCTTTCAAAACGGATAAAGTCTAGTATTGTATCCCTTGTCTGCTCTTTTATTATCTGAAAACACATTATGCATCAGGCGCCTTAATTGCATTATTTCTGTTGACGTCCACGCTCGGTGTAGTCGATAACCGAACTTTCATTAACGCGACCACACCTGGCAGCCTAAATTCTAAAATAATTAAATTAATATCTTACCAAAATTTAACGCCTATGTGAAATATTTTCACTTAACAAAATTACAATGTTATTAAATATCCTCAATAATTATCTATACTTAATATAAAGGGACATACAATGTTAATTATCTGTAGATATACCTTTATATTGGTGTATCTCTCTCTCTCTTTGCATTTATTTTTTTAGTTGGAATTAATCGAGTTCTGTGTTAAAAAAATTACTATTCATCTATGCTTTACTCAGATAGGATTGTATAGGTTCTTAATTTTGTAATAATATTCTTAATAGTTACAACTATTTAAAGCATAGTCAGATCAGTTTGAGATGGCTATTCCGCAATCTGTAGGAATTAGATAAGCATGTAAATAAAAATGATTCGTAGTTATGCCTGCTACAAAAATTTTAAGGCACAAAATGCCGGAATCTGGTTCAATCCGTACAAGTATGTAATGGCGTAATATTAACAATTTCTCGATCTTTGAAAAAACAAAGGTCACGATAATGCTTCGGTTATACCTAAGTATATATATGACGGGAAGAGATAAACTGGTCTATGTTGTTACGATAGTGGAGCGCACCTTATTTAGTATAAGAATATATGTATAGAACATTGTTATACATACACGTACATGTGAAACGGTGTTCCTTGGTAGGTATAAATCCATGTGATTTCATAGATTTTATTATAAACTCAGCCACAATTTAACTAGCTTTGAGTTTTTACCATTGTAACTCAACAATTTTGTTAAAATTCAAATATAAACACGTCACTATCACCATCATCATCAACAGTCGATGAGCTTTTATTAGAGTCAAGTACGATTTGCATGTACTCACCAGATTACCACCACAGATTATCACCAGGTTGATCCGTAGAACGGCGCAGTGCACGCACTCTGGCTAGCATTTGTATTCATCATAATGTATGGTCAGGTTTAAGAGGTAACCGAATGATGGCGGAATGTCTATCCGAATTTGCCGAACATTTGCATTTAACTTTACATTCAACTACGAGTATATGCAAATTCAGTTCTCCAATCTACTAGGGCAAGGTTGGCAATACACAATTTCAAGCACATCATTAATATTCGACGCGGCGTATATTCTCCGTTATTTGGACAATACCCGGTTAGATTGGGGAATGATGGCACGTACGCTAGACTTGACTCGGAACCGCATGGGAATTTGGGGACATATTGCAAACAATGTAGTTAGTTGGTGTTATGTAAGTTTTGCCTATAACTACGTTAACTATTATATTTTCTTACAAGCCAAGAAATTTACGCACATTCAATGCTTGTAGTTATAAACTATTCCTACAGGTGTGTACGCAAGCAAATGAAAAAATAAGACTGATAATGATATCATATAACAATTGTATAAAAAAGTAAAGTTGTTTATTTCCTAGCAAAGGCCGTCTCACAATATTTGGGCTAGGGCTATGCGGCTCTGTGCAAACGAATGAGGGGCTCACCTGATGGTAGTTTATTGGCAATATATCACAATTGCCAATACTCGACGAGGTTGGCATTTGACGATGTAGACGTTTAAGTTTGCTAATGAATAATGAAAAAAAAAACACTTTTTTTTCAACTGCACAATTTTAAAACAATTACATCATTATACATTAACAATTAAATCGGGATGACAATTTGAAAAATGTCAGAAATCGAGTGTCGCGTCGTAATTAAGCAGAGAAGCAACGTGCCGTGCAAATGGAACATTTAGATAAGATGCAGATGCAGTATCGTGAGGATCAAGGGGCGTCAACACAGGACGCAACACTACACAACCAGACTCGAAAACCTATAATTTGAGTTTATCTTCAGCTAGGTTTTGAACCCAGGACTTAGGATTAGCAATATGGTAGGCTAACCACTAAGCAACGTCAGCATATTATTACAAAAACAACTCGAAAATTGTTAAATGGACATCAATTTCATCGATTGGTCGAAAACACTGTATAGTCGTTTTAGTAAATATTTGAAAACATTAAATTTTCACATCTCCGGATTGCGATGAGTTAGATACTAAACGTTACTCCTAGTAGTGCACTATGATTTTTAAATCGGGTTTGCACTAAAGAAGATGAAGGTTCGAATGAAAAGGGAAGCTACTTGCCAAGTCAAGTGTCCGTGGAAACTTTCTAGACCTATGATGGATTAATGGGCTGGATGAATTTGTAAATTGCGCCATCTTGAGAAGTGATTTCCTGAATGAATGTCTGCCATTTCTGAGCTCCACGTGTGGTGAGACCTCAGCAGTTTTTACATAAAGCGTGGTCAAACAAACAGACAAATATTTGAAAAATTTATTACATCATTATTATTTTTACTAATTCGTTTAATGTACAGACATAAACAGTTCGCAATATTTTTATACGCATAGAACATTGTGAGGAAACCTGCATGTCTGAGAAATAAAAAATATATTTCAAGGAATGTGAAGTTTGTCTACTTGGACTGGAGCATCGAGGAGGTCACATTTCGGCTCTAAAGCCAAATAAGAGGAGCTATAAGTTGTGGGATATAGGACAAGCTTGTAATTTTTTTTCTGTACAACCCTCTAACATATCTTAGTTTTTTTTTATTTGTATAATATTTTGTACATAACTAATAGTCTTGTACGAGGGAGTATGCGCTTCAATTTTATGTATATAACTTCAATGCAATGATTTAAGACGCAGTATCAACTCTATTGATGTTGTTAGTGTCAATGAGATGATGGTAGGCATTTTTATCATATTGTCGGTCGGGTTGTTAAATCGTTTAGTCCCTATTGCATAAACAATTTATATATCCACAAGTAAAACTCCGACCCCTTTAACTTCTGTTGACAGGTCCTCTTTACGTTGTTGACGTTTCTACCTCGCATGTTCTGCTTTTTTTATTCGCACAGCTAGTAACTTTTTGTCGAGCTTGAATTTATTTGTTTTTTTGAATACAAAGAGATTAGATAGGCTGACACTTTTATATAGTAAGAATTATATAATAAATTTTATGTTTCGCGTATTTGCGTACTTCCACTTTCTTTTATATTTAAAAATTATTATAAAATGTATATAAATTTATTTCGATAGATGCCAATAAAAAATTATTATTTTCTTGTATTTTATTTGCTTAATACATATTTTGGTGCTAATATAAAGGGTGGTTGATGGCTCCACCTCTCAGAAGTGGCAAAATTAGTTCGATTTCATATTACTGAAACCTGGAATGACTCCTGGAATATTCCATAGTAGATATATCGACAACAGCCTGTCGTATAATTTTTCAGATACAATGGTAGAATATTTCCCTAGTACTATCACCTGAAATACAAGTACAGTGTTGTCGTCATTTCCAAACCCAATCGTTTTCAATTTAGGCCCACTAAGAACATAATAAACGTTCTTTTCATTTAAAAGTCTTTTTAACAAAAGCAATCTATCTATACACTGAAATTTTAGGGAGAAATATACAACTTTTTCAACGTGCACATGGTGTATCTTTCTTATTAACAGGCTCTAAGTGGGAGAATTATGACGGAAAATTCATCAAAATATGCCCAACCCAAAATTATGTTGGCCCTTCTTGGAAAGTCTGAGACAAGCCGAAAAAGAAAATAAAGAATCTACGCACTACAAAACAAATTGTTAGTGTTGTAACAGTCCATTACACTACTAACAATTTTTTATGCTTTTGTGGCGGTGGTGTTAAAGAATCTACCAGCCCATCTCGTCTCATGTCGTAAATGTAGATTGCCAGAATAAAATCGTGGCCTCCACTGACAGATGGCGTAAACATCTATAATATACCAGTCCTGAAATACTCGCTGTAGACGGGCAGCGTGACTACGAGACGTCTAGTATTGATAATCCGTCTGCTAAGCTTATCGAGTTATTGCAAAAGTTGATGTTTTATTACCAGAATTTACTTCATAAAGTTCAGTTTTATTCGGAACTCTATACTAAACTCTAAAATAATTGAAAAAAAACAAAAGTATTATATTTTAACATTTCGTTTATAGAATAATATAGTTATTTCGTTGGTTACATTTCATAGGTAGATATGCATAGAACGACGAAACATCTTTATTTAAAATTGTAACTGATGCTATGTTGAAAGCGATAATTAGAGAAATCTTAGCCTAAAAATAGTAACAATCGTTCGCTTTGTACGAAATGATGTTCGGCCTGCATTAATAATAGTTATTTTCATTTCGTCGAAAATTATTATTTACGTCGTATAAGCACAGTAATAGGTTTATTATTGAAAAAAAAATCTAATTCAAAAAATTCTAATAAAAAGTTTAATAAATATAGTCGAAAACTAAAGTAGTAGATTATTAAAACGATTTATCATTTTAATAATAAAATTTAAACTGCTTACAGTTTTCGATTTTGATTTTTTTTTGTTCGTTTCTCCATAACAGAACACATTAATATAAATTATACTAATGTAGAAAAACATTTAATGACAACGGCAGTGTCCGATTTTACGAATTAATTAAACAATACACATTTTGAGTTCGTTTTTTTAGAAAGAGATGCTTTCTCCTAATGTTATATAAAACAATGCGAACAGAAAAAGTTTTGTGAGATGCATAAGCCGATTTATTTGCTTAAAAATTGATGAAGATGGGCACGATCGAGTCTAATGTGGTGCCTACTAATTATGTTGTAAACGCTGTTTATTGATTGAAGGTCGGAGATAATAGCTTCTCTAACTTAGTTAATGATGCTTACTATTGTTATCAAAGATAGTATGTAATTTATTGACAATTTTTTATACTATTATGTTATTAATGTATAGTTCATAATATTACACTGTATACAGAGAGTTATTATTTACTAGTTCGAAAATTAAACATGATCGCTAAATACCAGTGTACGAGTAAATTTATTGTATGCTTAATGCAGTATATTGGTACATAACTAGCGAATCGGGTCGGTTTCGCACGGATAGATCTGTAATAAAGAAACTAAATGTGAATGAAACACATATAAACCTTTATCATATAATGTTCTGAATAATATTGTAGACCGCATTAAAATTCACTTAGAAGCTAAGAAGTTATAAGCGAATAAACAGACCAACGCGAATTGCGTCATACTTTTATACTATTTATAATTAAAGAAGACGCTAAGATTGAAACTTCCTTACTACTATAGACAGCGTTAAATGATCACAAACAAGAACCTTGAACTAATTCGATATTTGACTTGCGAAATACACATTCACAGAATGGCTACTAAATTAGCATATTCTGTATGTACTGTTCGGTGGTTTGCACGCCACGTATCTACAACATTTATGATTCTGTCGTCAAACCGCACACAGATTACGTATCTAATCTAAATATAGAGTTCCATACACAGTATCGAAAACACCTAGAGATATTATTTTTTAGTATTATCAGATGATTTAACTTCATATAAATATAGTTAAATCCTAAGGTTCTCAGGTATTAAAGTGGTAATGTTGAACAAATATACATTACATTAAATAACATCTACATCTATTAACAATTTTAAATTGTATTTGTATCATCATATAAGTGAGAGAATTTCTTGAATGATAAATTTTTTTCATAAAAATATCATCTCTAATCACGCTGATGATCTCTAATCTACTATAGATCATTTCTATAGAAAACTGTTAAGAGGCTGTTAAATAGAAAGATATAGTATTAGCACATTATCATTTTAATTATTATTCGCACAACTCTGCATGCAAGTGAATAAGATGTTCAGTTATATTCATTAATTATGAAACAGACAGAAAGGGAAAATTGAAAAAATCTCAGAAATTATTAATAGAGACACTTATTATTACTTTCAATATCAATAACCTAGTAGATGACAAAGATGCGAAAAAGTTTGCTCATTCTTCTGTGATATATTTACACTAGCAGCGTCGGGCCGAGACAGTTAGATGTTAGATTTTTAATAACAAAATAGTAAAACGGCAGTTTTTGCCAGTATTTGAATCATTATTTATTTGAGTATAGTCTGTGTAATTAATTTTCAAATTGGCAAGCATTCACGTATGGTATTTTCAACTCTCAAAAGCATAAACACATCGTCAATGTATCGATTATCCAAAGCGAAGACCGAGCAGTACCAGTTCGATCACACATGAAAGTAGACAGAGTTTTGTTAGTTTAAATTATGCATTTCAGATCGTAATAGGCATCCGTTTTTAATCTGCCTTCTCTCCTTAACTTTTGTATGTTGTGTAATATCACAGTAACTCCACGGAAATAATTTGCTCGATTTAATCTTTTATGTGGTTATTTAATAGTCATGTTATTACGCTGCGCTCTATTTTCCGACCATGTTTTTAGGGTTCCGAATTTAAAGTTCACAACGGAACCCTATTAATGTGACTCTGCTGTCTGTTTTTCTGTCTGTGTGTCCGTATGTCACGGTTCTCTAGCTCATAGACGAAATTAGTTACAGAACTGAAATCTTAATATTTGGTGTGGAATGTTGAAGAACCCAAAGCGGAATATTGAATAAGAAATTTATTTAAATATTTTTTTAGGAGGGCAAAAAAAAGTAAAACTGTCTGCTTTTGTTACTATCTCAAAAACTAAACTAGTTAAGGATTTTGAATTTATATATATCATGTACATGTAGTGTATTAAAACAACTAATACAGAAAACATCGATTCATAATGTACTTTGTAAGGTGTGACAAAAACATACGATCATTTTGATATTGATAGTGATAAAATAAATATTGTATAGTTGATATAATGGTAACATATCTAGTTTAAAAAAGTTTATTAGTCATAAGTACGGAACAATTGTGGAGCGTGGCCCAAATCGCATTTGGCTAGTTTTTTGTAGTTACATCTATGGTGATTTTACTAACTAGCTTTTTTTCTATAAAGTTTCACTTTATATTACTATTATATTGCAAAGTAATATAATTATTTTAATCTACAGAATATTAGTAGCAAAAAAACTTGTTTTAACGGGCTGCAATCTGGCAAATTATAGACTAATAGATGTGATGTGAAACAAATTTGATAAAACCATAAAAACCTTCAGGATAGTGGGCATAACAACGGTCGTGATATTTATTATTTTTGCGAATCGGGAACATAATATGTTTATATTTAAGTATTATGCCGTAAGGTATTTCTAAGTTGCTTTTTCTTTTACAGGGACCAGCTTAACCAGCTCAGAAGACGATGATGGAAAACCGCATCCGACGTTTTTACACGAAAATATTCGTCAAGAAAACGTAAGACGTTTAAAACCCATTTTACAGGTTCATTACAAAAATAATTCATTATTATTCTACAAAACTACATGTATTTGTGCGTATTTAACGTATTTGATGTTTCTACGGTTTTGAAAAGTTCGCTAACCTGCACTAGAGAAGCGTGGCGAACTCTTCTCGAATCCAAAACAGCAATACAATTTTTTTAAAACATTGTTAGAATTTGTACAATGTTTTAGATACTATACAACAAGCAGGATAAATGCAGTAGAAATGAGAGCGTTAAGATGTATGATTGATGTGAAAATAACTAACAGGGTTCGAAATAATGTGATCAGAGAGCGTTGTGGCTTGAAAGACGATGTAGTGACACGAATTAAGAAAGGGATGCTGAGCTGGTTTGGATATGTGGAGAGGATGAATGAAAGTAGGTTGACGAAACAAATATATGAGGCGAGTGTAAATGGTAGAGTCGGGAGAGGAAGACCTAGGCGAACATTTCACGATCAAATCGGAGAAGTTCTGAAAAAAGGCCAGGTCAAGAGTTCTCTAAACCAACGAGCATGCATGCGATGATTGATGAAAATGGAAGAAGCGAAAGACGTATGTCAGGACCGTAGCAAGTGGAAGAAGATTGTTTCTGCCTACCCCGTTGGGAACACGGCGTGAATATATACATACATAACATACGCTCTTGGCCCAAAAAATTTGACTATTTAAAATTTCTTTACTTTTTGAACGTGAAACTTGAACGAAAAACTCGATGAGATTAAAATTCCAACCTCGAGTTTGACTGCAATTGTTAGCTGTGTGTTTTGCTTTTTCAATTGGAAGTGTTTAATATGAACTTGTTTATGTAGTATACCTGTTTTCACAATGAGTAATATTTATTGGTAATTAATATTGATTCCGATACTCCAATAATTGGTATCGACTAAACTTGAAAAGCGCAATTGATTACGGACAAATGCTTAAAAAGCCTGAAGAGATACAGTTTGCTTAAACATGGTTCCGCGGCGTCAAATTGGAAAAATATCGTAGACTTACGTACTCTTCTCTGTAACTGTACTTTGTCCTTGAAATCAAGCGCACTTTGATAACCGCCCATGAATATTTTAACGAGACAGCTCCAACTCAAAATGCCAGTATCCTACAAAAACGCAAAGACATTTTCCCTGATTCTATCAGATCAAAAGAATGAGTGATCTAAATCCAATGGATTACATGGTGGATGCAAGGACCACGCGCCAAAGAAATATTGATGAGCTAAAGGCTTCTCTTACACGGGAGTGGAAGAAAATATCTAATTGTATATAGGAAGTTAAGAAAATGTTTCTATGTGTATATATATGGGGCTTATGGTTATTTTGAAGTCAATTTAAATTCATTTGTAATTTCACATATTGTCGTCGTTATTTGGTCTAACCTGTAGTTTTTATACACTTTTATACTTTATACACAAGGTCCTAGCGACTGCATAATGTAATAAATCTACATATTATACTGAAACCTAAGACAATGACTGGTGAAGTCATACTGCAGATGTGGTGAAAACATTTGAAATACTCGAGTCGGACCGGCGAGCTGTATCTGAGAATATTAGCCTAAAACATTACATTAGTGCCAATTTAGTGTGGTGATGGATTAAAATCGGAGACCCAATTACTAGATGAAGCATTTAATCACTCATCGAGAACACTGCACAACTGAGGACTCATAGTCCTCACTCTTAAGTATATATGAAGACAACAAGTATATACTCGTTCCACCACAAATACGATCTCTACTTGTAACTTTCGCTTGTGGTTTTGTTCGCCTTGTAATTTCCTATTTGCAAAATCCTACTACACCGTTTTCCTGCGTCCGTGTATTTCAGTGTAAATTACTTTATGCTTTCACCAGAAACATATTATATGGATAAAACAAAACCTATATGAGAAACAACAAATTCTAAATATTATAATTCCTTTTCGTTATGGTTGTAACATTCTCTTGGTACCTTTTTTTAATGAATCTCGTTCGAGCTTAATGAACGAAAATATTTTAAACTTCCAACGGCTTGGTTTATCATTTATCACGTTCTCAGTGTTAGCATCATTATCAGTTTGTAAGCAGTCAACAGGGCTAGAAAAAACTGCTGTTAATGTAGAGTGTTTTGCCGTAATCCTCTCGATTTGTACGTGAAGGCTAACGTTTTCCATTTCTTAGAGGCTATTTCGCGTTACTAGACATAGCTACCAAATTTTGAGAAGGTTATATCGCCATCTGTTAGACGACATTACATTTTGTGTTATAAAAGTTGAATGATAAGTTGATTTTTGTTTTTTCGATTTCATTACATATATTTGATTCAATACAATGCATTGAATTTGCATACGTCGCAATCACGTGGAAAACTTATATATTATAACTAAATGTTAAATGTTGTGCGAGTACAGATTTAACACATTTTTTTAATATAATTTCTGTTTATACCATTGACTGAAACATTTACTAAACGATAATCCTCTTTTTAAAGGTAATACAGGAACAATGTCCAGCGCTGAAAGAGAGTGTGGCTGACATTGATACAGTTTCGATTTTCCCGGCATTCGATTTTCAGGTGAGTTTGTATCTATTGAAAGTCATAAATTAATAAGCATAAAAAAATTAGGAAGTATTAGTTAAAACACGCTATTATCTCTGATTTTCTGTCAAACGTAACGTTTTAACTTTTTTACTAACGATATTTATTGTGTGCATTGGCATTGTTTGTCAATTGCAAGTGCGCTTTGAATGTACTATTACTGTGATTTTTGATGAATTTACAATACTAATCATTTCTCTTTTATATTTCAACTATTGTTGCGTGTGAATAATTTGGAAAGTATTAAATAATGGAAAACCTAACGTGTACTTTATTCGTACTGTAAAAAAATATCTCATCGTATAACTTATTATCTACTTGAAAATAGATGTGATATCATTAACTAATTACTTCGCACCGGAAAATTACTTTGAAAATCCATCCGAATTTGCCGGAACTAAATCCTAGAGACTGGCAATTGTATAATGTAATAAATGTAATAATAAGTAGCGTGTGTCAAAGGCAGCCAATGTACGCACGGAAACGAGTTGTACGTTTTTTGTTGATTTCGTTCGATACGTAGCAATTTCAAAATATGAAATTTATCTCTATATACATGAAGCGCGATAGAGACTTGACATTTACAGGAGCCGTATGTTTAGACGATCTGCCTCCGAATCAGCAGACCCGAAGTTCGTTCCTCGATGTAAAGAGCTCGTGCCAATAAGTTTTTCGTATCATGTACGAATATTATCGTTGACCTAAGCACTAAGACAACCTTTAAGCCTTTGTCAGGCTTTGTCGGGCTAGCATGTACATAATAAGTATAATATGTAATGCAGTGAACATAAACTGTGTGTAATATATTTTTAACTACAATTAAAAAAAATATGAATATACATGTTTGTCTTGTGATGTGATGTATCGGCACAGTTAACCAACAAATCACCTGTGGTACCAACATATAACCCAGTTGCATAAGCAAAAGGATGCTTCATTTTCAGTATAGGTGGTTACTGTTTTTCATCAAGCTATTCAAGTCTACCACTGAAGATAAACCTCACCAATAGAGCGCCAGCTAAAGCCATTATGCATTTCTAGAAAGGTTTGCCCATACTCACCGTGCTGGGCAAGCTGGTTGCTGTGCGTAGTACCCGCTGACGCCCTCGCATTAGTGATGCGGCTCCCAATCACCAGTTTGTACGATTTAGGTTCGGAAAATTCGGATGGATTTTCCGGTATCATTCGTTAGCCTGGGCCTCGTTTCTTAACTAGCAGGGAGTGCCACGTGCAGGTGAAGTTGGCATCTTGAGAAGATACGATATATAAGATATATATAGAAATACATTCCAAAATCAAGAAAAACTATTCTTCAATAACTATAACCAAGATCAGAATATTTACAATACCTACAATAAGTTATTATTAACATCTTTATAACATAGAAGTGGAAGTGCTACTTTCAACTTTATACCGATATCGATAAAGGTATATAATAAAATGTACCGATCCACTATCGAGTATTATTCCTTTATTCATGATTGAATTAAACACTTAAGTTACAGGTCATCATAAATGTTCAAAGTAATTGTCCGGTGCGAAGTAATTGGTTAATGTTATCACATCTATTTTCAAGTAGATAAAATAAAAATTTACATTGAGTACATGTGACAGAAGAACTTCTGGTTACTTAAATATACCAGCTAGTACTACTATAGTAGATAAACAAATAATTAATTAGACATTAAATATAACGCACTTCCAATGCAATATACAATATACTAACAGCTAACTAAAAGTTGCACGAAAACTTTGCACTTAAATTCGATCTCAAAATTTTACTCTCATTGGGCCCAAAGAAGTTTCACTTCAAAAAAAGGTTAGTTGTGTCTAACCTAAAGAGAGTAACTTTTATACAAAGAAATAAAATGGTGTTTTGCATTATTATAAATAAAAAGACGCATAAGTATATTTAATTGTGGCGTTACTAAGGTAAAGGTACGACCGTTGTGAAGAGATGACTTTTTAGCTCAATATTGAGATAAATCGAGAGATGAAAAAGGCAGAAGTGCTTTTTACACGACGCAATTTTCTTTAGCCTATGCCAACAAAAGTTAAAGATTTTGTGTTACTATGGAATTTTGCTATTTCATTACATTTTAAGAAGTAATAACACAATAAGAAGTAATAATACCCTAGTAACGAATATTTTTTATGACATTAAAGAAAGGAAATATTCCATTTATTTAAAAATTAATAAAATATGTATTTATATATAATCAAGTTCTTAAAATTGTAGGGTATAGTCTAATACAAATAAAGACATAAATAAGATGTGAATACTAATTACAACTTTTTCTAATGATAGCAAGTGATGAAAAATTTATAATACTAGAAAAAATCTCCGGGGGGTCCCGACAGTGTTTTAATACTTTGTCGGGACGCTCTTGCTTATGACGGCAGAATGTAAGATGTAGTCGAAAATTGAGTTGTACACGTAATATGCACAAGTTATATTATATCGGTGTGAAGCCGGCGTGTTTCGCTTGTGTTGTACAAGCGAATCACTCACTACAGAATACACGAATATATATATTTCTACAGTGATTAGGAGTACGCGAGAATGTTTCTATGAATGGGTTATTATGAAACATGCGAATTGTACAATACTTGTTTATATGTAGTAAAAGGAGGATTTGCACTGAAATCGGCAGTATTTTTTTTTTAAATATTTCCACGATTACTCGAGTTTTGCATGCTTTTTCACTTGGATGATGCTTTTTTCGAAAAGATGTTCTTACAATAATGTCCCATTTCATAATAATTTAATAATGGGCTTTCCAAAAAAGAATTTTAGAGATAGTGCGCGGCAATCAAATTTTATTTTGAACTTGATTCCCTCAACTAATGGTATATTTAAAGGAGAGTATAAAGTTCTTTCATTTTCTTTCGTTTTCGAGGAGGTAAAAGTTTTGATACCATTGCCCGTATAAAATGATAAGTACATTTTTACTTATTTTGAGCGATGCAGGATGCCGTACTGAATATAATATGATTATAGTTATGCGACTGTTTCGAATATGGAGCACTTTCCACACATATACGTTCTACGATGACGTGCGCTAGCCGTTGCCACACATTCAATATCAGCCACAAACAACATTTCTATAGTGCTCATTAGAGAATACTTACAGTGCTCTATCGTCCACGAGAGATGAACTTCACGCTAACATTGATCTTAGGTAACATCAATTCATCAATCAAACTGCCCCTATCGTCGTGCGTACTAAATGGTGAACTTATTTACAATGATCGACTACATGTAAGGGCCCATTTATTATAACCAAGTGGACTGATGTTTTGCATACTCAAACAATTCATAGTTTCGGTTAACAGCTTTCCGGATGGTGACGCCATAAGAGAATTTGTAATCCCATGTCCCTCCCGCGGGTATCGAAAAAGTCGACGAAGGGAATATGGATGAACAGTTTCCCAAAAAATTTAAATGATAAAACTTCAGCTGATGATCCGCCTGATTAGCGTAGAAACTGCAGCATCCTCCAAATGGGAGGTACAAGAACACACAACAGACTCCGTCGTGGAGACTTTCCTAGTTTACTAACAATATCATTTCAATTGTTCGATTATATTAGATAACTGGCATAACTTCCAATTCAAACAGATCGCTCTTACGATTACCACCAGAATTACTCTATAGTACCGCTAGCTATGTACCAAATTTCAAGGTAATGATAATTTTATATAAATACTTATGATAGTATAAAATACAGGTATTATAATAGAATACGGCGGTATCACAAAAGCAATATTTCAGTCATGAAATGTCCAAAAAAAATGTTGCGCATGTTTTGGATTATTAAAGGTTGGAATTGAAACCAGGACACTACAGAGTCATGTATGTGTCATCGTAATCGTTAAGTATTAGAAGAATATTGATGTAATCAACGAAGACTTGATATTTAACAATTTTAATACTGCTTTGAAATTTATGTGGTAAATAAATAAATTAATTTTACTGCAATAGTTATGAGGTAATTCGATACACATTTGCTTAAAAGTTAGCATTTTTATAAATAACCAGGAATTAGTGATTCATAGATGTAATTTCTTTTTCTACTTATTTTACAGCCAAGCTGGCTCCGAACAAAAGAGTTTTGGGACAGATCTTTTGAGGAACGTTACGAGAAGATTCGCAACGATAGTCGTCGGCCTACTTTAAAGGTAATAAAAACAGTATTTTTATTTCCTTTATTTATAACACATTGTATTTAAAGATCTTTTATGTGATTGCAATGTTTTTTGTTTTGTAGAACTAAAACTTATTATATTCTTTTAATCTACGAATATTTATGAGTAACCGACAGCGCTGCGGGCTACTCTTGCGTTAAACTTAAAGATTTTTTTTATTTTATTAAATATAAAATCCTGTTTAATATTACAAATGTGAAATTTAAAATGTTTATCATGCAATCACGCCTAAAGTTCTGAACGGCTTTAAATGAAATTTAGTCGAGAGATTAATAGAACCATAGAACAAGACAGGATGCTTTTTCTTGATCACGAGTTATATGAATGTGTCGTGGCAGCTTTAAGTTATATGCTTCTCAAGGGACCTGCATTCACCCACACTCGATCAGTATAGTAGATTGTTTTCAATTAAAATCAAAAGTCACTAAAGCTGGTGTCGTTACTGAGCATACGACTGAATGAGGGGAACGAGTGTAGTGCATTGATTAGTGCTTTTCTATACAAACTTTTGTATGACATTTCATCAAGAGTAGGTGTTGCACTTACTATTGGATGGACGACTTGTTCCACTTCTTTCATTTCATAAAATAATATGTGAAAATTTTATAGGTAATTGTAGTTCCCCATTCGCACAACGATCCTGGCTGGTTGAAGACATTTGAACAATACTTCGAATGGAAAACGAAGAACATCATAAATAACATGGTGCAAAAGCTTAATCAGCATCCGAACATGACGTTCATTTGGACTGAGATATCATTTCTTAACGCTTGGTGGGAGACTTCACATCCAGTTAAACAAAAGGTAAAATCCAAGATAAGAGTCTTATTCGCACACACTTACCAGCACGAGTAGAAACGCATACGATTGTTACTATACGTATTCCAACCCATTAGTAAATAATAAGAATAGAGTAATCAGTAAGTAATATGTTTTACAGGCACTGAAAAAACTGATAAAGGAAGGACGGCTCGAGATCACGTCTGGCGGATGGGTTATGCCTGATGAAGCCTGCACTCATATATATGCGCTAATTGATCAGTTCATTGAAGGTAACGTATCTTTAACATATAAAATCCATAATTTAAATCACTGAGGCGAAATAAAATTCATACACAATTTAATTCGGAAAACATATTTAAGTTATAATTATTTATTGACTAGTAAAATTTACATACTTAATTTGGCACCCAAAGTAATCTCTCTAGTTTGTAGTTACCGTGAACGTAAAGTTTATTTCAATATAATTATCGAGCTCATCTAAGTTTGACGTAGACTATTACAAGGTAACAACACCTAACATAACCAATCTATACTTGAAAAGTTTCATAAGTACTTTAAAACTTTCTCAGTTAACATTATTTTTATCTACAGTGTCTAAGAAAACAGTGTTCAAACAATATGAATACTTTTTCATATAAATTCCCGATACAATTCACAAGAAAATAAATTCCTTATTTTTAGGTCATCATTGGGTTAAAACGAATCTCGGAATTACACCTAAAATTGGCTGGTCCATAGATCCTTTCGGGCATGGACCGACGGTGCCTTATTTGCTCGATAAAAGCGGCCTCGAGGGAACAATCATCCAACGAATACACTACGCGTGGAAACAATGGCTTGCTGAGCGACAAATTGAAGAGTTCTATTGGATACCAGGTTGGGCCAGCAAAAAGCCGTCATTGATAGTTCATAACCAACCTTTCGACATCTATTCTATCAAAAGCACTTGCGGCCCCCATCCATCCATATGCCTTAGCTACGATTTTAGGAAAATTCCCGGCGAGTATTCAGAATACACAGCAAAGCATGAAGAAATAACTGATCAAAACCTACACAGCAAATCTAAAACATTGATAGAAGAGTACGAACGAATCGGTTCCTTGACTCCCCACAACGTAGTGCTGGTGCCTCTCGGCGATGACTTCAGATACGAATACGACGTGGAATTCGATGCCCAATATATCAATTACATGAAAATGTTTAAATACATTAACAGCCATAAGGAATTGTTCAATGCTGACGTTCGATTCGGGACCCCGCTTGATTATTTCAATTTGATGAAGCAAAGGAATAAGGGTATACCTACACTGAAGGGCGATTTCTTTGTTTATTCGGACATATTCAGCGAAGGTAAACCTGCATATTGGTCAGGATATTACACCACAAGGCCTTACCTCAAGATTCTCGCTCGCCAGTTCGAACATCAGCTAAGGACGTCAGAAATCATTTTTACTCTTGTTTCCAATTATATAAAACAGTTCAACCATCATAGGCTCGTTGCTTCAGAAAAAAGATTGGAAAAATATTACGAACAGTTGATCAATGCCAGGAGAAATTTGGGACTTTTCCAGCATCATGATGCCATTACAGGGACCTCCAAAGCTAACGTCATGTACGATTACGGCACGAAACTATTTACCAGTTTATACCATTGCATTCGTTTGCAGGAGTCTGCGCTCACCACAATAATGCTACCGGATGAGAACTTACATTCTCAAAGTATTTTGCAAAGCGAAGTCGAATGGGAAACATATGGAGCGCCAGTGAAAAAACTTCAAGTTTCCTTGATTGATAGAAAAAAGGTCGTACTATTCAATCCTCTAGCGGAACAGAGAACGGAGGTAATTACTATTAGATCGAATACGACAAACATACGCATTTACGACAGTAGGATTAAAAAACATGTGCAATATCAAATAGCTCCTAATATTGATATCCATGACGATGGTAAACGCGTGATCAGTAGTACTAATTTTGACGTTGTATTCGTTGCTACTTTGCCGGCATTGACCTCCGTGACTTACAAACTAGAAGAACACACGAACACTTCACATCACTGCATTGTCTTTTGCAATAATTGCCACGACAACCAAAATGCTAAAACCCCACATTTTGTCACAAAGAAAATGATGCCCGGTGACATTCAACTTGAGAATTCTGTTTTAAAATTGCTCATTAATAGAAATAGTGGATTTTTGAAGCAAGTTTACAGAAAAGACGTAAGAAAAAAAAACGTTATGGACATTCAATTCGGAGCATACCAGAGTGCGCAAAGGCACTCGGGGGCCTATCTCTTCATGCCAGATTACGACGCTCCTGAAAAAAACGTCCTAAATTCTTACTCCAACTGGAACAGTCTTCAAGATGATAACATAATTATTGTATCAGGTCCGGTTTCAACGGAAATCACGACTCTTTACATGCCATTTTTAGTGCATACGATTAGGATATACAATGTTGAGGACCCAGCACTTTTGCATGGTATACTAGTTGAAAACATTGTTGATTTTGAAAACCCTCCCAAGAACAGAGAGACTGAGCTATTTATGCGAATTCAAACAGATATACAGAATGGTGAACCGCCAGAGTTTTATACGGATCAGAACGGGTTTCAATATCAGAAAAGAGTTAAAATTGAAAAGCTAGGTATCGAGGCTAACTATTATCCTATAACAACTATGGCTTGGATACAGGACGAAGATACGCGGTTGACTTTAATAACAAATCACGCGCAAGGGGCGGCAGCTTTCGAACCCGGCCGCCTTGAAGTTATGCTCGATCGACGAACCCTATATGACGACTTTCGGGGTATTGGCGAAGGTGTAGTCGATAATAAACCAACAATTTTCCAGAACTGGCTTCTTCTAGAACCTACAAATTCTGAAAGGCCAAAGAGAGATACCAGTGAGGCCTTCCAAAATGTAAATGAAAGACATTTTCGACCTAATGAGAAAACTACAGATTACCAGTTACCATCTCAGACAGCTGACTATTTGAGCCGAACACTTAATTATCCAGTGAATATTTATCTGCTCGACACGAGTGAGGTGGGCGATATACAAATAAAGAATTATCAGACTTTCGTCCAAAACTTCCCACCGGGCATTCATTTAGTGACTTTGCGTACCATAACCGATGATATTCTGGAACAGTTCCCTAGTTCATCGTGCTATATGGTGCTCCAAAGATCGGCGTATAGCTGTTCAGTTGGATCTCAGTCTCAAAAATCTACGTCGTTCACAGCTAAAACTAGATTCAATGGACTCAGAATCAGTAATATAACTTCGGTTAGTTTAACAGGATTAAAAACATACAAGTTCTTGTCGGGATTGGAAGACATCAAATTAGACCCAATAGAAGTAAAAACATACAAGGTCAGATTTTGAAGACTGTTTTAGGCTGAAATTATTAGTAAAGTAAAAAATACACGCTTGCTGAATAGCCAGACCTTAGTTGCAATATTTATCGTAATATGCTTCGACATATCGCCTAGATCCGTTGCTGGAAGGAGATGTTATATTATAGTTATTGGTGTCTGTGCGTATTATACTTGAATATACACATAAATATAATGTTCAACCTCTTTTCACGTGTACACAATTGTATTGACTTTAGATAAGAACTTTTAATAATAAATTAATTATTTATTTAGAATTCAACTTGCTGAGAACTACATGTCATTTGTGAATCATCTAGCAATACTAGATAAATCTACCTCAGGACCAAATGATATACCTTTCTGAATCAATATGATTCTGTAAGAAATTAATTACTATATATTAATCTACTAATAAAATTTATTTTAAAACATACTGTCCCCTTTTGTTACTAGTCTTGATAACTATATCTGCGATAAAAAAAAGTATGTAACAAAACTCAAAGTTGCCGAACATAGTTATCGCCAAATATTGTAAATACATATCTTGCCATGACTTTTAAAACTCCTAAACTTGAATCTATGTTGAACTCAACTTTTAAATAATTTATAATGTTATAAAATACATATTTTAATAAGATTTCGAAAATTAAGAAAGCCCATTGCCATTTGATAACTATTTTATTTAGCTTCAGATCTCTTTTATTATAGAAGCCTATATTATCTATTTTCTTGCTGTGATAGATTACGTGACATAATAATGAAATTAATATTAGTGTTTACGGTATACAACTTGAATTTGTTTGTTCCTTGTAAGATGTTGTTTTATACGTGGTAGAACCAAGCCGGGCTTTTGCTACTGCTCGAATGGACCGGCTCAACAGGGGTAGTACCTCCTTATCCTTAAAGGCCGACAACGCATCTGCAGCTCCTCTGATGTTGCAGATGTACGTGGGCATTGGTAATAACTTACCATTAGATCATCCCCTTGTCCTTTTCCCATAAAAAGAAAGATTACCTTTCCAAGAAAAAGAGTTTGAAAATGAATATTACTAGTTTCTAGAAAATGTAACTTTATAGACGTAAAGTATCACTTCTTAGTGGTAAAATAATATCACAAAAACAATGTATTTGTACATGTAACTAAGATATGATTCGGCTTTGTTTATAAAGCTTAAGGGCCAACAACCAAATACAGTCTTGTGTTTTCCTTACTAACTTTTTATAATTCGAATTTTATCTAATCTAAAATCTAAAGGAATTTTAGTTCGAACCATCCTTAACAGCCTGTAAATAGTCCATTGTAGGACATAGACCTCCGATAAAGAGGACGATTTGCCATAAGCGCCACGCTCGACAAGCAGATTGACGATCGCAGTACCTACCACGCCCCTTAGGGTCCGGATGCCCGTCATCCGTTTGCTTAATTTTGGTTTGGTATTTTTCAAGATGGATGGATGACCTATGTGATCATCTGTCGGTAGATATTACTATTTTCAAGGCTCTTATATTCTTCCCTTATTCGCCTCTTACGAAATCGACAAGAAGAAAGGGGGTGGCCGATTCTTTCGCCGATACCACACGGAAATTTTCTTACACTACCTTATTGTGCAAAAATTTGCTCCATATGCCTGAAAAATACTTACAGTAAAGCGTTAGAAGGGATCGACTTTAGAAAAATAACACTTATTATTCTAAGGGAGACGACAATATAAAAGTCTAAAGTTAAACGTTGAGATTTTCTGCACATTGTGCTTACATCGTGAGGTCTGCTAAAGTATTGTTAGTAAAATGCCAATAATTTGTTTTAATATTGCGTAAACTCGCTTTGGACATGACCATACGGAAGAATACAGGTTAATAAACAAATGATACAAAAGTAACTAGAGGGTAAAATTTATTACATTAGTTCCGTCCACATTACACAGAACTAATGGTGACAAACGTGGCACTTAAGCTTTATTATTTATTTTAATGAATATAAATTTTTCTACATAATTGTAATCACAAATATTTAAATTTATCTTACAAAATTAAGAATAATATGTTATTCAACAAAACAATGAAAGAGGTCAGTCAATATTTCAACTGTATTTTTATTATATAAGCTATTGTTTATATTTTCTTTTAGTTAGTGATGCTTGGTTGTGTTTGTTTAATGTTTCGTTAACTTTTTATTTTATTTACATTTATAAACTTTTTAAGTGGGGCGGATATTAATATGGGAAGCCACCGCCGCATGTGCCTTATGCTGTATCACATATTACATACAAGGTTATTTCAAAATTACCTGCACCTTTTTAGGTCCGAATTAAAAATGTTTAAAATTATGAAATTTGACTGCGACAAAAATCACAACCGTCATCTTTCAAGGCGCCAAAGGCAAATAATATTGTACTTTCTTGACAGAACCATTCTCATAAACATTAATTAAAATCTTAGAGGGCCGTCCCCCTATTATAAAAATATATTGGTAAAAAAATCATAATACCTCCTGACTGCTCACAAAATCTCCAGATACAAAAATACCGATGATCTTAAGTAGGTATGGTGGGTGTACAGAGGTTTTATAAATCATCACATGACTGGTATTTAAAGGGCCTTAATTAATAATATTATAAGTAAAAATGTGTAGATAGGTTACCTAGATGACACTGGACCTTCACAAGTAGCACAATAACGCACACATAAATAACATAATATTTTAGGACGGCAATTTCAATTATCGGGAGCAAAAAAGAGAGAAGTTTATGTAAGTGTGGTAATGATGTCTATCTCTGTTGCACTCGATCATGGGGTATTTTTTGTTACCTGACATTTTCTCACGCAATGTTTTTGCAATGTTTGATTTGTAAAATATATAAAATTTAAATTAAATAAAAATTATATAAATTTTATGGAAATTATACTTTCGAATGAAATAGATTGATTACTTGACTTTTACAACTTTTGCTTCTATAGTTAGTGCAATATTTCATAACATACGACAGCAGCTTCGGTTGTTATGGGACATATCGAACACTCGGTTGACGGTGAGATCAGGATGAGCTAATAAGCTAAGTTATAACGTGCCACTCACGGAGCGCTTGTAACCCATCTACACCTTTGTACTTATAATATCATTGGACTAAACCAAACAAAATTTAAATTTCTGTAAGTGATACTTCAGCTAGTTAGGAATATAATTATTTAAACCTTTTAACAAGTTTTACGTGAATCTCATTCGTTAATCATTTAAAAGCAAAATTTAGATGCCCTTTGTACCTTCTTTGGTTTTTCAAACTTGTTTTTCATAGCAGGTGTTATTGAAACGTCTGAATACTGTCAAAAATGCCGATTGTTCAAATGTACCAATGTATAACAATAATGTAATTTTATGAAAGATATGTACGACAATGGTACATGCAGTGTAGGAGGCGCAGGGTTATAAAAAACACATATTTAAAATTAAAATCAACAACAGGGTCCTAATTTACAATTTTTTTTACCAAATAAATATTTAGATCACCTTAACATTAAATTATTAATAGGTTTTCTTTTTTGCCACTGGATATTCACGACACAATAAATTTTTTTTATAAAAAAGTTAGTTGTAAATATATTTAAATAGGACATTTAATCTCATTTAGATCAAAATTTCTTAATATTAATGTGTGTTATTTAGTACAATATTATATAAGTAGCCATGCATATGCTATGCTTTTGTAGTAAGTATTTGCATTTTTTGAATGTTAAACAACACAATAAATACAATATTTCATAAGATGACTATAATAAATCACAATACTTACATTACATAAATATAGAGCACATTATGCTAAAGTGTCTGTCTGTCTATCTCCTGATTAATTGATGGAATATATACAATGTGTGATTATTACATGAAGATTTGTTGGTATTGCCATAAGAACAACGAATAATACAAGTATGGAATGTAAAATTCGTGTGTGTGTGCCACTTTAATCACTTTATAGTTTTAATAATGATGAAATTCATTATGTCACTTACAGAAAATTATGTTTTTAAATCAATACGTATAAACAAAAATAATGACTATAAAATACATATTGTATGTATAAAATATTTGTGATTTTCAAATGATTCATTTCTAAAGCCAATCTATTGGCAATATCACACAAAACCAAAACTATTCATAATCTATATATTAATCTAAGGGAGTGCGTGAGCGAGCCGACTCAAGCCCGAGACTTATCTTGACCATGAATGAGTCTGGCTCGAGTTTCTTTTCTATACTTATATTATTGGTTATTCTTTTGGTATTGCTTTGTTTTCTGTTGTTCTTATTGTAATAATTATTTTTGAGCCATTTAATATGAACATATTAATTGCATTGGTATTTTGACAACATATTGTGTATATTAAGCTAAATTATGTTGTCTTTTAATGGTTGTATTTGTTATAATTTAGTTATTTAATCGTAAAATAAAAAAAATACAATTTTTTGTTCACGATGGTGTAGTAGATTGAAATAAAATCATGTAATACATATGAATGAGTTTTATTTTATTACTATAAATCATACTTTCCAAATGAAATGTTATGTTGAAATTTTTTCCAACGTTCGTAAATACAGACTTTGTTTTTGATGATTTTAATCGAGAATTATTAGTAAAAGTTAAGTAGTAAGTAAAAAATATTTAATTACAAATAATGTTTATAACAATTGATCTTCAGTGGTATAAATGTCATTTCTTCTTTATTCTACTCGCGATCCACTCTAAGCCCAGGTGTAACCTGTAAACATGAAAAAAAAATAGTAAAAAAATATCTGAAACCTCAAAAATATTGTTAAATATTCAATAATAATTAATATATTAATTTAAGAAAATCATGTGTCCACACAGAATTTAACACTATAAAATAAAGTGTACATACACAGATTTTTGCATAAAAATCGCAAAAAAAAATATTTGTTAAAAGAAATTAGATTACGTATTTATATTAGATAATAAAATTTAAAAAATAATACTTCAAAAAAGAACATTTATATGCAAATTGCACAAAGAACTCTTTTTAAAAATGTGCATACTCAGTTCGCGTTCGCTCGCCGGACCACTTAGACATGATTAAGATTACATTGTTTGTAACGTTCGCGTTATAGTTTCAGGTGGCGCGCCATCGTGTTTTAGACGAATCTCAAGTCAATTGGCACTACTTAATTTCTTTAGCCCGCCATTGCTTTGAAAATACAAGTGCCACGGACGTGAGTGATATGTCATTCGAAAGGGTAACCTTAAATATACTGTGACCGTTTTCAAAATAGCTGCCCATTGAATTCATGAAATAGCGTCTTCCCGCGAAAGAAGAGCAAGGATACGAATTGAAATCCGCCACAAAACTGACCACAGCCGTTAACTCAAAGCGTGGTAGAGCCAAACGGCGGCTTTTACTATTGCCCGAATGGGCCGGCTCGACCGCGTTGGTTGCGCAGAATACCGATGTGAAGTAGAAGCATCTTGTGCTTCTGCGTTTTGTTCGGTGAATGAGGTAACTGGAGGCCCACTCCATCTACCCATCCTCCTCTTTATCCTCCCTCCCATTTCCCAAACACCCTTGAAGGCCGGCAACGCACCTGCAGCACTTGTGGTGTAGCAGATGTACGTGGGCGACGGAAATCACTTCCCATCAGCTGATCCGCTTGCTCGTCTGCCGCCATTTCCATAATCCAATCCAATTCCAAAATTAACAGAATCGGACCCCAAGGAAAGAAATAATAGGGTTCCGAATACTAGAGCGTGCAAAATGAAAACTGCAGACCTGCAGCCGATCTCCGCAGCTGGATACCCATCAAAACGATCGAGAATATCGAAAATGTATTTGAGAAATCAAGTCAAAGCTGACATGACCACTGTTGACCTGTGGAACCCACCACAGGACCCACAATACTGTTACTAAAGCGACCAGCACCGTCGTCGCACTACTCTGTCCCAGAGGTATATCGGTCCTTTTGAACGCTACGCCATAGACGTCGTATATGTGTAGGCCTTTTCCTTGACCCCTCCGTAAAAGTTCGTAACAATCGTCTCGAAAAATAACGAAGGGTTCATAAATTTTGATTAAAGATATTTGACTTTTAAATTAATATTCATAAAGAATAATAAAATCACATTTATTACAATTATCGTTACTACCCCTAACACGAATCCGAAGTACGTGCCAGCCGTACAGCCGTACAGTGCCAGGCCAATGCCGGTTTTGCCAACAGCAGGTTATACACATACAGGTGACACAAAACATAGTAGTGTTGAGCATGTGGTGACTCTGATCATTTTGTTTTTGTTTTAATACATGGCTTTATGTTGATTATTCTGTAATTTGGTATTATTGAATTAGTCAATGAATTACTTGAATAAATTTATAATATTTCTGTATAGTTCCGTTATTGAAAAGAATATTTACAATAATAGAGTATTTAATCGATATATTTTTGAAATACTAACGATCTATTGTTATGATTTTTTACGGCGGCGTCAAGAGACATGCTTCGCATAAGCGGCATCCATAGCGTTCAAAAGGATCAATTAAACATTTCGTTACTTTGCAAACACAATTGGTCTAGTGTCGACCACAACCGATACAGGTTAGTACGGAGTTTGAACAGATTGTACAAATTAAACTATTATTTACGAATTTTATCCCGTTTATGTTTAGTTTTTTTGTCCTCTTCCAGTCGATGTACTCTTCCAGGCCCGGCTGATCACGGGAGACTGGTGGTAAACGTCCTGATGTCACTAGTTAACTCAGACTCAACACAACAGATTATTCATTTTGTTCCGATCTACGTAGAAAGGGCTCACAGTATATTTGTAGGTGGTTGTGCAGTGGTATGCTTGGTTATAGATTTAAATTTTAAGTATTATAGGAACCTAAGCCTGTAGCACCCCGCCATCCGGTCAGCAAAAACTAAAATAAATAATAGTTTAATTTGAACAATCTGTTTAAACTCCGTACTCCGTTTAATGCTTATATTTCATTTAAATGGTTGGCTCTGTTTATACTTGGTAGCTTACATTAGTTTCGCAAAAACATAGTTCTTATTTTTTGTTATCCTGCAGGATTTCATTATTAGAAAGTCACTCTGCATCGTAATCAGAAAGGATTTGGTTGAATTCGTTATTAGTCCATGATGATAATAAATTTGTGTAAAGCTTACCCTTCCCCAGTTAGTGCACAACATGCTTGTATGTGCCAAGGATGGTGTTTGATGGATGTTAAATCAAGTTGTTCCGATATTTCTGCGGCTGTCATTGATCCTTTTACATCCTGAAACAAATAATTGATAGTAGATTTATTGGTAAAGTATCTGTCTATCTCCTGATTAATTAATGGAAAATATACAATGTGTGAATTTTACATGAAGATTTTAGGTGTTGATATTGCCATAAGAACAACCAATAATACAAGTATGGAATGCAAATTCCTTTGTGCGTGCTACCTAAACAACTGATTGATTTCTCCTCTCAGTCTGCATCGCCCCACTGTCGCCCATCCTGTGCCTCCAGGATTACGTTATCGATTGCCTCAGGAGTGTGTAAAAACACTTATTAAAAAAAAAATTGATTCACTGAAAAATCATACTACGTGCCAGTTTTATAAAATACAAAAGCAAAGTGTAACTGCATTATTATACTTAGTTTAATTATTGAAAACGTTTGTACGACTGCAGTAACGTAGGGCGTACTCGGGAGACCATTGAAATTTAATAAAAGTAAAAAAATAGACAAAAAAGTTATAGTATACAGTATGAAAATCTTTTTTACAAGTGAATTTGGGATAGTTGACGAAGTTTTAAAAATATTACGTAAATATTTTTTAAGAATAAATTAAGATCGAGCTTATAGCAAGATTATCTACCCCATAGGAACAACGAGTTGGACAGCTACTGGCTCACGAATAAAAATCTCAGTTCTTACGGCATCTCAGAAAATTACCGAATGTCTAACCACATCCAGGCTATCATCTCAACGAATACAGGTACAAATTTGGACGCCGTGGCACAAATGGCCGACAAGGTCAATTTCCTACCGCAACCTCCCGATGTGGCTTCAAAATCACGACTGTAGCGCCATCTAAGTTTGAAGATTTAAGACGTCGCTCTTGGTATTACCGGTATTGCCGGTTTGGAAACTCCGCTGAAAAGTACATATCACCATGCTAGTTGCCATCCGAGAAAAGCCAAAAGCATCCAGTAAACCAGATCTGTTATGTGCTTACAATCATAATACCCAAAACTGCGATCAAAAGTCTGTTTGGTCTGTATTAGTTGCCTTGTATGAGCTTTCGATTATGTAACGCTGCACAAACGTTCCAGCGTTTTATAGACGAAGTATTAGGAGGTTGTGATTTTGACCCAGAAGCTGAATAATGCTCAAAGTAAGTACAGCCCGTACGATAGAGAACCGTTAGCAATATATAAGGGCATAAAGTATTTTAGGTATAATTATGATCAGCACCGGATCAAAATTGTACTACGATGGTCTCCACGGTTATATTTACCTCTGAATTTACGTCGCCAAGCTTTCGAAGCGATTCATGGCTTAAGCCACCTAATCGCTAGAGTCCTGATTAAATGGATGACATCAAGATACGTACGCCCTAACATACGGAAAGACTGCCGACATTGGACATATACCTGTATTGATTGCCTACGATCAAAGATATTAAGACATACTCTATATCCTGTACATTTATTTGGATCTTTATCTATCTCCAACGGATATAGGTCTTGCCTCACTATGCACGACCGGTTTACACGATGGCCTGAAGTGATATACCTAGAAAATATAAAAGGCAAAGCTTTTGTGGCTCGTGATTTGGTTGCACACTAGACTTCACTACCAATTTCACTAACGCTGCAACAGTAAACGAACTTGAGGAGCGTTTTCACCGGCAACTTAAAGCCACCATGTGCCACAATAGGCAGAGCTGCAATGGGGTGAGACATTAGATTTTTCTTGGAGTCTGGAATTTCCAATCCACTGCCAAAGAAATCACAAACTACGGCGATTTTTTTCTTCATAACTTAAACATGACGTCAGTTACACGCCATGTTACAACGAATTTTTTTAAACTCAGAGATTACGACACTCCGAAAATAGCTTTAGAGCCATCATACGATGGACCTTTAAAAGTGGAAGAACGTGGTGACAAAACATTTACAATTTTTATATGCGCCTTGCATGTCTTCCTGTACAGATGTTTATACTTTCATAGTTTTCACTATCGGATAGTTATAGACAATATTTTTTAGTTCGTTCCACTTGACTATCCACCACAGATCGTTCGTTTTACGGTAAAGCTACAAAGGGTTTAGAACTGTTCGAGGTATTTAATCGGTGCGTGAGGAAAAAATCCACCAGTAGGATTACCTAATTGTCCTAGTCACGTTCAGTGCAGCTATTGTGAAAAAGGGCTTAGCGTAGCTAGGTAGCTATAGTTTGTACAAAAAAACGAGCGAGGGATGTGAGCTAGAGACGGGAGTGCCGACGGGAGGCGTGCGAGGCGTGAGGCTAAGCGAGCTACTAACTATTAGACTGCCAGTCAATAGACTGTGTATATTTGAGGTAGACGTGTATATGAAAAATAGGCATAATTCAATAGAAATGCACGTTGAAGAAATGAAGGCAGAAGTTACAAGATTTCCACTTTATATTCGTGTCATAAAAGCACAGATTCTGGATACGCTCTGCACCGCTCAGCTTCCTCGGACAGCTATGGAGGAAAGAGTCACTACAATAAGAGGGCAAAAGATGGGTAAAGGCCTACTATCAATATTTGACTATTTAAGATAACCGATGAGAGTCCGCCACAGTGCTCCTCTGCAGTTAGGCGGGTAATACTAAAAAAACAAGTAAAAAAAATACTTCTACCCCGGAGCAAAGCGAAGAAGGGGGAATTATTAATTTCTAGTTTATGTACACATACGAGAGGTGTATCTTTATTTCTTACACTATTTAAACAAAATCTTGCAAGGTAACGGCGGAGTATGTAAGCCTCAGCGAAATCCTATTAGTACGCTAATAGTCCTTGCCTTACGAATGATCGTCAAATTTAAGTCAGTGAAAGAAAAAAATCTCCAATCCCAAAAATCAATAATATATAAGTGTCAAATTTCTGTTTTATATTGAAAAATTCAAACCCCTCTTTTTCTTAGAAGTAATATATTTATTTAATGGCAGCATTTAAACTCGTGGTAAGAGTCTATGGAGGCATATAGTACCGCTTCCTGAGAACAAATTGTTTTTCCTTGCAGAAAATTGTGAGGCCACTCTATTAAAATGGCAACTTCATACTTTAACCCCTGTTATTTTTGATAGATAAAACATATAATAATAAAAGATTAAAACTTATGACCTTTCTTTTAAATAAGAGATACGTTGCATATTAAAATTGTAAATATATAAACTATAAAATATAAAAATTTTACATATAGGTACATAAATATACTTGTTAACATCGACACAATAACCCTAATTCAACACTTACGTTTTCTGAGTTATTACGACATCAATGATTCTTGTATAAATAGTTGTACAATTAATGTTTTGTAACTATACAGTTGCATCATCCAAATGAAACAATTGTATAGAAACATTTGTAATAATTATTTGTATTCTCTTTTCTGTACCATTATTCTGGGTCTAAGTCTACGTATAGGCATGACTTTACTACTACACTGAAATTAATTCGTATTTTGTTTTAAACCTTTTCTTTGTATGACTGGGTAACTCCTGGCTAATATTATGATAATTTAAAAAATTGTTTGCTGTTAACCTTATCTAATTTATAACAAACAGTATTATATAATAATGTTAAATTGCCTCGTGTATGCTATGTTATGTTATGACAGGCTGGTATCCGCAACTCCACGACTGTGCACGTATTTGTGTGTGGGCAGGAATATGAACTATTCGAGCCAACCGAGCACGTCAAGGAAAGTCAGTAAACCCTTAAAGTCTAGTGGTCCCTTAATATTATTCATATTAACATCATAATCATAAATCATATACACATTACTTTACAAAAAATATTAATAACACGTATATAATACTATCCTATATTAATATTTTTATTCACTATATTCAGAGTCACATGAGATTTCCGAGAGTGATTCTGTGACTCTGGTAATTGAAAAATTTAATTTAAATTATATAGGTACGAATTTTCAAAGTTTTGCTTTGGCTTGAGTTATTTGAGTAACCGGTTTTCGAGTACCTATTAACGGCACTATTACAACTGGCAATATTTTTATAAGTATTCGACATCTACTTTGTTGGTGGAGTTACCTGTTTATTTGCAAATACTAGTAAGCATGCTTTACTGAGCTCTTCGTGATTTAGCATACAATGCAATTCTTCTCGACTTATGCTCAATCTTTGTCGATCTGTAGAATCAATCACCATTATCACAAACTGGAAAAACAAAACATTCATTAATTACTTATAGATAAATTTGTGATAATGCAACATTAGGGTTTACAAGATTTTCTTTGCGTTTGGCGTAAATTATACTTAATTATTATACTGCACTTTGCATATTTACATAACTGCATAATTAATTAAATATCATACAAATACTTGTGCCATATGGGTTCCGCGCACGCAACGCGACAGCAGACTGAACCGATATATCAAGCAATGGAACAATTGGAATAGCAAGTAATTTTTTAATTTTGTCTTAAACAATTTGCAAAAAACATAGCTTAGCTTTAGTAAGGATATTTTTTTAATTAATTGTGAAATCTAATAATAAATAACCCCTTCGCAGTCGCAAATCGCACGCTAAGCGTTGTAATCATGACAGTCCAATAAATTTCTGTTTTGAACTGTCAATATATTATAGACTTCCATGCACATTATGCCACATGTGCACAGGATAAAGTAAATCAATTTCAATATATATTTAAACTCGCTTAGATTTATCAATATTTGTGTATACATGATAATTATGCCCTTAACAATGCCAATATATCAAGCACACAAAATATTTATATGTATGATAACAGATTTTAATCCTAAATAACACTATTTTACATACTTATGATACACAGGGGTAAATATTATACTTTTGTCTTGTGCTAACCTTGCCAGCACATAGTACTTGCTGCTAGTGGAAAATTCATCATGTTTTGCCCTATCAATCAACAACCAATGGATTGGGGTGCTTACTTCCAGCTTTAGCTAGCGCATTTGAAGGAAGACCTACGTCCAGCAGAGGACTTTAAAAAACTGGTGATGGTGGTGTCCTTCTGGTCAGTAACAACTTAAGAATACTATTAGCTGTTGTGTACTGCATAAGAGACATTATAATGCATCAAGTGTTAGCGCACAATTGGTGATCATTACATTAAGTAAGATACATGTGAATAATTAGTATTTCTTTCATTAGATAGGACACTAAGACGGTGACAGGGACACCATGTGTCCTAAATAAGCTCTCACCACACCAGTGTTAAATATATGAAGTGTTACATGAGCCTAAAATTTTTTTTTAAAAAAGCACAGCAACATTCATTGAACAAATTTAATTAACTGCACAATAATTCAAAAGTGAGGGACAAAATTATGAACTTTATCAGCCTGTTAAAAATTCACGGCTGGACATAAGCCTGTCATGTTTGAGAGGATTTACCATAATCACCATGCTTAGTAGAATGTTTCGCAATCACAGTACTGGACACCTTGCTCCTACAGAGATTGCAATTCCTTATCTGCCCGTGTATTTTAGATACAACATTTTGGGGATGGTGGGTACACCATCTGTTAAATCCAAGAGATATTCAAGGATTTTCTTTGGTCAACTAGTATGGTGACTATGGATGTTCATAGGTAGAATTGGGGTGGCAGATTTACTAATGTTGTCTCTTGTTGTTTTACAACCTTTAGTTTTACTGATAGATTAAAAATACCAGTCATTTTAAATTGATCTTAAGTACTCAATTAAAATATGTACATAAATTTAAAACAAACATAAAGAGAGAGATGGCTATATAATCGCAATAACAAAACAAAGAATTAATTATTTCATCAATATTAATACAACAAAGACAAAGGAAGATTTAATTAAAACTCTTTTAATTATTCTAAATATTATATTACCTCACTATTTGTGTAATAAGTGTTCCAAGCTGAGCGCAGACTTTGCTGTCCACCCAGATCCCACATAACAAACCGTAGATTCCTCCAAACTACCTCTTCTACATTGGAACCAATGGTTGGCCTGGTATGAACTGCTTCACCAAGTAGCAACTGGTATAGGATTGTAGTTTTGCCAGCATTGTCTAATCCCACCAAGACAAGCTTATGCTCTGTGAATATTTATGATAAAAAAACAAATTTAATTAAATGCCATGTGAAACTAGTTTGTGTTATATAATAATTTCCATTTTAATTAAGAAATGATGGTATCTTTAATCTAATTTAAGGAATACTCAGATAATAATTAGTTTAATGTAACAGTACAAAATAAGCTACTATATACCTAAATGTAATACACTCATAAATATAAAATCTCATACAGAAATATATTTACTGTATGCAAAATTTTAAGTAATGATACTCTTATGATAGGTCTTATTCTATCATGATTATTCTGCTGCTGAATAGTAGTGTCAATATAAGGTAATATTTGGAAAAAAAGGGTTTTAATATTTTATTGTATATGCTTAAGACATTCATATTGATTTACAAAATGAGCGATAATTATTAGCTTTTGTGTCAATTATTTAGAAAATCATTAAGAAAAAAGACGACTTATGGAACACCTTTTAATATTAGTAATATTATCTTATCGTGTTGCGACATTAGATGGTATTTTGCAGTTTCAAAGAAGAAATTAGGTCACTTACCCTCGTTTCCAAATAAACTCCAAATTTTAGAAATTAATAAGCCCATTTTGTTTGAAATACTAGACTCTATGAAGGAACAAACACAAAGATGAATTTGAGTCCTTTTGTTTTACTTCTTGAAACCTATCAACATCGTAGCAAAGTTCCTGGGTACCACACACATAGATTAAATAACAAAATAACACCTATTAAATTAGCCTATGACAAATTATAACTACGTTCATATATTGAATCGCGTGAATTAACATGATGAAGAGTTTAATTTACGTCTGAAAGTGAATAAATAGTACATTGCAACCACTCGATTTCATTTATTTGCACAACTGATTAGGGGTTTATTCTTGCACTTGGACAAAGTCTTAAATTATTATACTCTCAAAAAATACACGGTTGAAAACTACGCTATCTTATGACTCATTAAGTACTCATAATAACACTTCCGTGCAACTTAATATTTATTGTAAATAAATGAAAATTAATAATAAAGTACAAACTAATAACAGTAACATAATATACCCCTACAGGAAATGGTAACAATCTAGCGTTTACGTGTCGTGACTATATGTCACTGTCATAAGTCATATCATAAAGGTAACATGCTAAGTACATTAGCAGAATTCTAAGAGAGGCCATATACTAAAGAAAGAAGAACATACCCAAGAAGCTTATATATTTTGACAATACAATACCTTCATATTGATGACAGATTTGGTTGACTTTGCCCATAGAGAAATTGCCTTTTTCGCAGATATAGCACTCGTGTTACCACTATAGTGCCTCTTACTCATACAACCGATAGTAGGTCAGAGTATGAATAACCTCAAATTAAGGTACATTTAAATTGCGGAATGAAGTCATGCCGTTATTTTTAATGATATTACTATTTTTGCGGTATAAAATGATATAATCACATTTCGATTCAAGGCTTGAAAACTTTTATAACACAACATACCTATAATAAATATTTTTACATTTGACCTTGTCAGGAGGCTTTAAAAGCAGGCCACCACGACAATCGCTGCCCTCATTGGCCCATTGGTCATTCGTCCCTTTCCTCGGCTGCACTTAGATTTCGGTACAGAAAAGAGAAATAAATTAAATAAAGGTAGAAACGATTTTGTTTTAAACAACGGTTTTTTATGTAATACCGGTACTACTAATACTTTAGTAGTCAATAAAACTCGTGCACCGATAATTTTCTTTTTATACATACTGTTATTTATTTTATTATACTTAACATTTATTCTATATTAACTGTTTCTTTGTTTTGTATTAACTGTTGTATTAGAATAAAACGTCTTAAATAATCTAAGTGGACACGTCTGTATATTATGACAAATAATTTGATTATCGTAGCAGAAATTGAGTATATCACTCACTTCAACTGGCGAGTCGGGGAACATCAGGCGCCACCACGCGGCCATAGTACGCAAAGGAGAGTGGTTGTGAGAGAATGTCGACGTCTTATGATACGGTGATACGACCGTCTGTGTTTTATGATAATCGAATATTAATATAATAGAACAAAACCTAGATGCCCCGAGTTCTTACTCTTGATCGTAATTTTTTAAAGAATTATTTATGAAGTCAAACTGAATGATCTAAGGAAAATAAAAGCCATACTCTTCCATTTTACATCACCGTAGTGAGACATAAAAATGCTTATATGGTGACCAGAGTAATAAATTTCCTACATATCTCATCATTCAAGTTGACTGCTGAACATAGGCGTCTAAAATATTACCACAAACTACGGTCCTCGGCCACCTACATCCATCGCTTCCCGCAACATTGTGCAAGTCATTACTCCATCTTATTAGGTTATTCTACACTGTATATGAGGTGCCCATTCCAAAACATTTCTCAATCAATGGTTGTCATTTCGTCACTCTATCTTGTTAGTGTTAGTTCTGGTCTATCATGTCTTGCCAGGTCGTTCTACACTACGTTTTCTTGTAGGAAGTTGTCACCTAAGAACCTTCTCCCCAATGGTTATTCAGTTCTGGAAGCCGTGTGGGCAGCGCATTGCCACTTTAGCCTTCTGATCCTTACGAATATATCGGTTAGCATAGTTCTACCGCGACTATTAGCGTTGCAGACTATCGATTTACGCGATCTTGTCATAAAGACTATCTCGTTGGCAAATTGAAGTTAAGTGATGTATTCACTATTGATTTTGTTAACGTAGCTTTTCCAGTTCATCAGCTTGGAAACATTTTCCAATGCAACGGTGAAAAGTTTCGGGGATATCACATCACCCTGTTTTACATCTTACTGCAATTTAATGAGTTTCGTATTTGGATTATCATGTTACCCCCATTGTGTAAAAGTTTGAACACTTCGATATACCAGATTTATCTGACACCGGTGATTAGACTGTAGCACTGCCCGAATTTCGACTGAATGGAAGGCTTTCTCACATACCTCATGCGCCTGACATAATGGCAATTTGTACTGCTCTGTCTTCTCTACAATCTTACGAAGAGTATGAATGTCGTTTATGGTATGGTTTATGGTATAGCGTTTTCGGACAAAACCGGCTTTTTTGGGATGGTGGAAGTTGTCAAATCAGCTTGCTAGACGATTCGTGATGATTATCAAAAACAGCATGTAGATACGGCTTAGGAGTAATATCGGTCTATAGTTCGTCAGTAGGCAGTTATCTCCTTTATTGCTGAACAGGATAACCATATTACCTTTCTTGTTTAATTATTTCACTGCTGGTCATTTAATGTATTCGCAAATATCATGCGAATTAGCGATCGCATTAACACAAACATGCCGTACCTTAAACACTGCAGTCCAACGCCGTTAGAATATTATACTTCTGGTATATTTGAGATCATCACTCTGGTTCTTAGAGGTCACGAGACAACAGAACGGTGGATTCTTTTATGACCCAGTTATACGACAAAATTTAGGCTGTTAGGTGTCAATTATATTTCCCATTGAAGCATTCGTATATTCTAGTCACAACATGGTCTTTCAAACAACACTTTTATAATGCAATTTTTTACCCTGTCATTAATTCACACCAAGCACCTGACATAATTTTAAATTACCACATTTTTATAACAATAATTTTACTCTTATGTGTCTTTATCTCTGTCAAAAATTGACGCTGCTATCTACGGGCCACATAACACTAGAATGTGTGCTTCGAATTAAACGATTGATGGATCTTTTAAATTGATTATATAGATAGTAGGAAGTATTTGGGTTGGTATTATATTAGTGGAATATTTACAATTAAATACACGAATTTCAGTAATTATTATTCATTTAGTATTAAAAAATTTACAAACATAAAACATCAAACCAATAAATAGATAATTCTTTTTATTTAAATAAATGTTTAAAGCTCTTAAACATCGAATCATTTAAAGAAAAAGTTATTTCATAGCCATTCTGTGCCAATAAATTTAATATTTGTGAGCGAACAACCTACTTTTCCTCTATTCATTTATTTTGCAATATTTACAAAGAGTAAAATATGATTTCCATATCTACAATGTGTTTGTTTCTCAACTGAAATTATTGTTGAAATTATATTGATATTTCAAAAATATATTCTAAGAGTGGTCAATTCCATTGGAGCAAAATTATGTTTATTAATGTAAGTAATGATTGTACCTTGGTTAGTACCACACAAATTTGTTTGATAAACTGCTTTTACGTTACGAAGTATTTTCTCTAGAGAAAAAGTACCCTCCCCATTACAATTAAGTTGCGCATAGGGGTTTATTTCACATGTGAAACTCTGTCGATGCAATGTTATAAGAGCTGTGTTTACTGAGAGTCTTTCCAAAGATCCTTTGTTTAATATTAATCTAAAATTAATAACAGACACATCACACGGAAATGATGTTTTTATCAATGGAAGAAATGTATAATAACATAGATCTGCCTGTGATCTGTCGATAAAATAAACATCCAAGTGATAATTTAGAGAGTTCGATAAATACAAAGCGTCCATACTAGGCAATTGTATGTTCGACTTCCGAAGGACCTTGTTGAAAGTTTTGGAGATTATGAAGTTTTCCAGCAATAAAATGTGTCTGTGATGCGTGGCGCTACTATCAGCGAGGCCCTCACCCGAACCACGGCCATCATTAAAAAGAACTCTTCGGTCTAACATTACTACCAGTTGCCCTTCCTGTAAAGACGTCACTCCTTGGGCGTGGTCAGTTAAAACAGTTAGGCGACTTTTGTGATCTTGTATGTAAACCATGCTTGACATAGGGTACATGTTTGATTCGATACGCCTACTAATATTTACATGTCTAGGCGTATACTGAAAACCATTGTTATCAATTATTAATCCTGGTGGGTTACCGTTGCCTATATCAGTTTGAATAGATAAGAATAGCTCTAGTTCTCTGTTTTTCGGTGACACTTCATAATCTATTTTACTTTCTAAAGAAACTGCGGTGGATAAAGGACTACTTATCAAATTAAATATTCTGACGGTACTTTGCAACAATCGACCGAAAATTGTTGTAAGTTCAGTTGTTACCTGACCAGAAATAATTAAAATAATTTTTGTTTTAGTTCCAGTTCGATATGGCATGAATATATCATGAAATGGCTTGGAGAAATTTGTGTTAAACAAAAACATTCCCGAATTTATATTAGCACTTCTAAAAGCACCATAGTCAATTATCACATTTTTTTTAATATTAGATTCTTTTTCAATTACTGTTTTTAGAAAGCCGGTGACTTCGTCAAATATGAGCCGATGTTTATAGCTCTCGAGTTGAATGTCTCCAGTTTCTATGGGTTGAATGTTAAAGGGAAATATAGGTCCATTACCCGGAGTATCATCTACTATACATAAAACGCAATATATGGTTGACGCGCTAGAAGAGGCGTCATAGGTTTCTTTAATTTTAAAAAGTTCTAGAGTCATCGGAGGAACGACTAATGCAAAAGTGATCGTAAAAAACTGCCTCGAAATTTTAATCATATTTTCCGAATGATAACTCCAAATCGGATTTATTTGTATAGTAACATCTTTTTTATTATGATCTATAATTCTAATGTTAGGATTCCGGGTAACTAGTTCCACTATCTCAGTCCTTTCATGACTTATAGAATTAAATACATATATTTGATCTCCTGGAGTGACAGTTCTAAAAGTCGAAATAAATTCTCCATTTCTATACACATATTTTTGGAGATATGTCACATTTTGATCAGATTTTATACTAATCAAACTTGCACTGATTTCTTGTATATACCAACAGTCTCTGACGGTGGTCAGTATTTGTTTATGTACATATTTCTGTACACTCGCTGTTAAGGTACCGCTTCCTACGTTACGATCGAGAAAACGAGCAACTGTCTCTCTCGCCTTTAGCAAAAGATTAAATAAACCTGAAATATTTATGTTCCTAAAAGCATTAGAGCTTATAGCAAAAGAAAAAAGAATTTCCGTAGTTCGTAGTGTAGATTCAAGACGTCTTAAAAGAATTTTAAGCAATGGTCTCGTTGTAAAGAATCCTGACCAGTAAGCTGGCGTACCACTACTAATGTCTGCAAAATTTAGAAAGTCCCCTTTTAGTGTTGGATATGATTTGTGCTTTTCGAGAATAGTACTAAAATATGTTTTAGGAGTGCCGAATTGGATAGTCGCTTTATATATCTCACTATTCACATTAACGAAATCGGCTATTTTCTGGTAGTTATTAAACTGATAATCGAACTCTGTTTGTAACTCGTAACGGTATGGCCCCCCTATAGGTGCAATAATTACATTGTGCGGAGTAATAGTGCCTGTCTTAGAGTACTGTTCAAGTAGTAGTTCGGATTTTTCCTTAACATTATATGTATTAATGTCTACGTTTTTGATAGATTTTGCAAAATTAAAATCTAAGACACAAACAGCCTTATCAGGGCCACAAGCTTTAAATCCCGCGGAGTTAAATTGCAGATAGTGAGTCAATACTGAGTTCTTCGGAAAACGTTCCTTGCCAATCTTATTCAGGGCATCATTTAGACTCGTTTGGGCAAAAATATCGTTATCCCAACTTTGTACCCATATATAATCACTGTACTGATATTCAGCAAGATACTGCTCCCAAGAGTAATGCAGATTGGTAAGAATTAGGTTGGATATTCCAGATGCAGAGAGTAGGTAAGTCATAGTAGGACTATGGGTCACGCTATTCGTGAGCCACGCTGTAATGGGCACGTAATTTAAGTTTTGCTTTAGCCACTGATGACCTGAAGAAAAATAAATGTAGATTATTTATTTTTTAATATTTTTTTTTAATTGTAGGAGAAATTAGAGCATCTTTATAATTACCTTCTATTAGCTGATGTAAGAGTCCAAATATATGCGTAGTTGCTTCGTCAGGTTCTATCCATCCACCTGTAGTTATTTCTAGGCGTCCTTCTCGCACCAGTCGACGGAATGCCTAAAAAGGTTTCATTACTAAATCTATAAAATTTTGAATTTTGATTGTTGAAATAAATAGCAGAAATACCTTTCTGATATCATACCGAACGATTTTTCTGCGTCGTTTGTAGCCACCATTGGCTCAAATGTGATACTTCGTTCCAGGTAAATGTAAGGTTGGTGTAGAACTGTAGTTTTTTTACCAAGTTAGATAAAATTTTATTAACACTGTTATTATGATATTGTTCAAAAGTTTGTCTCCAAACTGAATCCACATGTGTCCGTGGCACTAAAATAACCTGTAAAACAACAATAGAAATATGTATATACGTACTTGTTCGTCATCTTGGCACTTTTTCTCTTTATTTAAATTAATATCTTTGTAAAACGCTAGATTTTCTTTGAATATATATATATACCTATAATATAGACTGTCGCCGATTTTTGAATATCTATCAGTAAAAATGCATTTTTTCATAATGTAATTACTTAGCAAATTTGTAGTTGCACTTTTGTACTAGTTTCACAAATTATTATCCATTTTAAAAAGTTAATCCGTTCATAAATATTTTTTTTTATTAAGAATAAATTAGTACGGAAATATAATTACTTTTATATAATTGTATTAATAAAAAAAGTTATTATTTTTCTATTACGAATGTGAGTGTGATTGACTATGACTATGGCAATCTTTGAGGGTGGCCTATGTTAGCAGGAGTTGTTTTGACTGGACCAGACTTGTGGAATGATGATGAAAACAATTTTCAAATGTGTAGTGTTCGCGGAAAAATTAAATTTAACCTCATATGCTATAGACCATTTCTAGGTCATTCACCAAAAATCAATGACATAAGTAGTTATTTTCCTCAAGATTTTGTATTTGTGCTAATAATTAATAAAGCGCCTATAAGACACGACTCAAAGACATTACCGTCGTTCGATGTCCACGTTTCATGTCGCGGTCAAAGCTCTCTTCCGTCGTTGCCGCTCTTTCAGAGGTCAGTAAACTATTATTCATATCCTACAGCACGCTTGCGTTTTATTTGGATTATTAGGTTATTTTTCTTTGATAAAGTATTTTTCATGTTATTGTAAAATAAAAATTTCACATTTTCTAAATAAGTCCGTATGTGTTAAAAAAATTGCAATTATATTGTAATAACGCTAGAAGAGATAACTAGTACCAATAAAGTTTCCATAAAATGTGAATAACTTCCATTCTAACCACCACAAAATTAATATGTTTTTTTTCCCTGTTGGATTGCCCGAACAAATTTAACTCAATAATGCTATTAAGGCATGTTAGATTAACTTGAATCCATGAACACGATAATTAGGGTGCTAGGGGGAATATTCAAATTTTTCTACAAATGTCCATCTTAGCTCCACGCGATGCACTCAGATAGTGCAAAGACGAGGCTTCGGTGACGGAACTGTTGGCTGCTAACTTGATTCCTACGGATTAGTAATAAGAACCAGAATGAATAATGCAAGGATCGCTAGAACTACACCTGCCAAGTATCCAGTATTATAATAATCCAAGAATCAGCAATATTCTCTTTTTAAAGGATCTGGTATTTCTTGCTGGTACTGGTGGTAGGTACTATACAGGTTCATCTATATAGATAGCACCACAGTCTCAGTTATGCTGTTACCAAGCAACAGTGTGCAAGTGTTACTATGCTCGGTTAAAAAGGCACTGTAACTGGATATATCACACTTAATAACTGTTGTCTCAAAGTCCTGAGTAAAATAAAATCCAGGAGTCCAGAAATATGATCGACGGTATACAATTACGTGCACATATTACCGCAAGGATAAAGAGATATATGAAACGGGAATAATTACTTTCAAAGGTGGCCATTTAGAATTTTTCATTAGAGTCTCATAACGGCTATCAAAATTCTTATTCCAAAAGTATTTTTTCGACACCCACGGTGACTGAAATAAATAAATATATCATTTTATGATAGATGTCGGGTAATATTAAGGGTATTTGACTGTAGGTATTAATAGTATATAGAAATGCTTACCTCAATTTCGAATTCAGCAAATTTTGTTTGTGCATCAATATCTGCTTTATACTGCTGCAACACTACACACGCATATGGATTTATTGGTATGCTGTAGTTATATGTAGGAATAATATTGGGAGATTCTTCTTCAATTAAGAAATCTACTTTATCATTATCAATATCGTACTGCGAATTTTTTTGTACAGGTAAATCATTTACATCAGCATGTGATACAAATATGCCATTAAAGTGCTCACTTTCGTTCCCTCGTAACTTCCGATGTTTTGGTACCAATGTTGATTTTTCTTTGAACTCCATTTTGTGACTTTGCAGTAATTTTTCATCGACAGGTGGAAAAAAATTAGAACCCCTTGGTATTTGATAATAACTGTTCACGGTTATTTCTCCAGGGTAACTGTTATTGGTTACTCGATCCAATGAATTATCTTCGGGAAACAGAACGTTATCAGAAGGCAAGGAGTAAGATTTGTTATCAAATGTTTCTCGAGTTAACCGTAGCTCATTCGGGCGGCTATTTTCTCGTCCACCAAAGTTTAGTTTAGAGTGCCCTGACGTGCTGCGAAATGTATCTACTGCTGATAAAATTGTAGATTTTTTTGGACTTTGTTTTTTATGTAAAACGGCTTTCACTTGTGAGTAACCTGGAAATAGGGCCTCCTGGACTTTCACTTGTAATGGTGTCGAAGACAGGGAAATATTTTTCCATATTATTTGACTTACTCCTATTTCGCTAAATGGTCTTTGCACCATTTTTGATTGACTCCGAACGATTTTGCGTAAAGCTGTTAAAATTGATATCTTCAGTTAGGTCATATTTTAGAATATCTTTTGTCAATTTAAATATAGTTTAAATTTACTTTTAAAATATGGTATATTTAAAATAAACTATTTATATAGAAATACTTACTTTTTTCATAGCAGTTGACAGTAACTCCTATTATAAGAACAATTGAAAAACTAAGCCTGAAGCTAGTGATATTTTTTCTATAAGCCATTCCTCGAAACGAAGATCAGTTTGCGACTGGTAAAATAATACGCCACTACAAGGATGTTTAAGAATTGGATCATCAACAAGGTGTTTCCTTGTATGTCTTAATTGTTGTTAATGATAATGTTATGAAAATTTAACACGATTACGACTATTAAAGAAAGCTGTTGCTTTACAATTTAGAAATATTTTGGAAATATGATTCTGTTTCGATGTACGTCTCATAAATAGTAACTTTGAGTACTTACTTACCTGTTTCTATCATCTATAAGTATCTATATACTTATATAGATACTTATAGATAAAAGAAACAGGCGTTAATTTGCGGAAATCGATTATTTCAGAGATTATAGTAAAATAGTCTACTTCGTTCAATTTCGAATACAAAAAGTTATAAAATGGTATATATGCCATGGTACATAGTCTGAACAGAAGAAGAGCACGGCCTCACTCCCACAAGAGCTATGAATGAAAACAACGAGAGAGATAATTACAAAATATATCGTGAGAAGGTGAGAAGTCCATCCACCCGCAAGAACCTTCTTTGCTCCAAAACTCTCTCAAATATAGAGAATAGGGTTTTACATAGCAGCTATTACAGATATTGTGCTGATACTAAATACCAATGATGCATATATTATGGGAGTTGTGATAATGACGAGGGCTCCCCAATCACCATCTAATATTAGGAATTAACTAGCGATGGCATTAACGGCTATGTACATATTTACCTCCTAAGATATTTAATAATATATTCTTTAATATTTTTGTCTACCTCATTATTTCAATGTTTATACCATATTTCTTTATTGTTATAAATGTAATGTTAGGAAATTACTTGACCACAAATACTTAATCGATTGACTACTGAAATTTAAAACGAAATATTGGAATTCTAATTAACAAAATATAATTATATTTTCGAAATGTCTTTAAACAAGTAAAATAATAATTTATTTATTTTCAGTTTAGTTAGTTAAAAATTCTTGCCTCTGACAATGGAATTGCGTGAAGTTTGTCTTGTACTACCAACATGCAATCACAAATCGGGCGGGACGAATTTATTGATCCAAATCACCCCCAAGCAGTCGTACCCGGTCTGCGTAGCCGGGATACACCGGCCGCTTTTTATTTTTTGTCAATATATGGAATTTACGCAAAGAGGATCTTCAAAACATGGTAGGTAAGAAGGACTTAAATTAAATCTTAAACCTAACTAGACTAGCTAAGTTTTATTTTTCACTTACGAGTTCATTTAGAATCTTAATGCGTCTTAAATAAACAAATTTTAATTTGGTTATTACTTCAAATATACAATAATTTAACAGAATTATAACAATTTCGGTGTATAATATATGGCTTTGCACCTATATTTATGAACATTTCATTCAACAATTAGTAGCTTTTAGCGTAGTAAATAGAGTCCTAGAAAGTTTATCTCATTGTGTGGATTATTAAACTCTTATGATTAAAGGAAGGCCGAAAAACATTCGGTCCCTTTAGACAGGCATAAATAAAATCCAATATGGAAAATTATATGAGCGTTTATTGTGACAATACACACCACACAAGCATCTAGTACTAGCATAAAGAGGAATCCCGTGACACCATTTAAAACAATACATAAGTATTTGAGGTGACTGGGTGACACAAGGTTTCATATATTTCATTTTATATCATTCAAAAATAGTTTTAAAAAATATCTCATTATCTCTGCACGAAGGTTATGATGTAGTACACCCCTTAAGCAATTGAATTCGAATATGAAAATTTTATAACTTATTGATAGTAACCCAAGGACTGTTAATTGACACAAATTGTCTTGGGGTTAAGTAGTTAACAGTCCATTTAATGGTAAGTGGCTACTGCAGTGCACGACACCAGCAAAAACTTTTTTTTTAGTTTTACGCGGGGGGAAGGTGCTCGCACATACCTGGCACTGGAGATGTATCGGTGTGACAGGTTATGTCGGGATCAGCATTGAAGATGCCGGACCGAGTTAAACCCTCACGGTATATCTACCGCTGTTGCCCCGGGGGTCTTTACAGTTTTGGCGGTAGAGACTCGCGAACAGAAGGCTCGCAAGTTAAGTGGCTAAGATCGAATGCCACACAGCCTGTAATTATACTGTCTTTCTACTTTTCAAATTAAGAACAAAACAATAGTTGCACTGCTGTTTAGCGGCAGTATTGGGTTAGACTCCTAAGCAGAAAAGGAGTTTACTACCAAGTAAAACGTGAAGTAGTGTCGGAACGTCTCATAAGATTCTAAAAAGAAGAACTACTAGCCATTCTAAAGTTTACGCGAACAAAGTTACACCCATATAATATGAAATATGCAATTTGCAGCTCACAAATGTCTTTATTGCATATATACTATAGTACAAATGCGCGCTATAACTTTTTACTATATACGTAGAGTAGAATATATTATGGTGTGATAATTTGACTACTCACATCTTATAATCAAAAATACTCTTTGTAGGAGACGAACGCTATGACAACATCCGGATTGCTGGAGTGGGAATTTTCATTACCCTCCGACCAAATAATATCTCACGGCTGGTTTCACGGAGCACTCAGTCGCACTGCGGCCGAGAACTTACTGCAGCAGGATCGTGAGTTCTTAGTAAGGGAGTCTTCTTCCCAGCCCGACAATTATGTTCTTAGCTGTAGATCTAATGGCCAGCATTTGCACTTTGTAATTCAACGGGTAAGTCACCAATCGATCGACATTTTACTGTATTATTTTTAGACAATTGCTTTTATGTGTACGAGTACCTGTGCTAAATACATGTTTTTTTCTATTCAATTATATTCTTTCAGATTGTCGTCCACCCTGAGACTGTTTATGAGCGATATCAATACCAATTTGAAGATGAAGCGTACGATACTGTGGCCGATCTTATCACTTCTTACGTTGGGTCTGGTAAGCCAATATCAGCCGCTTCAGGGGCCAGAATTCAATATCCAGCTAATCGCATTGTACCATTGACAAATTACATGCCTAACGAAGATATGGATTCAGTGGTATCTCCTTTAGGCGAGGCATCAGGATACGGTAACCCATATAGCTTATACAGTCATTTCGCAGCAAAGCCAGGTATGCAACTTCGAATACCTTTTAAGAAGCAAAGATCTCACTCCCTGACTCCAATAGATATAGCTCAGCATGTCACTCACGGTAAAAGCGCGAGCGCCGATGGGGTTATTCAAAGTCAATCAAAACACTTTAAAAACTATTCTGGTGATTCAAATGCAGGTTCTGGAACTTGGGATATGAATTTACCAACCAGTCCGCCTGCGAAACCAGCTCGATATGACGGACCAAAGGCCGACGATAGACGACTGGAACTGCAAAGATTTTATCACGTCTCTGGATCCGATTCAGGGAATGGGTCGGGTGACTCTACTCAGAGCTCTGCACATAGCGATCCAAATAAATCAAGGATGGATTTGGACTATAATTTAGTGACACCAACAATGAAGCAACAATTCGATTATGATATCACAGAAGCTAGACTCATGCAGGCTGAAAATCTGGACTATTTGGTGGAGTCCAGAATAAACTTAGAAAACTTTCAGTCTCAGATAATACTAACGAACCTTACTAAACCGCTAGAATCCGAAACATTACACACCATAAAACTCTTGTTGCGAACATCTGGGCCGCGTATTTTAGCAAACCACATGACAAAGGTGGACTTGCAATTTATACTAGAAGATGCCATTCAAATCGAAGGTCTAGATAAAACTGCGTCAGGATTAGAACTATGCTTTTTACCACAAGGTCGATCACTACGCATGGATGTGATTGAAAGGTTCGTATTTAAACTTAAAACTTTCGATATTATCGTACTATTTGTTGCTGATTTGTTTTCATAATTTACAGAATAGAAACGTTTCGTCTCCTCGTAGCCGTGACTATACTAACGTGCCAAACTGACAGACAAAGGGCGGACACTATAAACGATTGGATACTTCTAGCAGTAGAAACAAAGACAGCTCTTGGAAATCTGTACGGTTTCTCGGCTATAATGTTTGGTCTTTGTATGCCACAGGTAAGACAAGGATAAAACATAAGGTGGACGATATTAATTTTCTAAACATACTATCATTAGCGATACTTGCAAACTGTTTTCATTAATAACAATTTTTCTTTTAAACTAGCTGCTATTGCAAAGCATAGCTGAACCTATGTGCTTTGCAATGGCTAGTTTTACTTTAAAAAATATTTATAAGAAAGATATGTTTTTATTTTATTCAGGTAGAGTGCCTTGAAAATGCATGGAGCATATTACGTCACGTCTACACAGACAATGCCTTTATGTTTGAAGCCAAATTGAGACCATGTTTTAAAAGCATGAACGAGGGTACGAACCCGTTGCCACCAAATACGACTACGCCATATGTTCTGCCGTCAGTTCTTTGCTTTCATATGTTTGGTATGTCAACTTCGTTTTAATAATAATACTAGATAAATTTTGACGATCTTAGAAAACTCATACATTACCTTTGAATTAAATAGTTGCTATAACTATATACACTAACAAATACGCCTCTACCCGGGTCCCACCCGGGCAAGACTGAAGTGTCGCTACCGTGAACGGACAGTTATTATTTGTCGTCAATCGCAACAGTTATAGATATGTAAATAGTCGGGCTTGATACCCAGAAGGATAGGAAGAGTTTACGGATTTCCATTAGGCACGTTCCGTGGTGGTGCTTTCTTTTGTTCCTATAGCCAAAATCGTCGAAGCGATTTCACGTGGTAGAGCCAAGCGGCGGCTTTTGCTGCTGCTCGAATGGGCCCACTCGACCGGTTTGGTACCACGGCAACTCAGAATACCGGCGTGAAGTAGAGGCATTCACTGGACGGAACGCAGTGCTTCTGGGTTTCTTTTGGTGAGTGAGGTAACCGGAGGCCCACTCCCCTTCCCATCCCCTTTCTCATCCTCCCTCCCATCTCCCAAATACCCTGAAAGGCCGGCACCTCTAGTGTTGCAGATGTATTGTGGGTGACGGAAATCACTAACCATTAGGTGAATCGCTTACTCGTTTGCCGCCTTTCCCATAAAATTAAAAGACTCGGTAAGTTGCCTGCAGCGTGCACCATTGCAGGACTGGTGGTGGGACTTATTTAAATATGGAATCTATTGTATTGTTTATACATATTAACTTTTACACAAAGATTTAAAAAGACCTACCAAAAATTTATTTCACTTCATTTTCTTTTAATTCTTTCTAGCACTAACTAGCAACTATTCTTATAGACGGAGAGGGCAGTGGCCTCATGCAACCCGATGAAACTTTCGCGAGCAGCCTAATGAACACCCTAGAGTTCGACTTCAACACAACAGCGGCTCATTTGGACGCAGCGCGATTTTTCCCCGAACAAGTGGACATGTTTAAAAGAAACGCGAGAACAGTCGTCCAGGAAATGTCGTCTTTAGGACCAACTTTGGATCCAGTTCTACTGGAGCTGTTCAGAACTGAATTTCATGTTAATTTCCTTTGGGGGGAAAGAGGCGCATTGACAACTCCAAACCAAAGATTTGCGCGGCTGACAGACATTCTTAGTGCAATGGCTTCAAAATTGGCAAGTCAGCTTCCGGAGCCAGAAGATGCGGTTTAAATATATTTTATAAACGGTTATAACTATGTATTAATATACTTTTATTAAAACGAGCAACTCTTGGATTGGTCTTCTAACTACGGTTGGAATGCCCGTTTGGCATTTGAATTGGACAGTAGTTTTCTTTCTATACGCCCCATACATTATATCAAGTATAGGGTTATTAAATACCTATACTCATATCAATAATGGTAGTCGAAATATGTAATAATCCGTTAAATATTATTAGATTTAGATTAACCCGCCTAGCAACTCTTTGTATGTACCTTATATACTTCGTTGAGAATTTGGTTTAATTATCATATCTTTTTATTTGTGATCGATTCAGCCGTCAAATTCAATAAATTGTGGTCCGGATGGTTGATAAGTATGTAATTATTTATACATAAGTACTGATGAATAATAAAATTTTAAAGTAGGTACACTAGTATAAAATATTAAAAAATTATTTGTAAATATATTACTAGGTAAGTTTTAAAAATAAACACCTATTTATTCTATCGTATCGGAACAAAACCTAAAACGGTATTATTCTAGCTCTACAATATTATTTACTTACTCTGCCTTCTTCGCGAGGTGAGAAAATAATACTGGCAACGATTTGAAAATATACCATTTTGTTGTTCCAATTGACAATCTAAATTAAACATCACTACGTCAGTATGCATACATATATTTAGTCCACTGCTAAACATAGGCTTCTCAAAGAAAGTGCCGGCAATACTTACTTACTTAACAGCATGTAAATAGTTCACTGCAAAACATATGCCTATAGCATAAGGAGGATTTACCATAACCGCCACGCTCGTCATGCGGATGTGCGATCGCAGTGCCAGACACTTCGGACGTTGACGCTGTTTATTTTTGGTCTGGTATTTTTCGAGATGGATATCCCGCCATCTGTCGGTAGCCATTGCGATTGCCTGAGGCCCTACCTATACTCACCACGCTGGGCAAGCGGGTTGGTGGGCATAGTGCCGATACCCTCTCACTAGTAAAGAGGCGAGTGTAAATGGTCGTGAGTCGGGAGAGGAAGACCTAGGCGAACATTTCACGATCAAATCGGAGACGTTCTGAAAAACGGCCAGTTCAAGAGTAATCTAAACCAACGAGCATGCATGCGACGTATGTCAGGACCGTAGCAACTGGAAGAAGATTGTCTCTGCCTACCCCGTTGGGCACTAGGCGTGAATATATACATACATACATAGTAATGATAGTCTATGGGATTTGGGTTCGGAAAATTTGGATTTCACCTTAGAGGACACCTTACAGGAGGCACCATAGATACGGCACGATAGATAATTTATACTAAATTAAGAGGAAATAACTCGAAAATCAGCAATGATACTTACAATCGCCGTCAGATGCATTCTTGCATTATTTATGGCGTCTAGTCTAACGGTGTTTAATTGCGTTTGTCATAGTGTAAACGCGAAAATATTAAAACACGTTTTATTTACAAATTTACAATAATGTGGTCACAGCGGTGGCGGTGGAAAGTAAACTGCTTGAAATTAAATTTCTTAATAATTGTAAGTGCTCGACAGGGTCAAATCAAGTTTAATTTTCAAACAAGTATCGAAAATAACTTTCTTGCCCATACTCCTATATCTAAATATCCTATACTGTAAATGGAACGAAAAGGAATTACTTGCAGTATACAATGCAATCTTTGTAAAATTACTAGTTACTATTTTTTTTGGATATCAAACCGAAATATTATGTCTTTATTATACTAAAATCAAACCAATTATTCTTCGACAAAGAGACAAATTTCATTTCTCAAGCCATTGTTTTTTTAAACTACCACCTTTTCATAATGAGGTTCCTATGATGGAGAAGAAACTCCGTAGGTATCACCTTTTTGTCATGTATTTTTTAACAAATATTATTTTAAAAATACCGTATTCATAATATATTAACAAAAACTTTTGAATAAGCTTGGGTGCGATGCGCTCATTTCCAGGGAATATTATCGTACATGTATTCCTTTATATTATAATTATTAATTCATTGTTTCATGATTTTTTGAACCTCTTGATAGCACCATTTATACTGGGATTTTGTTGTAGAAATATATACATGCTCCACTTTTTAAATTCTAATACTCAAAATACGAGAAAAAAAGATCATAAGACACCCAAACCCAAATGTCATGTGAATTCTAACAGCAAATATACCAGCATCGGTTGTAGACCGACCCATTGTAAAACCAAATTCATTATACACCATAATCAATTTATTTTAATTAAAATTTCTTAACAATTAATCCTTAGGAATTTTTCCAATAATTTACTGTTTTAGTAGAACAGAAATAGTCTTAAAGTTTGTGGGGGCCAAAATACTACCCGATTAAAATAAAAATACGAATTTACTTTTTTGAAATGAACCAAATTCCACACTACTGTTAAAGATGATTGCCAAATGAATAGTACCGATCGCCTTGGTAGCTTTCAGGCGAGTGCAATGGTGTGCTTCAATTTCACAGTATGCGAGTGATTTGGGTTCGAATCCCGGCCACCATCACTAAAATTGTTGATTGCAATTTTAAGCAATGTTTTTACCACGGGGTTAAAAAATAATAATAAGCCTGTCAGTCATGTGGCTGTACATGGTCTGGAGCAGCGTGGCGGACCCTTCCTGGCTCCAAAACCTTCTAAAGTGTTGAAAGGAGACTTTTGTCCAACAAGGCAAGGGGCATTTACAGGCTGCTACTTAGCCGGGTCGCCACTTCTAGTAAAGGGTCGATTTCTTACGTACGTGTCTATCTATTGTAAGAGAACCAAATTATCAGTCACACATACAGTTATTTCTTATACTTATGGTACAATAACCAGTTCAGCATGCAGGCACGGTATTAAATAAGTACATTTATACTCATTAGCTAAATATTGTAATTAATTTTCAACTAACTAATTACAATAAGTAATAGATTTCTTTCTATCTATATTTTTGTTGTGTTATATGACGAGATGGTGGAGGTGTTTTTTAGAGTCCTATACTTTTAATTCTTGTCACGGGTCTATAAATTAATACAAACCAAATGCTAGAAGATTTTATTTACTACTAAAGATTGAAACATACCAAAACTTCTAAGCACATAGGTTTCGTGTTCATAAAAGCTATTTAATAATGTTTCTTAAATACATTAAATAAAAATAAAAGCCGTTTCAATATGATACAATCTTGGTACCTAAATATTATGTACGAGATTATTGACAAAACGAGCCAAAGTAGCTAGCGATATTTATATAATGTATACAAATACATATAGATATTTATATTATATTGTGTAATTTTTTGTTCTTAAAGCTAAAATTTATCAAAAAAATATATAAAATATTATGCAAATGATGTTTACCCAAATGCAATTTGGTCTAGGATGTTATTGTGACATTTATGTTAAGTCTACTACTGCCACAATCAATATTAGTGATAATGTAAATTTACTTAATCCTAGGCCTTTTTAAAATAAATTCAAAATAAATTTCTACTGAAGGGTTTCAATAAAATATAATTAGATAACTTTTCTACTCAAGGCTTCTTAGGCCTTCAAAAGAATCTTTACTTAAGAATAAAGTCAAAAGCTATCTGCAACTTTCTTCAATGTCAAGTCTCAAAGGTACATTATCAAATTCTAGTTTTCTCTTAACACTTATATGATCCAAACAAATCAATTTCCAATATATAAAACATTTCATTGTAGTGTGATTGACATGGAAATTTATATAGTCAATATTATAAGTTTCAATACACAATAGATATGTTAATAAGGGAGTCGTAAGGTATTCTGATTATATTCAATTATGGAAAACTTGTTAATGCAGATAATATTCATATTAAGTTCTGGCACAGAAGGAAACAGTCACAGCTTCTGGTTCATTTCTAAACTATTGTACACTCATTTAACAATAATAAGTATATTGAAGAAGTGACATTATGTTCTATAGTAAATTTGTTATTTATTTCCTAAACACATTAATTCTTAATAAGACAAAGTAGTTTATAGTCATAGAAAATGTAATTTGGTCGAAGCATCAATCATTAAAACTTGAGCGACTTAGCAAAAAGAGCGACAGTAGCCTGCGTTTTATCACCGTTGAATCTTCTCAGTTCCACGATAGCCTAAAACCAGAAAATACTGTGAAATGAAAGCATTAAAAAACATCGAGCACAAAGATTTGTTATTTGACTTATAGTTATTGGGTAAGATCAATCAGTGAAGAGATACCGATGCGCTGGCTCTTTAAAAATGTTGATTTCGACCCATCGTGAAAATAATCAAAATATAAAAAAATATATATTTTTTATTTTATATACATGGTGGCTGTTTACCAAGATTCAAAAGTGTCAAAAAGTGCATTTAAAAAATAGTTTTAATTACATTTTCTTTTTTCATTCACTCTAAAATACATTGAAGGCGACTCATAAGATTACGACTATCAAAAAGCAAGCCGTCAGATGTAAACGACAGTATCAGGGTTTTTAGCAGATGTCGCTAGGTTATTTTAGTACAAAAAATTAAAGAAATCCGAATATCGTCACTAAAATTTTTTAACCCAATAAAAAATATTATTAAAATACATACTTGTTCTCTGGTGAATCCAAGAGCTACAATTTCTTCGACATCTGTTTCACTAAATGAATCCGTTGGCAAAATATTTAAGCTTGGATCTCCAAAACCTGCAGATGAATGACATGTCATGAATCATAAATTGTCACATTAAATCACAGGACATTAAGCACAATTTTGGCCACATTCATTGCATTGTATCCTTATTTTTACATATACTTTGCTAATTTTAGAATTTTATAAGTTGGTTTCCTTGATATCACTTTGTTTTTAGCAGAAAAAAAATTCTATTATCATATGTCAATAAATTAACTTCGCTCGCGTGGACGTTGGTATAGTATCGTTAAATATTTGTATAATGGACCTTGAAGTATAAGAATATTAACTGATATGATCGCTAAAACTATTAATTTATATGTCTGTAAAGAGTTACCAAACTAAAAGAAGAGTCATAAAAATTATCACTCAAACGATAAACGAATGCAAAGAAGATGAAGAAGCTCTTTTTTTTATAGAAGAGGCTTTATAGCAACAAACGAGCTTGCGGCTCACCTGATGGTAAGTGATCACCGACGCCTAAGAACATCCTCTACACCAGAGCTTCAGATGCGCTCCCGACCTTTAACGCGCTTTTTCATTCAATAAACTGATTAAGTGAACATGAATGCTAACGTATATATAAAAAATATATATTTTTATTTTATATACATGGTGGCTGTTTACCAAGATTCAAAAGTGTCAAAAGTGCATTTAAAAATAGTTTTAATTACATTTTCTTTTTTCATTCAATAAACTGATTAAGTGAACATGAATGCTAACGTATATATAAAAAATAGCTCGAAACTAAAGCATAAAGCTAAACAAAACTAAGCATGAATGTGTTCTAATTAACTTATATCACACCGAAAACTACCATTACCAATGCGCATCAATTAAGTAAACAAACAAAAATGGATAGAAACTGCTATCCATTTTTTTTCAAATAATTTTTTTGATGATACAATATAATACATATTATTGCAATAAAACTTTCAGAAGCAGCTTGGGGTCGATAAACTCAGTCTCAGGAGTTACAATCATTCATGTATTCCTTAATATTGCAATAACCCGTTTAAAGTCTTTGTTCAATATTTTTTCTATTATTAGAAAAAATTATGTTTCATTCGGTTCGGGATCCTTAGCACGAACCCGACTCATACTTCGCGTGTTTTTATTTTATGTTGATTTTCTTTAGTTTGTTCTACAATCCCTTCAAGTTTGAGACCTGTATGTATTCAGTTTTTTCAGAAATTAAAAAATGGAACGACAAAAGTTAGTCAAAAACACACACACACCACAATACAATTTTTAAAGTAAATGAGCATTACCACTCATTCTCTGATTATTGGCTTGCCCCATATTCACATTGGGTTGAGCACTTGTAGTTGGTCTAGGTAGTTGATTCCTCGCAGCCTCTGCTGATATCAAATTATAAATATTATTAAAATACATACTTGTTCTCTGGTGAATCCAAGAGCTACAATTTCTTCGACATCTGTTTCACTAAATGAATCCGTTGGCAAAATATTTAAGCTTGGATCTCCAAAACCTGCAGATGAATGACATGTCATGAATCATAAATTGTCACATTAAATCACAGGACATTAAGCACAATTTTGGCCACATTCATTGCATTGTATCCTTATTTTTACATATACTTTGCTAATTTTAGAATTTTATAAGTTGGTTTCCTTGATATCACTTTGTTTTTAGCAGAAAAAAAATTCTATTATCATATGTCAATAAATTAACTTCGCTCGCGTGGACGTTGGTATAGTATCGTTAAATATTTGTATAATGGACCTTGAAGTATAAGAATATTAACTGATATGATCGCTAAAACTATTAATTTATATGTCTGTAAAGAGTTACCAAACTAAAAGAAGAGTCATAAAAATTATCACTCAAACGATAAACGAATGCAAAGAAGATGAAGAAGCTCTTTTTTTTATAGAAGAGGCTTTATAGCAACAAACGAGCTTGCGGCTCACCTGATGGTAAGTGATCACCGACGCCCAAGAACATCCTCTACACCAGAGCTTCAGATGCGCTCCCGACCTTTAACGCGCTTTTTTCATTCAATAAACTGATTAAGTGAACATGAATGCTAACGTATATATAAAAAATAGCTCGAAACTAAAGCATAAAGCTAAACAAAACTAAGCATGAATGTGTTCTAATTAACTTATATCACACCGAAAACTACCATTACCAATGCGCATCAATTAAGTAAACAAACAAAAATCAAAATTATATTCTTTTTTTATAAAACTGCTAAAAAAACAAACAAAAAATGGATAGAAACTGCTATCCATTTTTTTTCAAATAATTTTTTTGATGATACAATATAATACATATTATTGCAATAAAACTTTCAGAAGCAGCTTGGGGTCGATAAACTCAGTCTCAGGAGTTACAATCATTCATGTATTCCTTAATATTGCAATAACCCGTTTAAAGTCTTTGTTCAATATTTTTTTCTATTATTAGAAAAAAAATATCCTTAATGTTATTCAAGGGTATAACTCTTTTGCCTTCTATTTCGATAGAGAAATATAACATAATTAATATTTGTATTTTGTAAGTATATTAAAAACAATGTTTCTAAATCGGCCAAGTGGGATTCGGACTCGTATACAGAGGGTTCCCACGTTACCATGCAATTGCGTAGTTGTACGGAATTGTATCAGTCATGTATTTATTAAGAAAAAAATTATGTTTCATTCGGTTCGGGATCCTTAGCACGAACCCGACTCATACTTCGCGTGTTTTTATTTTATGTTGATTTTCTTTAGTTTGTTCTACAATCCCTTCAAGTTTGAGACCTGTATGTATTCAGTTTTTTCAGAAATTAAAAAAATGGAACGACAAAAGTTAGTCAAAAAACACACACACACACCACAATACAATTTTTTAAAGTAAATGAGCATTACCACTCATTCTCTGATTATTGGCTTGCCCCATATTCACATTGGGTTGAGCACTTGTAGTTGGTCTAGGTAGTTGATTCCTCGCAGCCTCTGCTGATATCAAATTATAAATATTATTAAATCTGTTTGGTAGTAAGTTGATTGAATAATATAATGAGTACAATATATTTTCAATAAAATTTAAAATAATCTATTGATATAGTCAGTATGAATGGCATAACAAAAATAATTACTCTAAATAACTAATAAAAACTAAATAACTACAAATAAAAATTCTGGAACTCTAGTGATTATTTGTCAAAAGTTTAAATTATGAAAACATTACCAAATGGTCAGAGGTCACATAGCCAGTAATTTGGCGATCTGGAATCACCTAATTATAACATTCGAAACAAAAACTAATTAATGATTGTCAGTTATGTCACTGTTTACAATGACAATTGTGTGGTAATTATTTAAATTAGGTTTATAATGTGATCTGTGATAGCTCAGCAATAGGACGCTTCACTATAAGTAGCCTTGAATACTTTAGTTTCATAGAAAGCGAGTGGAGATTGAGCGGAAATTTGCATGTCTGAGAAATAAGAAGGAAATATATATATATTGAGGATGTTTGAGTGTGCATTCCCACACAGGAATATCATGTCGGAAATCCAAAACGCTCTTAAAGATCGTGTAGGGGCCTTGCTAAGCAGTAGGACACATACAGTCTACTACTATATTTCTAAAATACAATACCGGTTTGGCATAAATTAAACTCTTTGAAATTAAATGACTATATTAAAAAAAAAAACAAGATAGAAGAATAACATGCAATTAAAAATGTTGAAAATAAACAGATAAATCACTTTTGCTATTTTTATTATTTTGAAGACATTTAAGTTAAGAGAATATTTCAGAGTTGAAAATAAGATTCCAGTAAAATATATTAAAATAAAATGAATTCTACGCTATAATACAAAGTTTTAAAGAAATGTATCCATTATCTTGAAACAACAGCCTTAATCCATTTTGTAAATGTTAAGATAAGTTACTGGGTTTATTTCTTTTTTGCCCGCCCACCTTGTTTTGACTTTTCCAAGGCTTCTTTCATTAGTCGTTCCTCATGGTCCCGCATGGATTGATTAACAATTTCATCTTCTGAATAACCAGATAGACGAGCACATTCTGGCAGTTCAGATTCAGGAAGAAAATGTGTCTCAGTACCAGTAGTTCCAATACGTAGCAAATTCCGTTTCAGATCTATATTACACTGTTGATAAAAATGTTTATTGTGATAATTTGAGTCATAATATTATTGCTTGCTTGGAAAGTCAGTTAGTAGTATTATTGTCATATAAAGGTTATTCCAGATTAAGTGTTGCTCCAGAAGTTATACTTACATTGTTCTTGGTCAAGAGTTAGAGAATGATTTTTTTTTAATATAAACATCAATAATTAACTTCTATATGAGCAAAGAATCACATAGGCATTATTTCATGTTAAACGACTTTTGTTCTTAATCTCTGCTCTTATTATATTTTATTATGTCTGATCCGGTGTTTAGGAATTTATAAATTAATGATGTACTTTCCTAGTGTTACATCTCATCTAGGGTAAAGATTGTGTACTACTGGTTCTATTTAAAACCTTGGTACTGACTAGCAAACATTAGGCATCCTATCCCTTCACATGTCATAACTTTGAAACAATTTAAATTATGACTCATAATAGAATTTATGTCACTAGAAGAAATAACCCCTCTCCATGGAAAGATTGGCTGTTATCTTTCCATAGAGACACTTGGCAGGTAATGCACTAGATTGGCATTTTAGACCCATTTTTTTTAACTTTTTGTAGTCAATTATGACAGTTTTTTTAAGTTATTATTGATTTTGCTTTAGCAAGCAATAAAATTTTCTTACAGATTTGATGTAATCTAAACAGTTCAGTGAAGATAAAATATTACCTGGATATAAATCAGAGTTCATAAATGTCTGAGCTTGAAATCAAAATATTAAAGTTATCTTACCTGATGTCGCTTCAACATATCCAAACCAAGAAGCATGTCCATGGGTTGTTCCTCAAGTACTGAGAATGATGTTGTGAGAAAATCCTTTTCAATTCGCATCTGAACCATATGAATTCTGCCAATTATGCGCTGCACTCCAACACCTTTTGCTATTCCTGCCCATCTGTTAATTAAATTAAATATCTAGGATAAATTTACAGACAACAAACAAAAATTTATTTTTGAATAATATTAGCTGCATAGCAAGTTATAAAATATAAGACAATGTTATTTACTAAAATTAATGCTTACCTGGTATCAACAAGTCTCATGATGTTGCATCTCTCCGCACATGCTGCAGACATTATAGTAGTCTGAGCACCTGAGTCTATAAACGCTTTCACAGGAAACCTAAACAAAAAGACAATAAAGTCCAAAATATGGATCAAATATGAGAAATACAGTATTTGCTTATACAATATCTTTAAAATAATTGTAGTTTTAAAACAAACCCATTAACATGACAGTTGATGTACAACATTACAACAGTTCCAAATGTCTCTGGATTGTACTCCATAGCAGCTTCCATATTAGCTTCAATGTTTTTTTGTCTGATTTCTTCAGCAATCATTCTTTGTGCCTCTGTGTCAAATGGATCGGAATTCATCATCCTGTTGATGATAAAATTTAAATATCAATGGTATTAAGTAAAGTGAAAATATCTCTCAGTAGCCAACACACTCTCTAGAATCTCTAACTGGAATTTAGAAAGGGCCCAGCCATATATCAGGTAAAACCAGTGACTGTCATGGTTTTCAACTGATAAGGTAAAAAATAGTGGAGAATGATCCTCACTGGATAGAGTTACTACTAGAATAATGCTCTTGGAGGTTGATAGATGCAGATGGCTCATGATTGTGGAAATGTATAGGGGAGACTTATTTCTAGTGACAAGCTAAACTAGTAAACAGAATGAATTTTTTTTCACGTTGCAAAAATAAACCTGTTACTAAATTGTTTAAGAAATAATATAAATTGTTGAAGATTCTATAAAACAATGTATAAGCAATTATGTTAATTTTAGTATATATTCACCTTATTCTCTGCTGTTGGCGTTCTGTTCTAGCTGAAATTTGTTCTCGAAGCACAGAAGCAAAAGTATCTATGGAAAACAGTTAATTTTAATTTATTATATCACAACATTATTTAGGGACTCAATAAAAACATTGAATTATGTATTAAGACTTAGAACTGACCAAGGTTTCCACTTAGTAATGCATCAGCTAGTCTTGGATTATTTTGCTTGAGTAGAGCAAGCTGGTCAGGATTTGCTAAAAACATCTCCCTTATGAGACGAGGATCTTCTTCTACAGGGGGGTTTCTAGCAGCCATTGAAGTACTAGCACCAGGTGGAACTTGGATATTACTGAAGTCAAGATTGGCTAGACCTGTGGGCAATGCTGAAAGCAAGTTTTAAATTGAATTTTTCACAAAAAATGTAAATCAAAACAAATAATTTTTTGACAGTAACAAAATGTCAGTTATATTTTTTTCATTTGTGGTAGCTAACGAACGAAGATAAATTTTATATTATTTATTATACTAAGATGACGTATATGAATGTCAACAAGAATCATGACAATGCAGTTTCGCGTGTGTAAAGTAAAAACAATATAAACAATGGCACCTTGACTGGCATCATTAACGCTGAGATTGGAGGCAGATTGCAGCATATGAAGCATGACGATGACGTCCCCATCATGTACGCCGTGCGCCTTGAGAGACTTCTTATCATCTAAAAGGGGCTTGCCGTTGTAATTCAATATGATGTCCTTTGCTGGGAAACCTGATTCTATTTCACAAAATGCTTTGAAATTTTCCAATTCCAAATCTTCCGAAACGTCGAGGACGAAAATCTCGTCGTTAAGCGTTGTAACAGTAACTTTCATAGTGAGTTTTGTTCCAATGAAATTTGAAACGAAAAGATATCAGGTTCTTTGTGATATTTTTATTTAAATTTCAAGAATGACTGTCCAAATCATTTTATGCAACACGCTCGTTTAAAAATACTAGTACACTAGTCTTAGACTCTTGGGCGACAAACTCACTCCAATAAAATTAATAATGAAATAAAAGTTTTGGAACTGTTCTGCAAATTCACTGCACTGGCGCTGCGGTGCGCGGCGGTGAATATACGTTCCTAACTTCTATAAATTCGCTTCACAATCTTAGATTTCAAGACAAATAGATTTGTAAGGAAATCATTTTGTTAATACATAATTGAGAAAGAAATATTTATGTTTTTGAAAAGATTCTTATTTTTATTAATAATTTAGTGAATCTCTTAAGCTAATTGCGTATAATGGAAAAACATTTACCAATACAACACTAAAAAAAGGCTTAAAACTAAAATAGAGAAAACTCAAGGAAAACCTTTGTACCTTTGTTATTTAAATTGTCTTTGAATTTGGTATTAACCACTGAGACCGTTTTCGATTTGTTTTGTGTTCTTGAATTGAAATATTGTGATTTTAATACTAAAGTGTTTAACTGGTGCAGTTACGATTTCGTGTCATTTAATGAAGAGTTTTTATTTCGGATTATCTTTTATTACAATGTTAGATCCCTACAGAGACATACAATGGTGAGTGCTTAATGTAATGTAATGTTTTCTATTGTAAGTGATACTACAGGAAGCAATGCCTCACCATTCGATTTTTAAACTGTACTGTATTGGTGAAAGTGGTTGTTGCATTGAAGTCCACAGTGTAGATTTGTATTGGAAAAAAATGATTTATTAGCATTACTTAAACAAAACTAAAAGTAACACAAATTGTTGATAATTTTTACTAATATTAGATTTTTATAATTTTTAATTTATTTGAATTCAATATTTTAACCACAGACAGTATTTAAATTAAGATTTAAAAACAATTATGAATAGATTATTGAAAAGTTTTGGTTTGTATTCAAATTTATATTTTTATTGTCACTGTTTTCATGATTAAGAATAAATCATTTTAATTTAAGACTAAAAAGTAGTTGAGGTTTTTCATTTTTATGAGTGTAACCATAGAGAATGTGAGTCATCAAACATAACATGTATTTTAATTTTGTTTAGGACAAATATTAAAACATCTTTTTTTTTTATTTATCATCATCATTGCCACCTATCATAAGTACACTCATAAACATTGGGCTATCTCATTTTATTATTTATCTTTATACCATTAAACTATTTTCTTAGTTTGACTTAACCCATTCAATGCAGCCACAAAAATCACCATTGTACAGAGCCATTTTTGAGCTCTAATCTATTAATACACCAATATGCATTTCCTGCATCTTGTATAATTTTTCAAATTGTAGTTTCAGACCTTTCAAAACTTGAAGTAACATGTTGTTAAATTGTAAATTCTTGAAAATAAAGTTTCATGCGGAATTGGATTCCTATTGAGTAACTCTAATGGTAATTGTAACAGCAATGAGCTTCAATTTATAGTTAAATCAAGACTCAACAGTTTCACAGATTGCATACTCGGAAACAATATTCCGCTCAATGTGTCACAAGACTTGGAATCATTTCGAATTCTTTAATTTTGAGTCTTTAGGACTTGTGACACTAGAAAATTTTAAAGTAAATCTATGTTTCTTTTTATTTCATGGCAGTATCCTTTTATTGCTTTATAAACAAACCATTGCAAAATTTAAAAACAAATATGTATAAGGCCTGCAGTTGTAAAACGACGTTAAAAGGCAATGGAATTCCGTTGGCTTAACACGCTTTGTAAATTATTTGATATTTATTCGTAAATAATCGGCAATGCCGATAATGGGCTTGCCTGTTATATCGGCATCTGTTACATTGTAACTACCAAAACAAAACCTATCGGAACAGAAACGAGTTTTAGAAAAGTTGTATGTCCACACAGTATTACTTAAGATTCCAGATGTCCTTCAAAATTCAAAATCGTATAACTATGAAACTATAACTGAAGTTTTGAGAAAAATTTATTGCTTTTAGCAACTACAATTAAAGTGAAATGTTTAATAATTTTGATTCCCACCACTATCGTTTAATGTTTGAGAATATTAGTAAACTGCAGAACTGTGTCTGTGACATTGTCAGCAACAATTTGATCCATATGAAGTCTTCAATTTCCTCCTAATAGTTTGTTGCATCAACTACTGGGAACTTATCCTGTTCCACTAAAAATTTCACAAAAAATCCGTGTGACGTTTTTCCTTGATAAAATCATGCACGTTATATTATGTCACGACAACATGGGTCTAAAATATTTAATAGACATTGCCTTGTTTAATATGTTGTGGAAAACGCTTTTTCGTATTTAAGTTCAAGATTTTTTTTTATTGATTATCGATTATTTATTTTTGATAATAATATATGTATTTCATTTTGTATGTAGTGACATAATTCCATTCTTTTGGGACTTCTAATCAAAAAATTGCGACATGTAGTTTGACAGTCCTCTCTGAGGAGAAGGAGGACTGTGAGTAGACCCAAACAGGTGAAAATCTGAGGGTGCGAGGTCTGGGCTATATGATGGATGCATTAACACTTCCTAATCAAGCTCTCTCAATATTAGCTGAGTGGTTAAAGATGTGTGTGGTCTGGCATTATCATGGTGAAATACCACACCCTTTCCTGTTAATCAGTTCCGGCCGTTTTTCTCTTTTTCTTGCTTGTCTTATCAGCTGTTCGCAGTAGAGATCCGAATCGATAGTTTTTCCCGGCGGTAATTGAACGGTGCCCCCAAAATGTGCTATGTGTATGGTGGGAACCATACACATAGCATCAGTGATCAATCTTTTCAAAAACAGTTCGGTTTTTATAGACAAAGAGAGCTCGTGTGGCAACCAAATATCGAGCTTTTTTGCATATCCATCTTTTTCACATGGGTCACCTGTTTTGTGGTCAATTCCTAGCTCTTCAGGTATGTCGTAACTACTAATATGCCGATCTTGCTCTATTTTTTCAAAAATTGCATCATCTTTATCTGTAATAGGTAGACCAGAACGAGCTTAATTTTTGGACATTAAAATTTCTGGACTGAAAACGCTTGAACCAATTTTGTGCTATCTTTACTGACACTGTGTTAAATCCTTAAAAGTCACAATCTCTCAAATCAATTCTCGATTTGTGTCGCATTTCTCCCTTTTTTCTAATAAAACTGTAATTTCTTCGTTAGACTCACTCATTTTGGCGGACAGAAAAACAATTAAAAATGGTGGGAATGGTAGCGATGCAATTAATGCACACTTGGGAGAGATATCAATATATTATTCTTGTGGTAGACGGGTTCGCTGCGCAGGAGCCCGTGCAGAATTATTAGACCGGCAATAGGTTTATCAGACCATAGGATGACAAATGCGGAATGCTTAACACAATATAATTATAGGTAACGCGTAGGAAATGTAAGCGGTTTAAAACAAATTAACTAACAAAAATAACACGATCGTCATAAGGTTCGTAACTGCGCTGTAAATAATAATTATTAATTATATCCGTTGAAAAACCAACGTTAACTATTTAATAAATTTAGAATTTCTGGTCACTATAATAATTACTTACGTTTCTACTATTGAAAACACAGTTTGCGATAAAAAATATATTGAAGCCGCTACCGTCCTACCTAAAGGTTACCGCGTGATGAATACAAAAAACTCAAGAACAAGATCTTTCACTGTTCACTAATATTGTAAACGGGCGGTTAGACTGGATTACATAAAATAACTCTACTTTGGGTAACAAGGCGCGAAATAAAAATAAAATTGTAGGGCCATGTCTGTATAACATAAATAAACTTGTATCTATGTGCTTATATAAGCAAACAGGACGGCTGAGTTATATAAGATAACTAAATCACTAGTTTATTTGCTATGCCCTTAGAGCAATTAGGGCATTAATTTTAATAAACATTAAAATTAACCTAGTACGTAATTTACAAATATAATCTGTTGGAGTTGTTGTTTCTATTACGAAATAATAATTCAATTTATATAATGTTTACAAACTTTATACCTTTTACTACGAATTTAGCGCTATCATACAGTGTATCGATTGTACTGTCTGAAAAAGACATTTCTAATCCGAATTTAAAGCAGTTGAAATCGATACCGCGGGTATTTACTATCTACGAGTGGCGGCTGATAAGTTTTTAGCCTAAGTATCACGAATGACTCGCGCTGCATAACACTAATTGCGCGTAATCTAAGTAATATAAATGTCAAGTTTTATGTCATAAGCATCATTACGCTTTTGGTAATTGAACCGTAAACATCACCATGACCGAGTCTTTGAACGAAATTGGAGTACAAAGCTGTCATAAAATTCCTCACAAATAAAAACAAAAGGCCGACGGAAATATTTGAAGAGATGTCTGCATTTTATAGGGAGTCTTCACTTTAATTTGCTACCGTAAAACGTTAGAACCGAGAATTCAAACACGGCAGGGAGTTGCTCGAAGATGACTGATGTTTAATTTATAGGAGAGTGTTTTATGACGAAGGATCAGTGTGCATGTGTAAAAAGCCTTACCTGAGTGTTTGACCTGGCGTTTGACACAAACTATTGTAAATTACGCTACTATTGTTTAAATAATACAATTACAAATACAATTCAGTTCATATATAATATGAGTGTTTTTAGTTTTTGATTGAGAACAAAATTGTAAATAGTCTCATAGAAATTAAATGTTGTGTTAAGTTGTAAAAACGTGTCGCGAATCGAATGTCGGTCGATGAACCGATTTAATTAAAAAAAAAATACAAAATTTACTAAAAAAAACATTTATTAATAAGAAGTGTTGCCCCCTGTTACCCGAATAACAGCTTGACACCGGTTTTCCATAGACTATCAAGTGTTTGATAAAGTCTTGTGGCATAGCATCCCATTCCTACCTTAGTGCATTTTGTAGATCTCATTTTTTGGGGTAATATTCATTTTCTTCAGATGAATGCAACTGTAGTCACTAGAGGACACCTAGTGACTACAGTTGCATTTAGGGTGAGCGTTGAAATGCAAAAGATGACGTTTTCTTTCTTCCCCGTGGATGGAAAATGCTTTAAGCATACCCTGTTGCTAGCCACCATCAGAAACTGGGTTATGTCGCACTCGAATCTTGGAAGGAGAAACATACCGACTAAAAACCATCCACGTTGCTGTTGGCCCGGAGGCCTTTACAGTTTCACCTATAGAGACTTGCGGGAACAGAGGCTCGCTAGTTGAAGGGGGGACGAACTATTAATGATACGCGGATTAACACGCGGAAAGACAATAGTGGCGCGGAGACCAATGACCTATTGACACGACATATCCCAGGTACGAGACACTCTGGTACAGTGTTATAACTGCTCAATCCAGGGTCGAGTACACGTGTGCGCGGATCGAAGTCGCAGGTCGGATTGCCGCGTAGTATGCGCGGGAGATGGACGGGACTCACTAATTTTTGACACGCGGGAAGATAATGGTCTTGAAAGTAGGGACCCGCAGCTGCGGGGCCCATTAACGATTTATTGACAAACTGACACGACACATCCCAAGTATGAACACTCCGGCACAGTGATATGGCTGCTCAAACCGGAAGCGACCATACGTATGTGCGGAGCGAAGTCGCCAGCGGGACTGCTGTGTAGTATGCGCGGGAGATGTACGGCACTCACTTTTAATAACACGCGGGAAGACAATAGAGACTTAACGACACATCCGGTGCAAAACACTCCGGCACAGTGATATGGCTGCTCAAACCGGAGGAGAGCACACGTGTGCGGTGAGCGAAGTCGCAAGCGGGAGTGTCGTGTGTGCCGATGACGTTTTTACTCAAAACATGGTTTTTTATAACTGCAATTAGTATCGCAAACTGAAGTTACGAGCAATTTTGGGAGGTTTGTTGTTGTCTTTTCTTTTCAGAGGTAAAGTAAACTTATCACCGCTTATATGGTATCATTGAATATGTATTAAAATAATCTTTAATGCCACATTAAAAAAAATACACATATTATTTTAAATAAAAAATAAATAACATTTTATCAAAAAATGTGTGATTTCATTGCAACCGAGTATATTTAATATGCTTTTTTGTACTTTAAATATTTTGGATGAATTTCATTTATCTGAATATATAATAATTTCAAGTGGTCAAAATGATAGTGCCTCTTATCTAAAATGAATAAAAAAAATTGAAGAGTACACATATTAATATATATTGTTTCAGATCCTGCTGAAGTGAATGGTGTTGAATTTACAATATGTCATCAGTAGGACAGCTTGTGCCACAAGTGACGAGAGCACCTCCCAACATGACTATAAAATTCAGTGGTCCCCACATTGAAGGATCATTTTGTACATCAATTGACTACAATTATGACCCTATCATCAGTGTCATCTGTGCTATGTATATTGTTTTTGGAATCGTATATACACTGTTTGGTAAGTTGATGTTTCTAAGGTGTATGCAATTAAAATACCACATAGATACCTCAGTTACAAATTATGTGGGGTTAAAGTATGTAATTGCCGTTTTATATTAAAAAAATTGAACCACCTATCTTTTTTTCTAAGGAGTAACAACATATTTATTTAAGAAGTTGTTACCCTCATTATCTATACATTTTTGCCATCTAGGGGAAGATAATTTATGCTTTTGCGATAGAACTCTAGGATCTGGACTCTACAAAGTCCATGAAGTTTCCAGAGAACAAAATTTTTTTCCTTGTAGCAAATTGTCCGAATTGCCGAAAAAATGGTAATCGGTTGGGTCTCTCTCTGGCGAGGATGGAGGATGACGTATGTCTTTTAACTGCAGGTCTTGTAATGTCCCTTATAAATAAATAAACCCCTTGAAATGGCGAAGAGCGATTGACGATTCGTGGTTGTTTCTCTCTCTCAACTCTCATGTTATCATTACTTTTCCATACGTGAGCTTCGCTGGCGAGTATCGTAGAGAATCCACTTTTTATCACACTGTTCTGTTTAAATTCCTTTCATATCTGTACCTACTCTTCAAAGCAAGCCGAGTTTCATCACGAGGCACCCATTTGCCGAGTTTTTTTTATTTTACCAATTTGGTACAAGTGAGCAAACATTGTGGGTAAACTAACGTTAAACCATGACGCTAATTCCTTGGTTTATTGTTAAGGATCGGCTCCACCATTTCTTTTAGTTCTCCCATATTTACCTTAGTGCCTGTTCTTCCTCGTGGTTCATTCTTCAAGTCAAAGTTTTCGCAACCAATGTGAATGAAGGAAAAACGCACAGTGCGTTCGTTAGTCGTATCATCTACTAGCTTCTTCTCTAAGTTAAAATCACGTCGGAACTCGCGTTCGAAAATAACTAAATTTTTTGTGGATGCGATGTTTAACTCAGATACTGAAATGAAACTATCATTTACGGATTTTATGGGGTTTAATTTTGTTTTTATATTCCCGACGTTTCGATCGCTTTACCGCAGGCGTGGTCACGGGGGGACAGGTGTGCGCATAAATACAAGAAATGAAATACTGTATGTATAGACCATTGAAATTCAAACAACAGAATATCATAAAATTTAACTTAAGAATGTTGGTGTTTTGGTATAAGGTTTAAGGTTTGCACTTTTACCGACATTGTTGAACAGGTCGCAGAGGAACTGCAGGGATTTCTCAATTTTCTGATTTATTCATAGTATTAAAGAATTCTGGACATTTGTGTCTGCTATGTATTTAATTAGTTTTTCTGGTTTAGTCCGTGGTCTTCTTTATTTTCCTTAATTCATAATTATCATAATTTTGATTTTGTTTTATAATTTTTATTTTGTTAAAGTTTTTTGCATCATGTTTCCTTTGGCCTTTTATATCTTTATTTTCTTTCATTTATAATTATCATAATTTTGGTTTCATTTTTGAATTTTAATTTAGATAAAGTTTTTTGCAGTTAACTTTTATTACGTTGAGTAATAAATTTCCTGTGCGATTAAGTTAGGGATATTAGATTCCGATATTGTGTGAGGTATGGTCCAACTAGAAGACGGGCTACTTGTTAAACGGTTCATTGTTGTGTATTTTTCTTAGGTTTGTAGTTTATGCAGAGCAAGATGCGTAGATCTGTTATCGGTTTTGGGCGCCTGGTACTCAATATGTTTTAAAAGCTAGCTTAGACCAAAACAAGATAGCTTCTAGTCAAACTCTAAATTATTTGTTTCAGGTTATAGATGTTTCAAAGCAAGTATGTTCTTAACAGGTTTTACATTTGGTTCCGCCATTGTTTACCTTATTTGCTTACAAGAGTATCTTATGCCTCCTTATGGAAATGTTGGTATGTTATTAACTAATCTTCTTATATTTCATTTTTTTTACTTCTAGATAAATTAATTTGAGTTTTATTTGTAGGTGTAGCATTATGTGCTGGTCTATTATTTGGGCTGATTACAATGTTGATCCAGTATGTTGGGCTCTTTATGACTGGATTCCACACGGGACTTCTGTTAGCCATTGCAGGCTTGGCAATATATGATCACTTTCTAGATAGCCGTTTAGTTTCAGTGAGTATAAGTAATAAAATAAGCTATTACACTTTTGTTCTAAATGCAATATTCTAAGATTGTAATTTATCATAAGAGTCATATTTCTGTTTCAAGGTTTTTTATTTGATGCTACCTCGATGATGTTCACTAGGTAATCATTAATTAGTAAAATCTGATTAAAAATTAAAAAAAGACGAGAATGTTTGTTTATTGTAAGTTTAGAATTACATGTCTTAGATGTTATAATATTTTTTTTTTGTAATTATAGGGAAACGGCATGACTATAATATATTTCTAGTACTAAGGGACAGTATTGTTATGAATCAATGAGTAAAATAATGATTCTATCCTACAAATTGGTTTCAAGTTCAACAAACACGACGTCGAAGTAATGGTGGAAACATAAAAAAATAGTTTTCATGTTTGCACCTTCTACACGATACTATTTCAGGTTGAAGCAGAAATAATGATAGCGACTTCATATATTATTGCATGTTATTGGATCAATAGAAGGATCTAGAGTAACGCAGACGGATATGTTTTTTAACAATATAATAGCGGACTCAATTGCCTGGTTCTGCGTGCGCCAAATGCCCCATTTTCTCTACACTGCGAATGTTTATATCGTGCCTGACATATAATATTAACCACAAAATGTATGTATGAAATAATACCACTACAGTAGTTAATGTTTCAGTCTATTTCATCGTCATATTGTTAAGAATCTACCTCAACAAATGACGATTAAAGCTAATCCTATCGCTGGGCTGAAAATTGGTCATGTTTTGACGCTCTGTACTTTGTTAGTCAAGGCTAGACAAGGTCAACTCCATTCGTTTTACAGTTGAGTCGCGACACAAAAAAATTGTAGGCAAGAGTTTTGTGTTATTATAAAAATGGGCTGTGCTTGTGATTTAGTTTGCATGATTTTTAGAATCAACTCGGAACCTTTCGAATAGAACTACTAACTGTGTTATTGTCTGACAAATGAAATTTGTAGTCCTTGGGGTTGTTGATAGAGAATGGAAAAGCATTTTCTTTATTAATTCGTATTGAGTTAAATTAGCGGTACTGGGCAAAGGCCTCCTCTTAATAATTGGCGGTTTCGAAGCTAGGAAGAGGCCGCCATGCTGCTCCACTGCGGGTTTGCGGACTTTACATTAATTAATTAACCATGTTATCGGCTTGCTCAAACAGTGGGCAGATAAGCGACTGCCTGCGAGCAGATCGCAGCCTCGATTCCCGCTCATAGCAAGTATTTGTATGGACAGTAAATATGTATATCTATAAATATACATATATTTTAGTAAAAATATGTTATTTGTTAATGAAATTTGTAATATTTATTTTATTATTTAAAAAAATGCTACTGCCTAGCGAATTAATAAGCGTGAATATGTCTTATAATAAAATGTAAATATGTTAGGCAATTTTATTCTAACTGAGCTTAATTGGTAAAATGGCCTCTGCTATTATCTGGAATTTTCTGTACCTTTTCATCGAGGTTCAACATTCACAGAAATATTTAAGTAGAATAAAGTATGTGCAGGCCTACTCCTATTCTTTAGATGATATAGAGTCGGAGTGCCCGCAACGTTTCCATAATTTGTTTCAGTTGCTTTCCGCCGTACACATGACATGTCAGCATTTAGAATTGTATTGTTTATTGTATTTTGCAGGAACATAGGTAACGTTTTACTACGGCTTATTACGTTTTCGCTGCTACCAAATCGGGCACAACGAATTGAAGCGAAAGTTATTAGTGAAAGTGCGCGCTGTATTTAAAAGTGATTTCTTGTTTATGCTATAAGCGATGAGTTTAATATTATAACTAATGTTCGCTAAGCGATTTTTTATATACCATGAAAATACCACTAGTTAGTTTTTTTCTGTCTACGACAAATATATACATAATATAACTTAGCTCAAATTATCAGTGCGGGTACGCAATACATGAAGTGTTTATAGAGTTGAGAATATTTAACTCTAACGTTAATATGTCAAAAGGTCTGCTAAAAGAAAAGTAGAAAAACAAAAACTCAAAATATAAGTTTGTTATTACTTAATGTTTATAAAATGAATCATTTTAAATTTGAAGTACTTTTGGGATTATATTCAAAAATGTTTGTAAATTACATAATCTCTGAGGTTTTCAAGGAAAATAATTGAAATAATTGAATGAGACATTTATATTGTTCTTCAGAGCATTAATTGTCTCGATAAAAATAATACAGATACCCTAACGTGACCCGCTCTGGGCAGGTCTTGTTATTATAAAAAGTGAATGTTGTGTATGGTTTGTTCAGAAGTAATAAGATACTTATCATATAATTTTTTTTAAATTAAGAGGTAGCTCTTGCCTCAAATATAACGGTGTATTGTTGTTATAGAAACAAGACTTTTATGATCATCATCCATTAAACTCTACTTCTCTCTCTTCTCTTCTATCTCAAAAATGAAATGTTAACATTTCTGTTGAAGATTAGAACCACTACAAATGAATAATATTTCGAAATCTTGCAAAAATTAACATATTGTTTTGTTACAGTATTGGGTGCCTGTGGTAGCGTTGCTATGTTCCGGAATTTTCTTTGCTGTCATCAACTTGTATTGGAAGAAAGGTGAAACTTCTTATTCTTCTTTTTTTCATCAGCCTGTTTAAGTCCACTGTGGAAAATAGACTATCCATGAAAGCTCCAAGAAAAGCAGGCTCACTGTTTCTGGGTTTAGCATAGACGGATACATTTTGATTTCGTTTTAAACTTATGTACAATTTGTATCCTTGACCTGGAAATTAAGACTCACCATCTATCACGTTGTTCCAAAATAAGCGCAACGTGGTTCAAAGGGACTAGACCTCAGACCTACCCAACATTGGGTATGAGGTTGTGGGAGCTTATATGTGATCGCCTGAGCTCCGACCGTCAGTAAACAGGGTGTGATAATATGCCTGGTTATTCTTAACGATTTACATACGATCATTATTTAAATAGTAGTTAAAACGTTTAAGTAAAATTAATCGCTCAGTTACATTGTAATCAAACAAATTAAAAAATATATATTTCGTGAATTCTTATTGTCAGTAATTCAATTTGTATTGGCATTATTTTATGATTTGTTTTCGTCGACCAATTGTTGACGAAATTTTTACTTTTGTAGGACAAAACAAACGTTAAAACTCAAACCTAATACAATCGTTTTTCTTACGTAGCCCACTAAATAAATTGTTATATAGATTTTATACATATTATAAGATTTATTAAAATATGTTATTTTATGTTCAGAAGTCCACTTCTGATAGGCTGAAATGATGATGATGGCGATTAAAAGAACATTTTCTCAACCATCGGTGAAACCTTGGCTAAAGAGATACCTCCTAAATATCATACGAACATTATATTAAGCGATGGAAAATCCGCGACTAAATCGAATGCAATGAAACTATCGAAACTCACACCAACCACCATTAAGGAAGTTAACAAAATTATTGACTATCTTAATTGTAACACGGCCACGGGTATAGATGGAATCAGTACGAAAACCATTGTATGTGTAACAAATCTCCTCGCCGAAAGCTTTACAAAGTGTATAAACAAATGTTTTGAACTAGGTATGTTTCCTAATAGTCTAAAAAGTGCCAAAGTCACTCCAATATATAAATGAGGAAATAAATCAAATGCGGGTTACTATCGACCTATATCGGTTCTCGGTCGGATCGGTGATATCAAAATTTTTTGAAAAAATTATGTACAACCGTCTCGAAAATTTCTTAAATGCTAATCAAACCTCTCAAACAATCAATATGGATTTAGATCAAACTCTAACACACTATCTGCAACAAAAGATCTTATAACTAAAATAAAACTCAACATAGACTAAAAACTGCAACAGCACTAGGTGTATTTATAGATTTGAAAAAAGCCTTTGACACCGTAAGTCATAAAATTATATTGAAGAAATTGAACGACATAGGTATATCTGGCTCCGCGCACATCTCTTACAGGAACCATAAAAGGCATCTCTAGTTATCTACCACGTAAAGTACGATATTATATTTATAACTCTCTTGTGAAACCCCATATTGAATATTTAATAGAAATCTGGGGCGCAGCCGGTAAAAACAACTTAAATCTGGTACAAAGAGCACAAAATAAGTTACTAAAAGTCCTTTTCCACTTTGATTCTCACGCCTACAGACAAAGTGTATAAAATAAATAAACTACTGTGTTGTGTGACCTAGACGTATGTTTACTACGCCTGTTTATTAGTACGTAAAATATTAACAAAAAAATATACACACACAAATTAGTCTAACCAAAAAGGAAGAAATACAAAAAATTCAACAAAGAAACGCTAACAACCCAGTTCTAAGAGCATCACGAACTAATTATGGTAAAAATAACCTTATGTATGAAGGCGTCCAGTTTTATAACAAGGTTCCTAAAGATATTAAAGAAACGCAATCCATTTTTACTTTTAAAAAATTACTCAAAAATCATATAATAAATAACAATAAATAACTGTTGTACGATGAATCTATGTACATGTATGTATATACTTATGCTGTATTTTTATTTTTATATGCATATATGTATATGATATTATGTGATAGAGTCTGCAACGGTGATATCCGCAGCAGAACTAAGGAAACCGACATAGCCGTAAAGATCATTAAGCTGCAGTGACAATGGGCCGGCCACATAGCTCGCAGAACTAACAACCGCTGGTGAAAAAAGGTTCTCGAGTGGCAGCCACGTACAGGCAAACGCAGTGTAGGACGACCCCCCACAAGATGGAGTGACGACCTGCACAGTATTGTGGGAAGTCGATGCATGCAGCTGGCTCAGGACCGAGCTTCGTGGCAATATTTGGGGGAGGCCTATGTTCAGCAGTGGACTTCTGGTAGGCTGAAATGATGATGATGATGATGATATGTATCATAAATATTGCTTCCACGATCACCTTTAATTCTTTATTGTCAACTTGGTTTTCCGGCCGTCCGTGGACTTTGATTTGGAAGTCAAAATCTTCAGAACGAAAACGTACCGTGCTTTCTTTTACAGTAGTTTCCCCTTATACATCATTAATCCATCGAGCTGTTTCTGCAGCGCTTAACAGAAGGATGTCAATACAAAACAAATGGTGCGAAAACAAATGAAACACACATACAAAAGACTAAATTTGAAAAACATTTGATTTTTTACCAAACGCTAGATTATTTGAGTTCAAAGTGGCCAGCTCGTCAAAGCGCCAATTTCATACCTACCTAATATAAAGGTTCCTTCGTCATCAATCAAAAGCATATTAAAGTTTATACGGAACCTACAGGGCGCAGTCCTACTGACACTTGTCCGACTTTTCTGTTTATGTTATCACCGGTACTGCATTTTCTGTGCATGTTAACACGGTTGAAATCAATGAACTCCGAGGTCAATCGACGAATCCAACTCGGCTGGGCTGCTTTCGGGAAACTACGTCATATCTTCTCGTCGAGTATACCGCAAAGTCTCAAGAGCAAAGTATACAACCAGTGCATGTTGCCAGTGATGACATACAGATCCGAGACTAGGTCCTTCACTGCAGGCCGTATGAGGAAGCTCAAAGTTGCTCAGCGCGCTATGGAAAGGGCTATGCTCGGTGTTTCTCTGCGTGATAGAGTCTGCAACGATAATATCCGCAGCAGAACTAAGGTAACCGACATAGCCGTGAAGATCAGCAAGCTGAAGTGGCAATGGGCCGGCCACGTAGCTCGTAGAACTGACAACCGTTGGGGAAAAAAGGTTCTCGAGTGTCAGCCACGTACAGGCAAACGCAGTGTAGGACGACCCCCCACAAGATGGAGTGACGACCTGCGCAGTATTGTGGGAAGTCGATGGATGCAGCTGGCTCAGGACCGAGCTTCGTGGCAATATTTGGGGGAGGCCTATGTTCAGCAGTGGACTTCTGATAGGCTGAAATGATGATGATGATGATGATGATATGTATCATAAATATTGGCTTTTGGGTATGTGTTTATCTGCATATATCTATGTCTGTGCGTAAATGTATGTACACCAGTTTAATTAGAAAGTATTAAAAATAATAATAGCAGTTTTATAAAATTAATACACACACAAATAAAAATTAAAAATAACATAACAAGTATTAGGAACGTCATACTATAAAGTCACATCTAGTCGAGCAGACTAGTGCTTTATATCTGTGGAGTGTGATGTCCATCTATGCTCGAGATCAGTATAGTGTGGGTAGTAGTTAGCAACGTGTTACAAATTATTATTGTACTACCGCTCTTAAGTATGCTCTCAAGTAATAATTATGTAGTAGTATAAATTATGTTCTCATGTTAAGTGAATTGTCCTGTAATTCTTTAATGAGAATAAATATCTAAAACCAGAAAATCACAAAATCTTATCTTTCATTTCCATGTGTGACATCATCACTATCACAGCGGTTCACTGTGATAGTGATGATGTCCCCTAAAAATACTTTTTGTGTGAATTAAACGTTTCGTCCTATATTTCAGTGTTGACGATATTTGGCACGAGCGTCTACGGCGGTGCAGTAATAGCAACGACACTCGACTACTTCTTCGAGAGAATGATGATGCTAAAATGGGTGGGTACTTATTCTTTAGTGCACCCATTGCGATGTAAAAAATCCAAATTAAAGTTTTTGCCTAATCTAATAGCATATTGGATAACACCCGTGAGTGATAAATTTAAGTTATACCAGTTCGGACTTCGGATAGACATTTTCTTTTTATTCTTTCTATAATATACTTATTTTTATTTTGTAAGGTAAACAAGCAAACGGGTCATATGATGGGAAGTGATTACGATCGCTCACGTACAACTTTAACATCAGAAGAACTGCAGGTAAGTTGCCGACCTTTAAGGATATTTGAGAGATAAGAGCGAAGACGGGAAGGGGGTGTGAGCCTCCAGTACCTCAATCATCGAACGAAACGCAGAAGCATAAGATGGCTCTACTTCACACAGGTATTCTGCGAGGTCTTAGTACTACCCCGGTCGAGCTGGGCCCTACATTTTTTAGGTGGTATCAAAAATGGTACCTTTACTATGTTATAATTTATGGCATAGAACATAACTATTCTGCTGCAACTCTATTGTGAGAGATAGTAAATAAAGGCGCGATCGCGTGGTTATGAAAAATCAATAAGATTTTCAAAGATGAATCCACGAACATACATTAGTTATGGGGATATAGTTACTAAAGCGGGTTCGTCGCACCGCTGTATATGTCTGAATCTTTAATGAAATAAAGTTCCGTGTGTACTAGTTATTCCATTTCTTTGACAGCTAAGTATCATACTTTTCATACCATAGCTATGGGAGCGCGCTAAGTTGGAGCCAGCTGTGACCCCGCCATGCCGCCTGTCTTGGCTGACTCTCGCCGCATGGCCTGCTGCCGCTATCGTTGGTCTTACTGCACAATGCGCTCTCACTGCTACTGGAATCTACCACGAACAGAGTAAGTTGCATGGTGGTATGTTACTTGAACGTTGCGGCTTTGGCCTTGTATGTGTCTTCTTAGTTTGCTAATTCTGTTAAAGTGCCTTTGTTGCCTCTGGTTTCTACCATGAACAGAGTAAGTTGTATGGTATTAAGTTACTTGAATGTTGAGGTTTTGTCATTGAGTGTGTCTTCATAGTATGCTGACACTGCTCCTGTGTGCCCATATTGCTACTGGGATCTTCTATGTCAGTTACTTTGTTAACTGACATAATGTTATGTTAAATGAATGTTACGGCTTTGTCATTGTGTGACTTTACAGCATGCCGACATTGCTACTGTGTTGCTACTTTCTTATACAGCGTGACTTATTACTATAGTATTGCAGCACATACTGAATATAAGCCTCTCCTGTTGTCGCTTTAATTTGAGGAGAATAGCCCTACATGGTGAATGTCTGTAAAGCTACCGCCCGATGCGTGATCTATCATTATAGTATTACGGCAACTGCTCAATACATGCCTCTCACATAAATTGACGGAACGCCCTTTATTTTGTTTGACTTTCGAAAACGTCAATCGAAAACCTTTCTACAAGAAAAGTTATCTGTTATCGATATACGTTCATGTACGTTAGATGTCATCTTCGATTTTACCATGTTGGCCTTAAGACCGCTGAACTCGTTGTGTCACATTATAGATGATATTGAGCATAGCGCCAAGGCCGTCCAAGTAGCGATCTGTAGCATTTCTGTGATATTTTCTTGGTATATTATATAATATCAGAAAATTTTAAATATTATTTGTTAGATTTTCTAATGGCATAATTACTCGGCAAAATAATAAGCATTCTCATAGGTTAATTCGGAGTTATATAATTTCATTGAAACATTATCATCATCAGCATCATCGAAGAATGACACAAGTCCACTGCAGAACACAGTTATTACCCTTACATTTAATACTAACTGGTTATTTTTGTTTTGAACGGAAAATAGAAAAATAGTAGAAGACAATTATGAGTTCGGAAAAATTATCGCACATTCAGGCAGTAGCCGCCCATTCAGTACCACGTAGCGTGACTTTTCCAAGTAAAACATATCGCTATTTCTTCTTTTCTTTTTTTGTACATAACAGTAAAGATCCACATGCATTGATATGCAGTGGTGGTCGTATATTTAGAAACACTACCAACGGTCTTTGACATTATGTAAGATACTTCACCGCAATCGTTTTTATTTTGAAATTAAACAATAAATAAACAATAATATGTTCAACGATTTATCATTTATTAGAAAAACAATATAAATCCCATTACACAAGTGCACTTTCAATATTACATTATGGACAAACATTTAAATCAGTTTTAAGGTATGAACAATAATGGTCAACTAATTAGAAACAACAACAAAAAAGTATAATAAAACAAATATTTTTTTAAGTATTAGTATTAGTATTGTTATTTACGAAATAGCTAGCCGAGGATAGCTCAGCCTATCAATAGTTATAATTAATATTTAGTGGCGTATCCCCTATTTTCAAAACAGCACTGCAACGACTTGTAATTGATTCAATCAATTTCATACTATTTTCTAAGGGGATTGAATTCCATGCTTCAACAAATGCTTCATATATTTCGTTTTGACTGGTTTTACGTTTGTTTGAGACTTTCTTTTTAACAATATACCAGAGATTTTCTATCGGGTTTAAATCCGGACTATTTGCTGGCCAGTCTAAAACAGATATACACTGTTCGCTAAGGAAACATTTGACGCTATTGGCCGTGTGTTTAGGGTCATTGTCATGCTGAAAGATCCAGGTTACAGGCAAATGATCGTCCAAGTAGGGAATCATTGTGTGCTCTAAGATATTTTTGTATTGCCATTGATCTATTGTGCCTTTAATTTTACGAACGGGTCCAACTCCACATCCGGAAAAACAACGCCAACCTTTAATGTTACCGCCATCGTGCTTGACTATACTCCTTGTGTATGCATAATTAAAAGCATTGTTTACATGACGTCTAGCATAGCGCTTTCCATCGGAATTTACCATATTTATTTTTGTTTCATTTGAAAATAACACTTTTTTCCATTCTCGTACCGTCCAATTAACATATTTTTTAGCGTATAATAATCGCTCCACTCGGTGTTGCTTGGTAAGAAGCGGTACCTTTCGAGAGATTCTTCCAAACAATTTAGCTTCCACTAATCTTCGGCGTATCAGTCTTGACGAGATGTTTCTTGGGTCATCAGGCGAAAAAACTTCATTTTTAATCTGGTTAGAGACTTTACTTGGGTCTTTTTTTGCAACACGAACGATTAGCGTATCTTCTCTGGGAGAGGTTTTTCTTGTCAGAGCCTTTCTAAGAACATTTTCAACAGTTCCATGTGTTTTATAATGATCAATTGCATTAAAAACTTTCTTAACAGAACAATTTAAATGCTCAGCTATTCTTCTGTACGCCCACTTATGATCTATATGTAAATTAACAATTATTTGCCTAGTTCACGCGTCACAACTTTTATATTTGCCCATTTTGAACAAAATAAAATTCTGATTAAAATTTTGAATAATAATAGAAAAAGCCGAGAAAAAAATGTTAATCTCCAATTTCAAAATTAGAACGAGCTATGGATGCTTTTTTAAAATGTTTCTAATTAGGCGTCCAAGCGGCCAGTAACAAAATAAACTCCTACATGTGTAAGACGCATTTTGTAATTAAAAGTAAGATATGTATTTTATGCTTTTTTTCATTTGAGTGGCTATGTTGTATATTTTTTACGAACATTTGCACGTTGAAGTTATACTTTCTTTATTCATAAGAAGTGTTTCTAATTATATGACCACCACCGTATATGTATCACCATATATATTTTTAATATTTTCCTAAATTAATGATTTTTTCAGGCATAAGCGCACAGAAGCGTCGACTGAAGGCACAACAAGCACGCCCGGTTACTCGTGAGCAACGCGCCGAGATGAAGCAGCGCAAGTACAGGTATCTGTACCAAGTTCGCACTGCACACGGCGACGTCATATCGCAGGTTTGTTTGGAAACGCTGATTAAAAAGCTTAAGAAGTGAGTCTCATTGTAGCTGGGCATGGGCAAAAAAGAGAAGTAACAGCCTTTAATTGGCTGAATTCAGGCCATTAGGATGACGTTTGAGTGGGCAGCACGGGAAATTATAAATTTTATAGTTGTCGGCATAGAGGAATCTATCTCGGGTTGTTTTTGTATACAATGAACAGCGATTCTAATCATGCTCTTCTAAGTCTAGTAATAGAGATAGCCCTTCCCGAGAAAGTAGAAAAGACATCTTCGTGGCCGATTTCGACTACGGTGACCGACACCCAGTTATCGTACAATAGTATGATCAAAACCGGCCAGAACAACATCATATCTGTAGAACATTTCCAATCCAAAAAAATCCAATCTCAAATCTTACAAAGATGTCTGTTTTGCAGTCTTACGTACAGGCGCTCCAAAAGAAAGCGCAATGCGGCAATTGGACCGGCGGTGGTAGCGGGGGCGGCGAGTGCAGTACGCTGCAGAGCGACTCTACGCACCTCACCGTGCTCGCCGGCTCCGAGCACGCGCCGCCCACTGACTCCGACGACGAGCTCAACCAGATAAGAGCCACGCAATAGCGCCAAGGTTAGCAGAACTCCTCCTTAGTCATGTCCGCCTGGTAATGATTATCTATATCCTAAACCATTAATAATTATTCATATTCTGCATTAATTTTGTCTTTTTAAATATCGCAGTTATTGTTGTCAGGATAGACGGGATAAATTTCACTTTTTTTTTATAAGTTCAGTATTTTGGACAATTAATTCGCAACACATATGCGGTAACGTAAGTCACGCCACCTTTACTCAACAACAAAACATAGTCCTTAAAAGAGCTGGTCAGCTTGGGTGTGCAAATCCAGCATGTACTTTTTTTAATATTAGGTCGGGGAAAAAGATTTTTCGTATTTTATAAGTAAAAAGTTGCAGTGATATTTCTTTGGTTGTACTGTTTGTATCTGGCGGCTGGTTTTGAGTATTAAATAGATGACTTTTTACTTATAAATATATAAATTTAAAAATAAAAACTAAAAATGGTTCCCGCCATTTTCCTCTTGTTTTTCTGTCCGCCAAAATTAGTAAATCTCAAGAAGAAATTCGATACATTTGGAAGATTTATAACAAAAATAGAAAAATGTGAGGCAATCGCGAAAAAAATTTGTGACTATTATGAACTTAACGCAGTGTCAGTTAAAGTATCACAAAATTGGTTAAAGCGTTTTCAAATGAATTATGATGTCCAAAGATGTAGCTCGCTCTGGTCGACCTGTTACGGAAATAGTCGATGCCGTTTTTGTAAATGTGGAGCAAGATGGAAACATGTTAGTAGTTACTAATAGAAGCTTAAACAACTTAAACTAATCTGACTAGCTTATCTAGGTAAAACATCGACACTCTGGGAAAGCTGCATTCTGCATTTTTTCGCCTTTAATTTTGTTTTTATAGTTCCGACGTTTCGATTGCTTTACCAAGCATACCACTGTACGACCACAAGACCCTATGTGCACACAGTTCTGCGTAGATCGAACCAAAACTAATAAATAAAAGCTTCAGCTTTTATTTATTAATTTACCTTCAGGTAGCCCGAGTTAACTATGACTTCTGCACGTCTAACATTTCAGCCCCCCCGTGACCACGACTACTGTAAATAATAGTTTCATTTCAAATGTCAAATGAGATATCATTGCGTAGCCCCCCCAAGCCCCGTCAATTTGATAACAATTGTCTTTCTTATTGTCGTACATCGACTGGAAGTGTTCAAAAGTCTGATTAACACGTCTCACACGGCAGTAGTGATATCTATCAATTAGGCGTTATCGTTTATAAGCTCCACATACCCACTCAAATATTATTTTTAGAGACTATTTTGCATTAAACCGCCGCCGCCCCTTTTCCTTTCTCTATTAGTAAATAGACGAGTAAGTTTTTTTTTACTTTTAAGTTCTTTCTTTACCGACGAACATAGGCCTTTCCAAGAAAGCGCCACGACGAATTCCTTGAAATGTTTAACCTAACTCTCAATGCTGGGCAAGTGGGTTGGTTGGTGAGCGCAGAGACCGTACCCTCGCTAGTAACTCTGCACATGACTAGTCTGTGAAATTAGTGTTCGGCAAATTCGCATGGATTATACGCCGTCATACGTCGTGGTCGTCAAAACGTCGTTTCTTAGCTAGCAGAGTGCACTGCGTGCAGAGGTTGACATTCGGAGAAGAATATGGTATATTTTCCTTGTTCCTGCTTAATTTGTCGTTGAAAAAAAAAATATAATTTACTTTAAATAATTACTATTATTTCAGGATATTAATATGCTGTAGTAGAGGAGGCAACGATGGAAATTAAATTTCATGTATCCAGTATTATCGTAAGAAGTCACTCATTATTACACCTGTAGTTAAAAATACCTTCAACGGTATATTTGTATTCAATGTAAATTTATTATTTGTATGACTATCATAGTTCTAGTATCATACTATTGTATCGATTAGTACCGGAGTTCAAGGCCTAGATTTATCATTGTGATTACATTTATCGCCAAATAATTCATGTAGTGTTTAGGTATATTTATTGCATTTTACGCAGCTATTGGATTGGAACGATCGTAAGTGTTATAACGGTAACATTTTTGTACGTACCTCACATAGTCTTAGGAGGTATTTTATACGAATGATTTTTTCTAGCGTTTTTCTAATATTATCACGTATCAAATAATTGAAATAAAAATGAATAAAGAAATTATTAATCCCGTTTTCTCGATGAAACTGTAAGTGAAGCAGAACTCAAAAAATCCGGTTATATTTGGATTTGAGCGTTTTAACTAGCACCTAGAGTTTTCATTAGAAGACTTGAAAAACTAACTGCAATATTTATCTTACACTGCCATTTACATGTAGCATTTCAACAATAACTTAAGATTAATTATTTTTACATGTTATAAGTATATAACAATATACATTAGTCACTGTAATCACACGGTCTTGAACTCCTTTTGATATGTGGTTGTGTTGTTTTCTCTTCAATGTTTATATGTAATGAAATAAACGTAAATCAACAATGTTATAAAATAAGGGAAGATCTACGTCTGATTGACTTGATATGGTAAGTTTTTGTTTGTTATATTTCATAGGAAGGTTTATTCGCAATACATACCAAGATTCACATTCATACCTTGTATTAATTGAGAGGTAAATATGGATAGAATTTTTTTGACACACCATCCATTTTGTGACACACAGAAACTGTGTGCAAAGGATACTTCGTTATATACATTTTTATATTATATGTAAAGGCGTAGTTAAGAGCAAGCGCGATGAAGCTTGTTTCTTAATACATGTTGTTGTATGCAAAAACAAACATTGTTTTAATGATCTTTTAAAGAGGGTGTCTATCGCGACGGCGGAACTACGACACTGTTTCATTTAGATATTGACAAAGTCAAAATACGGTTCATTGCAAATAATTTAATCAATTCAAGAGTAAACGAAACTGTTGTTGGCAAAAAAAAATACACACCGTAACAAGCCGTCACGACAAACCTACAAACAATTTCTTAGGAAAAAACTAACATCCAGATTTCAATTGTAATTAGCACTTAAATGTATCTTCTTGCCAAGTATTTTCACACGAAACCTTTGTATCTTTGTTACTTAAGGAGTTTTGTAGATTTTAACTGAGTCAAACGGATGTGATGAACGGGTAAACTCTTCTAAAGAGCATAGTGTAAGCCATTATTGTAACTAGGACCGATCAGTCACGGTAAAACAATAACAAGTAACAAAACCTAATGCGAATCAGTTTCAGTTAAATATTTTAAGTTTTAAAAGATTCATTTTATTTCAATGCTAAGCATTTACTAGTTGTTTTTATACGAAAATGTTTATAATGACTAATTTAAATTAACCTTGATTGGTTGCGAAAACTTTATAAATGACAATATTATTAATAGGTATAACGTTATAACGTAGCGACATTCCATACGCACACAATTAAAAATAATGAAAGGCATTAAATGCAAACCATATATTAGTATTTCGCAATCAACCAGGATTACAGACGGACATTCTATTCAGCGTGTGATACATTTTTACTTTATAGCCAAAGTTGTATTTTAGTTGTTACATCGCTATGAGCAGAGCACAAAGTCTTATCTATTGAAGGTATACGCTTTAATTTTATGTATGTTAATGATATGTCGACTCGAGACAATAGCGGATGAACAGAATATGATTTTAGCGATTATACGAATAGCATCGATTTCACATGAATTATAAATATAATACGTGGCAAAATGTTTATCTATGTCCTTATTTTATGACGTAGAGCAGCATAATGTAATAGTCCCTAGTTCTTCTTGCAGAAGACGTGTTTTCCCTTTGGGCACAGCCTATTGTTACTACTATAGTGATGAAACCAATCACACAAGATAGGGGTTTGAAATAATAGATACTGTAGTAGTTATAAGCGAAGGGTCCAAAACACATTGGTTTTTGATTTCAATTTATCGTATTATTCGCGTATTTTTCAAGTAACCGAGAAAAAATCTTTCTAAAATAATTAAAGTCCAATACCGACCGTGTGTATACTATATCATTACAACACCAGCCACCGCGAGTCAGACTTGCACACCGAGTGCAGAGTTTTTTTTCATTTAAAAACTATAAATATCTGAAAATACGAGTTATCATTTCTGTAACATCTCTTAAGCTAAGTACGCCTTGTTATAATGTTAACATATCTTGGGTCTGGTTGATTTTTAGTCTTTCTGTATAACAATTATTTCCGTATCAAATCGTCACCTTTTGAAATGCTGATCTGGGAATAGGCAATTTTGATTAAGTTGTTAGGCGACAAAATTGCCTCTAGTACCGTGAGATTAAAGCTCAAATAAAAATATGAATCGTTAAGTCTATTAATGTATTGTTTCTGTTGAAGTGCCTAGTAATGTGTAACCACCTAACTTCACTTCATGACATGTTAACTGTAAACACATCATGTAAAATTCATACTCGTATAAACGCTTGTTGTAGGTTGGTTGAATCGCCCTTTGGACGCTGCTTAGGACATGTGAGATCGATAATTCTTAATGTTCAAGTCATCGCTGCCAGTTGTTTCGGGTCCAAAAGACATCACTTAATACAAAAAAATTATTTTGTTTATTGTGTTACAGATTTGAGGAATAGTGTCATCTGATAGGTTGACGTGCGGTTGGAATAAAAAATTGTTTGTTGCCAGTAAACTGGTAAATGTTTAGAGAGCAATAAGTGACAGTTTATTGAATTCATAGAAATTGTAATTTGGCCGTGATATAGTTCGGCAGCGGAACAATATTAATATGTATATATTGTACTGGTAAGATAGACATAGTTAGAGTTTAGGACAAACGTGGAATCGTTTAGACATTACTGTTATTTCTATCTCTAAACACTGTCCACTTGATAGCTCAATTTCTAGTCTTATTCTATATGCCGTATTATTTTTCAATAAAGAAATGTTTATTGACAACATATGAGCGCTAACTTTGTCACTGTTTACTGAATACAAGGCAGTAGTGAACTGCTCGCTGTCCAGCAGCTAAACCACTGCTTGAGCATATGTAAGATTTACGATTACGCTTCTATTATTATCCATTGTTATTTTTCTTGTTATTTGATATTTAAATGTAATACTTTATTACTACATAAACATCATTTATTTATTGTTTAGTTGTGAAAAAAAATGTTCTCAAATATTTGAGCATTTAAAACAGTTATATGAGCTGCCCTATTAGTGTATAAACGTTTAATTTTAATGTATTTTATTGTTGTTATTATTTATTAGAACTTTGATTTTTATGTCGCTATACGTATTTTTATATGCAACTATTAACTTCATTTTTTTTGTTTCATTTCCATTCCTTTCCAAACTATATCGAATTATTTCTTTCTTGATTTTTGTTTAGTAACTACAAGTGAGTTAGATGAGATTATTTAAATACGTTTTACGATAAGTGTGTATCCGCGTAGTATACAAAAATATTACCTTTTAACTTCGTGTCTCTTGCATAGGTTATCTTTGAAAAAATAATATACTTATAATACATTTAATCTAATACAATAATTATTTCATTATTAGGTACTAAATTTTCAATAGTCTATACCAGGATTTTTTATTTGTGATATTTTAGACAAGCATAAAATGCATTCATGGTTAATTATGAAATTTGGCAAAGAAACCAGTTTATTTATTTTAATAATTTAATAAAAAAAAAAATTATTAAATAAGAATTTTTGTTATGTAATTAAAAATTAAAAATCCTGATATGACATTATTTATCTTCATTTTCCAATTTAACAGCACCCTCTTGGGTAATACCTTTGCTGTCGACATTATAACTTTAAGGTTGCGTGCACGTACAAGTATGCCACTAAACGTGTCTGTCTCAGACATTTCCCTCAAAACGCTTTTGATCCACATAAAAGTATCTCGGAGTTTATAATATAAATAAAAAATTGGATGCGTGTTCTTTTGTACGAACGCGCGTTAGAAGTTATGTGTCCTTGACGTGGCTGAAAGATTAAGGATGGATATGCATATTGAAATTCAATACAAGTAGAATAATAAGCGCAGTAAATATCATTTTTTTTAATATGTTAAAAATAAACTTAGCATAAGTAATATATACATTTTATTCTCTTTAGTGGCAATCTACGAGTCGTTCAATTTTCGTAACGGTGCCGCACGCCCAACTTCCGTCGAATACCAAATTTTTAACCTCTATGCACTTAGTCTTAAACAGCATATTTTCGGAATATATGACATATTTGCTCTGTAATTTGTCTGTGCATGTTTTACGTCAATTTACAATTAAGGTTGTTGTATGTTGCAATAGTAGGTCAACATACCAGAAACTATGTTATATGTATAGTAAGATGCGCATAAATCAATATTAAATAACAATAAATTGGTCGACTTTTAGTAGACAAATTAAATTAAAATAACAATCCATTTTACCATTGTGGTTGTAAGTGATTTAATATGAATGACACAACCGTAAAATTATTCAATCTTGATCTTCATAACTTTACTTGTACTTTGAAATTTTAACTCGCACCCTACACATGATTCATCTTCAAATATTGAAGGAAGAATTGTCTCAGCAAATTTGCATCAATGAGCTAGTAAGGCTGCATAATCCAAACGCAACTTAATTAAAAACAAAACATTCAAAATCACTGCAATGAATTCTAAAATCCATCATTGCTTTGGTCGAATTTTACACCTGGTTTGTATTAATATTTGTTATTTTGTACAAAGTGATTACGTCCTCCCTATTACCGAGGTTCCAAATTAAAATATGCAAAAAAATTAAGCGAGCTAGGTATGCTAAAATCGGTGTGTTTTCTTTGTTAGCGGGTGAATTTTAAGGACTTGTTTTAGTGTGTTCTGAATATTAGAAATGTTGAACTTGTTCAAATAGAAAATTCAGGTTCCTGTAAAAAGTATACTGTAGTAAATGAATTCCAGGTAACATTATTTTCCCGGAGAATAATCTAAGATATAATAATCTAACCTTTGTTTTATAAAATATGACGTGTTGGTGATAAACTTTTTAAAGTTATTAACATTATGTACCTATGTTGGAAGGGTCCACGGAATAAAACAAATGATGGGATAAGCAGAGTGGACATTTTGTGTAATGGATTCTTCTATTGTTATTTATATTGTTACAATTAAAAAATATTTAATTTTCAAACTGGGATACCGATATCATAGATACAAGACGAGTGTCGTGAATAAAATACCAATTAGAAATTTCTTTGATACATTTAATCCAAATTGATACCACTATCAATTTGTATTAAATCGTTTCCATCGGTTTCACATAGTTATTATTTGCTTTAATAAAATTTTGGTAAACCTATATGCACCCTAATTGATTGCTTCCTGTTTCGGTCACTGACAAGAAGACCAAACTTATCCTAGTAAACCTTCTCGTGTATAATAACTTTGAAACAATAGAAATTCTAATGTCATATCAAGACTGAAGACACGGGAAGGATAATTGTCCTAATATTGTGTACAGGCACAGAATAAATTAATTATAATACGTACAGGTTAAAGCAACGACTACTCAAGTAAAAAAAGATATATTTCATTGATTAGCAATTTTGTCGATTCGTTTAATGGATATACCTAAGAAAAAAACTCACAACATTTTTGTTTAGTTTCTAAAAGAAGTATTTAAAATAAACGTGTAGGTGATGCATATTTTTGTATAGAGTTGAGACGATTTAGAGATTCTATTTTCACGAAATTCCAGGCAATAATGATCGGATTTGATACAATAGCTATTCAGTAGTATTATCGATTAAGAGCTGACGTGAACTGTTCTCGTCGAAAGTATCCTATGCATATTTTTTAAGACTTTGTGATTTACCCATTCGTAGACATTGTTTATTGGACCTAGTTTATGAATGCATTTGAATTATGTTGGATTGGGCTGATGCATGTGTACATATTTACAAATCTTGCTGTTCTAAACGTCACAGAAGACAAGTAGACCCTGGGGTATTTTGTCTTATACTTAATATCGCATCTGTCGTATTCTAATTAAGAGCATAATGTAAACTTAAAAACTATATTTTAGTATGTTTTCAAGTGTTACATAAATCTGTGTAACAACACCGACGGAACGAGAATAGATTACGTAACTTAGCATTTGAGGTAAAGTAATGGAAAGAAATTAAATTGATGACACCAAAATAGCTTCGGCTAGATTCGTAACAGCCAGTTGTCCGGTCCAAATGAATGTACGTGAGAATTTATCGTTTCCGTATATTGTAATAAATTATGATAGATGTTTGATAACAAATATAGATATCGTAGCTATAAGAATCGTGAAATGAAATTTTAAGAGAGACTGTTTAAACTATTTTAGTTCGGCCGACACCGAAATATAAAAAGCATGTTTTCAACACTTCTTTTTTCAAAAGGACATAACACTATTTTCAAGAGTAAAGATGCATTGAAAGTAAAAAAACATCCATTCTAAACTGGTGTTTATTGGAATTTAATATGTCACCTCGGTGTTGGTCTTATTTTATCTCGTGTAACGAGAACGGGACAGCGAATATTAAGATTGTCAATTACGAAGCAATTTTATGATTGTAAACTTAATCTATCTTAGAACCGCAAGCGAAGCTTATGTGTACATTCCTTTGAATGATTCTTTTTGATGATATATTTGTTGTAAATGTGATATGATATGATTACTATTCGCAATCCCGTCATAAACTGGAGTATATTTCTTCTTATAGATAGTAAACTTTTAAGGATTGTCGTGGAGAGAAAGGAGGTACAGTTGTTAAGAAATTTAAAAAATTGTTATGGAAAAAAAGAAGAGTTCTCTATCTAAAATCGTTCTTAATTTCTGGTGCCTGGGAGGAAAAATCAATGAACATATTTTTATTGAATTGTACAACTGTTCTCTCTGTTTCTCTCATAAAGGGTAACGTAACATGAATATGTATGTAACATGGTTTAATACTACATATTTTAGGACAATAGTCCTTTCTTGCCAACACTGTAATCTACGAACTTTATTTTAATAAATTTTTGTTGTCATCTTTAAATTTCTTTACTTACAATTAAAATAGCCCTCAAAAGTTACCAAACAATAAAGAATTTGCTGTTATTTAAATAAGAACGCATTTGCATTTGGCTCTTCTCACTCAGCATAGCCAAAAGAGCTCTGGAATCCACTTTTCACCTCTCCGGGATAATAGAACGTGACGAGTGGCGAGTTTCATTGGCAGGCTTTCTTTCGGAGATTGTCATTGTCTTCAAATTTTTCTTTCTTTTGTCTTTCAAGTGTTTCCTTTAATCTTAAAACTCACGGGAAGTAAGAGTGAGGCAGATTTTTACGCCGCTAACAGACGGCGCGGCTAAAGAAAAAATAATGAACACGTTAAATACTTAAATGATTTATTTATTACTTACAATACTTTGGTTTAATCTTTCAGTGTAGGTATAAATTTACATTAAAAAACTTAGGTATATGTAACATTAACATTAAATTCTGAATAAACTGTAACAATTAACAATCAAACATTTACATTTATATCTTTTATAAACACGTTTATTTTATTTTGTATCGCTAAATTATTTTGAATAAAGAAGAAGTATATAAAATAATTGTATAAATGTGTCACTTTGTGCATGCATCTCAGTCGCTAAGTAAATACAATAGCTCTTTGTTAGAAATTAATGGAAACTAATCATTACGCCACAAATCGCAATAATCAATTGATAAATAGAATTTTGAAAAAAAATCAAGTTTCCAGATTAAAAATGTTGTTTATTGAATATATTTTTTTCAGTATAGGGAGCCCTTAACACCCGATGGAACCTAGCATTGAACTCATGTACTGTCTTTATAAATCAAGACGTGCTCGATTTATAAGAGTAACATATAAAAATATGATTTTAAAAATTGATTCGGGATTCGGCGTAAGAAATTAACTAATACTCGTATGTAAACGGAAAATAGCAAATACGTAGGATTCGCTAAAGGATTTTAGAAAGGGAGTCCATTTTGACAGGAAAACAATATATTGCGTACCCAAAAACAATAAATTACGTATTTGTAGTAATTTTGGAGATATGCTTTATTATAAGCTATACTTTGTGTACAACTAATTTTATAGTTAGTTATTGGATATCAGGTTTTAATTGGCTGTGCCCGCGACTTCGCGTAATCAAGGAGGATTTGAAGCTTCGTGGGGTTTGACAAATGACAAAAAAAAACATATCAGACTAAAAACAAAGGCCGGTGACATGAACCAAGTAACTAACTAAGTGCACAAGATGCAATCACCAATATTGACATAAACAAAAATATTGACTGACCTCCAGCGCCAAAACTCCATCTTCGGAAATGTATGTGTACTAATTAGTTATAAAACGTAAAGCAACAAAAACTGCAAGCAATGTGCTAGTGTTTTCAAGTATTTGTTCGGAATTTTTTACAGACTAATATTTAACTTAGTAACAAAAAAAATATGTTACCGGAAAATTATTTTAACGTTTAAGTTCTGTTGTTACATTCATTTATTCTACACATTTGTATTCGCTATTTGATAATTTTCACATACATTATTAATTATGAAAATTTTGATAAAAGTTCATGACTTAATATGCCTATCCCTTCCTATCATATCCCTAACTCGACCAAGGTCACATATTAATTATATTGCGTAAAAGAGCCACGCCGCGGCTTTTGCTGACTCGAATGAAGCGGAATACTAGCGTAAAGAAGAGGACCCTCCATTCTTCCGTGTATTTTGGCAAAATCCTGCTATACTCACGTCCTACTCGAGTTCATTTTACCCTACTTTTACAAAACTAAAGGGTAAATATGACTCTTTGTGAGCTTATCGCTACTACAGGCATCGGACTTCGATTCTATTTGTTATTTTTTTTGTTCTGCTTCAGCATAGAATAGAGAGCATGAAACAGCGTAAAATATATATATTTGAATTCGACCTTCTTTCAGTGGAACAAATTTTGATGTAAGTATTACTGCGCAACTACGACTCTTTCAACGATCTAAGGAACGTTCATAATAGCAGATCCCAATAAAAGAGCAGGATTCTTATGCAAATTTTCAACTGTTTTATTTATTATTTGCAACTTTAAGTTCTAAATTTTCCACGTGTACCGGTGAAGGAAAATTTCATGTCAACAAAAAGTTTTTTTTGAGTACGTGTGAAGTTGTCAACCCGCACCCGAGCATCGTAATAGAATTATCCCGGCTCAAATGCCGTCGCAAATATTTAAGACGAGGTCTTTGCCCAACAGAGGCTTTACTTTACCTTGTTCGATGTAACGCTTACCCAATAAGATGCAGATGCAGTATCAAAGACGTGGGACGCAATATAACACAACCAATCATTTGTGTTTTGCACAAATACTGCCTACGGCTACGTTGTTACGTACGTTTTGAACCCAGGACCCATGGCACAGCAGTACAGTATACTACCCACTAAGTAACGCAGGAGTCACATTATTACACAAAACAATTCGGAAATTATTACAAAGATTTCAACTTCATTATTTGTTTGAAAACAAACCAAATTCCCGTATTAGTATATTAAATATATACTAAACATTAAATTTACACCGGATAAATATTACTCCAAGTACTGCCCCATGACTTTCTTAAAACTACATCCAAATCGTGTTTGCTGATTTTAAGTGAAGCGTGGCCTAACAAACAGATATACAGATAATAATTCTAGAAATTTTCATACTATATCACTTATGTATGCCCTTATCCCTCCAATTATTATTTTTATAAATTCTATTCATGTGCAAACACTAAAAAATTACAATTTAATACAACAAATCAACACCGGCCGGCACAAATCATCTTAAAGGTCGGCAACGCACCTGCGGCTCCTCTGGTATTATATATGTACCTAGGCGGCGGTAATCACCATCAGGTGAACCGCTTGTTGGGTTTTGCCCCCTTTCCCATAAAAAAAACGTCTTCTAGGTAGAAAAGTAAAAAAGTTACTGATAAGACAACAATGACTAGATTCAATTATTTTTGATAAGTGCGTTTGAAATTTCCTGTTAATTTAGGTAACTATCTGACAAAAGGCCGGTACTTTAAGCAAGAAATTCTTGTCTTATTATATAAATATATATGTAATTCGTTTTTCGGAAATGGCTCTAATGATGTTTATTTAATTTGTTGTCAACCCTGGGAAAATTCTTTTTCGCACAAATAATCCAAATTATTATTAATTAAAATTGATAATACCAAAAGGTACCAGTATGTGCAAAGTATGGTGCTTCGTTAGCAATGTCATTATGCGACTGCCGACGACACTTCAATTGATACCCCGTAATTGGCAAACTCGAAAGACGCCGAAATAATTTATTTCGATTAGTAACCTTCCCAAAACTTGCTGCTCGCTACTTAAGGAACTCCCTTTACGGATGTAGGGATAGGTATATTAAGGTATCATAACAATTTTAGCATTGTGATTTTTATAACCTCCTTTTACGTCTAGATATTTCGATATGTTTTATAAAAGGAATCGATGCATAAACGTATATATATTATGTACTATCTTCTATTGTGTTGGTAGTGTCTAATGCATATAAATCCATAATGAGAACCACCATTAGAACATTCATAATCAATCTCTACATTGTGCCTTTTATATAGTTAAATTGAAAAAGGCCCTAGAGATGCTTAGACATCATATACAAGAAGTAATTTCTTCGACGTATGAGGAGGGAAATATTCCATAGCAGCCGTTGAGGTCACCAGTCCACCACACGTCGTCTTGTTTCTCATAAATGTTTATAATATTACCTGATAAAAAAATCGGCATTAGTTTCGAATAATTCTAATTTCTAGAATATGAAATAGCCTGTACCGAACACTTGAACAAGGCGTGGCTAATATGGTTTTAAAATTATTATTTTTAGCTCTGAACTGCGCATAATAAATACAAGCTCAAAAATCAAATTATACATTTTTAATAATTCTTTTTAGCATCCTAGAAATTACTAATTAGACCAATATAAACAGCGGTATTCATCATCATCATCATCATTTCAGCCTATCAGAAGTCCACTGCTGAACATAGGCCTCCCCCAAAGATTGCCACGAAGCTCGGTCCTGAGCCACCTGCATCCATCGACTTCCCGCAACACTGCGCAGGTCGTCACTCCATCTTGTGGGGGGTCGTCCTACACTGCGTTTGCCTGTACGTGGCTGCCACTCGAGAACCTTTTTTCCCCAGCGGTTGTCAGTTCTGCGAGCTATGTGGCCGGCCCATTGCCACTTCAGCTTGCTATACAGCCTGGTATACTCGACGAGAAGATATGACGTAGTTTCCCGAACGCAGCCCAGCCGAGTTGGATTCGTCGATTGACCTCTGAGTATACGGTATTCATTACGTAATAAATATTCAGATCGTCTTATACTTTTATATATACTCAATAACTGTTTATGATACTATGAACAGCATTTTTATTCCAGTTTGAGGACACAGACACGTTTTAGTGTTCATGTAAATATTCAATTGAGCTTATTTATTTAATCTTTATTACAATTCCTTTATCCAAAAGGATACAAAAGGCCGACTTTAATCCTTATAGGCATTCTCAAACAGTTAACCTACGTTATGGTCAAATTTTGTGGAAGGCGCAAGAAAGAAAAAAAAAGACGATAAATACATATTATTAGTAATAGAACTCAATCTCTTTATCCAAATGCCAACCGCACCTGCGTGTGGTGCACCCTGCTAACCTACAAACGAGGCTATGGCGACCGAACCATGGCGGAATATCCATATGATATATTGGAAAAGAAAAATAATTTTGAACTTTTAATTTCCCTCCTTGTCCCCCATTCCGCGAACTTAAAAACGCCCCTCGTACAATATATGTATAATATGTCCAAAGCAAGCAAAAACTTCGCTAAGCAAGTTGTATTTGCCTAAAGGAGCAGAGAATTGCATTAACAAACAATTATATAAACTTTCTGATATGTAACACAGGTAATACGCAGATGGCTATATTTTTTTGACTAATGACTATGTCAAATTCATAAATGTTACTACGAGGTTTCACAGTAAGCACGAACGCACAGTGATATATAAAACACATTGATGCCAGTATTGTTTATAATACAGATGTGAATCTTTTACAAGAAAAACATACATGCTGGATGTTATTGTGTCATGTATGATTTAAGGTAAGTAACGCGACCTGTGTTTTACCTGGTGATAGAGTTAATTCATCGTCCAATCTCGCTTCATATGAATACAGTGCACGGCATCTTCCTATAAACTTTTGCGCCGGTTCCGCATTACTCTCGTTCTTTCCAAGATCGGTTAAATCAGTTGAACTATCACTTTGTGATGAAAATTCGTCTGGAAGTGAAAACGGTCAGATATTAATACTGCTCACATGATATCGATTACCGACATATCAAACAAAAAGGTTTTTAGCTATTCATTAATTTATTATTACATAATACATGAAAAATATTTTTATTAATATTACTACACTTTAATCTGTTTTTACAAACTAATTTTCTTATAATTGGTTTGGGTTTTTAATGTGGTGGTTTTGTTTTATGTTATAGGCCTATATCGTATTGCTTGTCATCTCTCTTGACATTGCATCTGACCCTTCCCCAGATCTTATCGCCTGAGTATTACTGCTTATACAAATGAGTAAAGAGGAGTAAGTGCCGCTGTGTTGCGCGCAAACATGCGCACACTTCTTTTGAAGTTGTCAAATGAACGAAATTGGGCAGAATGACACCATTGTCATCATTTAAGTATGGTCGTTATTATTTTATAATACTTATTTAAGATTGCTTTTAAGCCTGCATTTTCCTGGTATTCCAGGGGTGACTGGCAGAGACTACCACAAGTCATTAAGTCTTAAATAAAAAAGTAACAAGAAATCCAGCATGTATTTCATGCCCAACTGTGAATCAAGATCAATCTTCGAATTCGCAGATGCAGAGCTCCGTCCGGCCTCTTTTGGACGATCCAAAACTTCAGGAGAATGCGATTATTACATTCTGTGTACTTACTGTGTCTTGTATTGGTTGTTACAACAATAAGAACTGGATAAATTATAGCGTTACTTAAAGAAGGTTTTAACCATTGTGTTACGTCCAGGATGTGTGACATTTGTATAGGTCATGCAACCCGGTATTTCTACACGCATGAACGATGTCATTCACCTGTCCAGATAACCTCCAAGCCAGACTCAAGAAGAAAACAAAGAGTATTCTTTGTGACAACCGAATATTAGCAGCAGTACTATCTTAGTCGCGTAGAAATTGTATTAATTTATAGATGGCTATAAGAACTTTGAAGAAGTAAGAGGAGTATAAAAAAAAAGGTGTAATAATTTGCTATATCAGTGGAGGGTCTGGTGGATTTTTGTATGCCAATAAACGTAGAATTTATCAAATCATGAGCTTAAGAAGACTTTACAAGGTCATTGTTCTATTCTCAAACATAGTTTGTATATTTTATCTGCCGAGGAGCGACATAGATAATGTAATATGTAATAGAAACAACATTATCTCGTGATTTTGAGAGCTATACATTCTTAAGATCGAACGAAGTTAGTAATTATCGAACATTTAAATAGTATAAGGGAAAACGAAAATAAGTTTTAAATTTTTGTTGAAAAGAAAAAAAGAAAAAGAAAGAAAAAATATCTAAGAAATTTTTTGGTAATGGTTATTCTAATCGTACGTTACTTAATTTAATTGAATTTTGTAATTACTATCATAATTGTTATTTCTTCGTTTAAGTCCAAGAACGTTTTAATATTTATATCTACTGCATATAAATATTAAAACGTTTGATATGCTTACCAAAATCACTGTCATGTTGATTAGACAATCCATCGCCTGCACCACGTTCACTCCAATCCAAAGGACTCTCAGGGGGCGGCGGAGCTGTAGGTGTCGGACTTTTCAACGTAGGAGTTGGGGGTTCCGTACAGATAGGCGTCACTGGTACACTTTTATTCTCTAAAGTATTTCTTCTAAACGATAAATGCTCTATACGTAGTTTACTTGACGCCCGGCTCATAATAGAATCACGCCTTTCCCTTTCTTCTCCGCCATTAACACTCTTCGACAAGGCAGTGTAATTAGGTTGCAGGTTTTTGTTCACTTCATTCTGATAGTCTTCTTGGAGCCATGGAGGCACCTGCAATTTTTAGAAAGATATATTATGACAAGGTTTTGGTTGAAAAAACTCGTCTATGTACAATAACAACATTAATTACTTTAAGTATGCTCTGCTGAAGGCCTTGTTTATCTCTAATTATTTGTATATGAGTAGCAAGGGGATGTTGCACCGGAGATCTATTATCGAGCTCACTTAGACTGGTAGAAATTTTATATCGAACTGCTTCTAAGTATGTGAGCATCGACCGCATCTGAAATGAATATTATAGATAATATTAATATTGTTCCAAATCTAGGAATAGATATGAAAAGAATTAGTCTTACGTGGTACAACTTATCAGCTACATTTTGCTGTGAATCGTCATTTCCGAATGTAGGTGTTTGTTTAATGGCCATCGAGAGTTTTTCCAATCCCTGCTTGGACTTACGTTCTCGATCTATATCTTGTTTTACCAATTGAAGAATCTTTAGTAATGCCTTAAAAAAATTAAATACCTTAATTTTTTCGTTATTTTCTGTAAATGTCAATGATTTCTTCAGAACCTTTAAGTATACATACTTGCTTACGGCGTTCTCTATTCATTGCTAGTGTAGTATGTTCGCAGTAAAAGTCAGGTAAAAGCTGTTCACTTGCTCCGGACGGCGACGATCTCACTCCGCGTACGACTCTCATATCAACATTCGCGTTAGCGTTTTTTATGGGACCTACTAATGCATTCGTAGCCTGAAAATTAACACATAATTCATTGCCTTGAAAACTATTTAAATTGCTATAAATTGACTGTTTTAATTTATTATACAGCATGTTGATGATTTTTACCTCCGCCAGCTGCGGTGGTACTGCTGCTGTCAACCTTAGATAGCAATCGGCTGAACTCTTTAACTGAGTGAGTCTCTCTTCTTCGAGAGCTTCTAACATTCCGGCACCTTTCACAACACTGGTCTCCCATTCTAACCTGCAATGAGAAGTTTACATTTCTTGTTGAGATATTATATTAGAAATTTATCGAAACTCCAATCTCATACAAGTCTAAGATACTGAGACTACATAATTCAACACCGGAGATAGTACTACTGTAATGTTGAACTATTTATTACCCAGTAATGTTTTAAGGTAAGTTGGGGTTGTTAAGAAGTCCGCCATCATCGCATTTGAGCAACGAGGCGAACCCTTCTCGGCTCCAAAATTCTCTCAAACATTGAGAGAAGACCTTTAGTCAACACTTTCATTGTTTAAAATAAAAATGAAATGTATAAAATGAAAATAAGCGACACTTACCTCGCGCGTTCCGCTTGAACGCAAACATTATAATACTCGACTTCAGTCTTTTTAACAGCGTCTTCAGTTTTCCTCTTCTTTACTTGAAGTTTTGCAGCGTCTCGTTCGCTTGTGGTGTTAGCTAAGCGTTCTGCACGAGCCGCACTCAGAATCGAGTGTGGAATGTGGCCAACGCTTGAGCTACGTGACATGCGGCTGTAAACAAACGTATTCCCCTAATGATTCGACCTTATAGCCCCCATGTGACGACGGCCGCAGAGCAATCGCGTAGCAACATTCGCATAGATAATCGCTTAGCAATTAAAAACAAAGATCCTTCTTTAAATATAGTTAATCAGAAATAGTAAATGGAATATGTACAGTTTCATCGGTTCTATCAAGGATATCGCAAGTTAGCAGACCTTATGTCCAAAACGACGTCTTGAAGTTTCTCATTCTCCCTGGCTGCTGCATGTGACTGTCGCTTAGATTTCGCTTCCGCTGTTCGCCAATCTGTGAGAGTCCGTGTTGTTTTGTCAACATTGCCCTCGATCTGTAACAACCATGAGATATGAAGTAAGAGGCAGAAGTTGTTCACATAGAGTAGGTATGAATTAAAGTTATGGATCATATCTATCAGTTACCTTCTTTCTTAATTTTAATTGATTGTCAATAATGTGTTTCATTGGTTTGACTAAGTCCTCTGCCAAAGCGCTGGAGTAGTTTCTGGAATTTTATTTCGTAGTTTTAATAAAGCGATCTACTTAATTTAACCGTATACCATTAAGTAATACTATTGATACTGTTATGATACATGTTAGTAATACTGTAATTACCTATGAATTTCTGATCTCTTTTCCATTTCTATAGCGACGTGTTTCCATGCTTCTGCGCAGGATCCAACGCTTTCTTTGCACGCCTTGCTTAATTTCGTTCCAAGCTTTGCTAGGCATTTTGAGTAGTAATTCTCCGCCTCAACTCTGTAAAATGAACAATTTATGAATATGGAATAAACTAATAAACATCTATTTATTAATTTTGTTTTCTGGACGAATAACACCAATTTTATAAAGTAACTTTGTTTCGTGCAGCACAACTAATAAGCGTACGCTATATTTTTCTATTAGTCTTGATCAACTTAGCGTCGCAACTTGGCGCTCTATTTCTGTGTTTATGGCCACTGTCATAACTTTTCTTTCGACTATAACATAGCATTCTTAGCATTCGGCGTGTGGAGTCCGTGTCGATAAAAATTTAAATAGCGTAAAAATAGTGTTCAACACGATTCGCCTCAAGAAAAGTTTTAGTGTATGCGACAATGATCGAGTCATAAACAATAAGGTATTGTGTTATCGCTCCACCGGTGAAAAGTAAATGTTACAAAGAAGTACTGATAAGATTGCTTATCTATTGCGTGCGCCAATGACTTAAAAACTCTTTTTAGCCATCATTCGCGCTAAATATTGGCACAATTTTACCCTTTATAAATATGAATCTGGGATAATTCGTATTGGTTATTTGTTGATATTACCATTTTCTTGATAAGTAACAGCCAGTACTTAACCTAATGGTGGAATTTACATTTATCACCACGTTTGAATATTTCTATTTGAATGGCAATATTATAAACTTCACAATTGTGTTTGCGCTGCCTGTCGCCGGCCTGCATATTTTCGGCTTACATGTCAGGTCTGGTATATTTGAGATGAATATTAGGCTGACAGATCAGATTTAGACGATCCGTTAATGAGCAAGACGTACCGATGAGGTTGACCTTTGGAGCCCCTTGCATCCCTTGATACAATCAAATCAATAGCATTTGTTTTAAAAATAGAATTGACCTATTATATTATATTTTATAAAAAAAAGGAGTAAACTACTTCAAGATTAAAATCTAATCGACTAAAGATATTTTTTTGAATAGAAGGGGCTGGTGCTTAGGACTATATAATTTACCTTTCCTGGAGTATTACTGCCAATTCTTTACTAAAGTCACTGCCCTGTTTTACGTAGCGACGAAGTTCATCAAAGCCGTTTTGTGCCTGTAATAAAATATTTTGTTTAAGTGTTCAATGTTTCATTACATTATAATTATAAGTTAGGAACTAATATGTAGTCTGTGGTCCTATTATAATTTTTTGGTAAGGGTTTTTCCTAATAAAATACGACAAGGCTCGCCATCCGTCACATTCTATCTTGCAAGAGAGGCGCAAATGGATTAGCTACGCTACGTTTGGAGACGCTGTGTCGTGCCAAGTAGAAATTCTAAATTTCTACCTACTACCAAATAGTAACGGTTCCAAATGTTTGATGCAAATATATCTTTACTATATCAACTATACACCGATATTTAGTTGCGAATCAAAAGGATAGAAGCAGACGGAGACAGATTGTGAATATTACAAACTTTAGCGACCATTATCCTCAGGGGCGAAGATACGACTTGAGAGATAGTAAGAGTGAGAGAGAAAATATCAAACTCTCGAAGGTAACAATTTTTCGAGAATAGTATTTTTATTCTCTATGTTAATATCTATAAATAAATAACAATAAACTACTGTGACTGCAAGGTTTTTGCTCCCCGTAACAGACATTACGTGACAATGGCACGCGTGTCAACTGTTTTCTGCTTTATGTAAGCAGAAGACGTGACTTTTTACTGTTCAGTTAACGAGTTGACAACTCTTTATAAACTTAAAGTGTGAAAAAAATACCGTTTAGAATGTTATTTATTAAGACATGTATGATTAGGTTAAAATATTAAAATATGGAGGTGGTATACCTTTTTCTACAAATGCCAACCGCCACCTATATATGTTGCACCCTGGTGACTGAGTTATAAAGCTACCGAGAGTTATAGAAATAAACGATGGGGATCTGGTTATGGTTGTCTAGGCGGCGAGTAATGCCGCATGATTAATATCTTTTCATATTGACATTTTAGTTACAGCATCCGAAATGTCTGGTTTTGTTTATTTACTTTATGAACAATATACCTGACACCTTTTCAGAGGCATAATTGCATGACAGATTGTGTAATTATCACGTCAAACAGTATCCATGTCCCTAAATTCCTTCTGTATCCACAGTACTCCCAGAACCGTAGATTTATGATTAACAGTAAGTCAGTCATTGAGTGCCATAAAATGTGGTTTTAGCACACTCTTCTTTTTGAAACAATTCTAACTAGACGAATGTTGTTTGAAATGTGACAAAAAGCAGTCTGGTAACGTAACGAGTCTCAGAGGTAGAGGGCGATAGAGAGTCGTAGATTAATCGAAATATTTTATTACGATACTAGTTTTCTGCGTTAGTGTAAAATTACACAGTAAGTGCGCGGTAGACTTCTCGAGCCACATTCCCAGCATGGTGAGTATAAATAAACATATCATGGAATGTTTGAAAAAAAAATGTCTATGTCTGCAGTTCGTTCCAAAAAAGCTGATAATGCAGATGATAAGTACGTATAATTAACTGATAGGTCGAGCTCTCAAACTTTTGTAGCTAGGAATATAACTATTGTTTTTAAATACACGAGGCATGAGACTCCTAAACAAAACCTAGAAACTATCCATGTAGTTGGCTTAGGTATATTATTATTTTGACACTGTGTTAATGAAAAAAATAAGGGTAAAATACCAGATTTATAACAACAAACAGACAATAAAACAACAAATCGGAGCTAAATTTCTAAAAGGAAATAGGAATACTAAAAAAATAGGTAACCTTCTTCAGCAGCAACTATGTAGGCCGTTCTGAGAAGATTTGCCTCTATTTATTTATTTACACTACATGTGTACAAATAGGCAGACTTAATGTGAAAAGGCATTCTGTATCAGTCAACCATTTTGTTTTTGTAGGTTGATGTTGAGGTTGAGGTTGAGTCGAATGTTGCACCAAAGCGATAAAAGTTAACGTAAAAAAACCTATTTAATTGTCACAGCGATTGGCTTGGGATACATATCAGAAATGTCAGAAATAGCACCTTAAAAGCAGCGGTCCGTCAACGATCTGAATAATTTAGGTTACGCGTATTTGAGACAGATATTCCGTTTTTAAATATATATTTTTTTGCATATTACTCTGTCCTATCTGCCAGAGGACACCCGATTTTTATAGTATTTTCTCGAGAAAATTTAAATTAATGACTAATTAGGGAAATTTTCCTTAGTTTATATTTACAACTGACACTGGTTTGAAAGAGTTGGATAACTCACCACACAATAACTTTACTAGGAATTAATAAAATAACATAATTTTACGTTCATGATGTATTAAAAGACGTATTAATAATATCTTTAATACACGGTAGTTATTTTGTTTCTTCCAAATTTCGATATTTATTTTTCCAATTTTAACTACGTTGTCGCAATTAACTTTCTTTTTTAGGTTATACGAAATTATGGCTAATTCCGATGAGTAAATTGGTTACTCATATTTTCATTTAATACATATTTTGTGTAAATTAAATGGTAAGCATTTTCTAAAATGACTATTACCTTTCATCTAGCGTCTACTTCTTTTTAAGCATACAAACAATTCCATTTCCGGTTCCAGTCATAATTGATTTCACTTCTTCTCTACGCAAATGTTAGTTTTTTTAAGGTAGTGACGACCATTTGGTTTATTAGGCAGCGTACCCGACTGCAGAGCCACGGTTCGATCCCAGCCGGAGCCAATATTTGTACAACAGTCAAATTACTGGGTTTATTATGTGATATCCCATGGGATTCAGACACTGCATCCGACTATATCTCAGATTTTATCGCATAAGCATTCATCGGATACGGGAAGGTAAGAAGCAGTGAGTGTCTCTGTGTTAGCGCGTCCACTTGCGCACTATAATGTATGCTGCGAAATTGACAACCTTGGACCGTATTCGTAAGATAACATCGATTCGTAGGTTCGAATACAGACCAGTTTTAGACCCTTTTTAATTTTTTATAGATAAATATTAAAATATTATAAATGGTGGTTTTTATAGATAGAAATTGCAGCGTAAGCAATTCTACCACACCCTTTTTACCAGTGGGTGCAGTTAAAGTAAAGTATGAGAAAGATTTCATGACGTCCAACAAATGCCTGTTTTACTATTTAAAAAGTGTGACTAATAATACATAGGTACCGATGACAGGCAGCGCCGTCTAAAGTGCGAGGCTATGTCTGCTACTCCATCGCTAACCCATCTACCCAGGCGAGGCCTAGGTGAATAATAACAAACCGCTGACAAATAAGAGGTAGATGAATGTTAAATGAAATTTAAATATGTTCGTAAAATTAAGAATATTTTTTTATAATCTATTAATCTAAAACTAAATCTATTAAATCAACCTTCGGGCATCGAATTACCGTAAATCAATTCTTCATTGTTTCAACCTAATTGTATTCTTTGCGTGCATTTAATTATCTGTAATACGATTAGTTGATCTTCTTTTTGTTGTAGATTTCTTTTTCGTCACTGCTATTCTAGTCGAGTGGAACTTGATGTAAATCTTTACTAGAGATAGTAATTGTAACGTTTAAATAATTTAATTAATTGCGATGCACTATATTTTCGAGTACTTGCTTAACCCTTTTTTTTCAACAAGTGCTGTTGTGGTTTATTTAATAAACAGTGAAAATGGAGTTCAAACAAGACAAAACAATCGCAAGTAGGGTAATTGTGCCTGTTTGCCGTCAACACCTCATTTTCAACCATTTGATGGAGTGTCTTTAAAAAGTCGAATAGAATAACTCCTACAGTCTGAAACTAAAACAGTATACCAGTAGCAACATACATTTATTAACTGCACATAAAAAGCGTGTTTCGCGTTAATTCATACTATATTATTGGCTAATGGAATATCACTGGATAAACGTCTTTTTGGTTAGGTTTTTGATGTTGTGCAAAATATAGTTAATGCATTTTCCTTCCTTGTAAATTGTTTTAAAGATTGATCTTTTTTGGATGTTGATTTCTTAAAACAATCAATCTTAACACCTGAAAAAAAATTCTACTACACGTTTTTTTCAATATACTTTTGATTTTAAATTAAAATATAGTGACACATTTAATATCGCACCCGTAAACCACAAAGGTTAGTAATGAATGCTATATTCTATTTGTAATACATGATATATTCTTTACAGCCAATGACGATCGTATTAAGGATTTCATTTACCTAAACTAACATATTTCAAGACAGAAATAATAACTATGTTACAAATTTGTTACACTATGTTTATTGAATCTTGTGTGATCTTTACGGCGACAGTATCCTCGGGTTTTGATAGATTTTTTATGACATGAAAGATAGAAACCAAAATGTTCAGACCTTCACAGTATTGGCATAAAAGTTAAGCAGTTTTCCGATACATTTTATTTTTTCAATTCAAAAAAGAAAATAAAGTTTCTCACATTTCCGAGAAAGGATACTACAACAGTTGAACTTATACTGAAGAGCAGTATACGTTCAACTGTTTCCATGATTAGTTAAGATAAACAGGGAGACAGACAGCGGAAAGAGGAAAAAGAACTTATTTCAAAAACACAATATTACTTGTATGTAAGATTTACAATCCTAAAATGTAATGGGATTTTAATATAAATAGATTGTTTTAACTCTTTTTGCTGATTCTACAACAATAGCAACCAAGTTTAACCTTAAATATTTGTATAAATTTTCACATCAGAAATACGCACTTTTATCTTTTCTTCTTCTACTACTACTCCACCGCTACCATATCGCTTGTACATAATGCAATCATCATGAAATCATCCATTCATAATCGATTTTATTTTATTATGATTTTCAATAAATAGTTGCACAGAATATTCAGGTAGAAACCAATTCAGTAGTCGCCGTAGATTTCTTATAATTATAATACGATTCAATTTACAATACGACTTGAAAAATTACAGAATCCTACTCGTAACGCCTTAGCCTTTTATTTCGGCAGAGCAGACTACGATATTCATAGTTTTCGTTTCTACTCATATTATATATATAGCCCAGCCCTAGCACATCAATGGTTTCTTTGGTTCCTCTTACGCAGTTCAAGCTATACTTTTTTGGAACGCTCTCCCCGATGAAATCAAGGAAGCACCCACTATTACTTTTAAAAGAATGATACAAGATTTTTTTTTTTTAAGAAATGTTCCACGGTAATCATTCTGATTACGTATTTTTTGAAATTTTGTTTGTATGTATGTATTATGTCATTAATATTTTGCAAAAAGTTACTGAAATTATATATCACTATATGTATGCATTTTAATATGTACTACTTTTCAATAGAAATTTTATATGTGCATTTTTATTTCAAATATGAATTATTTATTTTACGATTGTTCACACCTACCATGTAATTTTCTCCGTAAATCAGAGTTGACTGGTAGAAAATTCCACAAGGCATTTAATCATTATTTTTACCACCATTTCGCAATTAGGCTCCTCTCACTGAGAAGACATAGATAAAAAAATCCACAAAGCTTCCGATTTTTATTTTAGCAACTTCTTTTCTGTTTTATATTTAATATAATATCATTTACAATAGTTATTGACAAATGTTGTTCTATCTGCAGGTCACGCACAACAATGGTATACATTAAAAGATTAAATGATACTATCGAATACGTAAAATATGCTAGCTACTACGCGATACTCCATAGCTTTCTTTACAACATAACTTTCACCGTAGTGAATATTTAATCGAATTTCTTTTAAAATAAGGTACAGATTGTATTACCGACTATCGAAACATGAGCTGATTTCAAAACAGTATGCGCATGAGTTGAATGGCGACGATCGCACGTTTCCGCCCGCCCGGGATGTGCGCGCTTCCATTACGAAATCCTTAAAGGATCTGGGTCTAAAATTAAATATTTTCTATTGCAAATGATTTTTGTTAGAAGTCTACTTAATAACTAAAGCCCATATAAATTTAGCCCATACAAAATATATACGATTTTTATAATTTAAAGTATACTTAGATCTGTTTAGTTAGACCCAATAAATCGACATAACTCTAAATGCCAAGATCGTTCCAATTAGGTTTTCAATTATGATACAGAGCTACTGCTACAGGTGCAGGTAAACATGTAGAAATCATGTCCTTGATGAAAACAAAAAGCAATGCTGTTTTGTTCCTAAGGGCGATTAGCTGTCGCCTCTAATTAGCTCGTTCCAAGCCGTAATCAGTCTGCCTATACCGTGCCATACATACCCTATTCTCTTATTTATTTTGTTGAACACTAAACGATTACCTAACCGAAATAAATTTTCCTATTCCTTGATTTTGCATTAAACCAATTGCATGGTTTAATAAGAATATGTCGACCATGTGAAACAAACGAGGCAATATATAAACACGGAAGTGTTTGGTGCCTTATATACGAGAATGTCGTTTTTCGTTGTCCTTCGCCTTTCTTTCACCTTTTTTTCATATTAAATTCCTTCTCATTAGCGTTTACTTATGTATCTCACCCCACATAAAAAAAAAGTATAGTTTAAACACATTTTAGACTATATCGTAAGATTTTCTGATTGCGAAAGGAAATATTGATTAACTTTCCCGGAAGTAACGGCACTCTTGGCTTGTTTAATACTATCATACAGAAAATATTAGTTTGGAATCATGTCCGCAGAACAATCTATTGATCGTAATTAGAAGTTATGGTGGCTACACAAAGTCGCCAATCTCGTTTTTGATTCGTTACATATATAACATCTATGAGATGGGTGTATCGATACGAATGAAGAATTTCTCTTTTTTCTTAAATATCTACCAAGGACTACTTGACTTTAACCGCCTTTAATTTTGACGTTTTTAATGCACCACAGAGCCAAAATTACGAAATTGCAGAGCGTTGTCCAAATTAATAGAGATGCTGAAATCGTTTTGCAAGCGGTGTGCATGACGCGTAGTTGTCTGGGCCAAGCGGTGGTAAGTTTTTTGGGACTATTATATCTTTTGTGAACTATCTCTTCAAGAAAACAGTAAATTGCCGAAGGATGACCGAACTCAGTGTGAAGTAAGGGCAAAGGCAAAACCAAGCAATAGCTGAGAAGGAAACATTTGTAATATATTAAGTTATCGTTTTCTATATTAAACTTAAACAATTTTCTTCAAATCTAGTAAAACATTAACGCAATTACACAACTTAGAGAACTTTCACTCTCTTAACAACGCAGTGATGTTGTGGTGTGTCTTGAAAACGATGAGGAATTAAATTTTTATTTTCTTATTAAGATAGTGACGCAACATAACATACTCGCCATTTGATGATATTGAGTCGTTAATATTCTGTTTTCGACTCCCGTCTCGAAAACAGTTGTGTTATAACTTAGATATGAAGCCATTGTCTGTCTATATGTGTGTGTATGTGTGGCATCGTAGTTCCCAAACGGTTGACCGACTCCAATGCAGATTTTTTTTGAAGACTTACCGACTTGAAATTTCGTGCATTATGTGAATCTGACGGCATTGCAATATTACACAGCAACCTTGACCAGATGCTGCAACCAGCCGAGACAGTTGTTTCGCTGGTAAAATTATTCAAATAATATTGTCAATAATTTATAATGCCTTATCATTAATACCGAAATAACCTTTTGAATTTTTATACTATTTAATATACGGCAGAAAGGATTTATCAACCTTATGAATTCCATTTATAGTATTACAAATTTAACCGTGTTCATCATCCGCATCATCATCATTTCAGCCTATCACAAGTCCACTGCTGAACATAGGCCTCCCCCAAAGATTGCCACGAAGCTCGATCCTGAGCCACCTATATCCATCGACTTCCCGTAACACTGCGCAGGTCGTCCATCTTGTGGGGGGTCGTCCTACACTGCGTTTGCCTGTACATGGCTGCCACTCGAGAACCTTTTTTCCCCAACGGTTGTCAGTTCTACGAGCTACGTGGCCGGCCCATTGCCACTTCAGCTTGCTGATCTTTACGGCTATGTCGGTTACCTTAGTTCTGCTGCGGATATTATCGTTGCAGACTCTATCACGCAGAGAAACACCGAGCATAGCCCTTTCCATAGCGCGCTGAGCAACTTTGAGCTTCCTCATACGGCCTGCAGTGAAGGACCTAGTCTCGGATCTGTATGTCATCACTGGCAACATGCACTGGTTGTATACTTTGCTCTTGAGACTTTGCGGTATACTCGACGAGAAGATATGACGTAGTTTCCCGAAAGCAGCCCAGCCGAGTTGGATTCGTCGATTGACCTCGGAGTTCATTGATTTCAACCGTGTTAACATGCACAGAAAATGCAGTACCGGTGATAACATAAACAGAAAAGTCGGACAAGTGTCAGTAGGACTGCGCCCTGTAGGTTCCATATAAACTTTAATTATGCTTTAGATTGATGACGAAGGAACCTTTATATTAGGTAGGTATGAAATTGGCGCTTTGACGAGCTGGCCACTTTGAACTCAAATAATCTAGCGTTTGGTAAAAAATCAAATGTTTTTCAAATTTAGTCTTTTGTATGTGTGTTTCATTTGTTTTCGCACCATTTGTTTTGTATTGACATCCTTCTGTTAAGCCCTGCAGAAACAGCTCGATGGATTAATGATGTATAAGGGGAAACTACTGTAAAAGAAAGCACGGTACGTTTTCGTTCTGAAGATTTTGACTTCCAAATCAAAGTCCACGGACGGCCGGAAAACCAAGTTGACAATAAAGAATTAAAGGTGATCGTGGAAGCAATATTTATGATACATATCATCATCATCATCATCATTTCAGCCTATCAGAAGTCCACTGCTGAACATAGGTGATCGTGGAAGCGGATCCATCACAAACCAGTGTCAGCGGCAGGCTTCGGTGTGAGTCACAAAACAATATTAATTCACTTGAAACAAATCTGAAATGCGAAAATTGGTACTGCATTAATTGATTAAAGCACACCCACGCAGGGCCGCCTTATATTACTCAACCGACACAATAACGAAGGAATTTATAATCGTTTCGTTACTTGTGATGAAAAATGTATTGTCAACAATTGCAAAAACCCTGATGGAATAGCTAGCCGTTAAACAACCAAGACTGGTCAATTACTCTAGCCCACTGCTGCTTCATGACAGCGCTAAACCCCATACTTCATGATAGGTGGTCGCGCTAAATTAGAGGAGCTGCGATTGAAATTTCTACCCGACACCCATCATACTCCCCGAACCTTGTTTCAACAGATTACCACTTTTCGGAATTTGAACAACTTCTTGCAAGGAAAAAAATTCAATTCCAATGAGGCAGTCCAAACCGCTTTCAAAGATTTTATTGATTCTCGCTTCCAAAATTTTTTCATCAGTGTAATTAATGAACTATCTATAAAATGGTGGAAAGTGCATAGATAATAATGGTACATACTTCGATTGATTCAATATATAATTTTATAAAAAAGTAGGTTTTTAGTTTTTTTAATATAATACGCTAATTTCATGAAATTCATGAATTATAGGTAAGGATAGAACCGAACAATGCTCTAACGAAAAGTTAAGTCGGATTGAAGGGCAAACTTAACTTGGCAGTAGAAAAAAATATTCTCCCATATATCACATCACGGTCGATGCTCCAACGGCAAATATAAGTTTGTAAAGTTATAAGTCGCAAAAAAATATTTCATGTGATATTTCTACAATTTCACAAATAAGGATTTCGTTTATTCTTTTTGAGGTACGGGATCCTAAAAAACATTACAACATTATAATTAATATGGTATACCATTATTAATAAGCATAATTTGTTTATCTCTTTAAATAAACATTAATAAAAATAACATTATTACAAATACGATGTAATCATATAGTTTTCGGTAAGTTAAACCCGCAGTTAAGAGTTTAGACCAAGTGAATGAGTTTGTTTACTTGGGAACAATGTCTACGAGAGATGGAAGGTACGAATGTGGTATTGAAAGGAGAGCGATGGCAAGTAATATGGTGAATGGGGCATTGCATACATTTATGAACAGCCAGACGATATCTCACAAAGCTCGTTTGGCTGTGCATAGAGGGGTATTGGTACCAACACTAACATATGGAAACGAAAGCTGGGTATGGCAGAAGAGGCATGAAAGCAGGTTAAATGCCGTAGAAATGAGAACCTTAAGAAGTATGATTGATGTAACTGACAGGGTTCGAAATAATGTGATCAGAGTACTTTCTGGCGTGAAAGACGATGTAGTGATACGAATTGAGAAAGGGATGCTGATGCTGAGAGAATGAATGAAAGTAGGTTGACGAAACAAATATATGAGGCGAGTGTAAATGGTAGAGTCGTGAGAGGAAGACCTAGGCGAACATCTCACGATCATATCGGAGACGTTCTGAAAAAAGGCCAGGTCAAGAGCACTCTAAACCAACGAGCATGCATGCGAAGATTGATGAAAGTGGGAGAAGCGAAAGACGTATGTCAGGACCGTAGCAAGTGGATGAAGATAGTCTCTGCCTACCCCGTTGGGAACAAGGCGTGAATATATACATACATAAACCTGTAGCATTGTGAAAGAAGCGACTATATATGACGTTGTATTTTTAGGGAAGATTTTTTGAAGAAGATTCATAATTATAAACAAGAGCTACTTCTGTAATTACTCACTGCAGTTGAGCATTTTAAGATTTTCGGATTTAGCTCCTATTTTTGGTAATTTTTAGATGATTTTTTATATTATTAATTCTTATAAAATAGTTTTATTAGACGAACCCAATAATTATCTTTAAAGGCTTGATTGTTGGAAGACCGTAGATGAATCATTTCTTCAAGCGTGTTTTGCCATCGGTCCATACCAGCCGCGATTTTGGTAGAAACGTTCTCCCGGTTCATGGTGACAGTTGCACCATCTTCCTCTCTTTGATGAGAAGCTGTGGCATTACCGATGCTGCAGCTCTCCTTGCTACTGCTGCTAAAAGTTCTGAAATTAAAACCGAAATAAAAAGTTAATATGTAGATAATACTCGATTTAAATTACTGGTCTAAAAACTTTTGAATCATACTTTTACATACAGAAAATACAAGCAGTTAAACTGGATTTTTCATAAAATATTCTTCTCGAAAATATTCTCAGTCGTAACTTTTTGTATCTAAAATAAATCGGACTCGGTAACGATGATCTAAGATATATGATTCGTCATACTTCCGATATCCACCCGTAACGTTTCCTTAGTCATCGAGTTGTATTTGTTAGGCTCTCGTATACCTAATTAGAGCACTCTAATTACACGGAAATAATTTTAGGACATGCGTTTAGGTTATGTAATGTTATTATTTATAAACGATATGAATCATTTACGGTAATATACGATTTATTAAATTAGTAACTTGGGTTCAGATTAAGTTCATTATAGTACTATCTCATATCTATTTGGATTGATTATAATTTGATATGGACACATTCGCCAGATTCATGTTTTGTCATAAATTTAAAAAAGTACCTATATCTGACCTATATATAGTAAATATATAATATACGAAATCACTATTTGATTATGTTATGAAAACCATGTGTTTTGTTGATCCACAGCCACGACTTAAAGGCGAGAGAGTGACTCTGTATTTGAGTATACTTACGGCTTTGTAATAATAATAAAAATCTGCGCAGTCGACAACTGGCGCTAGTATTCGGCAATTGTCGATAGTATTCGAAATCAAACAGGAGGACATCATAATCAGACTCTGAGATGGCATCAAGCACTTTTAACATTGCAGCGTTTTGGTATTACAAGGTTTATTAAATAAATGTCCATACATTAACAAAAGATAATGATCTACTGGGTAGCGATGTTTGAATTAAAACTGTATGAATAATGTGTAGTAACAAGTCAATTAAATGACCATAGATTGGAGCAGTGATCACACTGCCATTAGCACATTTATCGTCAGCGTTTAGTAGATCATTATGAAACAACTTGTGTGGACATTAACACTAATATTCAATAAAATATATTCAGTTTGCTAAAGTGAACCGTCTGAATATTAATGTTATCAGCTTGGAGCTATTTCTCTTAAGTTTTACACGATTCTTGAGACATTTACATTATAACAAACATCCTTTCCGTTAATATTATAAACTAGTTTTTATCTGCGTTTTTAATTCACGTATTATCTATAAGTACGGCGTAGTTATATATATAAAAATAATGAAGAAGTAATCTGAATCTTCTCTAAAACCATCGAACGATTCAAATGGGGTTTTAAAATTTCCCTGGCCCATAGTCACGATTTAAAGATAAATGTACCTGTGTATAAAAGTTACATACCACTTGCTTGTTATTTACGAAATCTCCAGACATACAAAACCTAAAATATCTAATTAAGAATAGTTGCTGATGCATTACAAATGTGTTTTTTTAAAATATCAGATAGTAAGTGGTCTAAATTAGGCCTTAGTCTATATTTTAAACGTTAATTCCAAAGATATTAGTAGTGCAGTAAGTAAATCAATAAAAGACATAAAAACATTTTAATTAGCTGCACGCAGTAATGCATGTAATATAGATACAGTAGTATATGAACTTTATTTTAAATTAATGCATTACTTCAAAAGTATATTAAATGGAATCTATGTGTCTTTCGATGAAGTAAAAAATAGATACATATTCTACTGGGTTCCATATACATATCTCTATGGTGTTTCGATAATAATCAAAGGCCATAGCTTAAGTTAGGTATTAGTATTTATTGAGAAAAACCGGTTCGAGACTAACATAAGTCTAAAAATAAAACGAGGCATGTGGCATGCCTTTCAAAGACCGTACAGCAAGCTGCTGAGTTTTTGTTGATGTATGTCATGTAAGTTGGGCATAAAATCGAAACAAAACCTAAACAATAGTAAACATTTTTATATAGGTGTTTTTATTGAGTGTTATCTAATAAATGACTTACATATGTGAAAAATTATTAAATTCCGGGAGTTTTTACACACACGCATAGATTGTGACATTTATAGTTGTAGAACTACGATCGGGAGAAAAGGCAAATATTTGCATGGAGCTCATGTCTAAGCGATACCCAGAGACCTGCGCGATCATGATTTGTCACTACCAATATCACTCAGTTTAAGTTGTTTTAATAGAATGAGTAATTAAAATAGGTATTATTCAACGGATTTGTAAAAGAAAACGCTAAAATGTAATTTCAAGGTGAGAAGGTAGCTTAAACTTCTGAATAGCAATATATTTTATTCTAAGGCCATTTATATACCTACATAAAAGCAAAATAACTCTCACTGACTAATAAAATAACTCGATCTTGCCCAAGATTTTACAAATAATACTACGACCAACATATTACAATGTAAATCACTTAAATCTAATAAATAAAATTAGTGTTAGGATATTTTAAGAAAGGATTTATTTTCCATTATAATAAAAATTACTAATTCCACGCGTACGAAGTCGCGAGTAAAAGCTAGCTAAAGCTTGAATTATAAATTGAAGGCACTTGAACACCGAGTTCACATATGAGGTATACATGAACTTGTATTACAAATATACAGAAATACCGTAAACAATCTATCTTACTATGTATTTTGTCCACTAACTGTGATTTATGTAAACGTGCATTTACATTAGGTGGTACCTCGGTACAAGTATGCCAAGCTTACTTCCGAATATACTATAGGTACCTAAGGACTTTGAGTTACATAATATTCAGCGACCTTACCGTAAGGCCTTGGCAAGTATGACTACCTACCTTACCTATATGTGTAAATAACAATAAATGTAAATATTTTGTTTAAGTAGGTACCGCTTTGTTTACGGTTAACTTTATCCGTCTACATTTTAGTTAGCCATTTATTTCATAAAGATGCATGAAATTATAGAGCTAACGACACCTTTGAATAAATAATTATAGTGGCATACAGGCTATATTTTATCAAACAAATTGTTTATTTATTATTTATTTATTCAGAGAAAGTTAAACTGTTTTTAAAATAACGCTCGCAACGTAACATGTCTACAGCGTAATGTACGTTAGTACTTAGGAGTGTGCAACAATGTAGTACCAAAGGTATCTAATTTAAAAAATTAAATATTACTAATTTAACTATTCTATAATTTTAGAAAGATTTTTTTATTTTATACACATTGTATATTGGATTTCCTGCGAAAAATAATAAAACAGACCAAAATGGAAATTCGCAATCTCTGTCTACCGCTCAAGGGTGACAGGCGTATATAGTTTTTTCTTTAACTTATAGATACATATCTGCAGGTGTGAAATAAATTTTTATTTTATCTAAAATAAAATTTATGTAACGGATATACTAGCATTCGCCGATTCTATGATCTTTAAATAACATTTTATGATTTGCGTAAGGTTTATACCTACTTCGATTTTGTTGTTATGCCATCTTGTTTTTACATACCTTACTAAGCGAAGATTGGCAAAGTAGATGTTTAATATTTTTTTATCGATGCTTATAACAGGTAAACTTACTTAAACAGTTGTAATTTTTTTTAAATTTACTTTTCACTAAGATATTGGAACGCAAATCTTAAAGATCATATACAGTATGAATAGACTATCAAGCAAAAGTATTAAGAATTAGCTTTAAGGTTTAGTACGTATGTTCAATCTAGTTATGTCCATGTTGTAAAGTAAAAGGCGTTTTTTAACGTTCAAACAAGGAAACAAACTTAAAAGAAAGTTGTCAATCTCGTTAGAAACAGCACTTACATGTAAGCAGAAATCGGATAGACCCTTCAATTTTATGATAGCTACATTGTTAGTTTTTATATAAAATCTTAGATCGTAATCAAATCTTGATTTATAAAATTGAATTTTACCTAAATTTCATTGCAATCAACCACAAACTGATAAATTATGATAGTGAAACTAACTTGTGATATAATCAGTATTCATTCAACCGTAACAATTCCGCTTACTGTATTCTTTTTAAAGTGCTCCTTTAATTTTGTGAACATCTAAAACATTGAATCATGCTCTTAATCTTTTTTGATGAACCAATTTATGTACCTGTGTTTTGGATCATTATTTAAAAAACATATCGTGCTTAGTTTTATCAATAAATTAAATAAAAATAGTAGGTATTAAGTTTAATGACGATAGTTATTGAGAGATTATGACATCTATGTAACCAACACCAGCTGGTCTATAGATCGGTTTCATAAGCAAGCTATACGAGAAATGTGAGCAGCCTTCTCCGCGCCTCGGCCGTTGGCATTGCGCAGTTGCTCCATTTGTCTACCAAACCAACTTGAATACATATTAAAACTGAAACTTTTTCAGGTTTGAAACTATTTAATTTCCATCGTAAAACCAAATTCAGTTCAAAGCGCTACAAAGTAATCGTTGTAATTTGAAGGAGACCATAACAATAAATTCAATGCGATTATTTAACTACGTGACCTTGTTACGATATAATTAAACTTATACCTGCATTAGCAAAACACTGCCACTTCCTTCCTTTTAACGCGTTGTCAGGAAATTGCTCGTCGGTATAATTTGAACAGAATTACGAGGCACGAGGCAAAAGGATTGAGGGTCTGACTTAATTGAATTTTAAACCAATTTTAAACTTAAACAAATTCAAAATTTTCAATCGATATGACAATAGCTATTCACAGGTACATTTGTGTGTTTCTTTTGTACATTGTTTATGTGTTAAAGATTTAATTATTAACCTTAAGTCGCCGGACTTTATGACAATGAATAATATTTTCAATTAAAAAAAAGTTGTAGTTGACGATATCACGTTCATACTGTAACAGGGAAATCGGCCTCGAGGATTGGACCACGAATGACAATCGATTTGAAGCAACGAAAGTGTTGCAGATTGATGCCTCTGTAGATCGATTCGACGACTTTCACTAACAGCCAACCGCCGTGAGGCCGTGACGTCGCCGGGCGTCATCACCCCGGCGACTGTTGACGATCATCGGCAGTACCTACCTTAATATTTCAGAAAGTATATAAGTACGCAACAACAATATGGTTTATTCTTAACTTTTTATTGTAAGGAAACTTTATTGGTTTATTATCATTTTAAGACAAAATAAAAACCTAAGAAGTAAAACCTTTATTATTCATTAAAAATGGATTAATATTATCAATAAATTATTTAAAACATTTTGAATATTAATGCAGTTAGGTGGTTAGAGTAAGAAAATCTGCCACCTGAAAGTACGGGTAAATCCTTGAAAAATTTCGTAGTTTAAGACAAGTTGCGGAATAGCGAAAATACACAGTCTCGTAGTGGCCATCAGTGTCTCAAGGGATCTGCTCGCCACTCGTGGCGATTATCATTGTCCAATAAATCAATAGAATATAAAACTGTCCTAATCTGTAAATAATTATGTTTCTTTGATCTACATACAATACGGTGCCGGGCGGTAACAGTCGGATATGATAGTATATCAATTAAATTGTACATTAAAAAACAACGTATACCTATACCGATTTCGCTTCCACTGTTTTGCATCGACAGAATAAATCTATCAATAAAATTCAAACGAGAACCTTGAATTAATAAATAAGTTATGATTTAGCTCTCGCTAGGTTGTTTACACCTAAAATAATTAAAATGTTTTATATAGTGCGGATATCGGTCTCGACATTATAGTCTTTTCACCAGAGCTTATTTGGGAGAATGTTACAAGTGATGGGCCTTAGTGTTAGTAACAATACAAATCGTGCATTCGTTTCGAAACGCTTGAAAACGTAAACGCATTGGGGCACGAGCCGTTTTCATAGGGGATCGGACTCGAGTCTCCAGATTCGGTGCGTCTCCGAAATTCGGTGCATCGGAATCTCCTAACCACTCAGCTATCGTGGCTTCACTATTGGAGGAACGCATTTTTTAGTTATTTCTATGCACATTGTACCCGATGGATTGGTATACTATTGTAGCAGTAAGTATATTAAAGTGCATCACAGATATATTGCGCTCGCTTAGACTAACACAATCTAAATCGTGTAAAAAACATATATATAAATATATCGTATAATCGTATTCTCACATTAAAATGCTATTGATATACATTATACGTATTCATATATACGTATAGTTAATAAATAAGTTAAGTATTTAGATCGTGGTTAAAATACCCTCTCTAGTTTTGGTCTCTGTCTGTTAAAAGAATTTGTGCGTTACAACAATTGTAAAAAGTAGTGTTAATGAATAGTGCCAGAATTACCGTAAGTACTGAGTGGTACAAGTTATATAGGTAGATACAATACAATTATTCGTTAGCCGTAGCCCTGCGCAGGTAGGCTATTTCATCTGCAACACATTCGTAATTGCGCAGGTACCAATGTTGACGTGACGTCTGTTGATGAGACATCAAAATCAACATCATCCAGTTATTTCGGTAAGCACCGTGATTTTTTAGTTAAATACTAAAACCATTACAAAGTAACATGGTAACGATAACATAAACCATGACTAGATTTTGTTTTACTTATTTAATAACAAATAAAAATGTTAAGATGTAACGAAAATAAGACCTTGAGAACCGATATCAGCCGTGTCTACATTATAAAAATTATAGTTGACGGTAAGAATGATGTGTTTTACAATATTCAAACAGCTGATTAATTACTACGCAAACATATGGCTGGAATATTTAAAATTATTATTATTCAGGTTATTATTTAGGTATACATGGGTAAATGAAATAAAAGTAAGAAGAAAGAAGAACTTTGAATTATTGACTTAAAACCTTCATCACTTTTCTTCATTGTTAAATTATAAAATAATTTCATTTGGGTACTATCTTCTCTTACAGTAAAATAATTAAATACGACGAAGGTATTAATAAATACCAAATAATCTTAGTTGTTTATTCAAATTCGTACGAGTTTCTTTCATCAAACGATCTTGTTTGCAAAGACTTTTTCGGCCTCGTCCTTAATCTAGTCTAGTTTCGAACAAACGTACTGGTTGTCGATCTATCTGTCAAGTTTCAACGCCAATCTGTTTTATACTTGTTTAATAGTTCTTATCAACATTATTACTATTAATACCGTAAAAATATTTGCATATAAATAATTAACTAAAAGTAAAGTCTGCTTCTAAACTAACTCTGTTATATAACAAGTTACCTTTTATTCACTAGCTTGTATTCCTTAACTCATGACTGTGTATAATGAAAATTATATTACTATAACACGTTAAGGTTATCACAGTAATACCACAGTCTGTACCTTAATTTATACAAATTATTGCGCCGTGTGTTGTCATTTTCTCATTGACAACCAGCTTCTTCTGACAGGCGTACCAACATTTGATCCGCTTCAATTCAATTTCAAATCTACTCACGAGTATATAGAATCAATTCGGTTAATTACAAAGGCTCCTTTTCTACAAAAGGCAGCTTGCTCATATATAATATAACAAGCCGTCTCCTGCAGCCGTAGGCAGAGGAGAGGCATTACGCTTTGACATTAATTGTTAAAGTTGGTGGTAGGCGGTTTGAATACGCTGTAGCCAAACGGTGTTCCGCAACCGACTTTGTGTCTCCGGGAGAACATGCCGGGTGGCGAACCTCGTGGACAAGCCGGCTCCTGTAGCTTGCTATGCGAATTTTAAGGCTTTCACTTTAGTAACTACAATCGACACACTCAGGCGAATTCTTACACCGCTACCACAAATTATTTGTAATTGGTATTTATTTTTTAAAATAGTTGTTATTTATATAACCATCACGCAAATATTATTTGGGAAAGTTTTCATGATTTTCAAGAATTATATTGACGATGATACCTTGTCAAAGAGTATAAGGTCATATACAAATATGACGAACTGATAAGGATATCCTTCAAAATAAACTCAAATTAAATCTCCATTGTTATCAAACTCTAATTGAGACCATTTATTAAGATAACATTTATGCATATCCATTATGTTTTAATAATAAGGTCAAGCTAAAACTTCTCCTGTAGATGTATGATCAAAAATATATGATTTTCAAATTCACTAATGGGTTATTGGACTATTATAATAATAATTCTAACAAAGTAGTGAAAAGCAATTGGTGTACCTATTAAATAATCTTGTAATCTAGTCATTCCATATGCCTTCTACTGCGATAATACATCAAACACAGTATTATATTATACAGCGAAGACTATAAAATGTACATTATAATTAATGACTTTGTTATACAATATCAGTTGCTATATGTACCTAACATATAGTAACTGAATGACTTAATATTAGGAAACAATTAATAAAAATATAATAACCATTATTTGGTACTGTTCCGTAACGTTCCATGTTATGTTTTATGACAAAAATTAATTTTATTTATTTCTTCTTTATTGAACATCACTATTTAAAAAGTGCAGTAGAATATAATTTAAGATGAAAATGAATACACAAAAGAAAGAAAAAAATAGAATAAATAAAAGAAGTGCGGAGGATAAAACGGAGTCAATGAAAAAGCAGGAGCGTTTACCTCCAAGAAATGAGATTTAAGATATTTTTTACGAAAAGAATGTGGACTGTGCACTTCAAATGTGAAGAGGTAAGGAATTGCTTGATCATCAATGCAAGACAAAGAGGAGAAATGCTGGTAAATTTGGTTAAGATAAATGTCATGGTTATTTGGGGTTCGATTTCTTAACTCCAAAAGACCTCAGAAACATCCATCCTCGTGAATATTCGTCGTTGTGTCTTTCTACATATATTGTTTCATCGGATCCGTATTTAAGTTCCTGTCCATTAATATCATTAGGATCTGATTTATATTTTGATTTGATACTGTTTAGTGTTTATAAATCCTCACAATATTTTTTTTATGTCTTCGGTTAGTCAGAAATCGCTTAATCCTCCTTTATGGCTTAACACGCACGATCGAGGACCGATATGTACTTCATAAACGTTCATCAAAAGACTGAACGTCATAGACCTGTATAAATATTGAATATAAATAAATATTAATATTTATGACATATTAATATTTGCACAATAAAAGCTGGGCCACTATTATAAACTACTATGAGTAGAATTAATTTTTATTGCCATTACATAATGTTTTGCATACCTAGATTTTATCAATTAATATGCCATTTTTTGTTTTCATAATTCCAGATATTTTAAGATACTCGTATTTTCAGGAGTTCACATAGTGAAATATTTAAAATTATTTTATGAGAAGGTTTTGTGTTACCTGTATTATATTATAATTACTAAATATTTTTTAACGTAGAAGAATAGATACATAATATAATTGACATATAAATCCTAACAATACGGAAGTAGGCTACGTCCAAGTTTGAACTATTGAACGGACTTGATGAAGAATTGAAAATACCTTTCATAGAAATCGAATGTCACATCGATACAGAAGTAACAATAGCGTTGAAACAAAAATACCAGTCAATGGCCGCCACTCAAACATTGTTGTAGTTACAAAACATTCCTCAATTTAATAATATTTATGGAATTGAAATTCGCAAAAGTTACAATATTGGTATAGGATGACTCTAAAACAGTGTCAGATAAATGTGATATACCACAATACAACCAGAAAAGTAAACAAATAATTTCTATGTTACATATATTTTAACTTCAATTGGTATTCGAACCCTCGACCCGCAGACAGGTACGCTTAATCAACACTCAACGCTGGGGTGGTCGAATACAGATACATTAACCGAGAGTAGAAACGTATGGTGTAGGTATGATTTAAAAGGCGCATTAGCACAGAAGCAAAAGTGTTTTTTTATCCTATTCATTCCTATGCTATAGACAGAAGATAGTTCCGTTTGATTTAATTATTAAAGCATATAGGAAGTCCAGACTTCGCCAGCGGTTAGTTGCGGTAGGCGACTGCGCATTGAAGCGTAGTCAACCACGTCGACAGCTATCGGCAGCGGTCGCCCGTAGAGTCGGCATCTCGTAAATTAAAAATACTACACCGTTAAAAATATGAGTAAATAATTTTTATTGTATTGGGGTAAAATACGACGTAAAAGTCCACCTGATGGTAAGTAGCTATTGCACTCCATGTACACCTGCAAACAACTTCAATCGAACAAGGTCACAGATGCGTTATCACCCCTGAGGACTGAGATGGAATTACTCATAGCTCGTAATTATACTGGCCCTCTGTACCTTTCAAATAATTGCACGGCTGTTTGGCGAGAGAAATGTCTGCTTTATTGCCCATTTTAATTTTATCAGTAACTATTACGCATTATATTTGCGTCCAGGCATTTTTGTAAAGAACGATATTTGGATGTTCCAAACATATAATCAAGGATCCAATGAATACTAGTTATGTGGAAACCCTAATCACTCCGCTTGTAATGCTACAAAGTATCTGTCTCTAATTTATTATAAACGTGATCAACATAATAATTAGAAAAGTCGGTGACATAGAACAGCATAACCGGAACGTGGTTCGCCAAGTTCCGTTCGGGCAAAGTTTTTCCTGAGACTATTTTAACGGGAGTATGGGATATGATAATTAAAATCTTTAGTAACCTATTTGTAGCTTAACCATAATTTTCGATTTGTAGTAATGTTCTAAATAAATTATCACGAAAATGTTACTTAAAACTGAAACTAATCCAGTTTTTAACACAATGGACAATATTTATATAGTAAAAATATTATAATTTGCATTTATGAAAATATGTAAATGAAAATACATAATTATTAAATATTGTTAAAAATATCACATGAAAAGAAGTATCAATTCACAAGTCATTATCCGAAATTCGTTATTCAAAAATAAAGTTGGCAGGAAGATCCTGTTCGTGTTTTTTCTTTTTGTTTATCTTCGTATTCTCTATTAATAATTTGTTCAATGTCGTTTGTAAATTTAAATGTTTCTCACAACTTAATGATAGCGCTTACTTAAAATGGTAAAACATTAAAAGGTAACCTTATATTTTTGTTGAAACTGACTTATGGTTTGTAACCTTCAAGTATATATAATTAATAAGTCAAATCTTTTGCAAATTATGTAATAATATTTTCAAATGGTGAAATTCAATTAATTCCTCACGTATCATAACAATAAATTTTCTATTGTTTCAACACAACAAGGTTTAATCAATTTTATGTAATATGTTTGTAGTATGTCCCCACTCACGGGGAGGAATATATTTATTTATTTAAATAAAAGTATTACAAAGGGCGGACTTAATGCCTCTTGGCACACTCTCCCAGTCAACCCGGGGCGTGGAGAGATATTGTAGGGGAGCCAAACATAAAATTTGTTAAAAAAAAAGACTAAAATACATGAATAACTTACACTTACAATTAGATACATACTGACGGAATAAATACATATAAACAAATATAAATAAATATAAATATACATACATACAGCATACAAAATATTATTATAATTACAATGACCGATGATATCAATTCCACTAACTGGGAACGGATGTCTTGAAGCGGTATTCACACTTATATACACTTTCCTAATGTCTTCAGGCTAGGAATTCCAGAGTAGTGCATCCTGAACAGTAAAGGACTTGCCAACAAAATCGGTGAAGTGTTGCGGAATGTTAATCTTATGATTAGATGAAGAGCGGGAGGACCCGGTCATGAGTTGAAAACACAAACTAAAATTTATCCTATAGGTAAGAAGGAGAGGTAGCATCATTTCAGATAGAAAAGAGTATAAGCAGGATTTTAGAGTTACGCCTTTGTTGAACAGAGAGACATTTAAGACGAGAACGGTATTGTGAGATATGGTCATACTTTCGAAGGTTGAAAATATACAGTTATTAACAAGCTCTAGCTTGTAAAGAAGATCTTTGTTCAAGTCAGAGTAACACACATTTGCATAATCAATAATAGGAAGTATGAGTGTATGAATCATCTCTTTCTTCAAATGTCAATCTCACCTACACACGGTGCATCCTACTAATTAACGAATTAGGCTCTGGTGACCGTGTGATGGTGGAAAATTTATCCCAACATATCGAACCCATTTACTACAGACTAGGGACGGAGAGCAGCATCTCTAGTGCGAGAGAACCGGCACTGCGCTCACCAATCCTCCTGTCCAGGACAAGCTTTTGTTGGATTTATTGGCGCTTTTATTTTCAAAAGTCCCCTGCAGGACATAGTCCTCTCCTATGTCCTGCAGAGGACTTTCGCAGACTGATATAGATATACTGATGGATAGTTTATTGTGACAAAATAAAAGAACAAACTACAGTATTTGTGCAACACACAGGTATTTCGTTTTCGGATCTGGTTATGTTATGTTGCGTTCCGTGTCTCAGACTTTGGATCCGAACCTGCTTACGATCTTATCGCTTAAGCGTTGTATCGGGTAAGGGAAGGGTAAGAGGGGGTAGTGTGTCTGCGTTAAAACGTAAACTTCTGGTAGTAATATATTCGGCGCAATGCCGAAAGTATTCGGAAGGAGGAAATAGTAATCAAAGCCCGACGTCAACTTTGTGGTCGATAATTGGAGTATAATTTTAAGACAAAAGTGAAAAAAGGAGACATTTGGAGTAACAATTGGTATTATTTATGGAAGGATAACCAAGATTATTCGTCTCAGAATATTCAAAAAACCGGCAAAGTACGTGTCGAATTTGCGCACCCAGGGTTCCGTACAATCTTACAACATATGTGTTATGCATTTGTCAAAAAAAAGAGTTTACTTTTATTAACTTCGGGATTAACACTTGCACGTATTACCGTTTTAATGATAGAGTAAAAAATATTCTGTGTAAAATTTAAACCGGTTACCTATTACTGATTGAAATATTTAAAGGTTGGACATACAGACGGATGGACAGACCGCGTAGTACAGGCATACAAAACCCCATAAACTTGACTTCACTAACGTTTGGAGCACTAAGATTTAATTATAACAATCTATTCAATAACGAATAATAATTATTTTCTTTTAAATATATACTTTATTATTTATTTTTGGCTATGAAAACATACAAGAATATTACAAAACGGCAATGCAGCAGTGTTGTTCAAAACGAGGTGCGAGTGTGTAACATGCCGCAGAACAATAGCCGACAAATAAACAAGGAAGTTATTATTGCAATGTTGAAATTATTTGACTTTTCGTCACTTTGTAATTGACCATCGCACTCGACTTCTCGTGTAAGTTAATGTTGTAAGTACCCAAAATTGTTAAGGGAAAAGAATAAATTGTGTCAAATCATACTTTATACATGGAAAAGAAATATATAAATCAAAACGCAGCTGTCCATATAAGTCCCATTGCTGAGCGGAGTTCGCCACGCTGCTCCAGTGCAGGTTGGCAGACTTTAAATGCCTTCAAATATAAGTTTTGTTATTTCATAACCTAAACAACTACAGAAAAAAAATTACTTTCAAAAAAGCATATGGGCTTAGAAAGGTAGTTATTTCAAAACTACAGAGACTTAATCTTTTTTATTTGTACTATTATTCAACGCGATCAAAGTGATTTATCTGGTGCTTATATTAAACTATAAGCCGTAAATTTTTCAATTTAGTGTTTTTCATTTAAATACCTAATTAAAAATAAAAAATGCAAAATATCTACAGATAGTTCTAATTGATCAAGGAAACTAAATTAGACTGTGGGAGCAATGCAGAAACACGAATATCTTTCTTACAATTATACTCTGTATCTATAGTATTTTTTCTGCACTCAAGTAAATGATAATAGAATCTGTAAATGATCCTATTTAACAATCTGCTATTGAATTAAAAAAAATCAAAATAAATAAATACAATTGTGTTTAGTTTTAAAAAATTAAGTAGCCGCCAGTTAATCCCTGTTAAGGCAAAGGCCTGTTAAGGGGAAGGAAGTCCGCTCGAAGTTTTTTTAAATAATTCCATCAAAATCAATCGCAGGTAATTTGCACACCATGAAATTAACGCGATCGTACTGTCCCTCGAGCTACCACCCGTAGTGCGTGTGAAAACGCTAATTTCTGGCAGCAGTTCGATTTGAATTTTTTTTACGTTATATAGACCGTTTATGCCTATATAACATCGCACTACGACCCATAGGAGCAGAGACCCTTGGCCATGTACACGAATGGCTCAAATCATTTACAAGTCTCTGAGCCACACCGCGTGTTATTCTTATCAGTGTATAAGAATATTACAAATCCAATAAAAAAATGTTTACGACAACTGTCCGCCGGAATCTTCAAGTACATTTATTACGCGATGTCATGATATGACGAAACCTCATATTGAGAATATATAAATGACCTTTCACGAAATACAAACTAAATTATGAAGTAAAAAGCTCTGAAATAAAATTATTCCATTAGAGTGTTACGAAATAAAGTCATTATATTACGAATTCGTTAAATAGCAGCGGTGGGAATGTTTTTGGAGTGTTCATTAACGTGAAAAGTTGTCCAACTTAAATTTCGCAGTCGATTTACCTTCAATTGTTTTCGTATTATAAAAGTAGTAATCATAAACATCGTCGTCATTGCCCAGCTCCCTTTCATTTATACTACTTCATAAAGAAAAATAAAAAGCGTTCGCATTGAAGGTCAATCTTGATCAATTTATATTTAAGAAAAAAGAGATTGATAAATTATAATGTATGAATCATACTTAAAGCTAAGTGTGTAAAAAAATACGTTCATGTATTTTGTATTTTAGGTAGGTAGCAAGTAATTCCAACTGAAAACTCTTCTCGTGTCATAACAATACAATTTCAATTGTTGCAACACGTCAAGACTTAGACGAGCAGTTATATTGGTTGACAGTTGGCACCCATTATTATCAGATTTTTTTTTAAAGGAAAGGCGACAAACGAGTAAGAGGCTGATCCGATGGTAAGTGATTACCGTCACCCACGTACATCTCCAACACCAGAAGTGCTGCAGGTTCGTTGCCGGCCTTTAAGGGTATTTGGGAGATGGAAGGGAGGATCAGGAGGGGAACGGGGAGAAGGAGTGGCCCTCCGGATACTCACTCACCGAACGAAACGCTGAAACATAAGATATCTCTACTTCACGCCGGTATTCTGCGTGGCCATGGTACCAATCCGGTCGAACCGGTCCATTCGAACAGCAGCAAAAGCCGCTGCTTGGCTCTACCACGTTAAAAATGTAGGTATACAGCTGCATAAACACGACTTTTCGGCACTACATCGACGTTCTTCTGATTCTTCGAACGCTATACCCATGATCAGATAAGGGCGGTCTATATCTTTTATTCCCCTGACTATCGTTTTTGATGAAATTGCAATAATATAGATAAAATACTACTAAACACAAACAACATTTATTTTTATTTTTACAGGATTCATTTGGTCTATTGACAATCAAAATGTATTTTACGAGTATAGCTAGTCCCCTTCACCAGTCTGTGGTATTTAAGTTTAGTATATTCGAATGAATTTTAAACCACCAGTCGGTCGAAAGAGTCTCGGTCGTTTATCAGCGGGTTGCACCGCGTTCAGGTGAGGTCGAGATTTGGAGAAAAGGTATAACTAAAACTATTCTACAATATGTTAATATTCCAAACCCAAGGAGTTCAATTTTTATTTAAATGCTTGACAATGCTATATCTTATTACCACATGAGTTTACCGCATTTTCGTTACAAAACCTTTTGTACGTATTATCGACGTGTCGTGTAGTTGACGTACGTGGACTCAATCCATTAGCGCCACGATCGGCAGTCGACGTCATTTTGTATTAAACACACGGTGGAATTTTACAAAGTAAATTTCGACTACATTTTGTAGGGTATGCTACTATGCTTGGTTTTCTTTTTATTGTCTGTTATCAAGAGTAAAATGCGAAAGTTGAAACGCTCTTCTGAATTTTTATTTTCGTAATCTCCTCAAGGGCGGCTGGTCGACATATGTTATGTATCATTACGTCGCTTACCCGACAGCAATTTTAATACGTATTTAAAATCATTTCGTAAATTTCAGAACCGCAGACCTATAAGTACCAGGTATTGGTGAGTGAGTATTTAACATTTTATATTTACAGGCTGTTTTTAGTTTTAAGCTTTAACCTTCTGAGAAAACATTGTAGCGAGTTAAAACCATTGATATCCACAATTTATCACGCGGAGCTACACTAACAGTATTTTTACTTAACAAAGCTCAGTATTACTATGCTTTGAATCAAAATATAGTAAGGAAGATAACAGAAAAGTATTTAATAGAGTTTTTAGTAATGAAAATCCTTTTAATAGAACGCACCGCACGAGGCCATATTAAATGAAGGGTTACCGTGCTGGTTTCGTATAAGTGTAAAAAAGATATACTGTATCCAATTTTGGCTTTAATTAAACTATCTAGTTATCGCTTTCAATCTTGATATTTCCTTATTAATGACATACATAATAACTTATATGACTGTTACGTGTGGTAGCGATCAAGAGAATCTATCACTCCATCTCGTTCCGTGGTTTTCTTAGTCCGTAGTCAGGGCTAGTCCTGCCCTGAGTTCCTTGAGAAAAAATAGTGTAAGTATAATTCTTATCTACACAAAACCTCACCTGGATTCATCCTAATGACATAACAATAAATAAGATTGAAGTCATTTATAACAAAGTGTGTGAAATTGAGTTGAATATCATCAGTGATCGCCCAATGATTTGATTTTAATGGTAGGAGGCACTTTGAGCGACATTTAGAGGTCCATAAATTCTATTAATCATGAGAGCGCGACATCGGAAGCGTAGAGCAAGAGTGTGGTGTTCTAGTATTGTAGGGGGTAGGCAACAAGAAAATAACTGGTTTCCGCTTCCACTTTTCGGACTTCCCGAGAGAATTAATGTGAGATTGACGAAAGACACCCTTACCGACAACATAAACATTCGATTAAATATATAAGTTTTATAATGGAATTATATTTCTGTTACCGAATGAACGAAAGGAACTTGTGAAATGAGCTTGTAATTAACGTAGGTCTTGCTTCATTTAGTAGCCATCGAGTTTATTTGGCGACACAGTTCTATTGCGTAATTATCTTTCGACAATCTCCGTTTATCTGTTATTGAATTGCATGTGATTTCAAACAACAGCCAGAAATTTCGTAACAATATAATAAGTTGCTCTGTCATTTTATTTTAATATATAGAGTTGAACATAACTTACAAGAAGGTATTTTCTATAAAAAATAATAAAATACGTAGTCCTACAGTTTGGTAAAGGCCTCATCTCAATACTTATGACAGTTTTGGAGGTGGTAATGGTTCGCCACGCTGCCACATACTGAAGGTACTAATTTTACTAGTCAACCGCTAGCGGTGAATAACTCTAAAAATCCGTTTTTAAAATTTCAAAATCAACTACGACGAAGGCGCGCGTATAGAAAGTTGGTTAATTAATTCCGTAATAAAGGTCGTGATAAGGGATAGATAAACATTGTCTTCATTACAGCACTAGTAATAAATAAGATCCTTTTTAAAGTAACCTTGTGAAAATTAAAATTCATTTTTATTTAACCACAGAACAAAGGTTAAAAAACGTGTTAATTGGTATAGCTTAGGTTATTCCCTACAAAAAATTGTTCTAAATAAAATATTATCCATACCATACCACGACTGGCTTGAAATGATATAATAGACAGATAGATATTTATAAAAATGTTCCTAAACTATTGTAAAAACTAAGACCAATACTAATAAAAATATGTAATATAAAAGAGGAAAAATATATTATCCTATTATATTACATTTATACCGGACACATTGTGTATACATTTTTTGTCCTTATACTCATTATTCGGGATGATATTAACCAAAAAAAATCTACTACAAAAATAGTTTCGATTCTTTTACTTCTGGTATACGAAGTACAGAATCGTATGATATATAGATCCCGTGAAATAAAAGCAAGAAAATATATTTATTACAGAACTAACATCGAAGAGCTGTCTCATGTGACTATATCTGTCAGAGTATGGAATCGGCAAGAAGTTCAAGATGACGCAGAAGACATTCACATGCTATTTGAAATACTTTTTAAAGGCAGAATTACAATGTTCGTTTATGTGATTTTACAAGAATAAGATGACTCTGAAAACATTTCTGTCTTAAGGAAAGATATTTGTGTTATCAATTACTTCCACATAAAATAACTAAGGTGGGTGGTGATAGCACTACATAAACGGAAAGGATATTTGTAATAAAATGTGTGTGTGCATGGTAGTGTGTGATCCATACATAAATATATAGTGAGGCACTGGTAGGATGACATTTATTAAGCAAAAATATAATCGTGTTTAGAGAAAGCCAGGTTTGACAACGTTTCGAAATAAGGAATTTAATGTCAGTTTCCTTTGAGATACGAAAGCTTCAAAACCTCAGCGGCCAGACGCTCGCTTTAAATTGTATAATATGCGAGAGAATTGAGTTGACTTCCGTTTCTAGCATCACCTAAACAGGAGATTCGGCAACGTTTTAAGAAATGATTCGTTTAGTGTCCAGTTCAATCTGTGTACAATTGTAGCCAAGAAAAATATTGTTAATTTAAATAGAGATATAAAAACAAGTTAATTTTCACTATATTTTAATTTTAATTATTCTAGTCAAGGCTGTGTTACTTCTTTACATGAATTTTTGAGTTTCTAATTTCCAACATTAATTTCTACCTTAGTTTAAATTTCCATTAATTCGCCGATCTTTTCCTTCTGGTAGATCTTTTAATTTATATTTGCCTTTGTATTACATTAAGAAAGATCAAATACGAAGTACACGAAGATTTTTAAAATCACTTTTAACAAGCGGAAAAGGAATTTTAAACACAATATGATTTTTTATATTTTGAAAACAATAATTTATGAGATGTTTTATGCAACTATGACTTTTGTGAACATGAAATTTGTAAACTTATTGTAAAGATCCAGTCATAATCAGGCTTAAAACAAAACCGGGCCTCGTCAGTAAGAGTACTCTTCTTCAAACATCTTCCAGTACCATACCAGATACGCTGAGAGGGAGCAAAATTGAACCGAGATACCCGATGGCCTGCGGTAAGTAAAGGTCCTCTGACAAGCCAGGATGCCTCTATCCCAGCCGCCTTGACCTTCTTCTTGTGGTTTTAGTGTAACTGCCACTTGTCGTCACTTACTGGAGCGTAGTTTTTATCTTAGAAGAAAGCGAAGTGCGATTTCTTGGACACCACTTACAATAAATCTGTCGTCCCTCGCCGTTGTTATTTTTTTTCAACCTCGTGCTTTGCATCTCGTATATCTCTGCTGCTGCTGGTATCGCAACACCGAAAAATCACAAAATTGGAAACAATGTTTGAACCACTTGATTATAAGTGTAACCATTTTCAGTTAAAGTTAAAGCTATTGAACATGAACTACGCTGAGACCTGGCACTATCACTGAAGGTGATCTAGTGATACGTAACACGACAATGATTCATTTAGACGCAAAAATTTAAAACTTAACTGGTATTTGTTAAACAGCAAGATCAGCCAATTGTCTTACAATACGCATTAATTAAATTAATAAATAACTGAAAAAAAAAACATATAAAACTCTGAAGTAAGTTAAAATCTTTACTTTTGCAAATTACATGTGCACAGAATATAATAGCCGGTTCCTAATGAGGACATACTAAATATTTTTAACCTTTTTTTTCGTTCCTCTTAATGTTATGTCGATATGTGTAGTTAGGTAACCCAGTTTCTAACCGTACCTGGTAAACCCGTACCGTACGTTGCTCGTGTTTTTGGTATAATTAATTTATAGCAATATAATGCTTGCTCACCGATTATTAGTATTTTAGTGCCGTGTATAATGTGTGACATATTAATAGCTTAATTCATGAATTATAACACAGAAGATTAGCGACTGTATTAAATTAAATACGTTTATTAGTAAGACCTATTTTAATCTGCTGTTTGAATATTGCAAGTTTTCGTGATCGTAGCTGTGTTAGAATAGTTATACGTATACGTTAAACGAAGTATTTGTAAAAATTATTAAGAATATCATAGATGTTGGTTCGTGGCTATCATTTAATACTGATGAAGTTGGTAGCAATATCATTTCTAAAAGTAAGTTTTATTTTCTTTTGTTTTCCGCGGAAATAAATAAATCCATTCGTCATCATGACTCTTGTTAATAAACCTAAGTTGTAAACTGTGCAAGATATATGGGCAGTGGTGGGCAGGTGCTATCGTTCTCCAAATGCTATCCTCCCCTGCGTACGTACGTGACAAACCCTGTTAGCAAATAAATGAAGCTCTTGCGCCCGAACGATGGCAAATTTTACCGAATTCAAATCCTACAAACTAGTGAGCAGGGGTACAGAATTATCTATGCGAAGGAACCGGCACTGCGCTCACCAACCCTCTTGAGCCTGGTGAGTATAGATAAAATTTTCAAGAAATGTATCCCGGTTATTACGGGCGCTTTCTTGGAGAGGTCTATGTTCACAAGTGAACTAAATTAGGCTGATTTAGTAGGTAGGTATATATTATAAGTACTAGCCGGTAACTCGGATAGACTTTTTCTTATGCAACAATATATTTGCCGTGTAGTTAACAACAAACAAACAATGTGACACTCTCATCTTATAACATCGATACACTCTTAAGTTACAAATGTGTATATATACATTCACAATAACCGAATGACTCAATACTATACAACTAGTTAATCCTTTTTTCTTCGAATTATGAATTTTCAATACTGAGTCATAATATTGATGTTATTCATAACTTGCTGTATCTGCGACTCTAAATTGTCTTTAGGATTCGCTGACAGATTTTGTTATGAGAAAAATTTTAAAAAATAATTACTGATGAATAGATTTTAGATAAATTAACTAAAGAGTAATAAAAATGTTTAGTCCTATGTTCCTCAAATATATTAACTGTCAGCAGCGCCATAGCTATGGTACCCAAGAATAATAATTAACTGAACGTAAATGAAATATCAAAAATTCATTCAGAAATATATTTATGCGCTGGATATTTGTAAAGGATACACATGCATGTGTATGTACGTTTCATCTTTTAGTCACCGTTAAAAAGATTGGTATCAAGTGGACCGTGCGTTCAAATTTTACTGGTGGTTACGACGTTAGGTACCTAAATGATAACATATATATTTTGCAAGAGTATAATTTGTAAAATTTAAAACGGAGTCATTCTCTAAAAATATGATTAAACAGAGGCCTACATCCAAACAAAGTAAACCAGCTATACAACAACACATAGTAACCTAGTACCATAGGCCTAGTTGCGCTATGCAGTTCAAGTACGCGTTTAACAAACAATAATACTATTATAGTATTGAAAAAGCTGGTTTTTCCTTTCAGTTTTAATTGTCACGTCCGTGGACCCGCAACATGGTAGCCTAAACAACCTTGCGCCCGTTTTATTGTATGCTATTCTTCTTTTGACACGGTTAAACACGGTTAAAGAGAAAATCAAGGGGCCGCTGGTGTCATAACACCGTCAAAAGAACGCAGATATTCATAGGCCCTAGACCTTTACCTCACTAATATTGTAAGTCTAGTTTGCGTCAGTATATAAATTTCATTACTAACTGTTCTAAAATTTGGAAGTTAACATTAAGGTGCACTCTAATATTATCATTATCATCATTAGTTTCTGTAGTGTTCATAAATTATATACATCTACGCATCTTCCAATTTGGGAGAATGTTTGTTATCACTTTTGGCGGATGAAATTGTGATACGGCTCTCTTAAGCAATGCGTAAGGAAAGAGTTCATTCATACATTATGGCCATATATATTATATAGATAGATAGATGTACCGTTTATTCGGTCACGACAGCTTAATTTAAATCCGTAATACACATTACAGAGAATAACAAAGAATAAGTTGCATAGTAAAAATTAATAGAAAAGTAAACTTAAAAACAAACAAAATTTATTTCCATACAAAACTAATGTGTTCTGCATTGGCACAAAAAGGCCATAGCTCAATGTACAATTTGCCAATGGGCAAAGCACAGATCTTCATCTGTACAAGAGGGCACAAGAGGAAATAAATTAAATAGTAATAATGTATGGTTAAAATGTTAATATGTACAAAACTACAAAACTAGTTAAAATGTCGATTTGTTTTACTAAATATATGGATAGTCCATATAAATATCGTTATACATATTTAGATTAAAAGACCTGTGTATTGTGTTACTTTAATGAAAGGAATGTGAGCAGTGTGGAAAAGGCAATGAATTAATAAATAAATAAATAAATAGTGAGTATATTATATTATTAACAGTTAAATATTGTTAAAGAGAAATTCCTCGTCGTAACCGCTACCTAAGAGAAATACTTTGTAACACTGATCAATTATTCCTTTTCAAGTAAGTAAGTAACTTGTATTGATATTTCTAAGTGGTGGAGGTATGTTGTTCCAGCATTTGGTTGCTTGGTATCGGAAACTGCCAGTGAAAGTCGTGGATTGTGGGAGTGATATCTAAGCTGTGAACGAATGGATTTCGTACTATATTTGTTGAAAAATTGAGAGAACTGTCGTTTAGAAAATAACTAATCTAGTTTTTTTTTTAATTTGAGAACTGCAAATAATAAGCTTCCAAGATTAATTGCAAACGTTTAGTTCCTTTCAGAAGACGCAGTCCAAAAACGACATCTCCGTAATTGAGTCTAGACAAAACTAATGCAATCCTAACTTTAGTACAGAGCAGATTACGTACTTTGTTAAGTATTTTAAGCCGATAAAAACAATTACCAACCAGGTTCGACACATGAGACTCGAATCGTAAAAGGCTCATAAATACAATACCTAAGTTTATGACTTTACTCCACGCGGATAATATCCTGACCCTTTATTTTCACGACAGGATTAGCATTCGAAATTTTCGTTATCTGAATTTTTGTACTAATGATCATGTACTTAGATTGCAATGGGTGAGTTTTTTTGTTTTTTCTCATGCTCAATGAGTGACTTTTTATCTTACCAATCGGCGATCCGGTCCAGATCTTCATTCATCTTTGAGAAAGAAACGACCCCAATGCTCAAAGATGTACGAAGCCTGACCGCGTATATTATATTAGGTTGTTCGTTTGTAGAAGGTTTTCAGAAAAGGATATCCAAAATTGTTTCACTGAGATGGTTCCGTAAGTAAAACAATTGAAAGAGTGCTAATTTGTTTGTTAGTAATATAGGGTAAAACGTAGCACAATTAGTTATAACCTGAAGAAATGAGACCAAAGCTTTCTACAAATATGCTTCTAATTTTAGGGTCAGATATGAAAGAAATCTTTTGAAAACTGATAACATTGAGATATTAATGTTTATAAAACCTTTTCTAGAAAAAAATAAGTATCTTTTTGTGAAAAGCCGGAGCGAAACGCTAACATTTGATAAAAAATAGCGTATACACCCACACGCGCACAGGCCTCATGGAATTGCTCACACCGAAAATAAGGATAAGGCGACGCATGCCTACTTTAACACATTCTTGTAAAACTTTGCTAGCTTAGTAATTGAAAATTTTATTTGTAATGTATTGTATCAATCATCTAGATCAGAATTTTACTCATATTGTAGTTCATTTGAAATTTAATGTGAACAGATTTGGAATTTATCAATAAACCATCTTGTAATAATTCATCTGGATAATGCTCCATAAAATAAAACGGAGACATTGTAAAGAATGTAAGAGCGTAAAATGTAACGTAAATAAATTAATGTATACAGACAAGCCGAGTGCACTTTCACTGTGAGTCCGCCCAGTTGTCTCATTGTCTCCTGCTTGCGAGCGCAAACATCATCCACGTTAGGGGGAAAGTATTTTAATGTAAAGTTAATTGGATGCCGCGTCATGCCAATTATTTGATATTACGTGTAGCTTCCGCGGCGCGCACTGCTCTTATCATGCAAATTTTCGTACACGTTACGTGAAATTTAATTATTTAAGACAGCCATGCATGTAGAATTTTCAAGTGTTGCGTAAGTAGCGCTGTATATATATCAGCATGTATTCGTGTAAGAATAAATCACGATGCGAACAAAAGCGCGAGTGTACAGGTGTCTTTTACGATGCTAATCACCTGTCAATTAATTTAATGAGTATCTATGGGGTACATTACGAGCGTCTCTTAGACTCAGCTTCGCAATAACGGTTTGTAAATTTCACAATGAAATATATAGCAAAGATAATGTTCGGCACGGGGCGACGCTTGTACCGGGCGGCAATTGACTCCAATAGAAAGGTCGCTATAATTTAATTAGCGATGCTCTCCTAATGTGAAATATTGACCTAAGAATCGCCGACAAACGACAGTTTATACTTTTAAGTTTAGTATTTATGACGGGATTCAGTTATTTCCTACATAGACAAGTAAAAGAGCGATAAGTGCGTTCCAGAAGTCTCAGTACCATGTGATGATGATATCAAGGCTAAAGTTGTCTAAACTTTATGTGTGTTTATGTCATCATCATTAAATTTATAATATGTTTTGTCCTATACTTGACCAATCTTTGGCCACAAACCTATTTGATGGTAAATAGACCAGACTGCAGAGATTGATTTTAGATTATATTTAATGAAAATCATGTTTCAGGATTAGTACCAAAGAAGAAAGATTCTGTTACATAAATTACAATACATTTAAACAATACCTCATAAATTAATAATTACATAAAAATCTGTTAATCTAAAAAAAAGAAACCTAAAATTTTTCAGATTAACAGAATTTAATCAAAATTGAAAGTAGCTGCCATACTAATCCTGTGTGTTAAAATGACAGAGCTACTTATATTCGTGGAAAGCAGAATGAGCGTAACAAGAGATATCGTGCATCGGGCCTATTTACTCTCGTTACTGATCACCGATCGGTTACAACGTAACTGTTGTCGTTGGTTGACGGATAGCCGATGTTGTATGGACGCTAATACCGAGATCGAGGTCAGTGGAACCCCGGCCGCACTCGAGGACCGCCATCGCATGAACTTGAACAAATAATGGTGTAATTATTTTAAACATGTACAGTGATGATATTGCATTATAGAGATTTTGAAAAGAAATTATATTGAAGTTATATATAGTATAATGAAAGGCTATCAAAAAAATAAATTTGTCGAAAGTAGTATTGAAATTATTACTGCTTGTTTTCCATGTTATATAACAATACACGAAAAAATATTTTGACGCTTGTTGTAGCATTTTTTAAATTCACGTAATGCAGTTGTTCCGTGAATATAATTTTGACTTCCGCCATTACTTTAAATTCATCGTTATTTACACCGTGTATGTATCTGGTTTTCATCGTGGTTCATTCTTCAAGTCGAAGTTTTCGCTACGAGAGTGATTAAACCCAAAAAACGAACAGTACATTCATTAGTCGTATCCTGTTCAAACGCAGAATTGATATTGCGTGCTGTTTCTGCTGCCTCAGAGCCACGTCGGAACACGTACTCTAAAATTACTCTAATTTTTGAGGATGATTGATGAGGATGTGTAGCTCAAATACTGAATATAAAAATTTTAAATTCAAACAACACAATGACATAATTTTAATTAATTTAGAATGTTATAGATTTTGTGTAAAAATGGTTTTAACAAATCATAGACCAAGCAGGTTTAATTTTAATTCAAAGTGGCCACCCTATTAAAACGACAACTTCTTTCTTTACACTCTCTCTCAGTGTAAAATATCAAAACTAGTGGTAAAATCAAGCATAAGTAAACGAAGTAATTCCAGGTGCGCTCAATACATTTTAAACGTATCACTGAACAGGAATCGGTTGTGCATCGAATTGCTTGTATTATCCTGATCGCTGAATAATGAGTGTTTTGCGTAACCAGTAACAGAACAAGCGGCTGTTTCCTTACTCCTAACAATGGCCACTCTAAACAATACTACTTTAAGATAACCAGAAGGCACAGCAGACTTCGCAACCTTGGTTGCGTGCAGATCGCATCTTTGTACCGTCTACCGTGCACCAAATGATGGTAAACCTTAAAGTCTATCGTATTGACTTAGACTTTTCAATTGTTATTATATTCTTAATGATTAACGCCTGTTCTGTATTCTCAGTTTATGAGTTACAGTGTAAATATTTTGTTTTCATATGAAAACAAAATTTACACTGTAACTTTTATATAAATGAAATCAGTTTTGATAAAAAAAAAACCTATTTTGCATTGATACTTTATTCATTAAAAAAAATATCGTAATAGTTGTTTTAAAAAGTTTATCTATTTGAAAAATCGGCATTCACGATTCACAGATATTATGAAATTCTTTAAGGAAAGTGCAAACTTTAAATTATATTAGTAAGAAAAGTGATAAATTTTGTTCTAATTTATTGGAAAGTGAAGTGAAACGTTTTGCGGTCATTTGTTTTATATAAACGATTGTACCCGTTATTCGCAAGAAATTGCTGCAATTCAGATGCGAGTGAGGTTTACTTCCTGACAGTTTGATGTGAGTTGCTCTATGACTGACTTGATACTAGCTTCCATATTACTATGGAGCATTCAGTTCATTACACGTTCATTTAAACATTATCTTAAAAGTTCCAAAAATTGTAAACAATTTCTTCTTACAAAATATCCTTACTTTTTTTTTAATAAATATATTAGGCTGTGAATGATGATGAAGACAACAATACGGTGAAGGTATGATTAAATTAAATATATTATTAAATTGTATTGATATTGCATATGAAATATCTTGTTATCCATAAAGATTACAGAATTCCATTTCGTTCGACAGCCAAACGGGCTTTCTTTAAATCTACGCCTCTCTGGGAGACAGCATCTCTACGAGCATCGTTGCCGGGTTTTTTTCGGAGATTGTCATGAGATTTTTACGGCTTTTCGTCGACTCATATTGCAACTACGGGAAGAAAGGAGGTGATTTTTTATATTACCTCCATGGAAAATATTCTTTTTTGTTAATTAATATGTAATTTGTCCAACCGTTCTTTGAGCAACAAAGTTCCTTCATTTTCTCAAACGATTATCGTTATAGAATAATAAATTCAATCACATTCTACGATACTTCAATGTTATTACACGCTGTTTTGCAGAAAAACTAGTTTTGCATACCTCTGTATTTTGAGAAACAATAATATAACACTAACTGGAATCCATTGCGAAAAGAGCCGCGATCAAATATTTAATTTTTTATTTAATAATTAGGGTACGAAACCCTCGGTTAATCGAACTTGGTGATTGCTACTTGAAAATATCTTCTTTTTTTAAACCGCTTTAGGAATTTCTCCTGTGTCTCGGAGGCAGTTGACTCGTGATATACACTAAGGCAATCAAACGGTGAATTCCTTTTGAGTAGAAATTTAAGCTTTCTATAATTTTATATACTTTACATCAAAACTAAAATAGTTTTAAACCTAATAAGATTTTCATTAAAAAATTTACTACCTATAAAAGCTAATCGCCTTTTTAAATATGAAAATTTTGTATGAAGTGCCAGCGGGGTCGTTGTAATTTGCTCAAGTGCCCTTTCTATTCTTTACACATTCTGTTTAACGAAGAAAACTAGGCGAACCGAATCTTATCCTCCGTTGAATAATGTTTGACTTATAAATATTTATAAGGTAGAGAATAATGAGAAGGTATACTATAGGTTAGAAATGGTATACTATATTTAGATATATATAGATTGGATTTTATTTACCTACGTTAGGTATAACTTTACGCACTCGATATTTAAACCGAAGTTTAGGCACATTTCTACGAGTGACAAACCTGAAGATCTATAGCAGATAACCTTTCACTGACCGATAACCTTTTTTGCAAAAAAGTGCGACAAATATGATTTGTGAAGATAATTTAAGTCGTACAAATTTAGGCTAGTTTACATCATCTGTGATCATGAAGCACTAAATCATATAATCAATACTTTAGCGAAACTAAATTGTTTCTCTAAAACTTGTCACCCAACAATTTCTATTTGACGAACAAGTTATAATATGTAGTAATAATCGCGGGGGAAATATAGGTGAGTCTTACGTTTTTCTATCGATAATAATTTTCGTCCACATCATATATATTTCTGTGTGTACAAGGTATCCAAATGAATTTCATATAATTGTATACGATTTTATTTTAAATAGACCCTATACCCTTTAAGGTCTGAATTCATACACACAAAGATAACAACTTTAGTTGCACGAATTTTATTCTAAAATTACAGATTAAAAAGAATTAAAATTTTCCTAACCTACAGAGGTTATAAAGTGTCAGTTCAGAAAGAACGAGAACATAGTGTGCAATTTGATACGATTCACGAAGTACAGTTGAATTCGTGATTTTGACATGAAAATCAAACATAAATGTTATTTTAAAAAGTGCATCAAAAGTGGTTAGTACTGATGATATTTGTTCAATAAGCTTAAATCTAAGTATATATCTAAGAACGTGCTACGGAGTTGTTTGGACGACCCCTGGTCACCAAGTTCTTCAATTGTTTGATGAACACATTACTGTTATAATTCAAAAATCAATATAGATGACTGTGAGTCTGTTTGTAATTGGTATTACTTCCTTGAAAGCAAAAGGTCTCGTTTTCGAATCCCGCAAGGGGCAAAAATTTGTAGATGAATAATATAAATGTAGCGTATTAGTGAATGATACTCCATATTATTATTTTTTTATTCGTTCATAACTCTTTCGATAGCTCGGACAATTGTCAACATCGTAGAGTGCATATAAAATTCCCATGATCTAATTTCGTTTTTAGGCCGCGTGGGTGGGTCTGCCGGAGTCTGGCGGTGCTGAGTTGCGAAATACAAATCGTTATCCCAACATAAATTTTCTGATTCAAATAATATTAGTGCAAGAGAACATAATAAGAACATATCTTCCTCAAATTGTAAATTAAAAACCTACTTAATCTTGAACTCAGTGTTGGAACCTCTTTCTGAATATTTCATTTGATTTTGGAAGAAGTTTTACCTAGTTTTTCAAAAAAACTTGTAGAACTACGTAGATGTGTATGTAATAAAGTGTACTATTACATACACCTCGTCGCAAACTTAAAAATTCTATTTCGCAAACTCTATTTCAGCCTTTCATCGTTCAAATTGCTTTTAAAAACTAATCATCATAACTATTTACCACGTAAAATAAGATTGATAATTTTTAAAAGAACAACCATTAATTTTTCATTAAAACATATTTAAAATTTTATTTTTAAAAAAGTAACAACAAAAGGATCAAATATCAAAATTGTCTGAAATTAATGTTACATTTCAGCGACGTTTCTGTACCTACGTTTAAAGTAATGACAGTGTACAGATAAAATGAATGCCTTGAATGACACAGAGCAATGTGACAAAAGTTGTTTTTATTTCCTTATAGCAAGGTCAACATCGAGATTAAGTATCTGAAATTATTTAAAAAAATTACCTATGAACGTTCCATCACGTAATTATAGCAAATATTATTCGATAATTTTGTTAAAATATTTGTTCGTACAACTTGTCTACGCACATTGGTCATTGGTCGGACTAGTTCTAGTTAGTTTACACAAATATGTGGAATTCTTAGATATGTAATTCGTGTCAGAAAAGTCTAATGGCACCCGACAGATGGCAGAATTACTTCCCAAATATGCCAGGTCTAAATTATTCAGACCCGTGATGTACAGTAGTGTCTAACTACGGTTTCGGCATATTTTGCATGTGGTAAAGCCAAGCGGAAGATTTTGCTGCTGCTCGAATAGGCCGGCTAGACCGGGGTGGTACCACATCCTCGCAGAATACCTGAATGAAGTAGAAGGATCTTGTGCTTCTGCGTTTGTGAGATAAGTGGAGTTTTACATACGCATTTACCGTATAAAAATTACCTTTTATTAAGAAAAACTGGCAAATTCAATAATCTAAATAGGTATAGGTACAGTATAATCTTTATACAACGCTCAAAAAACTTACCCAGCATCATTTACAACTGTTGACATCCCACATAAAAGTAATGACCTTTTAGTTGCTCACACACTGGCACACACATGAATTACGCAATTTTGTTAATTTATTTAATGTTTTACGTATTTTAGTCCCTGCTACCAAATGCGGCGATGTTGCCCACGCGAAGCTATCCATGTGTTCTTTACGAACAAAAATAGGCGTCTTAAAGGACAAATAAACCGGACCAGTTCTCACCAATTCACCGGGCTCAAGTGCTTTTTAACGAAAGAAAAAAGACGATAACGATTAACCTCGAATACCTATATTTTGCTACTAATTGCAATAAAGTGTAACTTTTTTTGTGAGACTAAACGAGTATAATTTCTATTGAAACATCTGGTTATGAGTTATAAAGACATATCGTATTTGTAGTTAACCTACTTATACTAATTACATAAGTTATGAACATGCTGCAAAAAATAGAAATATGCAAAATATTTTGCATTGTTTCTTTATCTAACATACTTGTATTTTAACCCTAAAATAATATATTAAATAATATCTACTTATGAGCCGCACAAATACTATTTCGCCATATTTCGCTAAACAATTTTTATGATTCTGTTATTATTTTTTCTTGACATATATGTCAAGAAAAAATAATAACAGATCCTTATTTTTGTGTCACAAAAATAAGGATTTACGATCAGTAAAGTAATTTATCTGTGTCTCAACTTCCTTTTCAGGATATTGGCTTTAATATTTTCCTTAGATTTCCTTAGCCCATATATATGCAGTTCTATGTATGTATATATTCACGCCTTGTTCCCAACGGGGTAGGCAGAGACAATCTTCTTTCACTTGCTACGGTCCTGACATACGTCGCATGCATGCTCGTTGGTTAAGAGTACGCCTTAATTTGACCGTGAAGTGTTCGCCTAGGTTTTCCTCTCCCGACTATACCATTTACACTCGCCTCATATATTTGTTTCGTCAACCTACTTTCATTCATCCTCTCCACATGTCCAAACCAGCTCAGCATCCCTTTCTCAATTCGTTTCACTAACTCGTCTTTCACGCCACAACGCTCTCTGATCACATTATTTCTAACCCTGTCAGTTATCTTCACATCAATCATACCTCTTAACGCTCTCATTTCTACTGCATTTATCTTGCTTTCATGCCTCTTCTACCATACCCAGCTTTCGCTTCTATATGTTAGTGTTGGTACCAAACCCCTCTATGTACCGCCAAACGAGCTTAGTGAGATATCGTCTGGCTGTTCATAACTGTATGCAATGCCCCTTTCACCATATTACCTGCCATCGCTCTCCTTTCAATGTCACATTCGTACCTTCCATCTCTCGTAAACATTTTTCCTAAGTAAACAAACTCATTCACTTGCTCTAAGCTATCTTCCCTAATCTTGATACGTACTTCCGTCATCCTCTCCTCTCTTTCAAACACCATGACCTTTGTCTTATTAACGTTTACTTTCATTCCCTTTCTTTCCAGTGCCCCATTCATTATTGTCTCCATTGCCTTGCACTTCCTCAGCCGATGACGCAAGTAAGACTTGATCGTCGGCGTAGAGCAAACATGTAACAGGCAACTGATTCATTCTTAGTCCATAATCATTAATCACTCTCCTTCAAATCTGTCAAACAAATATCCATGAATAAATTGAACAGCCATGGGGATGCTGCACAGCCCTGTCTAACACCTTTATGGATATCAAACTAGTCCGTGTACGCCCCGTTAATTCTGATACAAGCTCGGGAATCTTCATATAGGGATTTCAGTGCTCGTATCAGATCACTGCTCACTCCATGGAAAGATAGTGCCGACCACAATTCATCCCACACCACTTTGTCATAGGCCTTCTCCAAATCTATGAAAGCGCAATAGACTTTTTGGTTCTTACCCAAATACTTTTCAACTATACACCTTAAGGAGAATACCTGATCCGTGCATCCCATCCCCTTTCGAAATTCTACTTGCACATCCCATATATTTACTTAATTATACTACAATTAAATCTTGTTCAAAGATGTAAAACCAAATTAAATCAACGAATTACATTACTTAATGTAGTATTGGAACTACTACATATTAAATAGATATTAGGATTTTTTTTTAACTAAGATAGTTTAGATAAAATATCTATGATTTATTTTACGATTACCTTTTTAAAATATTCGCCATCATTGCCACAACCACTAAACCATTCCTAACAAATTTTGATTACAGTATTTTCGCATCTGATTAATGATCTAACAGCACAAATATTATATTTTTAGTGTTCACTGCATAAAATGACAGTAGAACTAAGCAGACTCTATGACTTTAGAATCTGCAACGATGTGGTTATCAATGACAGATCGGTATTCTCTAAGCTTTATCATCCGCGTTATCTAAGAACAACACGTCAATCATGTGGACATGACACTTATCTTGTGGCGTTTTGATAATACATCTCTCATTGTATCAGCACGTGAAAATATACCAAATGATTCGCTACGTAATTTTAAATATAAAAAAAAATATAGGGATAGTAAATAGATTGTACTTAGTACTTAGTCAAACTCGCATTAGAAGTTATACTTCTTCCGGTTGATTAAATAATTAATTACAATAAAATAATAAAAGAACGTGTCGGATAGTAATGAGGTGGCCGTTGTTCTCCGACAGGAGTAATAGTGTTCTATGGGTTTAGCGAGAAACTTAAGCATGCAAGTTTTAATGTTAGCTACTGCGTGCATAATAAAAATTCACTCTCATTATTATTGCATAACGCACCAAAAGACGTAAAACTTCAAAAATTCTTACGTTTTTCTAAGCATGTTTATATTTACAAGTACTGGTAATGTTTGAACCTTGTAACCCTTAATGGGTCATAACTAGAGTATTTCATTGTTTTGACGCGTCAAGGATTAACCGTTCATATATAAGCACTGTTAGGGGTAAGCACACAGATTACGGATATCGACAGAGCAAAGCCAAAATGCCTTCGTAATACTTAGGCCGCGGCCATACGGCATATTCTACGACATAAGGATGTCAAAAGAAGTGTACAGCGTTTATAGAATAAATACCAGGATCACATCGAGAAAACTTATGAAAAACATTTTTTTATGATTGTAGATATTGCCTAAACCCGAAAAATCTTTGGACATAACATATGGGGAACAAAGAACCTTCGAAAAATTATACATCTGTACCAACGAAGAATTTAAGCAAGGTCGCGACTATCTTTCGGCGGGCGAGGAAAGAAGTGTCCGATCTTTAACGGCTGTTACAAACGTGCTTAAGGAAACGTGCATGCACAGAAACTTTTAATGATTTAAGTATTCTCATTACTCAAACGACTCACATATTCAGTGATGAGCAGCAATACTGAATGGCAATTTTGCCAAATGCTTGGCTAATGCTTTTCAATGCTGTGAACAGCAAGCGACCAGACATGAGCCTTCAAGTGCTGCAGGATAACGCTTCCAAGCACACGGAACTACTGAATTTATGGACTTTATACATCGGTCAATTGTATGATAAAGGATATACTACCCTTCTCCAAATGACAATCTCACCTGCACGCGGTGTACTATTCTAGCTAACAAACGAGGCTCTGGCGACAGGATAATGTCGGAAAATCCATCCAAATTTGCCGAATCCAAATCTCACGCACTAGTGAGTCTAATTGTTGAATTTTGTTGATGAGCAGTATCACTAGTGAGATACTGCTCTTCAACACCGGTACTGCTGTAACCAACCCGCTTACTTACAACCAGCCTGATGAGTATGGGCAAACATTTCTAGAAATTCATGCCGGCCTCTGCTGGCGCTTTCTTGTAGAGTCCTATGTGCAGTTGTGGATAAGTCCGGATAGGATAGGCTGATGAAAATAAGGGTCAAATCAAATAAAAAGGTCACTCTTATCATAGACCTGAGATGATACTCGAAATAAGAAATTCTTCTAAGGTCAGCAGTATTCGTCACCGAAAGGCGCATTTCTTAATTAGAGCCAGTGAAGTAACTTTTATACACATGGTGCCTTATGTGTGTGTTTTTTTAAACATAAAATCAATAATTTTTTTTATATTTAAATGGATTTTTTATAAATATATTTAGTTCAAATAAAATATGAGACGATACTATAGTAATAACCAAAAATTCATTTAATTCAGTTCTACCCTTCCGGGCATCCGTTATTTTTATTTTTATGCATCTTGCCACTATTTGAGTATATATGTATTTACTTTTTAAACTTTACTTGACACGGTTTGCTTTTGCTTCTTGTTATGTATTAGTATAAGAAATGCGCTTGTTTAAATCTCTTCCATTTGTCTCCAAGATTTTTATACATCAATAAGTAAAAACCATTAAAAGTGTATGGGTATGGGATCTTGTAAAAATAGCTATCAAAACGTACCGTGAAGTAATCAAATCTGATAGTTGAAGAAATTCACGCAAGCTGAGTAAAATGTCTACATGAAAGTTTCGAAGTCATTTTGTGTTGCAATAATCAAACATTATTATCTTTTATTACGTAATGACTACAAACCTATTGGCTTACTATCAATAACTAGCCGTATTTGTAGTCGCTTGCAAGTAAAACACAAAATGTCAAGAGATTGTAATAAATATTCAGTTAAGTCTACGTAAACATACGTCCTAGGTAGGTATATAGGTGATTCTCTCATTGAATTTATGCAAACTGAAATATTTAGTTTTATACTAATTGATTACCAAAAAAGCATAATGTATTACTTATATTGATGATGATTGCATATATTATAAATATACATTCATTACTTTTTTAATCAAGTAATTTTAATACAGTTTCGCTTCTTATTATGTTAAATTATTCTTAAATGATAACTGAAAGGTAAAGACAAAGAAGAAATTATAGGAAAATCTTTATGGCTTGAAAATCGCATAAATATGATCTTCTTCTTTCTTTCTTTAACAACCTGTAGTCCACCCACTTCTGGACATAGGCCACTCCCTTAGGGAGAATTTGCCTTAATCGTCACGCCTGGCAAGCGTGTTGGCGATCGCAGTGGCTTACACGCTGCTGTCGGTCATCGTCGAGGATAGTTTAGATCTGGCATGTTCAATATTCTTTTAATTCGATAGCCACATGATTTTTTCTGACACTTCTTCTGGTGGCGAAACGGGCTGGTAGATTCTCTTAGGCCGCTAACGGATAGCAATAATTATGAAGTTTACGGTACTATTAGTGTAAATCTAGTCTAAATCTAGAGATTTACGGATATATTATCCGTAAATCCCTAGATTCAATCAGATGTTTAGCTTTTTATATTTTACAAAATACTAAATAATATAGACTATGATACATAGTGAATTTCAATTATTAATCTTAGGAATCACGTTGGTTATTAAGATTGTTCTCCGTATTCCTATGCTAGCATACAACATAACCACAACGATCACAACATTGAATTTGCAGAGTTGTAACTATGAAATACACTAAGTGGCCCTTGCGTCATACCCATCAAGCCATCGCATTGGCTCATTCGCTGTCCTGTATTCTGTATAACTTGTCATTCGCTGTATAATTATTAATAATTATACACTTGTACTGTTTTGCTATTGTATGCGTTATTTACCTTCTGTATTCTATCTATTTTTAAAACATATGTATTAATAAAATGTTTTTGTATCATTTTGTTTTACCTTCATTTATAGTTAATGTTTAACTAATAAAAAGGGTTCTTAAAATAGTTGCAAGTACAGACATATTGTTTACGAAAATAGACATTCTCTTAGTAGTTTATTACACAGAACGCATTTAATTTAACCACTCTTAATTTTAACATTCCCAAGCATAATACCAACTAACATTATGTCAACAAAAGTAATGAAATTGCCTACGGCGCGAAGAAAAAAAACTTCAAGAACACTCACCAAATATTAATAAGACGAGTTTCTCGCAATATAAAACTATTTTATTATTCACTCACAACTTATATCTGCGGTTAATTTATTTATATTTCACTCGGTTTTCTCGGGGCGAAAACTAATGAATTAACGCGAGAAACGTTTCTAAGAGTACGTTAATAAGCGCGGCGCGCATCTATGGGCTCGCGCGGCCTGTGTGCAACTGACTGAGTGAGTGAGCGTCGCCGCGTTGGTCTCTCGTGCCGCACAATTAAAAAAGCGCTCGCGCAGGGGGCCTGACCGATTCGCCTCACTGTCCGCCGTGATACACTCTAGTATAGATGTAAAAAAATGTCACTTATACGTTGAAACTCATTGCATAACGCTATCCAAAACATCTAATGCCAAACGTTTTCAACGTTCAATTATAATAAGACCTTATAACATCAGTTTTGACACAAAAAATAAAAAGTATATAAAAATGCAAGCTCGTATCAAATCAGTGTCAAGTAAATATTTAAGTACTAAATTGAACTCCATAAGACTGCTTTTATATTAATTACTTACAAAACTATTAAACTTTGTAATGGATAAAAAATGTGATTTTAGTATTTCATCTAATCCAAATAATCTGCAACGGAAGCATATTAAGAAAAAATCCTTAAACATGGAAAGTAAAGGAGGTTATGATAACTCTCAAAGTACTTCTAACACTCAATATTTTAGAAGGGACCGATATGCAGGTGAAATGAAAAAAATAACTACAAAGGAATATCTTCAATTGGAAGGAATCAGCTCGGAATTATCAGATACTCTTCAAACTGAGGAAAAACTGTACTCTAAAAAGAAGTTATTAGATAAAAGTCATTCAAAAAAATATGACTCTATACAATTCGGTAATTTGTAAATCATTGTCTATTTTATAGCCTACGAAAATAAGATCTCTTAATTGTTAAATATTTATCAACATAAAAGTATTACTACAATCGTTAAATTGAATAACTCAAGAAATAATTGAAAAAGAAAGCGCAAGAACCTGTAAATCAAAGCAAAGGCACGTACATGCATGTCATAAACTTAATGAAATGCTAGTCCTTCTATTGCTGTTGAATTGTACTTTCCCTCACCCACATAACCTTTAAATATGTTGTCATAAATGTTTGTTATGATTTCTCGTGTGCCACTATCTTGACCTGCTAATAGGGACCATTGTTTTCCGATCATTCATGATGGTCACTGTCGCCGGTCAAACAATTTTCTACGGTTAACGGAAATGTCATAGCTGGTAAACTTCATAATGTTGTATGTTTAGTAATTTTTTCGTTTCGTAACCCTAAATATGTTTATGTGAGTTTGTAGCATTTTAAATTTTCTAATCGAAGTAAAAACGTCATACTGCTCCTCGTACCTCAAGACTTCGCCCGAAGATATCTAAATAAAAAAAATATTTGTTCATAAATGCCACCATTTTTTAATGAGTTTCATCCAGTTTCTTTAACGAGAGGAGAAACAGCGGAAAGTAATGACTACAAAGGAAACCTTTTGTACTCATTTAAATCTACTTCTAATAATCAATATAAAAGTGTATATGATGTTTGCCGCTTAATCACGTTTAAACAACTGTATGGATTAAAATGAAATTTGATGACATATATTCACGCCTTGTTCCCATCGGGGTAGGCAGAGACAATCTTCCTCCACTTGCTACAGTCCTGACATACGTCGTTCACTTCTTCCACTTTCATCAATCTTCGCATGCATGCTCGTTGGTTTAGAGTACTCTTGACCTGGCCTTTTTTCAGAACGTCTCCGATTTGATCGTGAAATGTTCGCCTAGGTCTTCCTCTCCCGACTCTACTATTTAGATCATACATCTTGATATCTAGATTACATGTAACTATAGATCCAAAGACCTCGCGGGCGAAGCTAGTCACTAGTACCTCAAAATGTACTGTGAGATGATAATGAATATAAAACAAAGAGCACATTTTAGTAAATTCGTGCAGACTAGTAAGTATATTCACAAGTATGACAAATTTGGTAGTCATCGTTTACCTGTACCTTATAAAAGGGAAGTGGAATACTCACAAAAACGAAAAAGCCTTTAAGCGCAAAAATAAAATCGCGAACAATCCGACACGCTACTCTAATGCGGACGGATGGATTTCAACCATCTGGATTGGAGCAGAGTATTGTGGGCCCGTCTCCTGTAGCCTTAATTATCTTATTTAAAAAAAACATTTAAAATCATCCTTAAAGAATAAATTTTAAACTTTGTCCATAATTTATAACGGACATAAATCGTTTTATGACGCGCATATTGGTAGTAGATATTTGTTAATTTGTATATTAATTACAACTTCATTCGAGATACCACAAAGACGTTAGCATTTGTTACAAAAACGATATATTTTTCGATTTCTGCGCGTTGCATGTCTACGTGCTATAACAACATACACAAAGATATATTGTGCATAAGAAAGACATAAGTGTAAAAAAATGTTCGATTAAATAATCTTATGCGTTGATTTGTCTTACACAACAATATTAATTTATTATTTCAGATACCAAGTGGGTCGATGCATGCACGTCTACTGCCGGATGGGATATCGCAAATGTGCTAGATTTCATGGTCAAAGATCCAGTGGCAAATCAACAAGTTGATAGGTTACAATCTCACTTGCAAGATTTCGCCAAAATTGCTAAATTTGGATATGTATCCTTTTCATTTTGTATAAGCGACGACAAAAGTGAATGGTGGCTAATTAAAAATTTCACGTGGCATAGAACTCGTATGTTTATTGTTCGTTACTCTTCGTCATCAGTTCCCATGATTTTAAATGTAGATACTATATTGCATTAGGAGAAAGTATGTGTATGTAAGTATGCCTGTTTAACATCTCAATCTTCATTTCTTTCTTTCAAGCGATAGTTGATGATATTACATTTGCAACTTCTTACAAATAACATTATTATGTTATTTCATTATAATTTCTCAGTTGTAACCAATACAAAATAAATAGCCCTATTACCAGCGCATCTGTGATGCTGCCCAGTCATAGTCACAAAAGGTAGGGAAAGTGGCACATCGCATACCTCTTCTTTTCCCGTGACGACCGGGTTCACCTTGGATGACAGCCATAGCTACAAAGTCTCCCCTTAAAGCGGGAATCCATTCGTGGAAAACATCTACCAGACTTAAATTATCCAGAAGGGAAACTAATTTTACCTGCCAAACGTGGCGATCATGTAAAATCCTCCCATTGGAAGAGACCTGAAGTTGACGATGAAGGGGAAGTTTTGATTTATTAGAATGATATCAGGAAATTATCACCGCCTAAGATTGTATCAACAAATTATCGGCATTATTAGTGAAGAGTCACACGGTTAATCCCCCCGCATGTACTTCGTACGCTGCTGTCGGTCATCAATATGTATATTTTCGGTTAAGCTTTTCTTTGAGATGCCAGCTGATCCGGGTTTTCTTGGCTTTTCCTTTACTTAGTTGACTCTTGCGATACCCGCGGGAAGAAAATAGGTGGCATTATTTTTAATGCCGCCACGATTTAACGTGCCGTGATGCCTATTTGAAGCGCTTTTTCTTCATCATTAACATCAGACCTCTCCAAGAGAGAATAGTCCACAGTCTTTTGACAGACGACTAGACGATTGATTGATCACAGGTTCCCCGTTCATTCATTCGTTCATTCATGCAACCACGGCGAACCAATAGGCACCTGATGCAGCGAGGCGGGCGAGCTTGATGCGAGTTGGTCAACTGTTGCGTTTCTTCGTGCCGTTGTCCTTGTCCTCCGCAGTTAAGGTGAAGTCGCGGTAGAAGAGGAGTTTTTAGTATGCGACGTATGGCGATGCGATGCACCACTTTCCCTATCCTCTGCAACTACGGTTGGCCGAGTAATGGACACGGTTGGGTTCGATAACCATAATGAAAAGTAATATGAATAAAGTTGGAACATCGTGGGGTTTCAGTTTGTGCAAGCCTGGCGTAATCTGCCCTTGTACGCTTTGGGAAACGTATGCGTCAGGTATTTCTCCATTGTATAATAAATTTATTCCATTGGAGGTTTTTACCTATTGCCAAAAAATCATAGCCTCTAATAGACTGCTGAAAAATCATAGACTGATAAAATAAATAAGCTTTGGAGGCAAATAGCATTGAAATTGAAAACCAAAAAAAATTATGTATTTTGTTGCTCCCCCAAAATACCTAATTCAATACTATTTAGAAAGTGTGAATACATAACATTAAGAGTATCTATGAACTGAACCTAGTTTTAGTATTTTCTTTACTGCCCAACCCCTGCATTAGTTAGTAGTAGCTATTTCATCATATTTATAGCAATAATTTAGCCAAGTTTTGTCGAGATCCGTTGGATGGTTTTGCGATGAACAAATTAACAAAACGATGCAGACATAAATAATATGCTCAATTCGAGTCGTTAGTTTACTAAAGACTATTCTATAATTGTTTCAATCGTTCTGTAAAAAAATCTTCTTTATCATTGATACTTATGTATAAAATAAAGAAAATTCATGTGGTTGATAAGGTTTGTTCCATTTTGGATTTTCTTGTGGAAAACACATTCATAAAAAATAAGCTGATCGGAGAATTTACATTAACTGTACAAAATATGGCCAAGCCTATTTTATTGAATGCTGCTTCAGATGTTATCACATATAATGGATCTCTTAGCAAGTTTATATGTTATATGGGTACGTTTAATTCTGATTTTAATTTTTTTTTACTGTTTTCGTTTCGCTTATGTAAATCAAATACTTTCCCAAATGAAAAATATTAGATGTGAGCCTGATTTTATTATGCGTTCTCGACATCGTTTTTGGTCTACCTACATTATTCCTTGTATTGTAACGCTTGGGATGCTATCAACAAGTTCTCCTAAATAGCCTGTTTCTGGAATGGTTCACGACAATAGATGAACGGTGGGTGGGAACCTGCGACAACATGTTTCCCGATGTCTTAGACACTAGGCCATTGGCGCTTAAACTGAGCACTTTACCAAGTGATAAACTCCTCTGATTAGAGTCGTCCACTTAACAATTTCTGCCACTCATCACCAGTGCAATGACTGCCGTATTCCAGTTTAATAATATTTCTTTGTTTATTTATCCTTTAAAAGAGAATCTTAGTTCGGTAATTATCGTAGAATTTTCCACGTTTAGAGTAGGCACAACCGGGAATCGAGTACGTTCTTGCAGAATGCCCGCTCGAAGATACAGGGCAATGTTAATGAGTCGCGTTGGATTAACGAAACCGATGATCAGTATTTTATATGATAATTACTGGTAACACTGTTAGTCTTCAGGGTGGGAATGCCAACGAACTTTAATTTTGATTTGTAAACGGCTATTATCCGGAACGGCTGAATGAGAAGGAATGTTTGCTAGTTTGCTAGTATATGTTTAAGCAAATATTAATCAATCAATAAGTCTAAAATAACATAAAATATATTTGCGCAACTCCCTACGAAGAGGAACAAAAGACTATAGTTCTAAATATTAATATTATAATACGTTACTAATCATGATACTTTCCTCGGTATTACATATGTACTGCAATAATCAGTTATGATACTTTCTCAAAAGGCAACTGAAGATTTTTTAGGTCAACTTAATATGTAATGTTTGATTGTAATATGTGATTTTTACTCAGGTGTATATCATAGACGAAACGTAGAAAGTTCCTAGTATGGAAATAAGTTCTTATTGCACATAATTTTTTATTTAACATTGGAATAAAAATAAAACTTTACCGAAGTTATTTATGTAATTAAAGACACATTTCAAAAAAATATTCAGCGCTTCGGCTTTGATACAGGCCTTTAAACTCTCTGGCTATAAATCAATTAATTTACGCACTGTCTTCTTCTTTGGAAATTTATCCTCTGCTAACTCTAACAATTTCTTGAGAGACTAAATGATGAGAATAAATGATCCACGGTCGACCAGAACAGTCTCTTGATAAAACTAAACTTCTTTTTTACAAACATTTATTTTCGTGACTCCGTCCTAGGACACGCTCCACCAAACCATGGCACGATTGTTGCAGGACGATGGCCACTTGAAACTTTTTTAACAAGTTGTTTATAACTTGTTAAAAAAGTTCTTTATAAGTACTACTAAGTTCTTTATAACTGTAAGCATATACTTAGTCATTTTGTGCTCTTCAAACGTAAATATTTTTTCTTCTGTAAATAGCAAATTTCTGAGTCTTCCATCATTGTTTCGGGACCGCAAGCGTTTCAAACGATCCACTTTCTTAAGCTACAGTGATTGATTTATGGCATGTCAGAGTCCTAGAGGGATTATTGATTTCTAGCGATAATTTTTTTTGTTTCCTTTTTTTCGTCGAAGTCAGGATTTGAACTGTCAAATCCTGACTTCGACGTTCACAGTCAATCTGTTCCTAACAACTAAGTCCTATCTCCAACTAAGAAATTGTTGGTGTAACTGTCGATAATGCAACGCAAACATGCGGCTGTTGCCTAGCTTTTGTAATGTTTTAAATATTACTGTTAATTTCATACACACTTTCTGCTAAGCAAATTAAACTTTTTTCTTTAACGCTCCGCCTCGTTATGCAATTTAATAATCACATGAAACGTCGGCAAATCCATCGCAGTTTTTCTACATAATAAACGCATTCCAAATTTGAATTCAGAAATAAAAAAAAACAAATCATATGCCTACATTAATTATAGTATATTGAATTCTTAGGTATTTAATACTCGTCAAAGTTTACATTCACGCCGCTTTTCTAGGTATTTGATATATCTAGGTATATCGTCTTTGTGTAGACTTAGTCCAAAACTATTTGCTGATAGACCTTTCTCCAAATAAAATTTTAATTTTTATACGGGTTTACGTAACGTTTGTTGTGTTTAAGCACTTTGTTCACGCACAAAACTTCATTGATAGTACACCATTGTTATACTCATAGGGGACAACGCCGACGGTACTCAAGGGAGCTTTACTCCTATTTTGGAGGCAAAATAATGGAGCAAAAGCATGTCTAACACGATTGAGTGCTCGGACAACGTGGTAACCTGCCCTACTTTTGATTAAATCAAGAACGATACCATTCTAAATTCGATCTCAACTTTCTACTGACATGACGTTATATACTTTACTGATTATAGAAGTTTAGATCTATGACACTCAGAGAGACACGGATATTATGTTTGGCTGTATAAACGATTTACACAGATAAAGCTCTATCTAATCTATTTTATTTATTCTGTATTTTGGAAGCATTGAATCTATGCTGCCTGACTAACATAATATTTAAATACTTAAAACTAATTTTATAACACTTTATACTTGGTAGAGCCGTTTTATACGTTGGTACCGCGGCCTCGTAGGATACCGGCGTAAAGTAGAGGCATCTTGTGCTTCTGCGTATCGTTCGGTGAGAGAGGTAAACAGTGGCTCACTCCCCCTCTCATCTCCCTCCTCATCCTCCTTTCCATCTCTCAAATACCTTCAAAAGCCGGCAAGCAAGCAAGCACCTCTAGTGTAATCACTTACCATCAGGTGAACCGCTTTCTCGTTTGCCTCCTTTCCCATAAAAAAATATAGTTCCTGTTTTATTGATATTTATATTGCAATAACCAGAATTTTTGTAATATTTGTTATAAGTTAATAAATACGTTAATAATCTTTCTTATGTTCAGTCTTATTTTTGTTTTTTTATATAAACTTGCGTTTTTACTCATACACACTCGCGGGCAAGCGGGTTGTGATAACGCTTCGCATGACTACTTATTATATTTAAATTTTGCATATACTTGAAATATTTACCCATCATACAAGCATAGAGATGAATAAAATAAATTTTAACTAGTATTACAATGCTTACAATCCTCGATGGGATTGTTGGAATGGATGGAAGCAGCAATAATTAAATTAAGGAAATTAAGTAGATTACATTGCTAATTATTTAAAATTAAAAAGAAAAAAGACAAGAAAAAGACTTTTGAAAGTGTTACTGATGAAATGGAAGTACATCATGATCATCATAGTTGATGATGAAATCATTATATATATATCTCAAAAATTCGGCATTAACACAAATTGTAAAGTAAACTAATAAAGCATTTCTTATAAATAATTATCATACGCTTGTAAATAATTATCATATTTATATGTAACACCCAAATACCACTCACACGCAGACTGACTTACTACATCTCAAGAACAATAGGACCTACTAGGACTAGGACCAGTATCATGTTGTTAAGTCTGTTAGCTGCCTAAACTAACTATAGCCATAAACAATATGTAATTTTAAAGCGAAGTTCGGATAGATCCAGTACTTACATTTAGTCTAGTGTCTGCTAGTAACTAAATAATTGATGACCTTTCGCGGGCGTCCATTTCTCGGTAAGACGTAATTATTTAAAAATATTTATTTTTTATTTTTCAGGCTATCTCCTCATTCGTTTGGAAGAAGACGTGCTTTTTGATATTGTTTCTAAAGCCTTGATCTGGCATCTGTCAGCTCCGGACTCCCAGCGTCATAAGGGTAGTGTTAAACTAAGCCATACCCTTGCTGCTGCAGCATGTCTGTGTGAAACTGCAGTAAGAATGTTGTGTGTGACCTCTATGCATCGCTTCCCTGCATTTTTGGAGTTGGCACTGTTACTAGCCTGCGACAGCAGCGATAATTGTAATTGATTTGCCATTTTTGGTTCTGTACTTTAGATTTATTTAATTTTACTGACAATGCAAAACTTAAAGTAACTACGCCGAGTAAAGTAACCAATGAAAAATAACATCTCTTTACTGTGATGAAACCATGCAACTACTTCGAATTTCGTCATTTAAAGATTTTTTAATGCAACTTTCGTATTTGATTTCTGGGTAATAAGGTAAATAAGATTATAGACTGCCTTAACATTTAACCTACGCAAATTCGAGTACACGATCCTTCTACCGCCAGGCACCGATACGAGAGAATGGGCAATCTGTTTTGCTTACACTTATAAAAATAACCGAATGCATTTTCTGAACATTAGAGAATTTTCATAAAAACAACCTAACCCTACATCTATCCTTGTTCCGTTCTGGTTCTTGTTTTCATACAAGTGTTAAATTTTGTGACTTCCTCCGTGCTTTAATATGTTTCAAGAGGGTGGTAGTTGCCAAATGATGCTTGTGGAGGCTGTACGAACCCAGTTTGCAAAAGAACAACAGAAAGTTTGCAATTTCTGTGCCGTTATTAAAAAAAATCGGTTTGTTCGGATTGTACATTAGGTTTCCATGAGGTATCCATGAAGTATTATACCCATAGCTTCATTAGCATCCGCAACTTCAGTTTCGGCGTCATTTACAGTTCATTTACCACTTTAGAAAATAGTAGCAAAGTTCCCTGTGCTTGAACATAATTGTCAGATCGCATTAAAAGCAGGGCATTTTATGTGTGCATTTAGTTTCTGATGACCACAAAAAACATAGCCTACATTAATTTGCTGCAGTGGCTAAATACTACGTTTTACTTTCTGATTTCATAGTTAGTATCAGTTATTGTATGCAATTACATTTGAGAATAATTGCTGCTTTTATAAGCTGAAGAATTCTTTTCGGCATTTTCTAAAGATAAAGCTTGATTTTGAGACTTGTCCGATGTTAATGTTTTCTAAAAAGCTTTGACGTATCTTTTGACTCGAGATACCCGATATGAAAGCATCACGAATATATTCGCTTAATTTTTCTCCATTGTTACGTTTTTTAAATTACGATCGTATGCCAATTGTTGGAGAACTCAGTAATAAAATCCTTAGGCTTTGGTCTCCTGATTGCAGTAGTAAATCATGCATGAATCTAATTTTTAAGCTTTATATAAATTAGGCCTAACATACAACAAGCCACATAAGAACAATCACGTATCAGTGAATGAACTGTCAGCGACAGATGCCATCGTCTCATTACATTGACAAGCAGTTTGACTTGATTAAATTAGGTTCATTCTGGTTAAATTTTTCTGAGCATCGAATATTTTAAAATGTATACCGCCAGTTACTCCATTTTAGATCAGCTACACATAATACACCGCGTATTAGGCTCGACGCCAAAATCGTTCTGGTCAAGGATATCGCGACATTGTTTTTTTCCGTCAAAGGACAGTAATTAATAAATTGATAAGTAACTTTCAATCGCCTATAGTATATTGCATTCTTAATTTATACGCCATTGTATGGACAAAATTATAAGTCAAAAATAAGAAAATAGGAGAAGTCAAAAAAGTGGCAGTGTTATAAAAAAAGTTTAACGATAAAATAAAATGTTCTGTCGTATGACTTTTTTTACTTGCCGTACAGAACGTAGAAACGTTAAGAGTGTATATTGTAAGTAGCTTAGTCTATATTTGTACTAACCAATTATTTTTATAGCATAATTATAACACTCATTTAAATTCTAAAAGTAAAGTAATTTTACAGGTGTAAAAATGATGCAAGAAAATGTACTTGAATGCATATTCTATCGGTTCAACCCATATTTTCCTGAAAGGAATTTGTCGATATTTGATATTAGCCCAGCAGATCCACAAGATGTTAACGTGAAATTAGGTAAAATTTTCATTTTTTTTTATGCTGTTTTCATTCTTTTGTTAAAACTAATTTGTAGGCGTTAGACACTCTTATCGCGTAGATGGGGTGTAGTATCGCGCTTAGGCGTAATTGGTATTTAGCTTTTCGTCTAATTAATTAAGTCTTGCTAAGACTTTCTTTAGTATATAGTTTACATAAGACTGTTTCCTCTTCTTTATCAGCATGTATAAATCAGTGCTGGACATAGGGCTTTCCACAAAGGCACTATCAAAAATTGGTTTGTCATCATTTTCATACTCACCATGGGTGGGTTGGAAAGAGCAGCACCAAAGCCCACATATTAGAAATGTTGCTTCAGTAACTTGGGTGACAATGGGATTCGCTACCAGCCGGTCGCCAGAGACCCGTCCAGTTAGTTATCCGTTAGGTAACACAATGGCATCTCGTGCAGAGTGAGTTGACCTTTGGAGCATAAGATAGTATAGATATCCCCCTTACAACCTCCAACACTCTATAATTTATATTTGTTATTAACGGCAATCCTTATTGTCACTGAATTATAAAAAGGGCTGTAAAATAAAAGTAGACGACTTTCTCTGCTCTTGGTAATAGCTACTGGTATATTTTAATTTTTGTTTATGAATACCTATGTCGATACATTTTTCTTTACTTGTATTTAGCATATATGTCGACGTACACTATTGTATTTGTATCGTATATATACGAGATATAAATCATTATTTTTCAGGTGCTAGCAGTGTGCACTTATGCACTACTCTCTCGCTTCTTTTGGTGATGTTAAAAACAACTAAAGAGATTTTGGATAAAGATCGTAAATTCTGTTTAACATTGCCATGCCCGGATTCCTACAGTCTAAGGTAAAGCTTTTTTTTATTAATAATAGTAATAAATCACATTATGGCACACTTCATTCAGGATTCCGTGCGTTGTGGGATAGGAATAGTAAATAATACTGAAGTTTTATATGCTTATGGTTTGTAGGGAGACGGTGTTAGGACAAATATACTTAGTATGGCCAGAAGTTACGTTACATATTAATATGCATATCTTTTTTTAAATATACAGTGTATAAATGTCATAACGCTTATGAGTACGTACATAGTTATCGAAATCTATGTGATTATTTAAAAATAATTTTATTCAAAGTCGTGCCGCCTTTGTATTTGATTCTTATTTACTCCTTTTCACAAAATTTAAGCCTCACTACTCATTGGTAGGTAACTCTCCACTAAACCATAATTGATGCAGGATGATGATCACGTTGAACTTATACAACAAGCTTCTTTGGGGCTGTCAGCTTCTTTGTCATTTTGCTTGCTGAAGTGTTCTTCAGTCGTAAAAAATGTTTCATCTGTAAAACACATTTCTGTCTTCCAACAGCATATCGGGATCGCAAGCCTTTTGATCGATCTACTCTCTTAAGCTGTAAAGACGTATTGAAGGTATATCATGTGCATCGACGGTAACTACTTAGCTTCAGGTCTTGTTTAATAATTCGCGGCAGGGTAGACAGCTTATAGGTATCGACTACATAGGAAAGTTCATTTTATGCTGTATTGTTTTCACAAATTGTCTTGTTATACAATTTTAGCTAGAATTCTGGGTTTCACACGTTCACAGCCCGTCTGGTTCTAAAAGCACGTGGTTGTCCTGAATGTTTACGGTCTCCGACTCAAGTGACTTAAAATTACTGACAACTCTATACCCACTTTGTGCAAAGCATTCACTGCAATACTGTTTTCTTGAACTCCCCACTCTGTAATATAGTTTAACAATTACTTAGAAAATAATATGTGAAATAGCGGTAAATTGATAGAAGTATCTTTCATAATAAACACATTTCGAATTTGAATTTAGATGAATTAGAATTTTTTTACTTATAACATTTATTATTGCGAAACATTATATATGTTTATTCAATCACAACGTTTAAACAAATGTATCATCATTAAAGAACTTTCAATTATTACTCATATTTATTTATAATGCATCAATATATATATACTTTACATTGTGTAAGTACATGTTACATAGTGTATAAAATATATCAAAAAATTAAAATAAGCGAGTAGATTCTAAGGACATTATAATATAATGCTACATAATTGTAAGTTGCTTTCAAAATACAAAGTAAGTTTACTATTATCAGCTAAGGTAATACAATTGAGCTCGAACAAACTCTATACTGTTTTTTTGTATTGAGTCCTAGGAATCCGGTAGGTTTATTTCTTTCTGGTCCTAGTGAATTATTTGTGTTATTTTTGTTTGAATGTGATATAAGAGTGGATTGTGGTTGTGAATATTTTTGACTATTTTTCGTATTTGATTAAGTAAAAATTTTGTTGATTTTTTAAATATTAATAGGCTTATTTTTGTTTCACATAATCTATGTGTGGCTTCCTAGTTAACTTACTGTTTAATACTTAGGCAAGATACTTTTCCTGGAGGGCATTTTCTACGGGTTTTTGTTAATAGCTGAAAACTTTCAGGGATCTTTTTGTTTTTTAGCAGAAAATATCATGTACGACGTTTACGTTACATTAATGTCATTTTAACCATAAGCTAAATACGTTTGTATCTTGTTGTGTATCATAAGCCACACAGTAAACTTTGTTTCTAAAATAGAATAAACAAGTATCATATGCATATAAAGTAATGTCCTTATTTTGTTAGCATCTCCACCAATACTAATATATTGAAAAAATACCAATATAACGGCGTGTAATGCTAACTATGTCAAAAACTTATAATGTCAATAAATATACCTACTGCGACTGTTTTTGTCAAAATTACTTTGAATTCTTGTAGATTATTTGTACTGATAAGGTATTTCAATGAGGGCAACAGTCGAAAAGTTCATTAATCAGAAACTTTATTTATTCAAATAGTAGGGAATGTAATACTATCTCACCGTAAAACTGACATTTACAATTACCGTCCGATATCGGCACCACATCACCACTCTTAAAAATTGGTGTCACCTTTGCAAATTTACTTTAGACCTTTAAAAAGGCATTTTAACAGACATTTATAAATGGGAGATGTTACATGGATTTAGGTCAGTTATTTAATAATTAAAAATTGTGTAGTCCTTGTCAGTAAAGAATATTTTCTCGAGCTTGTAATTTTATCAGTTAATATTATACCTACTTGAAAAATAATCATTAAAGGTTTTACAAATTGCTAACTAAACATTTATACAAATGTTTGCCCCTAGCGGGGGTCGTACCTGCTGAAGACTCATTCCGCCCTCAGCTTCGAAAGCTCTCGGGCCAACAACCTACTAGGCTATCGGGCCGCCTCAATAAGCGCCTCATGATAAGTCTCTAAATCATATTATCTGAATGGATCAAAACTGATAATTCTGTCTTTCAGCCGCAGTGCGGAGTAGTATAATGTAGTGTCCGCGTCAAGCATTATCCTTTTAAATCTACATATAAAGCGAAATATCACTCACTGACTATAATCACGAAATCAAAAATAGGTCCTGATAGGGTGGGTATAGAGATCCGCTAAGATAGTATTTTCCCTATCCATCCCTACCATCCCTATGGTGGATGATATGCAGGTTGGTAGGCAGTGTGAAAGTCCTGTTTTTGAAGTTATAGTCACATTATTTTTGGATAAATACTTTTAAACAATAAAATAATTGTATTTTGTGAGGAACTTTTAAGCAATAAAATAGTTTTGTAAGGGCTTTTTGAAAAAAAACCCTGAGTTGTAGAATACAGATGAAAGTTTATTCGAGAAAAGTATTTGCTGTTATTAATAAATTGAAACTTGTAGGGAATAGTATACGTTTTGAATATGATAAAATGAAAATTACGAACTCTTCGCGTACGAAGTCGAGAGTATCGGCGAGTGATTTAAAAATTTAGACTTACCTTCGCATAAATCTACAATAACATCCGTTATTAAATTGATCGTTAATTTCTTTTGACGGCAAGGTTAATTATCACTGTAGACCACCGTATCATTTTACTTAGTCAAGATCACGCCTGCCTTCGAGAACTCCGCACTTCCGTGTCGCACTGACCGACAGAAGTTCATCACTCCGTTCAACGTCCCAACTTTTAAGTATTTATGACAAACTACGTAGTAATCCACGTCTGTTATAACTATATTACCGAAATAGTATATATACTATTTAATTCATATTTTCCCTATGAACCCAGAGACAATTGCAGTCTCATTCAAAGTGTTTTGTCCCTCGATCGCAGTCCTACACTTAAATCCTACGCTGCTTTTGGACGAATATTTATTCTTGATTTTCATAATAACAAAATTTTTACATATATATACACATAATAAGTAGTATGTGTGTGAAACATACACTTAAGAATTAGTAGTGTGTGAAACATACACTTAAGAAGTAGTAATGTGATATGACAGAAGAAACACTATGTCATAACAATAACAATAACAATAATTGTTATATTGTTATGACACGTGATCGTAAAGGGTTAATTTAATTACTTAAAATACCACAGGTGCTTCGCTTGGGCTTATCGGTTTGAATGCCGTGCACGAGATCATCGCCACGAAAGAATTATTCTCACAATAATTGTATCTTCCCTTCTTCATTGTTTTGGAGAACGTTTAAGTGTTTTCTCCGAGATCTTAATGTCAGGTGTGTAAGAATAGCGTTATTGATTCTTTACATAAAATTGTTGTTGTGGTACATTTCATGAAAATCGTCTGAAAGTTTTTAATATTTAGGTTACTTAGTACGGTGTAGGTTTTATTTTGACTACTAACCCATATTTGTATTTTAAATTTTTTACCTAACTATTATTCAATCTTCTATAATCAAATAGTGCGAAGGAGCCGCACTCACCAACCCGCTTGGCCTGCGTAGTGAGAATGGGTAAACTTTTCGACGACTTTTGCTTGCACTTTCTAGGATAGGACTATGTTTAGCAGCACACTTAAAAAGGCTGATGAAGAAGATATCATTTTGATTATAACAAGATTTTTAAAGATTTTTTTTACTACTTTAGATATTTTGTCACTGTCGGTTAAAACAGAAGTTCCATTAAGAAATGACTGGACAAGATGCGTAAACTTTAATACTAGCCAGCTTGATGTGCAATTCAAGAAATATTTATTATATTTAAGCGTGAAATATCTCAAGACATTTTCACACAACAGATTTGTAAGTAAAAACTTATAAATTATATTAACTAGTGCATCCATAAATTAGGCTAAAATTTAAAATGAATTTTGTTTTATTTTTTCTGATTTTAAATTTGGAATGCGTTCAACATGTAAGAAGCAGCTATGTGGCGTTAAAATGAACGGAGTTGCTGTGATTGGTTTGCTCAAAGTGGGGTTAAAGTCTTCAGTAATTTTTAAGACGCTTATCACCAGCCGTATGTTTGTTTGGGTATCGCAGTATCGACAGGTACAATTCTTCGGTAGAAGACTAGAAAAGATTGGAGCTCCGAGCCATACGAACTGTGAATGCTTAAGGTTCAATCGTGGTTTGATGAACTTCTGTGAAAAGGAGTTAAGACTTCGAGCAAAGAATCTCAAAAAACTCTCAGCGTCAGAGTCATCTGCTCCTAGTTATAAGGTACGAAGAACTCAAGCCTGGCATGTGAACAATGTTCCGGACTTTATAAGAGCTGAATACTGGCCCTCGTTCAGTCCAGATCTGAACCCATTAGACCACAAATTATGGTCAGTACAAGAGGATATGGCCTCCTCAAAACCCTACTCCTATATTCAGTCTCTCAAGACATCTTTAGAGCTAGCATTATCTAAATTCCCCTTAAAGACCACCCAGTCCGGAAATCAGTAGATTCGTGGGCAGATAGATTAAAAGCATGTATTAAAGCCAAACACTGCCTTTTTCAATAAAATTATTTTTAATTATTCGCTAGGACTTCGCCAAATGTGCACATAAGTTTTATTACTATTGTTTCTTTAAATAAGATATCCATGTGACATACACAGTTTGGGTAATGATTCATAATAGATTTACTTGTTCCCTAACTTCCTTTTCCGTAGTTCCAATCTTTTACTTATCCGAATTTACCAAAACTTGATTAATTGTAAATATTAAGCGATATTTACAATTAATGATAATTTAGGGACCAGGCGCAATTTCTTTTATGCCGAAAACAAATAAGTTAAACAATTGGAGTAAGCTTAACAATTGTTTTCAGATGGTAGAATCACAGCACTGGCTTCTAGGACTAATGTATTTATTAGATCCAGCCCTTTGCAAACTTAGAACTCACTGGTCACCACCACTTTTTGACGAACTGCGAAAAACTGCTTTCCAAGCTTTAGTATGCACTCTTCCTGTGATGTCAGCAGACGTAGTAAAGGAATGTGGTTTAATAAGAAGGTAATTTTGTTGTAATTGCTTTTATCTCATGTATAATCATATCATCGGAATCCGAGTTGTCAGAAACATCACTGTTGGACAACTCTGCATGTTATTTCAATATCTTATTAAATTAACAATAACTAAAAAAATATCTATAGCTATAGCTAATGTACACTATTTATTTTATTAGGAAATGATGATCTTAGTACGTCCACTTGCTGAGCTAGGGCCCAAGTTGAGAGGATTTGCCGTTCAATGCCATTGCGATTGGAGATTCCAGTACTACATCTTTCGCACGTTGAACGCCTACATATAAACGATTTTCTCATTTTAGGCATGGCAATTATGAAATGACCAACTTCAACCATTTGTTTCTCTACTAATACTTTTTCTGTCTATATTTGAAATACTCTTATACAATATAATTAAAGTACTGTGACTACAATAATTATAGTACTTCCATAGACCAATATAAACATTAGCTACTTCGCCCGCGTGATTTATATTTTATCTCTTTGGAATTCTTGATAGGGAGAAAAAGTATTATTCACTACTTACGCAATGGCGTACCTCTCAGTCAAGTTTTATTTTAATCCGAAATTGTAAGCCTTAATTGTGATTAACATACAAAATTTTACATTTTGAAAACAATTTTTTTACCATACTTTTTTTAATATGCAAATATATTTATTTGTTCCAATTTTTTTTATATATAATATTAGCTAATTTAGTTAATAAGTTATAACAAACGAACATATTTAATTACAACGAAGAACGCCCCGTCAAGAAGGTGAAAGAATATACTAGGTAATAGTCCTTCTCTACTTCGTATCGATAAATACCACCTTCTTACCAATTTCTCTATTGAGTTCCAGTTTGAAGGGTATACTGAGCCAGTATAGTTATATGCTGTAAGGCATTCCATCTTAGTCCTCAGGGGTGACAACGCATCTGTTAGCTCCTTCGAAGGAAATTCTTTACAGGTGTTCATGGGCTTCAGTAGCCACTTAACATCAGGTGAACTGTTAGTACGTTTGTCATCCAAATGCTATAAAAAATTGTATTTTTTTATTTAATGTTAAAAATTTAAAATATTTTAGTATTAGAAGGATTACAATACTAGTAGTGTTGTTTCTTAACATGCAAATATAAGTAATTTATTATAATTTGCTTAATACTGGAATATTAACGTGGTAGAGCCAAGCGGCGGCTTTTGCTGCCGCAGGAATGGGCCGGCTCGTCCGGATAAGTACCACGGTCTCGCAGAATACCGGCGTGAAGTAGAGGCATCTTGTGCTTTCTGCTGCGTTTCGTGCGGTGAGTGAGGTAACCGGAGGCCCTCTCCCCCCTCCCCCCTCCCCAAATATGGTAGCGGTATATAATTTTGAGCTACCCCAGGAGGGTACCAGTACCTACGGTTCTGGAGAATCCCTCACTGAGCATCCACGTTCAGGCTTTCCTACGCTACCTAATCGTGGATGCTCAGTCTGCCCCTCGTATTCTGGGGGGGGCAATATTCCGCTCTCTTTCTTTCCTACTCGAGGCAAACGCAGCAAGGAAACTATGGCATCCCCTACCGCGCTCGCCGTGGATTTCTGCAATATCAGGGGACTCCACTCGAACCTTAGCGCCGTTCATTACCATCTTGAAACAGCGAAGCCAGCCTTGCTTTTTCTTACAGAGACTCAGATATCGTCTCCGGCTGATACCTCTTATCTCCATTACCCGGGGTACAAACTGGAACACTCCTTTGTGCCCCGTGCCGGAGTTTGCGTATACGTCAGAGATGATATCTGTTCTCGACGCCTCGGTAGTCTTGAAGGTTTGGACCTATCTACCGTTTGGCTGCGCATCGACAGCGACGACCATCCGCGCGTCTATGCGTGCCTTTACAGGTCCCATAGCGGTAATACCGTAACTGACCGACTCATCGACCACATCCAAATGGCTACAGATTCCGTGCTACAACAGATCCCATCCGCAGAGATCGTGATTCTCGGCGATTTTAATGCCCACCACAACGATTGGCTCGGTTCTCGCATAACCGATCATGCGGGAGATCTGTTCACGACTTTGCATTAGCATATGGCCTGACACAACTGGTAACCTCGCCGACGCGGATCCCAGACGTGGAAGGTCATACACCTTCCCTGTTGGACCTTTTGCTGACCTCACACCCGGACGGATATTTGGTCTCAGTCGATGCCCCTCTTGGCTCGTCGGACCACTGTCTGATCCGGAGTGTAGTGCCTATCGCGCGCCGATCCCGAACGCGATCTGCGGGCTTCCGCCGTGTGTGGCACTATAGGTCGGCAGATTGGGATGGAATGCGGTCTTTCTTTGCTTCCTACCCATGGGGGCAGGTTTGCTTCTCGCTGGATGATCCCAACGCCGTTGCAGATTCTGTCACCGATGTGGTACTTCAGGAATGGAACTTTTATTCCGTTCTCTGCAGTGCCTGTCGGAGGTAAATCCCAGCCTTGGTTTAGTCGCACCTGCAAAATAGCGTCACGCCGAAAGCGGAAGTGCTACCAGGCCTGGCCCGATGCATCGGCGTCTCGGGATGCAAAACCAGTGCTCTTAAAACGAGTACAACTCTGCCTCCAGGTCCTTCAAAAGAGTTATCGCTGCGGCAAAGTTAAAGCACATTGGCAGAATTGGCGAGAGATTAGTTCGCCTCCCATCGGGATCCCGCGCATTCTGGTCTCTCGCCAAGGCTGTCCAGGGGAATTTCTGTCAGCCATCTCTCCCATCTCTACACAAGGAGGATGATTCGCTGGCCCATACTGCAAAAGAGAAAGCCGATCTCTTGGGCTCTCTTTTTGCATCCAACTCGACTCTTGATGACCGGGGAAACTCTCCACCTAACATCCCGTGGTGTAAGTGCTCCATGCCGGAAATTCAGTTTCTGCAGAGCTCAGTGCGAAAGGCACTCCGCTCCCTGGACATTCATAAGTCGAGTGTGCCGGACGGAATCCCTCCAATTGTGCTGAGGATGTGTGCCCCTGAGTTGGCAGCGGTTCTCACGCGTCTTTTCCGGCACTCCTACTCTTCAGGCGTCGTCCCGGAATCTTGGAAGACAGCATTTGTGCATCCAATACCGAAAAAAGGCGACCGCTCTGATCCGTCCAACTACAGGCCTATTGCCATCACCCCCTTGTTATCTAAAATAATGGAGTCACTCATCAACACCCAGCTCCTGAGGTACCTGGAGGAACACCAGCTGATCAGTGACCGACAGTACGGTTTCCGTCGCGGACGATCAGCTGGTGATCTTCTAGTTTACCTGACTCACCGATGGGCAGAAGCAGTTGAGTCTAAGGGGGAGGCTTTGGCGGTTAGTCTGGACGTAGCGAAAGCATTTGATAGGGTTTGGCATAAAGCGCTTCTTTCAAAGCTTTCATCTTACGGGGTTCCTGAGAGATTGTGCAACTGGGTCACCAGCTTCCTCACGGATCGGAGCATCAAGGTTGTTGTCGACGGTGCATGCTCGGACCCCAAACCCGTGAATGCTGGTGTTCCACAAGGCTGTGTGCTATCTCCCACTCTGTTCCTTCTGCATATCAACGACATGCTACAAATCAGTAGCATTCATTGCTATGCAGACGACAGCACGGGTGATGCCCTATATACAGGCCGTGCGAATATTTCTCGGGAACACGTCGACGAGTGCCGGAACAAACTTGTGTCTGAAGTCGAGACCTTGTTATTCAAAGTCTCGGATTGGGGTCGACGTAATTTGGTCCTATTCAACCCCAAAAAGACACAGATTTGCGCGTTCACCGCTAAAAAGAATCCCTTTGTCGTTTCTCCTCTTTTTGAGAACATTCCCCTTATTGGCTCAGCCAGTATCAGAATCCTTGGCGTTGACATATCAAGCGACGTTCAGTTCCGTGGTCACCTGGAGGGAAAGGCCAAATTGGCCTCCAAAAGCTTGGTGTGCTCTGTAGAGTGGGACAGTATTTCATGCCGGTCCACCGTTTGCAACTTTATAAGGCGCAAGTTCGGATCCACATGGAATACTGTTCTCATCTCTGGGCAGGGGCACCCCAGTACCAACTCCTTCGATTTGACCGCATCCAACGTCGAGCGGCTCGAATTGTCGGCGACCAAGCTCTCTCTGATCGGCTTGATCCTTTGGCCTTGCGAAGAGATGTTGCTTCTCTTTGCATTTTCTACAAAATTTTCCACGGGGAATGTTCTGAGGAACTTTTCGGATTGATCCCAGCTGCTGAGTTTCACCATCGTACATCGCGACAGAATTCGAAGTTCCATCGATACCACCTAGATGGTTGGCATTCCACCACAGTGCGTTTTAATCGAAGTTTTCTGCCACGCACTTCGATTTTGTGGAATCAACTGTCGCCAGCAGTATTTCCGAACAGTTACGACTTAGGGACCTTCAAGAAAAGAGCTTATTCCTTCCTTAAAGGCCGGCAGCGCATCTGTAGCTTCTCTGGTGTTGTGGATGTTCGTGGGCGTCGGTGATCACTTACTATCAGGTGAGCCGCACGCTCGTTTGCCCCCTTCTTCTATAAAAAAAAAAAAATATCATACTAAAAAAACGATTATCCACAACACACTTCGTCATAAGAAAGTTGTTTCTTTTGTTTGTTAGTTATATTTATATATTCAATATAAAGCCATGAGTCTTAAACAAACAATCAATAATTATCATAGAAATCGCGGAATTTTTCTTCCCATCTTTAATTTTCTGAATGATCTGCAAATTTAAAGACACAACATAAATAATTGAGCATAAGCTTAATTTATTACTGTTTGTAACTTATTATGTTACTTGTTTTAATTTATTAAATTATTTTATCCACACGTTCAGTTTTTGTCGTGACAACTTAGTTGATACTTAGAGTTTAAAACGAGCGCTCGTTTTAAACTCCATAGTATAAGTAATCTTGGTTCAATTACCGATGCCATCTATAATAGTTTTTTAATGCGATATAATAAATGTTTTAGGCTTATGTGGTACATAGAATGGTATTCTGAGAGTTCGTATGAGTTGCCGGTGTTATATTGGTGCCTCAGAGTACTACAAGTCGCAGTTGGTCGGAGAAAAAGTTCTACAAGACAAACCATGCTCAAAGATCTATTCGATACTCATGGCATTATTGTACTTATTCGTTAGTAATTCTCTTATCATATTTGGTAAATTATATTAAATCATGTATATTATACCCTTAAAAGAATTTTAAAAATTAAAACATAAATAAATAACACTTAACTAAGATTTCTCTATAGTGGTATTGTAATTAATATGTCAGGTACAGAAAAGTATTGCTTCAAAAAGACATGCAAGACGCCACACCACACTGTGGCACTTACTTTACATTTTAAAATTTTATTACAATTTAACATAATTACATATGAACTATAAGTTAACAGAATTAATTTATCTATGTTTCGATATAGGTCTCTGCTACAATCTATTGGACCAAAAATCGCCTCCAGTAGAAAAATGTCAGGTGATAATTTCACTAAGTTTAAGACTTCTTACCAGTGCGTTGGAAGTTAATGGAGATATAAATTGCAGCGTGTACTCTGAAATTAAATGGCCATCGTCAGTCTACACCCTCGCAATGAAGATTATGGACATAGCCTTGATTTCACTACAGAATCATTTAATACTGAGTGACAGGTACAGTGTTAACATTTTTCATAGAAATTTGTCGAAATTACAATTTTGGGTTAGTCTTTAAATTAAATATTTTAAAGATGTTAAGTATAATTTATACTTCAGATTGTTGTCACTTGGTGAAAGTTCACCATATTGTCAATTATTATTTCTTGTATTAGTTTCACAACACATTTTATCTATTTCTATAAGTAACCGACCGGTTTCGCCTTACTACATCTTCATACCTGAAACTAGTACAAGAGATAATAATAATTGTCGATATTATTTATTATTAGGGAATGCTTTAATATTATTTCAGGTGGTTAATATCATTACTTAACTTTATTTGGGAAGGCATTATATGGAACGAAAAATACAGGAGAATTTTTGTCACTGATAACGGTGTTTATAATCTTTTAGATATTGTAACTGTAAGTAAAAATAAAACCATTTTTAAAGGCTTAATCCTAACGAAGATATTATAATATTTTACTGCTAAAAGTTGATGGGAGATTTTCTGATCTTCTGTTCTCTTCTGAATGTTGTTTGCTACTATTTGGTTCATTCTCCGGCCGATTTCGATCCCGGCATCATCTTACGAATATTTTCAGTAGTTGTCAACTGCGCACCACTTATTATGACGGTGCAAGTGTTGGCGCAGATACAGTGGCACTTACTCGTCTTTTCCTTCTCCTAACGGAGAACGGCCAATCTTAAAGATATTAGCCACTTTCTATTATTTTCGTCTCGAAATGTCTGTCAAAGGAAATTATCTGTTATTTATGGAAAACTTATAATAGCTGTTACTTTTTAGACCTGTGTGCAGGATGCGTTCATTAAAATCGGTTCATTCATTTCGAAGATTTTGTACTTGAAAATTTATATGAAAAGCCGAGAGGCGTAAACGCTCACAAGAATACTAGTGCTCTTACAACCAACTTTGCAATTATTTTATGAAGAATACATATTACCGATACTTGTTATTTTGAGATCGTTTATTACAAAACTGAATACAGTCCACTAGTAAACAGCTGATGCTATAGTAAACAATTTAGTGATCAAGAAAGAGACCACTTGTGATTCCCTCGTTTACTTATTTAGTTACCAGCATAGCAGAGTTAATAAATAAAGCTTTTAATAATAATATTTCTATTTCTTAATGTGATAAGAACGCTATGTTTATATTTAATCAGAAATGGCATTTTGGATAACTTGATGTGTTGCAACTATAGAAACTGTTTTGTATCGTGTAGAGATAATTTTTAGGCGTGGCATAATTAGGAGTGGTTATTACGCTATCCGTTGTTGTCAGCGTAAGAATCTCCCACTCCCTTTCTTCCCGTGAATATCGTAAAATGTGACTATAGGAAAAGCCTTGAAAATCGCATGGTTACCGAGAGATGTCGGGATAACTTCGAAAAATATGTATGGATTTTTTTAATTTATTTGTGTACACTCTTACTTTTAAAACACGAACGCTTTAAAGTGTAGTCACTAAAAATTTAGAAGGCCACTTATAGTATGTACGAAGTATTTTTCGAATTCAGTATTTAATACAATGCACAGTTGACTCGACCTCCAGTTCAATGTCTTGCCCTTGCTCTTTTATGCGACGTGGCACGAGCTGGTGAAGCTGTTGGACAGATGATAACATGGCGAGCATGCTTTGCTGCTTCGGATGTTGTAAGTATCTTCTTCTTCTTCTTAAACAGCCCATAAACAGTCCTCGCATGACAAGCGGATCAGACACCTCATTATTTTGTGTCTTTGTGTTTTCAATCTGGTACTTTTTGTTGAATATCACGATATTTTCCAGACATTTACTTTAGTAGCCAATTTTCATACGCCATTGCCCCACGGCGATTAGTCACTATTTGTCTAATAAAATGTAACAAATTAAAGAGTCTACAGCAGGTTACAGATTTTTCCCATAAAGGGGAAATTTCCGAAATCCCAAGGCTTAGCAAACACATATCGATGCGATAGCAGTACCACACAACATGATTTTGTCTAAGTCGACTATGGTAGACTATATAGTTTACGGTGGGATTAGCCTTTTCCCGCCCCGAAATGGGGTGACTTAGTTGCTGTGGCCGTGGGTCCCTCTCCCTCGTGGGATACAATGAAACAATAAAACGTCGACAAAAGAAAATAAAATGATGTTTATAATATGTTTAAGAAAGCATACAATACAGAATTGATATGTATTAGAATATTTTATGAAAAGTTCTTACGCTACCTTACCAATAAAGTACATAAACAGCTAAGGAATGACAATAAGACGTACACGCGTAACCACACGGGGTAAGCGGATGTGGTGGCAAACTTGCGGCTAATGTTTCCACAGTCTCGGCTTCCACAGTTGCAATTTTTCTTTTAATTTTCGGAGATGTTTAAAAATTTCACCCTTAGTAACTTTCGATCAGTGATTATGTCCGATCGAGTCGATTTGACGAAGGCGTCAACATCCGAATCCCGTAGGTATCTGACGACTGTATATATTACTGTAGCGCTAGTGTATGCGGAAGAAAACACACAATGTAACGCTTTAGCAATATATTATCATTGATACCGGACGACGCACAACACTACAACACCCGAAAACCAGGATTTTGTGTTACACAAATATTGAATTCGAACTCATGACTCATGGCTTAACAGGCAGGTACGGTAACCACTAAGTAACTTTACAATAACAACACAACCCAACTAATTTACTTATTAGGTAGTATCATTAGGTAGTAGGCAGAGATGACATTTCTTTCAACGAACCGTTTTATTCGTTACAATTAATTTTGAACAATTGGTGTTTTTGGAAAGTACTTTATGTATCTAGGAGCCGCCTGGATAGATACCCCCTTTTTACTATTTCTACCGCTAATCAGCAGCAGTCCCGCTACTCTTGTGTTGCGGTTTGAAGGGTATAGAGCCAGTATAATTAAAGGGTCTGAGGTATTCCTTAGAGAGGACTCCATTGAGATATAAATAAATATATAAAATTATTATCAGTAATTAAAATTTTAGCATCCAAACCTGGTGAGAAGAGGCGCCACAATCGCCTGCTTACTGGCTGCTGTATTTCGAGATGAATGTCGTTTAATCCGAGTTAATATAAATGCCGACGGTGTAATACAAAGTACGTATCTTTATGTGAAGAATACTTATCATTAATATCACTAAATTCCTTCTGGTATTTTTATGATTTGTATCTGACATCTTTTCAAAGACTATCTTATCTTCACTTTAAAATAGCTACTCTACGTGTTACTTTTAGTCCACTGCTGAGCATAGGCCTCTCCAAGGAAAAGCCAGCAAAGTCAGCTTGTATTTCTTGGAAGATTGCCCATACTCAGCAAGCTGGGGGTCGGTTGAACTTACTCAATACTCTACCTGAACTGTAGGTATTAATTGTAATTGTCATAAAACAGTTTTATGTTACTTAAACAGAATTTGACTTAGATAATTATTCAAGGCTATTAAACCAAATATAGATTTAGACAATCCATTGATGGCCGCCGAAGTACTAAAAGAGATGAAGAGCCTTAATTTTGGTCAAGATTATCGAATGACGGCAAACTGCTTCCCTGCGGCTGATTTAGCAGGATCCCGAATGTCTAAAGTAAATGTTCAGACGTATTTTTTCTTAAAACATGTAAATGTAAGGACATTCTCTTTTGAAGCATTATGATATTGTAAAAGAACGTACTTATACATATACATAAAAAACTTAACGTAACTTATAAATTATATATTTATTCTATAATAATTCAGGCCAGCAGTACTTCCGGTCTTTTAGATTATTTAGAGAATTGAATTTTTATTTATTGTAGTTAGCAAAGTTAAAAGAGATTCATACTTTTACTTACTAATATAATGTGCATTCATTAATTTGTTACACAATTCAAAAGTATTATAAATATATAATTTCAGGTCTATGCTATTCTTCACATGCTTTCAAAGGACTTGGCCTTTAAAGTATCATTAGCCGATGAGGCCTACAACCTGTATAAGAATATCAAGTTACCGCCGCAAGATGAGGTATCCAATCCAAACTCCTATTTAACCTCGTGTACAAATGTCGCAAAGTACAATGACATAAGAATGCAATACAATTTAAATACTCTCTAGTCTACTAGTGTTTATTAAATTGTATGTCACGGTTACATTACGGCATGTAACGGTAAATACACCATCTTTTTCTCCAAATTCCAACGTCACCAACAACGCCGAATTCTTATCGGATGTCGGATAGACTTTCCGCCATCAATCTGTTACCAAAGCCACGTCCTCCAAGTGCCATAACTTATCTTTAACCCACTTCCCGGAAAGCTGCTACTTCAGCTTGCTGCTATCTACTGGGATCTTATAATCGGAATAAAATAATATATTTACACACACATGTACAGTGGTGGTCGTATAATTAGAAACACTACCAACGGTCCTTGACATTATGTAAGATACTTCACCGCAATTGTTTTTATTTTGAAATTAAACAATAAAAAGGACAACAATATGTTCAAGATTTATCATTTATTAGAAAAACAATATAAATCCCATTACACAAGTGCACTTTTAATATTACATTACGGACAAACATTTAAATCAGTTTTAAGGTATGGACAATAATAGTCAACTAATTAGAAACAACAACAAAAAAGTACAAAAAAAGATATTTTTTTAAGTATTAGTAAATAGTATTGTTATTTACGAAATAGCTACTATCCTCAGCCTACCAATAGTTATAATTAATATTTAGTGGCGTATCCCTTATTTTCAATAACAGCACTGCAACGACGTGGCATTGATTCAATCCATTTCATACATTTTTCTAGGGGGATTGAATTCCATGCTTCAACAAATGCTTCATATAGTTAGTTTTGACTGGTGTTACGTTTGTTTGTACTTTCTTTTTAAACAATATACCAGAGACTTCCTATCGGGTTTAAATCCGGACTATTTGCTGGCCAGTCTAAAACGGATTAACGCTGTTCGCTAAGGAAACATTTGACGCTATTGGCCGTGTGTTTAGATCCAGGATACAGGCAAATAATCGTCCGGGTAGGGAACCATTGTGTGCTCTAAGATATTTTTGTATTGCCATTGATCCATTGTACCTTCAATCTTCCGAACGGGTCCAACTCCACATCCGGAAAAACACCCCCTAACTTTAATGTTACCGCCATCGTGCTTGACTATACGCCTTGTGTATTTATAATTAAAAGCATTGTTTACAGGACGTCTAACATAGCGCTTTCCATCGGAATTTACCATATTTATTTTTGATTCATCTGAAAATAACACTTTTTTCCATTCTCGTACCGTCCAATTGACATATTTTTTAGCGAATAATAATCTCTTCTCTCGGTGTTGTATGGTAAGAAGCGGTACCTTTCGAGAGATTCTTCCAAAGAATTTAGCTTCCACTAATCTTCGGCGTATCAGCCTTGACGAGATGTTTCTTGGGTCATCAGGCGAAAAAACTTCATTTTTAATCTGGTTGGAGCCTTTACTTGGGTCTTTTTTAGCAACACGAACGATTAGCGTATCTTCTCTGGGAGAAGTTTTTCTTGGCCGAGCCTTTCTAAGAACATTTTCAACAGTTCCATGTGTTTCATAATGATTAATTGCATTAAAAACTTTCTTAACAGAACAATTGAAATGCTCAGCTATTCTTCTGTACGCCCACTTATGATCTATATGTAAAATAACAATTATTTGCCTAGTTGACGCGTCACAACTTTTATTTTTGCCCAATTTGTACAAAATGAAATTCAGATTAAATTTTGAATTGCCGCCAAAATAATAGAAAAAGCCCAGAAAGAAATGTTATTCTCCAATTTCAAAAAAAGAACGAACTATGGATGCTTTTTTCAATATTTCTAATTAGGCGCCCAAGCGGCCAGTAATAGAAAATATACTCCTACATGTGTAAGACTCATTTTGTAATTAAAAGTTATGTTATATTTTATGCATTTAATGAGTTTTTTATTTGAGTGCCTATATTATTGCATGATTATTAATTAATGAATATATATTTTTTTACGAACATTTGTAAGTTATACTTTCTTTATTCATAAGAAGTGTTTCTAATTAGATGACCACCACTGTATATGCACATATATTATTATTGTTATATAAAAATATAAAATCCCAGGGTGCATATTACACCATCCTTGTCAATAATGCGAATAACTTGTTTAATTATATAAATAAATATTTGTTTCGATGGACAATAAGTGCCACTACATATACTACTTCCAAGCTGAAATGCTAGAAACATGCGCGTACATTATAGAATAAACCAATAGATATTATGTACCACTTAAAATTTGAAGCAAAGAATGTAATATGGTGGACTAATCCACCATATTACATTATTTATATATAATATAACCATTTCAGATTATCCTGGTGTTGAGTTCGCACTATTTAACTTTGAAATTAAATGAAACGTGGATTGAAACAAAGATAAAAAGCCCAGGCATGTTACTTCGAGACAATGATGTTCTAGAAGAATTTTTGCAGATTGCGAAGTAAGTTTCTGAATTAAATCAAAGTGTACACAAAGGGTAAATTCCGAATACAAGCTCAATTAGGAACTAACTAATTAGGAATTATTACTACTATTATAAGGGGGTCTCGTAATTTACTTTGGGGAACTATTTAATAAAATCATTATTTTTAACATTTACATGTCAGTATAATATATTTACGAAAACGCTAAGTATTTACGTAAAAGTATTACATACATACTCTCTGTATTGAAGACGACCCAAGCTAGGGCGCCCCAGTAACAGCCTCTATGGATGAAAACTTGTGCTGGAAGATCCCCGAATGAGATAAACTGATGCAGAGGTGACTAACCTATCCGTTGGTACCAATATTCTTTATGTGCCGCACATAGGTTCAATGCGCCTTAGATTCGAGTGCTGTAGAGAACTTTCAGAGCTCTAGTGGTGTCCCAAGATCCATCAAATATCTTCAATAGAATTGTTACTGGAGACGAGACGTGGTTTCATCACTATGACCCTGAAAGTAAGTAGGAGTCCATGCAGTGGCACAGGAAGGGTACAGACCCCCAGACAGAAATTTAAAGTCATTCCGTCTCCCGGAACTGTCATAGCCAAGGGGGTTCTGGGACTCGGAAGGAAATTTTGCTGAACGACTGCACAAGAAAGGTGAAACCATAGACGCAGCGTCTTATCCATCAACTTTGCTAAATTTATCAGAAGCAATTAATGAAAAAAGGCCCTGTAAACTGACCGTCTGTGTGTTACTTCTTCACGACAACGCGTCAATCAACCACCAACCTAATAGTCCGGGTTCCGACGATGAACAGCTCTAGGCGGGACAGACAAGAAGGAATATCATTTTTTAAAGGGTAATTACATTGTAAGGTAAGGTAACAGCCTGTAAGTGCCCACTGCTGGGCAAAGGCCTCCTTCTCAAATACGAGTATCAGAGAGGGTTTAGGAGCCGGGAAGGGCCCGCCTCGCTGCGGGTGGCTGGCGGGCTTCACATATCCTAGAAATAATATTTTGATTATTTCTCATGCAGGTTTCCTCACGATGTTTTGCAAAGATTTGAGCACGTGGTAAATACAGCACTTATAATTGCTATTAACAATTTTAGTGGTGTCGGCACCGGGGATCGAACCCAGGTCACTCGCTCATTGAAACTAAAGTGAGCGCCCTGACCACTGGGCTACCAAGGCTAGCACTTTACATTGTAAAATAAAATTAATTCTAATTGAGTTTTTTTTCATATCAGTACCGAAAATACATTGTATGGTTAAATTGATATAGTCTTGTAAATGTAATAAATAGAATGGAATCTTTTTCAGCGGCTGGGCAAAAGATATACAACAAATGCAGGAAGACGTGGTTGAAAATAGTAAAAAGGAGGTTACTTGACTTTAATTTTTTTTAACTAATATGTTTACCACCATTTTTATTTACCTTTTACTAGTATTCTCAGAGCTTTATTGTTATCTTACTATATACCCTTTTCTCGTTTTAAACTTGTGGAGTATAGGACATTGCTTTTTTCTAAAGCAATTTTCCTTGCTGTGAGTTGCATCGGGGGGAGCGATACTTGTATGTCTGAAATTTAATTCTTGATTTTCTTGAGTTAATCGTTTCCCAGAGCAATGGTATCATTGCGATATTATTCCACCATGGCACACCACAAGTGAAAAGGTATGTTTACACTTAAGCCTAACAATTCGTCTACACTCTGTAACATTGGCGTCGTATAATTCGACTAAAGAAAAAAACACGTGACAGCGAAAAAATATATAAAGTTATTGTGCAGCCTGTAAATTATCCATTCCTGGATAAAGTACTCCTCTCGTTTTTTTAAGAGGGTTTTGAAGCCGGGAAGAGTCTGACTCGCTGTTCGAATACGTAACTCGTAAATTCAGGACTTATAAGTTGCAGTAATAGTATTGCAATCACCTATTATCTATAATATACTTTCTATTTAAATTTTCTAGGATTACGCCGCCGAAAGCTCTTTGTATGGGTTCCTTAGTCGCGTCAGACTCAATATAGCATTAGATGCGTTAAGAGAAGTGCGTTGCATGGCGCGATCATCTGATCGCATCCAGATATCACACGCGCGGCTGCATGATGCAGCGTGGGCACAACAGCGACGTGCTGAATTGTCAAAGGACCTATGTGAGCCAATGGTGAATACGTATACAGCTCCATTGGATGAACAAGTACGTAACTATACGAAAACGAGATCTTTCATAATATATTAAACAACTATAATACATAATATTAAAACTCTGATGAACTACGGTCTAAATAGATTGGTCACGTATGCAATCCGTTATTCCGATTTAATGGGTAAAAATGTGTTTAAAAATGTATTTCTTTTTCAGAATATTATTGGACAGCATATAAGTCTCTAACAACGAATCAAACTTAAATAATTAAAGATTGGATAATAAAGGAGATTACCATTTTACTTACGCCTTTTTATTTAGAAGTTTAGTCATCAAGTCATTTAGAATAATTCTAGGTGTGTGTAAAAACTAGTTCCAACGAATATTAGGTTACTATTCGGTATTTGATCGATTTTTGATGTCCGGTCGAATACCGAATACCTTAAAACAGAAGTAAAAAATAACAAAAACAGTATATTAACGATGTAACTCTTGTTGATGTAACTGACGTACAATTTTTCGTTTTGTCTCTAAAATATCAATGGAAAGTAACATACGTAAATAATTTTTTTTAGAGTTAAAAGTAGGTATTAGTAAGTCGTTAGTATGTAGTTTAGTTACGTCAACAAAATCATCTAAATACTTACTAATCTGCCAAACAAAAGAACTGTTTTTGAATATATCATAAATTTAGACCTCAGAAGGTTATGGTGTAGCAAATTCAACTTTTCCCGCATTTTTAGGACGTTCGCTACGTTTCTTTTTTTTATTTTCAAAGGTTTTAATGCCGAAGTACTTATCAAGATCACCTGCTATGGTGGGCTGCTATTCTTGAAGTCGAAGCTATTCATACTTTGTTGGCATCATCGGTGAAGTTTTCTGCAAACACTTCATTACAGCACGGTCCCCTTACGTTTAGACTGGACGGGAGAAGAACGCGCGCTTACATCGCTTCTGGCGTCATAGTCCGAAACTAAAAGGACGTACTGCCGGGATCTTTCTTTTTGCAGTTGGTCCGTGACAATACTTATATTAATGTAATTAAAGTACAATGTTATATTCATATTTTATACAACGTAACTAAGGTTTAAAAATAAGAAATAATAGTAAAATTACAAAAAATCACCGTAAAAGTTACACGCCACTGTTTTTATCTGTATTCTTTACGTATTTTTTTCGCTCCATAAACTGCTTTGTTTTGTTACCTATTTCAAATGGAAGCAAGGGACGCTTTGTATGTGTGTCAGTACATCTAATACATTCATGTTGCTACTGGTAAACTGTTTTTGTTTCACACTGCGTCAGTAATTCTATTTTTAGAAGGACACTCCGTCAAATATTAGAAAATGAGATGTGGACGGAAAACAGTCACAATAACTTTAGTATATGATTGCCATTTAAAGGTATAATATAAATTACATCACACGGGACAGGAATAGAAAGTACATATCTCTGTAACCCCCTTAATTTAGTTATCGAAAAGTTAACAAAATATGGTGCCACCACCTTAAGTCGTCTTCCACAAGACTTTGTGTTAAATACACTTAAAACTAACCGAGACGGTCGGTCTCGTTTACTTCTGTTTCTGACAATCTGAATTGTATGTTATGTCACGTTAAACAAGAATTATTCACAAAGGACATAAAAAACAAAATCAGCATTAATTCAAACTTTATTCCGCAACATATCACATTATTATATAAAAACATTAGCTTAGCTCTTCAAGAAATGCCTCAGTTCGTGTGCCGTTAGATTCGCATTTAATGGGGTTTGAACTTATAACGCAATCTATAAAAGTATTACCTACATACAGTGCAGGTTACCTAAGAAAAATGACGCTTTTAATATTGATTACATAAACTGATACACGAAGATATAGTAAGTTTCCACGTTGGTTTCCTTTGAACGAATAACATATGGGCTAAAAAGTTATATTTATACAAAGCAGAATTTCATTATTTTTCTATACAACACATTTGAAAAGACCAACGATCCATTATTATATAAGTTTCGGTGTGATCCAAGTGTTTCAGACAGACCATCACATTAAAAGAATTACCTGTTTACGTTCTAAATTACGTTTTCAGTAAATACTCTAGCCGACGTTCGATCCCTGCAAACACCATGCAGCTCAATTTTTGTTTACTGCTTGCATTGGTACCATAGAATAAGAACATAGCATAGAAAAGCGATAAAATCAAAGCAAATTATAGCTAGACATATCGTATGCCCATATCTAAATAAACTTGTCATCTGTTTAGATGACTGTAGAGATAAAGTTTCCGACCTGACAAAGATACAAGACATGTTTTCTACAAATTATAATTTTTCAACAGTCTCCTTGTAAGTTGAGACACTTGTCCCAACGATGCTCCCGTCTCTTTTACCCGTCCAAATAGTACTCAGCGTCTTTCTCTGCAAAATAATTGTTTACGAAGGTGATGGCCTTCTAGACGAAAATTCTGACCTCCGAGCGCAATATTTAGATTAGGAATTGGTGAGTAAGGAGGTTGACCAAGCAAATAATTCGAGGGTTTTCGCATTGTCTTGGTAAAGCAGCATTTTTTTTCTGCAAATGTAGCCGTTTTCCCGTAAATTCTGCCTTTAGGTTGTCAAGTAATGATGCGTAGTACGCCCCTGTATCTGTTTGAAGTTAATCGATTAAGATCCATCACTTTCCGAGCCGAAAACAGTTTTTGCTTTTTTTGGAACCGATTCCCATTTTTTGATTTTGACATCCGTTTTTTTTGTCTGTATCTTATATCCATGTTTTGACTGTATTTTTGTTTCGGGCCTATAATGGTGTAACAAAACTCTAGAATTACTGCGCTGTTTAGGCGCAACTGTGCTGTTTCAAAAACAAATATTCCATACAGTTCCAGAGTGTAGGGTACACTTTTGGGTTCGTACTCGAGGGCATACCTGGTTCGGCTTTAACTTCAGCGGTGCTGTCAGGCTTAGAATCCTGAGTCATCTCGGAATTATATTTATTAACACTAAAATAATGTTAGTCCTATAAGGGAGATATTATCCCAACAAAAGGTTGTCATCGGAACTCCGTTGTTTCATTATCGCAACATGGGGGTTAAGCTACTGCCAGTCTGATTACCTGCGAGACATAATAGCTCGCGGTTCTCTCTGAATCGAGGCCCGTAGTGGCCAGTTATATGTCATCTGAACTCTGTTGTTTATGTAATAGTTTTATCAAATGAGATTATTTGAGTCTTAGTTAATATATCTATTTATTTTCTTTTTAGCGTTTCATCATCAAGAAACCTGCAAATTAACAAAAGGACTTTAATTTGACATAGATCGATAAAAATTTCAAAACAATAAGTCCCAACATAATTAGCAAGTTTTCTTGTTAAATATATATAATATCATAGGATGGCTTACATTTCGACATGAATTTCATTTCGGAAGTCACAATAATTAAATTAACTAAGAATTTTGCGAAATATCGTACCTACATATCTTGTTACTTACCCGTGAAAATATATTACTCTTCTCATATTTTCTTTTTTCAAGACCTGAGGTTCACCCGACTTCACAACATAAGCAATTTTAAGGCCCTTTTTAAAATATTTTATTCGAATAATTCTTTCACTGGTCAAGTAATGTTCACATTTAGCCCATGGAGATATTTAATTCGACCGAATAAAGTGTGATATTCTGTCAAGATTTCAACATAGTATCACTATAAATGACCATTTAGGTCATAAAGACACAGGTTGACACCATGTCTGTTTCTTTCTAACATAATAAGAATGTCCATAAGTAAAAAGTAGTGAAATATATATGAATTTATGGTCCCTTCTATGCTATAAATATAATAAAAGATATAAGTTCTTATTCTGTGATTAGTAGCTTTGTTGTTATGCTTATATTGTGACACAAATATCCCAAATAGACTCGAGCTGCGCCTCCGGAAGCACTGATCACAAACATTATTTTCATCCAATACCATACCAAGTTTTTTTTTAAATGTGTTTTACCCCACAACACAAATCACCAGTTAAATTTAACAGAAAAATACTAATGAAGTCATGTGAAAGCAGCTTACGTTCTTTACTTATAAATAAAATAAAAAAAATAATATTAGTAGTCTACATACATCAGTAATATTTTCACGTTGGCTGCCGTGATAGCCATAAAATATTAAAATTTGACTAGCAACATAATTAGGATTGTCCTTTGACAATTCTTAACATTATTGTAAGTGTAACAGATAACGTTTCCAATATTCATCCTAATACCCACTCACAGGATTTTCTCTCTCTCTCATTTGTATGTTTTCTAAAAAAACTATATAATTTGCATAAAATCTTTTGCATTCTATAAGTTAAATATTAATAAAATGAAGTAAATAAGCTGTAATTAAATTAATTGGCACTATTCTATAATAACTATTGTAAATTTTAAATGTCACATTCGCCGTTTGATAAGGCACTAAGAGATAGTGAAAACTGTTAAATACATTTGTAGTATACATAAATTAGAAAATTATGTCGTGGAATTAAGAAGTTTAAGCAATACATATCCGAATATTATCCCAAAAAAACTGATACCACTCCCATATCCCCTCTTTCACCAATTTTTGACTAATATTTTTGCGTAAGTCTAACTATGGAGAAGTTTTATGAATATACACTTTAACTAAGTTGATCAATAAGTGTTTGGAAACGCATTGAAACTTCAGTGAAAGTATTTATATATTGTATTTATTTTTCGTCGTAATCACATTGAATAACCTTTAGAAAGTAATTCCCCTAGAAATATCATAATCCTAGGTATTGAAAAAAGCCTCTACAGCACACATGACATCATCACGTGGATATGGATTTTTCCACGTGGTAGAGCCAAGCTCTACCGGGGTATCACCACGACCTGGTAGAATAACGGCGTAAAGTGTATTCTTGTGCATCTGCGTTTCGTTCGATTAATGTATATTTTTTTCTCCTCCCTCCCCTATTCTGCCTCCCGATCCTGTCTCCTATCCCCAGATATCCTTTAAGGTCGCCAACGCAACTACAGCTCCTCTGGTGTTGGATATGTACGTTGATGGTAATCAATAACCATCAGGTGAGCTGTTTTGTTCACTCATTTGCCCATTTAACATTTCAACAACAATAACTTTCCTCGTCATTTATTTATTTATTTGCGTAGTTGTTTGATCAATGCCGAGTAATGCTCTCCGGATATTGTCTATCTTTTAGTTCAACAATCGATACCTTTCGCATCCCAGTTAACAAAGGCTATTATCATATTTCCAGCGGAAAATGCTCAACAGTTGAAACGTCAACTCTTGCTTTCCTTTGTGCGTGTCTGTTAACATTCGAACAACCCAACCCAAACCTTATTGAATTTTAAGGGGAGTTAAAATTAACTGAATTCAATTGTAACATTTGAGTGCTATTTTTAATTTTATGGCTTCTTATGAATTTAAGTAATAATAATTCATATAACTTAAAATAAAGTATCAGATTCCAAAAACTTATTGATCAACCTATAAAACCAGTCTCAAATGTTTTGTATAAGCTTATAATCTTTTTCACATTGCATGGATACGGTGACGTTTGATTTTTTCCATTTCAAGTATATTGTATTCCGAAATAATTAAAATCAAGGAACACAGATAGTGAACCAAAATTTATAGAAAAACAAAAATCTGTTTTAATCTGCAATTTAAATCATATAATTTTCTATATTTCTAGTTATTATTTCTATAGTTTTCTACACGTATATTCGGGGTGTATATAAGTATTACATGTGTATATTTTTAAACAAAGCCGAAAACTAAAAACAACGGGACGCTTACAAGGCATACGCACAAGTACTAAGGTGATTTAACACGCTTTGCCAGTGTTGCTATTACAATATGGCTTCAGACACATTTAAAATGTATAACTATACAATTTCAAACATTATTAAACGATTTCCTTTTGTCAGTTCAATCAAATTCAATGTGTCAAATCAAGTTCCTATTGTAGTTGACTAATGGTATCATGCCAAAAAAAGCCGAAGAAGACTACCCACAGACAAACCCTGGAATTTGTAATTCGGTTGCGGGATTACTTTGAGCGGGATCCAAAGAATGTTGCTTTTGCCTGTTTTAATTTTTTTGTATCCAGTAGCTATTACGTATATATATATATATATATTACGTTAGACATTTATCGGAACGGTTTCTCAATATACAAAGAAAAAATATGAAGCTTCAGCTTCTGAAGATAATAACTTATACCCCAAATAAGTAGCGATTAAAAAAGGCTACCGGTAACTGATGCAGTTTAGTTGCCAATACCATTCTGAATCACATTTATAATTATTATTAACACAAAGAATTACCGACACAAGCAGGTGAAATATTAAAAGACGCAGACTTATTTACTGGAAGTCCTATAGGTGTACTATTGGAGAAAATTTGTTTACAAATCAACAAAATGAACAAAAGAAAAATCATAATCGAGAAGAGAGATTTTTTTGAAAATTCTATGCTAGTACTCATTAAAACAACGTCGTAGACGAAACTTGGTTAGATGCCAATCACACGGTCGGTAAAACCTCGACCAAAGTGCCAGAAGAAAAGGGAGACAGATTACTAGTTTGTTCCGTGGGCGAAGTAAAGCTAATGAAAATGTACAAACCCCAAACGCCTACTTATAAATTAGACAAAATGGTAAGAGAATGTAGTGATGAAGTCCTTATGTTTCCATCATTACCAGTACAATATCACTGACCTCATTTAGACGCAAGTGAAAGGTTTAACCGTTACCAAATGAAAACAAGACAACTACATAAGCATCGAATTATTTTGTTTTTCTTTAATTTAAGAATACGCTGCACTGAATAATACTGCTCACTCAACGTTCCAAAAAATCATGCGCATTTATTAGAGCATATGCGCGAACATAGTGGATATGCAGCTTTACATAAATAAAAGGGATAAAGTTGTTGAAGGTGTGGTAATTACATCAATGACGATAAATGGAAAAAAGTTATAGGAAAATAAACAATAACCTCGAAACTTCGTGACTGGGAAAGGGTATATTAAAAAAAAAGTATGGATGCAAATAATAATTCACGTGAGTTTAGAATGTTATTTCTCAGACTGTTCGTCTTTAGAAGAAATAGACAATGAATAAATAATGAAACCATTAATTATGGCTTTTCTTGTTCATAAATTATTGTCACCAAAATCGATTCTATCTTCATACGATTTTATCATCATCTCTAGAAACTTCAATCCCCATTCATCGCCGAATCCATGCTATGTAAAACACATCTTAATATACTACACATTTACTGTAGATACTTTCAACAGTTAACAGCAATAAGGTATATAGTTGATGTATTTGTCTACTTTAGTGCATATCAGAGGCTTAAGTCTGACCTAAGGCAACTATTGGCAAATCATAATAAACACATTTGTTTTACTGAGTTATTTGTAAAATACCTACACCCTCCTAGCTCTGAACGCTTTGTATCTTTTTTTGAGTCCACTGCAGGCTTGCCTAATAGGTTCCAGCTATCTATACATATCTACGTTAAGTAAACATAAACCTAATATGCAGTCCAAGGAACGTGCCTAACTGCTGTACCGGCGATGCACCAGAAAAATATTTGTAGTTTAATTCTCATGTAAAAAATCATATAAACAACGCAATTAATCATTGTTACTTTATAATGTCGTATTGTATATCGAACTCGTTATTCAATCGAAACGAAAAAACGGGCATGAATCAAACCTGGATGAACAAATCCACAAACGTTAAATTATTAAACGATATAGACAGGTATTGACTTATTGATCATTTCATGAAATGTCACCGTTTTATTTTAGGAACATTTATTATTCCTTGAGGCAAATTATAATAATCAAGTTTAAATTATTCATATCTGAGTGTTGGCTTTTTAAATAACATTGTAAATTGATACCCACATACAAATAATGTTTGGCAATCTTATTAGAATATCTTCGGTAAAATATTTACGCGGGCTCATTACAATTATTAAATTTATAATACAGTAAGTAGTAAAGTACCAATAACCTTATTGCAATATAATGTTAGAATACCAAATTTAAGTATTACAAATAAACCCTAGTTTATATCGATGGAGTAAACTAAAATAAACTTCGTATATTTGAAGATAAATCGATACCATTAAAGATACTAAACAAATGCAAAATATTTGAAAATAATATTTCGTACTTAGCAGAAAGCATAAAATAAGAAGTGTTGAACCAAAAAAATAAGGTTCGGCTCGAAAAGCGGATCTAATTTTATAATATTTCATTTAATAATGCCATGTACATGGAAATAAATTTATCCAGATTCGCAACATATACCAATTAATCCACTGAAATTATTCAAATGATTTTGCTATGGGTATTATTCGGGTGGAGGTGACTAATAATGTCATGTCATATTTGTCTTAATCAGCCGTAAGTCGCACAGTACAAACTCAGTTATTTACATAATTACAGTACTGTCATATAATAAATTAAATTGATATGCTTGAGCAGACGAGTATTTTTAGAAATTAAGATATTATCGCAGATTAAATAATCTAGCCAATAATATATAAAAATATAGGTCAATCACTATTTTAACAAGTTAACGATAATCTAACAGTATCGAGTTTTTACTCACAAGTACAAAACCAAACTATGATATTCTCTCCTACTATTACAAGTACGTCATATTAATTTATATGATAGATTAATAGACATTAATAAACATGAACTGAATTACAAATATGTCTCCTAGTGAGTAAAAATCATACTTGAGATAGGCCAAATAACCTCATATCAAACCCGTTCATAATTTAAGAGTGATCAGACCCATGATCCGAGTTACTAAACATAGAAGCAACCATACTATCAAACACAGGTACTGCTTCTTCGAACATCTTCAATTGTTGCGAGAGAGAGTCAGAGTCGGTGGACGCTGACGCATCGGCTATAAACTCTGTCCACTCATCTGTTCCTGTCCGTGCTTGAAGACATTCTTGGTAAAAATTTGCCAGCTCAGCTATCGGACTGCCATCAGCAAATGGAAACTCCTATAGAAGAAAATTAGTGAAAGTATGTGAAATTATTTTTTATGAATTTCCAATGCAATTTATAAAAACAAAGTATTAAAGTTTTACTATTCAAATCTTATGCTATATTTACCATTAAACTAGAGTATTTATAGTTGTCTTTTGCCTTTGGTACTTCAATTGCCTTGCTTGAGTGTGCCGAGATGTTAGGGGTTTCAGTACTGCTACCTGCCTTGTCAACATTCAATGTATCTGATGTAGACAGCAGTTTCATTCTCTGAAATGTTTTTATTGTTGAACATCATGAAAAGTAAGCTGGAGTCATGCACAGGTAGGGTACAGGCCTCTAAATTCAAAGTCACTCCGTCTACCGGAAAAGTCATGGGCATGATGTTTTGGGACTCAAAGGTAGTATTGATGACGATGGTAGTACACACAAAAAGGTAAAACCATAAACCCAAATACTCCTACTCCAACTCATCCACTTCGCGTAATATAAGGAAAGCGATTAAAGAAAAAAGGCGGGGTAAACTGACCGGCGGTGTATTCTTTCTTCATAACTACCTTATACTCAAGACCTTCGTGGGAAAAGATTATCCGACGATGAACAGCTCAAGGTGGAAACAAACCGTAATTTTTCAGAAAATGAGGAACGTAATTTTTTAAAGGTATTTAAAAATTAATTTCGAGATGTAATAAATAATTTAAAATTTTATTAGAAAGGAAAAGGCCTTAAAAGCGCAAAAAACAGATGCCGTGATAACCACCTCGAAAATATCTGACCAAAATTAAGACTGATGTCGAGGATCGCCAATCCGCTTGTCGAGCGTGGTGATTAGCAAATTCTCCTTATGGGAGAAGCATATGACTACAGGCTAGTAAGGTAAGGTCCAGAACCATATAGTTAATTTTTATAATATAACTAATTAATTATTAAATTAATTAATACACAAAATATTTAATGTAATTAATTAATAATATATGATATTTTTATTTAATATTATAATATATACAATACTCGTAATATACCTAAAAATCTAAATTACTTTAAAAGATTTCGATATAGGGATTTATAATCCATACTAATATTATAAATGCGAAAGTAACTCTGTCTGTCTGTTCCTCTTTCACGCCTAAACGGCTGAACGGATTTTGATGAAATTTGGTATTGTGATAGATGATAACCTAGAAATGGTCATAGGCTATAAATAATCACGCCATCGTTCTTCGGGGGTAGGCAGTAGGCAAATAACTAAATTGAGTTAGTGATTTTTAGTCGTTTTTGTTGGGACTTTTGCTCTTTCACGTATAAAAGGCTGAACAGATCTTGATGAAATTTAGTAAGGTTACCTAAAAACGGATATAAGATCAAAATGATCACGTCATAGTACTTAGGGGGTAGGAAGTAGGCAGAAAACTGAATTGAGTTAGTGATTTTTTTATGGTTTTTGGTGGGAGTTTTGCTCTATCATGCCTAAACGGCTGAACGGATTTTGATGAAATTTAGTTAGGTGATAGATAGTAACCTAGAAAAGGATATGGGCTATTAATATTCATGCTATCGTACTTAAGGCGTAGGCAGTAGGCAGAAAACTAATTAAGTTAGTGATTTTTAACAGTTTGGTTTAAAAGTTTACCTCATTCACGCCTTAACGTCTGAACGGATTTTGATGAAATTTAGTTAGGTGATAGATAGTAACCTAGAAAAGGATATGGGCTATTAATATTCATGCTATCGTACTTAAGGCGTAGGCAGTAGGCAAATAACTAAATTGAGTTAGTGATTTTTAACAGTTTGGTTTAAAAGTTTACCTCATTCACGCCTTAACGTCTGAACGGATTTTGATGAAATTTAGTTAGGTGATAGATAGTAACCTAGAAAAGGATATGGGCTATTAATATTCATGCTATCGTACTTAAGGCGTAGGCAGTAGGCAGAAAACTAATTAAGTTAGTGATTTTTAACAGTTTGGTTTAAAAGTTTACCTCATTCACGCCTTAACGTCTGAACGGATTTTATAAGACTTGGTTAATATAAAGATAGGATCCTAGGCACGGACACAGGCTACTTCTTACGGCGGAAAATACCTCATTCCCGCGGAAATCTAGCGTGATCGTGTCAAGAAGCGAATGACGCCATAGCTACTGAAATGATTTTGATGTTTTTTTTTAAATGAGTGTTACTAAGACTTAAAGTTAGTATTTGATCACTTTTCTAACTTAGAGGGTCGGTAGGCGCCATAATTTAGGAATTTATTATAAAATTTTGATGCATCTGTCTTTATTTAACAGTTTTACTTGGATCGAAACTTAGCGACATACCATCACACTACTTAACTTATAGGGTAGGAAGGTACCAAAATTCAGACTACTTTTACTTCGGGAAAATATCTCATTCCCACAGGAACCTATACACAGCTACCTATCTACAACATTAAAACTCTGTCTAGAATCACATTACGCCATAGCTATTGATCTGATTTGTATACGATTTTTTATTCAACTGACTGTTAAATTACATACAGATAAAATCTAATTACCTACACCACAGAATTAATATAGTACTACATAACTAGCTACGCTTTAAACTTGAGGAGGTAATTAGATAGACATTTATACGAACTTTATGCTCAGTAATCAATCATAGTGATAAGTTAATACTCATTTTAGACAAAGAAACGGATAGGTAATCAGTTCATCACCGAAATTATAACACCTACACTTAGTTTGTTTACTATTCAACGAGGGAAAATAATTCAATATAACGCAAACCTTCAAATCATACGTCGTCGTAGTGAATACAAGACGCTGCGCCGAGCGAAGAGGCGGTGCGGCGCGAGGGGAGGGCCGTGCCCAACTGTGCCTACCCAAGCGGGCAGACGCACGAGGGCAGACGTCGTCGCACGTATGCGAATATTGAAATATTGCGTTACGAAACTCTATTCGTTGCGTATTTTTGGTTAGCTAAAAACGTTATTTTTAAATTCCGAGTTGAAATAGGTACTACGGTCTACGCGTAGGGTCTGTAAGCTTTAATTTAGTCCTTTGTTTTAGATATCTAAATAAATATTTGGTAGGTTATTATTTTTGAGTCCAAGTTGACGTCATTTTCGTATTTTTATTAAGTACTTAGTTACATTTTTATTATTAGGTAGTTAAGGTAGCTGTTAGATGTAGGTATTTTCTTAACCAATCATTCATATCTCTAGGTTTACTCAGATACGTATTATTCTTTATTTTTGCAGTCGCTTTCATTTGTTAATTCTCAATTTTATTCATGTGTAGGTTAAGTGTTTTTTAGCTCACATCAGGATGTTTATAGTTCGTAGTAAATTAGTTTAGTAATAGATTTTGTCATTATATTATAGTACTTATATGTTAGTTTTGATAGATAAGTAGGTAGTACCAGTAGTGAAGAAAATTGTGTATTGTGGTGTGGTACATAAATTCAATATTTTTGAATTTATTTAGTTAATTTAGGTTTTAGGTATAAAAGGTTTGTCAGGTGCATAGTTGTTTAGGTTCAATACGTTATTGATTGATTTAGATATTTAGGTTATAAGTAAAAAGGTTTGCTTTATCGAAGTTTTTATAAAAAATTGTCTTACGTTGTAGTTTTTAAAACTACCGATTTTAAAAATCTTTAATTATTGTTTTATTGTTTTCGATATGCCACGCAAACGTAAATCCAATCTAAGCCGTAGTTCTAGCAGAGCTCGAACTGCAAAAGTTGCTAGAAGCCAAGAATCTGAAGAGCAGACTCAGACGCGTCAGATGTTAGATTCTCAGCGTCATGCGACTCAAAGAGCTTCTGAGACCTATACGCAGACTCAAGCCCGTAGGACCTTAGATGCTGAGCGCCACGCATCTCAAAGGGCCTCTGAGACGTTTACACAGACTCAAGCCCGTCAGGCCCTAGATGCTGAACGCCACGCATCTCAAAGAGCCTCTGAGACGTTTACGCAGACTGAGACCCGTCAGGCCCTGGATGCTGAACGCCACGCATCTCAAAGGGCCTCTGAGACCTATACGCAGACTCAAGCCCGACAAACCTTAGATGCTGAGCGCCACGCATTTCAAAGGGCCTCTGAGACGTTTACGCAGACTCAGGCCCGTCAGACCCTGGATGCTGAACGCCACGCATCTCAAAGGGCCTCTGAGACCTATACGCAGACTCAAGCCCGTAGGACCTTAGATGCTGAGCGCCACGCATCTCAAAGAGCTGCCGAGACAGTGGAACAGACTCAGACACGTCGAGTTTTAGATGCCGAACGTCACGCGCAATTGATTGCGGCAGAGACTGACGAAGATTCACAAAGACGACGTCTTTTAAATGCTGAACGGCAGGCAGAAAGAAGACGTACGTTTTCAATGAGTACGTGGGAGGCATTTAATGGTGCCGCTTTTGAGTATGACCCTTTGATCGACTATGTTAATCACCGATTGGTTATCATTGGGAGAATGGATAAAAATGCAGATATTGTGAAGCACTGAAATGGAAAGAAGAAACTCCAGGTATGTGCTGTTCTGGTGGAAAGGTTAAAATTCCATTACTTGGCGAGCCAGAGGAACCTCTTAAATCTTTACTTTTATACGACAGTAACGAATCGCGCCGGTTTTAAGCAGGATTAGAAAGTATAATTCTTGCTTTCAGATGACGTCATTTGGTGTAGATAAGGAGGTCGTAATGCCTGGATTTTCACCTACTTTTACCATCCAAGAACAGGTGTATCACAGGATTGGTTCCTTACTTCCCGCAAATAATGAACAACCAAAGTTTTTGCAACTTTATTTCATGGGCGATGAAAAAAACGAAGCTGATCGCAGGTGTCAAAATATACAAGGAATCGAAAGGGATACTGTTTTAAAAATCCAGAGAATGTTGCATGAACATAATCGCCTTATCAATACTTTCAAAACAGCACTAGAAAGAATGCCGGGAGAGGATTATAGGTTGGTGATGCACCCCGATCGCACACCAAGTGGGGAACATGAAAGGCGGTATAATGCACCGTTAATAAATGAAGTCGCAGCCTTGGTTACAGGAGAACAGTTTGCTTTCCGTGATATAGTTTTACAGGCCCGAGATGACACATTAACCAGGGTGCCTGATACTCATAAATTTTATGATGCGTTGCAATATCCGATCATATTTAGTAAGGGACAAGAGGGGTACCACTTTCAAGTTCCTCAAATTAATCCTGTAACAGGTCTTCCCTTGCATAACAAATAGGTTTCATGCATGGATTTTTATGCCTACAACATGATGATACGAGAAAACAACTTTAACATTGTACAAAGATGCAAGCAACTGGCCAATCAGTTTTACGTTGACATGTACGTTAAAGTTGAAAGCGAGAGGTTACGGTACATATCATTAAATCAAACTAAACTAAGAGCAGAGAATTACATCCATCTTCAAGACGCTGTGGCAAATGACGCTAATTTAAATCCAAATAACTTAGGTCGTATGGTCATTTTACCATCTTCATTTGTAAATAGCCCGCGGTACTTACACGAATATACTCAGGACGCGTTTGTTTATGTGCGTACACATGGTCGCCCTGACTTATTCGTCACCTTTACTTGCAACCCAGCCTGGCCCGAAATAGTCAATCAGTTGATGCCGGGGCAAAGCGCAATAGATAGACATGATGTAGTCGCAAGAGTTTTTAGACTAAAAGTTAAAAAACTAATGGATGTGATTAATAAAGGCCGAGTGTTCAGAGAAGCGCGCTGCTTTATGTACTCTGTCGAATGGCAGAAACGTGGACTGCCACATGTCCATATATTATTGTGGTTAAAAGATAAGTTACGACCCGATCAAATAGATAACATAATCAGCGCTGAAATACCGGATCCTAACATTGACAAGACTCTCCATGACATTATTGTAAAAAATATGATTCACGGTCCATGCGGACCCGAAAATCCACAGTGCCACTGCATAAAAGACGGAAAATGCACAAAAAAATTTCCTCGCAAGTTTGTGAAAGAGACCGTTCACAACGACCACGGATACCCGCAGTATCGTAGAAGAGCGCCAGCAGACGGAGGTCGAACAGCAACCGTGAAGCTCCGAAATGGTAGCTACGTTACGGTTGATAATAGTTGGGTAGTCCCCTATTCACCAATTTTATCAAAAATGTTTAACGCCCACATAAATGTTGAGGCATGCAGTTCAGTACGCGCCATCAAATATATTTGCAAATATATAAACAAGGGTAGTGATCAAGCTATTTTCAATTTTAGAAATACTGATCTTGCGAATCCCGTAGATGAGGTACAAACTTATCAGTCTGGTCGGTATGTCAGCAGCAACGAAGCCGTGTGGCGTCTGTTAGCATTTCCGTTGCACGAAAGGCATCCCACCGTGACACATCTCAGCGTGCATTTAGAAAATGGTGAACGCGTTTATTTTAATGAACACAATTTCCACGAACGAATAACTATTCCGCCAAAACCACACTCACTGCTTTTTGATCTTTGTATTAGAGATGAGTTTGCAAAACTCTTCTTTATGTCGAGGTGCCGAGGTATTATACTTGGGATGCAAGTAGGAAAACTTGGAAACGCCGCATTCAAGGTACTTCAGTTCACGATTGGCCTGGCGTCAAATCTGGAGATGCTTTAGGACGAGTTTATACAGTTCATGTTAGTAACATGGAATGTTTTGTCTACGCATGCTTTTACACCATGTGCGCGGACCTACCTCTTTCTATGATCTAAAAATACAACACACAAGATTATCCTACATTTCGAGAGGCATGTGAGGCAAGAGGATTACTGGAGAATGACAACCATTGGGATGTGACACTGGAAGAAGCTGCTCAATGTAGATCAGCAGGCAAGATGAGAGAGCTATTTGCTGTATTAGTAGCGACATGTGGTCTTTCAAATCCTCAACAATTGTGGGATAAATACAAAATGATATGACCGACGATATATTGCACAGATTACAAGAGCAAAATCCCAATGTCACGTACAGTGATTTAATTTACAATGAGGGTCTGACAAAATTGAAGACCAGGTTAAAACAATTTCTAGAAAGGATTTATCAGATTATGGAATGATCAGACCACAGAGAACCGAGGAAATCAGTAGCGATTTAATACGGGAACTAGATTACGATACTGCTTCCTTACAACAACAATTGACAGAGTCTGTTCCACGTTTGATCCCAGAACAAAGGTTAGTATTTGACAATGTTTTAAAAAATCGAAGATGGCGAAGGTGGTTTGTTATTTTTGGATGCTCCCGGAGGCACGGGAAAACCTTTCTTTTAAACTTGCTTTTAGCGCAAATCCGAAAAGATAAAGGAATTGCTGTAGCAGTTGCCTCTTCCGGAATAGCCGCCACTCTGCTCAATGGTGGTCGAACGGCACATTCGGTGCTTAAACTGCCATTAAACTTAGCCCATGAAGAAATGCCAGTCTGTAATATAAGTAAAAACAGCGAGCGTGGACGTATGTTGCAGCAATGTAAATTATTAGTTTGGGATGAGTGTACTATGTCCCATAAAAGAGCAATTGAAGCTCTAGATCGGACTTTGAAAGACATCAAGAGTAATCCAAATATCATGGGGGGGATGGTGGTACTTTTAGCGGGCGATTTTAGACAGACTTTGCCGGTTATCACGAAAGGCACCCCTGCAGATGAAATAAATGCGTGTTTAAAAGCGTCAAGGTTATGGGTGCACGTAAAAACGTTTAGTCTGTCTACAAATATGAGAGTGCAACTACACAATGATGTACAATCTGGACAATATGCTGCTGCTCTTCTTAAAATTGGAGAAGATCGTATGGCAAAGGATGGTAATGGCATGATTACATTGGATCGTGAATTCTGCAATGTTGTGCATAATCCAGATGATCTAAATAACTTCGTCTATAGCGAACTGCTAACTAATATGAGGAATAGAGACTGGTTATGTGAAAGAGCAATTTTAGCGCCGACGAATGAAATGGTGGGACAGATAAACGAGCAAATTATGTCACGCGTGGAAGGTGATATTGTTGAGTTTCTCTCTGTAGACACTGTAATGGATACTGAACAAGTAACATCATACCCTGTAGAATTTCTTAATTCTTTAGAACTGTCGGGAGTACCTTCACACAAACTGAGGCTGAAAGTAGGCGTTCCTGTCCTTTTAATGCGGAATTTAGATGCACCAAGACTGTGTAATGGCACACGGTTGAAAGTGACACACCTCGGTCGCAATATTGTAAAAGCAATCATTATGACTGGAATGGCAAAAGGAGAGAACGTTTTAATCCCCCGTATACCCATAATTCCGACAGATTTGCCATTCCAGTTTAAGAGATTACAGTTTCCGCTGAAAATCGCATTCGCTATGACGATAAATAAAGCTCAGGGCAAACATTAAAAGTAGCCGGCATTAATTTAGAAAAGAGTTGTTTTCTCACGGACAATTATACGTGGCTTGCTCACGTGTTTCAAGTCCACAGAATCTCCATGTGTTGGCCAGAGAGGGAAAACAAAGAACATAGTTTACAAAATGTACTACAGTAATAAGGCCTCTTATTTTTAGCTTCCTACATTATTATACTACTTACATTAAGTTAGTACTTCCTACGCAGACGATGTTACGGATGTCACACTGTCTAACATCGGGGGTTGGCAGGTAGGTAGTTAGTAGTATTTTAAACCGATTTACATTATTTACTTTTTATATTTACTAAGGAAACATTCGGAGCTATCCATTATGTAGCTTAGGTTGCTTTTGAACAAATTTTGATGTGAAGTTGAGGACTGGAACACGATAGTGGGACATTGTTGCAGGGGGACTTATAGCCGGGAGAAAACAAAAAAACTTATGCGGACGAAGTCGCGGGTAAAAGCTAGTAAATAATATAAATTTCACTGGTCAATTTCATATTTACACAAAATCTACCTCCGGTTTTTAATGAGGTTCCTTTGACGGCGACGAAACAGGCATGTAAAATCCTCTTTTGCATCTTTTTTTTATAAAACAATATCACAATACAACTTTTAGAAACAGTTTGGGGGCAATCAACTAATTCCCAGGGTTTATTATCATCCATGTATTTCTTTTATATTACAAATTATTTATTACGAAGTCCTTGTCTTTTTAATCCTATACTTGCAGATAGGAAGACTGGACACTTACTCAGCTATTGTGGTAAAAACGTTACCATGCAAAATGAACAAGTTATGGACTCTATGGGAGTCTAGTAACTGGTATTGCAAGCTTGTGTCTATTCATAGTATTTACATTATGTCCGTCACTAATCTCATTAAATGTTATTATATTTTTATGTACATACTCGTGGTAGCCTACTGGTCAGGAGGCTCGCTTTAGTTTCATAAAGAGCGAGTGACACCACTAAAATTGTTAATAGTAATTTTAAGTGCTCTATTAACCACATGCTCAACAGTGAAGTAAAACATCGTAAGAAAAACCAGCATGCATGGGAAATAATAAAAAAAATATTATTAGGATATGTGAACGCTGCCCAGCCTCACTAGGGCAGCATAGCAGATACTTCCCGGTTCGTAAACCCTCTCAGATATTTAAGGCCTTTGACCAGCAGTGGGCACTTACAGGCTGCTGTAACTGTACTATACTTTATACATTATATTTTCATACATATTGAGAGGCCACAGTTAAAATATTAATTTGTTTAAATTTATCTCAAAGTGATGCTCTGGAATTTAGATTACAAACAGCTCTTATGACCCTCTTGTGCAAGACTAATATAGTTTCTATTTTAGACACATGTCCCCACAGCAAAAAACTATATTATGGAAATAACTAAAATAAACTACTCGCAAGAATTTCAACATGAATTTCAATAGACTTCTTATATTCTTTACAGCATATGCTACAGTGCTAAGTCTGCAAGCAATTTTGGGTATATGGAGGCCTCATTGAAGCTTTGCATCAAGAGTTACTCCAAGAAAAACTGGTATTCACACAGCTTAATTCTTACTCCTGTTTAAAAGTACATTGTCAACTTAATAATAGTCAATATAATGTTTTACATTAGATATTGACAATTTTAGATATTTAGTTTTATTTCCATTTAATAGAAAATTATTAGCATTAAACCAGCGAAAAGATTTATTCTCAATTAAATAATCAAAAGAATATTATCAAAAACGTGAAGAGAAAACAAGTTGAAACAGATGATTGTGCTGATTTTTTAAGTGATTATGTGAGAATTTGAATAAAACAAGTATATATATAAAATGTAAAATTTTGTTAAAATATTTTTATAATTTTTTTACAAGTCATGAAACACAATGTTCATGACGCACTTTATTTTCTTTATTCACTAACCTGTTCCATCTTATCCTTCTCAGCAAGAAGCCAGGTCATAGGCGGCTCAGGTGGTAATTGTTGGGACAGTGTTTCATGTAATTTTTTTATTTTCTCTACATCCACAAAAGCACCTGCCGTTAATGGTTTAGACAAATCAAGCTCTTTCTTTTCCATGTGGTTTCTTCTGTAAAATAAAACAGCAGTTCTATGTAAGCATAAAGCATTATAATATAAGACAGTATATGAACCAATGTAACTAAGGTAACCGGCACAGCCGCAAGGATCAGCAAAGTAGAAGTGGCAATGGGCCGGCCACGCAGCTCGCAGAACTGAGAACCATTGTGGAAAAAAGGTTCTCAAGTGGCAGGCAAACGCAGTGTGGGACGACCTCCCACAAAATGGAATGACAACCTGCTTAGTGTAGCAGAAAGTCAATGGATGCAGGTGGCTCGGGACCAAGCTTTGTGGCCATCTTTGGGAGAGGGCTATGTTCAGCAGTGGACTTGTGATAGGCTGAAATGATGATGATGATGAAGCATTTCAAATTCCCTCAGTTACCTTGCCATAAGGACTAAGATATCAACAGTTGAATGTGAGTGATCTATATTTGTTAATCCAGTATCCTAGCTTTCTTCCAAAGTAGTGGTAAAAAGTTTCATTGACATCATATCATCTTGTCTTTCACGTTTGTGATCCTTCACAGAGAAGAAACGGCAAGCAACTCTGAGGACTTTGTTTTCAATGCCCGGTTATCATTTATAATTTACAATATAATCATGTACATATACATTGTCAAAATATAAATTTTATCAATATATCAGTAGCCAGGAAACTTGTGTGTGAGTGTGTACAGAGTAAGAGCTATTTCCACATATCTTTGACATCTATTTTATAGATCAGTACATTGAGGCGTGTTTATTTGTTGCACTATATTTTCTGTGCTAATTGAGGGCCATCCACAGATCAACATTCAAGATGTCAATGATATAATCTTAGATGACATACCTTAGATTAGATATTTAATGTCTGTAACAAGCTCTAGTACTTGTAGCTTTATTTTCTGCATCTAGTAAAGACCATATATATTTTGGACTTTTCTCTAAGGCATTACAATATACATACTTTCAGATAATTTTATTCTTATAGCTCATGTATTATGCACCTAAGAATGTAGAAAACAAATACATTTTATGATTTATGTATTTCTGCTTACCTTGGACTTTCAGTTGGAAAATGGTCACTTTTCATCATTATATTTCTGCTAGAATTCATAGCCATATTATCAATAAATCTACCTCTGTCCTCAGGTAGCATTGTCATTTTTGTTCTATATACCACTTCAATAAGTATTGTACCAATAGGAGTATTTAGTTCACTTACTTTAATAGTCTTATGTTTTTCACCTGTAAATTTTAAATTAAATTGTTGTTTATATTATTATATATTTATTGATTTCATGCTTACTTAGTTTGCTTGTTCAATAAAATTTTATAATCTATACATATAATTTTAACGGGATGAGTTTGTACATTGAATAGTTTTTAGAATATTTGACATGGGGGAGGTTTGGGATGGAGTAAGAGCCATATAAACTATTTTTAGAATTAATATATATTTGTCTGCCTGTCTGTTTGCACGCACATCATGTGAAAATGGCAGGGTCAATTTTAATAAAATTGTGTTTGTTGTATAGCTTATAGTTTGACTATGACAGCTAATTTTTATTTCAATCAATCCAAATTTTCGGCTCCACTTCTCTGTATGCAGTTTAAAACAGAGGTGTCTAGTTAATTTGCACTACAACTATACTTATGCTAGCATTCCTTGGGTTGTCTTTCACGTCTAGATAAAGATATTATTACAAAAAGAATAAGCTTTAAGCCTTACCGATTAAACTGAGTTAATTGTAATATATTACAAAGGAGATTATTCATTTACTATCTGCACCTGCATTTTCTTTCACATGATCCAAGGTCAATTACAATTTCAATAATTTGACAATTGACAAAAATGCCTTTCAAATATGTTAGACCTCAAATACATAGACCACTGTCATGATTCCAGAGCCTGGTGACTAATCAGGCGCTAGTACCTGATACTATGATCATGTATACACCTGATAAGCATGCGAGAATTCCACTTGGGGGATGAATATGTCTTTTTCTTTAGTGCGCTGATCCACTGCTGGCTGTCCAATAGAGAGAATTTTCCATAATTGCCACATTTGGCAGATGATCCACTACCTTTTGCTGGATAATTTAGGTATGGCATATATTTCCCCTGACCCTTGGCTTGGTTACCCTCATAGATAGTGGACATTGTGGAGTTTGATGCCTATGTAGAATTTTAGGCCATGTAAGTAGCCGATATGTGGCGAAGCTGAAACACTGAAGGGTCTTAGTTGCTGCAAACCTGATGCAATATGTTCTTGGCTGCTTTGGAGCTGGTACTTATCATGTATTTTACAAAAAACAGGCCATTAATTTGACCTTACCTTCAATAGATTACATGGCGGAATAACCATCTTCACTATGTCAGAACTAAATTATAATATACCAGTGCCCAGTAGCACCTAGGTTTGAAAAAAGATTAGATAAGCATATTGCACCCTAAAAGCCTAATTCAATGGATGCACAAGTGAGGTTGACCTTTGGAGAAAAAGATAGTAATTAGATTCTCTTTTAGACTCTACACCATTGAAAGAGAATTGAATTGGATTTTGAAACTCACCTAGCAAGTCCAGGTTAGGTTGACCACCATAAATTTTATGTGAAATTTTATATGATTCCTTAAACTGAGACCTTGACAATTTGTATGCTGGTGTTATTCTTGAAATACTCAAGGTAGATTTAAGCATTATGCTCATCCTATAGTAAATTGTTGAAACTGATGTCAAGCTGGTATCACATCCTGGTGTTATTTTAATTGTCCACACCTCCAAGACCATTTCATCTCCTTCAGTTGTTCTTAACAAAATTTCAATACACAAGACATTAACTAGTGCTTCAATAACCTCACCATTTAAGACACGTTTTGTATCTGTATTGACTCCGGGCTCATCTGGGATTGATAAGTTGAACTAAAAACAAATTTATGAAATATTTTCTTTTGGTGAAATTTTTAGTAGAGCACTGTATTTAATTTCTACATGTATCATATTATTAATAAAAAGTATTATATCTTATATCGCATATGACCAAAGATACAAAATAGGGAAATTTAAAACCGTAAGGTAACCTTACCCATTGTAAACTATTTGGAGATGCAGGAGGCCCTTCTTCAAGCAATTTTGAAGCCGCATATTCGTGATTAATTTTCTTACCCTGTCTGCTTTGAACCACTATCTGTGCGACCTTCAAAGTCAGTATTTTCGTAAACTTGTACAATTTGAAACGATCCTGCGAGTCCGTATTTGTTGAAGCCATCATATTATACATAGCTTACAGGGAAAATATTGCTGATTTGATACCTCATACGCATTTAAACAAAAAATATTACACATTAAACCATTACATTTTAAATTAACCTATTACAACTATGAAAACATATTAGAATAATAAACTTCGTAAGTCATTCAAATTAGATATTTCCATGAGTTTTTCAACAAAGCACACAATTTAAAAAAATTGAGACGAGATAGTTGTAAGTAGCAGAGTAGCAAAACAAAATATCTTTTCATATAACCAAAGAGTATCTATATAACCACATATTTATTACTAAATGTCCTGGTTATATTACACAAGGGGCACATAAAGCAGATAAAAAAATGTAGCATAAGAAGCCACGTACTTATATTTTCTGGGATCTGCTATCTGTGCTGCAAAAATATTGTTTATTCTATATTACAACGTAAAAATATACGCATAACACTGTGACTGTGGTTCTATCGAAATCCGTCCACAGGTTATGAAGGTATTCGTATTTAGATTACCAAGTCTACAGCCCAACACCTTCAATACGTAGCATGAGATATGTATTGTTTCTTTAAAGGCTCGACCATTAGAAACGCGGTAATGAAAGTCGTATAAATTTACGTATATTAGTTTCTATGTTATGATTATTCATGCCTACTGCCGACCTATTTTATAATATAGCTTGAAGATATTAATTTACTAAAGCTAGAATGTTGACTACAGTCAGCGATATTGAAAGATATAATTATACTTACAAGGATCAAAAATAAATCTATCATCAACTATATTGTTGAGTAGGTGCTCTAGCTTATTAACAAGATCTTAGTTCATGATAACATAGATAGATCCGGATAACATGCGCTTAGTCTTATATGAAAAAAGTGGCTTAGACGACAGTGTTCTTAATGTACCAGAGTTTGCAGCTGATTTCAGAATTTTTTCTCATTGTTTTGTGCATATGCAGAACAAGGTTTTTATCTGTTTGAAAAGTGCAAAATGGATGGCAAACCTACTACATCGTCTTAGCCAGCATTCTCGAGATGCCTACGAGCATTGCTTGGCATTTGAAAGTATATATCTTACATATATATTTTCATTTATTACATATATATTATTATTTAAAGTATTCGTACTCTGTATGTTAAGTTTGACAATTATCTAGTTTTTTCTAGGTTGTTTTAGCGATGTTGCAAAAATACATGACAATGTGGTAATAACAGTGGAAGTTGTTGCCTTTTTAAGCGTTCCCGTTATCTCTATTGCTTTTAAAAAGATAACGCACGACACAATGGCGCGTTTTTCAAAGAAGTTGTACATATTATGAACCGGATATCAATTTAAAAGTGCACAAAATAATGTAAAAATATGGTATACTAGATAAAGTTACAGTTGAACCATTTTAGTTTTGTTATTTAAGTATGTAAATACATAATTAGATAAATTTTTACACCTTTGTCTTTTGAGAAATAGTTCGGTGCGCCACACAAATTGGAATATAAATTTAAATTATTAACTGTTAGAAAAATCAATGAAAAATATTTAATTATCCAATTGAAGAAATCAATCTTTAAATCAATATTAAAATATGAGACTTATTGTTATGTAATATGCTTTTTTTTATGAAGTCTCCTGGCTTAATATTTGAAACCTCTAAATTATAAAAAAACAGCAATCTTGTATAAATTTACTAGGTTTAAATTTTAAGTTTTTCTGGCTGTTCTTGTTTGATTTTATCTCTGTATATCTTCTCTTGGCTCTTTCAGTTGCATAGAAGACCATAACCACATTACAAACATACATTTTAAATAAAAGGTAAGTAAGGATGTAGAGTGAACACGGGAAATTATTTTAAAAGATTATATCAAAAGGCAAAGCTGGCTGCTAATAATCGTGTTCCTGAACTTATGAATTTAAAGTGAATGTATGGCAGAAAAGTCATGAAAATAGAATATGCAAACGATTCAGCATATGCATCATTAATTTATATGTATACAATATAATGTGTACGTGACATGCGTATCTTTTTCAATCATTCACGATATACCCCCTCCGCCGTTTTTGTGCTCCACATAATAAAGTGTAATCTTCAAAAAAAATTACGTAGTGCATGCCAAAGAGTATAATAAAATAAAATTTAATTTACTTATATCAAAGAGTAAACTAGGTAATTGTCAAACTTTATACAGAGTACCATATAGTACTTTCGTTTATTATATTAGTATTGTTTATTTTGGCGACCTCTTCTGGATTTTTAATTTGACATCAGAATAAATAAAATAAATTTAAATATAGAATTGTCCGATTTTTTGTTTTACAGCGGTTTTCCGAAAAAATTGTGACGTTATTAAGTTAATAGTTAGGTTATATTCAATAAATAGCCACAAATATGATTCTCTTGGGTGATATTTTTCCTAATTTCACCGCGAGTACAACTGAAGGTGAATTAGATTTTCATGATTGGCTCGCCGAATCGTAAGTCTAGCTCCGCAGGTTTAAAAAAATAGATGATTTATCTTTTGTTTTGTATTTTTATGCCTTGTAATTTTGAAAGAGCAGGAAAAATTAGTGGGTACATAATGTATGTTTTGAAACTTACAGGTGGGGTGTTCTTTTTTCTCATCCTTCTGATTTTACTCCGGTGTGCACAACAGAGCTTGCCAGAGTAATTACTTTAATGCCAGAATTTGTAAAACGTAATGTTAAAGTAATTGGTTTGTCATGTGATACTATTTCTTCACATTTTGTATGGTGCAAGGATATTCAATGTTATGCAGGTATTGTATCTATTTTATTAACATCCAAATAATTGTTGTTAGATGTAAAAACATTTTGATTGGCAAATGTAACAACATTTCTCTATCTCTGGTGGGCACTATTTATGACGTCTATAAGTATGTAGCCAGTGATAGAGAAAGATGATAGTTTCATTGTGGATGGTTCCCTTAAAGGAAGTGGACCTCTAATGATTAACTCCACAATCAGCTGTTGTCTTGTCTTAGTTGGCTTTGATTATGGATTATTATATTCTTGTAGCAGTTGGTCAGTTGGATATGATATAGTTATTTTTTTGATTTTGTATGGATTGATATTATTGGAAAAAAAATTAAAAACTGATATTATCTATATTTGTCTGTTTCCTCTGCATAAGTAACCTCTTACCTAATGGTGGTAGATTGTGTGTTATGTTTTGATAGACTGGATTATACAACTCCTTGACTGTGAGTGTATTTTGTGTATGGGCAGGAATATTAGTTATTGGAGCCAACCTAGCTTCTCAAGGAAACTTAGCGAACTCTTAAAGATTCTGGTGAACTGAGGTACTTAACCCTGTATTATGCAATGGTTGAACACTGCAACAAGATGTGTGCTGCTGTTTCTTCATCCTCCATACATGGTTGGCGTAGGTCCTGTCTGTAACACCTAAAGTAAACAGATGCTTATTAAACAATCCATGTTCAGTTATGGTGCTAGTTACTAACCAAATTTAGGGCTTATTCAGTTGTTTTGGCATTTTGTTTATGCAATTATTAACCATTGGCAAGGCTTTCTTAGCCTGTCTACAGTCTACATGGTTTGTCCAGAGTTGTGCATGCTGGTTCCTAGTACTGTTACATACTTAGGAATGAACATACTCGAAGGGTATTAAAATAATGGGTTCCAGTCTCTGATAATGATAAGAACCACCTCAGGCAAGCACATCCCCTGCATTGTTATCTCTAGAAAGGCTGTGACCTTTTATACTTTGAAGGATTATACAATTAAATTGACATACCTCGTTTAAATGCAGGTAGCATTAGTATAGAAGCCCTGAAGTCATGACATTTCTGTTAGGGGCCTGTATAACTGCTTTATGTAAGTACATAACTTTTTAATGAACATGGACACGTGTATACAGTCAGCCTACTGTTAATGTACGTATTTGTTTAAATTTGTCCCCAGGAGATCTCTATAGTTAGGGTTATTAAAAGCTTTATTTCAAAAATAAAAAGTTTCAATATCTGCTGCGTTTCCCCATAATAAATGACATATATTATGCTATAAAAATTACTAAAATAAACTAATCAAGGTTTTGCAGAATTCGACACACTTATTTTATAGATAGTTGGGACAGTAAATTGCATTTTTAATTGAAATCTTTTAAAAATGATCTACATAACATAAGTACTTTACCATTTCCAATAACTTTAGTATTGGAATTAACAGCCCAGCTAATTAACTAACTAACTATATTTTAATATTGCATTTTTTCTGTAAATAAGACTTTTCTCACTACGAGAGTAGTACCAGTAAGAGTATTTCGATCCATTCCGATAAAAATGTAAACAACCGGGCCATAGACTGTTTAGTGACGGTAATAGTGGTGCTAATTACTGAGAAAGAATAGCCAAAAAATTCTAGAAACTTGTACTATGAAAACTGTAATATTTTCTAGTTCTTTTAATAAATAATTTTACAGATTTATAAATTGATTTTTAAATTGATTTTATTATGTATATAGAGGTTATTATTAGTTATATTTAAGACTGTACTCTGTACCATAGTTGAATGAATAATCATTACAATTTGTAATCGAAGTTAATGATTACTGGTCATCACTAGTTGTTTTTAAGTTGTATTCGTATATATATTTAATGTAAATATATAAATTTTCTTGCAGGTAGCAATGATGACGAAAAGTTTCCATACCCTATAATAGAAGACAAGGATCGACACTTAGCTGCAAAATTGGGTATGCTAGACAAAGATGAACTAGATGCCTCTGGAATGCCATTGACAGCTCGTGCTGTATTTGTTATAGATCCTTCAAAGAAATTTAGACTATCTATTCTATACCCAGCAACGACTGGAAGAAATTTTGAGTGAGTATTTAGGTGTGGCCCTGACCGTCAAATATTTCTCGCACATTCAGCAGTATGGTGCAAACTCTACAAACTCTACTAAGTCTACAAAGCTAGCTTTCTGTTCCGAAGAATTATTCCGGGAATATAACCGTCAACTTTTGTACCCTAACCGTAAACATTAACGTTTTCGACCTACATCGAGGTTTATGGTTTTAGGAAGACCTCTTCCGTAAAAGCCTTAACAGTCCTCTATTGAACAAAATCCTATCTAATTATGAGGATTTGCAATTCCCATACACGGGCGACGGGTGACGATCGCAGTAGATACCTCGCATCTTAGATGCTGCTGCCCGTCACCACCGGTCTAGATAAAATAGATCTGTTATATTTAGTAAGGTTACTACCAGTTATCATAATTAATAAAATAAGACATTTGCGGTATTTTTCTTCGTCGACTTTATCGGAATATATTGAAGTGCCAGTTGGTCTTACGTGGTCACCACACGTTTGGCGTTATTTTATTTTCATATTCTTTATTATATACTATCACTATCAGTAAATGTACGAGACTAAATAGAATTTCACGTGAACTAAGGTGCGATCACAGCCTTTTTTTTAATAGTGTAATTTAGACCGGGGGCTGTTTTCTAACCCCCGATTACAAGCGTGAGCATCATTGTACTTCGATATAACCAGTTTCATATGGGACAGCATAATACCGAACTCTCAAGTAGTAACTTTATCTTCTCAACCGTATAAATTAAATTCGGCCATGTTTTATGTGAAACTAACTTTGCGTAATATAATGACCATATAATTAAAAACGGCCTTGCCTTTTTCAAGTGATAGTTGTGCATACAAACAGAAAAACATACAGATGTAATTCTAAAAATAGTTGCAATGACTCCTATTCCAGCCCTAACATTAACACAAACAAATATAATAAAAAAAAATTAGGAACTCATTCCCTTTACTATTTTGGAATATATACGAGTAAAATACAAATCAAAGAGTTGTATAATTAGACAATAAAGTGGCTAAAAAAGAATTCATAAAAATATTTTGTTATTCTATATAATCTTCTTTTTACTCAATATTATTTTTTGTATAATTAGTATAACATTCGAACAACGCTTCTACAAAAAAAAATATATTTCCGCGAGTTAGAAAAACTCATCTACTGTGGCCACAACGACGTCGATGTCGTCAAATTTTTTTATGGGAAGGGCAAACGAGCAAGCGGTCAAGCCGGACCATTCGAGCAGTAGCAAAAGCCGCGGCTTGGCTTTACCACGTCCATCCTTCCACGAATATCCTTTCAATTGGGAACAAATGAGTGAATATGACACAAGCAATAACTTTGCCTGCAGTCGGAACAGCACAGATTTTTTTAACAGGTGGAGAAGATGGTCCTTACTAAGACATGCTATGCAGTTTCGTCTTAGGGACGAAATGACGAACCCTCGAAATAGTGATAAAAGTTATCCGAATCACGCTAATAATTTCGAGATTCTGTCTGGAAACTGCCAAACATCGAATCATGTTTGCTTTGGATAACGTTCGTGGTGCCGTGTCATGTTAAAATGGATCAATCACCGCCACATGAAATCTTTAGGGTCTGTGTAGTATTTTATAGAAATTCTTCTACGTTCAAGAACCATTTGCTTAACTTTTTTTGGCACTTTCTACGTTTACAGAGGTGGCCGGTACACCGGATCTAGAATCATTGTCACCGCTCGATCTGCATCTGTTGTATTCAGCCACCGAAATCGACCGTAGAACAGGGTAAAGGCATATAGTACTTTATCGCTTGTTTGTATTGTTAGATGTTTTAATCCATATTTGGCAGACTATCTACTTGTTACGCAAAATAATGTAGTTAAAATTACAAGACCGAATCTATTGACATTTAGCATTGTATGTACCAAGTGGTACATATTGCGAACTTAATGTCTGAAGGTATTCTCTCCCGGTTAACTATGGTGCTCAATAATGAATGAATAATACAAAGGCACTAAAATTCGTAATATTTTTTAGTCACTTCTCAAAAACAAATGTTCAATTGTGATAGAGGCATCCCCAAAACGTGCTTACCGGATGATCCACTATTTAATGGACATGTATGTATATCAAAGACAGGATGGTGCAACAAAATACTCGATAAGTACCTTAGGTATTTATGAAATGAACAATAAAATCTTCGTATTATTACTGATTCTAAAAGGCCTTTTCTTATAAAAAATGCTAATTTTATTCAAAATATGAATGTATTCATGTATTAGTATCGAAGGTAATTTATAAGGTACCATTTTTTATTTTTACCTGTAATAATCATTCAGACTATCATCTTCAGTATATCGTCAAATATAGGACTGAGAGGGACGGAACTAGTACATCAGCAAGTGCAAGATCACACACCTATCTGTAAGATTTTATCGCGGACTACTCGTGGAAACTCCGGATTGAAATCCAGTGCGGAGTTCCACAGGGGTCAATGGTAGGCCCGTTACTGTGGCAAGTCGCGTATGACGTGCTTGGCGATCTTCCCGTCAAGTAAACATAATCTGTAAAGCGGACGACACTGGTAGCTAGCGAAGGCCAAAGAGTTCCACGTGGTCCTTCAAGAGGGTCAAAGAGCTCCACGTGGACGCAGTAATAGTCTTCGAGATCCAAGAGATCGATAAGACCGATGCTCTATGGTTCCACACCTCATGTGCGTGCGTGAAGGTGGGGTCCAAAGTCGGAGTGGGGCGGTCCATGAAGTTCCTGGGCCTCCATCTGGACAGTCGCTGGGGCTTCTAAGAACAATTCATACTCCTAGTCCCAAAAATCGAGAGTAGCGGGTGATATGCAGACTTAAGCAAAGAAAGCTTAGAACAGTAACCACAACGCGCGCGAAGCGAGAGTACCGTGGTAGCGGCTGGCGAATAGCCGGAAAAGTTTTTTTTTGCATTCTTATTTGTTTATCTGTTTGTTCGGGCATCACACAAAAACTATTAGATCGATTTTGAAGCGGTTTTCACTTTTTGATAATTTATAACTACTTATAAAACTACAATACTTTACATTTTGAGAAAATTCCGGCATAGTACTGTACATTATTTTTACGAGTTAGCGTACCACTGGTCAGTTTCTGAATTCGCCAATTTCCTTATTTGCCAGTTTCACTAAGTTGTCAATTTTCCTATTAAGTTGGTTTCCTGGTTCGCAAGTTTTCTTGATGCTCAGTTAGTTTAGATTGTGTTTTACTACTCCGTCGTGTCTTGTCATATATTAATGTAAATACATATGACATTTCTTATTAAGTTATTACCCGATTACATAAGTACAGAAAACGAATTACAGCGCGTGTTTTAATCACTTAAAGGCGTTAACAAGGAGGTTGAATGCTTATATATGGAGTAAGTATTTTTTCTGATGACTTGAAACTTCGTACAAAAATACTTTGTTAGTTTCTTTGCGCTATAATATCGCTTGACGAAAAAATATATATCGTTAAATTTACCATTTGGCATTATATATGTCATAGTCATATTCATATTCATTTATTGCTTTACGTTGTACATGAGGTCTTAAGAATACAGTAGGTGTCGTGTTAGTTTAGAAAGTATGAAAAATATCTTTGTCATAGTGCTAAAATGAATGAAAAAAAATACTTGCACACCACACAAGCTGCCATTTCAAATACCTACTTGTGGAAAGTTATTCCCTATCTGATATAACGGTTTGATAATAATTTCAGTTGAACACCTACATCCTAATTTTTAACAATAATAATAATTACACAACTAATTTAACAATAACAATAACTAACGTTATTTTTAACTATCTGGGCCGCTCTAAATGTTTTTGTCACTAACTGTACCAATAAGACCAAATATATGTATATTTTTTTATTTTAAAATCAAAGAAATTTTGTTTTCTGTCATTTTATTTACTTAATAAACATAACATGTGCTTAGCCATTCTATAGAAATGAGTAAAAACTGTAAAAACTCAGAAAGCAACTTATTATTACTTTTCTCCTTATACTGAACTTCCCAGAAATGAAAAAAATGGTTGAACATAAAAATAACAGATTTAGTTAATACGTTTGTCTATTCGTCTTGTTACTTTGATCATTTGCAACCGGGTTAAACATGTCCATATATTTGTCTTTTGGAATAAAATAAAATCATTGACTAATATAGTATGACTTGATACGTTCATCTAATTTTAGTGTCCGTTTTTTCCTGTTACGTTCCTTGACATATTATAAAACGCTGCCTTATTTTGAAGTTTCGCTTCTTGCCTAATAACGCTTATAAAAAAGTAAAGGTGAGGTTTTCATCGATTTTCTTGTTCATTCGGTTGTGCCACGCCTCAACCATATTGGTAGTCCGATGTCACTCTTCATAGCAGCTGAGACGTTCGATGTAGGTACCCATCCAAACATTTGGACGTATAAATTAAATTGTTTGTAACTAGAAATCATTGCTGAGTTTTCGAAAATCATCAGCCACTACGATATACATAGTAGGCAGAAATGCCACTGCTGCACACATTCTGACATGTCGGCGGCCCTCAATAGTATTGGTGATTGCCCACTCTTTAGATGTCTCATGATCTTTACATCCTGGCTACCAGTGAGACTGACGAATATGGACGAGTAAGAAAACTGACCAGTGGTACACGTAACTCATTTTTACGCCGAAAATAATGGACCAATTGGATAACGGACAAAATCAAAAAAATTCCCGATACTCTTATTAAGTGGAATATAATCTTCATTTATGTTCATTTATTAATATTGCGGTCATTTACATATTTAAATCCTGTTTAACTAAATTACGGAAAGTGAAGGGATAAGAATTTATGTATCACAATACTTTTCTGTATGTTGTGTCAGTCAATACCACCATAATTAAACTCAAGGTAAGTAGTGTGAATTAGGCGAGTTTAAAAATGTATTTGGAATTTTTTAGATAAAAATTTAAAGGCGACATTTTTGCGTTCATTGTGTTCATAATAAATAACACAGCAAAGTATTGTTACAAGGCTTGTGTTATTTCAGTGCTGACTCTTAATATTAATATTTTAATTATGTAATAACATTTATACCAATCCAAGTTTAAGGTACAACAAACGTTACAAATACAATTCAGCACTATTACATCAATAGTTAATGAATAAACTGACATTAACAATTCAAAATAATATTAGTTCGCTTACCTCTAAATTATTTACTGCTTTAGGCGGATTGGCCATCGCAGTACCAGACGCCTCTTAATAACGTACCTTAGACACTGGCAATGCCCTATAACGCCTATTTTAGTTGAAACATTTTTCGAAAAGGATATTTAGTTATTTCTGTTTAAGCCCACAACATTTTCCGGCATTTGTTTAAGTCGATTTTTGGAACATCTTCAAGACCAAATAGACGAAAATATTTTGATGGATTCTCTTAAAAATCCATCACCACGTCTTACTCATATTCACACAGTATTCGTTATCCAGTGATGAACATAGGTTCCCCCAAAGATTGACAGAAAGCAAAGTCTTGAGCCATCTGCATCCATCGACTTCTCGCAACACTGTAGGTCGTTGCTCCATCTTGTGGATGGACTACACCTACAGTGCAGTGTAAGTGTAGTGTACAATACAGGTGCTATTGGGCCTCGAGTACCTTTCTTCCCCGACGATTGCCAGTTTTGCGAGCTATGTGCTCGACCCACTTCAGATTGCTGATCTTAACGGCCGTGTCAGTTACTCTAGTTCTGCGAATATCATCGTCGCAGAGCATATTATATTTTTATTTCGTAATAACGTAATATTTTTATGCGATTACATTACAGTGAGATCCTGCGTGTGATAGACTCTCTTCAACTGACTGATAAGGCTAAGGTGGCCACTCCTGTCGATTGGAAGGTATGTCTAATCTTAGCAAAGATCTGAAACAAAATATGTATCTTCTAGTGTGCTGGTGTGACGTCGATGTAGCGATAGTGATCTTGTGCTTTGGAAGTCACAAATGAATGTTTGAAATATTGAGAAAGTATTTGCTACATATAAAATCTGCACGTGCTCTATATTGCTATAAAAATCTGGCCATTCTGGCTACACGATGATTCGGTTCAAGGTTGTTGTAATTCTAGTCAGTTGTACTCTTTATAGTCGAAAAATATTTCTGATTTAACATTCATTTATATATGATGTGTTGTATGAAGAACGTAAGTAGATTTCGCACACGGCCACATACGTATGTAGGTCTTAAAGTCCACGGAATGGAAGGTAAGGGGTGGAGGTAGACATGCTTCCTTTGTTACCATCGTAATGGAAAATCATCATAACAGGAAAATCAAAACTTTATTTATTAAAACGTAATACGTAACCCTATGACGCCATTCATTTACGAATAATCATTAGACAGAAAATCAAACATCGCGCTGTGATAAAAATCTTGACCGAGGAAGGAAATCCCCTCAAACCATAACTCACTTTTCTGGTAAAACTATGATTTACAAGTGGAATGGTTATTTAAACAAAGTCGAGAGTCGATGGAAAAGAGGGTTAGTCAGTCTTCAATCGACTCTCGGTATTGAAACTTTCTACGTTCTGGAAGCCATTTGAGACTATCATGTCAGACATCGTCGAATAGGTTATGATAGCCTGAAAAAGAAACTTTTCTAAAACAAGCGCCGTTTTACCAGAGTAAAGTTGCAACGGTTGCTTTATATAACTTCGGGTTTGAACACCTTGTTCACTCGGTCTACTTTTACACTACAGTCTAGATTTATCCCCTTGCAACTTATGTTTCGAAATAAAAAAAATATTTTTAAGAGACGACAATGAAGTGAAGAACCCATTTTAAAGGGAAACACAAATATATTTGTTAGAAATCTTATAATCCCGATCGGCTAAATGAATTGAAGTTTCAGTCATTTTTATGCGTTTTATTTTCTATTAAAAACTATTAATAGCTCTTAATAGAGAGATTGTTAGTGCATCGTGCGACAGAGATGATTGTGCAGAACCGAAGCTAGCCGATTATCCCTTTCTGAAGCTCGATGTGTAATGTTCACTGCCAAGTACTGCGCGTACTGAAACAAATAAAAGAAATAGGTTGATTTATTGATATATAGATAGATAATAGTTATTATCTATACATACATACATACAATCAACTAACCTATCATTGACCCCTGTTATGCGCTGTTTCAGATGGGCGACGACTGCATGGTTCTGCCTACAGTGCCCGAAGATAAAGTGAATAGAATCTTCCCTCAAGGCGTTACCATCGTATCACTACCATCGGGAAAGAAATACCTCAAGAAGACTCCTTGTCCAAACGTGTAATTTTTGTGTACGTTATAGTCTGATTTGTTTAGCAACGTACATTTATGATATGTTGAAAACTGTTATGAACTTAATCCACAACGATCCATTGAGGTCATAGATAAGTTTAAATAAAATTATTTCATTAATAGGGGAGATTAATGATAATAATATTTAAATACATGTCTAAAATCTCACTTATTACCGATAATAAAATAAGATAACAATTAATGAAAACATTTATTTTACATATCTTGTGGTAATGTTTGTGTACGACCTAAAGTTTTGCTTTTGACATTTGATATTTGAAAGTAATCTTAAAGGAAATTGTAAAATGATGCTGTACAACTATGCCTTTCTTTAATTGTTTTACATGTTCGAAATGTTTATAATGTTCACATATAAAATAATTAAGTAAACAAATAAGAGCAGCTAACTTTATGGATTGTTGATGCTTCCTTTGCAATGTAAAATTTATGAATATTTCTGTGAATTGTGACGAATGTTAATTCCTTTGGTTTATCTTCTAACGCCTTCGTTAATTAATTCTTAAACTTTACTCACTTTCTTACTTTCTTCTTTAATTTTTTGGTTTAACAAAGACTTTTAATTTATTTAACGTATATCCCAAGATGTTGGTGGACTTTACTTTTCAATTGAATTTCCTTTGTTGCAATAGCTATCACTTAACGTGTTAAAAGTTGTATGAGTAAAAGACATTGAAAGAGTTTAATGAGTTAATACCAGTATTTAAATAGGCGTATCACCGTTATCTCATTGTTTAACAGGTGATAATGCTAATTCACTTCCTTTCACCGCTCTGCTCATCTTTCTTTTGTAATATCAAGTTAAATACAAAGAGGCTTCTGTAAATGTAAGTAACTATATATTATAGACCATAATTTTTATTATTTGCAACCAATTTTCAATCGTACTCGATAATTTGACATGAAGAATCGGGCACTACGCTTTTTAAGTTAGTGTCAGTAAAAAATATAGTAGATGTATTTGGTACATTGGTAAACGAATCAGATTTTAATCCAAAGATCATTTATTTTAGTTTTTTCATTTGCAATATTTGCCTAAAACTTAACCTGAGCATAAATTTGTTTTGTTTCCAATTTATTATTTTAATTATAAAAACACTTATGATTTCTATTTCTTTTTTATTTTCTGTTATAGAATTTCTCAGTTAATATAGACATTAGTCTAACGTCTTTATTAACAGTTAGTACATAAGCATTTGGAATTATAACGCACAGAAATTATCATAAAGGTCAACGCGATGCGCAACGCATTCTGACAGTTTATTCGAGAAAATCTTGTCTCCAAGCAAGGGTATGAATCGTACCGGTACACGAGGATATTATCATTACCTTATCATCAGCGCTTTGGTTAGTGTCATAAAATGTATCATAGGGAAGGCGGGCGAGTTGCTCTGTGTATGCGCGTACACCCGCTGTACTGTCATATATCCTGCGGAATTGCACACTGCCAAAAGGACATCGTACAAAAACAACAACGACACCCACCCTTCAATGCAACATCCGTTGATAAAATAAAATAGTAATGTTTTATTCGTCTTCTTAAAACTCTACGTATGTTGTTGGTTTTCGTCCCGACCACAGCACAGTTATGATTAAAGTATCATATGATGTTCGCTATGGATAACAAATATCTCACTGTTTTAACACTATTGGACTTCAGCAGTGCTTTCCGTTGAATATGCCATACTTTTTGGTAATCTTTCGTCCTTAAACAGCTCACCCTCAGTAATTTCCTGGTTTGATTCTTATCTTCGAGGTCGCTCGCAGAGTGGCCGCCTTGAGAAGGATTTCTCTGAGTTGTGTGATATAACTGCGGCTGTTACTCAGGGTGATGTTCTTTCTCCACTCCTCTATTGTCATCAATGCTCTCACAAATGTTCTCTCGTCTCACTTTCATCTCTACGCTGATGATCTGCAACTATACCGCCACTTCAAAATACAAGATGTGGAGGAAGCTATTTACATGCTGAATGTTGATTTGAGTAACATAAGCAACAGGGCAAAGTCCTTTGGTGTTCTTGTTAACCCTGCTAAAATCTCAAGTCCTGATAATAGGTAACTCCGGTATACTTAACTTATTAGACCATTCCCAGCTGTAACTTACGATAACATTCAGATTCCATACATAGATACGACTAAAAACTTAGGGGAGTCATCTTTGTCACTCGCCTGTCTTGGAGGACTCGCATGGACATGGTTTGCAGCAAGATGACCTACTCCTTTCAATCTCTCAAACGTCTCATTTTTAACTCAATACGAAGATAACTTTAGCTCAAGCACTTCTCATGTTTGTTTTCTAGACGCTTCGGAAGAACTGCTGGACAAACTAGAATGTCTTCAGAACTTATGTATATGTTTTATTTTTGGGCTACGTGTAAGTTTGATCGTGTCTGAGTAAAGAGCTCAATGGCTCGTGCTCCTCCATATTTCTGTGTGAATATCTTGAACCTCGCAGGGTTCCGTGCAGGACCATTAAATCTTTACTCCTTAAAACTCCTCATTCTTCAAGGCAATATGGTGAATCCTTCACTGTAAACGCGGTCAGGTTTTGAAACTTACTACCACATGACATTGGTACTAGTTCTTCACGTGAAATATTCCAGAAAAGAGTAACGGAGCACTATCTTAGAATTGTAAATCAATATCTTATCGGTATTTATGTATTATTATTGTATTCGTGACTATTACTAAATATTTAATGTAATATTGGTAATATGTGTTTATACGTTTATATGTGTGTACATGGTCTATTTATATATATTTAGACGTGGTATTTAAACATTTTGTAAATTTGTATAATATATGTAGAACTTTGCCCAGCTGTGGCAACTTACAGGCAGCTGCTTTGCTTTACTTTTTTTTTAGCCAATTATATTACTTAAGATATTATTAATTACATACACAACTACCTACTTGTTTAATGATAATATAGTTTTCTCTTTCCTCGAGGGTTTGCTGGAAGAGAACTCTGCTTAGGGTTAAGCTCGCATTTACTGTACATTTTTCGTGTTCATTATTCAAATTGTAATTTATCATAATGTGTACAATAAAGAATAAAGAAAACGTCTAAAAGCCTGGGGTTTCTAACACTACTGGTAGACCTTTTTCAAATCCTTATTGCTTCAAATTAATTTACTCTGCTTGTGTTCGCAGCACTTTGGTGTATGGTAGTTCTATCTGGTCGCCATACTATGCCTCTGATAAAAATATGCTTAAAATTATGCTAAGGACCTAAACTTCTATATGACATACTTAACACAAATCTAGATTCCCCTGAAATCCTAACTGGTATTTATTTTACGTTAATAAACATAAGTACGACAAACAAAACTGGTTGTCTGCATGCGTTATTAACCTGCTTATGGTAAAAACTCCGTACTATCTAGGTTAGTTAATACATATAATAATAATTTCTACGAAGCAGAGGGGAACAAGTAATCGAAATGCTTTTAAAGGCAATAATTAAAATTACAGTCAATCAATAAATTGCATTACTCACAGGTATTTTTGCTTACGCTATATGTATCCATAATGTGTTACATTGATACTTTTTTCCTTTAGTTGTACATGTTTGTATTATTTTTGGTTAAAATCGTAAAAACCTGTAGTTCACTAAACAATTATTTAAGTTTTGTTTATAATATTATACTGTATTTGTGGTTGGTTATCGAAAATATAAAAAAATAAATTGAAGCGTGGAGCACAGGATTTCGACCTGTTCTTCAAATGTGATAACGCTATCACGAAGAACTATACCAATTTGCACTCGTACCTGACGTATGGCTATGAGAAAGTTATGCTAATGATTCTGTCGAAATTTGATTGATCAGTCTTGCAAACGGTGTCTGATACCTTAGGTATTTCATAGTGTGAAAGACTACATTTTTGACTATGAGATTATATAGATGTATCCGTGTATAAAACCAGAGTACAAAACAAATCCTATTGATGAAAGGTGTAAGACAGAGTGATGTATATCCCCGAAAGTATGGTACATGTTCGATTTGCCGAAGACGTAAGTAGTTTTGCTGAAAAACAAACACTATGTCCAATGACCTTAATAGTATCTTCAAACGAGGTAGTCTCAAGATGAATATATGCGAGGGAAAGATTTGAAATTTTTGAAGTTGTACTTCTTTTGGCGCGTTTGGGAAAAATTACGAGTGAATTTATACGATGCGCGCGCACACCAACATTTAAAATTAACAGGATGAAGTTGGTTTCTCAGTCTCTTAAATTATTTTAGTAACTGTTAGAGATTCTACAATGTTATGGAGTGTATGTCTCCATAGTAACTATATTCAAAGTGGTTATTCAAATATTTATGAATCTTTATCACACGTGTTTTACATCAGTGGAGATAAAAATATATATTCATACATGTGTATTTGTGTGTGATTTTAAATTATATATGGTGGTGAATGATAATTTATTGTGAATATTCGTGTTGAAAGTGGTTTTTTATGTAATAAACCTTTTAAAGTGGGTTTAAAGATTTGAGGTTAACTGTCAGTATGTATTCTTTTTATTTGTTTAGTTACGCTAAAGAAGTATAACTTCTTACGCGCGTGCATAAGTACACACACACGTTTTTTGTATAATAAGGGCCAATCGAGCGAGCTGCTCACCTGATGTAAATGATTACCGATTTCCAGGAACATACGCCGTAGGATGATTGACTAATCAATGTCAATCATGTCTAACGTCCAGTCCGTATAACAATACGGAAAAGGCTATGCTCTGTGTTTCTTTAACTGATGATATCCATAAATGAATTTGGAACGATATGAACAGAACAGATTTGATCAGACCACTAAGCTTGCAGATAAGCGTTAGGACAGAAGGCAAATACAGTTTAGTGTAGTCCCTAGGCACAAGGTGCTAGTGACGACCTGCACCAGTAATGCGTGAAGTCTACGGATACTCCACTTGCTGCAGTCTCTACTAGTGGACTTGTGATGACGTAGATGAAGGATGTTGGGCTCATGAGATTGATTCAAATATTTTGATGAAAAAATGTGTGCGCAGATTATCTTCTCAGTAGACTCCACTGAATGTAATGTGGGTTTTTAATAATAATGAATCCGCAGATGCTACAAATATTTTAAAATTCGAATCAAATATATATGAGACTATTATTTAATTTAAAACCTTAGGCGTCGAACTTATACTTCCTTCCCAATATGACTCAAGTAGGTACCACACTATTGCTAAACTATCGGACGACGACATAAAAACTGGTTTTCGAGCCCATATTTACCTTGCTTCTTTCGAACTTAGTGTTTTGATTCTGTTGTTTTCGATTCTTACGTACGTTACATATAAATAAATATACTTTATAAGCACTGTTTGAGACATGTATTGTTCTTACGTTATTTGAGGCGCAATATGTATAACTTCTTACCAAATGAGCTACTTGTTAAAATTGCACCAATTTTGTAACGGATTTTATCAATGCATTTCGTAAACATGAATTTATAAACATTTTGGACCACTTGTGAGCAATAATCCTGTGACATTAGCCTTTAGTTAACCTTTAGTTTCGAAATCAAAATAGGCTATCGCGTAAACCTTATCGTATTTTTAGATAGTAGTAGTACCTACTACAATTTTCTTAAATATTTTAAGTAAAGTATTACGAAATATAAATGATCGGAGCAATTCTCGGCTTATTTCCACTATAACTCAATACATATTATAGTCATTCATTCACGACTGTCGGACACTTTTGCATCACAATTATTCCGATGTGACAGGTGTGTCTGGACACTCACCGTGTTATGATTATGAAAACATGGTTAGGGATTGGCCCGGCACCCCGACAGCGTAGTACGAGCAGTAGGCGGCCCAGTGAAAGCCCTCACTTTCATCGAAGTGGGGCGGGCGCCCGCCACCGCCACAACTAAAGTGAACGTCGTCGAGAGCGCATACCAGGCGAGTCAGCCAGTCGCTAGCGTGACAGTACGTTTTCGAGCGTGTCTTGCGCGTCTCGTTCGCCCCGTGCTCTCGCAATGCCCAAGTGGTGGATGGTGGTGCTACTGGCGGCGAGCGCGACGGCGGCGGGTGGCCGCCTGCCCCGCACCTCGCCGCCCGCTCCAGCGCCCGCGCCTGCGCCAGTCTCTGCGCCCGCTCCTCGTCTCCCTCAAAGGAACTTCACTCTCTCCAGTCGATCTTCCGTCAGGAACAGGTCAGTTTCTTTGATGTTATTTCTTTTATAAGAATGGATAAGTATAGCATCACGATCGGTTGTGAGGGTCAAAATCTAACAAAAATGTTAGGTCCTTTAGGGTCGTTGAATAACTAAATTCATGTACAAAATACTTAATAGTTTTGGTAATCTCTAAACAACATTATTAAATGAATGATTTCCATTAAGAATGGGAACAAAGTTTTAATTTTTAATGTAATTCGAACCCATAAAAAATTAATTGCATAGCCAAAGTTCGATTCTAATTCATGTTTATATCAGTTAAGGTTTACATATTATAGTCGTTTATTTTAAGTGGGTCAACCTTTTCCGTTCGATTACCCAGTTATCCAAAACATTGCAAAGCACGATCTGGTTATCTCTAGCAGAAAGCTTGGTCACAACATAGCGTAAAAACTATAAATGTTGTTTTTCACTCGGAACTAATTACCATTGACCGACTCATTGTTCCAATTGATTGCAATTTTGTTCTTATGTTGCTATACAATCCTCATAATCTTTCTTTTTAATCCTCATTTTTCAGAATATAAATATTATTTAGGAAATATGCAGAAAATAAATATATTAATAATAATTAACACGCACATTAAACATTATTTAATTCTCCTACGTGCTGATCTTTCGCTGTTCTGAGATTGAATTATGTTTTATATTTGACCTGAGTAAACATTGAAAACGCTACAATCAGTGCTTCAAATAAAAACATAACAAAATTTGTGTCCTCCGGTAACTAATTTATTTGCAAGCGCGTAGGTGATAATAACTGTGTGCTTTAGTATTTTGGCTACTTTGGTGACAAAGTAAAAAATACTTCATTTGATTTGAGATAGTTTATTGGCTGGTTTATCTATTGTAATTTAGCGTTGTATTCGACTAAATAGTATACCTTTAATAACTTGTTTTCGCATTACAATCATTTTAAACATACATATAGCAAGCTTAATTATCGAAAGCAATAATTTGTTCAAGTACAAACAACCCAAAATGCCGTCAAGGCCCTCGTACATAGTAGGTTAGTAAAGTAAAATAATACTCGCACTTATAAAAAAAAACTTTTAAATATCTGCTATATTGAATGAATTTGCCATAAATGTATATTTGTTTAAGTTACTTTCGAGCTGAGACCGACTTTTAGGATTCGGCGAAATTCAAAGCAAATCGATGTTTTAACTTGTCAAGTACAAGCACTGCGTGGCGTAATCCACCTCGCACTGTACTGTATAGTATACAAACCGCGTCAGTTGGAGCCGTTGTCAATCTGTGGGTTTATTTCAAAGTGAACACTGGAACTTAACTACTTTCTCTCTTCGGAACGCTTGTACGTATGTCACCATGAACTGACCTCCCATGTTGTATGGTTTATTGTAAGTTGACGTTTCCGGATAGGAGATTATACTTATGAAGTAATGGAGCTTATCCACTCTCAGTCATAAATAATTGCGCTAAATGTAATTAATTTAATGTTACCTCTATCTACACAATACAGCTCCAACTACTTTTTAAAAATATTTTATCACGAATAAGCTAATAGTACTATAGCGTGCTGATCATAAGGTCGTGGGTTAACTGTTATTCTTGTAATTGTGTTTAATAAAAGCTCAAGGATAAGTATGTTTTGAAAAAAAAAATAGAAATTAGTTAATGCGTAAGACATCTGTATTACTTCTTTTTTTTATACAACTTGGTTTTAATATGTTTTGATTTCTTTAATAATATAGACATAACAACATTAAACTATAAAGTTAAATGTATATAAATTACTCTATTTCTAAACGGATTATGCTACTTTCGTATTTTCTGTTAATTATTAAGATTAGACTGTATGTAATTATGCAAATTTTAGGTATTCAATATGTAAATGTTTATACACTATTACTTTATGAGCAACAGCGGCATCAGATTAACTTTTGATGCCTAAACTGTTTTTAGTTGTCAATAGGCGTTTTCCAAAATATTGTTCTACTAATACAACACATATGCTTTACTATACTCTCTATATATTTTTTCATTCGTCTACAGGTACGTCTATACTGAGCTCGCGCGCACCTTATTCCCTTTTTTTACAGGTATCAGAGAAGAACAAGGTTATATTGTAAGAGAATAATTATTCTACTTCGTTGGAGCATCATCATAAATTCCGTGCTCGGTCAGATGTGCTCCCTGCTTAAACACTCTTAGCCGTAAGCTTATTAGGTACAAATTCGTGCGGAGCGGTCGCGCAGGAGACTGAAATTTACAGTTAAACTTTTAGAAATATTGAAGATCTCAGATCATTTGCTATAAAAGCGTCCTCGGCCCTGATCAAGAGAAGGCTCCACAGGTACGAGTGTCTTAGCACCTCAATGGGTTAGGCTGCGGACTCCGACAGCCGTCGTCGCAGATCCAAACCCGCCATTCGACTATTTTCATGAACCACTCAAGATAAAAGCTCTAACGATTAGTTGCCGTGGTAAACAGGGATATTGCTAATGTTGTAATACATTGCTAGTATTCTATAAAAACATTAGAAAAATAAGCTATCAAAGGTTATTTTAAGGAAACATTTTATTTTAAATTTAACTACATTTTCGTTTACATAGATACATTTTTACATGGACGTTTATATACGCCAAATGTCAAGATTGAGAAGTTTTAAACTGAGACTGTGGTTAAATGGTTTGTATAAAGGGAATCATGTCTCTATAGTAGCTTTGAAGAGGTGATATGATGACGTGAGACGCTTTCTGAGTGTGAGTTTTAACTATTACAACAAAGTTAGTGTTTAAATAAAATTTGTATGAAAACGAAAAGAGTCTCCCAAGAACTCTTTCGCTTACGTCCCTAAATATTTCTTAAGAGACTCAATGTCGGAGTAACGTTCTGAGCAAGCCATGTCCTCTACTCCTAACCCTACGGGTAGTCCAACAGGTTCAAATCTGGACTAGAGAGGGACCAGTGATGAAGTCCTTCACATCTTATGAAGTCTGGAATATTGTTCTCGAGCCCGGTTTGACCAGGAGTAAAGTCTTGCTACAAAGCCCGCGGCACATTTTTTAAATAACTCCATGAGTCTTACGACTCCAAACCATGATTGATGCAGGATGATGACAACGTAGAATTTTCAACAAGTCGCGAGGCTTCTTTCGTCTTAACAACACGGGGTCGTTCCAATATTTTATGATCTTTGACAATAAAATTGTGTGTATTACGATTTATAGTAAATTTAGTGCAATACAATAAAATACGCCTGATGTCTGGCCTTTGAAGCGTCTTAAAAATAACTGACGGCTCTATATCCGCCTAGTGCAAAGCTGTAATTGGGATTCTGTTTTCTTTAACGCCCCTCCCTAATGTTAATCGCGGTGAAAACTTTAAAAATAATGTGAGAAGTGGTGGCAAATGGATCGAAGATTCGTACATATTTAACAGAAAAAAAAAATTAATGGAACATTAGAATTAAGAAAACAACATGTTTTTAAAAAGTTTTATTTTAATGCTTGTTATATTAGAACCATTATTATTTGATCTTTATGTAATATGATTATCATATTTTAACAACGTTATTTAGCGTTTATTCTCATGCCGGAGATCAAAAACTGTTCTGTGCCTTTTATGGTGTTTGAACAAATTAAACTCAAGAGTACATCGTTCTTTTTGCTTATAATCTTCCACCTTTGCCCCAAGAAACTATCCTTACTTTAATTATCAAAGTATTCATAAAACCCTACTTGACTTGTACAAATACTTAGAAAGTTTAGATACGTAATTCATTGTGTGAATTTTAGTCATCGGTCCTGTTATTGGGTGGCAAAAATTATGCATAATTTCAAAGACCTATCGACCTATTAGAGGTAGGTCAATTTTTGATGTAAAGTAATAGTACGGATTATGTTGGAAATAATAAAAATGATTTCTTTCATTGTTATTAGTGTAAAAAAAAATTATTAACTACATTGAAAAATTAACGGATGAGTGTTTGTATGAGAAAATTTTATTTACCATAGTTATTTATTTATTTAGCTCAAAATTTTATAAAAATTCTTTTCAAAATATATTGGATTCCATTTTTGAATAAGGGAGAACAAATTTTCAAATATATTTATTAAAACATTAAATGGATATCATGAAGTAGACGCTTGTCAAGTGGCGAATAACAGCTATATATATATCTAAATAAATGAAATTAAACGTGATATCATTCGTTTGCAAGAGTCGGTAGGACATCGAAGTATTTTATGATCGAAACATTCGTTTCATTGTTTCGATCAATTATCACAAAAGACAAGGTTTTTAAATCAAACTTTCTTTTAGATATTCAATGCGTTTAAATGCGTGTTTGTATTTCCTGAACAAAAAATATATTTATCATCTTCGTTTTTCTGCTGCATTGTTTTCTCGTCACGAACGATAATAACTAACTAAACGATTTCTTGTATATACGCGAAGACTACACATTTGTAATGAAAGTATTATTTACGGATTACTAACTTAATTATAACTAATATTATATATTGTTAATGGCGTGTAAAATCAAGTTTAAGCTGTATATAAGATTCATCATAGCGCTTTATAGTATAACCAAAACCCTGGTTAGCTAAATCCTGTGCTATTTCTCAGCTAGCAGTCAGCCGGGGGCTGACTTAAACTTTTATAGTACGCGATTGACATAGGTTCGATTTCAAATGTCGGCAGTATTAAAAAAAATATATTGCAATTTTAAGGGTTGAATTTAACACCTGCTCGGCGGTGAAGGATAACATTGAGAAGACAGAAGACGGATGCAAAGGAAAGGTCTTGGAAATGATAAAAAATATACCGACGGATGGTGATATTATGGCTCTTCCTCTCTTTCCCCAAGTCTCTCTTCTCAAATGCTTCACAAAATGGGAAGCGATTGTCCAGAAAAACATTTATAGGCTGCAACGTAATATGATAATTACCTTATTTTTAGTGTGTTATACTTACAGGTATTATAAGCCGAAGTATAACAGGCTCTGCTGTATTAAAATATAGTCGTACTCGTTGAGGCGAGAGGTACTGATAAAAATCATGGCCACATTCACTTCCGTAATATTCGGTAGTGTTTTTTCCAACAGTGTTTGACCATTTTATTATTCTTTACTGTTAAATATTTTTTTATGTAATCCAAATTATTAAACCTATATTTATTCGATATTAAAATTGCGTAGGTCTATATGATACTTCAATTATAATATAGTTATTAATAGAAATTACCATTAACTTTAAAGGATTAAAAGAACAAATAATCTTAAAATTCCTATATCGAACCCATCTTAATAGTGCGTGCAGTTTGTATGTACATTAAGTAAAAACTTACATAAGGTAAAAAAAATACAAAAATAAAATTATTCTACTAGGTTTCGTGAATATCGAAATGTATAATTTTGATTACAAATCTGTACAATACTTACACGCTTCCCGTCAAATGTTACTTGAATGGCCTGAAATTTGAGAAACAATTATGTTTAGTCATGCGAATATTAAGACACTCGACTACAAGTGCTAATATTACACCAGTTGTCTCTCAATACCCATTTACTAATATATACCGAGTACACGGGTTTATTACGTTTAATCACAATTTATCGATAAATTATTTACATTCACTACCGTGCAACTTTTTCTTAAGCTCCAAGCACAGACAGGTGGAGGCGCTCGAAACGAGATCAAGGTCGAAGGCGTTATTGTTGTTAGTCTAATTAACTCCAATTAACGGGGCAAACATCTACCGTGTACGTATGGGTCAATGGTATATGATGTACATATATAAGCAATCACGCCTGTTACCCTGTGGGAAAAGCAGAGATTACGGATTTCCATTTGGTACAATCCTGACACACCTTTTTCGCTTCTTTCACACCCTTTAATCTATGCATACACGCGACACATAATTATGCAGAATAACACTGGTATATGATAAATTTGGTACCGATTACTTTGCCATCCGAAGCAACGCAGCAATCATGAATGAGCGAATGATGGTTATTTGTTACAAAAAGCGTTTGCTACGAGCGCATCATGAATTTCGAAGGGACAGCCAATCGGCCAAGGACACAACTGCTTGGCGAATGTATGGTACACTCATGAACTTTGCAAGTGATGTATATAGATTAAAAGACTGATTTATTTTATTGCATGTGACCTTTTTAAATTGTGATCTCTTTCACACTAGTCGACAACTGTATATACTGTTCCACAACACCGTTCCGCCTAAATGTCAATGTCAACTTATAACATACAGGAAGAGTATATGGTGGGCGTATTACTGTATTATGATTTCGTATGATCTGGTTACCTGCTCGCATCTATAACAAGGACGGCTGAGACAAGGATGTAGCTTTTATTTATTTATACCCTATTGATTGTATACCTGCCAATCGATATCAGCGCAAAGGCTTCACCAGTACTCGTAAAATAAGGACATAATATACGAAATAAACACTGCTCGGACTTTTGTCAAATTTTATAATGGTAAACCTATATCAGGTTCATTACACTATTAATCACATTCTATAAATAATTTGCTAACTATAAATTATTTCCTTACATACATTATGTTAACTAAATGTTAACTAAAAAATGTTCCTTTATTGGGCCTCTGGGCCTCCTTGGTTTTGAGGTTTTGGAGTCAGAAAGACTTCACGCACTATTCTAATGCTGGTTAGCGATTTCATGAATTAAAATATATTTTTTATTACACGTAGTTCTTCAGGTTTTCCTTTCCAATGCCGACTTGTAGACCTTAAAACAAAGAAGTAATGCCGGAGCAGTAATCAAACCCTAGACAATATTATGAAATATAAGGCGATTCTGGGCTACTAATGTTAATTACTGGAATACTATGATTTTCCTAGGTTACTACTGGTCATACTTACATATGAAATTGGCGTTTTGTCGAACCAGCCACTTTGATCTGAAGTAATCTGGCGTTTTGTTAGGAATTCCAAATTCAAATGTATTTCAAACTTAAATACCATAAAAACGTTTCAAGCCGGAGAAAAAGATAGGTAAATTTTTACCATCTGTCAAGTCCAATATCCCTCTACAAGATATACGAGTGTACAAGTTTGATTGCTGAAAAATCAAGCATACCACTGCACGATCTCAAGATACTGTAAGCATATTGTGCGTAGATCGGACCAAAAATTTATAAATAAAAACTGAAGGGCTACCTTCAGAGTTATTACATCTGGACGTCTAACACCTCAGTTATATAAAAACATAATTAAACACAATAAAATCCGTAAATAATAGTTTCATTTGAAATGTGTAGTTTTCGCGTAAATACAAGAAATCATTAGTATGATATAGTTTGACTAACTATACATGGTAAGCTACGTGTAACTTTCTCAAACTATACGCAATAATGTAAGAAGTAGAGCACTTAAGGGATCTGGTTGACCCACGCTGTAACAATTCCCGGAAGCGGTTGCTTTACGTATCACCGCTTGTAACATATCTTAATGATTTATAATTTTAATAATAAATTTTTGAGGATTAATTTCTGTGTCGTGTGGTATCGGGCGTGAATTTCATGGCAATCTGCGCGAACAAACTAGGCGTTTAGCCGTTGATATTTTATCCACCCTGAGAAGCGAAAAATGGGTTGCAGGGGCTCGTTTAGACACGTTGAGGCATTCAAAACTGAAATCCGTAATCTCCGCCTATCCCTACATGTAACAGGCGTGAGTTCCATATTATTTCTATAATATAAGACCACATTTAAAATCATTAGTATATATGTACCTATGTCCCAACCGTTTATTAGGGCTTTACATATGAAATTTGCGCACTACTTGGAATAGTAAATATCGATTTTTTTATGAAATTATATATTTAATCAATCGAAGTATGAACCATTATTATCTATGCACTTTCGCCATTTTTTTAGGCAGTTCATTGATTTCATTGGGGCACGAATCAATAAAATCTTCTAAAGCGGTTTGGCCTGTTTTATTTTCTTGCAAGAAATTGTCCAAATTTCAAAAAAGTCGTAATCTGTAGGAGCAAGGTCCGAGGAGTATGACGGGTGTCGGAGACATTCCAATCGCAGCTCCTCTAATTTAGCGACCGTCTGTCATTAAATTAGAGGAGCGAGGAGAGATTAGTCTGGCTAGAGCAATTGGCCAGTCTCGGTTGTTTAACCGCTTTATAGCTTTTCTATCATGGTCTGCAATTGTTTATAATACAGATCGGCCGTTATCGTCTGCCCAAACACTCATCAGTACCTTTTTCAGAGTCAACTTTCGCTTGATTAAGGATTTGGCTGGTTCTCCTGAGTTCAACCACTGTGATGAGCATTTCCATTTTTCATCACAAGATACTGTTACAACGATATGATTCAAAATTCCCTCTTTATTGTGAAGGTTGAGTAATGTAACGCAGCACTCAATGCCTGCTTGTTGGTGTACTTCAATTCATGCGGTACCAATTTCCGCAATTCCGATTTGTTTCAAGTGAATTAAAATTGTTTTGTCACTCACACCGAAGCCTGGCGCTAACTCTGACGTGGTTACGTGGTAGTGGGTAATTTGTATATATAAATATATATATGTATATTTGTGTGGACACATACACAATAGTTAAATAAAAATACCAAAACAACACACATACAAAATAAATTTATTGTTGCCTACGAAACTAGTCAACGATTATCTTTGTCTTAGTAGTAGTTTTGTGGGGACTCTTATATAATCTGTGGTTTTCAATTACTGACTTTTTGCAAAGAAACCTGTTTCTCATCGCTTCTGATTATTTTGTCATTTAAGTCGTACTCAGGCGTTTACGCTGTGTATAGGTATTGATACTTTGAACGATACGCTCTGTACTTCACGACTGCGTTCAGTTCTATTGCGGATAATGTCTGTAGTTGACGTAATTTAACCTGATTCCTGGCGGAAGCCTAGTTATGGTAATACACGACGATCTGGATGTTCCATGTAATAGAGCAACAGCCTGCAGGTTGATGACATTTATCGGATCTTTTTTAAATTGTTATTGGGTTATTTTTTAATATGATTAAGCTCTTGCCTTAATTATATTACAACAGTCATAAACGTAAAAATACTAGTAATATACAGGTTGGACGCAACGTTATTGATATTTAATGGAAACGTGGATAGTACTCATAATTATTTGGAAATGCTGAAATAAAAAGTTTACTGACCTCGGCACGAGCGTCGACCCCGCATATTTACTTTGTCGGCGTAACGGCGACTTTAAACGCAGATATCGGCGCGGACGATCGCAAGGATGACGTTAATCGCAAATATATCTTGACACAAAGTTACAATATCCAAAAATAGCCTGTAACTAAATTACTTATGTCATTGATATTTTGTGTATGAATGAGAATTATTTTTAATGTTATAATATCCTATCCAAAATGTTTCTATAATTTCTGGAATTTACTTTACATACCTAACCGCAAAATATTGTGTAACTGTGTGACAAACTGTACAATAAGGTCTTCAACAACAACTACAAAAAAGCTCGCATCTAATATCTTTCAAGGAGTAGGCAGAGCTGCCATAACTTCCATCTTTGTCAACGTTATTTCAAGCTCCTTTATCACACTTGGTCAAAAACACCTGGCCAATAGAAAAGGTATGCAGTACGGAAATGTGACACCGCAGCTTTTATGCACAAAAATTGCACAGAATATACAAGAACGACCACGTTACTTAAGGTTAGCGACACAAGAAGAATTATTTATTATCAGGGAAGATTTTCTTGTGTTTTCTCTTGTATCTCTGACACTGCATTCGTCCCTTTTTCCGATCCCATCACATTGTTACATCGAATACATACATGAAGGTACGGGTGAGTGATTTCGCGTACAATTGCGGTGCTGTTATATATCATATTATATATAGCGTAATTGACAACTGGCTGAAAGCATTTTAGAAGGAACATGTACAATATAGAGCATAGTAGTTGATACTCGTAGATGACAGGTCACACGTCACATCATCGATTTTTTTTGTTGAACAGTTCTTAATTAGTCCATTGCTGCAGATAAAAAAAGTTATGCCACGTCTATACTTGCATAAATACCGGTATCTGTATCTGCAAGCCTAATACTCTGTCCAATGTGACAATTTACAAACGAAATTTTAATTACTTACGTCAAATAAAGAATTTTCATTCATTAATTATTAATTCGACTAAACACCTGGTTGCACGTGCACCCAGTTTAAAAGTTCTATTTCCCATTTAATCCATAAAATAAAATAAAATCTACCTTCGCACTACTAGCACGATACATGTTGATTAAATTCAACTTATTAGAGATTGATAACGAAGTAGTTATGCATTATGGCCTACATGACCTACATCACGCAAGAAGTGGTATGCGTAGAAGGGTAAAGATACTATTAAGGTATCGTGGAGAGTCGTGAGTCTATATTTGAATCCCAACCAACTCAATATTTTTGCGAATGAAATTGTAGAGATTGTCTTGCGTTTCCGATACTAGCCTATTCTTCTAGCCATTTCTCCTAATTATAAATAATTAAAAATTGTTACATCGAATATCTAAAAATATTAGTGAGTGTCTCATATCTTTTTACAAAAGTGTAGTTGTTGGGAAGATGAAAAGGTGGTCGAAATAAGAAAAACGGATCAACATTAGTCTAAGTGTGACTACACACTATCGTATTACGAACAACAGCAATTTTTCACAATGCATAATAAACACTCGACTTAAATGTCTCGCGCTATAGGTTACATTGGGTTAAATTATATCTACTGCATCATGCAGTAACTAACTGGTGGAATATTTATATGAATATGCTTACCACAAATCCCATAGACTTTTCTTCCTTGCGGAAAAAAACATTACGTTGTAGACTATCAATGGGAAACAGTAAAGTACTTAAACTATGTGTATAGTTTGAGTACTTTACTGTTACACTATGTTCTCACAAATCAGCCTGTTCAATAGTGCGTAGAAAAAAATCAATGAAAATTATGCCAGCTTGTTGGCGTAAACAAGTAAACGTTCTTCGATTAGAATTTCCTTTCATCGTGTGTGAGATATTGTGCATTCTCTATCTAAGAAATACTTGACGTTGGAATACCCAAACTCTTTCTCGCGCCTGACGATGGCTGTCGATATTATTATCACGGTCGAATCAATAAAGCTTTTTGACGGGTGGGTCTGTGGATGGTATTAGATCAGACCTGTTTAAGAATCAGTATACTGAAACTCATTGTCTTCAACAATCTGCTTATGGTGTAAGTAATACTTTGATCAGAGTGTAATCTTGAAGCAAAGGGTGTATAATTGTATCTGTAGTTAAATTTGATGCCAATACACAGACGTTAAAAGTGGAACTAATCTATAGGTAAAAGATGTTAAGGAAAAAGTTTATCATTGACATGAGAAATTGTATCCTGGTATTTGATATATGAGGTGAAAGTAGATAGTTTAATTAATTACGGAAATAAAGAACTATGATTAAATAACCGCGAAGAATATGGCGTTATCGAAATGTTAGTATTTTATGAAGTCAATTATGATTTTTTTTACAATTTCTCTAATTACGTGTCATGCTTCTAAAATCTAACATATTCTTTTAATATAGTAAAATTACAATTTTTTCCAAACATTTGACAACTTTTGTCTGCTTCCACATATACTTCCTTTCTATGAATTTCATTTATAAGGCAAAATAAACTGCGCCATATAAACTGCTTGCATTTAATTAATCTCAAAATTAAGGTAAATTAACATTTGAGGCCGTGCAATTAAAGGCAGTGTTACCCCGCTCAGAAATGTTTAGTTCGCCATTACAGTCCTCAGCTTGGTATCTTAAAAGTAAACATTGCATAAAAAACATAATAACACGATGGGACATTACGTATGTAACATACTAACCTAAATCATATCAGCTATAGTAATATTAGTCATACTTTCTCTACAGACAGACATGAAAATTTAAATCTACTTTAGATTTATATATATTGATAAATTTCTTGATCAATATCATACGGCAAACACCATATCTTGAAGGGGCGTAAAATGCTTAAGGCCGATAAATCCGATAAAAATCTGCGGAACTACAGCAAATTCGGTATCGCTACAATACATTGTGTAGAGATGCACAACGACGCCTCATTCATAAATCTGTCTAAAATGGCAACACTGCCAAAGTTTGGAAATTTCTTCAATCTCTAGGTGTTGGTAAAGCATAATTCATCATAATATTGATATTAAAATTTTTGAAAAGCATTTTACCTCGTCCAGTACTATAGACAGTTCAGATAAAGATCGCACTCGGAATGTTCTTTCTTCAGTGCCAACTCCTATTTTCGACGACATTCGACGAGGTGTGAATAATGAGCAGCTCACTGTGTTGGTATTGTTACATTTTAGCAATGCATTTAATACTGTAGATTTTGATATCTTGTTGAATATGGTTCGTTCTGTAAACATATTTCCGTCAGTGGTTGGCTAGTTTCAGTTGTTACGGCAGATAATTCACAAGAAGGTAAATTTTCATCTTGGTGTGAATTGCGAGCTGGGGTACCTCAAGATGGTGTGTTGTCTCCTTTTCTCTTTGCTATATCTATTAATTTAATCTCCCAAAAAAATACTTCTCATTATCACATATATGCAGACGAACTCCAAGTACACACAGTCAGCTCTTGATGACTTGCCCTCAGCTGTTTCTACCATTAATGGTGACTTGGACTTGGTGACTTGACCAATCTCCAATTGGTAAATAGAGTAAGTGCTACGGGCTTAAAGTTAATCCTTGTAAGTCTCCGGCTATTATTATTGGTGGTGCTGGTATGATTTCAAGAGTTAACTAAATAACCTTCCTTAGGTGGTCTTAATAATGTGTCGGTCGGTTAAAATCTTGGTGTCAACTTCGATAATATTTTCACGCGGTCTAATCAATTGAAGGAAGTTAGCAGAAAGACATTTGCTGCCATGGCTTCTCTGCGGCGCTTACGTTCTTTTCTCTCTATTCCTACTAAGATTATATTAGCACAGTCCTTATTGCACTCTATAATCGATTATGCGGAAGCAAGCTATCTTGATTTAACTGAGGATCAACTAAACAAACTAGAGCTATTTCAAAATCTAGTTGTTAGGTTCATATTTGGTTTGCGCAAATGCGACCATGTCTCCGAATTTCGTTCAAAGCTCAAGTGGGTACCCATTCGTCTTCGGAATCTACATACTGTTTCTCTTTACTGTCTATAGTTCAGCTCAGTTCAGTTTTGACTATGATTCCTAGCTATGGGAAGGAAAACTTAAAATTTCTGGGTCATGACAGACTGGACTGAGTTCTACGATCATAAGATCTCCTTATTCGTGCACCACACACTTATGAGCCAAATATTTTAAGATTTCCTTCACCAACAAGGTCATCCATCAGCTTATGGAAAGAACTTCCTCCGCAAATTCATCGTGCGAAAACACTAAATAAGTTTAAAAACCTCCATCAAAAATTATTACCTGACATCATGTGATCACTAATTATAGTGATCACATGATGTCAGGTAATCTGAAATTATTCAGGTGATAATTAATGAATTATCGCTATTCGACAACTGAAATGGTTATACATACATACTATTAATTTATTAATTAAGTATGTAAAAGTTTATGTACATTATACTTTACTGCTTGGGATAAGCGTCTCCAATACAAACTATGTATCGTAATCGCCACTCTTGACTGTAGGATTGGCGATTGCAGCATTCGCAGTATTCACACTTTACACGCTGGTACTGGTCTGCATGCGTTCTGGTATTTTTCAAAGGTTGAGATATACAGACTTTCTTACGCCAACATACAACCCTCAAAGCTTATGTTAGTAGGTAGAAGCCGTAGTAAATTTAATAACCTAGGTGCCCTATATTATTTTATGTCTATTTTGATAAATATATTTTTAAATGCCCTGTCAATTCACAAACCAGTATTTTTGTTAAAAAGGAAATCAACATCCGGTCATTTAATATGCTGTTTACGAAGTCAATGTTCAAATGGACTAAAGTATTATTTTTACGATTAATATAACAAAGCTCTAGGAGCTCTTAGGAATAGAAGCTCTAAAATCAGGGGGCTATCATGAGTTCTCTATCTATTTATCACGAATGTCAAAATATAAGGTAATTGATGATCCCAGATTAATCGCACTTTTCGCCTTTCCCCGACACCGATGTGTGTATTTAAATAATATATATACAACAATAATATACAGGATTACTCCATATTCCCGTACTGCCTCCTTCTTTAGCAAAGTCTAAATATCCCACTGCTGTACTTAGGTCTCTACGGATTGTCCATAATAGGATCTTACTAGACAGGCCGGGTAACTGACATATCGTGTAAAGAAGAACAAAATCGATGAATTAATAAAAAAAACATAATTGATATTACATTTTCTCGTGTTTTATATATTATATTTTATATCTTACATCACATGCTTGCATTGTGTTAAACAACAATCTTCACTTTTACAAACCGTAATAAAATAACCCCGTATAGTTGTGACTTACAAGCACACACATCTAAATACATTAATTATTATTAGTTAATGATTTCGCGCATATTCTCGGCGAAAGGCAGCTATTAAAAGGAATAAGAGAATTATATTTCATAACTGATAACCTTCAAACTAAATTTTAAACGTACAATCAAATAAACGGCTTAAGAACTGAATGTCATCTACAGCAGTAAATTAAGGTAACATTGTAGATCAATTGTCTAATCGAATAATGACAACCGAAGCATCACACTACGTTTTTATACAATATCAGTATTGACCAATGTGGCCAAGCGGTATACACCTAATATTAACAGGAGCAAGTTGCTCACTATAATGTAACGCCGTTGATTTATGAACTCATTAGTGCTGTTATGGCCATTTCGTTGGAGACAACGTTGCCGATTTGTAAAGGCTTGGGCCGTTTCTACAAACTTACGTCACACGCCACAGCGAAGTGTTTTATGCCGCGAACGTTTTACAATTGTGACAAAATGAATTTCTTAACAAGGTGGGCTTAGTAATGATAACAAAGGGAGTGATTTACAGTTTGGTTACTCTACTCAATTGATATTTGCACGTTTCGCGACAGTTATTATTCTTCAAAATTTAAGCAATGGAAAGAAGTAGCCCAAGTATCTAGTAGGCTCAAGCTTTAGCTACATTTCGTTTCATTTGTAAGTATAAGTCATGAAAGAAATTTTGCTCTAGATAGTAAAAGTCATAGCTCCTAACCCTTTGAGTAACTACTACAAGTAAAAATTAAGATCTCAACCGATCGGCGCGCGTTACAATCTGCGACGCTCCCTTGACCTGCTCTATCCGAGGTCGATTTCTTTCATCTCTTCCTTTCCTTAGTAAAAATTCAAGCAAGCTGTATCTTACGCCTCGTTAAGTTTTATCAAATTTTTGCCGTTAAATTTCCGCAATTAGCACGCAGTAAAATTATTATAATGCGTATATTATTAAAATGTATGCGTCTTCACGCTGTTACATAATTGAGTCAAGCATTTTAATATTCTTTGGTTTAGTTCTCAAATTAGATACTGCTTGTAATATTGTATCTGTATATAACCAAGGCAAGCTAAAAGGGTAGTACTTTCACTGCACAAAAAAATTTTCGTCACAATCAATGATGAGTGATTGTCAATATTAGCCTATTAGTAGTTAGTAAAATCTCTTTCAAACAGTGAATGTAATATTAAAATCGTTTTGTGGTTCAAGGTATGGATTCGTGTATTATTATTGATAAAATGTAACGTAGTTTCGAATTTGAGGTACAATCCCGAACTCAATTTTTTTACGGGATTAAAAGTACAGAATTATTTATGTTGAGACGAAAACTTTGAAACAGTGCATATCGCTTCAACATTGGTTTAAAAGTTTTAGGCTTACGGCAGAGAATATAACATTAATATAGATCTGCAGTTTTGGTTCCGGACCCCCATACTGGGCAATCCCGGTTAAATATGTGTAATGTAAAACAAAAGTCATTCTACAGTTTTCTAGTTATTAAATATAATAATTAATATACTATATAGTAATTATTATTTATATTATGGTATTTATTTATACAACCCAACCAGATGAGTAAATATAGAAATACCCCAAAAAAATAATAATAATGGCGACAAGCCGAAGTTGCTATAAGAAGTAGATAATTTTTTTACCTAACAGTTACTTTTTATTACCTAACAGTTACGACATATAAAATTCTTTCTTAACTGCACTAATTACAGATCAGTGGTCTGTTATGTCCCGTCTTTTATGTATCAAGCAACGGTTGCTGTTCTCATTATAAAAGTTTATTTATTTCATCCTCTCCGATTCACTGTCGTAGAAGTTAATTGAATAGACCAAATGATAAGTTGCTGCATTCAATGTAGAGTGGTTCATAGTTCACATTTGTTTAGCTACTCTTATAGGTGTTTAAATTATAATGATAATCATCATGCTTTTCTTTGGTAACATGAGAGCAATCTTTGTACCTTCTTCCGTGTTATCTGAACAATCCAAACGATTGACCTTCGCGGGATTGTGCCGATTTGTACCGACAACATTCACAGTCTTGCTAGCGTAATAATGATTAAATCCGTTTTAACTTTTCTGTGCGACGTAATTGCATTAACTAAGTTAATAAATATATTTTTTTTCTCTATTTTTAGCTCAAAAAATAGATATTGATACAATAGATATGCATACTCGGCTAGGGTTAGCGACGGCAGCACAAGACATCTGTCTTCTTAGACGTTGCTACCCGTCATCGGTCAGAATACTTTAGTTTCATAAGGAATATTTGAAAGATTTTTTAAGGGAAATCGTTACGATAAATGGTCGCGGTTATGTTATTTTATATTCAAACTAATCAGCGAGATATATCTTTTCATGGGGCTATTATTACCGTTTATAATTCTACATGCTTCTAGTCAACATCAACTGTTTAATGCTTACTTAAAAGCTTTGTCTTCCTCTGTAGTCATACGATTCAAAGTTTGATCAAGGAAATTCGTCGTTTAATTATTATTTTAATGGTATTACTGTACAAAACAATCAGCGTTAGCGATCCACAGTTGCAGTCACTTGTGGTTTCAAGTCTATCGCAGGGGTTCTTAATTTTAACAAACGACTAGCTAATTAAAAGTGTGATAAAGGTAGAACAAACATATCCTCACATGCCTAATCACACATAAGATTCATTCTCTTTAACCTAGAGAAACTGGGTTTAAAAGACCATTTTTTAATATTAAAAATTTCTAAATTGTAATTCATTTAAATATCAGTTCCAAAAGGTAAAATATAAAATAAAAAAAATTATTTAATTGACAAACACAAATAATTTGTACCAAGTATGTGCTTTTATTGACCGCCAGTTAGTAACTTCTGCCATGCAGCACTCCGATGTCACGGCGAGATCTCCTGCTTTGTTTCATTATCTTGAAATCGTAAAGATCGCCAGGCTTTGTCTTTTTCTGACTAATTGTATACATCACGCGTAGTTTCCACAATAATATTCCCAGTAAGTACTGTTCATTTTAAGATTGGATAGAATAATGTAATTTTTTATTTATATTCAATAAACTTACCCATATGCTTGTTTCGTAATAAAATGGGTAATGGTTTACAAGTCTTATGTAATTTAACTTGACCTAATTTCGACCACCGCAACAGCTTACTAATACTATCTGTAGTTGTCAACTGCGCTGGGATATGCTCTTAGTATGAAAGAGTGGTTGCAAATACTATCCTTACGCTGTTTTTTTTAATGCTGCAGGTGAAAAATCATATAGGCTCGTCCTTATCGTCTTCGATTTAACACTAATCGATCGAAGGGTCAAATATTCGAAGATGCCCGAGAGACACCGGGTACAACACAATACTAACAGACCCGAAAGTCAATAATTTGTGATTTGCTCAAATATTGATTCCTACAGGGATTCCAAATTAAGACCCACGTCTCAATAGTACGCTAACCATAAGACCATGTGGTTGTTCGTTTACGAGTCTACTTATGTTGGGACAGTGTCCTCAAGTTTTTGAGTTAGCATCAGTACCTTTCTCCAATTGCTATTGCTCTTCCGTCAAATCCGAGAAGAATACTGACTAGACTCAACACCTTGCGCAGCGGCTAGAAGTAACTTAACAAGAACATCAATGGCAGATGATAATTAAATAGCAAATCGTTTGGACTTTCCTGGAATAACAGTATATATCCTATTCCAGGAGAGTATCTCCATAACAAATTTCATCAAAATCGGTCCAGCGGCTTAGCTGAAAAAACGTAACAGATATGTAGTACAGTTACAATCGAGTATAAAATTAGTATAGTAGCATAACGAGTATGGAAGTATGGATATTTATATTTGTTAAGGTTACTTGCAAAATCTATCGAAAATAAATAAACCCTTTAGAATAACTTCGGTACTATCATGCATTCAATAATTTACTGAACATTTCTTAAACGTAATATCGTTTATTATGTTCTGATATTGTTGGGTAGTTGTTTAAATTAGTCTTTTGATTAGAATACAAAAGCTGTTCGACCTTGTGCTTAACCAATAACAACAAAAGGTATTTCCTGTAATTAAATGCTAGTTATTCCTAATATTCGTAATTTAAATATTTTATTGCGTAATTGCTTTTTGCGTTGTTTAAGGCTACAGGTGTAACGTACTTAACCGTTTCTATTGTAACCATATTGTTACAGTCTATACTAAATATTACTACTGCTTAGCGGTTATTTTACTGATTAACGTTTATTTTGACGTTAGAAGCACTTCATCCTCATCATTTCCGCCTTTCACAAGACCCCTGCTGAACATAGGCCTCCCCCGCAGAGATATTCTTAGAAAGGGTTTTTTTTAAAAACCATACGTGATACTTAATCGGTACAGAATTCGATATAAAAGACAATTACAGGCGATTTAACTAAAGATAACGATAAATCCAAATTCGATAGCAAAGAGTCCTTCACAAATAACTTAAGTGAAAATTACATAAAAGTATAACTGTAAGTTCATTGCCCGTCTAGTCGATATACACATACTCGTAAGTCACCAATTCTGGTTATACTTTTTCAACCTTGCTCCATTCGAAGAAGTTGTAGAGCAATCAACATCTTCGTTTTGATTTGGTATTAGAATTAGCTCAAATGCCTTATCGGATTCAATCAAACGAGATTATTTATTTATATTTGGTCATTTGGCGACAGGTAGATTCTTATCAATTTTACACATGAACTGTTTGTTACTGTTAGATCGTCTGGGTAAAGACTGCTTTAATTGCAAAACACTGAATGAGCTGAAATCTGAAAAGGTACTGGGGCTTTGCATTATTTTAATTATACACAAGTTATTTTTAATAATCAGAGTGGAAGCCGAGTGGCCAAGGCGCTCACTTTAGTTTCATAAAGCGCGAGTGACCAGGGTTCGATCCCAGGTGCCAGCAACACTAAAATTGTTAAAAGCAATTTTAAGTTCTGTATTTACCACGTGCTCAGCGGTGAATGAAAACATCGTGAGGAAACCTGCATTTCTGAGAAATAAATAAAATATTATTTCCAGGATATGTTAAGCCCGCCAACATGCACTGCAGCAGCGTTGCGGGCCCATCTCGGCTCCTAAACCTTCTCTGGTATTTGTATTTGAGAAGGAGGCCTTGACCCAGTAGTGGGCACTTACAGGCTGCCACTTTACTTTACTTTTATTCTTAATGTGCTCAGCCAAAACCAATAATTAGAGCTTTTATGTGGACGAATAGATCTGTATGTTTTATATACTTCGGAATACGAGTGACTTGACTTCGATATTGCAAACGGTGAAATTTGAGTGGTTAAGGAGATGAACAAATGGTGATCAGCATGTCTGGTTAGATTAAAAATATTTCATGGAAATATTTAGTGTTCCAACTTTCAAGGAAGCAGCGTGACGGACCGGCTTCGGCTTTAAAACCTTCTGGAACAGGTAACTACAGGGATCTTACTCGTGTAGCTATACTTTTCTTAATTTTATTGTGTCTCTGAGTCTTAATTTCGTCACATATAGACTTATATACTTGTAATATAGGAACTAATTGCTACAAACGTACGCCATTTGTTTACACAAATACATAAAGTAATATGTATTAACCGCGCAGATCGCGCATCTGCGCGGGTTTATATGAAATAAAATGGTAATTATATTTCATAATAAATGGATCTCATTTCTCTAAAAATCGGTACTGAAAAAAAGCGTCTGGTCTAAATCCAACATTAAAAACTAAACTCGATACTCAATGACAATTATCTTTTAAATTTTGGCGTAACTTTGGTCTGTAGAATTGTATTAGCTATAGAATCGCGTGAAAGGTCGATCGTATTAGCGGGAATCATTGTTAGGTTATTATTGCCACCAGCAGAAGTAACATGTAATAGAATGTAATTGTGCAACTAGGTGGCTAAATCTATGTTAAAACAATCTGTACCACCAGTGTAATATTTGTTAAGTAATCTGCAATATTTTATTCTTAAATGCGTTTGCTTTTTAAATTGTCTTAGGTTATTTTTTTTTTATTAACTTTTTAAATGAGAAAGAACTTGCTGGATTACCCATGGCTAAGAATTAAATTACGTCTCATTTATCGGAATGCAGAATTATGTAAGAATTATGATGAAGTGCAGAATCAGTAATTTTTTATGCTAAAGAGATATAATTAACGGGACTTCAAAAGTAGTACACGCAGTCTGTTACTGCTATATACTAAATACAAACTTACCATGTGTTTGCAACGGAAAAAGCTGTCACCATTCTATCTCCCGAAGCGGCAAAAAGTGGATTGCGAAAGTCCGTTTAGCCACGTTGAGTTTATACCAATGGGTAACTGGGGTGAGTGTTTACATTCATGTTGTGTGCTACATGTATGTAATATATTACGTGCATGTTCCATCGTTACACATTTTATTTTAACATGCATAGTAATTAATGTTAGGTTTCAAATAAACTTAGAAGTGGATAACCACCTAAGTATTCTATAACTAGCTATAAATATGAATTACGTGTAAACGACCGCAATGCAATCGATAGCGAGCGCTGTGCAAAATTCATAACTAAATCCAATGTAACAAATTCACTCAATCTTGCGTAACTACATTCGCAGAACCTCTCAACAACCTGCTTAACTTCTAACTCCGAAGCCCACTGCTTGCTGAGAGATAATTTGTTTCACGAACGATAATTATTATTCTTATACTTTGTTCGAAAAAAGATTACAACGTCAGCTAATTTATTACATTTATTGGTAATGAAGAAGTATTTTAAAAATGTTTAATTATATTATACAATTCTTGACTACAAAAAAAATGCAGGATAAAATTTATTAATTACATTTCCATTACACAGTTCCACAATTACATTAGTACTAAACTAAGAATTACAGTAACAACATCAAACCCATTATCAACACCAATATATCTATTGGTACCTCACCCTCCCTTGTCAGATTTCCGGAACCGGAAGCCCATTTTCCCCTCATCCTCCTCCCCAATTCTCAAATATCCCGAAGAGCCGACAACGCACCTGCAGCTCATCTGATGTTGCAGGTGTACGTGGGCGTCGGTAAACACTTACCAACAAATGAGCAGTTTGCACGTTTGCCCTTTTCCATAAAAAAATATTTCACAAAAACATTTAATTAATTTACTGACATTAAGACAAGTTTCTGTTATGATTATTTTTAGAAAAATTTAAACCTACGCTCCTGAAAGAGTTATTTTATCTAAATAGACAGTTAGACAATTTATTTAATTTTACCTAAAATTAACCGATTTTAAGTATTTACGGTTATTACTATTAATCATAACTGTATTACTATGCAAGTAGAACTGGTTCATTAAATGTACCCACGAAGTAAGCATTAACAAGGAGGTCTTATAGACATGTTTAGCTCTGCAAAACGGCACAGTTATAATATCACTTTGGATAGGCCTTACAGTCGCTGTTGCCAGCTATTAACGATTCTGATAATATCTCGTTTATTGCTTGATGCAATACCAAACGCCTTTAAGAAAAATGTATGGTAAATTACTAAGTTGCTCTATCTGGTTCCAATAAGTTTGCTTAACGACGCGATTTGGAACACGTAGGTATCTAGTAGATAAATTATTTTACATTATAACAACCGATAATTCGATATCGTCATTGTTCTTTATGTGATGTGATAATATTATATATTACATTTTTATGACTTTAATTATATAAAAACGAAAATTTTCCTTACGTAATGTTATCTAAATGTTGATTATTTAATAATTATGTAATGACTTGTGTTTTATTTGTATAACAATAAACTATTTTCGTCTTTCTAAATGTTTCGTATAGTATATGAAAAGAGAGCTTTAAGTTTTTAAATATTTTTTGTATGTATATGCGTCTCTTTCTTCTTCTTCTTTATTAGCCTCTATAAGACCAACGCTTGACATTAGCCTTTTCTATGTAAGCACTAACAAAAGCGGGAATGCCATTAATGGAAGATTTGCTCCAATGCACGACAAGCAGGCGGGTTAGTTTATACCCTTATATTCCAGTTTTTGCGTCGCTTGTATTGATTATTCCGGCATCTATCGCATACCAAGAGAGCTATCTAATATTCTTCCCTGTTTAAATTGACTATACCCGCGGGATGCATTGTAATACGGTCCCAACACACGATGATTAATTCAAATAAATCCGGCTTCGTTCCGTTTGTTTTGATTTTCGCACGACGCATGCTGCGGCTAATCGAAGGTCGGCAATGTGTCGTAAATCGCTTTAAATTTATAAAGTTTTGATATATGCTAGCCGCTGGATTTTATTAATTTTGTAATGATTATCAGAGCCATCGTAAACGAAAAATGAATACACATTAATTAGCCTAATTATTAACGCAAATTATTTTTGCAGACTCTCGTAAAATGCTCACATAACAGTAAATTTATTTTGTTACGAATAAGTAATTTTACGTATATTGCATAACGAAATACTGCATATAGCTCGATTAATTCGTATCGAAGTATTAATTGGTCGGGCCTCGATTTAACTGAGGTATTCTTTTCAATCTCAGTGTGTAAAATCATAATGGTCTTACTTAAATCGATAATGCTTATATAATTAATCATTATTTTATTACTTTGTTATCGAACTTAAGCAGCAAGTGTTATTGATATAAAGCAGAAATTTACGATCAAACAAAATAGGTCCATTTACAATTCGATATCAATTTTCATAAACTGCCTTAATACTACACAATCGCGAAAAGACACCTACATATTTTACAAATTAGTATTGCAATAAACGCCTGTAATTATATTACATTTTCAAATCATTATCATTTCTCGTTACCAAAATTATAATTAAATATAAAACTCATTATACATTACACTATTAAAGTTATTTATTACAAGTTAATTTAGTCCCGAAGTTTTTTAACGCCACTCGGAATTCGTTGAATGAAACCTTGAGATATTATTGACTATGGCAATTAATATTTCCATCGATACTCGATAGATATTGCCATTCATCGTGTGTCTGTGTGGCTATAACTATTAACAACGCCTCTGATCATAAAATATCGTATTATATACAGACTGTGTATATTATTTTTAACTCCGTTTTTCATGTAATTCGTGGATTTAATATACGACTAGGCCCCTTCAACATTAGCGAAGCAACTAAATAAAGTTTTATGCTTATGAGCCTTCACGCCTGTCACTCTTAGGAGTAGGTAATACAGATTTCCATGTTGCAGTACTTAGCGAAACCCAAAGGGCTCCCGTAATACTCTTATCATCTATCCGAGATATACTTTACGGGGAGAGCCTCTGTCGCCGGAAATTAAATATAATATGCTTTCAGCCATTGATGGATCATTCACCTTATGACTTCTAAGCACTATTATTTACAGATACAAATTATTACAAATTATTGAAACTGTTGGTTTCTTCTGAAATAAATAAAAGTAGGCAGTCACGCCTAAGTCGAGTTCACATCGCAGTCTCAGCGAGTGCACGACTCTTAACTCTAGGCCTGTATTTACGATTTTACACCACTAATAGGGTGACATCAATAATGCAATTCTTATTAAAAATTACCATTGAATAAGTGTCTTATTCTCTAGAAACTAGGTATTTTTATCCTCTCTGTAAAGACAGATTTCTATTGTCGATTCCTTGATTGAATTAAATCTGTCATTAAAAAAGATCAATTTGTAGCTGAACACATTAAAAAGAAAAAGATCTTTTATATGTGGTGTTGTGGATGTTCGTGGGCGTCGGTGGTCACTTACCATCAGGTGAGCCGCAGGCTCGTTTGCCCCCTTCTTCTATAAAAAAAAAATATTTATATTACCATATAATAAATAGTTAGTCTATGTCACATAGACTCGAATACCCCTCGATTGATTGCGATTATCATCGACACATTACGGAAATGTTTAAAATAAAAAAAATATAAATACTCTGAATTAAAAAATATTTTAGAAAAATAGCCACTGCGAAGCGTCGCAAATAACAGAATTTGTTATATGGACATTGAAAATTACCATCTTCATAGTTCACTTATTGTCACTTAGATTAATACAAGAAAACATTTCTATGTACACGACATATACTACTTGAGATGAAATATGCACGCAGATTAATAATATTGCTATTGTATTATGTACATATATTTCAAGCCGCCAATTATCTCATTGACTAACTGTATAAATTAACTAACTGTTTTACAGTTCAATAATTACATTTCATTTTACTATAATTTCATCTTTATGATCTATCGTTTGTTTTGCCTATTAATAATATATCTTATTTACTCTTTCACTAAATTTAATAACAATAATTTATTTATATATTAATGAATAAAAATATAACCGCCAATCTCATCTCACAACAAAAAAATGTAAACACAACACGCGACCCAGACGCCCTGTCCGACATTAAACTGACCTGAGCTCAAACTGACTACAATCAGAAGCACCACCAAATAGCATAGATAGTCCAGCAGAAATTCTAGAAGTAGCCATAACCCACAAATTGATAAACGACAAAAGTGTTCCATACGATCAGCATATTCCTAAACCTGTTTTGGAGAGTCCGTAATACAAAATTTACTATGATAGAGCAATTTTGAGTGAGTGATATGAAATCACAAATCTGACATTACTTTAGTGGATAAAGTAAATAAACACATATTTAATTGATATAGCAGCCCCTGACATACATTATTTAGAAAAAAATAAAAACAAACAAGTATTGAAAATTAAAAGAGCGCAGTTTGTATCCACTTTATAACTATTTTAAAAGCTCCATTTGAATACATGCCGCACAGTCAGGAAGTTTTTACAGGAAGAAATAGTTGATTTTCGTTGGTGTGTGTAAGAGTGAGAAAAAATTGAAACGGTTTTCGTGTCAAAAAGTAGAAGACTATGTCGCAACAACCCTGTTAATCACAGCGCGATGTTATAACTTTGCTTTAATTACTATTTACTGCGACTTGTACTAATAGAGCTCTACATACGTACGTACTTACGAGAATATTCGTCGAGGTTACTCAATCAATTATTAATAACGTATATCCGCAGACAAGACGTAGCCCTTTTACATGTCAAATTATATAAATCAGATTTCCTTTGCTTAGTGTAAATCGAAACGATACGTTTACCAAATTAGGAGTTATTTATGCCATTTTATATTTATAATTCCTACATAACCTACATACTACGAATATAAACTGCGAGGCATTAATAACGTTGGTTAGCAACATACCTAACATTGACTTCGGTGGCCAATGAAGCGTCAAAGTACCCGTTGAGACGAAAGTAAAACTTTCAATTATTTGGAGTACTGTGTGAGGTAACATCGTAGAATTTTTTTAAATTTGCAGATTTATTTCGAGACCTTTTAGATATTGTGTAAGAATTATGATAAGTTATTGAAACTCTTGCAAGAGCTATAACAAATTTCATCGCATTAAAGAACTGTGACTGACTCAATTATGTAAGCAATTTGTCCTAAATCTTTTTTTATTGTACAAAATATGCCAGTTCAGAATCGATGTTTTTTTATAACACTAAAGTGACAAAACAGCTAACAGTATCAGTCAATCGACTACCCAAACACCTTCAATCGAAGAAAGTTACAGATGCTCATTTATGCTCGAGGTCTACGATGACTATGGGCGGCACCCTATAGAGAGCCAGTATAATGGTAGGTATATGTAATTCCGAACTTCAAACCGTAACACAACATGGCTGCACTGCTGAATAGCGGCAGATAGATAAGAAGGTGTGATATCATCTAGTAAATGTGTGTGATACAAAATACATATACATCATATAAATAATGAGAATATTAAGGATAATATTGGTAACTTTTTTCGGAACAAGTTTTAAGCACATTGATCCTATGTTATTACTTAACACCACTCCAGTAATGTTATAAATTTTCGCATAACAAAATTGTCCCCATTTTGAATGGCTATTTATACCACATATTTAGATTAAGTTATAACTAAATCAATCCAATAATCTTGTTATTTACCATGTTTCTTTTATATTACATAATATGTCGTTTACAAATCCATTACACAATAATCTTAAAATCTCCTTAAAGTATACTTTATAACAAAAGCTGTTTGTTCGTAAAATTACATTCAAGAATAATTACACTTATGAAAACAATTTAAAAGCAAAGAATGATCATTAACTTTTCAAGATAAAATACATATCAGATTTGCAGTTGTTCACAACTGTCGCTTTTGGTGCTACACGTTCTCTGGTAACGAAGTTGGTTATCACATATCCATTTAGATCACCATTTTGGTTAGTCATCTAATACGGAATCTAGAACTATACAAAACTATACTACCTTAAACATTAATGTAGACCATTTAAGAATGAGATATTATGATGAAACCAAGTTAACTTCATGCCAGGCTTATTGTCTATCATCCGAGTGTCATGTCCATTACCTACTTTAATAGATTTGAACATACACAGACATATACATACATTCATTTTATTTTTTTTGTTTGCATGTCAAAAAAGTATTCCTTTTCATTATCTCAACATCAATGAATGTAGATGATTATTATAATTAAGGAAGTGAATTTTTCCTGATCTTTTTAATAGTTACATAAACAACGTAAACCGTAATTTTGGTACAAAACTTATTTAAATGTTACTTTCATTCTCACTCGCTTTTTTCTTTAATTTTTATGAATACTAATTTCTTACGTGGATGTAGAGATTTCTATTCAAATTTGTTTATCATAATTTCGTACACAAATCTAGGGAGAATCCGTACCGTTTTTGTTATGAACTTGTCCAATTATATCTTTTATTTAAAAATATAGGTTTGATTCGATTTGTGTATAAGTTGATGTTGGTAGCTTGTTATTTTTATCTTAAATATTAGGTAAATCAAGAATTTATCACTACTGACATTATTTAAGACTACGTTGTCCTTCGCACTATGCTTGTCGAATGTTGGACGTAAATCAGTCACGTTGTAGCACAAATATGTCGCGTTAACGGTTAATATTAGAGAGGCAATTTTAGGATGTAACAACTGACCGGAAGCCTAACAAAATTATGAAATATCTTTGTAAATATTTACGTTTTAATACATGCAAGATCCATTTAATACATCCAACCCACACTGGAGAAGCGTTCCCGGGTCCTAAACCATCTCTGATACTAGTATTTTGAGAAGGAGGCCTTTGCCCAGCAATGGGCGCTTACAGGCTATTACTTTACTTTACATGCAAGATAAAAGTTATATTGGTAATAATTTTAAAAATATTATTCATAATTAAAATAAATTAAAAATGTTTATTCGCTAATTTAAAGTACACTAAATTAAAGTGATTATTTTGAAGAATCACACGCTTTCCTTTTTTCTTTCGTTATCCTGTTTTAAAACTGGGAATCCCTGTATCTTGATAGTTACTATATCCTACTCATAGTAAGTAGTAGAACTTTATTACAAGTAATTAAATTTGGAAGAGACCAGATAATGGACTTTCAAGATATTTTTGAATAAATAATTATGAAGAATATGAAGATATCGAATATTTATAGGTATTTATTATATGTAAATAGACATAAACAATTAATAATTAAAATTATAAAGATGAAAACATGTGTGTAATTTAAAGTAAAATAAAGGAGTATTGTCCATTATTAATGTCCATTTAAAATTTTAATTATTAATTGTTTATGTCTATTTGCATATAAGACAATCAGTGAATAAAAAATTTATAACATCGAGTATTGGCGTATGTATCGTATTTCATATTTAAGAAATTCAGATCAATTGATCATTTGACTTATAAAAGACATCAACGATCCGCCGTTGAGCTTAATAAAACAGTTTTTTTTAATGCAATGGCATAATTTTTTTGGTTAACTTAATCTAATGTTTCTTATTTAAGTTTTATTTTTATTTAATATTTAAGAGCCTCTAGACAACGATGATGAAATTAAGACACTAGCTTTAATTTCTTATTACACGAGTGACATGGGTGCGGTGCCTGCGCCACAGAAGTGATTGAAAGTAATTTTAAGGGCTGAATTTACCACGTGTTCGGTAGAGAAGAAAAATATTGAGAGCAAAGCTGTCTGAGTAATGGTCTGAGAGATAATATAAAATACTATTTCATTATATAAGAAATCCGCTAACCCGCACTGGAGCAGCGTCACATTCCAAAACCCTGTCAAATATTGAGAAGACACTTTTGCAGGCGGAACAAAAATATTTTATGGTTTTCAAACATTTCGACATTAAATCTATTATATGGATTTCGATGGAAGTTTTAAAAAATGATCCTCATGATGTTTTTCTTAATGTAATGTGTGATAAAAATGTATGATTTATGGTAATGTAACATAAATTTTAAAGTTTGTGTATTTATTGTTCAATCTCACTACATAAACTGAACGGAAATTATCGAAATTTAGCAGCAATATAGGTGAGCATACAGAATACGTGTGAGCATGCGGGTCCGCAGGCAGCTGCTAGTGTTTTCAATAAGCATTCTCAAAATTGATCGTAATAATTAACTATACAAACGGTAGAACAGTCTGATTGATGCAATGTTTGTAAATGAGGCGGGGAAATTTAATTTAAAGAAGTCAAAGTGAATTTCTCTTAATAAAGCAGTAATTAATTCTCATTCTATTGTAAGGTAAATATGAGCTTTCGCTATACATTGCTACTTTCAACTGTTCACACATGCAACGGGCCTATACATACACATAATAAACTCGTGGGCATTAGTTTGAAGTCTACACGCATATTTTTATCGTGTGAATAATTCTTCTTGCTTTATTCTGTAATTAGTTTATAAAACGTCACTTTTAATAATAAATTTTTAGAAAGTATATATTCGGATTTTTTTAGCAATGAGATTGTATTTTTCATTCCTTCTTATTGTTGTATACTTCAATTGCGATTTCGGTAAGCAAACAATTGGAAAAGGCAAACTATTACCCTGACTGAATCTAAAAAGGAAATTGAATCTAACATAGTTTTATTCTGTTTTGATCGAAACTAAAAATTAAAACGAAAAATGTTAGAAATTAGCAATAAAACATCAATGTATGGGAACTGGATGGGAAAGAAATGCATACAATATGTCCCATCCATCCAGTATAAACATTTGGAAATACGTGATATTTCTTTATACTTAAACAAATTACAAGAGAGCAATAAAGCAATAAAATAATAACTTTGAAATGTTTTTTTCAATTGCGTTAACATATAGCCAATCATATCCGTGACTCCTCTGATATATGGTACTACACCCGGCACTTGCTTGACTGTGTTCGGCTTTACTCGGTTACTGTGACGGAGGCGCAGGAACCCGAAGCTTGTTACGACAACAAGCATCGGGTTCCGTCAGTAGCTGCTTGACATGCTGAAGCTTGGCGGCCAAGTGTTTTCTATCACATATCCCCAGTGCTCTCCGAGACAAAGATTTTCTCACGGTAGCTAGCTGACATAGATGGTGATGAGATTATTGAGAGAAGAACGGTGACAGATGCGCGTAAACCGAAGAACGCTGAAAAAAAAGGGATTTAAAAAAAATCAAAAGTTTAATTTTAATTGTATTTGGCGTAAATACAATTAATCATTAATTTACGGTATTTATATTTGGATATTATTTCACACTTCATACTTTTTTAAATATTGCTGGTAAATATGACGAAAATTATAACTCTTTCTTAGTCTGACGTCTTAGTTTTACCTCCGTGAAATGTTTATCTACTATGTTAATAATTAAAAGTATCGATATAATTATTTCATTATACAAAAGTGGTGCTTTTAATGTAATGTGCTATTAATATTGTAGTCTTTTGTGTGTCACCTTTTTACTGCACTTGTTTGTGCATTCTACTGGCTAATGCTACTCGTATATAGTTTTTGTCATTGATCATTGTTTCTGCTGTAAACATTTTTTTAACTGGCATAAAATTGTGTTTGACCATTATGGTGTTAGGATTTTTTCTCATCATACATAAATTGTTAATAGAGAAACACCCAGACCGTAGTAGTTCATAGAAAATTTAAAAACCCAGCACGCTAGGTGGTAGTATTAGTGGCGTCCTAGCACAATAAGAGCCTGTTCACGTTCTCTTGAAGTTGAAAACAGACAGAAAAACTTACGTAGACGTAGTAGTCCATGCCGCTGTGAAGGTTAACTAAGCATAACGCTTCGTCCATTAATAATGAAAGTATGGAGACCCAACATGCATCTTGAAGACCTGGGAGAAAAAGCGATGGGAGAACAAAAACGTGTAAGTCTTGTGTACACTTTCCAAAATGTAACCAGTAAAATACTGAGAGTTTGCTTTGCGCCTGTGTGCGTAGCCAAGAAGAAGCTCTTTCTTTTGACAATAGGAAATTTCGACATCTCTGCTTACCAAATTAGAGATTATGTTGCTGTTACTGGAGTATGTTGTGTTGTTGTTCTTGTAGGCGTTATAAACAATGCGCAGTAAGAATACAATGCCACCCAGCCAACGAATACGACTAGCTGATACAATCCATTTAATAATTTACATTGTAATATATGTTATCGTTTTTGAATCTGTTAGTGTTACGTCTGAATTACTTGACCGATTGAGGTCATATTCACACAATAAAGTTGTTTGCTCGAAAAAATGTTTCATTGTTATCCTAAGATTCGATATGTGACGTTGTAGTTGGCCACAAATTCTATATTTATGGTCCAAATGACACATATTCACAATATTTTGGTTTAGTTCCATAAAAGAATATCACCATATCTGAAAGTAACTCATTGTGCCACCTACCGTAAAAGATCCATCTAGTATTTTATAAAATCAGATAAGTAGGTTGACGAAACAAATGTATGAGGCGAGTGTTAATGGTATAATCGGGAGAAGAAGACCTAAGCGAACATTTCACGATGAAATCGGAAACGTTTTGAAAAAAGGCCAGGTCAAGAGTACTCTAAACCAACGAGTATGCATGCTAAGATTGATGAAAGTGGGAGAAGCGAAAGACGTATGTCACGACCGCAGCAAGCGGAACAAGAATGTCTGTGCCTACCCCGTTGGGAACAAGGCGTGAATATATATATATATATATATATATATGTATGTACAGATGAATCTGAGAAATTAAATCTTTTAAAAGTTGATCTTGTTGAAACCGTTTCCCGTGTCCTTCATCTTAAAGATTCTTTTGATAATGATCAATGTAAGAATTCAAAAAGACATCTTAGCTAAGTTTTTCGTTTAACACTTCTTGAAGTTTTTTCCGGAATAACGCTCATATATTGTATTAAAATCTTAATGAATATTTAAGGCCACTTTTTTCTTATATTGATCTAGGTGTTATGTAAATTTAAGAATATTTATGTTATTTTAATTAATTATAAATTAAAAGATTATGACTAAAAATGAAAAAATTTACATAATTTCAGCTAAATAACAATACTAATACCTTATTTATGGCTTTTATCGATTATGTACAATCACTATTTATTTAATGATTTTGAAATTAAAAAGTCAATGTAATAAAAAATTTATATCAATAACTAACAACTTGCGACGGTTGTGCAATTGTAACAAGGTGATTGGGTTCCTGCTATAATGTTTCTATTTTTGGAGACAACTTTTAAACGGACGTTACTGGGTTCCTAATGTGAATGAATATTGTCGCTATAAATATAAAAAGCTAAGTTACCCGTCTGTTATATTTTAATAGCTGAGTTTTAGATATGTTATACTTCCTTCCAAACAAGAGAAAATATGAAATTGAAAAATATAATTTGTCAGTTTGTTACTATAAAATAACCTTCGATGTAATTATTTTCCATATTCATAAAAATGCTTTTGTTTTATCCCTTCTGATAAAGAGTTGACAATAATAGTTTTACGAGTTTTGTGTTCTAGTAATAATTTTTCAAATATCTACAATTCAAATAAGATTATTAGTAAATTATCAAAATTAGCACAGGCACAAAACAAAAAAGTCACTACGATAAATAAATATACTACTAAATTTGATGCATTTTTGTGCGCAATCACATATATAACTACTTGATCTAAATAAACTTAAAGAACGCGAATATTTTTTTATTTTAATAAAACTTCAGAATTTGTTCAAATAAAACCTAAAAGGATGCCAACAAATCATTCAATTTAATTTCACATAATGCCCGTGATACGCAGCGTAACGTTTCTCACGACATACATTTTTCTCGTACAGGCAAGACAGACCTTGGGTAATTAAAGCAGACCTCTAGAATTTATAATCTTAAATTGTTTATAGCATTGCCATTTAATATGTATTAATATGTACTTATATATTTTGTAACAAGATATTGCATTTCAAAATATCAATAATATCATCCGGGATTTGAAATGAAAGTTTAGTACTTAGACGGATTCCGTTTAATTAATTCTATAAATGGTATTATCTGTAAATATACCGTCTTGCTTTATTGTTGAAAATATATGTATATAACGAATCACGCCTGTCATCCATACGGGTAGGCAGAGATTTAGGATTTCCATTTGAAAGGATCCCGTCCAGCGCAGCCAAAATTGTCGCAACCGATTTATCGGGAGATAGAACGCGGATAAATTTGTAGCCTATAAGTGCCCACTGCTCCTTCTCAGCAAAGCAAAGGTCTCATTCTGAAATATCTGAGAGAGTTTTGGAGCCGGGAAGGGCCCGCCATGTTACTCCAGTGCGGGTTGGCGGACTTCACATATCCTCGAAATAATATATTTTTTTATTATTTCTCTTTTTTTTTTTTTGATGTTTTAATCATACCCGTTGTTGGCCGGGAGGCCTTCCAACGGGTTATGTCGGACTCGGATCTCGGAAGGAGAAACATACCGACTAAAAACCCATCCACATTGCTGTTGGCCCGGAGGCCTTTACAGCTTCGTCTAAAGAGACTTGCGGGGACAGAGGCCCGCAAGTTTAACGGAAATCGATGATGACTGCTGCTGTGAAGAGCTGCATCCCCTAGAACGAAAGAAAACTTACAATATTAGGGGGCTAGGCGATCCGAGGGCCCCGACAGGAGGTAGGTGACCTCATCTGGGACCGCCTTAATGGTATGGCTTAATAACGACCTCTGCCTCGAATAAATCTCTGGCGGGTCGTGAAGTGATGGCGACGAAGTCTATCCCGTTGTGTTAGCCGTAGGACCTGGCTAGTGTGGGTGCTTGTGCTATTGGTGTTGTGCGTGTGATGCGGCGCAACCGCGTACGCGTTGTTGATCTTGGTGATTCTATCATCATCGTCCGTGATGACATCTTTGGGGCGCCTCAGGCGGAGTGTTGTGTTGCGCGCAGGTGTGTAATTACCTAACGCTGCCACTAACGGATTGGGGTGCGTTTTGATTCTCTCAAAATAGTTTGTAGAGAACTTTTTAAAAAGGGCTGTCAAAGTAGGCATCTGGAGATCGCGGTGTAAGTTTACATTCCGCATATATAGGGGTGCACCGGTTGCACGGCGCATGAAGCGATTTTGAATCGCTTGAAGGGGGCTCAGCCGAGTTTTGGGCACATGCGCGAATACAATGCTACGAAATACGGCGTACGACATAATAGGTCGCACGCAAGTCTTATATAAACGCATTTTGTGTTTAAGTGCCATTTTGCTGCGGCTGTTGGTTAGGTTGTAGAGGCGGCCGGACACAAAGGCCGCTCTATCCCTGACTGTTTTTATGTGTTTCTTGAAGTTGAGTTTACGGTCTAGGGTAACTCCAAGGTATTTAACTTCTGACACCCATGGGATGGGTTTGTCATTTAAAGTGATATTTTTAAATTTATTGGGTAGCTTTGACACATGCTTCCTGTTGAACAAGACCGCTTTGCTCTTTTCAGGGTTTATGTCAATTCTCCAAGTCCATGGGCGGTGGCTGCGGCTTGGAGTCGAATGCATACTCTAGATACATTGATGTCGGGTGTGTAAAGGGTTGTGTCATCGGCGAATAGAGCCAGTTCCACTTTCTTATTATTGACTGTGGGTATATCGCTTGTATAAAGCGTGTAGAGAGTGGGGGAGAGGACAGAGCCTTGCGGAACGCCGGCTTTTACGTCTCTGATTCTGGAGAGGGTACCCTCTACTCTATATCGGAAGGTGCGGTTCGACAAGTAGGCTTGGATGATGTGCACAAGCCTGTAAGGCACCCCTAGGGTGTACAGTTTGAATATCAAACCGTTGTGCCAGACTTTGTCAAACGCTTTCGCGACATCGACGAAGAGAGCTCCTACGCTGTTTTTGGGACTATCGTTAAGGTGCAAGTTATTCAAGTATGTGCTCCGTGAGATGGTGCACTTGTTGGACACATGAATGTTTAGCTCGAAAGCCAAATTGCTCATTTGGGATGATTTTTAGTGATTGAGCGCTATCCTTGAGACGGATGAGTATGATGAGCTCGTAGATTTTCCCCAGTGCGCTGAGGAGACTAATGGGTCTGTAGCTTGAGGCCTGGTTTTTTGGTTTACCGGGTTTATGGATCCCTATTACATGCGCCTCTTTCCAGGAATCAGGAAAGGTGCAGCTTGTAAGTAGGGCGTTGAAGATCGCTACTAACAATAAGATTAGCGTGTTAGGGAGCGTTTTAATTAATTTATTAGAGATTCCGTCGGCACCCGGGGCCTTTCGGGTCTTTAGATTTTTAATTACGTTTTTAACCTCTTCTAGTGAGGTAGGCGGAAGTGGTTCCCCGGTTAGTGGCTGCGTGGACCTTTGCGATACAACTTTGTCCACATTCAGAATGTGGGCGGGATCCGTGGGCTGGGTGCTGGGAGAACATTGGTCCTCCAAGCTGTCGGCTAAGCATTCGGCTTTATCTAAATCGTCAAACGCTATCTGACCTCCGGGGCTGATTAGAGGGGGCATCGACACAACTGTCTCGGATTTCATTGCCCTCGCCAGCTGCCAGTAAGCAGTGTGAGAGGGCGAGATGTCCTCCATGAGCCTGTCCCACCTTTGCTCCCTCATCTCAGCCATGCGCTCTTTAACTTCCCTTTGGAGTTGGCGCATCATGACGCGATTTGCGTCAGTCCTGTAACGGTCATATGCCCTATTGGCAGCATTTTTCTCTGTCAGCAGCTGCCTGAGTGTCGAGGGCAGTTCAAAGCGGCGATCATTCGCTGCCTTTACCTGCTTGGAGGATACTCGGACGGCTGTTTTAAGGTGAGAGGTGAGGTGATCAACTGCAGATAGTGCCGTGTCCTTATTATTAACTATGTCCGGAATAAGCGCTAGCTCGGGGGAGTCGGTAGACTCGAGATATTTCTCGAGCTTACTCCAGTCGGTCACGGTTTTGGTCCTAGTGACCTCTGCGTACGGCTGTCCTAGCATCATTATGACCGGGCGATGGTCTGAATTAAGTTCATGATGAACTTCTATATGTCTTAGCGCGAGAGATACGTTCTTTAGGAGAGCGATATCTAGTATGTCCGGGCTGTGGTTCCTCTGTGTTGGTATTCTTGTTGGTTCTAGAGGACCGATTATATCAAAATTTAACTTTAAGCTTAGAGATAGGAGGGCAACTCCATTTTTATTTTCCTTTTCAGCGTTCCAAGCAGAGTGCTTGCTGTTTAGGTCTCCCGCGATTATCACCGAGACGCTATAATTGAGCAGTGCCTCGATGTCGCCCCTTAAGATGATTTTACTAGGCGGGAGATAAGCTGATATCACAGTGATGGGCTGATGGCCTGTCATTGCGATTTTACAACCTGAGGCTTCTAGATTTACTAGGTTAGGTAATCCTATTGGCACACAGTGTAGTGACGCTTTGTAATATATTAACGTGCCACCTCCGCGAGCGGGGCGGTCGTTCCTAACTAAGCGGTAATTAGCAATTTTGGGGTCGCGTATGTTAGACTTGAGCAAGGACTCCTGTACTAACATAATGCCTAGCTGATGGACTGAGATAAATTCTCTTACTTCGTCCATCTGTTTTTTTAAGCCGTTTGCGTTGAAGAAGCCGACAGCTAGGGATTGGGGTTTAACTCTACAGCTTGTACCTTCCATTGGAAGTGGCTACAAACTGAAAAAATGATGGGGTGGGGGGCTAGGCCTCCAAGAGGATAAGTAAAGTTAGTATTTACTTTTTGTTGATAAGGTTACTGAAGGCCTCATATACTGAGGGATGTTCAGTAAGAGCTTTCATTAGCTCCATTGGGGATGTTGCTACGCGGGTTTTTTCCGCGAGAGTCCTGACCTCTGACATATCGATTGCACCGAAAATGTGCAATAGCTGTGAGAGGTCAGCCATATCCGACATTGTAGACGAACCTACTGTCGGCGAGGCTTTGAGGACCAGCTTGACTGGGGCCGCTGGTTTAGGTGCGGTTTCTTGAGCCGCTGAGGGCGAATGTGGGGTCGCTAAGGAAGCAGCGGGGGCCGCTACGGAGGGAGCGGGAGCCGCTACGGACGGAGCGGGAGCCGCTGCGGATGGAGCGGGAGTATTATGGGCCCTTGCCACCATTTGCAGGGGTTTGACCCATGTATTGGCAGGCATTGGAGCAGGGATTAGCCTAGGATTGTTACGGCTTGGGCCTTGGGGGGTCGCCCTCTGGGGCGCTCCCCTGGTACCCTTTCTTCCCTTTGTGCGTTTGTTACCTGGGGCATTGGGGCAGCCGCGGTAATTGGCGGGGTATCCTACAGTCCTACTTATTATTTCTCAGACATGCTGGTTTGCTCACGATGATTTCCTTCACCGCCAAGCACGTGGTAAATACAGCACTTAAAATTGCTATTAACAATTTCAGTGGCACTGGCACCGGAGATCGAACACTGGTCACTCGCGCTACCAACGTTGACAGTTATAAATTATTTTTCTTGTAAAACTGTATTATATACACTTTATTTAGAAATAAACGAGTTTTATAATAATTATATTTTAGATACTTTGGTTTGGTACTATTAAATTGAATATCCGACTTTTATAATAATATAAAAAAGGGAAATTATTAGGCAGCAGTGATTAAATACTTATTTCGTTCATCCATCTTTGACAGATATAGAACATTTTGAATGAATTTGCTTTTGCTGATATGTTTTCTTCGTATTTAATTATTTTTTATTATATTAACCTTAATATTTAAACCAATTAGTTTAGTGCCAAAAAATAAAATCATAAAATCTGGACTCAATGGGAGGCGCTGTGGTCGAGTTATGAAGTAATTTAGAAGTTAAACTCATCTCGCCACCTACCGAAAAGGGCAGGAAAATGTCTGCCGGGCCAGCTAGTAATCTTATAAAATAATTAGTCATTACTTTGAACTTAATTCTGATTAGAGTCGTGGAAGCTCAGGAGTCAGAACGTCAGCTTAAATTTCATAGTACGAGTGTAACTCGGGTACCAATCCTGGCGGTAGAACTAAAATTGTTTATTTGCAATTTTAAGTGTTGAATATACCACTTACTAAGCGAACGTGTAGGAAAACATAGCGAGGAAAACTTAACTGCGAATAGATAAAAAAAATATGGAGCACGTGATGTGACGTGACGTGAGCAGCGTGGCAGATTCTTCATGGTTTCAAAACCCACTGAAATATTGTTTATAAGTATTTTTATGCCTTACCTTAAAATAAAATGGTTAAGTTATATTTTTATAATCCTCTACTTAAAAAATCGATAAATTTACGATATAAATATATACATATATAAGGAAATATAAATATTATCTTAAATTAATTAAAAACCGTTATTTACCTTGGTATGGAAAATTGTGTTAATGCTATTAATGGACCTTTTTTAACATCCGCCTAGTTATTGTTAATTACAGATTTGTGCCTTCCGCCCTTGTGAGAAAAATGCTTTGTGAACAATAGAACGTCATTGTCAACATTTGAGATAGCTAGGTGCACGGTCGAGTGTTCACTTGGTCAAGGATAGCATTCAGCAAAAACGCGAGTTATTTTATAATATGTCGTAATGCCAACATAAAGAAACTTGTACTATACAATATAACTTAACTAATTCTATAACGAAGCACTTGATAACAGACCTTGTAAATATCGAGCTAGTATTAGTATTTATTGTTGCAAAACCAATGGTGACTAGGTTGTGAACACTAAACAATAAATCCACTTCATACTTTCACCGCGGATAAGATATGGGTTCTTTCTATTGGCATTTAAGTATTTAGGGCTGCCGTAATATCAATTGCACAAGTTCTCTGTTGAGAACCAGTTGCATATTTATGCAACTAACTGGATTGTTAATTTATTTACAGGAATAAGAAAAAGATATCACTACCATGTCACCTTTGTACAAGTTCTTTTAAAATAAATAACGATAAACACTATTATTAAAAGCTATTAAGATCTCACCTATATATATACCTAACCTCGAAATTAATTAATTTAATTTAAAATTAATCAAAAAAATCATTAGGTGACCTTTTGTGATGGAATGAAAGAAAAGCATTTATTTATTTACAACTATAGTACACACATCATTATAAAATAGGTGACAACCCAATCCTTTATGTCTATGGCAGTAGTTTGCAGTTTATATAGACACTATTCGCACTAGGCGAACTCTCGTGTATACCAAACTATGATTTACATATGTGCATGTAAATCGTCTGACTGACACTTTCTTATTAATATTTACTATAATTTGGTTTAAGCCGCGAATATAAAAAATCAATGTAATGTACATTTAACATATATTTTACATGCTAATATACCGACACAAATCGGTTCTACGTGAAGTTGAAAAAAATACTATATTGTTTTCTAAATACCAACCTCACTTAAACGTAGTGAGTGTAGATGACGGAATATTATATAGAATTTTCCGAGCTCAAGTCGCTCATACTTGGCGACCGAAGTACTAGACACCTCGCACCTTAGACCCTGCTGCTCGTCATCGATCTGTATAATTTTGGTCTGGTATTATTTGACTTGGCTATGCCGCCATCTATCGGTAGACATTGCGATATTCAAGGCTTTTCCCATAGTCCCCTCTTCTGACACACACAGTAAGAGACGAGGTGGTAGATATTTACGTCGATACCACATAGCTATAACACGCGCATCTAAATAAGCTATGGTAAAAATAGTGTTGAGACGACTAAAATAAATAAAGAGGTATAGCTCTGACTTGTATTCGGTATACGCTCGAGAGAGTTTTTATTATGTTATATATTTAATTACTGTTTGACACTAGTGCCTATTGCACCACTAACGTTACAAAATTATTATCAAAAAGAATATGCAACGTCAATCAAAAACCAGCGCACTCGGTTGGTTACAGGTAACTTTTTTTATTTTTCTTGCCAATAAAAATTCTGAGAGACCACTTACCTGCCTTATATTTTTCACGTTACATAACCAACACATTACGCTCGACTTTTGCGCCGCTAAATATTTTCGAAAGCAAGAAATTCGTAAGTTTAAATGTTAATACCATTACATAAATTAACTTCTGCTGTGCTATGCTGGCGTCTAATTAAATTTTTGCCCTTTTCGGGTCGAAAACGAACATAAACCAATATGTGTACCAAAATACAAAGTTAATAACAGTAGTTTTACCTTACAACAGCCGAAAAGCGAAAACAAAACATAAAGTTTGACTATCATATAATGTCTTATTCCTATTGAACACCAAATATATTTATCTTTTACAAATAGCACCACAAAAAGAATATCATAACCTTGAAAACCATGACAACCCATGGTGGTTTAACCTTAAAAAATGTTATTAAAATTAAAAAAAAATCCCATACCGAATATAAACGGACCGTTGTCAGGCGCAGCTGCACCTAAGGTGCAAGGCGTCTGCTAGGTACTACGATCGTCACTTGCGACTGCCGTTACGGGAGGCTTTTGTCCACCAGTGGGCTAATAATGAGCTGATAAATCTGTACATCGAATGGTAATAATTAATTAAGAATGATGACGCATCGCGCATTCGACCATCGTTTTTGTGATTAGCTTAATTATACCGGTAATTAATTATATATATCTACACACCATATATTATATGTATATAATATTTATAAATGTTGTGTTAAATCCGATGCATTTATTATATTTTTTAATATTATGTCTAACTTTAGCGGAACGGAAATTATTGGTTTTTTAACAAATATTGCTCCTCTACGATTGATACGCAATCGTTTTAAGTAGATTATTTGCACACCATAGAACAATATATCGTGTTATAATTTTGGTATATTGACAGTTTCAGAATTATTTTCATTCATAATTATATCGTGTGAGTTAAAGATTATTTATGGTATTAATTCGTATTCTGGTTGTCCAAATATCAAGTTAAGGAACTGGTTTTGAAAAGTGGTTTTCTTATTAAATAGGACGTTGAACTTTTTGTCCCCAAAACTTTACGTAACTGAGCACTCGATATCAATTTGTTTTCTCTTCAGCATTGCGCTGGGTCAATAAGTTTGCAAGCAAAATATGACTTTGTTGTCTTAAGTACAAAAAACACGTTTATCAACTACTAACCAATGTAAGTTTGCAATCAAGAAACCGGAGTACGGCCAAACGAAGGCTTGTATTTGTTCGGCACGTTTGCATACAACTACGTCTTAATAAGGAAATCATTAAATATATGTATGATATACGTTTCTAGAGATATTAGTTTATCAATCAATGATCCGCTTAATTACCTTTTCTGTGATTTACTATGGATGTGTAATAAAAATTGTATAATATTTAATTCTAAAACTATTCTGCATATTCGTATCATACCGCAAAAGCTATGGAATAAACTACGATTAACTTTCGGCGAAAGAAATATTTATCGATTCTATATTATTATTGCCGACAATTAATACTAACTGTATAACGACTATCTGAATAAAAATTTTGTTTTCAAAAATGCACCGTTACATTTTTACTAAGAATATTTTAATAGTTAAATACATACATACTTGACATAAATCGTAAAAAGGCTAGTTAGTAGTAACTATTATCAGTGTTGTATGTGCTACAATTGCTCCATTTAAATTGCTAAAATATATTGTTTACAAAAAAGTTTTTACAGGACTTCTCTCATTGTTTTCATATAATTAAAAAATATGATTTAAAAATATTCTTAAACTTGTTTAGTATTAGTCTGCCTAATGACAAAATGTTAGATGCCGTTAATTTCAACTTGTCTACCCGTACTTTTTTGATTTTAGATTTCCTAAATAACCGCAAACACGATACGGCTACAACAAGCGCAATAAAACGAGAATCTAGAGTCAAGAAACTTTAGATTTGTCAATAAGTTATTCTACAGCTTTGTTGTCGACATAGACTTTCTTGAACAATTATTACAGTTTTTGCATAAATTAACAGCGTATTTGCATTTTATCCATACACTTTCGGGCGAAATATGATGCTGATTTGCTGAGAATATTATTGAGCTATTTTTATGTGCGTAACGGGAATTTCGTGCCCATGTTTTTGTATTTCTCGGAAAGTGACTGTTTGCACTAAACCTACGCTTGATCTCGCCTAAATTGACACGAAATTAAATCGAAATTAGGCGTTTCCTTATTACAAACTTGTATTGTACCAACTTTAGGAACCGCCTTTTGCTGATAATTTTGCGTAGCTTAACTTCAGGGCAAGGATTGAGCGATGCTTAAAATATGTGCTACCTATCCTTGTGTGGTAAAAGATATGTCTTAGTGTATCCTCGTATTGTAGGTATAGCTTAAGTAATAATTTTAATGTGAAGGAAGCTTGGGAAGCATTTATTCAGCTAAATATCAAGTAACATAAAACTTGATGTTGTACTTTTTTGTGTTCAAGGATACGAAAGTTTTATAAAATTGCGCTGTAAGTTAGTTATTAAACTGTAAGGACTCCAGAAAATTAAAAGTATGCATTGAGAAAATTTAACAATATTTTAGGTTCTTTTTTATGTGGCGGCGGGGGAGAATCTGCTACCCCATCTCATCGACTTTGTCGACAAAGGAAATAAAATTATCCGGCTAAGCGTTCAGAATCCGGTAAATCGTCCTCTAGTAAGAGACCTGCATCCAGCTGATGAGCTATTGAAAAAGACTTAGCATTTTCCGTTTGTTACTAAAATATGTTGATAAAAATTTACTAAAAAGCTTTCTATTCTAAGAAGTTTCTATCCCCGGTTCCTTCCCCGCCTTATCACAAAATATCCTTTATCACAAAACGGAATTACATTGTAAAAATAACGTGAGGCAAACGGAATTTTAAAATAAATAATTCCCTCTTAAAATTAGGAATGGACCACCTTTAACCAGAAATACGATATTTATAGGCTGCTACATTACTTTATTCTAATAATGACAAATATAAGAAATGAAATAAAAAAAAGCTCTAAAGACCGTAATTCCAACACTGGGGTGGTCAGAGGTAGATATTTATTTTAGTTCTTCATCTCACGTTTCACCAAGGCTTATTAGGCACAACGTGAAAGGTGGCGAGCCTACAGCAGTATTCAAGGTAGCAATACAAATCCTACTAAGATTTGAACTCTGGTCTCCTGTTTCGAAAAAAGATCTAACTGCTCTACTATCGTAGCACTATTTGAGATACGTTTACTTTTTACAGACTGCATTTTAGATAGTAATTTTAATTAAATGAACTTTCGTATAATTTGACGTATCACTGTTACTCGGACAGAATGAAAACTTATAAATCTATACTCAGTATCTATAGCTCTGACACCGCAAATTAGTAGTTATTAATATACGTCGGACACGAATGAATCAAAGAGTATATATCCACTACGTGACCATCACAACGCGCCAACCATAGAATAACTATAAGTTGTTAGTCAATGGCGCATACAAAATTCATAGACAATTAGGAATTTGTCGCTTATAGGTCTACCAGGATCTGATGGCAAAAAGAGAAAAAATAAATTGACGAAGAATTGAAAGAAATAGCAATACTGGGGAAATTGGGTAAACGTTTTGATACTTTTTTTTCCTTATGGCGGCTGATTCTCTGTGTGATACATGTAAATATAAAAATTTATCCAATGATCAAGGATAATTTTTGAAAATATTCCTGCATCTCAATTAATCGATCTTGTTCTATGAACTGATTTTCAATTTTTATCACATGTTCACAAGATTTTCGCCATTCATCGATCCCTATTTGAGAGAAAGCTTCTTCTGTTAAAGATTTTATATCACTTGCAGGTCTATTGACGTTTTTACCCGCAACTTTTTGTTTTATTATTCCCCAGATTAATTCTTTGGGGCTTAACGTACAATGATATGGTGGGAGCCTCAAGACTTCGTGGCCGTGTGATTTTAAAATCTCATCTATCTGATATTTAGGTTCAGACTTATGATTTTTCACTGCTTCCAATAATTTACATTTACGCTAATTATCGTCGTAAGTGATATTGTTTGATTGAAGCCATTCTTTTATAACAGCAATACGGTCGGCTTGTGTAGGGGGTTTGTTTAATTGTACAGAATGGTACTTGGCGTTGTCCATGACAATTAGAGAAAGTTTTGTAAGGTTGGGAATCAACTTCTCCGGAACCCATTTTGTAAAGTTATCTTTATTCATATCATGGTGGTAGTCAGCAGATGTACTCTTCGACCTATACACCAAACAACAGTTTGGCACAAAACCATTTTCTCCACCACCATGTACAATGATCCATCTAGGCCCTGCCGAAATACTTTTAGATGGGCCTGCAATATCTTTATTTTGCCAGCATTTGTTCACTGAACATGAACCGTGTATGTAGGTTTCATCTAAATAAACCACATCTAGCTTATCATCGGCTTCTCGATTCTTTTGTATACGCTCCAAATACTTGAATCTGTGTATCTTTATGTCATGTCGCTCCATTAAAATAGTCCTTTTCACGAATTCGAATCCGATGTCTTTCAAAATAAGTCTGAAGACAAAATAAGATTGTTATTTTTAAATTACTATGTTTTTAGATTATATTCAAACTGAAAGAAAATGAAATTAATTTTTGTTACCTTAATGAGAGAATTATTTTCATCAATTCCTCCATTGAAATTGATTTCCTTCCGAAGAATTTGTAGCAATTTCATGACAGTGGGTATTTCTTTCCGAACAGTGTAAAACTTATTTATCTTGTTTCTGATCAATTCTTAATCAAAACTATCCAAGTTTATTTTTTTTTTGCTACCTTTCCACTTTTTACCGGGTGTACTAAATACACCTCTGTTAGATCTGCCTTCAGCAACAATTCGTCTTATGGTAGTATTAGAAACCCTTGAAATAAACCAGAGTTTAGTATACATAATATAATACACACGTAAAATGCAATAAACCAAAGTATCAAGACGTGTTATTCCTACTAACCAGTCAACGCTTGCACATGGCTCAATATCGATGATTGTGTTTGTTCTGCACCTTGTTCATCGTATTCTTTGATAAACATTGAAAACAATATATCTTGCTTGCGATCGAAGAAGTTTCTTTGACTTTTCACCACTTTTTAAAGGAAATTTAAAGCCAAACCAAAAACAATTTCTCGAAATTTCAGTTGACAGATGACATTTTTTGTTGCCATATGAAAATCGCTATTTTTTAAACTTTTTCTTTGCCATCGGATCCTGGTAGACCTATAGTTACAAGGAACCTTCTATAATAGAAGTCGCTTTACTTAAACAGTTAGGTGCAAACTTGTACTCCAGAACAGGTCGCTTTAATTAAAATCAAGCATTTCATAATTAGAAGTTGACTAGAGCAATGTTAGGGCAAACGAGCATAATTTAAGATATATCTTATTTCTACAAAGATTTACCGTTACTCCTCTTCTACTCATATATTGTATAATATATTTAAATGTTATCTTTCAAGGTAAGTAATTTAAATTTGTGGAAACTTAATGGAAGTTTTATAATAATGGTATGAATGGTAAGTAAAATTATACTTACATACCGCGTATTGTTATGTACGAAATGCAGTATTATTTGATACAAAGTGCTCCTAATCACGCGACTTAGAAAGTCGATTCAACGGAGGTTTGCATTCACAATAAAACAGTGGCTAGCAAATCCAAGCCCTCTTTAGATAGCTGCTTAAAATCGAAGCCAGATAGCGATCGATTTATTCATCTGAATGCGGTCCAGTTGCGATTGCAAAATAATATTATACCACGAAAAATATTAGCGTTGCAAACTGTAGTTACCATTGGTGAGACCGCTAGTGGTACTGAACTTAAATAATAAGGCTTGTACTTACATTTTATACATGCCTATGGTCCGCTTCATCATCATCATCATCTTGAAAAGATGTTCTCTATATTCAACAGTGAACGTCTTACGATTTTATGAATTACGGTTATAGTTATATACATATGGGCGCCAGATACAAAACAGTCTCGGAAAGGCGAAACGGCTGGTGATTTCCGAAAGGATGTAAAATCGCTACTGAAGATCTTGCAGGAGCGCATTTCATAAGCGGCCCTTGAACGCCATTCGCTATTGCCTCTGACAAAGTTCCTTTCGACGCTCCCTGCTGCGCAAGAACAATGTTATTTTTGTCTTCTTATTATATGTACTAAAACTTTGGTACCTTACTTGGTATCGAATGTATTTCTTTTAGTATTTTTCATAAAAGTATAGGGTGGAACGATCCGTTGTTTTTGCTCTACAACCGATGCTGATGTAGAGCTGATTAAGCATATATTTGTGGCCTGGGAGCATTAAACAGGATGCTTTGGGTGTCTTTGGTGATCTCTCCAGGGTCTTCGATTGTGTGCACCATGAAACAATTGTCAGGAAACTATATCATTAAAGTATAGGAAGTTCAACTTATTATCTCGTATTTGAGTAATAGAATTCAAAAAGTTGTAACGAGTTCTTCTTGGTCGACGATAACAATAGACCTTCCGCAGGGCTCGATTGTTGGCCCTTGCTGATTATACTTCATTGTTTTTTAAACTTAAGCGACAACTAGTTACACACGGCGAGGTGATCAATTCTATGTCAAAAATAGTTCATCGATTTAACGCTAATAATTTGTTTTTAATGCCAATAAAAGTAAATGTATTAAATTCCCAACTTTGATTTGATGACTTTTAAATAGGGTATAGTTAGGTCTTGAGGATACCGCTGTTTTTCTTGGAACGACTTTTGATGTAAAGCTTCAATGTCCAAACTTGCTAGTAGACTTAGCTCTGCAGCAAAAAATTAAGAATGTATAAAATAAGCTCTCAGGACCGTAATTCCGTTGCTGTGCAGCATACGCTAAGAGGAACATGAGAAGTGTAACTATATCGAAACATTTATCTTAGTTATTTCCACACATTTATATTTATAAGCTATATTCGCGAACACCTCATAGAGACAAAAGATATTAATAATATATGAATATGAAAATGTAATGTATGTACATAAAAATACAAACATATTTAATAAGAATCTAATATAAAATCTTAATCTCTTTAATAAGTTCAGCAGATGGCTGTAAATACTAGCAACAGACACACACTTGTAATGCCTACGAGTATACGAGTACGGGTACTCACTCCATATAATCAGTAACTCGTTCACGGGGCAACATATACGATTCTAAGACAAAATCTCGTAAAGTCTACCAATCAAAAGGTTTAAAAAATTTATAAAGCAAAGACTTAATAAGAACATATGGAGGACAGTCCCTTGAAGTTAATCGGTCCCAAGCTGTTTCTAAAATATGGTTTTGCAATAATTTAATACCGTATTATTAAAAAAAAAATTGTAATGGGGTTTCTTTGGCCTTTTTTTTCTTCGTCAGAGGAATCTAATTACGAAACAATGAGAAGAAGAGAAAAGAATAATATTATTTCTTTTCTATTTCACATATTTTTTTTGATACAGAGATCAGTCGTTTCAACGGACACTGCGGGAATGAATCTTGTAACTATTGGGTATAATAGGCAATTACGGCTATTATTATTATTGCAACCCAGAAAAGGTGGATTATCAAACGCAGCATTATCATTTTGATTTATGTTTATTATTATCATAAATTCGTCATTATCGTTCCGAACCTACAAGGTCAACCCTTACCCTTAAAAATCCTGTCTGTATCATCATGTCATCGTCGTTTTTCTCAGCAATTAGGTATTTTGATCTGGTGCTTAAAATGCATAAATTATTTTCTTTTACTAAAAAAAGTGCTAAAAATATATCGTTATAAGATTGCCTTTAGGCAACATTCAAAATAAAAAAAGAAACGCTATTTTATGCATATCTCAGCTAGGTCACCTGTTAGTATTACACTTTAAAGATAGGAACATTTTAATTTGCCTAACTTATTATAAAAAATTTAATTATTTCAAATATAGGAGAAATGCATGAGTACGATTACCTTATTATAGAACTATCTACCCTTAGGGAAGAATAAGTTTGATGTATCTAAAAGGTGACAAAATAGCAATGACCTCACAAATTGTGTTTCATGCTACACAAAAAATGAATCTTGCGCCTAAATAAATGGACCGTGTCATTAAATGCGAATCAATTTTAAGTCAGAGGCTCACAACTACGCAACAACTACTTTATTTTTCTACAATGAGTTCGCAAATACGGACAGATTTAATGTCAACTAACATCAACACTTATCGTGGACAGAATTACCTTGTGTGATGCTTGTGCAAACATTTGACAATAATATATAAGTATATAATATATGAAGTTAAATAACCACAATAGTGAGCCTCGTATCTGTCTTATATACTGTACGCTGCACAATCTTGAAATTTTAAACGAATATCCTAAGTAACGCTGGTACGATCAGACAGAGGTTCTGAATTTCAGACATTTTAAATATATATTATGAGGTGAAACTTTTACGGCGCAATGAGAGTAAAATTTCAAGGTCGAATTCGAGTGAAGTTCGAGTTCCGGTTAGTTGTGAGTGTCTTGCATTTTGGATTTGAGGTGTGTAATATTAATTTGTTTTTACATAATGTACGTATTTTAAAATTGGACAATATTGACTGTATATATTGATATTTTTTATATACCGAGAATTTATGTGAGTCGAAGTGAAAATTATATTCTTTTTTTTCTCGTTATAAAGTAATATTAAATAGTCTCTTTTTGTTTTTCTTAGGAATACTATAAAAATGTTGTTAATTTTGTTCGATTGAAATAAGCAAGGAATGATCCAAATCTGCATTACGGGTCATAGTTTTTACATGGTTTGCTGATTTTGGAACGCACCATCTTGAAAATGAGTTTAGAAGCGGACGAACGCCAACAGCAGTGACAAAACGCTGCCCACGGTAGGTAAGGGCCTCTTCTCAAATACAGAGTCAAGAGTACAAGTTGTCGACAACTTCGAACTTGTGTTACCAACAACTACTTGTATTAGTTGTAACGTGAACGTTCGACTTTGTTTTGTATCACATGGGGAAAGGTGATCAAACCTATGGTGACTGGTTATGTCGGGATCAGCATTGAAGATGCTGACACCGACCAGAACCCCCCGGTTTAGATAAAATACGTTATTGGCGCGGTGGCCTTTCCACCTTCGGCGGTAAGACTCGCGAACAGGAGGCTAGAGAGTGAAACAAAATTTGAAGAGCAAAGACGCTGCTTCGTTGACGCGTCGCTGGATGCTACTGTGCTGTGCCCTGGGTCCTGAATCGGGGACCACACGTTCGCTGGCGAACGCGGTAATGGAGGGCTGTACCTGAAGTGACCTCTAATTTATTATTAACACGGGTTATTTTGTCATCATTATCGTCGAAAATGACATTTTTGGGGCGCCTTTTAACAGGTGGGATTTCGCGTGCTGGTGAGTAGTTACCCGGCACTGCCACTAACGGGTACGAGTAATCTTTTATTCTCTCGAAGACGGGTTTAAGTCGCGGTGTAATGTGGAGCTCCGGTAGCCCGGCGCATTAAACGATTTTGGATCACTTGTAGTGATTGAAGTCGTGCTTTAGGGACATGTGGGAAAACTACACTTGCGCAGGACATGATAGGCTGTATGCAAGTTTTAAGTAGGTGCATTTTATGTCTTTGTAACATTTTGCTGCGACTGTTACTAAGGGTATAGAGGCTGCCGGATATGAATGCTGCCTTAAGCCTTACAGTTTTTATGTGCTTTTTGAAGTCTAGTTTATGGTCCAGATAGACTTCTAGGCATTGGACATCCGTCACCCATGGGACAGGTCTGTCGAAAAGCGGAACGTTCTACATCATCTTCGTCGTCCCTATATACGACAGGTTGCTACCCTCAGTGCGATTTTACGGACTTACAAGCTCAGTCGCAACTGTACCGGATCCGCCGACATACACTATAGTACAAGCCCCTCCCACGTAGCGCCGGTGCGTGCTCGTGCGTAAAACCACGCACCATTGGAAGCCACCTAAACATAACCGTCGGCGTTTAAATCGTTTCATTCAATATTTCGTAAAATCAAACAAAAAAGAGACAGCGAAGTTACATTTACGACCTAATTTTTTAAAACGTATGTACTGAACAGTGTAGTGCAGTTAAACCTTCAATTCAGCACTAAATATAACAATTTTAATTGTGCCAACACCGAGGATCGAACCGAGGACACTTGCGTACAATAAAATTAAAGCAATCGTCCTGACCAATATAGGCTACTATGTCTTCGTACATATTTGAAATAAACTCACGGTTTTTGTGATCCTTAATGTCTTATTTATTACATAACTTCAGAGATATACTTCAGAGTGTATGTAGGTGAAAACATCGTGAGGAAACCGGTATATTTGATAAATAATGAATAATATGTAGTCGATGACATGTGAAGATGGCAAACCCGCACTAGAGCAGCCTGACGGACCTTTCTTGACTCTCAACTATTTAGAATAAAGCCTTTGCCCATCAGTGAGCATTTACAAGCGACTACTTTTCTTTTAAATAGCACATATAAAATTTAAAATGTTAATTAATGATATAACTTGCAATTTATAGTAAAAGTAATGAATTTAGTTATTAAACCTTAACGTATTTGTAATCAATACTACGTAAGAACTTGAACAAATTCTCCCCATTCATAAACAACAAATATTTCATTTATAAACTTAAGCTTCTTTACATCATGTTTAGACTTTAACTTAGTATTTTAGATAAGAGTATTTTATTTAACATTTATCATAGCATTTTAAGGTAAAACATGTATCATATAACATAAAAACATGGACTTAAACTAAGAAACTTAAACAAAAGAACTCTAAACAAAGTATCGGAATTTGGATTTCAATCTTTGTTATCTATTATAATATGTTTAATATTTCAATTAGGTTAGCTAATTAAAAAAAACATTTTACATTGTCACTCCGCGGTCATGATCGTAATCAGAAGTACACTAATGAATACAGGCCTCCCTCATAAAATGTAAATGACGTACACGCTTATCTGGTTCATATCTGCCGTAATATGTCCTTGAATACGAACGAATTTTTGCACACCGGACATGCACAAAATATTCTTCGGATTGTTTGCTTCAATATGGCTCGATTGCGAACATTTACATTATCCGTCTATTGATACTGTTCTGTATCTGACAATGACACCAATGGGAAAGTACACCGTCGCCACCGACACCATTACATAACATTTCGATTAACAGATCGTAATAACAATCCAAAAATCATAGCAGTAACCAAAAGTTCTGTAAATATCGATTTACTATTGTAAAATAAAAATATTTTACTTTATTCTAACACAAATGAGTACTTGTAATTTTGTACCTGCAGCGAAAACCTGCATAGATCTTATCCCTGATGACTGTAATTCATTGTTGATTCTAACGTTTATGTTATTACTGGCCCTTTGTTTTACAGTAAATTACAGCCATTTAGATATAGTTGTGAGGCCGGCGCTTTGCCGTCGGTGGATAATAAATATTTTGTGATTGATGATACTGATTCTGTGTTCTGAGGATACGAGGCCTATTGTCGGGGCCTGGCGGAGGCTGGCCGGGCCATTCACCGGATAACGCAGATATAAGGCCTCCGTCAAGGTCTTCTTCAATTGTAAAATTATCAGTGTTTTGTAAAATGAATAATAGGGAAACAGATCGGAACATGGGTTTAGTTTTACCAAAGGTCAACTTAATTAACTACGATAAAGTTAATTATAAAACTAAGTGTGCGTTGGTTGCGGTAGTTTGATGGATATGTAGTGACTGTCATCAAAGTCGACATAGGAAATATCTGAAAAATCTCTGACTGGCGGAATACCCATGTCGTATCATGTCAGGCAACATCGATTAAGGTGCGAGGCATCTAGTAGGTACGTGGACTACCCCGCTAACCCCCTAACCCGCTTACTCACAGCGACTACGGAGAATCCTCCTAAGGAGAGGCCTACGTTTCACAGTGAACAGTAACAGATTGAGGAAGTTTCGAATAGATAAACGTATTTTCTAACGATTAGTCTATAATAGATAACGATATTTCAGTCTGGCAAATTCCTGTTATGTCTCAAAAGTCAAATATCACCAACAAATCTATTGACAAGTCTTTCCACTTGTTCAAGGCTATTTGGAATGAAGCAGCACTATCACAAATATGACAACAATTCCATACACGACCAAACCTGAGCTTGATACATAAGAAGATTGTAGAAATGAAAAAAGTTAGAGTAAAGGATACAATTGGTCGTAGAACATATATATGCACATATAAGTTGTAAAACAGTAAATTGATTTAACTTCTTCAAAAAGTAAATATCTTCTTCAATTGCTGCTCGAATGGGCAGTTCCACGGGGTAGTTCCACGGTCTCGCAAAATACCGGCGTGAGGTAGAGGCATCTTGTGCTTCTGTGTTTCGTTCGGTTAGAGAGGTAACTGGGAGCACACTCCCCCCGCCACCTCCTCCCACCGCCATCGTCACTAAATATCTAGATTATTTAAATCGACTCTAATAGAGTATTGAACTCGTAACTGGGGAACCTACAATATATTTACGTAAAATACATTTAATTGTATTTTATGGATTTCTCATCAACTACATTTTATTTCGAATCTATTAATGCATGTTCGTTTCTATACTTGTCATTAAAATATCGTGGCGTCATTGAAACGACTGCCCTATTTCATAAAAACAAATAAGGCAGATTGAGTACAATCTTTTAAAGTTGATCTGGAACGCGGTTAATCAAAAACATGTACAGCGATATCTCACCCATCGACCGTGTTACTGTTTTGAGTCATGTGTAATTAATGGCGTGTTATGTAACCGCCTTTCCCCGGGTGGGCGCTGTCGCTCTTGCTGTCAATCAACTACCTAAGATACAATCGTCATTCAGACTCTGGCTGCAAGACCACCTGGAGCCTCACCACTCGGCATCGCCAATACATCATGCGTCTCGATTCGCGGACACAACACTTAATAAACTAATCTGCATCAATCAATCTTTTGAGCATGAACAGACCACCGGATTATTTACTGAAGTGCAGCGACTGTCGCCTGCAGACATCGATGTCACAACACAAATGACCTGTAATAATTACAGCTGTGTGCATATTGTCATTTAAATTTTGTAATCATATTTGTATTGCAATTACAACACTATTAGTTAATATTATTAATAGCTGTAATATTTCTCCATAATTTCAGGTCATATAGAACTGCGAGACTTAAGTTCTAAGTTACATTAACTAAAAGCGAGAAAACATATGCCATTACTGCTTGTTTGTTCTCTCTAACTTACATTCGCTTAATTTGCTCGCGTACATTCAGACACCTATTTCAAATTTATACCGTCACGTTAGCATTTATCATCGTTACAAATGCAGAAAACCTCTGCGCGCGCACTGAACATTTCTATGCCAGTAACTTTACACAAAACTCGCGTACAATCTAAATTTATATGAGGCTTGTGTCAAGTTAAATCGATTTGAACTTTAAATACGTACATGCTATTTTAAGACTAAAATATAAAGAATAATTTAATTTTTTTTTTTAAACGTATATTCTGGCAGATAACATTCAGTTTTTGAAAAAACACACAACAAAAGACTAAACTATCTACTACATTTTAAATAACTTAACGGTGGGAAATTTTTTGACGTTCTCCTCAAAAGAAATCTTGAAATATACCTTTTTATATAATATAATGTTATTTGTTAATTGCAGTAAAGTTAGCGTTCCAAACTTTTGTGTTCTATAATGTAAGGTTGGGTGATTATTATAAATCTAAGTTAACAATTTGATTATGTTTAAGTTTTACGTAAAATACGTACGTTAGAGTAAGAAATACAGAGTAAGACGCAAATATGCATTTGCATTTATATACCATATGAGTGAAGTACAATAGAAAAGTAGCAGCCTGTAAAATTCCTACTTCTGGGCAAACATTTTCTCTCAGTCTCTGCTCCAGTGGAATTCACTTTTCCTCAAAATTAAAATTTAGATTATAGAAGAAGACGAGGTAATCAGCAATTCAATTTATCTTAGTGCTATTAACCCCGGCCACTCACGAAGAAATTTAAGCGAGCACTCTAACTACAAGCCAACCACGGCTCTATTTGATGAATTTAGTTTAGCTTCATAAAGATCAACTTACAAATAAAGAAATGGAACCTTCCAATTTTGAGTTTATTTTACTATGTTAAAAAATCATCACAACAATTATAATTACAAGCGAGGCTTAGGCAACATTATCTTACTCCCTTTTTGCAATGCAATTAAATATTTTCTAAAAATCGCAAAAATCTAACTGTGTTTTCGCTCATGGTTTGGATCGATAACAACTTCATTAGGTTAAACCTTATCTAATCAAAGTCAGTCAACTAAGTAGACATTACTATAAAGCGGAGCGAACGTAGCGAACAAGAACACAGTTCATTGGTACTCTTACGTACCAATCCAATTTTTAAGTAATAATTTTCGGTGCTTTAAAGGGTTCCCAAGCATTTTATCGACCAGCCTTTTTGATGTTAGTGATATTACTAACCTCTGTGTATATTGTTGTTCAATACAACTGCGAGTATGTAAGAAACCATATTGAACCCGGAATATTAGTATTGATTTAAAAATGACACCTGCGTTATAGTAATATTACGTTAAAAAAATGCTTTCTTAAAATGTCACTAAGATGACTGATACTTAGTATACTAACTGCGTTTTGACTAAGACAGTCGAAAGGTATAGTAGTCGGTTTTGTAATTATAGTTTTAATTTAATTTGAATTTGATGTTTCTAAATAACGATTGCAACCTTCGCGGTGCCTTTCGGTAACTAGAAACTTTACTTTTTCAACCATACGGTTTCCGTAACTATTTTTATACCTATTCATTAACGCTACATTTTTGGCATGAGTAACACAACATTTACATCGACACGGTTATTGTATTCGTAATCTAATCAAGCAAATAGCTAATTTATATTCGTGGAAGTATTTTCATTTGTATTTTTCTATGGATGACTTAAAGTAACTTTCAAGTATAGGATCTTTTAAATGCGTTTAAGTAAACGGAATCATAGTTTGAGAAAAAAAATAGTACTCCGTTACAATGCAAGCCACATGCCTATAATCAACAGCCGCTATTGTAGGGCTTAGACATTGTCTAAGTTGGAAGTGTAATATTGCAAATACTGTTTATTACTTTACAAATACTACGTACCTTTAAAATCACTAAATGTACCTTTTAAATGAGGGTAAAGAGAACTCCAACTAGTATCTTGCAACGAGAATTATGTTCTCTGTGATAACCTTCTCGGATACCAGCTTGTTCGTGAGGCTGGAAGCCTTCAACTCCACTTGCTAGACGTGTAAACTCTCGAAAACAGAATGTAAACGCGGTTTAGTACCGATATTGTACTATAGTTCTTCAGTAGGGTGTTATAGCCTTTCTTAAAGAACAGGATAAGCAATGAAGAAGATGTTGTCAATTGTCAGATGATAATGATAACCTAAAAGAGCTTCAAGAATCCACATTAGCACGAGATACTCATTCGTTCTCACCTTCCTGTAGTTGCAGTTAATGACACGATTAAGCGTTTAGTAAGAATACAAGCGTTTGGCTTTAGCTTGCATTGTTGCTTGCATCGTGACATGTGGCAAAAAACCAATTTTTTTGTTACATAATCAATGGCTTCGGTTGGAATTCAAACCCAGATTAAATTGTTAAACAGATAGCTTGTCCATCAAAACATTAAAAATGTTAACGTGTCCATGATTATAGGATGTAGAAGGGCATTATTTAATTACATACACATAAGACACCTATTTTAAAGTATGTATATAGGTATATTATATATTCTACCATAAATTTCATTGACACGTTCGCTCGCTTAGCTTCGTTATCGAGTCTTAAAATATATGTATTCTAAACGTTTATGGATTCCGCAATACAGGCTTGGCCTAGTGTGGGATCCCATAACAATGTTAGCTGTTTAACTAGTAGAACACGTACGATGGCTTCTTCTTTAAATAAAGTTTTATTTCATCTGAAGGTCAGTCACTACCTTAAATATTTCTATTATAGGCACCTAATTTTGTCATAATGCATGGCTTTATTTTAATAACTTTCGTTGTGTTTTTATTCAAATATACGGACTTTTGAGGGTTTGTGTTTAATATGTTAACGATAACATCAAATTTTAAAATCTACTAAATAAGTATATATTACAGAAAAATTATTAACTACGGAAACGTAAACGAAAAATTATAAGGTAACCTAACAATGTTGACGGTTTTACTGCAATAAACGAAACTCACACTCTTTAAACAACTCTCAGATATCGGTGTTGGTACAATCATTATTTTCTGTTTGTTTGTTATTAACAAACTCTAACTATATGGTTTTACGTGTGTATTAAAACATAGATTGGATTATAATAGAATACTATTTATTCATTTACACAACAAAAGGGTACCGGGCTAGATAAAAATAAAAGGAAACGAAAGAAAAATAATTTAAGAGAGGCAAAAGCACCATGCGACTTTGTAATCAATGACCCGTGTCGTGTCAAATGTATCGCAGGATTAACCGCAACGCTGTGCTGTGCTGTTTGTCATATATTTTTTTTCAAATTCTTGAAAAAAAATATATGACAAACAGCACAGTGTTACTGTCGTGAAATTACATAGGATAAAATCTGTAGGTAAAAGAGAACGTGAAATAATTTTAGAGTAAATGGAACAGTTTTTCATATATATTCGATATCGATAATTCGTAACAATCTTAAACAATGTATATTAAAAAGAAGCGTGAAATTTTTAAATTATATTTGCTGTAATTCCTTCACATCGTCGAAACTTATTTAGAGTATTTAAAAAAGTTTATTTATTTAAATTATAAATATTGATTAAAATCTGAGTTCAAATAAATAATAAAAAAAAAATATAGTTAAGATATTGTGTTCGACATTGTAGACTTGTGCTTTGGACATTTAATACTCTTTAATTTAGCTCGAGAATCCACACTGAAAATCCTTCGTCTATTACAGAAGCTGTGCTTTAGTACCCAGAATTAAGGTATTTATAGGCAGTTAATTATGGATGATTTTAAGTAAAGAAACCCTGAAACAAATGAGCATAATATAGTTTTGTCATATTTACTTAAACTTTCTTTTCAAACAGCCTAGGGAAAGCTGTATCTGAGCACATCTGTGTAAACTTTACATCATTACGTGGCATAAAGACAATTATTATGTTTAAAGATTTTATTCCATATATTATGTTTTAAAAGGTACTTAACGTTCAAAGCGTAAAATAAGTACCTATTGAAAATTATATGAAGACAGAATTAATTCTTAAATGTTTTATATTATGCTTTAATCCTTTTAAAATCAAAGCTATGAACGTGTCTTGCATGTCGGCAACAGCCTTACTGCAAGATCTTGACTTGTCACAAGGTCCTTTTGTTCATAATCTAGTCGAGAAAAAGGTGCTATACGTAAAGCTAATAGAATAGCTTACTAACCGATCGTAAGTTATATCTCAGCAATGGTTCTTTAGATCTTGAGGACCTATTTTATGAATGTTGTACTATACTACTAGTTGCAAATTGTTCGTGGAGTACCATTGCAACCAATAATAGTTGTGGGTAGGTTGTAGCTACATAATTACAGTTTACATCAAATGCTATAAACGCTAAGTGGTTCGATGAAGGCTTACGTATATTTATTCCGTATAAAGACTAACCACGAGTGGGTAATAAATGTCTAAAGAGAGCGAATATTCGCCTTACAATGGTTGACGATAAAGAATTGCGAGGGCCGAGAGCTCGCAATCGTACCGCCAGCCATACAATGCTCGAGGCCGTGAGCCACATATAGTGCACGAGTACGGCAATCTATTACTAGGGCTGCCACCTGATAGATGTTCCACAGTTGTACCGAAGTTTATATATCCAATGATAATGTCTTGCTATTCAACTTAACATCGATTGATAATTTAGAAAACATTATTTCTTTTGACTTGTACAACATAAAAGTTGACGACACGTTATCGGGCATTCATTGCAATATCCGCCCTATTTTAGTTATTTTATTTAGATAATCAAATCAACGTCTAAAAACTTGAATTTGAGATTAATTCGACAGTTATTAAATTAATAATTCTGGAACATAGGTGGACAAAACTAAATCAATGATTTGGGTTTTCTAGTTGGGGAGTTTATGCCGGCCATTGGGCATTTCATAAACTGTCATATTATGCATGACCAATGTGGGAATCGAACCCGCCATCGGCGGAGCTACAGCCAATCGTTAAGTAACTGCTCTTATCGAGCCGTTATTTAACTATTACTTTCCTCGCTGATTTGACTTGATGACTCCTACGCCAAAAGAGGCGATGAATGATCTGACGTCTTTCGCCTCGGATCCGACCGGATATTTCGCAAACGTTATCGTCTCACCTGTTTTCTTTACACTGGAAAGTAGTTTAATAGCGCGCAGTACATAATGCAAGTCTATGTGACGTTTATTTACCTAAAAATTTTGCAATCACACTTTTTCGCCTCTCCGGGAGATAGAATGAGATCGGTGACGGATTAGCATTTGGAGTTGGCTATGAAATATTCAAAGATTTCCCTTACCACGCCTTTTTCGATCGAGCTTTATATTATTAAGCTTTTTTTATTCTTAGTTAATTAAAATTATAATGCAAGTTGTAGATTGTGTTTTTATTATTTTTTTTTTTTTGTAATTATAAATTACTTCTAGAAAAACCGATTAGAATAATACTCGTATTGTCAGAGCACAACACGAGTATTAAACACAGATTAATTAATTAGGTATATCTCGAGTAGGAAGCGCGCCTCAATTTTTACTCATTTAAATTTTGTGTCTGAATGAGGCCGACTTGCAAAATCTAGAAATAACTACTTAATAACACCTGCAGAAACGCTGGTTCATAGACATTTCGATGTCAGGAAGAAATGTAGTTATGCAGCAATAATCTATACCTAATAATTGGTTGCGACAGGTTGCAATGACTGGCCGATTTAATAAAATAAACATTATCTGACCGCTCCATTTTGCGGACAGTGTAATTTTAAGATAACCAAGTGAGACACATTTGCGTAACAGCGACTGCGTAAAGCGCCTTAATGTTGAGCCACGCCGTGCCAGGTAGACGCTTAAATAATGAAGGTATTAAATTATTTCACAAAACTCGTTCAGTTCAAACCAACAACGCAAAACTACACACAGGCCAATTCAGGGATACAATTCAGAATAATTAAACTTCTCTTTATAGACCTAATAAAATACCTTCATGAATTTTTATGGACTCTACAACATAGCTATGACCCATTTAACCAAGCAACAAATAGCAATGATTCATTACGATCGGTACTTATAAGTTAATGGATTAAAAGTATACTATTAACTATATTAGGTATTTTTAGAAAATATGGTAAGATATTTGATTGCATTTTAAAACATTATCAGTATTTAAGTAGCTACATTCTATTGCCTGGTACACTGACAACAATGTTCTTCCTGAACGTCCAAGATCCTAACAGCATATGGCACTTACAATAAGTGTTCTGAAAGGAGGGTGTTAATGCTTAAATGAATTCTAAGAGCTTCATCAAACCTACCCAGCACTTTTATTCATTTGTGCATAATTTTGTTGTAGTCATTTAGTATCCACTACTTGAATTTTATATAGGAGTCAGCCCTACATAAAAATAATGAATATTTAAAACTTCACTTTGGGGAATATTACTTTACATCTACTAGGGCCTTTCAATAAACAGCAAATTTCATAGGTAACTTTTATTTATTGTTAGTTTATTTTTCGACATAGTCTCACTTTTTAGTGTAATATAGTAGGAATATCTTTTTTTATGTTATTATTTTTATGCATAATATTATTCTCTTCTTAAAAAAGCTTCTCTTCATCATGAGCACGTAAAATTGCCGTACTGCAGCGACAACTGCTTCATCATCTTCAAATCTCTGTGCACTCAGATACTCCTTCAATCACGGAAAAAGATCTAGCCGTTTTTCACGGATCGCTCTGCCCATTTTTTATCTGTTATGCATATAAAAAGCCTGTAACAGTAGCTCCTTGATCGGGATATTCAATCATTACTACCCCTTAACTATCCTAGAGAAGCAAGTCCATGATCTCACAGGGGTCCCGAGGATCATATTTGGAGGACGTTCTTCCACGTTTAAATTTGGCGCACCAACATGCAACTGTCTACAGTAGGCATATTCTAATATGGCGGAAAATTTACTCCTTATGTTTACCGTAAACATTGTTTGACTTGTTCCGTAGTGAAATTTCAAGTACAGATACTTAATAAAAGCGCTTAGTCAAATTTGTTTGTTTTTCAACAATATGCTACAATAAACTCACAACTGAATGAGGTATATACATAAGGTATAACCGCAAACCATAGACGTATCAAACTTAACTAGACCTGCCACAAAGTTCTGTACTCATGAAAGTGTACTTACATTATGCAAATGTGGTGTACCACAGTATCGAGTATAAGTCCATCTCTTTCTGACATTTATGTACTTTGGTGTGACACAAGAACCAGCATGAAATTTGTTATTTCCGAGGTTGTTTATTATCTGCAGCCCGTAGTTAAATCTTTTTTTTCTTGCTCTCCGCCAAAACGTACCGATAATAATAAATAATGCTAATGGTTTGGTGTTGATATAAATTTCAGAAATTTGATCTTTAGTTAATAAGATTTTATTTATTAAAAATGCCCAGGTCTGCGATTATGAGATGTGGCGCGAAAATACGAGTAAATAAAATTCGGCCACAATCCTACAATTAAGTTTATGTGACATGTAAGTTATATAAGATATATACTTTTCATAAAGATAACTCGTATAAATAATAAATAGCATCATTGATTAAATTAAATATCTGAGACATATTATAGTATACCTAATGAAGAATTTGTTTAGAGTTTATTGCTATGTATAATGGAGTTACAATAAATTTATTGATTGAATATCACATTTTAAATAGTACATACTTTTTTTTATTTATACAAAGGCAATAAAGTATACATATAATAGTAAACTATGTTATATATTTTATTTTAAGAAAAACCCACCCAGACAAGATAATACGTGAATTGTGTCTGTAGATTAATGGATCGGAATATTTAATTCAAAGAACCATAAATTTGTTCGTTGTGTTTCGATGCATGCTGCTTCAATGGAATCCTTGACGTAGTCAGGTTACGTAACGAAGCAATAAAAATATAAATAAAATAATATACAACGTTAATATATCATCAACATTATAGCAAAATTAAATACATTTTTTTTTGTTTTTATTTTCCTACTTTAACATAAATTAAAATATTTAAATATGTTTTACTTGGAGGAGTAAAATTACAAGCCTATGAATGTCCCTCTGCTGGGCATAAAATTACAGTCGGAGGTGTAGTAGTAAGGTTCGATTCTCAGAAGGTATCGGCACTCGACCAAGACGCGCATCCTGCACACTTCTCAGCCTATTTAAACATATTGTATTATGCCTTTCCAAGAAAGTTTTCATAGTAAGATATCATTTTCAACTACAGCCGTTACAATCATCTAAAGGTATTAATTATATTTACTTTAAGTTGGTTTATGTTAAAATAGGACAATAACGAAATAATTTTGTAGTTATTATTTAAATTTGTAGTTTGAGATTTCCCTTGTTACCAGTCATATTATGTACAAATCGATATAATAACACATATTTCCTACTTAGGGCAGATCTAAGTATAAATTATATCTGTGCCGCAAAGAAATTTCTTCTATTTTTAAGAAAACAAAAGACATTTTTAGGTTGATTTGTTGTTTTACCAGCCAGTATTTACTAAATATCAAAGAGAAATATTCAATTCGAAAGAGTTTGTACCTTATTCTCACTTTTTTAACGTCTTTCGTATTTAACTAAATTTATTTTAAACGCATTAGAATTTCTGAAATAACCCATGGTTAAATAACCTTTTCTAATACAATAAACGAAATCGAATAATAATTTGTGCCTTTTATAGTTAGGTATATTAACAAAGTTCGATTTTATGATAATTAATAAATATAAGTCAATGTGAGTACGATAGAAAACTACATACTAGCACAATGTTCTTCCACTAAAGAAAGTGATGCACTTGATTATATTATGTTGCTATATTAAAACTTACTCTTGCAGTGTAAGTAAGTATCAAGTCTGTTATTAAAATTAAATTAATTTATCACACGGTGTGATAAAAAATTTATTTTTATTGTAGTAAAACGTCAAGATATTAGATACAACAACTATGGAATAATTTGTATTGAGAATGAATATTCATTTCAATTCATCTATTTTTAAAACCAAAAACCAACTATTCTAATAAGATATTCTGAATAAGTTATAATGAGCGCACATTGTACTAATCGACCTCTCCCAATTTCTGTAATATATTAAGGTGACTCACTCTATTTATAATTACCGTTATTTCTATATACTAGCTATATAAAAATAATAAATACATAAACATTACCACGAACTGAATATGATAGTTTACTATTTCAATTGCCTTAATTACATGCATGGTCTTTCTCACCTACATTTTATTACGGTAAAGGCTACAAAATTGTGCAAATTACTTATAAAATCTCAAGTGAATATGCAAATTACATAAGTTTCGCAACTGAAACTTATTAACGGAATCAGATTTGTACAATACGGATTTCATAGTTCGGCTCGACAAATATGCATCTTGTGAAATTATGAGCTGTCTGCTCACTATCGCTCTTACCACGATAGATGCGAGAACAATTTACATACAAAAGCATGCATGCAATTAATGACGATATGCATTGCAAGTTTTATTTCATACTAGCTTCTCAGCCTGCCTCTGCCATGCGCCATATCGTATATTACATATGTAGAACAGAGAAACGAATAATTGTTTAAGAACCAATAATTTTTTTTGACAATTACAGTTTTAAAAAAAAGTTATTTAAGATACTGAAAAATACTTTTCTCGCAATTTTGTCATCGATAGCATTATTTCAGAAGAACACATCAAATTTCTAATCTTTATATCAGGGAGAAAAAATCTTTTAGCGTTTTTACCTCATTTTATGTAGTTGATACCAGCACAGTATGAATCACAAAATCATAAAATTAAGTGTATATTAAATACATATTGTCTACAAATCGTTCACTATGCCATAACTGTAGCAAACATAATTCTGTGTTCGTCTCGCGTAACAGTTTACAACACGTATTGAAGTATCAGCAGCGACGTTTTCAAATTTAGAATTATAATCATATTAAAAAGAAATCCCCCCATTACTTGAAATAACCGCCAAATTGTGTGTGTGGCTAATTCTTCGATCGGGCCACGACGTTATATACACAAAATTTTAATGTGGATCGCAGGTATATGGTGATGTGATCGTTTGCTTTATAATAACGCGAGGAAAATTACTTAATGCCTCCGCCATCCGTTACTTTCTATCTCCCGGAGAGGCAAAGATGGGTTTCGGAATAGAGATCCGTAGTCTCTGCCAAGGGATCTTATGGGTGACAGGGGTGAGTGCTCAAATTACTGAAATATATTTGCCAGCATACTACATACAAGTGAGAGCTGCCAATTTAATTTCGATTTGGTCAATTAATGGCCAATTAACTGTTCTTATTTACGTTTTTTAAATTACATTTTATTAATTTATTTCTCTTTTGTTTCAGGGAACAATACATATTTAACGTCTTTGAAGTTATAGTAAGTACTTTGGAAACTAAACTACAAAGAATAGAAAACTTAGACAAAGCTGTTGAGCAGTTGATGCGTAGAGTGGAGGCATTAGATTCACGAGTAAATGACAACATAGATAAGACGGACGCTATCATATCAAAGTTAGGAAACCTTGACTTAAAATTATTTAGCCAATCCGGAAAAAATGAGGATGACAGATATACAGTAAAGGATATTAAAAATAAAAATGAAAACAGGCTTAGTGATGCTCAATTACTTGACAGAAAGTTGGAATCCTTAGATCAAAAGGTGTCAGATATTGATTCCAAATTAGTAGGACTAAAGAATCAAATCGATAACAATTTCTTACCGGTCGATGATATTAATGCTGAAGCTAGCGAAAGGAAACCCATAAATGTAAATGTTGTAGAAATAGCAAAAGGTCTAAATACAGAAGTTGTTAATACTATCACAAAAGAAGTCGATCAATTGAGAACATCAATGTCTACGGTCGATCGTAAATTGCAATTTCACATTAATCTTGTTTCTGAAAACTTGGGAAAGGTTCTATATATGATGGCCGACGTTCACGCAGCAATAGTAGAACCTGACGCCGCCACAATAAACGTTAATAACATCTTCAAAAATAGGACTACAACGAGTACTCACTCTCCAATAGCAAAAGGTAGTAAAATAGATACACTTGTTAACAAAATTATTCCCATGATGAGCGTGTCCGAGAAAATGGATGAAGTTTGGGATGTAGTTGTTGGAACTAAAAGTTCTGTCGACGATTTAGTTCCAAAATCAGATGAACTATTGACACAAACTCAACGACAGGAGCGAGCCATTGGACAAATTCACAATGACTTGAGAGTTAAAACAAATCTCATCATAGAGAATTTAGATATGGTGGAAAAGCGTCTAAAAAAGCAAGAAGATGATGTTGCGACGTTAGCACAACGACCTGTTCCCGCGGAATTGCTTTTAGATCCGACAATTGACAGACTAGTGGAATACGCGCCGAACAGATATAGATACGACGAGCCGTCTACAGATCCTAACACGAGTACCGTCGCAGCAACAACACCATTCACGTTTCCCACAACAATCAATAACAGGTGATATCTCTCTAAATATATATAGCATTTGCGAAAGTCCATATTACTAGCGACTTCTGATAGCAGTGCGAGATTTTGCGATTAAATATTTTAATTTTATATATTGCTTTGCGTTTTTATGTTGTATACAGTGTCTAATAGTTATATCGCATGCAGCCTGAACACCCCGAGCAACCCCAGCAGTCCCAGCGGCTCGAGTAATACAAACACGCCTGTTACCATGAGTTCCAGCATCGTTGGCGGAAGCATCGGTAACACAAATGGCACTACAAGTTCAGGTCCACGCCCCGCTAGTCGCAAAGGTGGCATCATCTTTCCCAGCGTTAAAAACAAGCCCATCATCGGCAATAATACTTTCGCCTCAGAGATCGTCGCCAACTATAAAGATGTGAAAGTGAGTCTATATTATAAAATATTCTATTACCATTCTCAATCTTTGTTTCCGAACGTTTTAATACAATTTTGAATGAGCTGAGATGAATGCTGTATGAGCGAATTATATAAAGTATTATATATTATAATAAATAGTTTATGTACGGTTTCATTATATTTATATAGTTTTATCGTGCTACTGTTATAATTGATAGTTGAATAAATTTTTTCACACATCGATATAAAACTTTGCATGAAATATGAAATTTAACATATTATCACCTTACTTATCTACTGTAGACTAGTTGTCGTAAGTATGAATATTGAATGGTTATTTGACCATTCAACAGCTAATTGCGCATTAAATAATTAAACAAATATTAATTATTATTTTATTTTATTTATTGAGCTGTGGTAGCATACAGGCTGGAAGGACCTCTTATTACGCATGGGACCAACAAACATATGGTGCCATCAAAACGTGCCGCAAAATAAACATATGTATTAAAAAAATATTTGATTAGACATTACATTTTTGAAAACGAGGTCGATATATTAGTAGTTACGTCATAGCTGAAGACCTAGGGGTCATGGCCAAAGGGCAGTCTATCTCCACAGACTAATGAAACCTACTCGCAATAAGGTGATGCAGTGTGTATGGAAGGATTGGAAGGGCATCGTTCTGTATGAGCTTTTACCGCCGGGCAAAACCATCGATTCGGATCTCGACACCAAACAGCTGATAAGACACAAGCAAGAAATAGAGAAAAACGGCCGGAATTGATCAATAACAAAGGATGTGGTTTTTTATCATGATAATGCCAGACCACGCACATCTTTAGCCACTCAGCTAATATTAAGAGAGAATGAATGAATGAATGAAATAAATGAATGAAATAAATGAATGAAATACACTTTATTGTACACCAATAGCAAAAATGGAAAAAAAATAAAATAAAAAGAAACATAAAATACAAAAGGTACAATTGGCGGCCTTATCGCTTAGAAGCGATCTCTACCGCGCAACCATTTTGCAGAGGAAATAATGACCAGTGAGCAAGGGTTAAGGGTGTACGCAAGTTACAAAGAAGTGAAAATATAATAAAATAAATATATATATACAAACATGTATATCTAACATATACTGATATATCTAAATAAATACACAATATATACCCATACATATACAGGAACATAAAGCGTAAAGAATAAATAATATAATATAAGAGCCATACGACGCAAGGAAAAGTAAGTGTTAAAGGATAAACAGATAATGAGAGATGAAGGAATAATTATTTAGGGAGGAAGGAAGTGCGCTTTGACCAGCCTTTTAAAAGTATCTAGGGATTGCGCACGCTTTATATGAAGTGGTAGTAAGAGAGCTTGGTTAGGAAGTTTTAATGCATCCATCATATAGCCCACACCTCGCACCTTCAGATTTTCACCTGTTTGGGTATTTTTAGAATACTTTAAGTAGGTACGTTAACATTAAGAGAGGACTTTCAAACTACTTGTCGCAATTTTTTGATTAGAAGTCCCAAAATTTCTACAACTACAACAAGTTAACGAACAAAATAGCACATACATATTATAATCAAAGGTGAATAAACTAAAATAACATTTTCTTTAATCTGTGTATAAAATAAGATAAAACTTTTTCCCCGAACTATTATAAAATTGAATTTGAATTATGAGTTTGTGTTGTTGTTATAAGTATGTAACTACTAAAAAAAAACTAACTCCATTTTTTTTAATTAAAATTGGGAAGAATATCTCCTAGATGGTGAATTATAAGCATAACATATACCCAGATGGTAGACAGGCAGTGACTTATAGTACAGAGATCTTCAACCCGTCTGCCAAACGTAGAGATAATGTCAGATCCAACCAAATGGGATCGACCTATGACCAGCCGTGAACTGAAAACAAGAAGAATTTGACAGTAACATACCTGCAAATTTGAGTGAAATATAGAAAAACTAAATAATCTCCGTATGCCATTTACCGTAAATATCAAATTCGTGTATAGATTAGTATACTAACATAATTGTGATTCCGTACTTCACGTTAATAGATTAGTTTTTAAACAAACTTGTGCCTGTTCAAAGCACTGAATATAGACAGGTACGATTCAAGTTGATACAAATGGAGCTAAATTCTGTTTTCGGAATTTTAATCAACTCCTCCGCTAGCCTGTCGAAGCAGCTGCATGCCAAATGCACATACCTGATCTCGAAGCAACGATACAGAACCATTTACGTCTCCTAGTTAAGCAATAAGGAACACAAATACGCAATACTTTGACTTAAGTTTTCCACTTACCTAACAACATCCTATACTGTGCCATAACTTTGACACAGAATAGATTATCTATTCTAGTTAGCACTACGTACTTAGAGTCTACATAAAAGCAATATTTAAATATTATAGTTTTGTTTACATATTTATTACTATACTGTGTTTTTTAATTCAGTCCTTCATTTAGATAGTTGCATCTTTTAGCAGTAATTTTGTTTATTCTTAGTGCACAAAATACTTATTTCCTGTGCTTCTTGGTGTCGTCTGTCATATTAAAGTTATATAGTGTTAAAGAATTTTTAATTTTTATTTATTACTTTGGTGCAAAAGATTTTAGACAGCTAAGAAGTTTACTTTCTTTGTCCTTATTTTTCATATTTATCATACACTTTTCATTTACTCATACAATACATGGGCCAGCTTTGCTAAAGAACTTTTACAATACCCGTTGACGAGATGGGGTGGCAGATTTTCATACGCCGCCACTATACCCGTTGTATATGTCTTTCAATGTCATCGATTTACATTTTCTGGAAATTCAGATATTTTTGAGTATTTTCAATAGGGTTCAAGGTTTAATTAGTAGTAATAGACTGGCGGTTCTTCAAACTTCCTTTTTTTTTATATGTAGGTAATAAGTAATAAGAAACGTATGAATCCACGGTTATTGTAATGTACAAATTTTCGTTATTTACTCATAAACATAAAACTGATAAAAACTTAACATTTTGCAAAGATCACAGGTTTTTGTTCCTCTTTGTGGTTGCTTAAAGGAGAACACTGAAGCTTCAAAATAAGTAGTATCAAATTTTTCTTTATCCAAAACCATAACAAAACTTAAATTTTTAGGTAAGAAATAACATTATTAAGATATTATCACTCATTTTGTTGTTTAATGATAACTATGTTCAGGCCGTTCTGTGCGCAATTTCAAGTAAATCTCGACTTTAAACCATGCCAAGCATCGCAGTTGCTATTTCATTTTTAATTTGAAGCAACTCCTTGCACAATGTTGTGGTAATATCTCGCTTATGAATGGAAGTTATGGGGTTATTTTACTTTTAAACCATTCGATAACGGTCGGATAGGCATATATATGTACCGACATAACCAGAGTTCCAAGCAAGGAAAGTTGCTCACATTACGTAAATCTAGTTCATGCACACCACGACAACGCTTTCCGCGACTTTGTAAGCACAAAAACCGGCTGTTCCCACCAAACGACAATTACCAATGATTACGGTGTGTTTATTGTCTTTACGTACGAGAACGTGCGGTAATGTTGAACAACATGATGCAACGTTTTATAATACGTACGCATTTTGAACAGTAAGCGTAATAGTAAATGATACAGAAAGTAACCAAGTTCTCAGTCGGTGTTCATATTCTCGAAGCGAACCGCCCCTTGTATGCATTACCTTTCTTTGTTAATCCTCGATTCATTTTACGCAGTTAATTATGCTTGGCCTAAAAGTACTATGAAATAAAATAAAATTAAATTAAATTATAAAGCTTAATTTAGCAAAACGACACGGCGAGAAGAACTACGTGCGATTTTTTTCGCTTTGATTTCAAAGATTTTTTTAATTTTTGCGTAAAAAGTAGCATAAACCACTTTCAACAAGCACTTCATCTTCCCATGATATTTCTGTCAATATTCGTTCCAGCTGAACGTTTTCAAGATTAATCGGGACAAACAGGCAGCTAGAGAACGTACACATGCTACATTTTTTTTGTTGACACGTAAAGGGATAATTTTTAATCGTGGACACGTGGTACACGTGGTAGTCACCTAAAGTCGCTTATTTTACAGTAACCTTGCCTTATCTACTGTTGCCTGTATTTCTACCTAAAAAACCATTATTCAACTTTTTTTAAAACGTCTCGAGATGATTTCTAGCTACAGATATAATTCGCAATGGCAGAAATACGCATATATTAAAATACATAAAAATGTAATAAATGCATCATAAAAATAAAAATGGATCGAGAGTGCATTAAGTTTCTCTCAACACCACCGAATTGCATCACAGCGACGCTTCAATTCAACCAATTTTAATCATATTTCGCGCACACCATGTAAAGGCGTATTTTATGTCTCTTCTCTCATACATAAAGGGTTATACACTACTACACATATAATAATGTAGCCTCTTTATTTTTATTTTTAATTATCGATAAAAAAAATCAGTAGAATGAATACCACAAACTTTGGATTACTTTAATTCGTTAACAACCAGGGAGGATGCGGAGGAAATTTCTGAAGTGAGAATCAGGCTCTGTAAACTTTAATTGAAATAATATCAAGCATTCGTGCTGTATCGTAGTAGTATAAAATCATTTTCCACGTTGTGTTATCGACGACGCATGTCCAATGTAGCGATAACGGCAGGCCCACTTATTGGGATTAGCCTACATTCAGCAAGGAACTACCTGTATAAAAACTGCTAAATAATAGAATATAAAACAATCGTCGTATAAATAAATACTTTCACCATAAGACATTTTTACACTGTTAGATATTATGACGTAGAAATATTCTTCGAAGATGAGATAACACCATACAAAAGAAGTATAAAAACATTTTAGGACAAAGGGTCTGAATATTTTAACCAGCAATATGTTTCATACTCACATTGCAGGTCACTCAATACTTAATATGGACAACTTACAAACATGGTTAAAAAAACATTTATTTATAATTTAAAATAATATATAATTTAGGTCGAACTTCTCGCAAGCAACGCTGATGGAAAAATTATGTTATTTTATGCATAATGTTGTTTAATTAAACAATCATTAGTACTTAGCCACGTATATTGCCTTAACTGGATTGCCAAATAACTTGCTTATATTAATTATCAATATATTAGCTGTTTTGTGTTTTATAAGTATTTCATAAACTTATTAAACTTCTCTTGAATATAATATGAAACGCCTTCACAATGCGCGATGGAGTCCTTCGTTCCCCTGGGGAAGAGACTTTCTAAAACAATTTTCCACTATTTATATCCGTCGTATAACCGTTCAAGCAACCAATGCATGCATAATGTCAATCAAAACGTCAAATTTCACGGTCACATAATTAAAGGAAAAAAATTAATTTCAACAATCTTACAATATAAATATTAATGGTCTATTTTGAAGAAGTACGAGTATATGGAGATAAAGTTTCAACCTGTTTACCCATACTATCAATAATCGGACAAAATTGTATTGACTTACAAGATATGTAGCTGGAAACATTTTAACATCAACACACGTGACTATTTAACTGGGTATTATAAAATTGTTAAGTGATTTTATCGGTCACATGTCATAAAACTCGTTTAATTATAATTTTTTTAGGAAAGCTAAAGCAAACACATTTCAGAAACAGCGATACAATTTCCTGAAGGAAAATAAAGTTACAATACGTACCTAATGTCTACAATCAATATAATTAACGAACGATTTCATATACATTATTTTTAAAGCCGAGCCTTTATCTGTCGTAGTACATAATTTTCAATATTCATATTTTAATATTCTTAATATATTAATATTGAATTCTTCGCGAATTTGTATAAATATTACCAAAGCTATTGCGACTGGACAGCGTTGCGTAAAGCTTTTATTCATTATGTATAAGGCGAATGCTAACCGTTTCTACCGCAATATTTCGGACAATCTACAATGGAATCATGCCTTTTCAGGGCTACTCGTGTGTCGACCTTCTAAATGCGGGAATGCGGGAATCCGGAGTTTATTATCTGCAAATTCGAGGCACTACCTATTGGTTCCTCAAGGTGTTCTGCGAACAAAACGTCGCTGATGGAGGATGGACCGTAAGTATTAAAAATAAAAATATCGGATTTTATTTAGAATAGTATGGAATAGTGAATTAAGCGGTGGTAAAGTAGCATTGCCGTCGCTAAAATAACCATAATGATGAAAGGTTCATAATCAAATAAAACCTTTTTGATGAATTGAAGACGAATATTTTATTTTTGTATTTCAATACGCCTTCCCGATGATATTTAAAAATAAGTACATTTGTAATAGGCCAATCATCGGAAGGTCGCAATTTTGAACAGCAGTTCCATAGGCAAATAGCAAAATTATTAGATAAATAATATATGATAAATTGATAAGAATTGTCCTACCTTTTTGAAGCAAATTTTTTATGCGTGTCCCGATATTATTGATAAAACACGGGATGAAGATGAGTTGTCGGTCTAATGGCCTAGTTGGCGGTGATCCTGCATTAAATTTGATGTAAATATGAAGATTTTATTTTTATAAAATCTTCATATTTTACGGAATTCAAACTTCTTATTTCCTATATTTTATATAAGAAATAAGAAGTTTGAATTCCGTTAGGAACAAACATATTGTACTTTTTTTACCTACTTTCGAATCAGCCTCTGAATCAGGAGACCTAAGTTCGATTGATTTTCTAAAGGAAGAGCTCATACCAATTTACTGTTTTACCGTTTAACTTATGTACGATTCTCATGTATTCTCACCACCTTTCACGTTAGTCCAAAGAAGCTTTGTTGTAATATTTTTTATAATGTTTAATGGAAAATAATATAATATGTAATGAGAGTGTGTATAGGTATGTTTGTATATATATACACATAAAACAAATGCTACTACTCAGCAACAGATAGCGCTTTATTGAACATAATATGTATTTATCTAGAAATATTTCTTTATTGATTTTATAAGAAAGTAAATTAATTAATTTAAATACACTTTATTTCCGAAAATAAGCTATAGAACAACATCTCCTCCTTTGACGTGACTTACAACTCCAAGAACGGTATAATTGCGGGGAATTTAAAAAATAACCTGAAGCTACACGGCCTTAAAATGTCACCCGTACTTTATACACGCCTATATTTTACTGACGTCTAACTATTAGAGCAAGTCGACGCTGGCTGAGATAAACTTCTTTTTAATGGGAAATAATTATTAGTTATTGAATATTACGTGTAATATTAAATAACTAAAAATTATTTTTTTCCCCCCGCTTTAATTCCCCCATTTTAAAATTTTCAATATACGCAAAATTTAAATGAATTAAACCAGGTAATACATCGCCGCGACGACTATGGAGTTCCGGCAGAAAATTTCAACCGAGATTGGAGTGATTACAAGAATGGGTTTGGAGACCCTAACAAAGAGTTCTGGCTTGGCAACGAGAATATCTACATGCTGACCAACAACGACGACTATATGCTTAGAGTCGAACTTGAAGATTTTGATGGAAATAAGAGGTGACAAAAACCATTTTAATTGTTCCAGGTTTTGTTTATAAGACAAACGTAGCTATAGTAAAACAAGCGTCATATTATATTTTAATATGAAATATAGTATAGCGTGCTAATTTTCTGAACCTACTTTTATCTTTACAATATATTTATTAAATCAGCTCCAAAAATTGCAATATATAGTAATCCCTGTACTGGGAGGCTCTGACGACCGAATAACGGTGGAATATTTATCAGAATTTGCAGAACTCAAATCTTGCAGACTAATGATGTAGAGCAGCGTCATTAGAGCGAGGGTGCCGGTACAGCGATCACCATGCCGGTTGCCTTTTTGCAGAGAGTTTCTTGTTGAGGAATTCAGTCGTGAACTCAAATAGGCGGAAGTAGTAGTACATATTTATCGAAATTATTTAAGCGAATAATTAAAAAGAATTTTACAATTGTCGACTTTGGATTTATAACAGGCCTTTAATCTCTCAGGCCACAAATATATGCATTTACTTACTGTCTCCATGAGGAATTTAGCCAATGCTAGTTCTATAGACTTTGTGAATAAATCGTTTTGAGCAAGCAATGTTCTCTAGTACGAACAACAATTTTTAGTCCTACCCGGCGTCGTGTTGTTATTGTGCGCTTATTGGAAAGTTCATGGTTTTTTTCCACTACATGATTCATAAACTGTGGTCTGTGTTTTGCTCCTCTTTTACAAATAAATATGCGTGATTCCTTTATAGAACTTAGACTTTTGCTGGTGGTTGTCATTTTCAATAATAAAAATATTCTTACCAGTAATTATCACATTTTCATGTATATCACCAGAGTTTCGCGACAGCAAGCGAATCAATCGATCCACTCTCTTAAGGGACTGATTTAGGACATGTCCGGTGTGTATCGACGGTAAGCACCCAGCTTCAGGTCTTTTTTAATAATTGAAGACAAATTCCATTTTTCTTCATCTTTGACAGAGGAATTGTTAGTATACTTGACAGGCTAATGTCTAGCTTTCGAAGCTTCTTAAAAATTACTAATGACACTATATCCACTTTCTGCAAAGTAATCACTGCAATTCTATCTTTAACCCCAATCCATAACGTAGATATTATGTAAAATAGCGAAAAATCATGTCGAAATTTCTTACATAATAAACGTATTTCAAATTTAAATTCAGAAAAATGATCTTAAAAATTCTAACAACATTTATGGCCAAACTAGTTATATGTAGTTTTAGGCGACTTAATCTGAGACATGTCGGACGGAATTCGACAGGTTAAATTTCGGAGATTGTGCATGGAAATTACATTTTCTCGTTCTTGTTCCTGCCACGCAGCGCACCAATAGATTTCAATGTTACATTATTGCTGCGTCCCCGACCCATACACTGTAAGTTTTACGGGTCGCAACCCGTTTCAGATTAACTTCCAATTGTGTTCCTATTATGCCAAATGTTCCGAATGGGAGAGGTCTATATCCTACTGCAGGATATAGACCTCTCCCATTACTACTTACAGACTGGATTAGGGTTCAGAAGGAGCAATATACAGTTTTTTCTCCAAATGCTAAACTCATTTGCACATGTTAGCTAACAAACGTGACTCTGGCAACCGAATAATAATGGAAAAGCCAAAGGTAAATTCTACCGTATACGAATTTCATTCACTAGTGATGTAAAACTGCATCACAGTCATCAATTCCATCATTTCATCAAAAATTCCATTTGTAGTTATACCTCGATCAAATCATACCGTGAATTTTTTATATCCAAGACATGGTTTGTTTTATTGGTAATATGTAGATTGGATAATCGAAACCGTGTTAAAAATAACACTATGTTTTATAGAGGAACAATGTCACACAAAATTGTGTGTCCATACTTGTCCACCCATGTTAAAAGCCGAGCAGGCCCATGGTGCGAATGAACTCACTTACCAACCCGCTTACCCAGGGTGATGATTATGGACAAACCTTTCAATAAATGTCTTGCTGGTACTTTCTTCGAAAGGCTTATCTTTGCCAGTGGACTTGAATAAAGTTGAAAATAATTGGGGAAAATATTGCAGGCATTATGCATTTTCTTCTTTTCTTTCATGCGTTTTAAATACCTATCTTATTTGCTCACTTTAAACTGGTATGAGGGTATGATGTCCTGGCCGATTTCGACCATAGCGACAAACTCCGAACGCTATCGGCAGTTGTCAACAGCGCAGGAGATATTACAATGCCGCGTGAAGAGAGCCTATGTATTACGCGTAAACACATAGGCTCTTACTCTTTTTTACCTCTCCATATCCCACGTAAGGCTTATGCGATAAAATCGGAGGAAGGTACAGATGCAGTGTCAAAGACACAGGACGAGCCGAAAATTGATAAATTTATATTTGACTAATATTGGTTGCTGGGATTCGAATCCAGGACCCATGGGTCAGTAGTCAGGTACTCTTTACTGTGTTCTGTGTGTACGCCTCTAAGACCCCCTAACCACGTTGACCACTAAACTAAAAATTGTAATTACTTCATGTTGATGATTAGTACCGATCTTACTTATACTCGTGCTAGACAATGAGTAGGTATTAATTTTAAAGTCGCAAATAAATTTATGCAATGAATTTCTTTACAGATACGCGCAGTATTCGCACTTCAAAATATATTCAGAAGCGGAATATTACAAATTAGAGATTGACGGATACGAGGGTAATGCAGGCGATTCTTTGAATGACCCATGGTACGGGTCCAATAACAGCCCTTTCTCTACATATAATAGGTAAATTATAAAATGTTTTTGGATAAAAACTAAGTATACAAAAACAAGGTATTAAGTGCTGTACCTCTTAGGCTATAGGTACAGCTCTTCTTTCAAAGAAACAATAAATTTGTAAGTTCATTAATAATTTCAATCATTGAAAAATCAAATCCCTAATAACGCAAACCGTATTCGTTCTACGTATTACATCTCGACATACCTAACTGATCCAAAACGCAGCTACCAGACGCTCCATCGGATATGTGAAATGATGCATCTTCGTCATCGTTTTATGCAATTGATCAATTAAATTGATTACGATGCCGAATAGACTATTTGAGTCGTTGGTAATTGTTCAAATGAGATAAGCAACATGCAAACGACAGATATGATTGTATTCTAACGCAAACATTTTTGTTGCATTACAGAGACAACGACCGGTCATCCCTGAATTGCGCGTCGATGCTCAAGGGCGGGTGGTGGTGGAAGTCGTGCGGGCGTGGCCTTAACGGTTTATATCTGCATGACCCACAGGATCTTACTGCTAGACAAGGTATTATACGCGGGGATATCCTCAATTTATTTATTTTATTATTTAATCGCTACGCAAGGCAAGCGGATTGATCGCAGTATCTGGTACACCTCCCCCCCCCCCCCCTTCCCGGTAGGGCGTGTATACGATATGTATTTCACGAATAAAAAAGGATCCAGAACTATAATACATGTTATTTCAGGAAGCACTGTCTAACACAAGAGAGCTTTCATATATCTATTAGTTTTATAGATTATTTTAGAAGTACCATTGCTTTATATTACTTCTATTGCGCTTTCATAGATTTGGAGAAGGCCTATGACAAAGTGGTGATGGATGAATTGTGGTCGGCACTATCTTTGCATGGAGTGGGCACTGATCTGATACGAGCACTGAAATGTTTCAAAGCTTGTATCGGAATAAGCGGGGCGTACACGGACTGATTTGATATCCATAAAAGTGTTAGACATGGCTGTGTAGCATCCCCATGTCTGTTCAATTTATTCATGGATACTTGTTTGACAGATTTGAAGGAGAGTGATTGTGGACTGGAGAATGAATGAGTTGCTTGTTAAATGATTGCTCTACGTCGACGATCAAGTCTTACTTGCGTCATCGGCTGAGGAAGTGCAGGCAACGGTGAAAATAATGAATGGGGCACTCGAAAGAAAGGGAATGAAAGCAAACGTTAATAAGACAAAGGTTATGTTGTTTGAAAGAGAGGAGAGGATGACGAAAGTATGTATCAAGATTACGGAAGATAGTTTAGAGCAAGTGAATGAGTTTGTTTACTTGGGAACAATGTCTACGAGAGATGGAAGGTACGAATGTGGTATTGAAAGGAGAGCGATGGCAAGTAATATGGTGAATGGGGCATTGCATACATTTATGAACAGCCAGACGATATCTCACAAAACTCGTTTGGCTGTGCATAGAGGGGTATTGGTACCAACACTAACATATGGAAGCGAAAGCTAGGTATGGCAGAAGAGGCATGAAAGCGGTATAAATCCAGTAAAAATGAGCGCGTTAAGTATGATTGATGCGAAGATAACTGACAGGGTTCGAAATAATGTGATCAGAGAGCGTTGTGGCGTGAAAGACGATGTAGTGACACGAATTGAGAAAAGGATGGTGAGCTGGTTTGGACATGTGGAGAGGATGAATGAAACTAGGTAGACGAAACAAATATATGAGGCGAGTGTAAATGGTAGAGTGGGGAGAGAAAGGCCTAGGCGAACATTTCACGATCAAATCGGAGACGTTTTGAAAGAAGGCCAGGTCAAGAGTACTCTAAACTAACCAGCATGCATGCAAAGATTCATGAAAGTGGAAGAAGCGTAAGACGTATGTCAGGACCGTAGCAAGTGGAAGAAGATTGTCTCTGCCTACCCCGTTGGGAACAAGACGTGAATATATACATACATACATTGCTTTATTTATTTTGATCGTCACTTAAAAGTTGAAACATTACAGGTATCGTGTGGTTTCGCTGGCGAGGTTGGGATTACACGCTAAAAAGAGCCTCGATGATGATCAAACCAAAAGGCCTCCAACCCAATACGTGAGGCCGCTTTCCACATTGCGCCGACTTAATGTATAAGCCTCTGTTCAATCATTATGTGGATTCGTTACCATTTATTATTTGTGTGTTTATAATCGAGCACCATTGGGTATCTTCTATGGACTAACATACTGATGTGAAATCATGCTGCTATATGAGTGCTAATATTGCAACAACTATATGGCACATGGGTATTAGGACCACTGAAAGCTTTGTAAGTTCTATTAGAGATCAGTTTATAAAAACAACGGCCACACGTTTTATGTATTAAATAACATTAGCCAATATCTAAAGTTTCCTTCGTTATTAAAATAATCTCGGACCATCGAAAGTTAAAAAAAAAACACGAATATATTTAAAGAACATTTAATAATTCTTCTTACTAACAAGCAACATGCAGAAGTAAAATATATGAATCCATGTAATGAAAGTAGAACACTGCAGGCCGCCGATCGCTCAAAATGGTTTATAAGTACCTATCAACTCAAAAATCTGTCCCTGTAAATAATATAATTACACATCAAATTTTCATCTCATTGTCTTTGTCCTCCATAAGTGTGCCAATACTATATATTTTTTGTAAATAACTGTTAACTGCTATTTTGTAAACATGCTACACAACACACTCTAAATTCATTAATTTATTATTCATATCTACTACATGAAAATCTTTCATTAATTAGGTTTACTATTTTAATTATAAGTTTAAATTGTAATAAGGTGTAAATAATTATGTTTACCTATAAATTGATTGATAAGAAGCAAATGAAATGACAGTAAAGCAATTGTTACTTAATAAAACACTCGCGTCTCAATTGACGGAGGCTATTATTTATTATTATTATTATTACTATTATTATACAAAAAAGTATTCATAAGCTACTTACTTTTCATGAGTAAAGGTACTGTACTTTAAAACCTCTACACGAGTTTATATATAATAAAATACTTTTTTAAATCTACCATAAAATTAACAAGATATATATAAAGTAGCTGATAAATGTCAGGCAAATCATACTCTAAAAAGACATGTTTACAATAATGATTTTACTACAACAACGGTCTCTCATAGACTATTTGTGAGAAACAAAGTAAAACATCCATTTAAAAACAATTAGCACTTTTCTTTTGTAGCAATTTTTGTTTCTTATATTCTTATCTTATTAACCTATCAATGCCAGTAATTATTTGTCTACAATTTGGAAAATATACAAAATAACTTTCAAGCAAGGACTCAAGATAAATCAAGTTGAAGCAAACTTATAGTATAAACATGACATATCATTTATGAATAACTGCTTGAACAACATGTTACATGTACACTGTTGTTTGGAAAATACATATTATGCTCTTAATATAATGCTACATATTTGGTCAGTATTTTATTGCCTTATACCTAAAGTAATTAAGCAAGACATCAATTTTTAATGTAAAAATATTTCTTCTATGAATAGAATTACAATCCTATGAAGAATAGTTTACTAACACTAATAATCATAAGTTTTGGAAAAAAATCAAAACACGTCATAATGATCAAAATTTTTCAAAAACTTATGTTTACTGTATATGAATATACAATAAAAGTTTGCGCACACCAATCAAACATCATAGCTAAAGCATATTCCGGTTACCAGTAAACATTTAGCCAATTCTACATATTATTTGCTGAACTCTTTATTTTACTCTTCTTCTGAATCCGCAGCGCGTTTATTTGTTTCCTTATCAGTACTATCAGATGTACCTCCAAATAATTCCTGTCCTGGAAAATCATTAATATCCAAAAAATTGTCAACAAATAAACTGTGGTCACCTAAGATGTTGTCATTTAAAAGACTTTCAGGGTCAAATCCATCTTTAAATAAATCATCTGATTCCATGGGGGTAGTTGAATTGGGATCTCTAGTTTCCACTGTGCTTGGGATTTCTGGTAGTTGTGGCTCTATAGTTTGCTGCCTTAAGTCTTCGGGTTCACAATATATTACATCTAAATCAGCAAGAGAATATTGCATATCTTCACTAATGGGTAATATGCGGGAAGGGCTAGATTGGGAGACACGACGGGCAGGGCGGACGCGCTCTACCCTCGTGCCTCCCCACTGTTCCTGTTATACTTTCATTTTCTTCGTACCCTTTCGAGCTGAGCGGTCCTTAGCCTTCTCCAACAACGGCATCAGCTTCTTCTCTTCGGCTAATATTTGCAACAGCACCATGATAAATGGCAAATAGTTATGCCTTCTTCGTATCATTTCTTGTTGATATTTTCCCATTTTCACGTCTTCATACTCCATCAACATTCTAAGCCTTTGGATTTCATTTTCTACGTCTTCAGTCTCCATAGTCATCATTTGTGTCTCGTTGATAATCTCGTGCAACTGTCGTTCATAAATCATCTTCCTATCTGATACCAAAGCCATTAAATTAAAGTGAATTTCACCTTCAGTGTACCTAAAATGAAATGGTTTATTTTACAAATATGACAAAAAACTTATAAATTATTTTCATTTTAGATGGCCATGAATTAAAAAATAGAAAATTTATTATGCCACTTAGATCCACAAGTAAAAATAGTACTAGGTGGCGTGCGTGTTAATGCTGTGCACTTATGTGGACATTTCAATGCCACTTTCTCAATGAAGAAGGCACACGCTTTAAAGGCCATTCGGGCCGCCAGGGTTGCCTATTTATTTATTTTCCGCCTAGGAGACATCTGGGTAAGTTATCTGTTTCTGCCGCTAAACTGCAGTGTAACCAATGTTGCGTTCGAATTTGAAGAGCATAAAATAATGGCGACGAGAGGAACCATTGCGGGTTTTAATCGGTGAGTCTCGCATAACCTCTTCATAACTCCAATGCGGAGGCGTGACCAAATCAAATAACTATTCTTATCCATCCACACGATTCAGTCGGGACTAAATTAGATACAAAATTACACACAAATTTATTAAGACTTAAAGATATAACACAAACATATAACCAATTACATAAATAATAATTTAAAGAATATCTTACACGTTGATCCTTTTCATTATAATTGGACGTACTATGTCAAGCCAGTCTTGTTCAGGAGCTATAGATCCATGGTCAATAGGGCCATCGCGAAGACCATCCAATTCATAAAGACGACCATCGATTGGCATGTAACCAATAAAATGATAAGCATCATCATCCTGGGAACATTATAGACTGTGAGCACTTTCCATAAAACACTTTTTAAATTAGATATAAACACAATTATAACTTACTTTGGTAGCCACTTTGGGGTCAAACTCAAAAAGAGGCTGTTGTGCCATTGAATTATGAGCACTTCTGATAGTCTGAGAGTTGCTTAGTGTAAGACCTCTCATTTTTGGGTCAAAGGACATACTGAACTCTTTAAGTTTTGTGAGTTCAGGACCAAGTTCTACATCTGGGTGATTACAATTCAAGAGAAGGCTAATAACGGCTTGTGTTGCACAAGCATTATTAATTACCTGAAAGTAGATATTAATTATCAATATATATTCTAGATATAATAATAGTAAATAAATAAGAGGAAGGGTAAATGGGAATATACTATCTCTGTCTCTAAATGCCATCCTCATTTGCATGTGGTGCACCCAAAACCTCGTTTGTTGGTTGCAGAATATCCATCAGAATTTGTCGTATTCAAATCCCCCAGGCTAGTGATGAACATGTGGACCTTAGAAGCACCACTCTATGCCGTTACACTGTACATCAGTTATAATTGCCATCCGCAGAATTATTAGAATCTTCAGCTATTCTATTTTCAATTTAAAATATAAGTTTTACCTCTTAAGAACTGTATAACTAAGGGACGATTAAATTTATTGCGACTTTTTTATTTCAAAATGAATACGATAGTAATGGCTACCCTTAGACTACCCTATACACACAATGAGAGATGCAATTAGAATAATTGCTTAGTCACATTGCAAGATGTGACTAGATTGTTGCATCTTTGAAATATCTAATCAACATAGCACCTGTGAGTATAACCAAATTACTAAGTTTTGGTTTATAACATTGTTGAAACCGTTCAAAATAGAAATTAATTGAACATATGGATGGCAAGATCTTATTGGGTTGCATGTGTGTTTTTCCAAGATCTGCCTCACAAAGACCATATAAAGCAGCGATGAAAGTGACACCTGATTAAGTAAGATTAAGGAGTTTAAACCAACAACGTTTAACGACCGATGCGTGAGACAACCAAGTTACTGAATTATGATGTGGTGGGAGAAAGCTAATAACAAGTAAAAAGAAAAAATTGTACAGTAGCTGGGATGCAAGTAACTACTATATGTATCACAGTAAATAATCCTTCATGCTTAAAGCCAGCAAAGCTTGCTGTCGAAATGAGTTCGTAACACATTATTTTGAAATACCTATGTATTTTTATTAGTTCTTTTCCACTCTGGAAATTAAATGAATGATTTTGCCGTAAAAGTTCATTAACAGTCAAAATATGTGTTTAAATATTATAATAATATGAAACAGTTTCCTATAGACACGAATAATATCGACGATCAATCTTAATCTACATTTCCTATTACTGACTATTCCAACCTCCTCTTTAGCCTATCAGTAGCATTGTACAACCTAGCAAAAACACCAGTATAGTCATCTATTCATGACATACAACACTGAGCCTAGCTATGGATATTTTGCTTTAATTGTATCGCCTCTTCTGTGCCATGTTCATATCCTATGCTTTAGGCATAAAAGTTTTATTTTTTGACACTCATTGGAGATGGTTATTGCCAAGTACAAAAAAAAAATACATTTGATGTAATGGAGTTCAGCACTAAAAATTATACGTTAATCTTGTAAATGTATATAAATCTTGTGATTATATATGAGAAAGTGTTTATGATCGTTTTTTGTTTGAAGAATATCTCTGAGTGTACTTATTAACTTTTATAAAGTTCCGGCTTTCATAAAATTTAAATCATTAAGATCACGGTTTACATTTTTTTAACAAAAGTTTCATAAGAACCAATTTTGCATTTATAAATTATGGATTTATAAATGCGAAACCGGTTTTTCGCTAGTTGTGTAGTGGCTAAAAGTTAGGCATTTAATTATCCGATTAATTTTTGTTCGAATAGTTGTTAACCACGACTTCGCTAAAACAAATTATAGTGTAAATAATGTCACATAATTGAAAATAATTTCGATTAAGGAATAATTCATTATTTAACCTCGTTCTGTATGTGTCGTGATTCCAAGTATATCAGACCTATAGTACCTCGGAAGTCTTATGTTGCGCCGCTCTACCTACCCTACCCTGCGGCTAATGTGGTCATTTGTGGAACAAAGGACCGGCTGCGGACCGCTGGGAGCAAGTCGGTCCAGTGTTTTTTTTCAAGTGCCCACTTTCTGACCCATAGGGGTCAGACCTGCAGATGGCGGACATAAAGGGGTCCGGCGGAGTGCTCTAATTAGAAGCATTGTAAGTAAGCCTTGGGGAGAATAGGATTTCTCTTCCGATAAGTGGCCGCGAAGTGCGGCCAGTGCTGCGGATATGTGCGTCTGTATTCTCGTAGCTCTGCTGATATGCAGCAAAACACTATGTGCTTTGTCACAAGCCTCTTATTGCCCATCATTGTCTCCGCGAGGGCAGGTATGCATTAAGTATGTCCCCACATATAAAAGAGCTGCACTAAAATATAAGGTGTGGCAGTTAGTTTCAAAGATTTTAATGTTTTTTTGCTTTTTTTTTTTTTGCGCAGGAACCTTTAATATTTCTATGGTAAAGAGTACCTTAGTATCTATGTATCTAAGTTACTTCCTAAGTTAGATGACAATGTAGATATTGTCATCTAATTTAGGTCCCATCAAAATGGGTTTAACCGTTTCCAAGATAAGTCCGTGCAAACATAGCAGGACATAGGCCGCTCCCATAAGGAGTATTTACCATAAAATCGCCATGCTCGGCCAGGATTGGCGATCACAGTACCAAACATCTCGCACCATAACACTGCTGCCTGTCATAGGTCTGCTTATTTTTGGACTGATATTTTTTGAGTTGGTTATCCTGCCATCTGTCAGTGGCCATTGCAATTTTCAATGCTTTTACCTTAGTCAGCACTTGCAACATCCATAGTAACAAAAGGGATTCTTAAGCTGATACAACATGGCAAGTTTGCATTTGATTTTATGAACAAAGAAAAATGCAGTTATTCTAAATCATAGATAGACACCTAAATTTTATTTACACCTATATATGTATGTATATATATATGTATAGTTTTTAAGATACACAAACCTTAAATAAGAATAACAAACAATAACAATTTTCCCAAAGGAAACCTATAAATTTCCCAGATAAAAAGCCTAAGTTACTCCTTGACCTTTTAGTGAAGTCAGAACTTAAATTTTATTTATATGTAGATGTTATGAAATACACCAATGTCGAAAAATACATTTAAACACATAATAATTTATAGTTTAATCCAACCCATTTTAGGAAGACCTGGATTTCATCATATAAAATTACTTGTTTGCTAATTTATGTGAAGGCAGTTTTATTTACCTGTTTGGCAAAATAAATCTTTTCCATGCGATCATCTGTGACCACAGGATCTGAAGGTTCTTCATTTTGCAGGTATTTAAATAAGAAAATTAAGCCATGAACAGGTCTGAAAAATACAATAAGTATTGAGAGTGTGAGCATTTAAAAAATAAGATACACGAGTATTATATAATTAGATATTCTTCATATTTATGAAACATTAAGACCTCAGTCCTCACCTCAAATTTTCAAAAATGCCATCATCTATAGTCCACATTTCTTCAACTTGTACTCCTTTAGCACCTATAATATACAATTACATTATTACATTTTACTAGAACATTCCCTCCTCACGAGACAATTTTACAGGTGAATATTAGGTATATTTAGTTTAAAGTTAACACTACAATTTCGTTTATACAAAACTTACCAAATTTTTTTATTAGTTGTGTAAATACTCCAGGATCACTTTCAATCAGGCACCAGTCCCCTGCAGATTCCATCTTGTTGCCTGTTATAAATTCTCTTATCAGCCAAAGTTCACAGAGAAATGTGGTTTATATTTTAATGGGAGCATCCATAAAATAGTCTGCATTAAAGCTTTAGTCAGCATTAAAGAAACCGGTCATTGTAGTAGGTATACATAGACAAAATTAAATATGTTGGCAAAAGAAAAGTGGCAGTTAAAGTTATTTTGATTGCATTAATGGTTAATAATTGATAGTGTTCGTGTTAAACCAACGGAAGTAAAAGCAGACTCCATTATCTATAATAATTAGCCAATGTGTCAGGTCATTTTAAATATGTTCACAAAACAAATACATAATAAATTTGGCTAATAAAAACGTACCTGTAAGTTTCCGCAAAAATCAACGAGGAACAAATCTCACACCCAAGAAAACTCAGAAATGTACAGTACTTTTGATCAGGGATTTCATCGTATATTGATTGCAAGACAACAATAATACTCTAAAAAGAATAGAGGTAGGCGACCTTCAATATGGTATTAGACTCCGCGATAACTATTTATTCTGAGGTACTATTTACTAACGAATACCTCACATCAGGTATCCCGACTCCTGCTTCCAACGAACCGAAGCCGAGCGCTGATGAAATACGACGAACACGATCAATGTTAAAGAGAAGTACACGAAATCAACGATAAAAGACGAAGGCTTTGGGTAGAGTGAATATAATGAATATGCAGTATCCAATAAATATGTTATAAATATTATTAATTATTGTTTATAAATTATATTAAAGAAGAATTTGATCTAAATTAAATTAATAGTTTGTTGTTTGTGGTATTGTTTACTTGTGACAACCCTAACCTACATACACTGTAGCGACACTGTCTAGACCAGAGATTCCCAAACTATATTGGGCATGAGACCTCTTTTCCAAAATGAACTGATACCTCTGACCCCCAAATTACTTTAAAAACCCTATCTTTAATTTTTTCCTATTGATACAAAATACTAACCAATTTAAAAACTTTTATACATATTTATATAAATAATTTTCTATTAAAAATTTAATAAAATAAATTAATATTAAAATCAGGAAGTATCAAGTGTATTAATAATTATTAATACAAATTACGTATCAATTTTTAAAAGACAACAACGATACTTCCTGTTAAATATTAGTCATTCTTATAACAAGGTATATTAGTACACATACCACAACATATATATTATAGTATCTTGAAAGTTTCAAATAAGAACATTTGTTAATTAATAGGGGTCAATTTTTAGACATCGTCGTCCCCCAAAATCAGGTTTAGTTTATGTCGACCCCTGAGAAACTTATATCCCTTTAGGACTTTAGGAATCCCTGGTCTAGCCGTTATCGGAATTTACCAAATGATCCAAATACTACTGTGGATTAATACATTATTAATTTATTTTACAATGAAGGTGATAAACAAAAATTATATACAAAACGAATAGTTGCAAAACTAAGTTTCAGGTATGTATACTACGCAAAATGAGCAAGTAAATGTTTATATTTAATTTTTATTCACAACAAAAATACAATATTATTGCAATGTAGTATTTTATTTATTTAAATACATTTATATTATACTTACTATACGTTATGACAAATTATATTTCAAATATGTTTTACAATGATTAATTTTATTATGAGTGAATTAGTTGAAGCTTCCGATATAAACATTATAATTTTAGTATTCATTCATACTCCCAATTTTATCTTGCTTACATTGTAATGTTAGTTATCTAGTAACCTTTCCTTGCTTTCTATCTATCCCTTTATATCGTGATCATGTTCATCTTTTTATTAAATTATCTTTGTTATTTAAGTCATGCAGTATATTTTATTTACATTTCAATCTTTGTTTATATATTTCAATGACAATCTATAACACTTTTAAAATATGAATATCATTTATCATCATTATAATTTCAGCCTATCACAAGCCCTTTGCTGAACATAAGCCTCCCCCAAAGTTTGCCATAAAACTCAATTCTGAGCCACCAATGTTGTGGGAAGCCAATGGTGTATCCATATTGCGCTGGTCCTCACTGCATCATGTGATGGATCGTCCGACATTGCGTTTGCCTATACGTGGCTGCCACTCGAGAACCTTTTTTCCCCAACTGTTGTAAGTTCTACGAGTTATATGGCCGGCCTATTGCCACTTCAGCTTGCTGATCTTTACGGCTATGTCGGTTACCATAGTTCTGCTGCGGATATCATCGTTGCAGACTCTATCACGCAGAGAAACACCGAGCATAGCCCTTTCCATAGCGCGCTGAGCAACTTTGAGGTTGTATACTTTGATCTTGAGGTTTTGACGTATAGTCGACGAGAAGATATGACGTAGCTTCCCGAACGCAGCCCAGCCGAGTTGGATTCGTCGATTATCCTCTGGGACGAAGATGGACTTACCTAATCGGACAATTTGTCCTAGGCCGATTGTTCCCAACAACAATCGAGACACTGTTGAGGTCTTTGAGCATAGTGCTAAGCTCCTCCAGCGATCCTGCTATAAGAACAATGTCGTCGGCAAATCGAAGGTGAGTGATGTATATGCCATTGATGTTGATACTATATCCTTTCATGTTCAGCAGCTTGAAAACATCTTCCTATGCAGCGGTGAAGAGATTAGGAGATATGACAAACATATTTTATATAAATATATATATATTACAATCTATTACTAAATTATATTATCGTACATATATATCTATATTAAATTTATAATGCTGTTCGAAATAAAATTAAGAACGGGAGACGATTCGGAGTTGTGTTGGTTGAAAAACACAAATAGTTAACACTATTGCCAAGGAGCAGAACAATAAAAAACAAAAATGGCTGTAGTGCCATAAGCTCTCTTTTTTATTAAATTTATATATATTTCCATATATTTTACTGCAGGCAACCTAAGTTATGTGGCAGCAGATCTAACCAGCTGTATGAGGGTATCATTGAGGGATTGCAGACTGTCTGGCCTCCTATAATTTATATAGCGAACAAAAAAAAATACTTGCACGCTGTTATGTATACAAACATACTACCCACCTTTGAACATCTTAAGGCAACTTGGTAGTGGGTGACACTGGATGACAATTGCATTAACCTTATCTGCAAATTATAAAAATCCTGAAGGAAAATTATTATTACGGCTATACCAATATCTGACAATGCAATACTTAGTGTAGCATATGCGTTTACTTGATGCGGGTGGTAGCTGGCGGGAGGAGACTCTCAAGACTGGGCTGAAAGCCGCTTATAGTGGGACCATATTCCCTTGAGGTGAGCAGTGGACTCACGGCGCGCTCTACGGCAAAAATATAGTGCACAGACGAATTAAGGGAAACAGACCTAACACAAATTCACAAACACATGGATAGAAATAATTTAATATGTTCACTCGTTTTATTCTAATTAAAAATCAATAAAGTTATCTCTTTCTATGTGCTGTAGCAACATTAAGACAACCATAGATAAAATTGAAATGAAGCAGTCGCCATTTTTTTTATTTAAATTTGTGGCAATCTCGTTATTACGAAATCTGCCAATGTTATGTCAATCGTGGAAGTAACACAAACGTGACATGACGGTTTTTAGATTATTAACAATACTCGTGGAGATTTTTAATTTTTAAAAAAAAATTAAACAAGACTCGTTGAGATGTCCACCTTTAACAATGAACATAGACTATAGTTATATATATACTAACTTAACTAAACTACTATATTTTAACTATCACCACAGAAGTACAAATATTATAATTTAATCTTGTTATAGTTTATAAATTCGGACAATACACGTACAAAAGGAGAGACGACATAAGAAAATAGTGACTTAAAGTTAGCAGGTCGGGGAATATATTTTGGGAGAACATCATATAGAGAGTAAAATAATCTGGAGCAGCAAAAAAGCTGCAAATAAGTGACAAATGGCGTCAAAAACAAGTTGCAAGTGTTTTCTTTTGCTTTTATAGTTCTGTAAATCGTCGGGTTTATGTGCTAAAGACTGAAAGAGCAACGCAACATGTAAGAAAACACATGTTATTAGTTTCCACTGGTCAGTTTATTGTGCGTTTGATTAGTAGTCACTTAAGAGATAAAAGTGGTTCTAGAACAGTGCATGGTTTAGAAGCTATTCCAACAATCTTTGATCTCTTGCTAGAAGTAAATTCAAATTGAGGTTATAAGAATACTGTATTTTATGAGTATCATAATTATTTCAGAACCGGCTAGTACCTAGATACTTAAAAAGTACTTGAATATTTTTATATTAAGGCCAGAGCACCTTTTATAATCCAAAAAATATGAAAAATTAATATTGATGGGTGTTAGAGGTTTCTATTTGAGGATATTGGGCTCTAGAGGTGAGGGGCTATTTTAAAACACTGACTTCATGGTTAATATATTGCACAAAACTATAATAACACACTCGTTCAAACTCTATGTTGCGTGCCATTACTTACACATTCAAACTCCAACAATGGGACATGGTTAAAGTAATGCTGAATGTTTATTAAAATACTTATATAGTGCCACAGCATGACAATTAAATATGTCCACTTATTACAAGCACCATTTGCTAGAGATGCTTTCCTCACAAATGTGCTCTATTTTGTGAGACATGTTCACTGCAGCAGCCCACTTAAGTAGCACATGTTTTAATTATATTTATATAAAATTTAAAATGTTTATTTGAAAAACAAACTTGATATAACAAATATTATTGCTGTAAAAATGGCTTTTTGTAACAATTTGATTTTATCAGATGTTTTGAGCAACTCCATTTACTTTTTAGAATATACCTACAGTGTCTAGAGATCATGTACTACCATATGTCCACAATCTACAGTCAAGTACTAGTACCTGTATTGCTTCTCACAGCATATAAGTAATCCCTACTTTAACTGAATTTATACTTAATAACTATACTGTTCATTTATTCCAAAATTTCTTACTTAAATGCCAATAACAATATGAATTTACAAATTATTACATTTTTGTCAATATTGTAAACATATATCTCAAAGCTTAAAGTGAAGCAAAAATTTCCCTTTTCTTGTGTTTGAAGTTTTGAAACAAATTAATGGCATTGACATATAAAAAATGTACATGCAAATTCTTCCACTGCACAGAATCAATATGTAAGTACAAACCTGCACCTTAAAATAAAATGAAATATTTCATTTTTAAATATAAATGAAATCCCAGATGGGTTTGCTGGAAAAGATATCTTAATAGAAATAAAGCTCACCTTTGTAAACCAGTACTTTGTAACTAATGTGCAGTAAAGAATGTACATAACAACTACAGTTTTAGTTTTCAGTATAGCTTTTATGATAGTTATAGAGGAGTTATGATGACCTAATTAATATATCTACAGTACCACTATCATCATCATCATCATTTCAGCCTATCAGAAGTCCACTGCTGAACATAGGCCTCCCCCAAAGATTGCCACGAAGCTCGGTCCTGAGCCACCTGCATCCATCGACTTCCCGCAACACTGCGCAGGTCATCACTCCATCTTGTGATGTAATAAAAGGAATTAAATTGTTATAAAAGTCAAACTTTTAAGGATAGCGGAGGTTTAACATACATATCCGTCTAATGGTTTGATCAAAATAAATCAATTGTGTGAAAAATTCTTAAAAATGTTCAAAGGAAATGTAAATTACACAAGTCTTATTATGTATATAGCTGATTCTTCAATTTACTATTCAGAATTGAAAACAAATGAACATGATTTTAATCACTTGTGATTATTAGTAAGTGTAAATTTTAAGTACTATATTGATTTAAGAATGAAGCATGATGCTAAACAGATCATTCTTTGTGATCGGAATTATTTAGAATATTTGTAAAAAATAAATGATTCTGGAACAATTGTCAGTCTTTTCTTCAACTTCATCTAATTACAAATGTAGGTAACTATTAATCATGTATTATTTTACTATTTTAGATCTATATTTAGATATTATTAAATCCAAATTTGCAGTCTCTAATCAGTTTCGTCCAGTATAGTGGTTGCATCTTAATGAAAGTACCAAGGATACAGAGACAAGTTCAAAGCTGTGTTCATCCACACTAACTAGTATTATAATAATTCTGTATCCGTGCTACAAATATTCGGCGCGATTTGATGACAACTTGAAAATAACAATAATCGATGTAAATGTGTGTGAATTGTATTGTATGTAAATATGTGTGAATTAATTTCAATGTAGTTACTTTAGAATAATAACACATTGTGAACCCTACTCAAGAGGAAAGGTGTATACTAAATATACTCTAAACCCTTCTCAAGCAAGAACGGATTAGTTAATATAATAGTGATTTTTGGCACTGTCAATGGCTTTCACTGTCATAATTGAATATTTAACCTTTGTTTAATAACAAAACAAATTAGTAAGGGTCCTACCTGATATGATGACCACGTTATTTATAATGAACGGCATTATATACTTTTAGAAAAAATGCTAAGTATAGATCAATACTACAAGTATGTACTATACAAAATTTTGTTGTACTGGTAGCTAAAATTCTGAATAAAAATGGAAATACTGAACGGAATGGGCATTTTAGAGCCGACCAGTTTAGATGTGTTTGCCATATGGAGGGTAGTGAGTAGAAGTAAGGAGAAGTCTGTGTATGAAAAGGGTCCCCTAAAATGTGCTATATAAGGGTAGCGATACAGTAGCCGCCGGTAAATTTTAAAAAGAGCACTAAAAGTTATTATAAAAAGAGAGATAAACAAGGACTGATGAAATTCCGCTCTGTTATGGCACACTTTTCAAAATAAGATTCAAATGAAAACAGAATCATAATCAATAGTTTGCTTATTGCTTATTGCATTTTTTAACACCTGATTAATTTTTATAATATTAAAGAAAAATTGAGGGAATGGCATGTACAAAATTAGAGAACATTAATTATTTGATAGCAGAATAATAAAAATCTATTTTACAAATGTCAGAGTTTTTATTCGAAAAATTATTTGAATAAATTATAAGAAATATCAAAGCATTCATGTTTAAAAACTTACCATTTTCTAACTCGGCTTACTTCAATATGTTAACAACTGATACATTCATTATTATTATTTGAACTAATAACAAAAGTGGGAATTTAAAATAAAGGTAAACTTATAAACTTGTACTTCAACTAAATGCAAATTCCTTCCACGATACTCGTCAGAAAATAGCAGTAATCAACACAACAAAAGAAAAACATGACATGTATTAACAAAATAAACTTATAATTCCACAAGTACTATATATATGATGACTGACTAGTATTTTCATGTTAGATTATTAATAACCCTTATTAATAGTTTAATAACCCTTAAACGATTGAATGTGTTGAATTGGGTCATAACTTTGAAATCAGGCATATCAGAGCTAATGAACTAGAAAGGACAAAGAACGTTTTAATAATATAAACTAAAAGTAAAATAAGCTACAAAAACAAAAGTCAAACTTGCAAAAATACCTTGTTGTAAATGCTCTTAAAATAGTGTTCGCCTGCTGAACACTAATTTACCGTATGTGAATATAATACGTCAATTTTGGCTGATAAAAGTGATAAAATAATTACTTATTAGCTTTAAATGTCATTTGTCGATTGTTGTTTGTAGTCAGTGATGATGCGCCAAAATACCGTTAACCATTCCATACAGACGTCGCTATTTTCAACAGCACTCTATGGGCAAATTGCAAACTATTTGAAAAATGGCATGTTAACAATAAAAAAAATACTACAAATGGGGAACAGACTTTATTATGTAGGTATCGATATCCATGAAACATGACCTCAACTCAAGTTATGTAGTTGAGTAATAGCTTAACAACCTAAGCAATGATCCTGGCATCCTCATTATCCTTCATTGCCACATACTTTCATTCAAAGTCAGATTTGAAATTGTAATATAATTTGGATGAGTTAGAAGGAAGCTAAGATTCTTCCCTACGTTCTGACCGCACAGATATTATACATTTCTTCTACTTAAATGTGTTCTATATTCTATTCAGATAAGCATTATAATAAAAAACACCTGTTCTTATGTAATTATAGTTTTAGCATATCATAAAAAAAACTTTATACTATTTTTATTTTATTTCATTTTATTCGGAAAACATACAGTAATACATAGCTTGATAAAAAAAAAAATTATAAATGCTACACACCATTTTAATTGTTTTCGCATATCGTAACTAGAAAGTTTATTGATTAAGCAATCAATCTGCTTGTTTGCTATTTGCACAAAATCAAATCGCAGCAATTAAGAAATCGAATTGAACCATTCCTTTGTAATATAACCTTCCAAATCAATTAAAGGAAAAGTTCAAAATATCAAAATCGGGAATGCCATCCAATTTATTAATTAGGTTTGCTGGTCTGATAAAAAATGAATTTTGCCTATATTTTGTAAAACTATGTGAAATATTAAGATGTCTTGGTTGTTTACGGATCTTGAAGGAATCTTCAGACTTATTTTAGACAAGAGCTGTGAGGAATCTACCTGGCATTTAATTTTGTAAATAAATTCCGTGATTTTAGTTTTAAGTGTAAATGTCATTGACTTACTTTTTGTTAAATTTATTAAAGTGACATATGTTTCAAGTCTACATAGGTGTTTCTGTAAAGGTGACAATCGTTGAAGTTATTAATTTCTTTAAACACTTTCATCAGCATATAGTAAAAAATTGGAATGGTGGAAACAAGCATTAATATCGTTAATGAGAATTTTAACATTCTCATTAACGGTATTAAAGTTAAAGAAGTGGTCCTAATAAAGAAACCTGTGGCACATCCGAGGGTGTATGATTCCATGATGAGATGTAACCATTAAGAACAACAGCTTGAGTTCGGTTCTCAGTGTAAGATCTAAGATGTAAGCCATAAATATAAATTTCCATGAATACCGGCATGTAAGAGCTTCTGTAATAGCAAAGTGTGATCTATACGATCGAAAGCTTTACTATAGTCAGTAAATATGGAATTTACTTGTCCCCCAGAATCCAAACCCGTAGTAAAGTTGATAAATGTTAATAAATTGGATGTTGTTGATCGATAAAAGAAGCTGACAGAGTATTGTAAACTTGCGTATAGACCAATCTTTCAAATATTTTGGCGAAAACACATAGTTTGGAAATTGTTCTGTAGTTTACACTCTGCCACTTTTGTGAATGGGTCTTATAAGTACATACTTCCATATCTTTGGCACCATACCATCTGTTAATAAGGGTTTAAATAACAGAGTGAATGGTTGAGTTGAAACGTCTGAGCATTTTATTATAAATAAAATGCCTGCTCTTTTTGTTATGTCCAATGACTTAAGTAGTTTATTAACCGTCGCTGGAATGATAGCTATATCGCTAATGGTATTTATAAAATTCGAGAATTCTAGAGAATCGTGTACGCTGGAGCTATAATTTTGCATGGTACAGGAGGAAAGATACGTTGATTGAAATTAAGATGAGAAAGCGTACAAACATCTTCTCCGGAACTTGCCGTGTGTCCCTCAGACGAGAGAAGAAGGAAGAGTGCCATAACTTTTTTTGTGTTAGACTTAATAAATGACCAAAACAGTTTTGGGTTATTTTCTATAGAATCCTCGCATTTTTTGAGATAGGTCATAAAACCTAGCACTCTGACTCCAATTCTTTAGCTCTCTTACGGAGTAGGGAAAATGTGACATAATCAAATGAGTTACCTATATATTCTATGTTTGTAAAGAAATTGTAACTTTTCCTTTAAAACTTTCTTCAGTGCCGCGTTATACCATGGGGGAAAAATGCCCGATTCCAAAAAGTATTTATTTCTGGTATTCATTTTTAATGTGTCGAATTTCTTTAAATTTCAAAAGATATGCAAAGATTTATGGTGACTATCTTCCGCCACTAGTTGATGACTACAGGTAGACACATGCAAATCCATGTTGGAGAAAACTAAATCTAATAATCTATTGTTAATGATGTAGCTAAGATTAAATTGTACTAAGTCACATTCTAACAAGGAGATAAAAAAAACCTGTAACTCCTGAGTATTGCGAATGAAAATTACAGCGTGTCATCTAAACAATATTACTTAGGTTAAATAAACCATTATAACAAAAAAGTAGTTTGGGCATGAATTTACAATAAGTGATAAACTTTCAGTAAAATTATTAAGTTGTGTAAAGTTGTCCCAACTTTTCACTACATAGATATATGGTACAAAAATGTATTTTTTTGTTAATCACTTTTGTTGGTAACTGTAACCCATATATCATCAGCAGATGAAGACATCATATAGAGTAGTACTCCCTCATCATATTTCTCTTTCGTCAAACCATATACCTGTCGTCAAATAGTCCACAGTCATTAATGCCGGTAAGCAGCCAGGTTTCTGTTAACGAAATAACGTCATACTAATGTAGCAGTAAATTTCTTTTAAATAGATGCGTTTTTGTGCGTAGCCCTCGAGTGTTTTGGTAATATATGTCAAAGCCATTGGAAGCCATTAATAGTACCAATCAACATAAGGCTAAATCGATTAAATTTATGATATATGTTTTGTAACAGGCTATTGATGTATACGATCGAAACCGTATTGTTATATAAATTAAACTGTTTAGAATTAAAGAAGAACGCATTTGAAAAACATTCTATCATGATGCATGCGAGAATTATAAAAGAATCATATATCTAATGTATATATTAATAAAGAATACCGCGAATAGAATGCATAATTTGCAAACACGTTAGTGTCAAAATAAAATCTTACAGTAGCTAAGACAATAATTTCGCTAACAAAATTTAAACCAAGCAAGACAGACAAGTCTCGAGTTCTTGAGCGCTTCTCACCCAAGAATAAACATTATTGCAGCGCAAGTATAAGAGCGTGGACGCGGAAGTTGTGCAAATTTACATGCGTTAATTCGATGGCCGTTCCGTTACGACTCCGCTAGTTAATAAAACAAAAGACTCTGATTTTGAATGCGACTCTCAAATTGTCGTTGACGATATCTTAAATATATTACGTATATTTTTAAAAGTCAATGGCAAGTTATGATATTTTTGAGAGGTCGTTCTCACATTTTATAAAAAATATAGGTGACATGTCCGATTTTCTGGTCATTATTTTGCAGCGTTTGACCCAAATATACTGGAAATTCTTCTCTTTCGCTAGGGATCTTGCTTAACTCAGCAGGGTTTTATTGAATTATGTTAAATGGTCATTAACATAGAAGTCACCCGTAGTATTGTAGCCTAAGTTAGACTCTACTTAGATGTATCGGTTATTGAATGCAACGATTATAGGTTTCTCGGTATTTGGTACACGGGTTGGAATGCGAGCGATATTGTTATATCTTCCTTCTTAATAGGAAAGTCACATATATGGCCAATTTTCTTGGCAATATCGTACAAGTTCTCGTCATACTTTTGAGGAATTCCTTTAACCTCCACGTTATTCGCTTTAGCCCATTGATCTCTAAAGTGTAATTCTTGATTAATCTTTGTTATTGCGGCCTGTAAGGTAGTAATTTCATGTTCCACCTTTTCGACCTTAATAACACGAGATTCCATGTCTTGAATCGTTCCAGAGAGGCTGCTGAAAAGTTGATGTTTTTGTCACCAAGTTTTCGGTAACCCGGTTCGGTAATTCCTGAACATTGTAAGTCGTAATTTCGATTGCAGATACTGCACGCGGTCCCCTCCGTATGTTGTAACGTACGCTAAAACGCTCATGTCAACATTTCAAAGAAAGTTTGACAATCACAAATTAGAGCAAAAACAAGTAAGAAGCAAACACGCGAGTGTACACTAGTGGCTCGTTTACACAGTGCAAGCTGCTGCCTGACCAGTAGACAGCTAATACGCTTGTCTACTGGCTAGGCAGCAGCTCGGCTCGCCTTTGCTGTCTACAAGACACACGACACCTAGCTACTGCCCAGTTCGAGTCGAGTCGCGATGTCGAGTGAACTTGTTTTAATAAAAAAAAACGGTGATATGCTCTACTACTACAATATTATGTCAGGAATTGGAAAATATCTATAACCATAGCCAATATAAAAAAAAAGAGCGAAAGAAAAGGATTTGGATTAGAGATTGGATGGCTCGAAGATCTTTAGGGGAAACACGTATGATTCTCTACGAGCTTTACCATGAAGACCCCCGAGAATATAAAGCAGTGATGAGAGTGTCACCTGAACAAGTCGAAAGACTTCTAAATTTGATAAAAACAAAAATAGAACACATTGATGAGAGATGCCATACCAGCAAGGATAAAGTTGGAATTAACCCTGTGTTTCCTAAGCTCAGGAATATCATTCAGACTGCTATCAGTATTTTTCAGGATTTCTAAAGCTTCTATATCAAAATTAATACCAGAAGTTTGTAATGCTATTTCTGAAGATTTGAACGAACATTTTCAAGTAAGTAAAAGTTAACTATCTCAATGATACATGACGCGTGACTCATTCATTTATTTTACAAAGACAAATTAAACCATAACTAAAACATTGCATGTTGTTTACATTAGAATTTATGTCCTGGTGATGGTGACGGTATGGAGGAAAGGGCAGATGCGTTCCGGGCGATACCGAAAAAGAGCTATATCTCTTTTTCGGTATCGTGAAAGTACTTGTTGAATTTCATCTTTGGCATCTATAAAATTCAGTAATGGGTGCTGTCTCAATTGAATAGCGACGTGTTTTCCAACAACATCATACTCGTCTTTTTGTTGAGAAGAGCTGGAAGATTCTATAGTACTGTTTAGTTGTTTCAGCTCATTAATAGCTACTGTAATTCCGCTCATTTTTTGGGCAGTATCATGTGATTTTTTAGCTTTACCCGGGTTTTTTTTCTTTGTCAATGTGGTGTCACTGGATCTATCATCAGATTTATCAAGAGTTTTATCACCTGTTTTATCATCAGTATTTTCATCAGTGTTAGCATCCATGTCTTGACTAACAGCATTTTCCAAATCCGCCGGTGTGTTGTCTTTCTGCAATTAGAATAAAAAAATATTATTTTCTTCAGGTACCAAACAGAAAGGAATGGGAAGACATACAAGTAGGATTTCACCACAGGTGGAACTTTCCAGGATGTTGTGGAGCCATCGATGGCAAACATGTGGTGATTCAAGCTCCCCCCAATTGTGGTAGTGAATACTACAATTATAAAGGAACTAACAGCTTGGTGCTCCTAGCGATCGTGGATCATGACTGCTGCTTTAAATATGTGGACATAGGCTCGTATGGGCGAAATTCTGACAGTGGTGTTTTCCTAGCTTCCTCATTGTATCCAGTGTTGGAAAATGGGATATTATTGACAGAAGGCGGGTTTGTAGTGGGAGATGATGCTTTTCCTCTTAAGTCGTAACGCTATCCCAATGAGACCACGACAGCTGAAAAAACTTACAATTACAGAATCTCTAGGGGAAGACGCATAGTAGAAATGGATTCGGTATTTTAGCATCTCGCTTTCGTATTTTATTTTTTTCATAATAAAAATTATTCGAACTACATGCGTACTGCACAATTGGTTACGGAAATCTTCGACACACATCTACACTCCTCCTGGTAGTGTAGATTATGAAGATATTACAAATTTCACTGTCAACCTTGGAACGTGGAGATCAGAAATAAATGCGTTACCGAGTATCGCCCGTTCGCGAACAGATCAAAAGTAGTTCCCAAAGAATTGAGAGAAAAATATAAAAACTACTTTTGTAATGACGGTGCTGTCTCCTGGCAAAGTCGTATGATTAATATCTAAATGTAACCAACTATATCAGTCGAATACAGAATTAGGTACTCACCAGATTGGATGTTGTTTTCTTTTCTTTTAAATTAATTGTTTTCACTATATAATCCATTATATCAAAACATTTTATGGATGTTTTGTACACTTCGTCTGCGCTAGCGCCACTCTTCTTGCTTTTTTCGATTTTATTCACTTCTTGATTTTAGGTGGATCGTAAATTTTTATTTTCTTGGTTACTTCAATGGTGTTACCTAGGTGCATTTCTTTTGCGATATGTTCTAAAGATGCTTTTCTCATATATGTATTTCGATAGTTTTTATCGAAGCAATTCCACAGGTTTTCTTGGTCTCTGTAGAGTTTCCTGAATGAAATATTATTGTCAGAAGACCATCTATCCGCAGCCATTTCGAACTCGATTTCGAACGTAGGCGTAGTACACAAAAAAAACACGGGTCCGGCTGGCACTGGCGAGCTACTGCCGAACGCGTCCAAACGATGCGAGCGACGGCCGAGCTGCGAGTTGCGGGCGAGCAGGCGAGTGAAAACAAAAAATGTTGAAGTAACTCGGATGCGAGCTACAGACCAACTCGCACGTACGAGTTACTCGTAAGTTACGTCTAAACAATGCGAGTTACTGCAGTGCTGCTACTCGGAAGGCTGACTCGTACGCCATTACGACGCAAGTACGCAACTATGCACAACACGATAGACGAGTGGTTTGAGTATCAGTAGTAGTCGACAACAAGTTCACGCTATTCCCAACGAATTAAATTAAAATATAACAACATCATCTTAAAATTAATTTCTATTAAAATATGTGACTAAAATGTAATAAATAAGTCCCTAGTTCAGCAAATGCTACGGGTGTTACCAGTAACAGCCGGCAACGCAGTTATTTTGCTAAGGCCAAAGATGATGCCGAACACAACATAGTTCGACGCTGTCCGTATATATATTCAAATTGAGAAAAGCATATTATTTGCCACTAATACCTTGATATAAATGGTAAAGTAACATAAGAAGTATAATTTTAAAGTACATTACATCCGGGCGTTGTTAATTTAAAATAACTAGTTTTGCATAACACCATAATCGCTTTTTGCGTCGACATGTGTTCGAGCCTTGATCCAGCAACATCGATAACAACAACCAGTGACATCGTTGCATGGTTTTGTTGTCGGGAGTTCGGGTCGGTACCGGTAACTCTACAGAGCTTCGGTCGTGTTTTCTGAAGTACTTCATGTCTGGACGTAGCGTTCAAAGTTGCGTTGTAAATTGATTTGAATTGATTGGCAGTTATTTCAAAATGTGGTTAGTAAATTTTAAGGTTTTACTGAACTTCTCGATGTATTCACAAGTGAAATTTAAGTCTAATATAAGAATCTTGTTTAGCCGTTTGGATGAATGGACGTCACGACAAAACCTAAGTGCATTACAGTTATGGTAATTATGCTCACCACGGTATAGTATTCGTTTTCACGGTTTGGTTTCTATAATGGAGCGTACGGAATGCTTCTATGATTTTATCGCTTACTAACTGAAGGTAGTGGTAAGTGGCTTTAGAAATGTCAATTCCAAAATTCTTCTTCAACTTTAGCCACTGCTCATTAGTTAAGTTGGATCTGTAACAAATTAATTAACAATAAAGAAAGTTTTTGACAAAATCTTTTATATATAAAATGAGTCTCTGGTAAACGACACGGTAGACGGAGAAGTAGTAACTCTCAATATACCTACGCCTGCTACAACGCATCATCAATGTCCACATAAATTGTACCATCTGGCTGCAATAACTGCCACCGCTATTGACAGGTTAAGCATTTTAAGGTTTGAGCCAACATGATAAGAGAATCAATGGTACCAGCTTTGCAAAAATTTCAAATCAATACCTCCAGGACATGGTTCCAACAATTTGTCCATAGACATGCTGAACCAAATTTCCCCGAAAAACTCATTTCGAAGTTGAAAAAACATTGAATGGCTATCACGCAGCCCCGATCTTATATATTTCCTGCATACTACGAGAATAATGCAAGAAGCTTGGAACGGCTTAAAAGGAACGTTATTCGGGAAAATGACAATATACTGAGGATAACGTTTCGCCGAGTTTTTCATAAAATGTGACATCGTTTTCTAGAGTGCAGACAACGGTCGCCTTTTGGACAACATTATTTTAAGTCATAGAAATTCCAAGATTTTATAAAAACTACACAAAAATTTTGTTTATTATTTTTCTATATTTAGTATTTAATAATCAAACAGCCAATACTTTTATAACAAACAAAAATACCTATTATTTCCTAATTAATCACTGCAGCCTACAGTATTGTTTACAGAAAATATTTCTATTTGAAATGAAACTATTATTTACGGATTTTATCGCCTTTAATTTTGTTTTTATATTCCCGACGCTTCGATTGCTTTACAGCAGCCGTGATCACGTGGGACTAAGGTTGCCCCGTGACCACGGCTTAGACGTTCAGATTTATAGATAACTCGGGCTAACTTCAACTTTTATTTATTAATTTTGGTGTGATCTACCCACAATGTGCTCACAGTATCTTGAGGTCGTGCAGTGGTATGCTTGGAGATCTTGTTGATTACTGGATCCCAAGCCAGTACCCAGCCATCGTCTCTATTGAAATTAGGATGTTTTTTGATTTCGATAGCCTCGCAAATCATTCTTGGCAGGAATCGGTGTTCTTTTGCGAGGATTTGTGGTCTATCAAATCTGATGTAATGGTCGGGGTATGACATGTCAATAAAAAGATGCGATTTAGGTGGGTATTTCTCTTCGCTTATTTACTTCACTCTTATAATAAAGCAAACAAGCTTTGTTCACGAGTTTGCCGAGGGAATGAGGGATAAGTTGCATAGTGACATCTGTTGTGGTTTTTGTTGTGTAGCTAATGTCAATTTAAGCATGTATTTTAATTGTCATTTGTGTAAAAATTAATTTTCTCAGGATTGATACCTATCTAGATTTCCAAGTAAAACAAAAAAAATAAAACATTATCTCATTGCAAAATGTCATCAAAATCGTTAGAACCGTTTCCGATAAACCAATTACACATATACATATACAGTGCATATTTATTTACTAGAATTGCACTTAAGGTACAAAAATAAGAATAATATAATATTAAAGAGCTGTAATACAAAAATAATTCAGATTTTTGTAAGTGGTTTGTGACTTAAAACTAGGAGGACACGAAAAATACGAGTAGATAAAATTTCCTGTATTATAATTTTCAATTTGCTCTAAATAACTATTCGAATTTTATTAATTTTGCGACTATTACTATTCGAATAGTTTTTCAATGAGCAGGTATAAGAGTGGAGAATAATTCACTCGAACCACCTATTATATCTTCTTATGACACAGCCAGGTTGTCATCTATTCCGATGAGGACCAATTTCGTCACGCTTTATTAATTATGTAGGCCACACCTAGTCACATGCACAGCTGTTGGCTGTTGTAATAGGAACAAACCCTAATACGTAACGTTGGTAAAAAAATATTTACGAAAGGAGAGCTTGAAACCCTTGTTTGTTCATTCAATAGTGCAACGTTAATATTACTATAATTTTTTTTATTATCTCTAACGGTACAAGCACCCTGCCAAAAAACTTTATCGCATTATTTTATACATATTTACAACATTAGTAACGATAAAACTTTCGTGATCTTATTTAATGTAATTAACATTGGCATCAGAAGCATCCGTAACATTATCATGATTAAATGTTGTATGTCTTAGTCAATGCAGTCTCATCTCATGCCCCTTTGAAGTCTTGTTCTTTACAAAGAGAAAATCTAGGAGAGCGCATTAGATAATCATAACTATAGTCTCTTAGAAGACCATTGCTGAACATTGATCTCCTTTAAGAGTTTATTCAATGCTGCGCTGTGCAGTTTAGCTTACATTGCGTTTACCTACTACGTACGGGACTACTACTCAAGAACTTTCTTCTCCAACTATTGAACAGTTCTGGGAGCTGTAACCGACCCATTGTCTTTTCAGCTTGTTTGACCCCTGCGTCTATGTCGCTTTTCCTAGTTCTTGTGCGGATATAATCGTTGCAGATTCGATTACGCATAGAAACACCGAGAATAGTCTTTTCTGTGACCCGCTGAGCAACTTGGAGCTTCCTCATATCATCATCTGTTAAAAAGACAGCGGGTTTGCGCTGTTCTATGATCCCTTCCCTTGTCCTATGAGTTCCTCTTAAAGTTTTGAGACTTGACAAGAAGATATAACGTAGTTTCTCAAATACTGCCCAGACGATTTGGATTTGTCAATTGACCTCTCTGATGAAAGTTAGATATGATTTTCGTCTCATCCATGGGCACAGTAACACATGGCCGTTCAGTGGAACAGCTGTCGGGTGGTTTTCACGAAGGAATGGATCTTTTATTTAGTTGAACCATCCATGCCCCTTGTTGAGGCACTTATAACAATAGGGCATTGGATACCTGGGGTTACACAATAATTAGTAATAAGCGAAGTACGGATGAATCCGTGACAATGGATAGAACTTCTTCTTCCAGCCTTAAAGTCCTTATTGGGACAACTCAACTGAATGGCGGCAATATTCAGCGAAAGATTCGCCAATTCTAAGTTTTTAAAGTCTTTATTGAGCTCTGGTTCTTTGACAAAATTGCCGTAATTGTCACACTTGACATGTTTGTCATGATCGCAGTATCAAACATGTTCCACCTTATTATGATCCCCGTTTCTAAGAGATATTTTCCTCCTACAAACTTTATCACTCGTCTAATAGAGGTATTGATGAAATTCCTTACTCTTTCCTGGTTAAAAGAAGCTCTACGTGTAAGCAGTACTTTTTTTTTAATTTTGATACTGGGTCAATACCAGACGACTGGAAATCTCACATAATAATACCTGTCCTAAAACCTGGTAGAGATCCCTCTTCTCCATTAAGATATCGACCCATTGCTATCTTATCAACCTCGTCTTAAAATGATGGTACATCTATTAAAGATCGACTAGAGCGGATACAGGCAAATATGTCATTCTATCGAATAACTATTTAAGTTTTAGAAATATTTTAGCACAATGGATAGACCTAATACTTTAGTTTCTGAGATAAGACTAGCTTTCGCTAAAAACAATAATCTAGTAGGTGTTCTCGTTGTTGTGAATGCGGCATACGACAATATTATGTTCCCACTGCTCAGGCACAAGACGCAACAACTGAACACTCCTGTGTGAATGACAGATTTTATGACAAACTTTCTTTCAGACAGACGTATACTAGTACGTATTGGGGACAGATTCTGGGTTCAGTTTTAAGTCCATTATTATACAACCTTTACACTCACGATCTAGACAGATCTGTGTGCAGAAGATCTTGTCCTATATGTTATCAACAATTATATTGATGATGCTTCCTCCCTCTTCCTCCCGTTTGTCACGTTATCCATCTTAATGACTGGTTGCAGGAACATGGCTATCTATATCTGGTTTAAAAAGCAATACCGAGATTTTCTGCAGGCGCTCTGCATTTGTATAGAAAACACTTTAATTCCTACTGAAAATGAAGTAATAAACTTGATAACAAGATGACTGGAATCCCTCATTTATCATTGCGGTAAATGTGAATAAATCTTAATACAATTAGATCTAACAGGTGCCTTTTGGAGATCTCACCCTTAATGCCAAAAGCTTTTATATAATGTTTTGATTAGAAGCCATTTTCATAATAGTTTTTCCTACTGGAGCCATGTAATAAAATCGCACTTTCTACCTTAGACAAAATTCAAGAAAATTGTCTGCGAAAATAACGGGTGGTATGACATCCTCCACCATTCTTGCTCAATGTGTTGAGGCTCCTCTTTTCCTTCGAAAACAATATCTCTTTGCGTTGCATATCTTTTACAACATCATTTCCGTTCCAAACTTCACTCTCTATACCGGTAAGTCCGAGTCTTCATACTGGTCTCATAAAGTTTTACCCTACATTACAAAACGCTACATTAAATTTCTTAAACTTTGCTCCCCTGTTTACCAATATCAAAGTAATCCTGTCTTTAACACCGCATAAGGCATTAATTTTTAATCCCAATGTTATTCTTAACATAGGCATTGATAAAAAAACAACAGAAGCTAATATTAACAAATTCTTTTCAGAAAAATGTCATGATTGGATAATAATGTACACAGATGCATCAAAGTTAAGGGTTGACGAACCTGTAGGGAGTGCAGTCTGGCTTCTGAAATACAAAATAGTTTTTAACATCTATTCCTCTTCTATTAAATGTGTCTTTCTAATTCGCCTGAGAGTCAATATCCATTTTAGAGGATTTCTTTATGCGGAATCTTATAACTTGGAAAAAACTCTTACATCTTCAGATTCTCTTAGCTGCTTTCATAACATTATGTTCAGTCCCTTCCTCTCTAAGATAAAGTACACTATCAATCTATTCATTAAATAATCTTTCTAATGCAAAACTTATCAAATTTTTTTTGTTCGTCACTACATGATGTGGTAATTACATAAAATAACCTAATTGTATCGTGTCAGTGCTGTTTGGAATTCGGATATCTAGTTCTATTTCTAATACAGTAAATAAATAATTAGAATAAATCGTTTAATTCGAATTATGACACAAATTATGCTATTCGAATAGTAAATAAAAGAAATATTCGAATTGCCCGCCCTATAAAACTCTTATTACAGGGAAGTCTAACAAAAAATATTTAGTGTTTTTATATCTACGTATGGTTAAGGTGGAGTCGCCCTATTTTCCGCGAGCGCAATATGATTCTCTCCCCAGAAGGCCCTACCTCGTCCGGCGCTAGTGTCGCGGAGGTCTGTGGGAGTGGCCCTACCGATATGCGGATAATACAGTGGGATGTCTGCAAGCCCGAAGACTTACACCTACAACAACGGGCATCCGGTAGGTATTTCTACTCATTTCAAAAAAGGCTCCTTGATTTCAATAAGGTGATTTTAAGCTATTTTACAGACAGAAAAAATTGGCCACCTAAGATCGCTAAGCTAGTTGGCGGCAAATTTTTGGCGAATCGAACCGGATTAGATTTGGCAACACTGATAGTAGTACGCATCGCCATCGCATGATATTAACATGTACAACGACATATATTCGCCATTTTCTTGTTTACTTCTTTCATGGCAGTTTTTAAATTTTAAAATTTGTTGGTAGAATACTAATTTTAGTTAATTACTTTGGATGCAAGAAGTTGACATATCTTACTTGTTAAGTGGAAGCTGTGTGCAAGACACATTCTAATAATAGTTAAAGTTGGTAAAATATTTTGAATAGCGTAGTTACTTTGCACTAAGTAACATTTAGGTTAACATTAAATTGTAAACAATTTCAAAAAATCTTTTTTACTATTGTTGTTATATATTTAGTAAGACCTTGTTATTAGACATTTGAAGTCCATGAGCACTCGTGACGATCAAAATGGCCGTCAGCCACCACTACCAGTGCAGCCTCGGCCTCCATCCAAATCTCGAACTGAAACAGAGAATGGATCGTCAAACCAATCGTCAGACCAACCGAAGCAAATATGTCGTAATTATGTATGGGGAACGTGTACAAAAAATGCTAAATGTAAATTTCGTCACGAACTCGATTTCGAAGAAATGAAAAATATCCTTAAGTTCTGCCACGACTATCAGAATAGAACTGGGTGTACAAGAGAAGACTGTACCTACCTTCATACAACGAGAGAAGAAGAAAACCTATTCCTTGCTAAAGGGCAAATACCTCGAGTACTTGCAGAACGTCACGCCGCCATGTCTTCATCTACAAACGTGGAGACTATTCCACAAATCGCAATGTTTATTAGAGATTCTTACGTGACGCCTACGCCAGTTTCCTCGTCAGCTCCTGATTCGCCGGTTGTCCCCTCGCCGCCAAAGCCCCAACCGGCTCCTCAACCACCTACGCAAACAATGCCTATCATGGCAAGCATTCCTTCCTTACCAGTACAACAACCACCACCACCTCCTCCACCTCCACCTCCTCCTCCACCACCTCCAACAGTGCCATCAACAACTGCTGCACAGACCACTGCACCTATATACACAGGTATGTGTATAGAAGGTATTTAAAATGTTAGTTAAAAATTATACTATGGAATGTGAAATAAGGTTATTTAGTGTGACATTTTTTCAAACATATTCTTACAGTTAAACCAAATTATACTGCAATTTACCATAATTAAAAAAAATTAAAAATAATCTAATTTATTGACTTTGCAAAAGGACAAATTCAGTAAGCTACATAAATTTTGTCTCAAATTCCAAGTAGTAAAATATTAAATAAGATTAACTTTATAAAATTACTATTTATCTAACTTCATGACATAAATATGTTTTCAGTACCACCATCACAGAGTACACCAATGATTTTCCCCATGAATCAACCGCCACCACCACTTTCAGTAATGTATGTTTATTAGTTTTTACTTTTATATCAAAAAGTTAATAAGATAATCTTAAGAATTTTTTTAAGGTTTGATGCAAGCAGACCTCCTCCTCCTTTGCCAAATCCAATACAGACAAATACAAACAATACAAAAAAAAGTGGAGGAAAACATAAATCACCAAATACATGTGAAGGTGAGTAATTAATATAAAACAATGTATAATGGGATTAGTTAATAATTTACTTTGATGCAAAGCGATTTAAATTATTTGATTGTGATTAAGAGTAGAGGATTTAACACTTAGCTATAGCGAATATCTCACTTATTAACTTATCTTTTGTTGGAAAACTATAATTCAAGAACATCTTTAAAAACAATTTTTTTAAAGAATTTTTGCATATATACTACTTTTCCATCTTATACAATGGTCTATAATTTTTTTCACTTATTTCTCATCATGCTGGTATGTGTAATTTTTGTTTTATAATTCTTGGCTCCAACATATAATTACATAATATATATTTTTTATTGTCTATTTTCCCTTGTGGGGCTGGCTTTGCAACGTTGTAATGCGAAAAATATGTCAATTCTAAGACAGTAAAGCACACAAATTTTAATATGATTAATTGTGATATTTTTATTATATAATAGAAACAGTAAACTTCCAGTATGAAAATGTAACATTACTTACACCATAAGAGTAGGCAAAGATTACAGATTTCCCTTTGGTATGATTCTACATAGCCAAACAGCTCAGTAGCAACCCTTGTCTCTGGCTGCTTTGTTCCTAGTTATTCTCATGCGATTTTCTAGGTTTTTCCTTAGTTGCCTCCTAAGACCCCCATGGTAGATTCTAATGCTGCTACCAATACATAGAATAATGAATAATTTACTAAAAATATTAAGGAGTTAAGTTTTTTGGATTTTAGTAATTTACTGACCTGATTTGCTATCAAATAATTGAATAGACTACTATGTAAATTTATAATAAGGCTAGCATTTTCTGTAAATTCTGCAGTATTGTTTTGTAATTGCATTACCAAATTTTTTGGTTCCACAAAATAATATGTAATCAGCTACATAACATTATTTTTTGGAACTGATGTAACTATTAATATTTTTTTGTGTATGAAATAAACAATTACTATCTGGCTTTGGCGCTTATTGCTTTGTTCTCAGCTGGACCAAGCAAAATAAGGAAAGCAGAGGATGTCAATGTAGCAGAAGCGCATTGCGAAAATTGTGTGCGGCGCAAGATCAGGTTTGAAAATATAGCAATTTGTCTTTAATTTTGTCTGCATGATCAGAAATCTGAAACATTATATATCAAGATTATCACATCACTATTACAAAAATGTTAGTTGTGGCTTTATAAAATATTGTTACTTACTTAACTTTTATCACAAATAAACGATTGAGCGACATTTTAATGCAGAGCGCGTTCTTTATCAACAAAATATATCTAGCGAATTTTTAGTACTCAATTTCTGCCAAATTCCTTTTAGTTTGCTTTAGCTTTAATTTTATCAGTTGATCAGGCAGTTTTTATTATCACAACCCATGAATAAATCAACCGTTTGTGAAATTAACAAGCTGTGCGAGCCATATTTGATGTTTGCTCTGAAATTAATATATTAAAAGTAATTGACTTTAATTTCATAAATGTGTTTTCTCACATTGAGATATGCACAGTAGATTATCGTAATTGGCAGTGAAGCAATGACAATGCTATTTTGTCGAAACTAATACGGATTCACCTAAGAGGTACAGTTATGAATAAATTACATTACTAATAAAAGTTGCACTTCGGAAGATTTTGCGCGGCGACTTCAAATTAAACAAATTTAAACATCAATTTCAGCGACCTAAATCGCCAAACGAGGTTGCGACACTTACAAATGTTTTTCTGAGTGCTATTAGATATAAACTATATGTATCTATAATAATATTGGTATATTAACAATAATACATTTTATTTACAAATTTTGGTCTATGAAAATTATTGCCTATTACTGTACACAATCTATTTCTATATTCTATATCTTGTAGGATTGATTTGTATAGGCAAGAAATGGATAAGTTGCATTGTGAAGAGGAATATCAAACTTTACTTTACAATAAAAAGCTGGAGGAGTATGAATCTGGGAAAAATATATTGAGGTCTTTTGTGAGTCCTGAACTATATCCGATTTTGGAGGAGAACATTGAGGTAACTATGTGTTAATTTTTTTGTAGATTTCTGATATTCCAAATATTTTTTTATGATGCAATATGGTCCAAATCTATTAACATTGCATAGACATGTTAAAGTCTATTGTAGTATCATTACATTATTTATCCCAGAGATAGGGAGAGAACCATGTTGATGTTCATAGTATGAATTTAAACAAAAGTTATGCTCTCAAAGATATTCTAAGACTATTGTCAATGCACAGATGATGCAATCAGGAAGGAATTATTTTTATTATTATTTTAGTTTTTTTTTTTTTCCTATTATTCTGCTAGGCTTTAAAACAAGTATTCAACTTGTGTATTACCTACCCAAAAGCATAAAATTGTTTTGAAAATCATGGTAATTTGTATACAACGCACTAATACAGTTATAATACATACCTTAGTACATGAGATGCCATTGAACCAGTCCATGCAGCATGGTAATATATGTTAATAATCTGAAAAACAAAAAATCAATGTTTGCATCAAATCAATCAAGGCATTAATACAATATATGAAATTTTTAGTGTGTCTAAAGTAAAATAAAGACGAAAAATTTGAATATGTAATTAATTTTACACATTTTATTAAAATGGTTATTCATCAAATCAAATTAAAATGATTTGTAGTGATTCACAGTCATAATGATGTCAGGTTTAACAAATATTTTTTTTTCGAAACTGGGACCTAAAAATTAACAAAAATAAGTTGAGGTTAGTTAACATAACACGTCAACCTGAACCTAGACGGGGTTAACAATTGTAGAAGAGATTTTTTCTTAAATAAAATTATTTAAATGAATACCTTTATTCACTTATTTTTATTAAGGAATATTAAAAAGTAATTAAAATTGGTCACAGAATAGATAATAAAATGAGCATATGATATTTTGCTTATAAGTCTATTTCTATTTCTAAAATGTCATAGAAAATTAATGAAATGGACTGCTTTTCAGGGTGTACCACAGCTGCAGATACATGATATTTTAACTCCATTAAACCAGACATCATTCAGTTCGGTAAATAATTATTAGCCTTATTGGTTGGTAATGAACAAATTTAGTCTATAAGAAGTTAATTATTTTTATATATTATTTCTTTTCAGGGAATGTCCACTGTACCCAAGCAATTTCTTTTACAACTTATGGATTATATTTTTGGTAATTCAAGAAGTGTAATTGACACTGTAAGTATGTATGAATTTGGAGGACTTTCTAATAGATCTAATAATTTTGAATTGTCTATTTTTTAATTGTCTGCAGTTCCAGGCGCCCCACAACCTAGACGTTGCTGCCTGTCATCACATAATTTATCATTATCATTGAGATGATTAATCCACCATGTGATTTTCAACGCTTTTCCCTTAGGCTGCTTTTAAGGCATACACGGGAATTAGAAAAGAGCAAAATTTGTTTTGCTGCGATCATACGTACCCTACATAACACCATCACATCTATGTACATATGTTATTATGTTGATGATATTACTAATAAAATCTATACAGATTTCAGTGGACATTGGTACTATTAATTTTCCTATATTTTAGGCACCAAGCACACGCCGTGTGGATGAAACCTTGCTGCAGTCTTTATGTTCACTTTCTAGAAGAAATAATTCTGTAATAAACAATACTTCGACTTCAGACGTATTTCAGGCGTTTGTGGATCTTCTGCGCAATTGTAAGTTTTGTGCATAACAAATTTTATATAATTTAGTAGAGTTGTTTTACGCAATGATGTGTAAATAAAAATATATTTAATAACACATTATTAAGAATTATTATAATGTTAATAACAAAAAAATTTCAGCTAATATGGGCTCTGACAAGTCACAATTGAATGATTTAAAGACTGAAACTAATGGAATCACTGCAACAAATGCAAACTCATCAGTTTTAAATCATCCTGTTAATAACCAGAAAGTAGATGGCATGAGCAATGCCGTAACAACAAATGGGGCAGTCTGTTACTCTAATGCCAATGTTCCATTGAGACAGTACCCTGCTGTGAGTTCAATTGCATCAAGTCCGTCAGGAAACCCTTCAACTGCTGTACCTCCACCTTACTCCTCTTATCAGCCATCTATGCCACCTCCACCACCACCTAGACCTTACTACAGCCAGTTGTGTCCAGCCCCCTCAAACAGTAAGTACCTATTGTTTACTCTCACTTCTACTTGTGTGTTATGGAAGGGTGCAGGTAGTTGTTTGTTCAACTGCATAACTAATTGTATTCCAAGAAAAATCTTAATTGATATAAAAAGTATCCCTTATTTTCCATTCTATGGCACGGTGGAGTGAAACACTTGAACTTTCTATGAAGTGGTGATTAGTTTTAAATAATAATGATTTTATTTTAATTAACATAGTATATATAATTAGTTTTTTAAGGGATGACAGTTATCTAGTAGTAAAACATTATCCAAATACAAGAATTGCTTGCTTAAAGTATTAAGATAGAAATTAAGGGATGTTTTTTACAATTTTTATTATTACTTTTTTTTAAAATAGTAATTCTTACAGAATTATCTGAGATTGCTACTGGACAGGTCTTTTCTACGGTAAGCCGGTGTGACATCATACGTCATGGGTGAAAGTTCGTATATTGTGTGGGAAGCTACCTTTGTACGTCGCAAAATCATACTCATACATTATGGAATTTATTGAGATGTTATGTTATGTTATGACGGGCTGGTATCTGCAACTCGACGCCTGAGCTCGTATTTTGCGTGTGGGCAGTAATATCAACTATTCGAGCCATCCGAGCTCCTCAAGGAAACTCACTGAACCCTTAAAGTTAACTCGGCGAGCCACGCTCCCCGAGGTCGTTCCCTTGTCTGTAACACCTATAATAAACAGATGTTTGTTAAAATATCCATGTCCAGTTATAGTGCTAGTTACTATCCGAATTTGGGGCTCATTCAGGCGTAGTAGTTCTTGGTTATGCGATTATTAACCATTGGAAGGAGTTTCGTAGCCTGTCTATATTCTACATGCATAGTTGCGCATGCTGATTCCTAGTGCGGTTTCGTATTTGTGAGCGAACTTGCCCAAAAGGTATTGGGATAAGGGGTTCCGGTCTAATAGGGCATCAACCAGACCCGCCCCGGGTAAGCTCGTCCTCCACATCATTACCTCGGGAACCGCTGTTACCTTTTATCCATTGTAGGATGATATTATTGAATCATCAGTAAAAATTTGGTAATCGCGCGGGTCTGTACGATGGTCTTCGTGGAGTTGTATTTTATACTTTTTGTCAAAAACAGATTGTTTTGGGATTCTGTCATACGCGGCCTGATGGATCGGCATTTTTGCAAATAGATATTTAAGTAGGGTTGTATGTGGTACCCTGCAATATGCAATGCAATTTATAGTCCTCACCCTAATGGCAGCCAACGACGCTTTCTGCTGTATTAGCAGGTGTAGCGGCGGCAAATCCAGCATGGCCTCCAGAGCCGGGGTGGAGCAGTGGGGGCGGTTTTCATGCAGCCTGTGGCTGCCATACAGCCAAGTCTCTGACATCGCTGAAGCTTATTTGTAGGTGTGGTGCGTTTGGTTTTTGTCCACCACACTAAAGCGCCGTATGTGATCATTGGACGAATGATATTTTATAGGCCTCTTCTGTCTGGCTATCCACCAGATAAAGTACCGCTACTGTTGATTTGTCCGTGCTGTATGCATGTCAGTTTGCCTGCAGCGGTTTGTATACCGACGCCGACTCTTTCAGTTCTCTTTCACAAAGCGTCTCTATCGTTTTCAGCACAAATAAAGAGATACTAATTGGTCTGAAGGATTTGGTGTCTATGTAATCGGGTTTGCTCGGTTTAGGAATGATTATAATGACTTCTCTCCATACTGTCGGCACATATCCATTTGCCAGGCCTACCGTAAAAAGTACGGCTAGTTTATTGACAATAATATGTTCTCCCCCACTGTAGGAGTGCAGAGAATACCGTCAGTGGTCGTAATAAATGTGACGCAGTTGGTTTTGTTTGGCGAAGAGGTGTAGGTGTTATCAGATTTTCGGAGTGATCTTGGTCCTAAAGTGGATTTCCTAAAGCTAAAACTCTCCTTATTCGGTTAGCTTTTTTACAGGTTTCAATGCTGCCACAGAATTTGCGCCACCCTGTGGTTGTCCGAACCTAATTCATTTTTTATACTCAGACTTGGACAATTTATATATAGGTCCCAGTCTTCTTGAGTAGATATGTTCACGTATAAGTATAATATAAGTAGTATGTACTTTCATTCGCTTGCGCTCTAGTTCACATCCCCACCTGGGTTGCTTATCAGGCTTAGTTGAAGGAATAGTCAATGGGCATACTCCTTAAAAGCTGCCTATCATATTACTGGTCAATTTCATTACCAGTTCTTCAATTCCCCTTGTATCCTCCAGTGCACTTTGCGATCCAATGCTGTTGATTGTGGAAGACAAGATGTGCAAGTACTTAGCTTTATCGGTTTTCTTAGGGTTACGCCTTGGTACTGTTTGTTAGATATTGGCGTGCATCTCGAAGCAAGTCCATCTGAGGTCTGACCAAGATGGCTCATTGGGGTCATGCCATCCAGTAGAGTAATATGCTTTTTTCCGTATTGATTGAGGTCAATAACTGTATACATTGTTAATATTACTGTCAATAACATTGCGATGTTAGTACTACATATAATATTTATTTCTTAACTATGTGTTTTATTTCTAGATTTACAGAATGCACCTTACAACGCAATAAAGAGAGCAAGTGCGCCTATCACGCACCCGACACCAGCTAGGTCTTCAACATCTGCTGCTATACCTATTCATCTCAACAGCCAAAATTGTAATCAATATATTATGGGACGATATCCCCCATCACATTATTATTCTCCTTATCCATAATGCTTCAGTGAGCTAACATTGGAAGTGTTTTAACACTCCCATTAAATATGTTAAGTACTATCTTAGAAAGGTAAAATAGAATAATAATAATATTTAAGGCAAATTATTTTTGTTTTGAAAAAGGAAAATGTTATGAATATGTAGGATTCTTAACTAAAATTCCTTAAATGAGCTAGTTTAGATTTATTTTCTGTTGAACTTAACTGAACGACTTGTAGATAAAGCAGTAAAAATGTAAGTGATAATAACTTTGCTAAGTAGCAGTGCGAAAGTGTATAATTAAAGTAAAGGGTAATTATTTATGATTAAGAGTAATCTGCCTTTTTAGAACTAATTTACCTGATAAGAGAAAGCTTACATAGCATATAAGATTATTTGTGCTATGCAAACAATTTGATTAAAGCGAATGACTGTATGATTTTAATATGTATATTTGACATGAATCAATGTGTTTGTTTTGTAATGTGATTCAAATAAGAATAGGATCGTACTTGCTAAAAACTTCTATCATTTTCATCACATTATTCGCCTACTAGCTACCATTTTTGTACTGTCAGCTGAAATATTGAAGAAGTGTTATATTACGAATTTCTATTACATCTATAAATCTATACAATAATAAACTTAAACCATAAGACATAAATAAATACCTTCACATACCATGTGCAGTAAACAATAAAATTATAATCTCGACCTAGCCTATTTCAACCACTGCAAAAACTTACTAATGCTATATTGTTACTGCCAAATGGGCAGGCAATATTACAGTGCCGTTAGGGAATGCGCAAACAGAGAGATTCATTTGTCTGATACAGATAGCATTCACCTGTATTTGATGATACATACTGTATTTATTTTATTATTACAAATAACTCTTTGCGCCTCCTAAGATAATCTGCGAAGTACTATTCTTAATTGAATTGCATAGTATATATCTAGTCGGGCCATAAGTTCTGTTACAAATTAAAATCACCTTACGTTTGGTTTTGTAATTTATTAGAAGTTTCCAACAAAGGAAAAACGAATAAGTTAAGTGCGGCTGTGCATTATTTACTTTGACAAGTTCAAATGCGACTGATTACAAATTTTCTAAATTGGGTCTTACATAGATATTAATTTGACGCGCTTTGGTTTGATCTTCTACCTCTTCAATACTAATATACAAAATTCTTTGTGTCTGACTCTATTATTTAACTTAAAAGCTAATGGACAATCTTTTAAAATGTTTGAAGTGCTATAGCTGTGTTTTATACTACTTAACCCTACACATGTCATAGCAATATAATTTCTATTGTTGATTATTATAATAAGAACACAAATGGACAGTATGTTTGTGGATCAGTGTCACTTAGAAGGACTGAATAGATATGAACGAAATTTGACAGATATGCCATGGATGAAAAGGACATACAATACTTTTTGGTTAAAATCTTACTATCGTACACTGTTATTGGGAGTTTAAGAGCGGGGATAAAGTTTTAAAGTTCACAAATCATTGTGTTCTGGAAAATCATAACCTCACTTTTTGTGCCTTATAAATTTTTGAAATATTTATATGAAAATGATATTGGTCAAGTTTTTTCTGACGCTTCGCTGGCCGCTGCCAGGGCACGCTCGCTTCGCTAGCTCGGCTCGCGCGTTATGCTCACGGTTCTAACCTAACCAACCAGTTTAACATCTATGTTTAGTTTTAGTTGCTAACATTAAACATATTTTCACTGTGCACCCCTCCACATCAATGTTAAGAAGCCGTTTTAGAACTGTCGCGAGATGGTCCACGTCGAACCGCTCGTCGTTATATTTCGTTTTACTCGTTTTTGATACGTTATTAAGATTGCGATTGCGAAACCACACAGTATGCAATACTGGGAGGAGAACGTTTAATTTCATGCGTATTTGGTATACTTCGTATATTATTCAAAATAGCATCCTCGGCGATAAAAAATATGTATAAACATTCGAACTGAACCCCGACAAGCCAATCATATTTAGAGCATAATAAAATTCAGATGTCTGACACCTAAATCCAACCCCACTTTTTATCTCAAGAAATCTCTTGGGACAAAATTTGTAACTATATAGCCGCTAGTGTATGTTATATATAACAAAGCTAGTCTGGTTTGCATTGCTTGAGATCTGGTGCAGCCTTGCTGTCCATGTACATTTTAAACAAACAAATAATGTGTTAAGATGATACAAATCTTCCTAAACAATCTTTTGATACACTTTAGACTTAATTTCCGAAAATCTAAGGGTTTTTTTAAATCCTTCTGCTTTGGACACTTACCATTAATTCATATGATTCGACACCCTTCTGACTGATCATTTGCGAAGCTTTGTAGTTTTGATCATTTTTGATACTTGTCTGTGTTGGTAAAGAGGCTATTTCTGTGCCTTCCAGCTTTACCTGTAAGTGCCAACTGCTGAGCAAAGGCCTCCTTCTCAAATACCTTATAGGGCTTAGGAGTTGGGAAGGGCTCGCCCCGCTACTCAATCACGCTATTCAGGGTTGGAGGGCTTCACATATCCTCGATATAATATCTTTATTATTTCTCAGACATGCATATTTTTTAACGATGTTTTCCTTCACCGCCGAGCACATGGTAAATACTGCACTTAAAATTGCTATTAACTATTTTATTGGTGCCGGCACCGGGGATCGAACCCACGTCACTCGCGCTCTATGAAACTAAAGTGTGCGCCCTGACCACTAGGTAACCACGGTAATAGTAAATGGTTGATCAATCCATAACTGCAATTATTTATTATTGGCTTATAAGATATCTATTCATCCTAATCTAGCCTTGCCACAATCCTTGCCTCATAACCTTGATGGGATTGCACAATATTGACAGTTTCTAACAGAAGCTGTTGCGGTCATCCTGATCTTTTCTGGTCAGTAACAAGAGCTAGTATTCGAATACCTTCCAATAGTATATATATACAAACATATGATCGCCTTCGAAGCGTCTTGAAAATAACTGATTGATTTATACACAGTTAATGCAAAGTAATAATAGGAACTTAATTCAACATAAAAAATTCTAAATAAAAATGGGGGAAATAAAATGAAGTTTCTGATACAATATTGTTCAAATAAAATTGTTGTTCAAAATGAAAGAAAATAATAAGTATTTAAATTGTAAAAATGTTTATGGCCAGAGAAATTATAAGATTGTCATTGCAGATGCTTATCCCTCCTAGTGCCACTAGTCCTGTTATAATTCATAACAACAGAATTATGATTGTTCCTAAGTTATAATAATGCTTCACATTATTATTATTTCTTGTTGTGTTGTTAACTATACAAATTCTATTGTTATGACACAAGAAGGGTTATAAAGTTCTTTTATGAGCTAAGTTATAATTTATATCTATTCATACATTATTTCTTGATCAGCAGAAAAAAGCTTTTACTAATAACCGATAATCCTCATTTTCTTCATTAATAGCAACTCATAATTATGGTATCTACAAGTTATATTATAAAAACAATACCCTTTATCATCATTTCTATTTTAATCCTTAGCATCTGCAATTTCAGTCATAAAAATTTTAATGAGTAACTTATAATTTTACTGTTATGTTTAACTTTCTACTATAATGTAACCTTTTTTCATCAATTCTGTTTTTTACTTTGCTAGAGAACTCTGGAGTAGATTAACTAATAATATATATGTATCGAATATTTATACAAAATCGGCAATTAGCAAAGATGATTTTTTTTTAATTTTACATATATCTTAAATATAATAATTTATATCATATTATGTATGGGTTGTATGTCCATTACAAAGAAATTTTTGTAAAAATAATATCTTATGACCATGATTTGTTTTTATTTTATTGTTACAGTAACTTGAACAAGTTTAATAGTTTTGTAATAATTGCATGAATATAAAGTTCAAATTTGAGACAATTTTGCACATTGTTAAGCAATAATATCCCGTCTAATATACAAATAATAAATAATGTTTTGAAGCAACTTTTATTTTTTAAATTGAGTCCCAACTTTGATATAAAATAGTAATTTTGCTTCGCTGTTTGCTGTTTCTATTCCGGAAGTTTATCAAATTATAATAACTTTTCTTATTTAATATTCTGCGCTAATGACACTCTGCTAGTTAACAAACAAGACTAGTGAACTACTGAGAGGATGTTAAGTATTACTTAAGTAAACTTTCAATGATGTTAGACTCTCACCTGCCTGCTGTATAAGCGAAATTAAGAATATCGTGAACCTCTGCCTCCCCAAACTAATGGGACGTGAGAATGGTTTCTTTACTTTTATAGAACATTAACTTATGTTATTTCTTATTAATAAATACTAAAATCATAAAACTTCGGTATGACCATAGTCAAAATAGCAGTATTAATTAAAATTATAAATACTGTTTAGAAAACATTTTAGAAATACTGCTTCCTTTGATTGCCAAAATAGGAAATAGTTTAACCCTTCCTGCCCTAAGCCTGCTAAAACCCAAATATATTTAATATCTACATTATAACCTTTCTAATTATAATGTTTTAAATAGATCATTCAAATTTAGTCATGAATCAATCATCCGCAAATTTCGTTTTTAAGTTTGCTATGAAAATTTTCGGTGGTTGGTTTTGTTGGTAGTATAAAGTGATATGTTGTATAGCATATGTTATTCAAAAGATAATATAAACTGTTTATACACACTTTACATAACAATAACACGACCAATAAATAGTAAAAATTGGGGGTATTTTTTGATGCATTCATTAATGTAAAATAATACTAAAAACTAGGTTTGTCCTACATGTATAAAAATTTGTTGCATTGCTTATTAACTTTAACTCATTTATTAACATAATGATTACAATATCATAATCAAATTAGTAATTTGTACATGATGTTCAAACAGAAAAATCACCCTTTGCTGGGTATGTAATTATTGGTTGATTTTTGAATAGTTTATAGTTTATGTATTTGCTCATTAGACTAAAGCTACAGAGTTAAGAGACACTAAATTTATGATTATCAGTATCTGAGTACTTACTGCCTGATATTTGCATCAAAGTATAAGTTTTCCGCTTCTTCCCAGACTGCTTCTGTAACAGAAAAATTCATTACTGTACTAAAGTATTTATTTGAAATGAATAAGTCGTAAATAAATAACAAATATTGACAACTAATTCTTAACTGAGAACAGAAATTAACTATCAAAGATAACATTTAAAATCTAAATAAAATGAAACAGTAGTGAATAATGTATATCCATACATTAATTACAAACAATTGTGTTCTTATTTTGTTAATACTTATTTATGTGATAGTCTAAATACTAAATGACAATTAGACTTGTATTTACTGTTTTGTTATAAATTATTAAATCAATAAACTAAAGGATTAAGAATAACAGGTTCATCAACCTATGTCTATTGAATGTAATATCCTATTGGATTGATGTGGGACATTTCAAAAAGTAATAAAGCTGGCATATGGCCTTAGATGAAAACTGTGGGCAGGCGGGTTGATGAGCATAGCACTAGTAAGTATTTGGGATATCAGTGAATGAGTAGTTACAAAATATAGTGAAGATATTACAGATATTATACATATAATTTATAGCACTTTAGTATATGTAGAAGAGACAATATGTATAACTTTATTGAAAAACATAAACTAAGTACAGCATGGATAACAGAATTGCAACTGACATCGACAAAATAAAATTTTACTTACAATTCATTAATAACAGCCACCATACTATCAATAGAAACTAAAACAATAGAACTTCTATTATTACGACACGTGCAGTGTAAAACAACAATTTTTTAGTTTATTTAAAACAAATAGGTACCTACGATATTCATTCCATACATCATTTTGATGATGTTTCATGCAAAGAGTATATATTCTAATTGGATGATTTACTTTTTATGAAATATTTCGGGTTTTTTTTGTATACTTTGGACTGAAATGCTTTGCGGTGTATTTTTAGACTTAAATAAAGCGTTAGTCTTCGATAAACAGTAAAATTATGTTTATTTCTTTAATCTTTTTGAATATGAATACTGAAGCTTTGAGGGTTAGGTAGCTGTGGTTAAACAATATTATATACTCTTTGGTTAGACTATTTGGATACAGGTACCATCAAAAGCAACAACAATGCCTACATATTTTTTTTTTAATCTCTGTTAGGAATTTGGATAGCTCTGTGAATTAACTACTTAAGAGATAAGTATATAGTAGAGTACATTTTTATACAGACCGTTTATATTGTTCATACGTAAATATTATTTTAAAATTAAAATTATAATCATAAAGGTGTTGATAGGACATAAGCGCCCCCCGCGAGTTGCTCGTTAAAATTTTGCTAAGTAGTTAACTCTGATTTCAGTATGGCGTCGGGCGTCAACAGAAGCGTGTCGCTTACAGTGTTAGATAAAGTGCCCTATAAACTAACTAAAATGCTCTCGTGTGTTAAGAAATATTGCATAAACTATACAGGAAAAAGTCAAGAAATTTCATATCATTTGTATTATTTCTAAGAATTATTTAACATCTTTTACAAATCAAACATGTCATCCGTTATACTGCTTCAGAAAATGTCAAGTGCAAAACAAAATACTTCCTTGAACAAGTGCGATAGAGATAGATATCATTACCACACAGAAACATATACTTCTTCCTTCTTGTCCTCGATAATAAGCCATGCCGTCCTACCTCCACGTGCTATCTAATATATTCTAGCATTACAATATTACGTTATGTGTGCGATAGTATGCTATTTGTAAAGGTCCAATGTCGTGTACGTAACCAATGTACACTTTTTTACCTATTTTTGTGCTCATTATTTGAAATATTTAACTATGTTGTGTTATATATTGTTATATATTGTTACGAGATATGGGTTGTGCGATTGGAGCGAAAGGCCAGTATCTTAAGCTTCTATTTATTAAACGACTTACAAAAGAAACTGCACGAGTTTCTTCGCCGATGCGGTATCCCTTGCACTTGATATTATACAGCCCTTCAAGCATTTCCTGACGGTCTTGTTTCTCTCTTTCTCTTCCTGCACTTGTTACCTTGACCTCTCTCCTTTTGTATCCGGTATGTAATGTCGTTGATTTTATGATTATTCAGGAAGGACCTTTCCAGTTTGTTCCATGTGTCAAATTACGTAAGGCAGCCAGTCTAGGATGGATTTCTGTTAAATGATTGATTAGTTTTGAGTAGCTTTCTTCCAACTCCACCCAAGCTGATTTTTGCCACATTATTTCAATACAACCTAAGTCTACATATGGTTAACACTTTCTTTATTCGGTGAATAAAAGTTTACTGTTAATTTTATTAATTTACTAGGATAGGAAAAAACGAAAACGGACACGTAACAATAATAAATAATACTTAGTCCATAAATTTAGATGTTTGCCACTAATAAACTTCATAGATTTATTTGACTCGCAAATTCAATAGTTAGTGCAATCACGCATAAATTTTGATCAAAAATTTTGGGGTCTTGGTTTATATAACTCACAGATAACTTTTCTGGGCATTTTTGTCAAGGAGGTGAGAAGACGAAAGCTCATGAAAACAAAGTTCATACTGAAATATAAAAACGATGTTTTCGGAGACATCTTCTGTTCTCAATATATGCTTAACTAAAACCAGCTATGAACAGAATTCAATCGCGGAAGCCACAAGAAATTAGATAATTTAATGACACCTCCATTTTTTAAATTTGGAATGACTGTCTGCAATTTATGATGAATACAAAAGTAAACTGACTGAATGGCGTTAGTTACAGATTTTTCAAACAATTATCTTACTACAACTGTATTATATAAATAAAAATACATCTGCATAGTATTACATATACGTGCAATGTCTGCGACATGGATCATTAAATCCACATGCAGTAAGAACGTTAAAAATTCAAGGGATGTTAACTCCTCAAAAGAAATGGACAACATTTATATAGAATAGGACAAGACATCAAGAGCGTTCATATCTTTTTATCAAACCCAAGTCAGCTAAAACCAAGAAGACATCGAAAGTCATTTGATATGTAAAAAACACGACCATTACCGCGGATTCAGAAAAATATAGTCAAAATACCCTACTAAAAACTACCACTGCCCCAGTAAATTTAAAATAAACGTAAATATCAAACTCAACTAAACTTATTTCAAAACATTAATATTTTGGCCCGCTGACGTCGCGCTTCGAATACCTATAATGGGTTTTATTATTTTGTGACATTTATCAACGCTACTACTTGTAGCAATACTAAAATGATTCTGCTATCTTGCTCACACTCGTTGACTTTAAAGTATTCATGTAATGTTTGTACCTTTCTATACCTAATGCAACGAATAAGTATGTTGGCTTAAGCATGGCTTGCTAATGATATTGGAGCAATGTAAACATAAGATTTTAACATATACACATCAGGAATATATGAACATGGAACGGAATAGCGATGCGCCAAGCGACATTGCAAATAGTTGTTACAATCGACAATGATCGATTTCTTATCCGAGGAAATTATATTTAATCATTTATTAAATAGTACATATTTGAAGAATTGTTGACAAGTTATTGACAATATCTGAAATACGTTATAAAATAATCAATACTCAATTCTATACCGACATATACACAAAAAATATTTGGTTTGGTATAGTTTTGTTTTCTTGAAAAATGTATTTCATTTAAATTAATTTTTTTTCAACGAATGCACTTTAATCAATTCAACATCTTGAGTTTGCCGGCTAATCGCATGGATAGCAATAGTTATTCGAATAAATTCTAATTAAGTGAATAATCGAATAAATCAATTATCTTTTTTATAAAGTGGCCTATTTCATCATACAATTTTTGCTTCTTTAATTTCTTCGATATTACTTAAAACTGTACCTAATTGTTTTGTTTGAGTGGGTAATTCCATCCCTTAAAAAACAATTAATAGATCAATTTGCAAAACTCAGAAAATTGTTGGTTGATCCCAATTTAACAAATTAAACATTGTTTGTGTTGTTAAACGAGTTGAGAGAGAATTATAAAAAAAATGTTTATTTACAGATTTGAAATAAAATAAAAATTTAACTGTTCTTGCTTTTGTAAAAGTAGGTTCACTGTAAATGCATCGGCAGCGTTATATAAATATATATTTATCATCGTAAGAACTGCGGTGAAAACTTTGCAAGCGTTGTAGTAGGTACGTAATATCAGTAACCTAGGTAGGTTGTAGGTAGTAGATCTGAAATAAAGATTACTCCTGAGCTGTGCGTACTTACCTAGCTGACATCGAAATTCCTAGATTTTATATTAATTTTTAAGTGAATATTTGTGAAATTATAATATACTATAAATGTGAAAAGTATGATATTGACGTTAGCGCTACCTATACTATTATAATAATTATCGCCTTTTATTCTTCAGCAAGAAGAGTGCGCAATATTGAAACTACATAAGTTATTATAATTCCCTTTTAATTAGTTTAAAAATAAAGGCATATTAGAATTCCAGCCTTTAAGCGGTTGTGAAAACAAATGATATTTTTAATTTTGAAGGTAGGTAAAACGAATATAAAAATAATTACCTACTTATGTATTTTGATGTTTTATTCATAAAGAACAAATCTCTATATAAAATCGGAAATGGTATTAAACAGATTTGAATAAAATTTTAAAATAAACTATGCTTGCTTAAATTAGCTAAAGCTATTAGTACCTATTATGACTGTCTTTAATCGGTTTAGATAGAATACAATTTACGTATATACTTCTATAACTCATGAAACTATTGACTTTTACTTTTTTAACACAAGGAAATGTAAACTGATTTTATTGTGTTTCGTGGGGGACATGACACTGAAGGCTTATGTTAGAATCAGCAATAAGTGCCTGACTGACTAAACCCCCACGGAATTAGAGATATGCTCTTGGCCCGGACGGCTTCTACAGCTTCGGCAAAAAGGCGCACAATTAAAAAAAACGTAGGAAAACATTATTATGATTGACGTTTATTATATAATCATCATGTACCTAACATACATTTCTTCTACTGATTGACACTAGATAATTTGGAATTATATGGGTATGAATGAAAAAAAACTATCATGATTATGATATGGGATAATATATTTTAAATTAGTGCACGTATTACTGTCTGTTAAAATTACTGTCGTGATGAACACAGTGCTTGAAATGAAACCAAACCTGTAATATATTACTTTAAGTATTTATTAATAACATAAAGAAAGACTGGTGATATTGAGAGAGCTTTGAAGTACAATCAAAGTATTTATATGTCTGTCGACAATATTCAAATCATGTTTTTTTTATTAGATTTAGGTGAAAATTGTGTTAACTGTTCACCTGATGGTAAGTGACTACTGCAGCCCATGGACACCTCCAATTGAAGAACGTTACAGATACCTTGTCACCCCTGAGGACTAAGATAGAAATAAAATGTAATAATATTGGCTCTCTGTACCTGTAATTTCACTGCTTTTCGGCGGCAGAAGTGGGTAAAATCAGACGAGTCTTAGGACTCTTTCACCTAATAAGTATAGGTAAAAGAAAAACTGATTACTTGACATAGTTGATGATTTCTACTAGTCGGGGATTAGAAAAGTTTACAAGGAAGAAAAATAATAAAGTTGATTGGCTGAAAGCTAGGAAAACTAAGGCTTAGAAATGTCGACACTTCTTCGATGATATCCCAGGTAGTGCTATTGTTGTAGATAACTGAGACGGTCTTAATACTGAGTAAGATAAAATGGACTAAGAGGAATGAGTGCAATAATTTGTTTTGTACTAATTATAATTGATACTCTTCAATATTTTTTAAATTCTTCATTATATGAAATTGCCACAGTTACTTTCAAATTACACTTTATTTTAATTTTTATAATATCTAAAGTGTCATGTGTCTGTTGGTTATAACTGATCCACTTATTTTTTGAATGTGGGTGGATCAACTTAAAGATGAGTCAAAGTGAACACCTGGGTTTTAACGTTAGACGAATGGGGTATGTTTAAAACATCAAGCCTGACAGGTGAGATACAACCAATATCGATTTTCGATAATTGCCGGACGCTTACGATTAATATAGCTTGACATTTATTAGGATTATCCTGAATATCAAATTTACAAGCCCAATTGTTTAAATTAGTCAAGTCCATATTCATTTTTCTACAGTACTATTAATAGAGTCGTCATCTGTCTGACTATATCTTTGTAGATCGTCTGCGTAGAAATGGCAATAGCATCTAGGCTAGGTGGAGAGAAAGTTAATAAAAATAGAGAACATTAGATGAGATAATATTCCACCCTGTGGTACCCCAGAGCAGAGCTAGCACCTGAATGAAACATCTTGATCTAAACGACCTGATTGCTGACGGTCACATAGGAAAGAAGTAAACTACTCTAAAGCTACAGAAAAAATGTTGAGGTTATGGAGCATGGCAAGGAGAAAAAGGCATTGGAAAAGTCAATGAGTACAATTACAGTGACCTTTCTACCAAGCCATCTCGAATGTCCTCTGTTACTTTTAAAAGTGCAGTATCCAGGGCGAAGTGCTGTGTCCAGGGCGAAACCCCAATTGAAATTGAGTGAGCAAGTTATTTTTATAACTGAAAGCAGAGACTTGTTTGTGAACGACAGATTAAAGAAGTTTTGATAAGTCTGTAATTGTTGAGTTGTGAGGGGTGTTCAACTTTGCGTAAAGGAATTACATAAGCTTTACGCCAAGTGGAAAGAAATACCCCTGTCACAAGAGAATAATTAATAATGTGAGACATGACTGGGAGAAATTGTCCAAGAACTGAAGAAATCATAGCATGACAGCCCACATTGTCACAGCCCAAAACTTTTGATTTAATAGAAACATAATTTTTATGAACATCGTCAACAAAGATAAGCAGAATGAGAAGGGTCACGTTGAGGTTTAGTCAAGGAATTGGTTTCAGAAATTGATCGAAACTTGATAATCGGAGAAAGTGAAGAACTAGCAGAAAAATTATAGTTTACGTCGTTAAGAGGGAAGGACATATTTTAGTTCGTAGTTATTTATTTTCCTATACCGAGAGATTTTAGAAACTTCCTAATATTGTTGGAAATATTATCATAGAAGTAGCGGCGCTTCGCTATTCTTAGCAATTGGTTGCAACGATTCAACTTTATAAAAATCCCACTTTCGTTGCACCTGTCACGCTTGAATCTTCTGAAAGCTCTGTTCCGTCGAATCATCGCTATGCTCATTCCTTTCGTGATCCACGGGCCGAAGGGCGCTTTACTCTGATAGCTCTCACTGGTGCATGCGCATCAAACAGTTTCAGAGTTATGTTAATGAAAAGTGGGACTTTGTCGTCAATTAATGACGCACCATACAACGCTGAGAAATCGATTGCCGTTGCATCATTTAATAAATCCGTGGGTCTAATTCTAGTGAAACTTCGAACCCAAATAATGTTTGGTTTAGATTTAGGAAGTTTCAACTTATATGCACGGTAAATTAAATAATGGCGTGAAAAACGGAAGCGGACAACTGACCATACTTTATGACGAGATGGCGAGAGAAGGTAATATTAATAAGATCTATTCGGGGAGTCAGGATTGTGATGAGTAGTAGCGCAGGGAAGAATGGATAAATTGACTGAAGACAAGATGTTTGTAAGCTTAGAAGTTTTAAGAAGGTCAGTATCGAAGTTGGCCATGACAATGTGACGTATATAGTCCGCACAGACTGATTCTAAGCTTTAGAAATAGTCTACAGAGGGAGGAGGGCTGTGAACAAACGCGGGCTTCGAACGCCCCACCTGAATTTCCAGGAATAAATACTCAGCAGAGACGGAGTATTGTGATGGTGAGGATGCAATCACAGATTAGAATATATGAGAGCGTAGGTAGATTACAACACCTGCACTTACCTTGCCCATTCTGTCATTTCTGATTAAGACAAATCCGGGTAAACTGTATGCAAAGTCTGTAAATGGAGGCTTAAGCTAACTTTCAGAAATAAGGATGAAGATGCCAAAGAGAAAGTATCTAAACGGTCAGAATAATGTGAAAGTATGCTCTGTGTATTCAAATAGCAGACGTTAAATGAAGAAGTGATACGTTCAAAAGACTTATCAGGAAAATTACGGGGAGTTTCAGGCTCATCAAGATAAAATGAGTCATCAGGCATCATAAAGTAAAAAAAGATATAAATCTTTATATAAAATAATAAGTGTATAACAAACAAATAATAAGAAAATAATACAATACTCATTGTGTCTACTACCAATTCTGTCGGCTAACCAAAACTAAACTTAATCACGTGCACTACTCAATTAATACCAAATATCTTATGATAGAATACATTACTAGTGAACACATTATAGGAAACACTTAAGAAAACAATTCCTAGGGAGCAGTTAAATAGTAAAATGTTTAAAAGCCCTGTCTTTTAGCTCAATTACATTATATAATTATATTGTTTGCACAAAAATAAAATAATCCAAATAAACACACATTTTAATCTACGTGGAACTTTACAAACTACTTACAATATTATCACTATGAAAATCAAAGGAAAAAAAAACTAAATACATATGATCAAAAAGTAAGAATCCAATGCCAAAAAATAAACTAAGCAAGTGACAGTGACGTATATCACAAAATGACAGCAGACATAGAGGTTTTTTTTTCTTTAAATGGCAACCTAAAGATTACTGCCAAAGTCCAGTCATTAAAATAATTAACAAAAAAATCTGTTATTCTGATTATTAGCTGAAATAATAATATCTATGATCTAATGAATTAATATGAAAGTAATTGTACTAAAAATGTAAAATATATTTAAATAAATAAAGAAAAATAAATATATCTAATTACTTTAATAAAAATATTACCAGTACCAGGTCATACTACAGATAATGTAACTTAATGTTATTTGTATCTAAATATTCTACAAGACAGTTAAAAACGTTCTTACTATCTTCGGAAACAAATAAAAGAGAGCATATTTCTATAGGAAGAGGTATTTTAAGTTTTATTATAAAGTTATATAGTGAGGTATGATCATATAAAGGACACGAAATGTCCAATCCACATTCACATTTCAATATGTGTGAATCTTTAATATGAAGCCTAGCAAGATGAACCGAATTACAGCAGTGACCTAAGTGCATTCTACATATCATTGATGTATCTTTCTTACAAAAGGTTAATTTATAAAACCAAGGCTTATTAGGAATATTGGGTTGAATTTTGGCACAGTGAAAACCCTTCGTCATTTTGAAATGGTTCCAATACTCAGTCCACCAGTCTCTACATAATGATTTCGTTGTCGTTATAAGGTCATAGCAATAATTTTTAAAAAGAAAAGTATCCCCACAGACTATAGCTTATTTAGCAAATTTAATCAGCATATTCATTACCAGATATACCTACATGACTCGGAATCCAAACAAAGGAAATATTGACATTTTGAAATTTGAATAAGAATAAAAGTTTCTTTATTTCAAATATCAAAGGATTGCGCGAGATAGCATAGAAAGGGTTGTGAACTAATGCCTGTAAAGAACTAAGAGAATAGGTAAAGAAAACGCTAGTTTTAAATTTAAAAAGATAGCAATATTTTATTGCTTGTAAAATGGCTAGCATTTCACCTGTAAAAACAGAAGATTCTACTGGACTTTTTATTTTCTGGACTATTTTCCAATTTTGGTGATATATCGCATAACCAGTACAACCTTTTTCATCGAGTTTGGAAGCATCAGTAAAAAACCCGATGATGGTCTGGAAAATGCTTATCTAATGTAAAAAGAAATTCTTTATTTGGTTCAATGGAAGATTTATTTAGTCCAAAATCTAAGATAACTGTTGGACTGTAAAGGACTACGTCAAATGAATTGAAGAAAAGATTATAATGCAAAGCATTATAATGTTCATAAATTTTTACTAAATTGGGAGTCGCTTTGTTATGCCAGTATTTTCCTGAATTAATTAAAATGTATTGAGAAAGTAAACGAATTTTAGGGATTAATGGATGGTTGGAAAATGGAAGGGCCCTATAAAAGAAGGCATCAGATAAATATTCCCGTCTAATATAGAGAGGCGGATCTCCGCACTCAATCTGCAAGGCGTTTATAGGTGACGATTTCATTGCACCTAGAATTATTCTTAGGGAGTTGTGTTGAACAACGGCTAACATTTTTATCCTCTTTTACTAGAAGGTTCAAGAAGATATGAGGCATAATCTAAACGATTTCTTATTAATGCATTATAGATTAATTTTTAGGAATATGGATGAGCACCCCATGATTAACAGTGAGGTTACACGAGCGATAAAAAAAGGTGATTATAGTATTTAGTAAACACAGAAGTACAAAATAAGATACCGTAGCAATACAAAAGATAATATATTATCTTTGTATCTTTATGTAAATGGAAAAAACTTAACAAGTATAATGGTATATATAGTTCGCGACATAGCAAAGACCAAAAGATTGTAGTACGTACATCATAACATTTCTTATCACGAGCCTCTCTCTTCGTCCTTATATGTTGAGTCGCAGATACAGGTGACGTTGATTGACTCGTCCTGAGTAATACGATGACGCATCCATCCTGAGATTTAACAATAAAGTTTCTGTCTGCAGTCCAGCAATTGCGGATACCAAAACGCTTGCGAGCCATCACGAAAAGTGCTTGTCGTTGGCGTGTAAGGAACTCCGACACAGCAACCGACGTGTTCTTAAGACCAGCCTTTTTTTCCAGAACAATAATCTAATTGGAGTATCTCCAAAGCGAAATAATACAGGTCGACACTTGCCTTCCGTGGTTTTGCTTAAGCGAAGACACACTCTGAGCGCAACACTAGTAAAGCCCTGCATACCAAATTTTTCCTTAAAAAGTTTAACAAAGAAGTCAGAGAGGCTGCCCACGACATTTCCCAGAACACCGTGAAATAACAGATATTTTCTTTGGTGCCTCAATAACATATGCAAATGCCTAAATTATGTTCTAAGGTTTGGTTAAAACGTTCCATCAGACTGGGTCGTGTAGAGTAGTTCGTATCTTGAGAATGCCTACCTCATCTAGCAAACCTCTTGGAAGAATGGTGACTTTCTTTCTTTTTACAGTATTTCTAAAAGTAGGTATTTCTACGAGGGCGGCTAAAAGTTTTGAGGCTAAAGTATTTAAAATGCTGATAGAAATGTGTAAAAAAAATATTTTTCTATGTAATCTCCCTGTACTTCAATAACTTCTTACATTTATTAAAAAGGGCTTTTAACCCGGTGAAAAAATATTCGCCGTCTTTAAATGTTCGTTTACGGCCTCCTTCATTTCTTCGTCGCGGGAAAATCTCCGTCCTTAGAGGTACTTTTTCAGGTCTGGACTGTAGGGTGCGTGGTTGATTTCCTCTAATCCTGTCTCAGCGAGGGCACCCCTTGGAACTTGCACAGTGTGGACGGACGCATTGTCTTGGAAAAACAGGACTCCCAGTTTGCCTCTCTTTTTCTCGTCAACCTCTTGACGCACTTTTGCCAACAATGCGGCGTAATAATCTCCGTTCATTGTACTATTTCTGGGAAGGTAATCGATGAATAAAATTCCTTCATTATCCCAAAAAACAGTGACCATGAGCTTGGACGTCGATCCACTTTGAAATTCCGTGGTGGCTTTTCTCCCTTTTCTATTCACTGCATTGACTCCTGTTTGTAATCCAAATCGTACTGTCGAATCGATGTTTCATCAACAGTGACAAGGCGAGAAAAAACATCGCCACAGAAGTTTAAAAACTACTGTGAAGTTGTGATTCGACGCGGCTTGTCTAGCGGCATGAGCATTTTCGGCACCCATCGCGCACACACATTCATCATCATCATTTCAGCCTATCAGAAGTCCTCTGCTGAACACAGGCCTCCCCCAAAGATTGCCACGAAGCTCGGTCTTGAGCCACCTGCATCCATCGACTTCCCGGAACACTGCGCAGGTCGTCACTCCATCTTATGGGGGGTCGTCCTACACTGGGTTTGCCTGTACGTGGCTGCCACTCGAGAACCTTTTTCCCCCAACGGTTGTCAGTTCTGCGAGCTATGTGGCCGGCCCATTGCCACTTCAGCTTGCTGATCTTTACGGCTATGTCGGTTACCTTAGTTCTGCTGCGGATATCATCGTTGCAGACTCTATCACGCAGAGAAACACCGAGCATAGCTCTTTCCATAGCGCGCTGAGCAACTTTGAGCTTCCACATACGGCCTGCAGTGAAGGTCCAAGTCTCGGATCCGTATGTCATCACTGGCAACACGCACTGGTTGTATACTTTGGTCTTGAGGCTTTGCGGTATACTCGACGAGAAGATATGACGTAGTTTCCCGAACGCAGCCCAGCCGAGTTTGCTTCGTCGATTGACCTCTGAGTCGAAGTTGGACTTACCTAATCGGACAATTTGTCCCAGGTATACGTACTCGTCTACAACTTCGAGCCTATTGTTCCCAACAACAACCGGTATTGGTGTGACATGGACGTTTGACATGAACTTCGTCTTGTCCATGTTCATCTTAAGACCAACCTGTTGGGAGACGTTATTAAGATCATTGAGCATTGTATTAAGCTCCTCTAGCGATCCTGCCATAAGAACTACGTCGTCGGCAAATTGAAGGTGAGTGATGTATTCGCCATTGATGTTGATACCGTATCCTTTCCAGTTCAGCTGCTTGAAAACATCTTCCAATGCAGCGGTGAAGAGTTTCGGTGATATGACATCACCCTGTCTTACACCTTTCTGCAGTTGGATTGGTTTCGTACTCTGATTCTGTACTCGGATAGACATCGTAACCTCATTGTACAAACACCTCAGCACTTTGATATACCGAGACTCTATCTGGCACCGCTGGAGAGACTGTAGCACCGCCCAAATTTCGACTGAATCGAAGGCTTTCTCATAGTCCACATACGCCAGACATAATGGCAAATTTTACTCCTTGGCCTTTTGTACAATCTGGCGAAGAGTATGTATGTGGTCTATGGTACTATAGCCTTTTCGGAATCCGGCTTGTTCGGGAGGCTGGAAGTCGTCAAGTCTGTTCACTAGACGATTTGAGATGACTCTCGAAAACATCACGTAGACGCGGCTTAGAAGCGATATCGGTCTATAATTCTTCAAAAGGCCATTATCCCCTTTCTTGAAGAACAGGACAACCACGCTTCGCACACACCTTGTTCATGTGCAAATAATTATGCAAAATGTTGCCGATTTGTTCCTAGCTAATACTCATAGCTTCAGCTATTTGCCACAACTTGATTCGTCACTCTTCGAGTATTTTATACTTTTCAATGTTTTCTTTGGTAACGGCAATGTTTGGGCGACCTGACCTGGAGTCATCTTCGAGCGACTCCCTGCCGTGTTTGAGTTCTCTCTGTGTCTGAATTCTAACGATTTACAGTGACAAATGAAGGTGCTCCTTATAAACTGCAGACATCTGTTCAAATATGTTCGTCAGCGTTTTGTTCTTCTTTGTGGCGAATTTCATGACAGCTCTGTACACCAATTTCGTGCAAATGTGCGTGTGCGATGACTCGAATATGGTGATGTTGACAGTTTAATTAATAAAAGCATGATTATGCTAATGACATGAAACTTCACATTAATTTTACTTAGGATCCCCGCAACTAGTGTTGTGCGGCGCGAGTAATTAGTGATACTTAAAGGGACTTAGACTCAAAACTTTTCAGCCGCCCTGGCAAGCCACCCATGTCTAAGATCTTATCGTTCATCCGAGCCGGTGTCCACTGCCATGCGTTTGAAATCAAACACGCCTACCATGAAACCCAGCGAGATCCCTGCTCTTATCGATGTCAGTAAACTGTCAGTCATAACCATTAGAGTTTGCGTTTTATATGGATTATAAGGTTATTTGTAAACCTGTTTTACCTTTAGTTTAGTTATAGACCATAAACTGAAACAATAGAATTTTGTGTTAATGATTTTTCCGCCCGTTTGAAGATCCCCACTCTTTCCCCGAACGCTTGAGATCCGTGTCCGTAAGCCCGTAAGTACATTGGAAGGGAGCATAAATATTAAGAACTTTCATTTCTATATATATATATATATATAGAGATGGGAGGGCGGATGAGGAAGGGGATGGGAAGGGGGAGTGGGCCTCCGGTTACCTCACCGAACGAAACACAGAGGCACAAGATGCCTCTACTTCATGCTGGTATTCTGGGAGACCGTGGTACTAACCCGGTCGAACCAGCCTATTCGAGCAGCAACTAAAGCCGCCGCTTGGCTCTACCACGTTTAAAAATATCTGAATATGATATATAACAATGCTTATTAATTATTCTATGTTTTATTCTCTATATATAGTGTATTATCTATGCTTATCATTGAATAGTGACAGTGGCACAGTAGTAACAAGACGTCATTGCAATTGGTATATTATCTATGGTCATAGAAAGTCATAATCATCCACAGCGGTCAGCACAGAATTAAAGTGTGAGTATAGTATTTTTCGATTATAATACACTAAAATTTTAAGTAAGTAGCAAACATTGTGTGCGTACAGATTTTTCTTAAAGAATAGTGTATTTCGTTGTTGAAATGTGCAATGGAACAAGTTTCCTTTTCATATTTATTTCATTAAAATATAGCTGTTTCTCTTTTTTCTTCGATTTTACTGAAAACACGGTGTATATGTACATAAACTAATATTTTAATTAATTAGACAGGTAAATAGTAGTATTTAATTTCTTATAAATTAAGTATTATTGTTTTCCTTTTATTTGAGTATTTTATATCAGTTTTATAATCCTTCTCGTGTCATATTTATATTGAAACAAATGAAATTATATTATTATTAGCCATATCAGGTCTTATGACATCTGAAGTGATAAGCATTATTTACAATTTTTGGAGGGATTTTTAATGATGGTTTATATATTTGATACCACTAACGGTTCATAAACTTTGCTAATTAGTTTGAACAACCATTGTATTATTGAATAAGCATAATATTATTAAATAAACACAAAATAAAAACCATTCTCTTAAGTTTGAGATGAACTGAATTCATGTTAGTATATCCCTGGCGACCTTTGACACATATTTAATTTTTATAAGATATTGAACTCTGACAAACTAACTACAGATAATCACTCATAACACAAAATAACTAAACTGGGCCATAATTGTCAAGATGACTAAACTGAATAATAATGTTCAACTAATAGTGAGCTGTGAACTGCAAATTTAGCTTTCATCTTGAGCTGATGAGATCTAAATATTTGGTTCAGAGTGAGTTTATTATGCCTTAACAAAGCCCTATATCTATTACATGATGATGCTTGAGGAAGTTTGGTCAGCTATGCTCTGTTGGTGAAACAAAATTCCATTAATCCTTCGCCTATAGGACTGGTGTTAGTGTTCTATATACATTGTTCACCGGGATGGCAAAATAACTTTGTGGATCAATTAATCCTGCCTTACCTCTAGTTTATGTAATGCATGTAAACATGAGCAGAACAGCTTCTGCTATATATTATTCTACTACCACACATTATTCTTAAAGTTTAAAGTCAACAACTTATCGTTTGATGAATGCTATATTTAATAATTATTTATTGAATCTATACTGGTTTTGTAAACTTACATAGAAAAAAATTGCATAAACATTTCTAATTTTTTCTTAATCAGGAGATAAAAAAGATAAGATTGCAATGTCTTTCACATTCAAGAAAATTGACACTACTACTACATAGCTTTTGGGAATAGTGGCAAAATTATAAACTGCTTTTGTCAGAAAAAGCATCTGAATATACCTCACAGACTAGTAATAAGAGGGAGCATCTCTTTTGTAGAAGAACTGACACTGCGCTCACCAACCTGCTTGCCTAGCATGGTAAGTAAACCAAACTTTCCAAAAATGTATACCGACCTTTCTTGGTGCTTTATTGGATAGATATGTAACCTGTGAGACATAACCCTCTGGAATTCCCTATTAGTAAACCTAATGTCTTATTTGACTGCCTTGGGCTAACTTCACATCAAAATCGAATTAATTCAAATTGTCTACAGCTCAGCAGCTGCATTTTCACGAAGGCACCATAATATCTTACTCAAAAATAACTTCTCCATGATTCATTACAAAGTACAATTTATAGGAAGTATGTATTACTATACTATGTTAAAGATGGTGGTGAATCTTACTATTCGAATAAAGAAGAAGTGTTGCTGACATTTACCAAATTTGCCTAGTAATATAACACAAAATAAGCTGTGGATGGACCACCCATCTTATTCCATTTTTCTATTCAGTTGAACTGCACTTTAGCGCTGAGAATCTGTACAATTGGTGGTACAAATAATATTGCTATAATAATATTAATGATATTATTAAAAGGAACTTATCATTCAATGCAAAATGAAATGCTGTAAGACAGAATGTTAGAGAAAAAATATCTTGGTTACTTAATTGGTCTCTTGGTTACATCTTACTTAAGAGCATGGTTCTTAAAGTATAAATAGCCATAAGGGTTGCCATATTTCAGTGAGGGGATGATACAACACACAGAAATATATAGTAAATAATAAAATCTATTAAAAAAAATAGCAAATGAAGCAAAACTTTAATTTATATAGAAAATTATAAATTATATAGGAAAGCAAAATTATTCAGCAATTTATTATTACAAATAATTGATGTTGCACATTAATTTAAATAATTTTTAGTTCAAGTATATTGGTGCCAATGCTATACCATTTGCTGTGTTCTAGGAATAAAGGACAAATATTTCACAAGTTCATGACCTTCGGCAGGCACCACTGTTGTAGATTCTTTGGCAGTCTGTTACTTTAATAAAAGGGGTTAAACTATAAAGTTTCAGTTTTAATAGAGTGGCCACTTTGAATTAAAATCAAACTGGCATGGTCTAAGATTCGTGATTAAAACTTTGTACTCTTAAAAACATTCTATTTGAAACGAAACTATTATTTACGGATTTTATCCCGTTTAATTTTTGTTTTATATTCCCGACGGTTCGAGTGCTCTACATCAGTCGTGGTCGCAGGGGGACTAAGGAGTTAGTCGTCCAGATGTCATTATTAACTCGAGCTATCTTCAGCTTTTAATTATATATAGCTCCGTAAACAATAGTTTCTATTGAAATATGTTGTGTTCGCGTAAATATAAAAAAATATTATATAACATTTTAAATTAATAATATTTATAAATTGTTTGACTGTAAATTGTTTTTACATTTTGACAAAATTATAGTAATTTGGAATACAAGCTCCGACGTGGTTCTAACGTAGCAGAGACAGCTCGCAATATCAATGCTGCGTTTGGAGAGGATACTTTCAACGAACGAACGTGCGTGCGTGCGTGCCTTTTAGGCTTAATCGCTTTTGTAGTGGAAATATTGACTTGATAAATTAACCACGATGAAGACCAGCCACTAAGGTAAATAACGATGAATTAACAATAATGATGGTAGCCGATTCTTATCAAACCACCAAGGAATTAGCATCTTTGTTTGACACCAGTTTACCAATATGTATGTTATGTGACTGACCTCACTCAAGCAGCACTACACATTGTAGAACATTGGTGTAAATCCATGTAAATATAAATTGTGATGTTGACTCACAAACTAGCACTAGACATATATCAGCTACCCAGAATGTCTGTTATTGAACTAAAGCTGTCACCACAGGTAAAATACCTAGGCATTATTTTGGACAGCAAACTGAACTGGAACAGCCACTTGAACATAAGGCCAACTTTAGCTTTTGGCAAAGTAAAAGGATGAGCGGCATGTACTGGCTTGTCACTCAAGATAATCCTATGGCTATATTAGATGATCATTTATCCAATGATCACATGTGACGCCCTAGTGTGGTGGATAAAAACCAACTACAAATAAGCTAAAGCGATCAGAGTCAGAGACCGTCCTGTATAGCTGTCACAGGCTGCATGAAAACCACCCATACTGCAACCCCAGAGGCCATATTGGATCTGCCTCCGCTGTACCTGTTTATACAGCAGAAAGCCTCGCTGGCTGCCATCAGGCTGAGAACTATGAAACTGGAAAGAATGCAGGATACCGCATACGACCATACTTGTAGATCTGTGTGCAGAGAGGCCGATCCCGAAACAACTTGTTTTCGACAAAAAGTATAAATACTCAACTCCATGAAGACCTTCGTACAGAAGGTGTCGCGTGAGCTCAGAAATTTTACCGATGGATTTAAAACGGACTCAGGTACTGGCTCCGAGTCTTCCTCGGAACATTTAAAAATATTATAATATAAACACCGCTAATGCTAGTAGGGAAGTAAAATATATCATAATATATATATATATATAATACACACATATATATATATAAGTATACTATCCGACAACATGGCGGTTTTTTTTTTTCTCTTTATTAATTAAATAGGGTTTTGTCACGCAGTGACCACGTCACCCCAATCGTGCTACTTATAACAATCTTCTCTTAAAATACTTACACACTAATCTATAAAGTACTTTTGCTTCTTCTGCAATTGGAAAAGCAAGAATACTGTTAAAAACACCTACATTTTCTTGTTTAAAATTTGGAAAACGCATGAAAAAATTACATCTTTCATCTTCGAACCGCAGACATTCGTTTAACATATGATATACATCTTCTACACGCCCGCACTCTGTGCAGTTAGGTGTATTTGTTTTACCCATCAGATGCCCGAAACTATTCAGTGGCACATGGCCAGATCGAAGCCTATGAGCAATGACTATTTCCTCCCTACTCAGACCAGCACCATAAAACCAGGGATTTCGCGATAGATATGGTTGTATGGTCTTATACCATATTCCTTTACTTAGTGATCTTTCGTCAAAATGCTCCTTCCAATTATCCTGGCACCAAGTTCCAAGAGAGCCTAGTACCTCTGTAAAATACGGTTGGCAAAACGTATTTATACCCTCCGAAATCGCAAGTCTGGCTAATCTGTCTACTCTATCGTTCCCTGTGATGCCGATGTGAGAAGGAATCCACTGAAGTACTACTTTTTTATTTTGTGCCCCCAGTTCATGCAAGGCTTTCATTATATAGTAGGCTATATAATGAAAGCAACGAGCCACATGTTGAAGCGCGCTTTTTGAGTCTGACAGAACAACAAAGCTGTCGCCCCGAATATTAGTAATATAAGACAAAGCTTCCGCAATAGCGATCATTTCCGCGTGCATTACTGAAATATTCGTTGAAATTCGTAGACAAATGTGGTTGTTGCTCTGAACATCAAGGAAAGCCGCTCCAACTCCATCCTTATCTTTGGATCCGTCGGTATAAATTTTGTATGCATTTTCGTAACTATCTTGTATGAACTGGTGACACAACCGGCCCAAATTGCTTGAGATGTATTTACGCTTAGATCTTACAACTAGCTCAATTCGGGGTCGAATGACTGTTCGAAGATCTATATTGCTTACCCAAGTGTCCATAGAGAACATTTCCAGCTGTTTACTAGTATAAATGGTTTTAGACTTTAGTATCTCATTTATGCGAACCAAAAGCGGCACCCTTTTATGTCTCCAATATGAACTTTGACTTAGTTTTGTTAAACATTCTTGTAAGCTCACAACTTTTTTGCCATATGATCTACACTTTAACCAGAACTTACCTGCCAAATATTCTCGTCTGATATATAGAGGGGATAAGGCCAATTCACTTTCCATTACATGTATAGGCGTCGTTTTATCAAAACCTCCAATAATTCGCAGACACCGGTTCTGTACTACATCTAATTTATTTAAATGAGTTTTATAGCTTGAGTCATATAAAAAACTGCCATAGTCCATTCTACTACGTATACAAGCTATATAAAGACGCCGTAAATGGCTAGGGTGAACACCCCATTTAGGCCCCGCCAAAACCTTTAAGATGTTCATAAATTTTGATACGGTATCCATACTGGTGTTAATATGCTTAGACCACTTGAGGGTAGAATCCAGCCACATGCCTAAGTATTTTACGTGATCCACCGATTGAATAATAGTACTGCCTAATCTAAGTTCCGCACGTTCTCTTCCAAACCCTCTTTTAAATAAACAAACTTTACTCTTATTAGCAGAAATTTGTAAACCTATATCCGCTAGTAACCTTGATGTCTCATCTAAAGCAATTTGTAACAGTCTTCTTCCATGATCAGTTTTTGTGCAGGTCGTGTACAATACAAAGTCGTCCTCATATTGTGACACAAACACGTTCCGCAGGTGCCTACAGATGTACACTGTCGCTAAGGTGAAGAGAAGAGGCGAGTTAGGATCCCCCTGGGCCAAGCCACGGCCTGTACTGCGACAGGATGTACAAAACTGCTGCCAATGAACTTTTTGTTCCTTGCGTATAAGATATTGCGCATATTTGATTTTTTCTTTTAATATATTATAATTACCAGGAGTAGGGTTTCGTCGTACCTGGGCTAGCGCTAAGCGTCGCTTGGCCACTGCTTCAGACAAAGCAGTATTCCAATAGCATTTAGGTACAAAAGTACTAGAGGGTTTTGCGTTAATTTTGTGGTAAGGTATGAATAACTCCGCGGCGATGTTCAGGTAATCAACGAATGTGTTATATGCGGATTGTAAATTTTTAGAACAGTGCGGAAAATTAGTGTATAATTTTTCTAAAAGTTTAGTAAAAGAGTCCCAGTCAGCTTTTTTATAATCTCTTTTTAAAGGAGGTTTATTTTTAACTATGAATGTTGATAGAACAATTATTCTGTGGTCGCTACCCAAAGTCTCATTCATAATATTCCAATAAAATTTTAACGCTATGTCGCTCGTAACTAGTGTGACATCCGGAGAAGATTGCTGCAATACGCCGTTAACTAACTTTATACGAGTAGGTCTGTTGTCGTTCAGAGTAACGAAAGAGTTATCAATGAGTGCGTCGAACATTTGACACCCCCTTTGGTTATTCTTACAAGACCAATTTGTGTGATGGGCATTAAAATCACATAATATAATAGCCTTCTCTTTAACTACTGAGAATAACTTACACCAATTTTGTGTACAAGTCCGTAGAGATGGTGGACAGTACACAGAAAAAATGTGTTCTATAATATCACAATTTAATATTTTAACATGTAAAATTTCTAATTCCGAACCGGTATCAATTACGGTACCTATACATGATTGAATAGATTTATGTACAAAAACCGCTACTCCTCCATAAGAATCTCTACGATCCAGTCTAAAGATATTATAATTTTGCATCTTTAAACTACTACCAGGTGTTAGCCAGGTTTCGCAGAGGGAAACAATATAGATCTTTTCTTGTATTAATAAGTTTTCCAAAGCAACCAATTTGGGCCTTAGACTCTGACAATTCCATTGGGCTATCTTAATATTATACACTGTTGGCGCCATTAAAGTTAAGGCAACTCAGGAATGTCTGCAAAATCGGCCATATCTGAAATATTCTCCACCACCACTAAAACTAACCATTCTAAACATAGCTTAATCACTTCCTTCACTTTCTCTTGAAAACTCACACGCTTTACAAAAATAACCTCTATAAGTCTTATTAATAACTCACCAAATGAGACTTCCCGTTTTTTAAACCCCTGGGTATCACTTCTGTCTTTATTTTGCTCCGACGCTGCTTCTCTCCTGTTTTAATTCCTCGAATTCTGAAACCTATTCTCGTCTTGGTAATTCCGGCCATTCATTTCTGTTTGCCGCTTGTGATCTTTGCTTGCTTCCCCACGTTGTCTGATTTATTTTTGATCTATGTTGAGTCGTCCCTTTGTTCATACTTTCATATAGAGGCCCTGTCTTCCCTTTTCTATTTTCTTGATTTGGATACCCATATTCCACTTCCTCATCCAGACACACAGAGGGATCCTTGGTTACTGCTGGTGTCATAAATTCCACCTTTGCATCTTTTTGGACTAGGTTATCAGGTTTTACATATAATGAAAGAGCCATCCTGTATGTACATCTCAACTCCGACATCAGTTCTCTTATTCGTTTTTCTTTTAGAAAGACTGGACATTTTTTTTTCTCAAGAGCCATGTGATTCTGTGAACAATTCGTACATTTATACATTTTAGCGTTGCAGTTTTCGTGGTGTTCACTGCATTTCGGACAAACAATATTTTTTGCAGAACATCTTCGAGCAGTGTAGGGCACACTGCTCGAAGATGTTCCAACACCTAGAACACTGAGTAACAGGAAATACATAGGGTTCTATGGCTATTCTGAGTTGATCCACATATACATAAGAAGGAACCATTGTTCCTCTGAAGCCTAATCTCGTTACTTCACATGGTATCCAACTTCCGTTTTCAGTGCGCTTTTGCAGTCGTTTCGCTGAAAGCAGAATGGTAGGCTCTGGGCAAATTATTCCTTTTAAAATTTCCTCCTCTGTCAGTTCTATATCCACGTCCCTTATTATTCCGTAAGACACGTTTACATCATAAGCATGCATAATCTTCCAATCTTTCTCGATAAGTTGTTTACAGGACATTATTTGTCTCGCTACTACTTCGTCATTGGTCTTCACTCGAATTTTGAAAGGGTTTAGATACTTTATTCTTTTTATACCCATAATGCCTACATCCATGAATGTTTTTGCCAGTGCAAATTGTTTAGGCATTTTGTTTTTACAGTAAATGTATACTTCTACCGCTTCTTGCGCCTTTAACTTTTTCTCTTTTCTTGTGACAACTAATTCAAATCCATCGTCATAAGCCGCGTCTTCTTCTCTCTCTCTTTTATTAGGCTGTGTTCCTGTCTCCATATTCTCCTCCTGACATTCCTCAGTGACCTCCTGATTGAGCGCGAGCTCTTCGTCCCAGCTCGGGCACTCTTCGCTCATCATATCTTCTTCTATTATAGTATTTGCAGCCCTTTCCAAATGTTGATTAATTTCACTCATTTTGCCTCAGTTATTATCGGCGTAAACAACTCCCCATACAGCGGGTAGTCACAATAAATAAGCCGAGCGGGTCGCACAAAAGGCGCCCGGGCCGGACGACAACCAGGTAGTTAATCTCGGACGATTAAAACTAAATACAACACACAACCGCCTCGCGCGAATGCCGCTACGAGTCTTCAAACATGGCGGTTATACAGACCCTCGATTTAACGTGGTATGTCAATTCAATAATATAATCCTACGGCGGCGTATGAGTTTGCCCGAGGTGAGGTATAGGACCGGGACTCGTTTGTCCCAATACCCTTTGGGCATAGTTCATTTAACATCTGTTTACTATAGGTGTTACAGACACTCGTCTGTGCCCAACGTGCGTGGAGGAAGAAGAAACGGCGGCCCACGTCCGGTTGCAGTGTCCAACGGTCGCGGAATATAGGATTAAGGACTCGGAGATCTCCGGTAACTTCAAGGGTTTGCTGAATTTCTTCGAGGAGCTTGGGTGGCTCGAATAATTAATATTCCTGCCCATACAGAAAATACGCGCACAGTCGTGGAGTTGCGGTAACTAGCCCGCCATATGTTATTATCCTGAATATAAAAACCCCAAAAAACTCGAGAAACTGGTGCCTGATGACATAACTGATATGATGTGCATAGAGGAGGACGCGATGAAGCTTGCCATGCTTTGATGACTAGTTACAGAAATTAAGGGATTTTAGACAAACTAGTGATGAGTGATGAAAAATTTGGTTCTCATGAAGTGGTTCGAAATGCCTTCATAGACTTTGTAGAGTCCAGATCCCCTGAGTTTTATCATAAAGGCATAAATGATCTTCCCTCGAGATGGCAGGAATTTATTCTATTAGATAATATTTTTTTTTACGAAAATAGGTATCTGAATTTTTCAATGCAAAACGGCACTTCTATACTTTAACCCCTTATTATATGAACATAATTGCATATATCCGAACACATGAACTCCTTTGAGTATACTCTCGTATCTGATTTGAATGCCACTTACATATATTCGCGAAATGTATTTTTCCAATCCTACTGATTTGATGGTAATAACCGTAGCTTACTAAAGTGAAGAAAGCTCTAAATGTTAAGTTACTTTTTTATTGACGTATTTTTTAAATCAAATTGAAAACATTTTAACCTAAGGTATGAATAAATAAATAAAATACAGAAACAGATGCAGATGGACGCAGATTCTAGTCTATGTAACTAAAAGAATTGTATTACATTGTTTTCAGGTGCAAAATGTTCGGCATTACTTTATCTTTGTTAAGCTGGGTGGGTCTAAACCCAATTCCATTTATAGCTCCTTTAATAGGGACTACAGAACCAGCTTTGAAGCTGCTCATATCAATATTAATGGGATATCCACTTGGCGTTTTATACAATAAATACGTAAGAAAGTATGCTGAGTTTAGAAATCTATATTTTATTTTGATTGGTATAGATATGGCTCTATATAATTTTGGGTTAGCCCTCATACACAATACTATTCCAGCTATTGTTATATATTTCACAACTATGATGTTTGGTCCTGGCAAAATGAACACTATAATTACTTTTGTATTTAACATGACTTACCTCCTTGTTGGGTATGTGATGACCGAATCAGAAGACTATGATATAACATGGACAATGCCACACTGTGTTTTAACTCTTAAGCTGATTGCCTTATCTTTTGATCTATGGGATGGTCAAAAACTGTCAAAAGGAGTGGAACTTTCCGAGAACAGCAAAAAGACTGCACTCACTCAATCACCATCATTTATGGAACTCATAGGCTTTGTATACTTCCCTGCTTGCTTCCTTGTTGGTCCTATATTTTCTTTTAGACGGTATATTGATTTTATGTCTGAAAAATTCCCATTGGATAAAGAATCAGGTGTTTATGAAAAACAAGCCATTCAGAGACTAATGCAAGGTGTAGCTTACTTGGTGGCGTTTCAAGTTGGAGGTAATTAATAGTCCTTACTTTTTATGCTATGATTTATGTTGTATCAAAAAACCCGAAAATTTCAATAAAACGCGATAAGATTGTTTTGGTTCTTTTTATTATACTGGTTCTTACAAATTTTTTAAAATATTTTTCTGGCATATAGGTTTCCTCACGTGACTCTTTACCGCAAAGGACATTGATATTGTAATTGCCTTTGCCTTGACCCTTTTACTCGGTTACCGTAACTGGCTGTTGAATTTGTGCAACACACATTATTGGTTTTCCGGCCTGGTTGTGTTATGTCCTGTGTCTCTCGACAGTGCATTTGACTGTTCATCAGATCTTATCACATAAGCGTTATATATTACAGTGGCCGCTGCACTATATCTAGTACCTAATATTAAACCTAATATCCCCATTGTCCGCCACACTTTACGAAAACTGCATCTGTATTTATTTTTTTGACTGTCTGATTGAGCAGATAGTATTTGTAAAGATATGTAGGTATATTTAACAGACACCATGTTTTTTTAGACTTTTAATAATATTTTTTTGCAAATATATCAATCTATTATTCTTTATTGCAGTGACTGTTTTTAATATAAAATATATGCTGTCTGATGAATTTTGGGATACTTCGCTTCTCTACCGACATATATACTGTGGGTTATGGGCACATTTTGCCCTATACAAGTACATTTCATGTTGGTTGCTAACCGAAGGTAATGTTTCATATTTATTTTAGTCATTATATCTAAGATGCTTTTTATTCCTTTTACTAATCTAGAAGAACCTATAGGATAGGTTTTACGTAAATCAGAACGATTTTGTTTTTGTATAGTGAGATAGGAAATAACAAAAGTTTCAATTCAAGAGTTGCATGTCCGCCATCTTGGAATTAAAAATGGGTGACGTTTTCGTAATCAGCAGCCCGAGAAACCTTTATAATAACACCCATATCGTACAGAGATTATCGCAAAAATAGAGATTACACGGATAAACAACCTATGGCCATGACATATAAACCTTTTATTATATCTGTTACTTTCGTTTGTCTATTTACATAAATCTAAATAATTTACAAGTAATAGCTCAAACAATATGCTCAGTTACGAAACGTCAAGAATATTCCAGCTATAATCATGGAACTCGCAGAAGAGAATTCTTTTATTATATATACCTACGAGAATTCTGATGATAATGATTAAAATACATTAATAATTAGTTTATTTTAATTTTATATAACAACTTTAAGAATGGGGTGGGAGAATCTTACGCAGCACATGGCACCTTATTAATCTTAATAAATTTTCATGAATTATTAATAAATATCCTTATGTAAATATTAATGCAGCCTCTGTAAGTTTTTATTTAAAGTAGTCAACTTATCACTAGGTCAAAGGTTAGTGGGTATCGGTCTTAACAATGAATTGTTACTTTTCTGTTTTAGAAGATAGAATAATTAACCTTATTGTGCTAGTATGGGCAGTTCATTGTATTTAAATTTATTGGATTATGCTAATTGTTCAATTTGTTCATAAATGTGCGAAAAATAATAAAATTGTAGTATATTTAGAGTATATGATTTGGCACTACATATAGAGGCGTGTAAATGAATGTAAATAGATTCGAAAAATACTAGACTATAATTAAGCAGACCAATGAAGGGCAACAGTCTAATGCGTGGCGATAGCAGTACCAGACACCTCGCTCTTACCTTTCATTAATCCGTTACCAAGCGTGGTGATAATGGCAAATATTGCTTATGAGATAGGTATATGTCCTGCAGTTAACTATTTCTACGCTGTCATGGAAAATATTAGTAGTATTTAAGTAAAGTAAATAGTTAATAAATCTCAGCCTAACGTTATTCCATTATAATTTCATTCCAAGATAAACTTCTATATCTATAAACCCTTGTTAATTATTGAACATATATTATGGAATAAAAGCTGGAAGCGTTAACGTTATTATAAATAACAATACTCCGACCTATCTACCCAGCTTGTTGAGTATGGGCAAACCCTATGAGAAATATACCCTTTGTTATGCAGTGGATTTAAATAAGCTGCTAAAGAAGACATATTTACATGTGTTTAAAAATATGATATTTGTTTACCTTGAAGCCGGCCCTATATAATAAATCATAATATTTTTCAGCATCCTGTATCAGATTTGGTATATCATACAATGGCATGGAGAAAACTGCAACCGGAGAGATTTCAAAGTGGGATGGATGCAACAACATTAAACTGCTCTGCTTCGAGGGTGCCACGAAATTCCAACACTACATCGACAGTTTTAACTGTAACACCAATCATTTCGCGGCAGAGTATATTTACAAGCGCCTTAAATTCCTCGGTAACAGAAATCTTAGTCAGTTGTTCACTCTTATCTTTTTGGCTCTGTGGCATGGCATCCGGTCTGGTTACTACGTTACCTTCTTTAATGAGTTTATTATAATTTTTATGGAGAAAGATATAGAGAATATTTTTAGCAAAACCAAAATCTATCACCAAATCTGGAGCAACACAGTTTCCCGATATTTTCTTTACGTATTACTGAAAATGTATACTATCATATTTATGGGTTGGAGTTTAGCTCCATTTGATGTTAAAGTAATTTCCAAATGGTGGAGCATATATTCTAGTCTTTACTTCTCAGGAGCCATTGTATTTTTGCCTTGGGCATTTGTTTATAAGCCACTACTTATTAAGGCTCTTAAATATTTTAACGTAAGTAAAATTGAACAAAAATCATATTAAACCATAAAAAGGCAAATTAATAAGTCTTAACCAAATACTAATTAACTTGCCACATGAAATAAATCATGTAATTCTGTTATTCCAGAGATTCAGATTTTGACATATACAAATGTAAGCATAAATATCTTCTGGAAAGCATAGATATAAACCTTATTGAATTCATGAAGGCTCAGGGGTCATAACGTTCATATTTTTTTCTTAGTTCGTGTTTGACCCGGTTCGTGTTTGGTGACGGCGACGCTAAAATTGTTAATTACCATTTTAAGAGGTGTATTTGGTGGTTAAGAAATAATAAAGTATACATAACTAGTTTGGCCAAAAATAATGTTACAATTTACAAAGTGAATTTTGCTTAATTTCTAAGTATTCAAATTTAGAATGGATTTATATTTAAACTTCGATCGCTTACCGCCATTCTGCATATATTTTTTTCACCGTGACTGTTAAATTACATTATGGAGTGAGACGTAATAGAAACGGAATTACAGTAATTGCTTTGCACAAAGTAGATCGTAGCCTTTAGTAATTATAAAACGATACAAAGGCTAAGTATCAGCCGTATGTTTGTGTATCGCACTATCGAAAGGTGCACCTATAATTCCTCAGTCGAAGCCCATTAAAAATCGGGGAGGAACCGTGCTGTTAGGATCGGACGGGCTGTAAACGCTGTCAAAGCCAGAATTCGACGTATCCCTATAAAGTAACAAAAATATTATAGCGTGAAATGAAGATTCTCGTTAGGCAGGGTCCTAACGAGAATCATTGAATTCCTTGAGAGTCATTGAACAAGACCTGAGGCTAGGTGCTTACCGTCGATGCTCAAATCAAGACATGTCCTAAATCAGTCTGCAGCTTAAAGGCCGAGATCAGTCGAAACGCTGGTGGAAGATTCAGAATTATGCTCTTTAGAGATAAAACAAATACAGAAAAAAAATTACAATCGAAGAGCACCGCAACAATCAATATCACAAAGTGAATGCATATAGCTCTAAAGAAGCCTCGCAACTTGTCGGAAAAGTTCAACTTGGGCGTCAATCATGGCCTGCTAGCGGTTGATTAACCAAGATGTTACTATTTTTTTAATAGTGCCATAGCTTTAATTACTTTGTCGTTTTTCACAAGGTTTATCAAGAGACAGTCTTGGATCAGTAGTAAAGCCGCTCAGTGATTTAAAAATGAGCCGTGGCTTTTCCAACAAGATACTGCTCCTGGTTACAAGGCACGAACAACTCAAATCTGGCTTGAAAACAATGTTCCGGGCTTCTAAAAGCTGTGACTGGCCTTCGTCCAGTCCAGATCGGAGCCCGTTGGGTCTTCAAAATGTGGTCAGTACTAGAGCACATGGCCTGTTCAAAGTATTGTTCTGACAGTGAGTCTCAAGAATTCTTTACGCATGGCAACAGTGCGTAAATACATAGATTTGTGGCCAGAAAGATTAAAGGACTGTATCAAAGCCAAGAGCGGACTCTTTGAACAGTATTGTTTTCAGTTAATCGCTTAGATTTCAAGAAATATGTACACATAAGTTTTATAATTTGTAGATGGTTTTTAATTTTTAAATGATCCATTTTAATGAGTAACAGAACTCATGGCCATGCTAGGTATGTACAAAGAATAAAAAAAAGTCCGCCAACCCGCACGAGAGCAGCGTGGCGGACGATTATCGGTTCCAAAACATAAACTAAACATCTCTAGGACATTTACTTTACTTTACTTTATAAAATCTTATTCATATTCTACACAACGAGTTCCATATCTTTTCCAAAATATATTACCAAAAAGTAGAAAAATACTTAAGAACGTAGAGTAAAAAAACCAATTTGTATTTATTTTGCATGTTCTAAAGTTACTTGGATGTATAAGAAAGGTCACCAAGTGTTTATGGTATGGTATGGTGCTCTACCTGTTCTGTTATTTGGATAGCTTTTATTTCATTTCGCGAGCAATTTGAGTTCGGTCCTCCCGTCTGAATCTGTCTATATCACTGAAAGTGTCACATTGCAATTTTAAGTGTTGATTACAAATAAATAATGAAAAGAATTGAGGAAACCTTACGTGTTATATCCAAAACATCAAAAATTATTTGGCAATATGAGTACACCACGCAATGCAGCTGCGTGCTGATTGCAATATTCATAGTTGGTATTTACTTTTTTATTAATACAGTATGGATGCGAAGTAATTGAAATTTAATGAAAGTTTTGTTACTAGTGCACAAAATTATTTTGAAATAAAATAAAAAGCAAGCGCCATTCGTAATGAATAATAGTTTACTGACCTTGGCAATACGTAGGCCTAGTGAACTATTAGCGCACATGTCCCGAGTGTGTATTAATTGATATTTGGTGTATGGCCTAGAAAAGGCGAAAAGGCCCATAGAATATAAAGTTACAATGTAATGTAACGTTACATCCACTGTGTAATGGACTATGTGTTACACATAAATTTACTCATTAAATTGTTAAAATGGAAGGAGGCGAATTATGTTTTATAGGATAGCAATATTTTGTTTGCAAATTAAGCAAATTAGTCTGTGGATTTTCATCTTTTCGAAGTTTAAAGTGTAGTTACGAATACCTATGTAATTGTTGGATAGGTAACTGTTATTAGCGGTTTAATAACAAGGTAGGAAATTATTGAAATCAATCGTACCATTAATAGTAACAATAAGTAAACTTTTACCTACACTTTTTTACTCCTTTTTTTGGGTCCTACTGCTTATTGAACTGCTTTAATTGCGACATCTGTAATGTTTTTTTTTATTGAATTAATGTGTTGATAAAGTATGTATAATTTCGCTTTACATGTACGTGCAGAATTAGTGAACCATTTGACTGATTAAACAGTAGATATTATACATAATACGTAGCTTGCAATTTCTTGTTATTAAAAATAAATATAAATATGAATAACACTTCCTGTTTTATTGCTACCAGCATTAATAAAGTGATTCAATTGATGCTTTTGTTTTAGGTAATAAATAAAAGGCAAACAATAAAAAGCTTAACTGGTGTGTTGTCGTGGTGAAGCAGTAGGAACACTACCACAGTCCAAGTAAACAATATAGTGATCAAAATCTTCCCTGCGCTCCTGAAATCAGTTATATCCGCGGCACGTGGTTGTCTTAGAAGGGCCTTTATCCATAAATGCCATTTGAAATCAATCAAACGATTAATTTTATTTTAGGCAACATTTGAATACGAAAAAATCGACGCCGACCCATTTTTCAATGAAACAAGATATGTCAATTTAGTTCGTAAAATATGTGGAGCGAAAGTTGATCATTCGTAATTTTAATGGCATATAATCTTATTTTTAAAATAAATTATAACTTGTCTAGTAACTAGTAACTGTAAATTATAACGTGTAATCTTCAAAAAATAAAATATAATAAGCGAACCTTGCTGGCGCTTGCCGTTTGTTCAGTCGTGGACTTTAGTAGACTGTTGAACAAGAAGTTAGGTACCTACTAAGTTACGGTAGAAGAATATAGGAGAAAATTAGCTACAAATACATATCATCATCTGGGCCAATGAGAGTTGGATTTTTCTTGTCTCTGGTATATGTACTCGTTGACAACTACAGGTGTAATGTTGCCAATAACAACTGGCGTAGGTATGGCATGACCGTTAGACAAGGTCATAGTGTTGTCCATGTTCATCTTAAGACACACGCTAGCTCCTCCAGCGATCCTGCTAAGGACAATGTCATTGGAAAATCGGAGGTAAGTGGTCTACTCGCCTTTTCTTTCTAATTCAGCTGTCTGAAAACATCTTCCATTGCAGCGATGAAGTTTCGTGTTACTTTCAGCCTTATACCGTTCTGTAATTGGATCGGTTTCTGTACTGGTTCTATATATGGATAGACCAAGTAGTCTCATTGTACAAACACTTCAACACTTTTTTTTTTATTAGAAATGAGCAAGTGGCTCACCTGATGGTAAGCCATTACCATCGTCCAGGTACATCTGCAACACAAGAAGAACCGCAGGTGCGTTGCCGCCCTGTAAGGATATTCGGGGATGAGAGTGAGGATGAGGAGGGGGGAAAGAGTGGAGTGTGATTCCGATCACTTCACTCACCGAACGAAACGCAGAAGCAAAAGATCCCCCAACTTCACGCCGGTGTTCTGCAAGGCCGCGGTACTAACCCGGTCGAGCCGGGTCATACGAGCAGCAGCAAAAGCCGCCGCTTGGCTCTACCTTACGTATTAAAAATATTATAGTGTGGGGTTTCTTTCTTAGATTAGTTTACCCAGGCACTGTAAGCATATTAAAAACGACTGCTTAACTCGAAATACCTCAAAAATCCATAGATTTTATTAAAATAACGCTACGTAAAATAATAATTGCTACGTTCACATTTTATACCAGGCTGTTACAGGCCGATAGCGTGTAAATGTCAGTCTTTCATATCTATCTTGCTCTCACGGACCCGTATAGTTTGTTTTGCTGTTTTGTATCTCCAATCTATTAGTTATAATAGATGCATATCCGGGAAATGAAGGTACTAAGAAAGAACAAACATTCGTGATTGTAAAAAGAGAATAATTAGTTAGTCAAAGACAAGTCACGGAAATAATATAAAAGAAATAAAGATGTTCGAGTTGAAAATAGTGATGGTTCTGTATTTCAACATTTGGTGTTCAATAATAATAGAGAATTGTGTATTAATAAAATATTATAAAACGAAGGTATGGTTTTTAAACGAAAGTGGCACCTTTTCCCCATGAGAAATGTCTCGAGATTGTGTGAGTTACATGAATTTTAGATAACTTACCGCAACGTTATTTGCGTTTAGATAACGTTTTCCAAAACGTGTATTTTACAACAATCTGTTCCACAGTCACGGCTTGTATTTGACTCACATAGATGTTTACATTTTTACAATTAACTATTCTAAATGACATGATAATTTTTCGAATGAAAGGGGTTCCTGGACAGATTAGGTTAGGACAAGCTATTCGAATTAATTTGTGTACGGTTTTTGCCCACTTTAAAGTTATATTACATATTTTACACTTTACTTATTGTAACCGACTATATTGTTTCTCATAATTGTCTCACAATAGACTACTATTTACATGCTACATTTTTATTTGCTACTAATTATAAAATTCCCTACCTATACTTAATTCTTTATTTAAATACACATAATATACAAACTATACTAACGTTATTATACAATAAATATTATACTATATCAGTTTTACAATTAAAACGGTTCACTAATTGCGCATATACTTATTGTAAACAATTATTAAACTACATTATAATTGTAAAATTGAACATGCATTAATGATGCTTTGATTGAAAGAATGGCTTTAAAATTTTAATCACTAAAGATTTACAAGAGTGAATTAAACGTGAAGCGTTTTAACTTTCAATCACAACATATTTTCAATCATGGCACTGTACAGAGGCCTTTCAAACATCCTTTGAAGATTATTCTGTAAGGAAAGGACAATTAGTCACAATAATTCGACATTTTTTACTAGATAATACGAATGATAAAGGAGTGCAACTAAAGACATTAAAGTGACAAATAAATGTGTCATTGTATTTAATCCGCTAAAATAGCTCTATATCTAAACGAAGAAGTAGGACAACTTCTTCGCACTATCACTACGATATTTAAATAAAAATGCAAAATGATAGTTACATACAAAACCTGTGTTTAAATGTAAAATACCTGCACTCTTTTCATATTAAAAGATCGAAATATTTTAGGCTAAACATTAAACATGTTTTTAAATCAATTACATATACATTATATATTCATTCTTTTAATATTTATGCATTTCCTCAATTGTTTTCTCAGGAAGTCTTCGTTTTATATTCGTATGAATAAAAGTACGGGTCCAGCGTTAACCAGGCATTTTTCCTATAAAAAAGATATTGTAGTCTAAACGAAATAGCAAAATTAAATGTACATTTAAAAAAATATTAATGTTCATTTGACATTGTATTGATTTAATTATAAATTGCTAAATTAAATTATAACATGGCATTAAAAAGAAGACCTCAGAGTTTCTTGCCGGATATTCCCTGAGAAGATCTTGTTTTGCGAATCAGTGTAGATTTTGACGTTCAAAAGTTCGTAAGTTTAATAAGTATAGTCTTTGACTTTAAAAAGGGTACTAATATATTCCCGCTTCGGCTTAGGAATAAATTTCACTTGATGTTCTTTTTTTATCGAAAAGCCCAAGTTACTCATTTATATCACACCTCGTTTAAAAAAAAATTAAAGCCTGACTGTGTTGAACATAAGCTTACATTTTACTCAAATAAATACTCTTTTCTTGCTCGTGAATACGGTGGAATTCCGTGAATTTTAATCTCCTTTGTAATATCCTTGGCCTGCGTGAATAAAAATCTGGGTCGTGCGATGGAACAGGTGTATTCTATGCATCTAACTGGTGTGACATGTGATTTATGTTATCACTCGTTATTTAACAAGCGATGCGTGAAATATTCCATGTCTACGTGGTAGTGACCGAGCGTTAGTGATAACTATTGACAGTTAGTGTTGCAATAAAAAGACGAAAAGATTTTTCCGGCCTATTTTTGTCAAAACTAGACGAAAATCTAAATCAACAAACTTTAATTAAACTACTTCTGAAGCGAAAAACATTACGGAGGCATTGGAAGAAAAGCTATCTCCAATTATAGAGGGAAATTACAATATGAAAATTAGAGTGGAAAAATGAAAAAAATGTCTTAAAAAATAAATACAGGTTGTCTGAGCAATTATCACATCTTCTCTTTAAACACGCAAACAATTACAGTCTAAAGTTGCAGAAGAAAAGACAATGGGTAACATAGCGTTTATAGAATATGATAAATTAGTAGTAAAGTATTCAAATTACCCTAACCGTGAAAAAAAGATAGCAGTTCAGGTTATCAAAATCGCGAATCGAAGTCGAAGATTGTGATAAAAGCTAAAAACTGACAATGTAGATAGTATATTAATCATGTCAACAGTAACTTTTTTATTGCAAATAATTAAACAGCTTCTATAATAGAGATTTCAATAAATTATTTTTCTCCGACAACCAGAACCGCAACAAGAAAAACAATAACCCAAACAAACCCTAACAAATTGCACCTCTAGCCGGCTTGGGCACCTTGGGGAAAGAAGGGCGGCAGCGCATCTGTAGCTCCTCTGGTGTTGTGGATGTACGTTCGTTTGCCCCCTTCTTCTATAAAAAAAAGACTGCTAACCTGTAAATAATCCAAGATCTCGAAATAAGTTTACCATTTAACATAAGTAAACCAGAAAGAATTAAGCATTAAGATCTCACGTAAGCTATAGAGAACCTGGCATTGCATTGATTTAAAGTTATAAAATAAAGATAAGGACTGAGTGACGGGCGCGTGAGTAAGCACAAAGGACCATTGTGATTTTATTCTCTATTATAAAGGGGACAGATACTACAGGCAAACATAGGCTTTATATTAAGAAAGAAATTAAAAGAGTTTTTTGATCATCAGAGTGCATGGCTACACTAAACTTAAAACTGCCATCCTACACATGAATATAGTGCAAATTTATTCTCCAACAGAACAATCCACAATAATAAAAATTGAGTCTAGAAAGAATCAACAAAGTATAAGTAGTATTAACATAAAATTATACACCCATAACAAGCGGATATCGATAGAAGATTTTAACGCACAAACAGAAAGTAGAATGCAGAAGATATAATACTGGATATAATCCTTATTGTTCGCGAATGAGAACAGGAAATGATGAGAAACTCAACGAACTGACACAAGAAATCAATTTAACAATACTAAACAAGTAATACAAATTCCGTGCGAACAACAGATAAACATGGACATCTCCTAATGGATGTTATAAAAATTATAATGACTACATTCTTTTCAACAGACGTATAGCTTTTCTTGATTGCAGAGTGATAAATAACTTTAATAGCAACCTTAGATTAGATATAGCCAAACCAAATAAACCTCCCTAGTATTGAGGTTTATTTAGTTTTAGCACAGGTTTTGACATAGGATGTATATAACTTTATATATATGCCTTACAATAAAGCCGAAAAACATAATTTATTTCTCTTTAATATCAATGGTGTATTATTTGAAATAATCCTATATTAATGTAAATACAATTAAATGTCTGGGTATCTATCCCAGACATTTAATTGAACAGACAATCAATGAGAAATTACACCTCTTTGGAAAAACAAAGGCACTAAACAGGAACAATGAGCTATTAGAAGTTCTGAATTCAAAATCAACTAAGTAAACAAAGTTAAATCAAGAAAAGGAATCATAGTTATCAGACCGACAGAATAAAAGACCTAATGGTGTTTAGGTCATAGTTATTATCTAAAAATGAAACGATAAAAACTTTACTAACGAACATAACATGAAATAGTAAACAGATCAAAAGAAACATGAGGATGGACAGACAATAATTCAGGCAAGAAACACTAGAAGAGGAATCTGAAGAGTGGATGTATCAAGAAAGCAGATAAAAAACTGAAAAAATTGTCTGGAGATTATATATGATAGAGCAGAAGTAGAAAAAGAACTGTAGCCAGTTTGTTAAGCTATTTGAATCAATTATTTTTTTTGAAGCCGCGCATATAGCCGGTTTAAAATAGCAGATTTAGCTAGCTTTATTTTCGTTCACGTTGGTCGGAAGTTACTCGATACAGACACCCCAAATAATTCTGAAATGTGTATTCGTGATTCAAATAATATTCCAAAAAGTAATGATCTTATTAAATTTGTGAGAGAACAGATAAACATTTTCACCGCACCTGACAAACCCTATTGCCGCTTCTGCTAGTACTTCGGTATGGTCTCCTGCTGCGCGAACCCGTCCACTACAAGCATATATCGCTACCCCTCCTTATCCTTCATTTTGTCACAGAGTACATTTACGCACTTTTATAAAAGCAACAAATTTTTGGATATAACTCCAGCCTTACGGTTTAATTATATAAAATCGAATAAAATATGTAGTAATTGTCTCAGCAGACACAATGTCATTTTTAAATGTAATTCATATCCAATTAGTCGTACTTGCGGTCAACAACATCATACTTTGCTTTATTTTAAGCAATCATCTAACTATCACTCCGGTGTTGTTAGGACCAGTGGTTAATACACTCTCCAAGTCCCCTGCTGTACATTATGCTCTCGTCTACGAGGAACATCTCACACGGACGATACTTTGCCTACTGCGAAAGTGCTGGTAACAGGCCGCAGAGGGCGTGGTAGTTCGAAGTCTTATTGACCCGAGCTCACAGAAAGACCTAGAGTGTTTCTCTAACACGCTGTTGTAGCAAGTGAGAACTCAGTATAAATAATAATTCTGCCTATACCGTACAACCAGTTAGTGCCTCTGCTACTCTCACTTATTAGTACAGATTTAAACCTATTTAAACAAAATTTAAGCTTCAGTGATAGACCAGAACAGTTATCAACTTCCTCTTACTCAAATTAATGCCACAATTATGCATAATTTGATTAATTTTTCACTCGTCGACGACTCTTGGACTATTCTAGGTTACATTGATTTACTTTTGAGACAACTTATTCCCTCAAATTTTATTACTGGATAGAAAATATATATACCAGAAATAATGAATAATCAAATCTGTTGAAAAACCTACATAATTTTAAAAACTCAAAATATACTTTTACCCTTAAATGCAACAGCGCGCGAAGGTGCGAAATAAACAAAACGTGATTAAAAAGTTTAAACAAATTTTCCATTTATAGTAAGTCAACAGACTTCGAACATATCTAAGACTTCATCTCTGCTTACCCGTAAAATAGACAAAATCATTCTGGCCGTCGGTCATATATATACCGGAAAAGGACCGCCCCTACTGGCCAACAAACGTGGCTCTGATGACCGAATGACGATTGCGGAATATGCTTCCATATTTCCGAATACATATGCCACGGTGTAGCAATAGGTAGGGCTCACCAACCCGCACGTGAGTATGGGTATTACCAAGACATATGCCGGTTTTTGTTGGCGCTATCATGGATAGGCCTGTGTTCAGAAGTAGACTAAAACGGGCTAAGTAATAGGTAGTCAAACTTAACTAATTCATAAAGAAACTATTTATTATTATAAAGCAAAATAAAAGTTATACCATATGATTCCAATTTATCCATTGATACGCATTGTCACGTATACTGATAACGTTATTTTTAAAGGCTAACAGTCTTAATGGATTTGAATCAGACAGGAGGCGGAGGTGGCATGGGAATATACACCTGCCACCAATCCCTTGCTCGCGTTGAATATTGATCGAGTAACGCCCATTGCGGCGCGCTTGTACTTTATACGGTGTTTTCGTTTTGAGGAAAATATTAGATTTAGTTATAGAAAGTATGATAATATCATTTGAATAAAAGAAAAGTTATTTAGGTAGTTAACTTTCGCGAATACGAAGCTCATTATACTCTTACGTTTATTTATCGTTACTGCTGCAAAGTATCGAAAAGTATCAAAGATCGCCTTGAAATATTTTTTTTCGTAGATAAGTTATCTTTTATTTTAAAATTTTAAGTCTTTTGGTAAAATTTTACTGTTTAGAGTAAATTAAAAGGCGATCAATGATACTGGATTAGGCCTCCTTCCACTTAAGAAATGGTACCCAGAACTGACAAACTTTAATAGTGCAGCTGTCAACCGAACTTGCATACTTTGTAGTGAGATTTCTATATACTAAGGGTGGCGGGCGGCTCTGGCGGATATACCTCTATATATCCATAATATAACTTATATATATTTTAAGCTCTTACCACCGTAATTCCAATATATTCGGGATAACGTGACGGGTGGGTAGTCTGTCGCCGTGTTAGTGTCTAATCCAACGATACAAATACAATTCAAAAATGTATGTGTCGAAAAGCTGATTGGTACGAGCTCTCCACATAGGAGATCGAACCTGAGTCTCCTAATTCGTAGGTAGATCCTCTAACCACTTTGCTATCGTGGCCTATGTTGTTTAGTGGCATGTATGCCCGCCTGTCTCTTTGTGATGTAAGTATAAAATCGGTGTTGGGAACACAAGGTATTGGTGTCTGGGTTTGGTTAGTTTTGTGTTGCGTTCCGTGTCACTGACACTGCATCTGACCCTTCCTACGATCGTATCGCATAAGCTCTACTTTGAATTTGGGAAGGTAAAGACGAGTTAGTGCAGTTAAGATGCTAATAGTATACGAAAGTTGTCGCAGCGGTCGAAATCCACCAAGAGGACATCGTCATCACAGATAAGCTAAGGTCTTAGTTCTTTTATTAGTGAATAACATTTTAAGTTTTTTTAATAACATTCTAGTTCATGTCAATTGAATTCACACTCCTGAATCTAGCTAGAAGAGCGGCGATCTACTCAGTGTTGCGAGAAGACGAGAGATGCTGGTAGCTCAGAACTGTTACCACTACTATCCATGTGTTAGAACCATGATTACCATATAGTAATAAAATTTCCATCGAGCGGATGACTATGTTCAGTAGTAAAGATATGATTGGTTGTAACGATGATGATGATGATGATGATGATGTTATGCAAATATTAACATATTAGTTAACAAATTACGAGTAAAACAATCTTGTTTCTGTGAGTGAAATTCTTTAATTTTGTCAGACATTCGAAACCCAACAAACGTACAGAATTTTCCACGCGAGCTTTCTTTTTGCAAGCACAGGGTTCGAACAATGAATCTAATTTAACAAAAGGATTAATTAGTTCGTAACCGGTAAAGTAACTTGAAATATATAAAAAGCAATAATTAGAAAATGAATAGTCCTAAGAAGTATCTTGAGACTCATTATTCCTATGCACATTAAAAAAAAATATTTATGAGTAAATATTGTCATTATGCAACTTGTAAGTATTCATATATTTATACGCTTAATAAGATATTTTACAACGAAAATAATCGAATGTTAATTGCAAAACATTAAAAAAAATTTTTTTTATTATTATGTGGCTTATTGCACTCATTCTATAAGGTGAAGTAGAACAGCATCGGTGGACAAACAGCATCGTAGTGTCCGTACCAGAATATTCATGCACAACACAACACAAGTTTTTGCAAATTAATTAAACAGTACCAACCTGTGGGTTGGGGATTAAGCTATGATTACACACTGTTACGAATTTTATAACGGAAAATAAAAGATAGTTTTATAAACCTTACAGCTGATTCGGAGTCAGTATTATAAAATCATAATTCCCTGTGGGAAAGCGTACATCTGCTTAATGTACAAGGAAAGCGTTGTGGACTCGCTACAGGGAGGCGAAGGCTGAAAATTTTATTATTATTATTCAAACTGCTCCTTTCTTACACGTCCTTCGATGATTACCAACATCGTAGGTATCATTTACTCATTTAAAACCGATATCAGTTTTTTACTGTAAATTATACACAACATGTCCATTTTATTCGGAAATTGTAATACTCATGAGTTACTTCGGTACTAACAACAAACAATTCTACGATTAGGCATTGGCATTATATCGGGATTAGTAAAATAGCAATTTATTACTAATTAATACACGTTTATTACGTAAATACAATTAAGGTACATTATGTAATTTATCCCTAAATAAATATTCTTATGACTAATTTTATGTACACAGCGTTTATTATATTTAAACAATAAATAGATTATAATTTGCATTAATGTACTAACAAAGATCAACAGTAGATGTATGGTTTATGCATGTTAATGTATTAATAATGAATTTATCTTAGCTCTTCCTTTTCGGTGACTTTGTTGGAATTATTGTATATTTTGGGGTCTTCAGGAACCCAGATTTTCGCGTGCAGCGTTCCTCCCGGAGGCCTCTCTCCACGTCTAGACCAGGAAAGAGAATGTGCTTGAAAGTTACTGCCTGAAAAATAATATTTCAAATATAAAATAAATATTACATAAGTTACCTATTATTAAACCTATATTGTGTAAGTGTAATAATATGTAACCTATTGCTTGTCTAAAATAAAACTTTACTTTGAAAAATCAGAGACTTCCTTTCGGCGACTTTAGTTCAAAACGTGGGGCCCGGAAACATTAATTTACCTTAGCCATTTTAGACCTCGGGCCGAAATGCTCAGTGTAATTATTTGTTTAAATGCTATATGAAGTAATAAATCTTTGTCAATAAATAGTGTTTTAACATGTGATGTTTTGTAGAATTTGATATTCAATCGTGAAAACAACAACAACAACAAATTAAAGCAAGCAACACTTCCTTTTTTTAAACAACATTCATTGCTATGCGGTGGCGGCATAAGGATATACTAAAGTCTCGATAAGTTGGAGTGCCTTCTTAACAACTGCATTAGATTTATCTTTGGTTTACGTAAATATGTTCACGTCTCTTCTTATCGTTCCAAGCTTAATTGGCTTCCTATTCGTCAAAGGCGTAGCTCCAGAATTCTGTGTTTATTGTATTCTTTATTAACTGATCCTAATTCTCCTTCTTATCTTAAGAATAATTTCCAATATCTTTATTCTGCTCATGACAGAGAGCCTCGTTCCATAAAACAACTTAAGATTCGCGTTCCACAACATAATACAGGATACTATAACTCTTCTTTTACTGTTCAAGCTACACTCCTCTGGAACACCCTGCCCGATAATATAAAAGCAGCTCCTAGCAAGAAATCGTTTAAGAGTCTAGTTCGTAATTACCCAATAATAAATAGATCATTGACAATATTTGGCTTATCTATTTTTGATTTTTATTATATATTTATATATGTATCCTTTTATATACTTGTATACGTAATTATGTATTTTATGTTATAAATATTTATTTAATTATATAGTGTATTTATATGTACTTATCAACTTATTATTATTGGAGTCTTTTATTTTATTTTATTTTTTATTCTTTGTTTTGTACCTACCAACTACCTTTCACCATAACAAGGGTTGACTGGTAGAGAATGCCACTTGGCATTAAGTCCGCCCATTGTAACCTTAAGCTTAAGGCTAACAATAAAGAATAAATAAATAAAGGCAAAGCCCTGAAACATCAAAGCATTCGGTCAACGACGGATCGATCAACCATCCCAAAACATACTATAGCTAAACGCACGGACCAATGATTACCAGCAGCTTCTATGATGGGCACTATGGCAACCTTTGGGAGAGACCTATATCCAACAATGAACTTACAGAAGTAACAGTCAAATCATATTATCATATATAAATGTTGATTTTTTGTCGTGACATATATTAATGAACTTTAGGGCCATAGTTTGACGTTGTTGTCTATATGTCTAGATTGAATAAGGTACCACTAAACAGCTATATAGAAATGCTAGTCAATGTAAAAGTGAAATATTTATCAAATCTACTTTCATTTTTTTTTAAGCGTGGTAGAGCCAAGCGCCGGCTTTAGCTACTGCTCGAATGGGCCTGCTCGACCGGATTGGTATCACGGCCTCGCAGAATACCGGCGTGAAGTAGAGGCATCTTGTGCTTCTGCGTTTCGTTCGGTGAGTGAGGTAACCGGAGGCCCCCACCCCGTCCCCATCCTTAAAGACTGGCAACGCACCTGCAGCATTTATGGTGTTGCAGATGTATGTGGGCGACGGTAATCACTTACCATCAGGTGAACCGATGGCTCGTTTGCCGGCTCATCCATAAAAAAAAAATTAACTTTCAGTATTATGTATAGTACTATTCAGCCTTTGCTGGCGCTTTCTTGGATAGACTTCTGTTCAGCAGTGGACCCAAATAGGGTGATGTAGTAGTAGTATTACATATAAATATTTATGTTATCCGCGTTGTATGTGACAATTGTAAAAGAAAGCCACGTGTAGTGCTAACGTGTTTTTTAGAAATGTTTCCGCTGATATCTCAACTTTCTGTGAGAGATTAACTAATGATTTAAATGTGATGCCATTGTTTATTTTTTTGTTGGGAAAAAAAGTTTATCCTAAAAGTATTACCTTAATTTATATATATACTATATATTATATAATAGCTTCTTTTCATTTGGAAAAGGTTTTGTTATCGGTGCTCTGCGCTCCGGTTTTAACATTCCGTGTAAAATAGATACTTAGTAGGTATACTAGAGTTAGCAATTTTGTAAAAGGGTAAAGTAGCACCTCGTAAATATCCCATTTCTGAGAAGAGGTTTTAGAGACAGGAAGGACCACGCTGCTTCAATTAATTTTTTTTTCTATTGTACGCGTGTGACCAGGTTTCGAGTTTCGATTTAGGCACCACTAAAACCTGGTTGGTAAATTATGATTATTTTGTAACAGTAGGTATAGATTGTTAGATTGAATTTATACATGTAATGTGACCTCTAAAAATAACCAACAATTACTTATCAATGTAACTTGTGGGTCATGAGTATTGCAAAATAAGAAATTCTATTGTTATGACACGTAAGAAATAATAAAGAGAAGACCTAATTGCGATTACCACAAACACGAATATGACTGTTAAATAAAATGAAAAGGCTAATCTATAATCATTGAACTTTCAATTAGACTCGCACAATCGCTTGCGTACAACCCTAAGCGAGCATAAACAGGATTTTTATTTATCTGCAATTATTCTGAAGAGAGCGTAAACAGTTCGCGACGGGGGCCTTCTATCCAAACATTTCGCGATGTGGTACAATGACGTACGTGTTTGGGTTGGGGATAGAACACAGGGGTGCGTGCACGTGCGCTCTGTTATGCCCCCTTGGCCCATGCTACTTTACTATTAGAGCGGACTTACATCTATCGATATCTGATTATACTTAAAAATTTTCAGTAAAGATATATTTTGTAGTCATGTAAAATTAATCTTTGAAGAATATTATTCATTTTACGTTATTATTGATGTAAATATAACTACTTTTTTGGAGAATAATCGAATAAACAGAATGATTATTGGCCTTATTAAATTAACGTTATACAACTTTAATAACGAGTTTCATAATTATTAGTTACTAAAAACAAGATGTATTATATGTTGTAGGAAATCAATAGATAATTGTTCAAACTTCCTCTATAAATATTAAACATATTTTTAACTTTATGTTTTCTAAGTTTTATTATTAAAGAATATTACTGTAAATATAAAATAGGTTAAGAAAAAAGTATTTAATACCAGCTTAGTTGTTAACCGTACGATATAGACAAACGCAAGAAAATAATATGACAAAAGATAAATTAGAAGAAAATAACAAAATGAAACAGATTCGGCTAAAACATTTTAACCATTAATTTCCTCATAGACTACTCGTATATAATGTGGTTCATTATCTATAGATCTATCGTGTTTATAATTTTTTAAGTTATACATCTTTCGGCGCGTTTTGAAAAAAATATGAGTGAATTTTTTTTATGTCCGCGCACACCGACATCTAATAGCGACATCGTGAAGTTGGTTGGTAATTGTCTGTTTAATTTTTCGTCAGAACTGATAACTACATTCAAATGTATATGAATCTACAACACATCTTTTATATCAGTGGAGATAAAAAAATATATTCATACATAAAAGTACATGTGTATTTGTGTGTGATTTTTAATTATATATGGTAGTGATTGATAATTTATTGTGAGTATTCGTTATAAAATTGTTTTTTTTTATTATAAACATTTTAAGTGGGTTTATAGATTTGAGGATAACAGTCGATTTTAATTTTAATTTTAATAGTTAATTATAATTTTTTTATTAAACTATTATCAATTGCATTTAATGTGTTTTTTCACAAAGAAAGAGTACTGGCACTCGGGATAAAATTTTTAGTTATTTTATTTATGTTACTTTGTTATTTTTGTTTTGGTAAAGAAATAGAACTTCTTAATTGCGTACATAAGTAAACACACACGTCTTTATTACTTTTCATATATTTTTATTATAATCGATATATTATCATTCTTGTAGCATCACTAACGATACTATGACGAACGTTTATACAAGTGCATTAATAACAGTTTAGGACTATATCACAAAGGACATATTGAGCATTTCCGGTAATTAGACCGCTTGTCGCATTTAGGAGTCCCACAAATTATGAATATCCAAATATTTCATGTCTTTAACGTTTATTCTCTTATGGCGTGAGGAATGATTTTATTAAACTCTAGTTATAAAATCAAGTATTTTATTTTTCATATAAAGTAAGTAAACTTGGGTTTAAAAGTAAAGTTCGTGATATATTTTAATTTGGTCCACGGTAATTCTTGCCCGCATATTTAGCCAGTGCACCTAATTCTTCTTCTATACGTAAAATTTGATTATATTTGCCTATACGTTCAGAGCGCGCTGGGGCACCACATTTAACTTGACCGGCAGATAATCCAATAACCAAGTCAGCAAGAAATAAGTCATCAGTATCACCCCACCGATCGTTAACTACGACACCGAAACCATTTGATTTCATCAATTTAAAAGCCTCTATTGCCTCCGTTAGTGTGGCCGATTGGTTTATGCGTAGACCTAAAGTATTGCCAGCTTTTTTTTCGACGGCTAAACCTACCCTTCTTAAGTTAGTCTGTGTCAAGTCGTTTCCAAACAATTGTGCCTGAGTGCGCGCTGTTAAGGTAGACCAAGCAGCCCAATCGTCATAATCAAATGCATCTTCGACAGAGCACACGGGAAACTCCTTCATACTTTCTAGGTATAATTCCGCAAGTTTGTCTGAAGACATATAATCCTGTGGATTGGAATTGGGATTTTTGAATTCTAAATCATACCCACCATCTTTGAACAAATCCGAGGCGGAGGAATTTATTGCAATTTCAACTTTACCCGCATATCCGCATTGCTTGATAGCATCTGTCAAGAAAAGGAGAGCATCTCTGTTGCTCCGTAAAGGTATGGCAAAGCCTCCAGAATCGCTAACGTATGTTGACTCTATAGTAAATTTTGATTTAATAATTTTCTTTACATATTGATAAATATGCGTACCTACGCGCATTGCATCAGCAAATGACGAGACCCCTGTAGGCATAATCATATATTCTTGAAAGGGTAGATCATTAGATGCGAGAATACCCCCAGTTAATATTGTAAAATGCGGTACTGGCATTATTATGCTAGTAACTTCAGCCATATCTGAAATGTGCCTGTAAAGTGGCATTCCTTTTTTGGCAGCTCCCGCCTTTGCTACAACCATGGATACACACATAATAGCATTAGCTCCTAGTCTTGACCTGTTATCGGTGCCATCAAGGGCTAGCATGAACTGGTCAATCTCTTTTTGCATTGTCACTTCGTAATTTTGCTTTATAAGTTCTGGGGCAATAATAGTGTTTATATTTTTAATAGCATTAGTTACGCCCATGCCCATGTAATCAGTGGGTTTGTTGTCACGCAGCTGTACTGCTTCTGCTATTTTCTTTACATCGGTGCTTGGCACACCGACACGGAATAGGCCTAGTTCGGTAACCATATCAACTTCCACTGTAGGAACGCCAGTCGAATCGAATATTTGCCGAGCAAGTAATATTTTAATCGGCATTTTTACACAGTAAAATCTATAATATTTTTTTTTATAAAGACTAGGAATAATAAATTTGCCGCAGCTTAACCAAAATATCAAAATGACAGTATTAAAGAGTATATAAGCACTACGTTTTAAACAGTATACAATAAGATAAATTGAAATTTCAAGCGGCCAGTGACAACATAAAATAAAATTACAAGTAGGTATTAAAAAACAATGTGCATTATTTATTGCATATTTAAGAATTACAAAATCGAGTCCACAGAGTTCGAGGGTCCGCCGGGACACGTGCGCGATAATCCTATGTATATCCTACATTACGTTACGATAAGGTGTTTTTATTAATTGAAAAAGAGATTACGTGGTGCACAATCGGCCGTCGCCGGGTTTTTTAATCTACTGACATAATATCGTTTTTTTACTTGATTTTTTTTATTATAAAATAAATATTTGGTCAATTAATAAAACATTCAAAGTAATTCTGAAATTCTGCAATCTAAAGTTGTTGGTAAAAAATGTGGAATATGGATGTGGTGGATGGTGTTACACTTTACTTCTTAAGGCTTACTGAGATCTAGGTAGGATATGTCATTGCCATCGCATAGCGTATTATTTTATAAATGTGGTGCTAATACTAGTGCAGAGAGAATAAAAACATGATTCTAGGACAGTAGTCTGTTTAGTTCATATGTACAAAATTAAAAATATATAGTATTAATAATTTATAAGTGGTATAGTAAGTATAAGTTTAGTTAAGTTTAGTTTAATATTTACAATCACAAATTCTAATAGTGCGTCACTTGAGAGGGTGTGAAGAGCTTAATAGTTTTCTAATTCACTCCACCCCCTTGTTTACAGAAGGGAGAGCACTTAATTTGCTCTAGCGTGATTCAATTCGCAAGGCTCCTATGCACATTTGTCGCCATAATTATATTCGTCGAAGGCAGTCAGAAGACCCTTTGCTAGAAAATTTTAACCTCGATTCGTGACATATTTTAAGTTATGTTTATTGCAATGTAATGCTTTCTTTCTTGGTACCTTGGATATTTCTCTACTTATACATACTAAATATTAATGCATGAAGGAGGGTTTGTATGCACGAATACAACACAACACACGTACATTCAAACCCTCCCGTGAAGTGTTCTACACGATTGTGAAAACCGCATTTAAATCAACTCAGAATTTTAAAATTTATAAGTGAATACGTAGATAAGCGCGAATTGAGAATTTGTTCATACGATACCTTATTATTAAATACTAATTAGAACTAAATATTACATCTCTAGGTAATTTGGATCTTGAGATTCAACGATAAGTCCGAGAGTGAAGTGTGTAGAGGCTTCAAAAGGTTTGTGATTATTATTACAGCCTGTCACAAGTATGCCAGTTCAGCAAGCTACGTGACCGGCCGCCTGCCACATTAACTTGCTGATCCTTTAGGCTCTGTGGGTACTCTAATTCTGTCGAGGATGTCAACGTTCCCAACTTTTATATATTTTCTGGGTCGCATAGTAACCCTGAGTTTTCTCACATGGGCTGCAGTAAAAGACCACTTCGCGGTTCAGTAAGTCATCACTGGCAACACGAAATTGTAGTAAACTGTACTATTTAAATTGGTCAATTCAGCATATTCCACCATGCTGTTGCCATATTTGTAATTACGGAAGGGATCCAAAGTAAATGACATGACAGTATCGTTATACCGATGGGAGATCCCACGGGATACAACGCGTCAGCACGCGATGCACCGTGGGAAATGCGTAGGGACGACACCTGGACCAATCGATATACGCACATTGCGAGATATCCGAACAGATATCCGCACATTGCAAGTTATATCATAATATTGTGACGCGAAAGGGGAATATGGTCGAAAAAAAAGGAACGATACGAAAATGAAGCTAAAATGAACATAAATAATTATTAATACTACATAAATAATTTTAACTACATAATACTCAATAGTTTATTGCGGTCTCGCTTTACTAGTTTGTAAGTTTTTATGTACAAATGATCTTAAAATAACACTTCTTCATGAACCCGAATAATCATAGGTCATCTGTGCGGATAACATAATTCAAAAACAGTTTTTTTTAGTTACTGCGTAAATTTTACGAAAAATAGAAAAGAAAAACTTTCCAGAAAAGGGTTTCTCCTGTTTTTTTTTTATTTAGCAATACTTAAAAAACAAAAATTTTATATGCTATTAAATACAATTATTACCGTTAGTAATATATATAACATACGATAACTATTATATATTTATTTTATTTTTATTGTAATCATTATGTAAACTGGTATCTTACTGGAAACTGGATCATGTAAAAGTGCCACATAGGTATCTATTTACTCTTTGTGATATTATTACGGTCAAAAGAGTTTGTCCTCAGCTCTCTGATAAATTATTTTATTTACATGGGATATGGGTAGCCATAGAATAAGAACGTATTCTATGATAGGTACTTAACAATTAACGATAGATAAACAGATTTCGATTTCGCGAAAGGAAAGGAGCGTTTTCAAGGAGCTTAAAAGTAATGGAGGATTTATATTCATGAGTTTGGAATATGTCTTCGTTTACTAGTGTCGATGTTTGGCTCGGCGGCTAAGCGCTTGGTCGTAGCGCTGCGGATCTCGGGTACAATATCCATACGACACAAGTATGTATTATGTATTGGCAATAAGTAATTGTTTTGAGTCTGAGTGTTTTATGTATTTATGTAGGTAAACTGTCTCCACGACGCAAGAGAAATTCCTAAAGCGGGTACGCTTTAAAAAACTTCACTTATCGCTGCATTTCCTTTTTCTTAGCACCGCAACAGAAGAACTTTCACTTCACAACGTAATTTGCATATAATTTCTATTAAATTCGTAAATCGAATCGAATATATTTAGAAAAGTATATTTATTAAGTTTCATGTTAATACCAGTTTTTTTCGTTTGTTTTTAAAAAGCACTTATATACGTATACTACTGTTTAAAAGTATTAATCTAAATACCGAGTTTACTGTCTCAAACTTCAAAAACTTCCATGAGTTTTAAAGAATAATTGGAGAGTTGTAGGGCACGATCTAAAATGTTTTCGACTTTGCCGTCGTGGAACTGTATAAATTTTCAGTTTTCAGCCATAGAAAAAAAAACAAGTAAAAACATATTTATAATTACTCGATGTACTCGTACATTTACGCTTCAGTTGTGAGATGAACCGTATAAGAATCTGGGGTTCATCGTTTGTTATGGAATTAATTACCATTCATTATAATACAATTGCCAATCACTAGCGCAGACGCAATTTGTTTTCATACTATCGCACATTTTGGAAGTTTTCGTAGTAAAACTTTTTTAGATAATGATATTCTTTTACCTATTTCACTCAGAAAACTATATTCAAGAAATGCCATACAAAATTAGTGTTTTCATTACATTTAATGTGCTTTTTAAATTAAGTATATTAAATTATAACTAGAGGACTTGATGCGATGTATGTTTGTATATGTGTTACCCTATAGGTAGGCATTTAACCTAGCTCTTAAAACGGTAAGCACTCTGCAAGTATTATGTTGTCGAAGTGTATTATTTTAATCTTTTTGTGTTGCACAGTGGTGGGTCCGCGATCGCCGTATCGATCATCAAAAGGTGCGCAAACAAATTAGGGCTGGTGAGGGTCGCCTCCTGGCACCACTTGACCCCAGTTTTGGTGCACTGTGTTATGAAATGTTTGCATTACGAATTTAACCTGTAACCTGTGTTTCATTCTTCGGTAAAAGTGTGTACAATTAATAGTACAATTTTACACCTTGTCTCATGTTATAAAAAACTAAAACCAATTCACAAAAGAACAGTCCAGAAAAAAGCTATAGGATAATAACGTGAATCATAGCATAAGAACTTATTTATTTTTATCGCAATAAATAAGCTCTTACTTAATGCATCTGAGTTCTAGCAGAGGTTCTATACCTATAAATTTTAGTTTTCATAGATCATATTACAAATTTTCACAAATGTAATCAAAAAGTATACATACCCTACGTAATTATTTGTTACAAAAAGTAGTGATTATTAAGAACAGAAAGGAGGTAATTTTTTTTGTATTTATTATAAAACGAATTTTATATAAAATCATGTGTGTATGTGGGCGTTGAGACAGGTAAAATAAAGTGAAAATACACAAATTATATTTCCATACAAAACGTGCTACCCGGTACACGTACATAACTTCCTCTTTCCCCTTTGCTACTCTTTGCTCATATTGTTCAGGTAAGAATTCTCGAATTGTGACCACAAGTACTATACACGATACTAGTATAAATTATTTCACGAACCTACTTAATTCTAGTAGTCTTGCAACAAAAGAAATTTTCCTTTCTTCTTTTAAAAATGTATTTATGTCTTCAATTTCAAAGTTTTGAGGTTTACGAGATTATTATACAATAAGCATAATGTTATTTTTAAAAATCTAGCTTACCTCTTACGATGATCTTTTTCTGCTCCTCCTTGTTTTGCGCATTACCAACACCAGATAGCATTGTGTCCGAAATGCTCCTGTCTGCTCTGACCTGTAGAAATTTTCCGTTGTTACTACTTTCATCACTATCACGTCTGCGGAAGTCCACGGCTGGACATAGACAGTCCTTCATCCTATATATGTAGTACAACAAATGTTCCAATCTTTGATTGATATCCAAACAAAGTGTAGTTAAGTAATCGCTTTTGATCGAATCGATGTTGATAGCCACGTAGCCAATTGATTAGACCTGAGTTCGTTTATAAATAAAAATACAATTATATACATATTGATCATTTGTTACTTTTTTCTTCGAGGATTCGAGTGCCGAAGTCACGGAAATGAGAAAAAAAACACGGAATCTACCCAAAATACTCCCCCATCGGCCCATCTTGTGGATTAAGAAAGACGGCAGAATATCCATCACAAATTTGCCAGACATAAATTATCCATACTTGTAACAGGTACAGACGCATTCGTTGACGTGGTATGGCCAAGCAGCGGTTTTAGCTATTGTTCTCTGGCCCGACAGAGGTAGTACCAGGACCTCGCAGAATATCGGCAAGAAGTAGAGGCATCTTCCTATCTTCCAAATATCCTTCAAGGACGGCAACGCACCTGCAACTTCTCTGGTGTTGCAGATGTACGTAGGCGACGGTAATCACTTACCATCAAGTGTGCCGCTTGCTTTTTTTCCCCTTTGACCATAAAATAAGGTAGGCAATCTCGGGCACAGGGCCAATCCTCTTGGCTCGTATGCGATCTTGGCAAATCCCTCCAGTGCTACTATAGCCAACATCCAACAATAAACTACTCTTACGCATTGACTGCTAAGGAGAAAGACAGAGGAAAAGAAGTTGATAATAATTGCAGGACTAATTTAATCTTTAGTTTTGCAGTAATTAATAGACCACAAAATTCTACTGCTACATGGTTTCTATAAACCAAGTGGACATAAACCAAAGGTTGCGCACGGCATGATTAAGCTACTTACAAGTTCTCCTAAGAAACTGATATAACCTATTGCCAGCTTCAATGTGTCAACTTTAGATAGCCTTTTCTCGTATGGCAATGTAGGTATATGAGCTCTAAGGCCCTCGAACGCATCGTTTATAGATTGCATTCGACGGCGTTCCCGCAGGTTGGCAGCCTGTCTCTGCTGGATCTGCTGCTGGGGACAACGCGAGCGGCGCTTGTGCAGGCGTCGGCAGTCTGACCTAAAAACAATTTAGTACTGCACTTCGTCCTATTAAGATAGGATATCCGACAGAATCATAATTTGTACAATAACGAACCGCACCGGCTTCGTTCGAACAGATCTGTTATCATATAATATAAATCTGAATGTTTTGTACATTTAAGTTAAGTTAAAAACTTTTGTCATGAAGTCTTTAAATGATGATGAAAACATCACTTCACTTAGAAGTTTAGAAGTTATAAGAGAATACACAGACAAACGCGGATTGTGGGACTTTATTTTTTACTACATATTTGAACATCTACTAGTTATTGTATCAACAACATTAGATTAAGCTAAGAGTTGTGAAATGAAATGTAAATCGATGGTTATGAGTCAAGAATGCTTGTAAGGGAGGATTGTGTAAGTCTTGCTCCTATTTTTTTATACCAGTATTAGTTTTTTTGTAACCAGCCGTAAAGTCGTTATCACTTTGCGTACTTTATATCTTTTGAAAAATTTTAAAATTCTCATTTGATAATGAAATTATTCCATCTATTTATATGGATTTGATTCTTTCACATTAAATACCAAGTAGTACTGTCAAAAAAGAAAAGATAGCTCCGGACTTAAGTCATTATCATCATTTCAGCCTATCACAAGCCCACTGCTGAACATAGGTCTCCCCCAAAGATTGCCACAAAGCTCGGTCCTGAACCACCGGCATCCATCGATTTCCCGCACACTGCGTAGGTCGACACTCCATCTTGTGGGCGGTCGTCCGACACTGCGTTTGCCTGTACATGGCTGCCACTCGAGAACCTTGTTTTCCAACGGTTGACAATATTGCGAGCTATATGGCCGGGCTATTGCCACTTCAGCTTGCTGAAGCTTTCCTTACGGCTATGTCGGTTACCCTAATTCTGCTGTGGATATCATATTTTGTGGTCTCTATCGCACAGAGAGACACCGAGCCCTATCGATAACTTTGATCTTCTTCATACGGCTTGCGGTAAGGTAGACCTAGGCTCAGTTCCGTAAGTCATCAGTGTGCTATTTTAGCAAGGCAATAAGGCAATTTTTGAATTTTTCCCTAGTTTAAGGTTAAGTTTTCTAATTATTTAAATCCACATATAAAATATGGTAATTTTGTAAAATATCTAGATTTTTTTTTAAAAACGAATGTTGTTTTTTTAATTTCATGATATGTATAATCAAATAATGTTATGTGTAAGAAATTCTGGTATAAAACTAAGTAAAGCTGTTTTAATTATTTTAAACAAAGATCCGTTTTAAACCAAAATTATGAATTATGTAATTTAAAATGTATGAATTAAAAACATAGAGGTCATCATCAGGTCCAAAAGTCCTCGGAATGGAAGAGCTGTAAATTAAATTAAATAACAAAACAAATTTTCCTTTTTCATGTTATTTTTAAGTAGTTAGTTTTACTAAAAGAATTAGTTTTACCTTTGCCCTCAAAATGGGTCGAAATAGCCTCCTCGACTTCGTTGTCTTCTCAATATTATTTTCCCCTTATCTCTCTTCTTAATTTTTGAAACATAAGAATAGCTCAGATAGCTCAATAAGAGTAGCTCAGGGCTAAATCTAGACTACAGAGTGGGTGAACAAGTGGTTCGAAATCGTATTTGTGTAAAGCAATCTTCGCAACGCAAGTTCTTTTCCTCGATAGCTTCTTTCAGTCTCGCTAATATGAAGCGTAGTACTCTCCGGTGATTTTGGAAACCTTTTCTTCATTATCAAATGACATCTTCAACTTCTTAGGTGTTCCCTTTTTGTGCCATTGCATGGAGTCTTGCTTTGACTCAGGAAAAAAGTGATGAAACCATGCTTCAAAAAGTGATTCGTGGTTGCTTTTGATGCGATGCCTTTTCATGCCAATATTATCGTGTAGGATCCTAAAAAGGTGGTATCTGATGCTCCACTAATGCATATAGCTGTACCCTTTTCAGGCGGGCATGTCCTAATACTAAATTTTCAACGACGTTTGATGGTGACCTCAATCGGCCGTTCGGGGCGGGGGTCGTCTTCAATCGATTCTCGACCTTGTTTAAATAGACCATGCCACTTGTAATGGTTTTACCAGGACAATGAGTTCCATAAACGGCTTACATCTCACATATTATGATTTGTGTAGATTTTCCTCGGTTGGTCAAGAACTTTATAGCGTGATGAATATTTTTTTTGTTATTGCAGTTTTTTTCTGGATCGACTTGTTTGTTGACTGATTACTCATAAACGAATGACTATTTTGGACCCCCCCCCCTCCCCTCCCACCCGTCCACGTAACATATTTAAAAAATAATTGAAAAATGTAAGTGAACGCATGAGACCAAATTAGGAGCGTTTACACCTCCCGGCTTTTCATACGAACTTTTACGTACAAAATCTTCAAATTAAATAAACTTTTTTTAATAAAACTTTATACGTATAAGCTAGATTAAAAAAGCTAGTAGAGAACATTTTTTAATATCATTTTTTCGAAATGTCTAGTTACAAAGGATATAATTGTAATTATCTTTTATAGAAATAAAATGATTACATCATTCTTTGTTGCTACTTATTACTAAAAAATGGGTATGTTGAAATTTGACTTAAGCTTTTTGCGTGATTGGGAAACAATATAAATTGTACTTAACATTCGCCTTGGCATAACTATTTTGTGATAATCTTATTAAAGTTTCGCTTCATTGTTTTATACATAAATTCGATATGTTAATTAAAGACAATTTGGTTATAATTCTATAAATGGGAGTCGCCTACCTTTTCCTGGGTACCGATAGATTTTCCTGGTCACTTGCATAAAGACTGCCATCGGACATCGAAGAATCGTCGTAGAGAAAAACATCAGAACTGTTGGCTGAGGTAGGGGAACCACCTAGCGCGATTGGTACTACACTAGTATTTTCTAAGCCAGGACATCGGCCTACGTTCATACCGTCCATGTTGAACATTTTAACAACAATCCTCCACCACTATAACACTATTTATTATTAACATAATATGATATTTACAAGCGATTGAGTCTCTTCTCATCGACTCAGTGTTCTGACCGCACTCTAACGCGTAATGAATGCAGAGGGTTGATACGAAGAGGGCTGAGGCTCAGATGCGCGTTGACTCCGCCTACTCACCATTTCTCCGCCCACGAGTTATTTTATGGAGAACTATTGAAATCAACGTATGGTTCATTTTACTATGTGGATTTTGCATATATTTTTGAGATAACGAATGTATAAACTATTATTAAAAAATAACTCCTTTTGCACGTTGTTTCATTCGCTTGAAATTCAATTATAAGTAACATCTTTATTTAGGGGACTACCATAGTTCTGTGGATATAGTCATGTAAGTAAGCCTTTACCCAGACTTTCCCTCCTAGTTTTATCTTAGGCACGTAGGTTTTTGATTACTTTCTAGTTCTTTTCGAGCTAATGTTCCTTTCGAGAGTAATTGTGAGTTAAATAGTAAATAATAAAAATTTTCAGTTATCTAATCAAATAACGAAAGTGCGGCATCTACCCTCGTATCAAGTATGACACTTCTAGATCGCGAAGTAAACAAGTCTATATATGGGACATACGAAAGACCGCTATAAAATAATTCATAGCTTAATCAGTCGGATTTTACTGATTTGAGTGAATACGTACTTTATTATAGGATTGTAAGTTACATACTTACAATCCTATAATAAAGTACGTGACCTAGAATGCAAGTTTTAACGAATTTGATTTAAGTGTGACACTCTCTGGCCCTCCAGTTTCTCTTATCCTTCCGAGTCTATTCGGGTAGGATTGAATCTCCCACGCATGAGGACAGATGGTACTAATCTCAATTTTCCGATATAGTCCTTCATACTTTAAAAATTTCTTGTCATTTAACTTTAAAACTTTCTCTTATCACCATATAGAACTGATTTACAGATAAAATATAAAGTGGGAATTAAGTATCTCCAGTCTCATCCATGTGTATGGCCTAGATATAGCATATATCCCGATTTTGATATTTTTAACATTTCCCCAATTGCTTTAAAAGGTTATATTACAAAGGAATGGTTCGATGCGATTTATTAATTGTTGTGAATTGGTTATGTGCAAGTAGCAAACAAGCAGATTGATAAACTTTCTAGTTACTATATGCGAAAACAACTAAAATGGTGGGTAGCATTTATAATAATTTTTAATTTTTCAAGCTTTGTATCACTGTATGTTTTCCGAATAAAATAAAATAAATAAAATATAGTATTATACATCATCAATAATTCAGCCTGTTGTAAGTCCACTGCTGAACAAATCCTCTCAAATCGAAGGTTGCCACAAAGCACGGTCTTAAGCCACCTGCATCCAACGACATCCCGCAACACTGGGCTGTTCGTCACTCCATCTTGTCAAATTGAAGATTCGGCACTGAGCTTGCATGTACAACGGTTGCCATTTCTGCGAGCTGTGTGCTCGGCCAACTGCTACTTCAGTTTGCTGATTCTTACGGCTACGTCGGTTATCCTTGTCCTGCTGCAAATATCGTTGTTGCAGATTCCATTCATAGCCCATAGAGCAACTTTGAGCTTCCGCGTACAGCCTGCAGTGAAATACCAATTTACAACTTTGCAACTAGCATTGGTTGTACTACTAGTACCGCTTTTCCACTCGCTTTTAAAAGTTGTGCTCAAATTACGGTTTCACCCGGCGCCTTGCCCTATTTAAATTGTTTGGGGGCTAACCTAATCTCGCTAAGACTAACGTGAGATCACACTAGTGAGTGGTTTCAACGACAATGTGTACAGCTGTCTGTAAAATCTCTTCGGTCTTCGACTTGGTCAGTTGGCTCTTTCCTATAGACAAATTTCTAGCAAACACTTTAGACTCTTAGTTCCGCTCTATCGCTTCTTCTATACGGGCTGTATTGAATTTGCGTATGCCTCACCTCATACATTTGGAGATCTATTTATTCAGTTACCAATATGCTGACACATTTGTTGAAGACATTTCATACCTGGCTTCCATGAGTTTTGGAGTGAGATCAAAGAGCTTTTGGGGTTTTTTTTGTACGCGGGTACTGCAAAACTTAACTCCTCTCTCCATTAGCCTGATAATTGTAACGTAACGTAACGCAATCATCTAGACACTGAAAGCGATATTGCAATTCGAGCTGATAGCTCTCGGCATTTTAAATAGGGTCTCAAGCTTAATCTAAAGTGTCTTTTAGCTTAAATAATAGAGGCGGAATCAGAAACTCATACAGCGATCAGCACACGTCTCATTAAAATTTGGAGAAAATGGACGAACGATTTTTTTTTATTTCGAGTTGATTTTGATTTGAAGTAGAATAATCAGTTTCAAATTTATCTGTATCATCATCGTCATCATCATTCAGCCTATCACAAGTCCACTGCTGAACTTAGGCCTCTCCCTAAGATTGCCACAAAGCTCGGTTCATATCCATATTTATCTGTTAAGTGTAAGAAAATTATTTATCTATGAGAGTCGTCGACGCTACCATAAAAAGATTGTGCCTTATTTGCCTGAATCATTCATAAGAGTTGACCGTTGTCCTGTACCTAGAGTTAAAATAAGATTCGCACAGATGCATTTCGATGTTATTGTAGGTATATATATTTTATATTTTTATATTATGTATTTATATAATATTTTAAACAAAGAAAAAAATATCAAAAAAACAATAATTTTGCAGTTAAAAACATAATCCGAACACGGCTTAATAAATTTGACTATGAGGGTACCGAGAAACTGTTGTGAAACAAGGGGACAAAGACACAGCCTCATACACGCCAACACATACACACATACATGCGCGTACACACACGCACACACACAAATAATAAGAAATATGCTAACATCAATACGCTAATATTAATATATTAATGTTACTTTTTTTTGTTTCCTTATTAGTGAGCTAACTTTATATCAATGTTTATGTAGAGAAGACATAAATATATAGCTGAATCATATGGGGGAAGCCGTTGGCTCCTGAAACACAGTCTTTACTAGTTCGGGGGCCTACGGATTCATTGAACATACTTTGTCCCTTGTTTATGTCAAATAAATTTATTATTATTTTAAATTATTTTATTTTATATATAATGTTATTAATATGTGTTATTTTTTGACAATACTTGTGTTGTGGCTGTTACTATTTGAGTATTACAAACATTTATCCACTGACATTTTTAAGGTTGTGACCACGAAGTCTGCAGAATAGCTTGAGAAGATTTACATACGATATGACACAACGCACCTTTTCGTGAGTAACCATAGTAACTACCCATATTATATTCCAAAAAAAAGCCATATATGCTTGCCGCTTCTTTGTTATGATTGATTATGTTTAAAGTTTGAATCGTCAATTCCGATGATATGACACGTGAGAGGCATCTCTAGATCTAAGCAATCACAGATCTCTGCACCTGCATCCTAACCATGCTACAGTTTAGTATGTAGAACCTTAAAAACAGTTATTGCGACGCACCAAGCACGAACTTCAAAGCGGCCAAGTACGATTGCACGATCTTTTACAGTGTAGTAATCAAATCAAGGCCCCGTAGTGTACATTGACGGGTTCGTACTATTTTTATAGTAGTTAGTTTATAATTCACCTTAATTGAATATTATGCAAGTGCTTTTTTCGCAATATTTAAAGACAGGCCGTTTATATATCGATCCATAATTTCACTAGTACCACTAATTAATTACATTTATAATTGTATGTTACGTAACATTTAAAAACAACAAGCTTACGAGATTTGAAAAAACTTAAAATAATAGTTTGGAGACTTTTTTTTTAATGGGAATAGCGACAAACTAGTAAGTGACTACCGTCGCCCACGTACGCCTACAACACCAGAGAAGCTGCAGGTGCGTTGCCGGCCTTATAAGGGTATTTGGGAGATGGGAGGGAGGATGAGGAGAGGGATGGGGAGGGGAGTGGGCCTTCGGTTACCCTACTCACCGAACGAAGCGCAGAAGCATAATTTGCCTCTACTTCACGCCGGTATTCTGCGAGGCTGTGGTACCAACCCGATTGATGTACCAACCCGACCGGCCCATTCCTACAGCAGCAAAAACCGCCGCTTGGCTCTACCACGTATAAAAGAATCTACATTTCAAACATGTAATTCACATATTAAATTCCCATCAATTATGTAATGTTCCTCTCTGAGTGACAGTAAGAAAGTAAGTAAGCACTCATATATTGAAAAATTAAAGTTACAGTTACAAAACAAAACTAAAGCCAATACTACAAAGCCGTTACAATCATCATTACAAATTACAAGAAAAACGTGTGTGTCCTAATGTACGCACGTAAGAAGTTATATTTCTTTAGCGTAACTAAACAAATGAAGATAATACCACGGTAACCAGTCTTTGGTGGTTTTAAACAAATCTTTAAACCCACTTTCGTCACGAATACTCACAATAAATTAGTATTCACCACCATAAATATTTTAAAATAACACACAAATACAAATGTATATTTATGAATAAATATATTTTTTTATCTCCACTGACATAAAACACGTGTGTTAATGATTCATAAATATTTGAATAACCACTTTGAATTTAGTTACTATGGAGACTATACCCTCCATAATAGTGTATAGTGTTCATAATAGTTACCAAGACAATTTAAGAGACATTTAGAAACCAACTTCATCATGTTATCTTTAGATGTCAGTGTGCGCGCGCATCGTAATAATTTAAGAGACACTTAGAAACCAACTTCATCCTGTTAATTTTAGATGTCGGTGTCCGCGCGCATAATTTTACGCAAACGCGCCAAAAGAAGTATAACTTCAAAAAATTTGTTCTCAATAATATTTTATTACCTTACTGTATGTGCTATTTTATAGATTGTTAATTTCCTCCTGGTTTAAATTACTGTTAAACTAAGTCCTGCTTTAATTATATGTTTGTAGCGTATGGCATGTAATAAATGTTGTTTGTTCCTTTCTTTCAATCAATAGTATACTCTGTATAAAGATGTGGATAGATTACCTACATGACATTTGGTACACTAACGCACAAATTAATAACGTCATTTTGTAATTTAATACTATATTATGTGGATGACACGTGGAAGAATGACGACATGTAATGTAAATATAAAGTTCACAGTCCCAGAATTACTAGCAGTTTGAGTTTTCTGCTCGTTTCTATTAAGCCATGTTCGGACTGTCTCGAGGTGCGCGTCAATCGATGATCTATGCTCTACTGTCACTGTCATAACATAAAGGATTTACTATTTAGTACCATAAGTTTTATGTCATAACAAACGAAACGATACCAAATTTTTATAATTTCCAGTCAAGTATTTGTAAATTATTTCGAAGTTTAAAGTGCAACCAGTATGTTTATTGTTGGTCTCACTGGAGGATTGGCTACAGGGAAGAGTACAGTACTGTCAATATTCCGGGATAACAATATTGCAGTTATAGATGCCGATGATGTTGCTAGAAAAGGTAAATAGCAAAAAAAATGAAATAATAATTTACACTTTTGTATATTTCATTATTGTAAATTGTGATGATTTATGAGATTCAATGTATAACATCAGTACATCTATGAAATATTCTAAGCATGGAAAAAAATACAGACATTCTGTTCTTTTTTTCCAAGTACTTAAATTATTTTTATGTCAACCTTAAGCAAGTGGATTCCTAACAGGTAAAGTTTTACTATACAGTAAACATGCCAGGTTGAGTCTCCATATATGTTTTATCAAAAAGGTCTGTTTATGGGAAGAATAACTATAAAACCCATCAAGAATTAAGAGTTACATATGGTTTCGAAACAACAGTCGTAGAAAAATAAGAGGTCTCTTTTGACGTTTTGCAATTATAATATCATGAGGAACTAACTTTGTATGAACATTCAAACAAGAAAACAAAATTTCATGTACCTATAGACAAATAACTATAAAGTTATTTATATATCGCAACGAAAAGTTTAATATATATTAAAGTTTATTACTTGTAATTAATATTGATAATTTAGTTTAGTTAAACCAACAAGCATGCTTGCAAAGATTGATGAAGGTTGGAGAAGGGAAAGACGTATGTCAGGACCGTAGCAAATGGAAGGAGATTGTCTCTGCCTACCCCATTGGGAACAAGGCATGAATATATGTATGTACTTTAGTTAATATTGCCCTAAAAATCATTTACTCCTACTGAACACAGCAATGGAGCAGGTTTATGATGTTCTGTCATTTGAACAAAAAATCAGTAAGTTCTTGCAATTTTGCAATTGTGTGCTTTGGATGCCATGTGAAATATGCATACGAAACTGCCTTCATATATATATAGTAGGTAGTCTCCTTTCTTTCCATGGCTGTAGTCAGAGGCAACTATGGAAAGGCTTTGAAATTTGTTTTGCTGAAATTATACTATTATTCTTATCAAAAGTAGTGGACGAAAAGATAGTAAATATTTTCTGAGAATAGTGCGTTTACACCCAGGGTGGCTGTAACTGGCTTAACTAAGTGTGAAAAAAGAGTCATTATGATTATCATTTTAGCCTGTCACAAGTCCTTTACTGAACATCGGTCTCTCCCAAAGATTGCCATAGTTTTGTGTCACCTGTATCCATCTACTTCCTGCGACACTGCAGGTTGTCACTCCATCTTGTGTGAGTTTGATCTTAATGTTGATGTCGATAGTCTTAGTTCTGCTATGGATATCGTTCTTGCAGATTCTGTCTTAATCCCAGAATTTTTCTATGACAAAAGTGTCAACGTTTTTAAGTTTTGTTCAATCTTTCAAAAAGTGAAAACCACATCAAATTCAGTCCAGTATTTTTTGTGTGATGCCTGAACTAACTGCTTGGCTGATTTCCTAGTACCAAAATATACATTAGATTTCAGTGCTCACGTCAGTAGCCTAATAGTGGTAACCAGTGATTATGGATTTTAATTTGGGAAGACTCAACTTATCAAATGAGCTTTCCCCCAATCCATTTTTTGCATCTCTGGAAAATAATATGTAACAGGTGTCGTTTCTCGTCAGCAGGCTTGCTCAAGGAGATTGCCATGAGAGTTCAAATATTTTTCAAACACCCAAGGGAAGAAAACACTTTCTTATGCCATCACATACAGCAGTGTGATATTTACAGGCCTTTTTTCCTTGAATTTTCTTACTAAAAATGAAGGTTTATTTGCATTAATATCACCAAATATAATAGTGCATTACAATGACTGATAGACAGATATTTTTTGTTTTTCTACAGGTAGAAACAATTAGGTGCAGTTAAATAAGTATAATATTATTTATTTTGAGTACTTGTTTTAACTTGAAAAAGCCATAAAAGTTAAAACTGAACAGCTTTTTTTAATTTCCAATTTTTTGATTGAATAAATAATCATTATTTTTTTATATCCTCTTTCTAATCTCAATTTTGAGGCATTAAATAATCTATATTATAATTCACTAATTTGCTTACATTATAAAAAATATAATTACCTTTTTCACTGATTTGCTTTGAAGCACTATAATATTTATTATATTATATTTTCACTTCTTTGTAACTTGCGTACACCCTTAACCCTTGCTCACTGGTCATTATTTCCTCTGCAAAATGGTTGCCTGGTAGAGATCGCTTCTAAGCGATAAGGCCGCCAATTGTACCTTTGTGTATTTTATGTTTGTTTTAAATTTTTTTTTCATATTTTTGCTATTGGTGTACAATAAAGCGTATTTCATTTATTCATTATTTTTTCTCATACAGTTTTAGAACCGGGCACAAAAGCATGGAAAGAATTAAAAACATTTTTTGGAGATGAGGTTCTATACCCTGATGGCAAGGTGAACAGATTAAAACTGGGTGAAATAGTATTTGATAATATAGAAAAAAGACAAAAACTTAATGCCATAACACACCCCAGGATACAGAAAGCAATGATGAGCATTGCGATAATGTATTTCTTTTCGGGTCATAAATACATTGTCATGGAAGTGCCATTATTATTTGAAACAGGAAAAATGTTAACATTTATGCATAAAATTATCACAGTAGTATGGTCAGTATTCATATTGGTGTAGTATCATATTAATTGTTTTAAGCTACCCTGATAGTTTCTGAGCTGGTAATTGACAAAAGAGAGTTTAGAGTATTTGTATTGTGGTACAGCTGTATTGTAGCTGCAGCATGAATGGATCAGCTTCAGCAGATAAGGCCTACACTCTTTTTTCAGTGTGAAATAGCAGCATAATGCTGCTATGTTTTGTATGGTGAGTGATTAAACTGTAGACACATTTAAATTGATGAGGCCATTACCATCCTAGTCCTCACCTATGTTTTGATTCCTAATCAAGAATACACCCAGGTGTCTAGCAGGCTGCAGTGACCACATTCTACAAGGTGGAAACTGTGCTTGTTTGTCAAGGCATCAAGCTATATGGATTAATTATTATCCTGCATACATTTTAATAACTATGAAGTGAATATTTTATTGCAGATGATGATATCTAATGTCCATGACATCACACTTTAGTTTTCAATTAGAATTTATTATTTTATTTCGTTGCATCATACATCATTTCCCATGTAGTTCCATCATAAGGAAGCTGAGAAAAACATTCAGGCAGGTGGTTGAGAAAATCAAAATATGTTACTATTGAAATATGTAATCTTAAAAACGTGGTAGAGCCAAGCGGCGGCTTAGCTGCTGCTCGAATGGGCCGGCTCGACCGGATTAATACCACGGCCTCGCAGATAACCGGCGTGAAGTAGAGGCATCTTTTGCTTCTGCGTTTCGTTCGGTGAGTGAGGTAACCGGAGGCCCACAACCCCTCCCTATTCCTCTCCTCTTCCCTTCCACCTCCCAAATATCCTTAGATACCGGCAACGCACCTGCAGCATCTATGGTGTTGCAGATGTATGTGGGCGACGGTAAGCACTTACCATCAGGTGAACCGCTTGCTCGTTTGCCGTCTTTTCTATAAAAAAAAAAAGTCATCAATGTACGAAAATATAAGTTCTTTTATAGTTATATGTTGCCAGTTTCAGAAACCTTTCAGAATAACAATCATTATGACTAGAAATTTGTTTCTTTTCTTGGTAGGTTATATATAAACAATTTGTGTTACAGCGAAGATCACCAACAACTTGAAAGACTTTGTAAACGAAATGACTTCTCTGAAATTGTTGCAAAAAAACGAATAAGTTGTCAAATGCCACTCGAACAAAAAGTGGCTCGATCACACTTTGTTATAGATAATTCAGGTGACATGCCAAGTACAGTGCATCAAACTGAATGCATAATAAGAATGCTAAGAAGATCCAAATTTACATGGTATGTATTGAAACATTAACCTATTTCATATCTGATATCATTATCTTCATACGGAACATTGTCAAACACTATCTAAAGAATGACAGCTATAAGATCTTAATGCTCTGATTAGGGAATGAGAAAATAATAATTATTATGAATGTATCAGAATAAAATTGTAGGTGTGATGAGTGCATAATCTATAGTACTATAATGCATTGCAACTGTTGTATGCAACAATATAAATTCTATTGTTATGATATCATCGCTTATCGGCCTGCCATACCATGGTGGTTATGTTAAATCCCCTTATTTTCAGGAAGGCATATGCTTAACTGTTAAATGCTTACAGAATGATTAACAAATGTCAGTGTACTCATACTAATTACATAATACGTTGTTTCAAATTTTATTCTGTTATTGAGAAGTATGAATAATAATAACATTCTTTTTCAGGTATTTCCGGGTAATTGTCTTGATTGGGTTCTTGTCTATTGCATTTGGTTTAGCACATATAACTAGTAATAAAATATTTAATAAGACTTAAATTCATTATGTTTACTACTATGCTCAGTAGAATGTAATGTATTTCTTCATCACAATTTGTACATATGTAAAATATTTTCGACAATGGTACACATTATATTATTGAATCTCTTACCGCAGTTTTAGTTATAGTTTTAAAATATCCAATAATACAAGTTATTATTAAATATCAAGCCATATATAAAAAATATTTAATTACATACTCTACTTCAAAAGTGTGTTTTCATGAATTTACAGAATTATTATAATGCTAGTTTAAAATGTTATTATGTATATTGAAACACCTTTAGCTTTCCATACGAAAAGGAACACTAATCAAATTTAAATTACTCTAACATTCCAGCTCTTTTACTTGATACCAACCACATGTGTGTGGTGCATCCTACTGGCTAATAGGTGTCAAAAAAAGATTTTATAAGGAAAAAGACATTGTTAATGTAGGTTTTATAATTTTGTTTAATCATCAATACTGTACATTAATTTCGGTAAACTTCATTTTGTTTCACATTGATATATTGTGTAAAGGAAAAACAATGTGTCGCTTAGACAAAGTGTGCGCTACTCCCACATTGAAAACGGAGAATCGTCCAACCAAACATGTGCCTAACAGGCCACTGTGATATTCTAGGATACATTTTGAATAGTAGATTGTTATAAAGCTTCTCCGTGTACAAGTAGTATTTCCCGAATCGTGAATATATACTATGCTGCTCGCTACTTGGGTGAGAGCCACATAGCTGGCGAGAACCAGCTACTCAATAGGCCCTCACTAGCAGTTTGCAGCGTCTATTAATTGTTGCGAAGTAGAGTCTTAATTGATAAGAAGTTTTTGGGAATGGGCGTATTCGTGGTATAACATCCGCGGTATAACGCGGATGTGAAACTTTTATAACGCGTAAGGCATTATGCGTTAACGTAATGCGTTATGTGCAGTTATTAATGTGTGTTGTTTAATAATATTCTATTGACAGTTTTATTATTCCATTCGTTTATTTATGAACATTGTTATATTTTATAGTCCATTCTATTTAACAATTTGTGTACATTTCAGTTTTGTAATTCAAGAATACGTACCAATTATGAAAATGTATTAGTTTTTTAATATTTCTCTACACTACTACTCTCCATTTTTATTAAAAAAAAATATATTTAACGTAATATTTCTTAAATGTTATATATTATTATAATTTTTATATTCATATTTTTTATATTATTCACATTTCATGCCTTCAATAAAAAACATTAAGACATATTATATAAAACAGAATCGAATTAAAAATATTTTTAAAGACATCAAAAAAAATAATTTTCACTTCCTTTTTATACACTTACGAGATACACGTAACACACTTTCTATTTGTGATGTAAATGTGTCACAATTTCAGCCACCGTATCGTTGGGACTACCCTTTTTTAAATCTCGATGTTACTGTTTGATTTTTACCAGGTTCCGTTGCTGTAGAAACTACATTCGTTATCTTAACGCTTGGTTCCGATGCATTTTGTTTTGGCAGAGACGGTTCAAACATATCCTTTATAGGATTGTAACTATATGAACCAAATATTGCACTGAAAAGGAAATTTTGCAATTACAAAATAACTATACAACTTTTAAGGGTCTGTTAGCTATTCAGTGGAGCCGTGTTAGCGTAGTGGTGGCCGCTCGCTTTTATTGACAGAGTGACTTGAGTTAGAATACCGGTGCCGGCACCTCTAACATTGTTAATAGCAATTTTAAGTCCTGAATATACCACGTGCTCAGCGGTTAAGGAAAATATTGCACGGAAACCAGCATGTCTGAGAAATAGTATTTCCCGAATCGTGAATATATACTATGCTGCTCGCTACTTGGTGAGAGCCACATAGCTGGCGAGAACCAGCTACTCAATAGGCCCTCACTAGCAGTTTGCAGCGTCTATTAATTGTTGCGAAGTTGAGTCTTAATTGATAAGAAGTTTTTGGGAATGGGCGTATTCGTGGTATAACATCCGCGGTATAACGCGGATGTGAAACTTTTATAACGCGTAAGGCATTATGCGTTAACGTAATGCGTTATGTGCAGTTATTAATGTGTGTTGTTTAATAATATTCTATTGACAGTTTTATTATTCCATTCGTTTATTTATGAACATTGTTATATTTTATAGTCCATTCTATTTAACAATTTGTGTACATTTCAGTTTTGTAATTCAAGAATACGTACCAATTATGAAAATGTATTAGTTTTTTTAATATTTCTCTACACTACTACTCTCCATTTTTATTAAAAAAAAATATATTTAACGTAATATTTCTTAAATGTTATATATTATTATAATTTTTATATTCATATTTTTTATATTATTCACATTTCATGCCTTCAATAAAAAACATTAAGACATATTATATAAAACAGAATCGAATTAAAAATATTTTTAAAGACATCAAAAAAAATAATTTTCACTTCCTTTTTATACACTTACGAGATACACGTAACACACTTTCTATTTGTGATGTAAATGTGTCACAATTTCAGCCACCGTATCGTTGGGACTACCCTTTTTACTAAATCTCGATGTTACTGTTTGATTTTTACCAGGTTCCGTTGCTGTAGAAACTACATTCGTTATCTTAACGCTTGGTTCCGATGCATTTTGTTTTGGCAGAGACGGTTCAAACATATCCTTTATAGGATTGTAACTATATGAACCAAATATTGCACTGAAAAGGAAATTTTGCAATTACAAAATAACTATACAACTTTTAAGGGTCTGTTAGCTATTCAGTGGAGCCGTGTTAGCGTAGTGGTGGCCGCTCGCTTTTATTGACAGAGTGACTTGAGTTAGAATACCGGTGCCGGCACCTCTAACATTGTTAATAGCAATTTTAAGTCCTGAATATACCACGTGCTCAGCGGTTAAGGAAAATATTGCACGGAAACCAGCATGTCTGAGAAATATTATTTCGGGGGTGTGTGCAGTCGTACTGGAGCAGCGTGGCGGACCCTTTCCAGCTTGCAACGGGCATTGATGCTTGATTGATTCACCATTTTTAGTTGCCACTCGAGAATATGAATATGCATTTTGCATATTTCATATTCGCGAGTTCAGATCCAGATATCGAATAATGAATTCTTAAAAAGTTTCATACCTATCTTATGAGGCCTTACGTGGTTATGCCGTGCGAAAGTATAATCATTAATGGGATGATATTGAATTTATATATTATATATTACATATCTTCCCTATCTACATGTTGGCTATTCCATCATGTTCTACCAAGTAGGTAGTTAAAGTGTAAAAACAATAGCTTAGCAAATGTCTTTGTTACATTTAGGTACTATGCTACTACTAAATTACTGCTGGAAACTTCAGCGGTGCACAACAAACCACACACCATGAAAAGTAATAAAAAGAGTAACAGCAGCTATCGCATCGAAAGAAAATAAATATATAACACTATATCTATACATATATATATATATATAGACTAAAAAATGCAACAGTAAGGATTCTAAAGAATTGCACGGTTTTCTGGTATATGGTGCTCTTAACAGTACGCATATACAAATACAATCATCAGGAGGTCAGAACGCACAACATTTCAGAAATAGGAAATAATATTTTTCATTGGCTGGGTATTCAGCAAACTAAGTACTCAGATTTAAAGTTCTCCGAAATCGTAGCTTTCTGAACTTTTTATCCTGATCTCAATATCAACGTCTACATATGGCAATTCATCTCCATTATTTACACGTAAGACGAGTATAATTGCTATAGCAATAATAATTACTTGAGTTTGCTCAATTTTTCCCCTCATTCCCACTGACAAAACAGAAAACCGCCTCTTACCAATACCAAATATCAACTCTGTAGAGTTTCATGTTGTGTATGAGACTCGTATAGCTTCTCGGCTTTTGTTATAGGGTTTTGTAGAGGAGTTGAGGATGAGGATTATTCCGTAAGATATAGTAAATTTTTTTTTTTTTAGGTTGGTGTAATAAATTAGTAATTTACTGTGAATGATGTGAGATTGTACTTTTTTAAGTCGTCTTCAATAATGTAGCGAGGCAGTTTTTCTGGTTGATCATTACAGTAGCAGTACCTGAAATAGGTAATTTTTGATTAAAATATTTTTCAATAAAATAGAGAACAATCTGAACAGAATCTGTTAGCCCGTAATATGGCAGTAAATATTTTTCAGTTGCGATTTATTTGTATCTGAGTAAATAACCACTACATTTTATTTTGTTATTTAACACATCATTTTAGAATGTCTTTATTTACGTGAAAACTATTTTAAAAATTTTGATTATTAAAATTTTAAATATTTTTAATACATTTTTTTTATGTTTTTCCAATATCTTCCACATTTATACATTTTTAAAGTCATATATTTAATATTTATTTATATAAGAAATTAAAACAAATAATAAGTGCAAAAAATTATTAAAAAAATGTCGTTAGGAATTTTTTTTTTTACGTATTTGGTACGGTTTTGAAAATAAATAAACATTTTATTTTTTACGCCATGTGTTAATTTGGTGCATTAAATGTAATTTTATCAAAATGTTAACCGACAGGTGGCCATCACCAGAGTTCAAGCGTTTTTATGGCATTTTGCATCACGTTCGTTTAGATTTCTGGAGTTAGATTGTGGATTTCTTGACGAATCTTGTTTTTAGGGCATGAAGTGTCTTGAAGAAACCCCGAAGAAAGAAGTCTGTAGCCGTCAGGTCCATCTTGGTGGCCAACCAGAATCACCAAATCGAAAAATTAAACGGCCCGGAAAAGTGTTCCAAAAAATCTCAAAAAATTATGGCCCAATGACGTGTACCATACCGTAATTTTTTGTGGATCATGGAGAACACAAGAATTGTCAGTTGCACGAGAACCGGGTATTTTGTTTGTTTACATCCATTTGTTGTTTATATGTCCAGAGAGGTAAAAATACGCCTCGTCGCACTTTATCAATTTGTTGAAAAAAATCTGGCATTTCGTTATTCAGATCCTGTACTACGTATGCACGATTTATTCACTGCGTTTAAAGAAGAGTGGACCAATATATATGACAGTAAATTTACGACGAATTTAAAAGAAAAATTTAAACCTTACTAATACCTTTGTTTATGCACAGTGCCAACTATTTTATTAATAAAGCAGGGATGGTAACGTATTTTATCATATATACATAATCTTACTTTGTTAAATTGTAGAGAAGTCCAAAAATGTACAATGAATTCAAAAAGATCATTGTGATTTAAAATTCACTGCATGAATAACCTGTTGTCGCAAAACGACCAATTTTCTTTTGTCATAAAACTCGTATATTTTAACAGTCTAATTTTAACTTTATGTTACAACCATTTGTAGGAATGCCTTTAAATTTTATGTATTTGTGCCCTTACCTGTGAAATATTTTTACTCTTACCTTGTAACTATTATCTAATGTGTGTTAGTCTTTTATTTATTTATTGTAAAACTACGGCATGAATACAATTAAAATATACATTACATAATCTTAATCTTTTTAATATTTTCTCACTGAACAATCAATTTAAAAATACGAGTAAAAAAGAGATCTTGTATTAAGAATTGTTACGTATTGTAGTGAGTGTAAATATGTGTGTGTTTGCGTTTACATCAATGTCGTACAAATTGATTTAATATTTATTTATATAAGAAATTAAAACAAATAATAAGTGCAAAAATTATTAAAAAATGTCGTTAGGAATTTTTTTTTTTTTTTTTTACGTATTTGGTACGGTTTTGAAAATAAATAAACATTTTATTTTTTACGCCATGTGTTAATTTGGTGCATTAAATGTAATTTTATCAAAATGTTAACCGACAGGTGGCCATCACCAGAGTTCAAGCGTTTTATGGCATTTTGCATCACGTTCGTTTAGATTTCTGGAGTTAGATTGTGGATTTCTTGACGAATCTTGTTTTTAGGGCATGAAGTGTCTTGAAGAAACCCTGAAGAAAGAAGTCTGTAGCCGTCAGGTCCATCTTGGTGGCCAACCAGAATCACCAAATCGAAAAATTAAACGGCCCGGAAAAGTGTTCCAAAAAATCTCAAAAAATTATGGCCCAATGACGTGTACCATACCGTAATTTTTTGTGGATCATGGAGAACACAAGAATTGTCAGTTGCACGAGAACCGGGTATTTTGTTTGTTTACATCCATTTGTTGTTTATATGTCCAGAGAGGTAAAAATACGCCTCGTCGCACTTTATCAATTTGTTGAAAAAAATCTGGCATTTCGTTATTCAGATCCTGTACTACGTATGCACGATTTATTCACTGCGTTTAAAGAAGAGTGGACCAATATATATGACAGTAAATTTACGACGAATTTAAAAGAAAAATTTAAACCTTACTAATACCTTTGTTTATGCACAGTGCCAACTATTTTATTAATAAAGCAGGGATGGTAACGTATTTTATCATATATACATAATCTTACTTTGTTAAATTGTAGAGAAGTCCAAAAATGTACAATGAATTCAAAAAGATCATTGTGATTTAAAATTCACTGCATGAATAACCTGTTGTCGCAAAACGACCAATTTTCTTTTGTCATAAAACTCGTATATTTTAACAGTCTAATTTTAACTTTATGTTACAACCATTTGTAGGAATGCCTTTAAATTTTATGTATTTGTGCCCTTACCTGTGAAATATTTTTACTCTTACCTTGTAACTATTATCTAATGTGTGTTAGTCTTTTATTTATTTATTTATTTATTTATTTATTTATTTATTTATTTATTTATTTATTTATTCTTTATTGCCTTAAGCTTAAGGTTACAATGGGCGGACTTAATGCCAAGTGGCATTCTCTACCAGTCAACCCTTGTTATGGTGAAAGGTAGTTGGCAGGTATAAAACAAAGAATAAAAAAAAATAGAATAAAATAAGAAACTCCAATAAAAATAACTTGATTAGTACATATAAATAAACTATGTAATTAAAGATATTGACAGAATAAAGATATTAGAAATTATTCTTAAGATAAGAAGGAGAATTAGGATCAGTTAATACAGAATACAATAAACACAGAATTCTAGAGCTACGCCTTTGACGAATAGGAAGCCAATTAAGCTTGGAATGATAAAAAGAGACGTGATCATATTTACGTAAACCAAAGATAAATCTAATGCAGTTGTTAAGAAGGCGCTCCAACTTATCGAGACTTGATTGGGATACGTCCGGGTAACCACATCTGCATAGTCGATAATGGGTAAAATTAAGGATTGAGTGAGCAAGAGATTGAGTGAGGATTGAGAGCTTAGTTTTAAAGGGTAAGAAATTTTTCAAACGATATAGAGAACGTAAGGTGGCAATGACTTTCCGGCTGACTTCAGCAACCTGAGTCTCCCAACACAATGACTGGTCCAGATGAATGCCTAGATTTTTCACAGTTTTGGAGAAAGGAATTAATGTTCCATTGAAATAAACTGGAGCAATGTTACCATAATCAATCCCGGCAAGCATCCTAAATTAATCCTTAATCTTGTGTTTACTTTCAAAATTTTATTGCAATAAAATAAGTGAGATATAGAGCATATTCGTCATCATCATTTCAGCCTATCACAAGGCCACTGCTAATCATAGACCAAAAGATTGTCAAAAAGCTCGGTCCTGAGCCACCTGCATCAACGACTTCCCTCAACACTGCGCAGGTCGTAACTGCATCTTGTGGGAGGTCGTTCGTCACTGCGTTTGCCAGTACGTGGCCCAACGGATCGATCGGTAGGAACGACCGGTCAGTTCTCCAAGCTATGTTAACCGGCTCATTGACACTTTACCTTGCTGATTCTTATGTACGGCTATGTCGGTTACCCCAGTTCTACTGCAAATATTATCGTTCGCAACACGCATTCGTTTTATACTTTGCTTATCAGGTATACTCGATGAGGAAATATGAAGTAGTTTAATAAAATAGAACGCAGCCCAGCCGAGTTGGATTCGTCGATTGACCTCTGGGTCGAAGTTGGACTTACCTAATCGGACAATTTGTCCCAGGTACAAGTACTCGTCGACAACTTCAAGCCGAAAACCGGTATTGGTGTGACATGGACGTTAGATCTAGTCTTGTCCATGTTTATCTTAAGACCAACCTGTTGGGAGACATTAATGAGGACATTGCACATAGTGCTAAGTTGCTCCTGCGATTCTGCCATAAGAACTATGTCGTCGGCAAACCGAGGGTGAGTGATGTATTCGGCATTGATGTTGATGTATGATGGTGAGCTTGAAAATATCTTTCAATGCAGCGGTAAAGAGTTTCGGGGATATGACATCACACTGTCTTACACCTTTCTCCAATTAGATTGATTTCGTATTGTTGTTCTATACTCAGATACGACATTGTAGCCTCATTGTACAAACACCTCAGTACCTCGATATAACGGTCAATCTCATTAACGTATTTTTGTCCGTTAAATCCAAATATTACATTTTATTTGCCGAAATTTTGAGCATTTGGCTGTAAACAAATAGATTAAACTATTTTTTTTATTAATTTTCGTTTTTCCAATATTTAGGGATATTTAAAAAGAATAGTATTCTTCATAAAAAATCGTTAATATTTAAGAGTTAGTTAATATTTTTTTATAAATATACAATTATTAAACATTAATATTATTAATCGTATTATATTTAATAATAATAAATTTAATTTCATGTACTATTCATCGGATTACTTTGAAATTTTCTAGCTTAACTCTTTGCGTCGATGCTTTTCGATATCGACACCTGATAACGCCATATTATTACGCATTGTAGTGACATCTATAGGTCTACCAGGATCTGATGGCAAAAAGCGAAAAAAGAAATTGACGCTAGCAATACTGGGGAAATTGGAGTAAAACATTTTGATACTTTTTTTTCCTTATAGCGGCTGATTCTGTGTGTGATACATGCAAATATAAAAATTTATCCAATGATCAAGGATAATTTTTGAAAATCTTTCTGTGGCGAATGTGGGGTTCGGAATTTAGATGAAAACTCCAATTACTCTGTTCATGAGTTTATTTATTATTTATAGGCTACCAGAACTTGAAAGTGGTACCAAATACTGCACATCCATAAAAAAAGTCTTCATCGGAAGAGTGAAGTCGAGGAAGACGCAGTATTTATGATAAACCTTTCCTCCTGCATCTCAATTAATCGATCTTGTTCTATGAATTGGTTTTCAATTTTTATTAAATGTTCACATGATTTTCGCCATTCATCGATCCCTATTTGAGGGAAAGCTTCTTCTGTTAAAGATTTTATATCACTTGCAGGTCTATTGACGTTTTTACCCGCAACTTTTTGTTTCATTATTCCCCAGATTATTTCTATGGGGTTTAACGTACAATGAAATGGTGGGAGCCTCAAGACTTCGTGGCCGTGTGATTTTAAAATCGCATCTATCTGATATTTAGGTTCAGACTTATGATTTTTCACTGCTTCCAGTAATTTACATTTACGCCAATTATCGTCGTAAGGGATATTGTTTGATTGAAGCCATTCCTTTATAACAGCAATACGGTCGGCTTGTGTAGGCAGTTAGTTTAATTGTACAGAATGGTACTTGCCGTTGTCCATGACGATTAGAGAAGGTTTTGTAAGGTTGGCAATCAACTTCTCCGTAACCCATTTTGTAAAGTTATCTTTATTCATATCATGGTGGTAGTCAGCAGATGTACTCTTCGACCTATACACCAAACAACAGTTTGGCACAAAACCATTTTCTCCACCAGCATGTACAATGAACCATCTAGGCCCTGCCGAAATACTTTTAAATGGGCTAATATCTTTATTTTGCCACCATTTGTTCACTGAACATGAACCGTGTATGTAGGTTTCATCTAAATAAACCACATCTAGCTTATCATCGGCCTCTCGATTATTTTACATACGCTCCAAATACTTGAATCTGTGTATCTTTATGTCATGTCGCTCCATTAAAATAATCCTTTTTGATTGGCACTTCACGAATTCAAATCCGTTGTCTTTCAAAATAAGTCTGAAGACAAAATAAGATTGTTAATTTTAGATTACTATGTTTTTAGATTATATTCAAACTGAAGGAAAATGAAATTCATTTTTGTTACCTTAATGATTCTCTTCCTCCATTGAAATTGATTTCCTCCCGAAGAATTTGTAGCAATTTCATGACAGTGGGTATTTCTTTTCGAACAGTGTAAAACTCATTTATCTTGTTTCTGATCAATTCTAAATCAAAACTATTCAAGTTTTTTTTTGCCACCTTTCCTCTTTTTACCGGGCGTACTAAGTACGCCTCTGTTAGATCTGCCTTCAGCAACAATTCGTCTTATGGTAGTATTAGAAACCCCTGAAATAAACCTAAGTTTAGTATACATAATATAATACACACGAAAAATGCAATAAACCAAAGTATCAAGACGTGTCATTCCTACTAACCAGTCAAAGATTGCACATGGCTCAATATCGATGATTGTGTTTGTTCTGCACCTTGTTCATCAAGTATCCTTTGATAAACATTGAAAACAATATTTTTTGCTTGCGATCGAAGAGGTTTGTTCGACATTTTCACCACTTTTTAAAGGAAATTTGAAGCCGAACCAAAAACAATTCCTCGAAATTTCAGTTGACATATGACATTTTTTTTGTTGCCATAAGAAAATCGCTATTTTTTTTACCATCAGATCTTGGTAGACCTATAGTATTCACATGGTGAATGATACGGTCCGATATGATAAAATCTCATTATCAGCTTAAAAAATAATACATAGATGAATATTTTAGCAAACGTATGTTTTTCATATTGGTAACTTCCGTAACGGAAGCTCCGTTACAATTAACCTGAATCACTCTAAGTGTCCAGTTCAGTTAGTAATTACATTTAAGATAGGAAAATATTGTTTAAGATAGGAAAATATTGTTAAAATTGAAACATTAAAAAACTGTAACTGTTTACAATTAATGGCCACGCCATGGTAATTAGTTTGAGAGAAATGTTTATTACGATCTCACTCTCTTTTGTACCCAATTTTAGGTATCGTCTCTAGGTACTTTGAGTGTTGGGGGATTGGCAACAAAGATCATAGAATAAAAACATTTGTTAAACTCGCCAATGATACAAAATAATAAGTTATTTTAATAATTTTGATGAAATAATATAAGTGAATATAGTTTATTGCGTCAAAATACTTAATTAAATAAGTTTTAGATAACAAAATAATATAAAATTACAAGACCATGGGTAGCGAAATGGGTAAAATTAGCTATGATTTTATGACATCGAATCGTATCTGCCATCTCCGACAGTAATATAATATATAGTAATAGTGTTCTGACTTCGTGGTATCTGCGTAAAAAGGAATCGCTTTTGTTTCCGAACTGTCATTCTTCGCTGGTTTATTTTCGTCACTTTTCGTTGCATAGTGTTCATCAATAGCCTTACAAAATTCTTTGTATCCTTGAACTATATTATTTTTATTTACAAGAGTTAATTATTTTTTTTACTAATGAGTTTAATGCGTTTAAAACTTAATATGATAAAAATCGTTTGTAATAATATAAGAACTTTGTCTTTATGAAAGTATTTTTTACGTTTCTGGGCCAAAGTCGAGAATGTATAGACAGTAAGGCCTTTGTATAGAATATTTAGACGTAGAAAATAATAACAAGTGTTAGTATAAAATAAAAATAATGGCACAATTCAATAGACGTGATATAACGTATAGTGCGTTGAACAACGAATTAACTCCCCCATTGGGGAGAACGGCAGGGAGCACTAATGTAGCCCCTACAATGATTAACCTGGATAACGAACATGATGATTCCACTAATGTTATCATACACAAAGTACCGAAAAACAAAGGTAATTTTTATGCATGTACTTAGAAGTATTTAACATTTTCTTTGTTCAACTAAAACTCTATTTATAAATATAGCTCAAAAATAACACATGGTGATTCCTACTGTTATTTGACAACAATGACTCTTTATTTTAAATTGAAAACCTTTGAGTTCACAAAATAATATATGTTAATATAGTTACTTTTGCAAAGATTTAAAATTAATTTAATACTTTTTATTTAGGTCTTGTTTGATATTGATGAAATATTATGATTTGGTCTTCCAGAATCATTACAAACCCTTTAATTACCTTTCAACTGTGGTAACAAGAGTATTGATATCTTTTGTATGAATACTACACAATAAAAAGAATTTTGGTGTCATTCTGGAACTGAATTTAATTATTATTTTTAAACTACCACCTATAAAAAAGAAGTAAAGATTTAATGCTTATGTTTTAAGATTAAATGTTCAACTGAAACTATAAATATAGCTAAAAAATACCACATGTTTGATTCTACTGTTATTAGAAAACAATGAGTTTCTTTGTTTTCAATTAAAAACTTTTGAGTTCAGAAAATAATTTATATTAATATTATTCCATTTGCAAAGATTTACAACAGTTTAATAGTTTTTATCTAGGTCTTGTTTGTTATTGGTGAAACATTATGATTTGGGCTTCCAGAATCATAACAAAGCCTTTAATTACATTTCAACTATGGTAATATGTATACTTATTGTATGAATAATACACAATAAAAAAGTATTGTGTGTAATACTGGAACTGAATTTAATTATTATTTTTAATTCACCACCAATAAAAAGGTAGTGATGAGTTAATCCTCATGTTTTAAAATAAGATGTTACTTTATATTTGCAGGTGGTTGGACACACATTGAAGATCTTGACTCCTTTTTTACAAGAATGTACAAATATTATGTTCGTGGAGGTTTTTATCCAATGATAATGTCAGATCTATTTTATTTACTTCAATTTATTTTCATTGTGTGGTTCTCAACTTTTTTAGTACATTGTATAGACTACCCAAAATTGTTTAGAAACGATCCAAATGCAAACAGAAGTGAGAAACTGAGTCTTAATGATGTAATTTATCCAACTTCTGAGTGTGTAATTAAGGTATCTTGGAAATGGTAAGTTAATTATGCTTTATGTTGGAACACTTTTGCACACTGTCATTTTATTTATATATCACAAATTTTAAATAAACTTATTTTTTTATTGCAGTGAATGTCTGCACCTACCTATGTACATATGTCCATGTTTTTGTAAATTGTCATGTTGTAACAATTGGAGTTCTATAGTTATGACTTGAGAAAGGTTAATTATCTTTCCTTTTCAGGTGGTGTGTTGTTGCATTATGTGCAATTATTTGGTTTATGAGATTATTTTCATCAATATACCACTTATATTATGCCTATGATACTAAATTATTTTATAATAGTGCTCTAAAAATTTATGAGGTAAGAAATGATTTAAATTTTTTTTATTGGTTTCCTCATGTGTAAAGTACTAAGTTGTTGTCTTAATTATTTGTAGAGTGACTTAGCCTGGATAAATTGGTCCACAGTACAAGATAGAGTAAGAGAAGCACAACCGGAACATCACATGTGTGTCCACAAGCAAGAGATCAATGAATTAGATATTTATCATAGAATTCTGAGGTATAAAGTATTACATTTGTGATGAATTATTTAGTAATTGAAGCATAAAATATATTTAATTCCAAGTTTTTTAAAAATAATAAAAATTGTAAGTTTATTACATACTTCCATCATCTAGTTAGTCTGTTTTTAGAATACCCATAAATCCTTTTGGCAGTTTTAAGTTGTAATCCCTGGACAATAACTACTTTTTGATGTCAAAGAGGATCTGCGCAAGGGTTCACTAGAGATGGGTCATAACTGATAGGCAATGATGTGTCAGATACATAGATTGCATAAATTTTTCTAACATCTTGATAGTTCTCGTTTGTTTTCTGTTTTATTTGGAGTCCAAGGATTTGTGACAGAACTGGTCCCTGTGATGTGTCTTTCGAATTGAGTTCATAGTAGAGGTTGCAAATAAGTTATGGCTCCTAGTTAAATTCAATTTTGGTTTCATTCTGTTATTTATTGTTGTTGTTTAAAGGTCTAGAGCTTGCTTTAATTATAGTCTCTTCAATCTTAAGGATAATCTGAGTTTAATCCTGGTGCAGACATCTCTAACTTCTTCTTGATTTACTTGAAGTTGAACAATCTTATAGATTTTAATTTCTTATCTTTGTTATCAATTGTTTGAAAGTTATTAAAGTTACTTTAGTACAGTTATAAAGTTGATTAATAATCATAACCCAACTAAAATTTTTCCATTCTTTTTGGCTATATCTTAGCTTTCTTTTTTAACATCTTGTGGATAGTTCTCTGCAAGAATTAGCCAGCTTCCACTTTTACACTGCTCACAGTGAGGATTCCCAAATCTAAATATTTTGAATTTACCTGGCATTAAGTTATGCTTTCGATGATTTTTTTGCCATTGAGTGCGAGTTCGGTATCATCACGTGTTCAACGTTGTTTGATGGCCATTTTTTAAATGAAAATTTAAAAATTTTATTGATCTCAACTTCAACAGGCTATTGATCTAATAGAGGGGCGGTTACCATCAGGATAGTCGCATTCTCGCTTCCCCCTTTCACTTAAAAAGGGAAATGAAGAGGTACATTGTTAAAAAAAACATATCCGTAATATTTATTAAAAATATTTTGAATTCCTAAATGTCAAATCAAATATGCCGTGCCGACTCGATTACAAATTTACTGGATTACGATTTGGGATTGTTGAAACATTCCATTGTTAAGCTGAAGGAATGACTTTTTAAGATAAAGTTAGCATACCTCATAAAGTAATAGTGATTATTTTTAACATTATTATTAACTACTGTGGTGTATTCAAATCAACTAAATAATTCACATACTGTAAATATAATTTCATAACATCTTAATGTTCAAGGATAAAAATTTATCGTAACAATTGGATTTACTGCAATTTGTGGTGTCCTTCAATTGATTAAATTTTTTCAATAGGTTAAACATTTTTACACATTACACAGTCTTGACAATGTGTGATAGATTAACACCATCACACATTGTCAAGACTGTAAGTGATGTGCAAACAAATTATATCTATGTTCACTCCACCGCCATAAAGATTACGGGCCATATACATTCTTATAATATTGTTTTTTTTACAGGTTTAATAATTACATGGTTGCAATGGTTAACAAGAGCTTACTGCCTTTGCAAATTCACGTGCCTTGTGTGGGTGATTTTCATTATTTGTCCAGAGGTCTCAAATGGAACTTGAAATTTCTTTTGTTTTGTAAGTAATGCTTTAGTTTTCTTGATAACTCATACATTAGTAAAATATATATCGTGTATAAAAATAATTGTTTTTATTTTTATGTTCTACAGCTAGTCCATGGAGTCCATGGGAAAATTGCTGGCAACTTCGTGAATGTTACAAGGACCATTCAAAGAGAATGATACTTGCAAGACAACTTGAGCGTCAAATATTGTTTTTGGCGCTTATAAACCTGTTACTGGCGCCTCTTATACAGGCCTGGCAGATTCTTTACTTTTTCTTCAATTATGCAGAGGTTCGTTAAATAAATAATAGTAACAATGGTATTTAATTATATTTAATTGATATAATTTCTTTTGCATTGCGAACTGTTGCTACTACCATTATAAATGTTATTTTTTTTTAAATAAATTGCACATCATACACAATAATATTATTTTAAATAGTTTATTCATGTTAAGTTTTTATATTATTTAGTTCAAATTCTACTTTTATTTTTATATTATTAATTTAAATTTACATTACGATTTTTTATTTTTGCTAAAATTAAAAAATTAATTAATTTTGCTATTTGATTAAAAGAGCGATTATTTATATTATAGATAATAGTCATGCCATGACAGCATTACAAAATGGTGCAGAGGCGTATTATTTTGCTTATGGTGCCAGTTTTTTTTCAATATTCCTTCTAGTTTATTCCTTATTTAATAGTTTAAAAATATATTAATTAGGTGATTATTTTATAATACATTTATTTAAAATTTACTAAATATAATAATTTCTTGTATTTACGGGAACACTACAGATTTTAAATGATACTATGATTTGAGGATTTTATCGCGTTTAATTTTGTTTTTATATTCCCGTCGTTAATACGAACGGTGATTCAGCAAAAACGTACCGATCTACATTTCATAAATACAACCATAGACTCATCCATAGAAATAAAATAAATTTTAACGACATTTGATTTTGAAAATTGCATTTAAACTTTAAATAAGCGCGAAATATTAAGATATAATGAATGCAAAACGAAAAACAGATAAATACCAAAAATAAACATCCAAATTAAATGTTAATTGTAAGTCTCAACGTATGAACGGAACACAACCGTTTACCACGAACACAGACAATAGATTACGCGCTGTCTATAATCTAACAAAACATGAACCGACTTTAAAAGTACTAAGTAAAGGAATGAATTTTGCAATAACACCGCGAAGACTCCCGTACGAAGAAATTATCTGTAGTGTCGAAGATTGTCTGTTCAAAAACAAAATAGTTAAGGAGGATGTAGAGGGCATACCTCACGACATTTCGTTACATTTATCTTGAAGAGGGCTTCCATAAAAACATTTTTCAAGGCGGCGAAAAAGATAAGTCAATTTTTACCATCTGTCAAGTGCAATATCCCTCTACAAGATGCATTGTATATGAGTATACAAGCTTGATTGTGAATTTGGTCTCTCTTTCATAGGGCAAACTAAAATATCTGTAAGGACCCGCGTGAAAGAACACATAGCTGACGTGAATCACCGACGCCCTAGGAAGTCTGCAGTCTGTGGTCATATCCTTGATCGCCCCAACCATTATATCAGATTTGATTGACCACAAATACTCGCAAAAGAGCACCTATTTCTGCCAAGGATGATTCGCGAGGCTATTGAAATAAAAAAAACCATCCTAATTTCAACAGAGAAGATGGTTGGGTGCTACCACCGGCTTGTGATCCAATAAACAAAATTAAATCTAAAACCAAGCATATTGCACGACTTCAAGATGCTGTGAGGACATTCTGCGTAGATCGCACCAAAAATTAATAAATAAAAGCTGAAGGTAGCCAACTAAAGTTAGGTAACTATGACATATGGACATCTAACACCTCAGTCCCTCCGTGACCACGGCTGTTGTAAAGCAATCGAAACATTGGGAATATAAAAACAAAATTAAATGGGATAAAATCCGTAAATAATAGTTTCATTTAAAATTTACTAAATATTTAATTATCCATTATTACTAATCTTTACTCATCAATTAATCCGGTGTCGGCACCGGGGATCAAACCCAAGTTACTCGCGCGCTATGAAAGTAAAGCGAGTGTAGTGACTACTAGACTAACATGGGTCGTGGTCATTTGCACTTGTTTGAAAATTTTTATTTATCAATAAAACATGTACATATTTTTAGTACATAAAATTTGTGAGAAGTTTTAGTGATCAACAATAACTTTAATATGATGGAGTTTCTTTAAAATAAATTAAATAGTGGTGTTATTTGAGTTTGTTGATGTTTATTTGACTAAATTATATACCCTCTCTGTACTCAACAACCCACCCGCTGAGCGCAGTTGTTATGGCCTATATTTCAAGAAGTTTTTTTTGTGCATGGGAAAATCCTTGTTCGCCACCATAATGAACGGTGGACGAGCCACCGATTGGTTTTGTTACTGATAGTAATCACAAAATAAATATAGTTAAAAAAATTAAAGAACACGCTTTAGTGACAAATTGAACTAAAAAGGGAAAAATAAATATAGTTTAAAAAACTAAAAACCACGCTTTAATAATAAATCGAACTAAAAAGAGAAAAATGATTCTTAGTATAAGAATAAAAAAATGTACGATAAATATTAATATAATTGTGGAAAAAGCTTGGGTCGCTTTGTGCCATCTCTTTCTTATCATTGTTGGACTAATCGTACCGAACGAATATTTTCGAGAACTGATTTATCAAGAACCCCACGCGAAAGAAATCAAGATTTTAATTTCTATCGTATCATGGAATCAATCACCATGCTTCAAATGCAAATTTTTGCGATAACATACTTGGTCCGACGAGTCAAACTTCGGTATGTGCAACTCCGGTATGACAAAAAAAAACAACGGAACTTACAACCGTCACTATAATCGTTTTGATATACACAGAATCCTTTACAAGTCCACGAAATCAATTATCAAATGCGTTTTTCGCTCAACTGTTGGTCCGGTGCTTTTATACTTAATACATAGTTACGAAGGGACAGAGAAATATTTTGAAATACTTCCCCTGCGAGATCCCCAACCTCACACCCGCAATTTTTTTTATGGCTACCCAAACAGTTTCTTATACAAGAAGCAGTATGACAGTAAGAACGAGGTCAAAACTTCAACAGGCAGAGAAATCATCAAAAGATTCAGAATTTGGATACCAGCACATGGATACAAGAATATGGATCAAGTTTTGAGAGTTTGATAAGTTAGCATTTCAACAGCTGGTAGAATCCTTCTCTGCCTAGTGGTCTGGGTTGGTACCACATTCGTTCCTATTTCTACTGCCAAACCACAGTGCAATTACTGTTGTCTTCCGGTTAGAAACGAATAGAGCCAGTATAATTAAGAGCCGTAACGAGCTCTGAGGCATTCCATCTTAGTCCGCAGGGGACGACAACGCTGCTGTAACTTTCTTCAATAGAATTTGTTTGCAGTTTCATGGCTGCAGTAGCCACTTACTATCAAGTGGACTATTAGCTCGTTTTTCACACCGATCCAACAGAAATAAAAAATGAAAATCCCGAAGATTGGCAAAAATCATATTTAATTAAATTGTTAAATTGTCTGACGATCGTTTCTATCGAAATCATGTACTACAGAATATTTCTTTTATATTTGCTTGTATCGGTTGCCAGGTGAGGCAATGAATTTTTAAAAAGTCTTTGAATGCAGTGTTATTTACTTTTAAAAATTAAAGTCTTTTTGAAGAAAAATTTCCTGTCCATAATATTTAAAGTACTTTCACTCCGATGGATGGCCAGAATAATTCATACTCTAATTCTATGGTAACTTCTATCTATTAGATAGGTATCTGTAATATACATTTAAATATAATCATAATTTCTACAGTATTTTCACTTGAACTAAATGTCACTTACTTAATCTACTTATTCATTATTACCTAATTGTTAAATAAAATAATTACAGTATAATTGCATTATTTTCTTTAATATTTACTGCGAATCATTTTTAATACAACTTAAATACGTGTGGGTCTAGTTAATAAAGCGTTCGCCGGCATCGTTGGGACTACGTACATGGTCGTTGTACGCTCGCGTGACGCTACGGCACTTCAACGAGCTCGAGCATGAGTTAAGGGATCGACTTAACCGCGCACACAAACCGGCTACTAAATACCTTGCGAGCTTTTCTTCACCTATCACAACTGTGATAGCTAAGTAAGTTTTAGTTCATTATTTACTATGATATGGGCTTGCTTAAATATCTTATTAGCTTGTGGTTAAATAGTTTTCATGAGTTCATTGTTTTAGCTTCCGTTCCACGTTTGGCAGAGCCGCCCCTGACTCTTTAGAACTGCTGTGTTATTTCATGCAATGGTCGAATCTGATCACAAAGATATCTTGCAAAATAAAATAAGGTGTGGTTTATGTGTGGCATATTACAATTATCTAAGCATATGGCGCTTTAGATCTAATCGTGTCATGCAATGTAAATCTTCAAATAGATTAATCTATTTGAATGAGAAATAGTTAGATTTAGATATTTATTTTTTGAGAATCCTGAACCATTTGAATCTATTTGCACTATAGACAGGCATTCCCTTTGGATATTTTGTAGAAGGACATTCGGCCAATTCCACAATTTCACTTAAATTTTGCTGTTAACAATAAACTTTGCACATAAACCTACCGTATGACCATACAAACCATATGAACTCACGACTATAACCTTGAAAATAAATTGAAGATGTTAATGTGACATTCATCTTTTAAATTTAGCAAATGCTAGAGAACGTTATACAATATGTATTATAAATCTGTATGTAATATGCCTGAACCATTTTGATTAAAAACAATTTTCTTTTCAAAAAGCTTCACTTTCAAAATTCTGTAATAATGTGTTGATGCTTTGATAGCTGTAAATGTCGACAACCATTAATTCGTAATAATCATTACAATTTCTTTTATTTTATTTATTCGAGTCCCTAACAGTATACAACTAAGGGGTTGTAAACTGTTAGGGAACTGTTAGGATCCTTTGCTTTGACGGGTTAGTAACAACTAGACTATCGGTCCATGTAAATAAACCAAAACATTTAAAATGCTATATAATAAAATAATAAATTGGAATGGGTTAGTTTTATTGTTAAGTTGAGAATATTTTTGAAAGGTATTGATGAAAAATCTGAACTTTTGGGTAATTTGAACATTTTTAATTAATTTTTATATTAGTATTTTTAGAAACCTATTATTTTTGGCCGGCGAACATCTCTAATATTAGTTGTTTTTGTTTTTTTAGGAACGTGGTGTTTCTATCAGCTAGTGTACTCGGCGTGCTTGTGGTACTGTCGGTGTACGACGAGGATGTACTGACGGTGGAGCACGTACTTAGCATCATCACCATACTGGGATGTGTATTGGCTGGTGCCAGGTATAATGTACTATGTTTTTTTTATTATAGACTAGCGAATACCCGCGACTTCCTTTTTATGGCATTCGTATTCGCGTCTTTGAAATGTACCTATAAGTATAATAAAGTTACAATAGACCCATTAGGTAGAGATTTATGTATTTCGGACAGCTGGGGTGATAAGTAAAGAAAACTCTAAAATTAGTTTAATTTCGTCTATACACTTCCCGACATAGTTCCTAGGCCTGGTCAGTCAACCAGGCGCTAGTATTTGCAACTAAGATCACGTATGCGCCTGGTGAGCATGCGAGAATACCTTAGGTACTTGGAAGATGCCTACGTATTCTTCGATAGCCTGCTGATAGCCGCTGCTGTATATAGGCCTACCCCGTGGGAGGGTTTGCTATACTAGCCACGCTCATCTTACAAATTGACCAGGCACCTTATCTCAGAAAATGAAGACTAAAATTTACTCGCAAACTTAGCGAGATATCGAAAAATAGTATTCCTAGTTTTCGTCTAATCTCGATGAGGTTTATAAGAAACCGTCGTCAAATCGTGGCGCCTCAGAAGCCGTAGTACTACCGAAAGACGTATCAGGAAAACTTTATTGTTTGCTATGCCATTTCGCCTCCTAGACCTCTTTAATCGCTACTGCCCCCTGAAAACCACTGATAGACCCTATTATTTCAAATCAGGCTACTTTGATACCTATGTTAGTGTAAGTATGTAAATGGAATAATGACTCAATTGTTCTTCTTGTATTTAAGGGCTATAGGTACATCATAGTATTTATATAAAAACTGCCTTTGCATTATACTTCGTTCCTGGCCTATTTCCTACACTATTACAGAAACTTATCTTATGTAATAAATATGAGTTTATTTTTTTTCAATTATTTCTATTTCACTTACTTGAATAAAAAACATTGCGTCGAGATCTGCTAGTCCCAAATTAGTTTGCCACTGCTGTTTATATAGGTATATAAAGTGGCAGCCTATAAGTGGAGGTGGAGACCTGGAGCCGGGAAGGGCCCGCCACGCTACTCTAGTGTTGTTTGGCGGGCTTCACATATCCTTGAAATAATATTTTTTATTATATCTCAGACATGCAGGTTTCCTCACGACGTTTTTCTTCACCGGCGAGCACGTGGTAAATATAGGTATATAGTAACCTAAAAAATAAATAAGCCGAGTGGTTAGGGGGTTCTGATTCAGGAAAATCCTCCGCTATCTAACACATAGTGTAACATTTACCGGTTACTTTACTTTACTGATGTGTTTATAGGGCGCTAATAGGCGAGGAGGAACATCTGGGTGGCGGGTGCACAGGCCCGGCGCGCGGTGAGGAGTTGTTCGTGCAGGTGCTGGGCCACGTGCACTATCTGCCAGCCGCCTGGCGCGGTCGTGCGCACACTAAGGACGTCGCCGCTCACTTTCAACAGCTTTTCCAGTTTCGAGCGGTACGTACCTCAAAATAAAGTTACGGTTATTAAAAAGCCTTAGCTTTGGTATTTTATGCACGATCTAATTATACATAATACATTGAACGTCCTTAAACATAACCGACGTAAACTTACTACATTCCGCTATTATAACCATAAATGTGACAATTTTTTTATTGCTTATAACGTTTTATTCGTTATAAGTATTTCGTTAGAAATTTTACTTAATATGAATTGATATTACAAAATAAAATTGTAATAATATGGTATGTATATAAAACAATAATTACTTTTTGTTAAAATTGTTTGCAAAGAAATCAATAACCCACCATATAGTCCAGACTTAGCCACAGGTGATACAATGTTTTCCCAAATTTTAAAAAAAGTCGTGGGAAACAATTTTTCGACGATGAAGAGCTCAAGGCGGCTAGAATAATATCTAGGTATCAAGCATTTATTTTTAAATTAATATCCTCTGGAAGTTTGTCTTTAGTACGACGTTTACATCAAGATTTAAATTGTTTACTATATTCATTTAGAAATCTTGTAAATACCTACTAATTAAAATGAGTAAAATTAAACGCGCCTAAAATAAGTAGAAAATAGTTTATTGTATATATATGGTATGTATATATGTGGTATTCGCCTAAATTCAAGAAATCATTACGTATCCGTTTTTACTTGTTTGAAACGAATATCAACTATGTTTCTGTCTCCGCTGGTGTTTGTTTTCCACTTTTTTATGGCTACATATCTGAACAAAATTGTTTAAAATATTTTTTTACTACTTTTATGGTGTAAACTAAGTCGACAGTTCAAAACAATAGCGGTAGTAAGCATATATTCAGTTGATAATAGAAACAATTTTTGTTGTTTGTATAATGTCATTGTAAATGTATGTATTCAATTTGCTGCTTGACAAATCTTGAATTTCAAATAGTTTTATTTATAGTCGTGTTTCAAACTACTAAACATTCCTAGGCACGTACCGTACTGATGGTGTACTAAGGATCAAACGTTTTATTGGTAATGTATGTTATTTGTAATACCGATGTGGTATTTCATCCATGCATTCTCATTCGAGGATTAGTGCCCGGACTTTGGAGTCCTTAAAATTAATCGGCTGCAGGGTACAATTGTTATATATAACGCGGAAAAGGTCGTTGGCGAAAGCGAGTATAAAATCAATGCCCATGTTTAGAGTCATTTAAATATCAGTTAAAGAACCACAGTAAATGAATTACTATGACACTTAATATTTTTGTCTGGAATCAAAATAGTCATAGAGTATTATAGTGTATTAGCGCAAACCAAGGAACACCTTTTCCATACATGTTAATAGTTGAAACTTCCCTTTCCGTACCTGCCCCCAATAGCGTAGCGATAAGATCGATGGAAGGGTATATTAATTGTTAGATTTACCTTAATTATAATTAAGTAAAAATAACTATAGTTTAAAAAAACTAAAAAACACACTTTAATAATAAATCGAACTAAAAAGTGAAAAATAATTCTTAATATAAGAATAAAACAAATTAACGAAAAATATTAATATTATTGTGGAAAACGCGTTCGATCGGTTTTGGAAAAGGGTTTTCGAGAACTGATTTATCAAGGAACCCTGGCTTTTATTATTTTATTCACTTATATGTTTTCTGGGTTGTTTGTAACCATCCATTAGACTGGATTTTGACTCATTTAATCATCAGGATAATGAGATAATCTTATCGAATTATTATTTTGCCATCGGTCCTTGATAAGACTACAACGTTTAAGGAAATCTGACCATTTAAAATGGGTTAAAATTGTATTCAAAGAAGTCGGTTACAAATAAACAAGCAAGCAAGCAAACATACAAGTTAAACTAATAAAAGAGTGTTAATGAATACAAATATTGACTTTGCTTGAAATTCGCAACAAAACAAGCGGTTTCGGGAGCTACTCTGCTGTGAATTTTATTTTATGTATTTTAAATCTTCATCAGCCTAGTCCCTTAAGCATAGGATTCTCCTAGGAAGTGCTACCAAAAGCCAATACATTTCATGAAGGGTTAACTTATACTCAGCAGGCTGTCGTTGGTTGGTGAGCGCACTGCTGGTACGCTGGCTGGTACTAGTGACCCTGCTCCCCATATGTATATATACCTACCACTAGTCTGTGTCTGTTCGGTATATTCGGATAGTTTTGACCGCCAGAGCCCCGTTTGTTAATCAGCAGCACCACGTGCAGAGAGTTTGGTATTTGGATAAAAAATTGCATATTCCTTATTATCAATTAAGTAATTGAATGATGTTTACACTCCATGTTTGTATTGTAGGTGTACATACTGTTCGAGCTTCTGAGTCCACTCCTGTGTCCACTTGTGCTGCTTTCACTTCGAACTCGTGCTCTTGACATTGTGGACTTCTATCGCAACTTCACCGTTAGCGTACTTGGCATCGGGGATGTATGCTCGTTTGCTCAGGTAACTTAACGTGCAAGATATAAAGTGCACAGTAGAACTAATTATACAGGTAGGATGCGACTTTATTGACATTCGGTGTAAAATTTATTAGTACAAGACAGATTTAATTGATTGGAAATAGTGAAATGTTTTTAGGAATGAAATAAAAAGGAAACTTTTTTTTCAAACTAATTAAATAACCCATTAATCCAAATAATACTCAAGTGCTATTCACTATGATTAATTGTTTACTGATCTCTGCAAAACCGGCAACCCCCAGCCGACTACAAACTCGGGGAACGGACTGTTAAGGTCTTTGACCTGGGTGTCGTTAGCCTAACTAGGTAACTAGTAGCGCAAATATACTTAGAGGCAAAATAAATAAAATTAAATATATGTGCTGGGACTAAACTAATCCCCTTATTTAATTAATAGTTGGGTAGTATGGCTTTGAAATAGCCTGTACAATATGAAATTATATTTAATGTCGTAACGTCGCATACATTCTGTAGAGTAATAATGGTGGCGGCGAATATAATACTGCGAAAGTTGACTTTGGGAGAATCTCATGATTTCTGATAAATGACAGGATAAACTTTAAAAAAAAAATCCTCTAGTTGTAGAAGGCTATGAAAGTTTTCGTAAACGACTACGAAATCATGCGACGTCCCTAAATTGAATCATTCTATTCTGTATCAGTCTATGGATATAGATGTACTTTTAGATTACATGCAAGAACCAAAGGAAGAGGTAGCTTACAACCCTCATATGGTAATATAAGACCCATTTATGACGACATGGGTTTGCCTAGTTACTGCAGCATTACGTACAAGTAGTACGAAACGTGAAAACTGTTCACTGTATCCATTTTCGGCTGTCCACCGTGAGTGGTAATTACGCTTAATCCTACTCACTCTACTCACTACCGAAGTTGGGATTGACCCTGTCCTTCTGGGGACTACTAATAGACTGATGGCTATTGCAAATGTTGGTACATTATTAACTACCTATATTTAAAACGCATTGATTATAATCATATATATATAGTATAATCACTTTTTGTTTAGCTTGACATTCGACGCCACGGTCACCCGGATTGGCAAGCGGCTGCTAAGTACAATGACAAACCAACGGGTAAGTGTGTGTTAAGTCGACGATATCCATTTTAAGATAAAGTATCATCATAAATGTCGCACATCTGGGCAAAGGCCTCGTTTCGTTCTTGACAGGGTTATAAAGCCAGCAAAAGTGCGCTTACTGCTACTGCAATGCGGTTGGTGATAACGCTGCGTCTGGGCGCTCGTCTTAATTATTTAGTATGTTAGTGACCTGGGTTAGATTCTCAGCTCCGGCATAACTGAGTTCTTAAATTGCAATTTTAAGTGCACTTTTATTGTAAGTAATTGTAATATATCATAATAAATGTGCATTTAAAATTGTCTCATAACAAACATAAGAAATATATGATTAATATAGTTTTTTAAGTGACTATTAATTATGAACATATTGAATTTTTTTTAATTTTATTATTATTACTTAGGCACGGGGCAATTGTTTTTACTGCAGTTACCAAACGTGACAATAATGATAATCACAACAATACAACAATTTGTTCATAATCTAGAGTACACGAAAGTAACTTTTTAAATTAATAATAATATTAATTAAATAATTATTATTACATAATTTCGTTATATATTTAATATGTAATTAAAAACGATAATTTTACAACCAATATCGTTTACAGGTGGCAACACTCAATATAACCAAGGAGAAGGTGGCAAGACAGAACTGTCTTTAGTAGCTTTCTCTTGTCGTCACCCAGGTTGGCAACCCACTGAGCCCGCTCAGAGACAGTTCCTGCGGTCCCTTCGCCAGAGTATGCATAACGCAATACCAGCCACTAATGCTTTAGTAAGTACGATTGATTTTTGAACTTGCTGGTGTTTAAGTTGGTACTAATGTTACCTTGACACATAGAACTATTTGAGGCCTGTAAAAAAAGGAAAGCTACCTTTAAAGGTGCCACAGTTCGGCAAAGGCTTCTTTTCAACATTTGAGAGGGTTTTGAGCCAAAAAGAGTCCGCCACGTTGTTCCGTCTTGTGTTTAAGATCAAATTGTAGCTGTAAATTGTTTGTTTATTTATTACAGAATAAAACCATGCTTGGCTCGTTCCTTCAGCAGAGTATATTCGGTGCCAATACTCCACTGCCAGCTGTGCTTTCTTTTTACCAGCAACAGAGGCAGCCTTATAGATTACCTGTAAGTACCACATTGTTTAACTCTTTAAACATTAACTAACAAACACAAAGTCACCCCTCTTTCGATCACGAGGTAGGTGGACGTATCAATACTTCAAGCTGCCATTGGACAGAATTTTATTTGTTTACATTTGCTGAATCCCAGTTTTTATAAAAATAATATAATTAAGTTTGATGCATTCTTTTTTCTTGATTTAATGTAAAAAAAATATATGTAAAAAGGATCCCCTTGTTTTTGTTTTGATGCTCAGCTTAACTTGAAATACATAAAAATATTAGTCGGAGATCCAATAGTAGATCGCGTTGATTTTGCTACTTCAAATTTCAGGATTTTATATCCTAGAGTAACCGAGTAAAAATGACTATGCCTATTTTTACACATGCTAGTACACATGCTCTTATTATATACATCTGACAATCACACATTAGTATTTAAAAAGCTTTTTATAATGATATTGTAGTAACATGAAACACTCAAATCCCTAATACACGTCATCTATAATTACATGAAAACAATTAGGGTAGTAAGAGCAGCTACGTCGCACAATTCCTCGTAAAACAACTATAAAATTGACCTAGTTCTAAGAGACGAGCGCCTCCCTATCTTCCACAACTGCGTGCACTACTTCCTTTACACAATTAGCATTTTCAAGACTAATTGTTGCATTCTTATAATTATATTATTTACCTATTGATGTTAGGTTATGTTATGTTTTGTTTGGTTATGTGTTGGAGTTAGCATGTGTTTGAAGAAAATAATACAGACTTTGACTTTTAGGATATGGACGAAACGAGTGACGAAGACGAGTGTCCATCCGGTTCGGTGTCACGTAACAACGCGTCCGGCGTGTCGAGCAATCAGCCGGTGTTCAGCTCGAGCAGTGTACTGATGCATCCCACTTTGCCGGAGGACGCTCGGGACATGTCCGTCAGCACGCTGCATTTGTATGATCTGCATATCTCACAGGTATAATTGTTTCGAAATTATCGCTCTTTACTTTTTGCCTTAGGTAATGTTTGTATCTAGTAGGCATTTATATTATTAAGCCAAAATAGTGAAATAAAAAAATAAGCATGACCATTATTCCATAATGTGGTGGTCAGAGGTCGGTGGACAATTATTTTATTCGGGTAAACTATCTTTTCACCAGTGATTATATAGACCAACATCACTGGTTACACATCATCGTAGTAATTACGCTTATCGTAGTTTAGTGCAAAGACCAAAATCTTACATAAGTTTCGAAAAACTCTTTGGTACGCACCATCGACATAGGTGATCGAACTTGGGTCTCCTTATTCGAAGGCAGATTTCCTAACCACTCGGTTATCGTGTCGTCCATTTTATTATTAGTTATTTCAAGCATCGCTTGTAGTCGAAATTTGACCAATTGTGCTTGTAAAGTAACGAAATTCAAGTAGTTCTTCAAATAATCAGATGCTTCACTTAATTGGTTTACCTTAATTACTTTTTCGTGTACATCTCTGGCAAAATACCTTTCCAATGATTAAGTAAAAGAGGAATGAATCCTCTCCTTTGGCCATTTCAATTCTTTGGACCTGATTAAATCAATACAATGATCTAATTTTATGAAAACACTGGCTTCTGCCCGCGACTTCGTCTGGGTGGAATTTTTTTCTGAAATAATAATTTGGCTGTCTCTTGGGTTCAAGGATAAAAGGCTTAGAATAACCAAAATCGGTTCAGCGTAGCAGCCGTAAAAATGTAAGAAATAAGGAGACCGATTCGTTCTCGAATTAATAATAATAAGGGTTAAAGTATGAAGTAACCGTTTTAGAGAAGATGCCACTTTGAAATAGACTTGTCCAAGATTCGTGATAAAAACTGGAGTCACTTAAGGAGAGGTGGAACGACGTTCTTAAGCGAAGCTCACCCATAGAAAACTGACGGTAACTGTTTGGTGGTCACTTCATGGTGAATTGATGCGGTATACAGTGATGGCGAATCTCAGAGATATTCCCCGATTTATCAATAGATCTTCGCCATTATTGCTCCATGATAACGGAAGACCGTACACTGTTCGACAAACCGTTTTAACATTACAAGACCTGCAGATAGAAACATTACCACATCCATACTCGCCAGACATATCCCCAACCGATTACCATTTTTTCCACAATCCAGACAATTTCCTTCCTCCAAAAAATTTTGTTCTCTGGATGCAATATAAGATGGCTTTACAGACTTTGCAGTCCCGATCTCCAGAGTTCTAGAACAAAGGTTTAAATTATCTTCCCACGAGATTACAGAAATGTATAGATAATGACGGTAAATACTTCGATATACAGAAATAAATACATATGTTTTTTCTTAGGCAAAATGTGTGTGAATTTTTCAATATAAAACACAACTTCATACTTTAACCTCTAATATTAGTTATAGTACCAACACTATAATTCTTGATCAATAAGGTATAATTATTACAATTAGAACAATACTTATTCGAACTAAACCGGTTTTACTTTGTAAAATATAATGTTTTCTTTTCAATGTAATAGTATAAAATTTTCCGTGGCCCTTATACAACCTTTAAATACAACAGTCTAATTGGTGTCACACTAACAAGTGTGTTGTCGTCGTCGATTGGACATTAATGATATTTTCATTAGGAATTAAAATGATTTTTCCTAAACTGTTTTATGTATCATACATTGATAAGTGACATGTTACAACAATAGAATTTTTATTGTTGTGGCACTTTTGTAAAAAGTGCATAAGGGAATATGTAAAAACATAAAATGTATAACTAGAAACAAGGATGCTTTTATGCGCCTTTTGCATAAAACTGACTAATGTCTTTGTTACGTTTGAAAATCATACAAGTAACTGCTCCAACAGCAACATACAATGTTTTTCTGTCGAAAGTATCATTTAATCAATGGGCGTTCCTTGTAACTTCAATTTCGTTACCTAAATAATGTATATCCATTTCAGGCCGGCCAAAATGTTGCCGCGTGCTGTACGAACCACTGCAGTGAGCGTAATCGCGGCGAGAGTAGATGGGCAAGCGGGGAGGAGACACCGTTATTACATCGCCCATAACACGAGTACCCCACTGCCTTCCGCGTCGACGCACACCCTGTATGGATTTAGAACACGACTACTCAACTTACCAACAACCCAGCTGTCTGTCTGTACCATCCGGCATTAATCAACAACATGAGTGTGTGATAGTAATTCACCACTACCCCATGTTGTATTGAACAAAATATTTCGGAAGATACCTTCCAACTGTTAACATCTACCGTTGATTTTCGTAGCAATTGAACTTCGTAGTTTTTGACAATAAAAAAATATTGAAACGTACTTGGTATATGATTGTGTAAGTCTCTTGCTGCGTTGGTAAGTTGTTTCGAAATTGACAGCTCAGTTTAATTTAAGAAGAGAGTCACGTGCACATGTCCTCACTGAATTATCGGTTTTTGTGGATGAGTTTATGCATTATTTACATTATGCGTTGGTGGATAATTGTGATTGTTACATAGCAATAGCAGTACGTCTGTAAAACTGATAGGTCAGTGAATCAGGTTGTTATTCAGAAGTGGTAGGCAGGACCTCAGAGACAGTTTTTGTACTATAACTAAATAACGGGACATACTACTCGCAGTACATAATTATTTAGAGCCTCAAGCTTATGAAAAATAAAGGAAATACATGGAAGTAGATAAAAAGAAATGAAAATTTCAATAGTTAAAATGCAATTCGTTAAATTATTTTATCTCAATTAATAAAAAACGATTTAACGATCTGTGATTTTGTTGCAGGCAGCCTAACCTAACTGAATTCTAATATAATGTAATTGCATTCAGTTATCTAACTAAAAAAAGTTTTTATTACGTTAGCTTTTTCGTTCACATGCAACTTATTCATCCATTAAAACATAAGCCCACACGTGGTGTTAGAACTTTTACCATTTTAACGCACACTTAGATATATATATTACATTTTCTGATTGAACCCTAAGCGGAGGACATAGGCCTCTTCTTTAAGGAGGCTTTGCCATAATAGCCACGCTCGGCAAGCGGATTGGCGTTCGGAGTACCAGACACCTGCACCTTAGACGATGCTGCCCGGCATCGGCCTGCCTAATTATGTTTGATATTTTTCGAGATGCTCATATCGCCATCTGTCGGTAGCTGTTGCGATTTTAAGGGTTTTCCCTCAGTCGACCCACAGGAAGAAATGGGGTGGTATATACTAACGCCGACACCACACGGCATAAAATATATACATACGTGTATTTAATTATAATTTTGTGTGATTCTAATCTCATCATTAAACAATCAAGCTAGTAACGTATAAAAAAAATATACTAATAGTATTTTGTATAACTATATTCATGTAGAGCAGTTATCTGCTATATGAAACGCTAAATGTCGCTCGCGTATTTGTATTTTCAAGTATGAATATTCCATGGCATAATCTACATCTCTATCAAATTTCGTACATTAATTGAACAACATCTACATGTACTTGTATATTAATACATGTATATTTTAATAAATAAATGCATAATGGCTTATAAAATATGCTGAATTGTGGCATTCATCAAATTGCTTCATTCGAAGCAGAGCAATGTATAGTTTCGTTTAAATGTATTCAAATTATTAGCATATTCATGGATCAGTGAATCGATACTGACGCTTGTGATCTCATGCAATCTACATTTATATGTGTACAATATACATATACGTTATATTATAACGTAGCGTGTTTGAAGGATTGCGGCCTACTGCCGTCTTACGTAGAACATCCGTAGTATTCGGATTTTCGTATGAAAGCCTGGCCATTGGCTTCTGAAACTTATATCGTTCCTTAATTGAGTTAGATAGGACCGTATAGGAAACTCGCTATTCAACCGATCACTATCAAATATCGTTCCTTTATCAAAAATCTTTGAATCTGGATCCACATGTATGTATGCTTTAACAATATTACCCAATGTATGTGGTAAGTGTGTATTAATATATATGACTATATTTGTGTATTGAATAAGAGTAATTTTTTTTTGTTTCGCCTCTATATAGGCAAATTCGTATAATTAAGGTATTTAAAGTGTTCCGATAGATCTACTTTTTTATCTACTCTACAAAATAAATTTTATATTTTTGATGGCTTTGACCGTAATAAATGTAATTGTTCAAAGTTATATTTTTGCCTAATTATATTAATGACATTAATCAACAGTAGAAGTCTTATTAAGTAGATGGTTATGAAAGGTTGAATGTTTTGGAATTTAACAAAAAATCATAAAATATATTATTTCGTATTGGGTTTAGATTTTTGTCATGCATTGATTAAAATAGCAAACACCTGTAATGAAATAGTTTATTGCATATCTACCCGTTTTAAATAAAATATTGTACGTCATATACTCGTAAAAATAAAATCATCTGACATAACTATTTATGGATTTCGAAAACAAATTCACGCAAATTTTTTGGGCACTATCTGACACTAGTAGCGATAAAATATTCAGAAACAACACTTGCTATTTTAACTGTTTCCAATTTAGTAGTTGATTATAATCAAAACTAAATAGACAGATTGTTAGATGCCTTGAACGTGTCCGATCTATTTTGACAACCTAACGACTACAACAATAAAACAAAGTAGAGCAAAACTCAACAGAGTACAACAACAGAATATTACAACGTTACGAAAGAGTTTTGGTGTTATAATTCTATTTCATGTAGCGAATTTTTTTTTGTATTATAATGCCTTTAATAAGTCGTAGTAACCAACTATTAACTACTAATGGTGATTATTTTGAAGTACATTGTTCAGACGTTTTGTTGGAACTAGATTCTGTGAATGCTGTATACAGAATACACTGATGCCGTTAAGCTGGTGGCACACTTTATAACCTAATGATCTATGTCCTATAACTGTCTTGCGAATGTTTTCCAACCCTCACGTAGTTTGCGCCCAAGTGTAAAACATTTCCATCGTATAAATAATTCAGTGATATAGAAAACCTTAACATTGATGAAAGAAAATTGCGCGAAGTAATTAATTTAAACATTACACTATCCAAAGTACTACTTAAATATATCTAAGTTAGTGGCTTAAAAAGCTTGTTCAAACTATATCGGAGCAAAGCCTGTAAATGTAACCCACGTATTGAACATTTTATGACTTATTGTGCATCCCACCTCAGTACCTCATGATTTAAGATGCGTTTCGGTGTTGTGTTATTAGGAATTATTCTGAAACTAATGATATTTACTTTACACACTTGCAATTCTTTAATTAATTAATTTAAGTTTTGAAAGAACATGTCATTGGACTAGAGGCATATAGACACACACATATATGTATATACATATAATATATACAACAAATCTACTAAAGATTTAGTTTCATAAGTTTTGCATTTGCGCTTTATTCTTTATTGTAAAGCGGAGACAATTTTATTTCAAAGCACGAAAAAATGTATGCGCTTGTCGCCCGGGCGATGCTTTGCATATCAATTACATATTTGAGAACAGTTCGAAGCATTCAAATCCTTAAATTTCTATGTTTCATGTGATATATTTGTGTGATTCCACAACATTTCTTAGTTTTATCAACAACAATCTAAACATCATTATATACCATAGATACTTACTGTCAATGTTTTTCGATATAACTTGTATTTTTTTGGAATTATGATCTTGACGTAAGTTTTTTTTATAGTTTTATAGTGATCCTCTGTTATATGTTGTGTATTGTCGAGATGTACCTCAAACTGTCACGAAGCCATTATTATAAAGTAATGTTTAAAGTTACTTTATTGATTGTACTATATGATTTGATACTGAAACTTGTGCTTGGATGTACGGTACTCATTATCTTTATTACAATATGTATAGGTAATAAATTCTTGTATTAATTTTATTATAACGGTCAATCGTAATGTTGTGTAATCATTTTATAGACTCGTTAGAATCACTGATATATGTGAGAATAAATTAATATAGTCTACATATGTGACCTTTAGTGGTGCTTTGACTTTATTTTCCATTATTGCGTAAAATTCGACTTTTATTAATTGACCGTACCAATGTTAATTTGCTTTAAATCCATATAAATTTTTGAGATTAGTACATACTGGTACTTGTATAATTACGTATATCTTTAAACAAAAAGTCTATAAAGCCGACTCGATTTTGCAATGCACAATTACAAATTGCGTTGCAAGTACATTATAATATTTATGTTTTTTGAAGTATGATATGTATAATATACATACTATATTGTGTTATTAATTAATCAAACATATGCTTATGTGACACAGAGATTAGTGATGATAGAGACATAGAGACATTAGATTCATAACTCGTATATTCACATCTAACGCAATATCCAGCGAAAATAAGACGTTGGCAGAACAAACGCACATATATATAATAAAAAAATATAAAACCATTATATATTTTGTATAAAAAAAAATATATATCTATTTATTTACCGATTGATACGATTTTTTTAAATTTGCATGTTTTATTTATAAGCAATGTTGTTTCATGCACCGGACACCGTGTCAGTAGGGTTTTGGATCTCATAGGTTTTCTAGAATAATAATAGGGAGTTTCTTGTAGGATTACCCTACCTATTGCCGTTAGTTTCCTGTCCTAGAGATATCGACTTACTATAACGAGTTTCCTATACACATTTTTTTCACATCATGGACTAAAGAATAAACCTGCTTTTCCTTCAAATGTCGACCTCTCATATCAAATGGTGCGCTGGCGATTACATGTGGTTGGCCGGCGATTTCATGTGGTGGGTTGGCGATTACATGAGGTGGTCTGATTTTCTTATAGGTGGTCTTTTAAGTCGAATAATATTATTGCTTAGCATCTTTGTCTGTTATATGTGATATCTCAAGAGTCAGTATACGCTGGCAACTATTGGTTTAGTATACATTTTTATGAATATACTGTTACTGGCAGTACAAACAATAACTATGTCTTTTGAAAGTTAGAGAGGTTGGCACCTATGCTACTTGCATGCTTTTGTTTTGGGCCTGAAAACTTATCTACTCATTTTAAAAGAAGAAAGGGACGGGGGGCTTTAAATAAACTAAACAAGGTAATTGCCATAAGCAACGCGGACTAGGCGTGCTTACAAAAATGTATATGAGAGAATGAACAAATAAAATGCGGCCTAGTGGGTGTTGGAAACGTGCACAGAGGGTTCAGTATTTCATATTCGTACACAATATTTCGGTGTTATGTATTTACCAAAACATGATTTATATTTAAAGAACAAAAAAAAATGTTAAATAAACAAGTTTCTTGTATGGGAGCCAGCCCTAATTTTAATTTTTGTTTTCTTATAGGATATCCCCTATAACTACATATTATGGTTAAAAAAAGAAATAGCCCCTTGAAGGACAGACGGTGTAGGCTCAGTAATAGGGCTCTGCAGGGAACCCTAAAAAGATGCTGTAGCCCTTATATATCCAGGTTAAATTATCATAGTGTTATTAAGTGTGATAGATTTGACCCACACTACACCATGAAAAATACGGTCATACCTTTCCTTGCATCTGCTTTTTTTTAAACACTACCATCCAAGTAAGCATAAGAGCGTTTTAAGGGGCTGTTCATCACAATTTGAATGGCGGGATTGAACTAGCGACGTTATGTTTCGCAGTCCGCAATAAAACATTGGTTTATCTTATATTTTTCTATTAATTGTTCGTCGTTAGAGATCACGGAGAGGTCGAAACCTTTTTTTGGTCTAGCTGTGCTGAGTCATGCGAAATTGAAATTCATAATCTCTACTTACCCCTGGGGATGACAGAAGGGAGTGCAATATGCATAAAACTTTGTTAGTATGCACTTGTAATCGTATTTACACGAATTCGGAAATTTTAAATAATTAGAAAAACATTTTTCACTCTACTTAAATAGCTTAATAATCCTAATAAAAATGTAAACGCCATTAGTCATTAAAAATAGTTTATTGTCCTCGGCAAGAGTATCGACCGCGCAGGATTTCATTGAGGGGGCGTCAGTGATTTCAAACACGGGTAGTGGACGCCGGTGCGGCCGATCGTTAAAGTCTTTGATATTTAGCCTTGTTTACTAATAGTGGAAATATATCTTGAGTCATAATAACAAAAACTAAGAAATTATCCTGTGACTAAACAAATGTTCGTATATAATTGGTATTTGATGTATGACCTAGAAATTACCTGTAAAATATGAGGTTAAATTTAATGTCGCAACGTCGCATTCAATCTGTATATATTTGTATTTTCTCAGGCTCGAGTGATACCCGAATTAAAGATAATACTCACTTTCCTGATTTTCTTATAGTTTCTCGTTCTCTTCTTTCTATAAGACTTCAAAAAGTATTTTATGATGGGTAAAGCGGAAGAAGAACCTTTTAAGTAATGTTAAAAATTCTTAAATCTCTGACTTGAGTTTTATTTAGGTATTTGGCTGTGTGTATTTATATAAATAATAACTATCTTTAATCAGTTATTTCTTTAGGATTATCTTGAAATTTACTCGTATCAGTGGTAAATATGTTTATTTCATTGCAGGAAACCATTTAAATAAATAATTTTTAAGTGAAATTTCGATTGCATTAGTATTAAGTCGATCGTAAAACAATTTATTGTCATTTATGGCCATCACGTATTTTTGTCTAAACCTAAAGTAATTTTTTGTAGTGTTAGTGTAAAATATAACCCGACTACAACAAACGATGTCCCAAGAGAACTTTTATTTATTAAGTTATAAAGTCTTACATCCTTTTCCTACTGTCTATCTACATCGCTACCAAATGTCGTTCATATCCGTTCAGTACTTTAAGATTGATTGAACAATAAATATACAAAATTTCCTATTTGTATTATTACATATTTTAATTTGGTAAAGTACTGGAGTTAAATGGTTCATGTGCTTAGGTTAACCGAAATAACTATTTTCACTGTTTGCATACTAGGTTAAAACTAAGAAGTTTTGTCTGGCTCGTCGGTTGACAGGAATTTAATTATTAAATTATTTTGTAAAAGGTAATTTTGGTTTTGAACAATTTATTATTATTGACGGCAACTTTAAACGGTTTTAAGGAAATAATATTTAAAATTTGTTAGTGAACATTTCAATTGAGAGTGGTCTATCTTCAGCGGTGGACTATTATAACATGCTGATAAAGACGAAGGAGTTATAACAACTATATACAGCAAATTATCGGACTCAATAGACAACTATAATACCTTGCATTAACTAATAAAATATGATAGTTTATATTTTTAGTGCTTTTGTAAACTGTTAGGGTTTCACGTATAATATTGTATCTGTAATTTTTACAGATAATGAGAAATTAACCATGTTATAAATTCGTATTATTTGATTTTTATTACTAATGAACATTTTTAAATCTCAAATGATACTTTATCAATTAAAAATGTAGTAATCTAGTCCATTTTTCACATAATAATTAAGTATATAATGATCAACTTTACAATCATCACAAACAAATTAAGTATATAACGTCAAATAACATTTAGTTGTGTATGATGATGATGTATATTATTAGAGGGCTAAAACCTAACATCGATTGATCATTAACATTCAGCCTTTATTTTGGAAAGACAACGGAGCACCAAATAGCTGTTTTCTTTTACCTATACAGCGTACATATTTTTCGAATTAGGGCAGTGAGCAAAAAACTAATGATATTGTAGAGCAATAATTGCTTTATTTTTTCATGTTATTTTGGTGAAAAATTGCACTTGTGAAAAGTGCGCTGTGAGAAAACAAACAGTACAAAGGAAAACATTTTACGCCATTGACTAGCTTGCTGTAACGTGTTCTCGTTTATAGTACCTTGATATTCTCTACGTAATATAAGGACAAATGAAGGCGTTATTCAATTGTTAAATATTTAATGTCGTATTTGCAAGAAATCACACGAGGACTTTCCTCATACTGCACATTACAAATTTTTGAAATTTTTACTGTAATCATAGGCGTTTGTTGAAATTGTAACTTAAATATTGTACCTGGTGGAATACCTGGCACATCTTTAAGAAATAATAATCCTCCAAAGCAAACTCAATAAACGCGTGTATATATTTTATATTTCACGTCACGTCAATAGAATACATTTTTGTAGCAGATTATGTATAGAGCAATGCTAGGTATTCATTACTTGAAAATAACAATATGTCTATTATATTCCTAGGACAGTAGATATAGGCATGTACAAGTATATCTTACACATATAACCGATATTAAATAAACTCGTTTCGCGGCATTGGAAAAATTCTGTACCATTGAACTGGATGATATAGGCAAGAACTTCGACGATTTAATGTGTTTTTATCTTATTTATCTTAGATTGCACCTGTAAAATCTATAAAAAAAATAAGACAAATTTTTGTTCTCTAAAATAACGTAATTAGTGCAAAATTGTCGCCGATTTTCAGTGTTTTATGCAGAAGGAAAAGTAACTGCAACTTTTAGTTTGGTTTACATGTATTGTTGTATTAGTAATTGTTCGATTCAAATTACTCATGTTATCAAAACTATAGAAATAGGTGATATTGACATTTCCGCATTAAATATGATGATTTTAGTACAGTTAAAACGTATGTAGAGTAAACTTTGTTGAGAAGTTTTTGCACTACATTTGCTACCAAATTTGTAAATAGTTAGCTCAATTTATCCATAAGTACTTGTAAGTGTATTGTGGTATAAGTATATTTTTGTTTTTATGTGTTGTAATAAGTTTAGTTAATTATTTTTTAAAATAGACAATATCTCAAGTACACATAATACAAAATTTGATTATTTTTTTGATACAAAGCGGTAAATATTTTTGAGGTTTTCATGATGCTGCAATCATATACGCATTGTCAATAAATAATTGAAATTATTTAGAATTTTTTATTTCTTCATTATACTTACCTTTTCCTTAAACACTTACAAACATAAATATACCAACTTGTCTGTAAGAGCATCTTTTGCTTTTAAGTAATTATAAAATCCGCTTCAAATTATTGTATTGCAGCGCTCAATATGTTTAAATGAATACTTATTCTTAGTAAAATGTATGAGTAATTGAAAATACTAAGAAATTAAGCGTGACAGAACCACTCAAATCTCATTCGTATGCTTATTATATTTTTTAATCATTAAAATTCGAGACTACTATGAAGAAGAACAAGAACTGGTCAGTCTTGAGTGAATCTTACGTCCTTGACTTTTTGATGCATTGCCTTGAGTGGAGCGCACTTCCAGTCGACACACAAATTACTTATTTATCATCTTATTTTAGTAGCCTGAGTTTGGTGACATTTCCTGGTGATGTAGGCGTTTGAATTTATATTGACGAGTGAAGTGTAGACGGATGGTTATAGTTCTCTATACACACCTGTATCTTTATTCGGGGTTTAGATACATTTTAGGGTTTCTGTACTACATTAGATTCTCAGATTATTTGTGGACTATGATATATGTATATAAGGACAAACATGTCTATTAGTTCCATGTCCATAAAAGGTTTTCAGAAGAATATTTTTACAATTTTTTAAATACATAAGCGTTGAGCATATGAATCAAAGTAATTTTACTGTTTTCACGGTGACAGTATTGTTGATGGTACATTATTTATATTCCGCAAATGCACGCATACAATACCTAAACCCTCCAGTAACATGTTCCACTAGTGATGACTAACAAGATGCGACTGCATATTTGCAGCGACACAGAAGATGAACATTTTGAATCGTTTGATAGTTTTTTAAAACGCCTACACAAGCCTACGTGTAATGCGTTTATGTCTTTCATACTGATGTATTGACTAAGCCATCTATTCATTATTTTATTATTATTTAAACGCCAACGCCTCGTAATAACGTTTAGCACATTTAAATTTCTCCATCGCTTATTACATAAGATTGTATCACAGGACATTTAACGTACTGTAAAATCAAGGTAAGTATGTTTTTTACGAACGGATAAAGAGGCTGTTGAAGATCTAGGATTTCATGAGTGATGGTGATGAGTAATGGTCCAACTAGAAGGGCAATCAGCAGGGCTTACTGACGATGTGGTGTCAAGTTCTGAGGGTGAGCTGGTGGCGGCAGGCGGCGCGCGGGTGTACGTCCGTGTGGCTATAAGTAAGAGGTGTACGCGCGGCGGCGAGGTTAGTCGCCGTTCGGCAGCGCGTCGCCAGCGGTGTTGTACTTCCCCGCCGCTCCCCACCGGTGCGTCCCACCACCCCCTGACGTCCTAGCACGCACTCGCCTTTCTCACACGATCATCGGCGATCCTCGCTTGCGCAACCTAGTTCAAAACTGAAAGGTCGCCACTATTGGCATTTAAACGCTCTTTGACATTAACGTTGCATTTAAATGTGTGATGTAGCTTCCTCGTCGAGCTTAACTGTCGCAATTGTGTGTCGTTTGGGAAAGGTGCGTGTGCTGACGTGCGGTTTCTGTTGCAGTCAGCAGCCCGAGTGATCCGGGCCGAGTGCAAAGCACCACACACTACAGAGCACGAAAGCCTGCAAGCTAGCCGCCACCGCCATGCTCGCCAGAACAGCACTGTAAGTACTGCACATAGATCTCCGACATAATTTCAAAATAAACCTTAGTTACTATATAAACTTGAAGTGTTTGTTAAGCTATAGGATCATAGTTTGTTGTCACATAATTGTATGCAATTACTTTCTAAAACAAAACAACATCGGTTATGTGCTGCTATGCCCGGACTTGTACCAGTCAGAATATTGTCACTTTCATCGACTGTTTGCATAGGTGGATCTCACTAGTCGCAGAGCTTTATGTAACGATACGCGATGTCTCGAGAGTTGATATCGCTAAAATCTGATATGATTTCTCGTGTGGAAATCAGGTGGTTGTTGCTTAACAGTAGACGACTGACATCACGAATGAGGGCGCTGTTTCTCAATGAAGGCTGCGAAACATTGATTTTATAATATGCAAGACTAAGCGCACTCGCACATTGTGTCCCGCAACGGCCAAAATCCGAACTTCATTTCTGCCCTTAACTCTCATTTCGTTTTCCAAAACGTGCACAACAGTTGGCGAGCATTGAAATGAAGAAGCCTTAAAAAAGCTTTCCTCAATCTTTTTTTACAATAACTTTCTTTCGGCTTTAAGTGCCTGCATATTACTGACTCATTGTAGAAGCTTATTGTCGCATATATATTTATTGTGCATACTTCTCATATCTGGCCTTCCCAAGTGTCCCAAATTTCCCAAAAATGTGACCAAATTCACATATATTTTTACATATTATATATATCATAAAGATATACAACTAGCAGCTATCCCCTTTGATACTTATAAAAGGCCATGCGATGTTGTTTTCTGACAACACTTTCAAAGCCCAATTTGGTCATGGATGAGAATACCGGTTTTAGCAGTTAAGTTTAGAAGTCAAGACATTATTGTTGCAACATCTGCGAGTATTTTCTCGAAAATGTATGTTACGTGTTTTATTGCTACATGTGAAACATATCAGTAATTTTTAAATTTAATGTCATAATCTTTCTGCCTTAAAATATTTTTAATAATCATTGCAAGCCGATGTTACAATATTAAGAGATATTTTCATTAAGAGAGTAGGTTGAATTGAACAAAGATTTGCATCGTATTGTTCAGCTTTTAAAAAGCAAAATGTTTATCTAGTCTGCATTTATTTAATTATAGTTTCGACAATCAATATTTACAGTAGTTACTTTAGTAGTAGTGACTTTTGTCAACTTTTTTTGAGAAGTCTAACACTTGACACTAAATATTCCATAAGAATGATTGAACAGCGACTATTGTCAAACTCTCTCCGTATTAGCTTGCGACATGACGCGTTAAGTCGAAGTTCCAACACAATAGAGTCATCGCATTAGTATTTTCTTGTATTAAAGTTGCAAGTCCCGAGCAGACAAATAGCTATACCGATGACTACAAATGATGACACAACGGTCTCACCTATTATTGATTTGGGAAAGCTCACGCATATCTCGTTTGCAATAGCGTAACGAGTGTACATCTTACTTCATCTATGTGGCTTGCCCCCGAGTACCTATTTTACAACGTTACGTGATGTGGCCGATGACATTATATCTCTTATTATTTTTACATTACAGCCTTAGGGATTGTTGAACAATTTACATTTCAAATCGAACTAGGTGTTGAACTCAATAGAAGTGTGTTCAACGATGACCTTTGACATAAAATAGCAAAAGATGTGGAGACAGAGAGAACTAAACACCGTATATCACCGTATTTAAATTACGTGTGATTATGTATATGATATATGTTATTTTAAAATACTTAATAAAATAAATAAGGTTCTTAAATTTTACGTGTGCGTTTTTGTCATAATATGATTAGACAAATTTATTAGCAACTTTCACCTCTGCCACTTTTTTTGTAAAAATACCATTTATGTCAACCGATTTACTTCTTTAATTAACTTTAGTTACCATATTTACACTATTGCCGCATTGTAAGTATTATAAGCACAGTATTATTTAAATTTTTATCATACTATTAAGAATGTAAAAAGTATAGTAAATGCCCTCGACTGGTCAAAGGCGACAGGAGAAGGAGTCTCAAATATCTAAAAGAGCATGCACGTAGCTTTCCTCTCGATTTTGTCCCGTACCGCCGAGCACATGGTAAATTTAGCACTTAAAAGTGCTATTAGCAATTTTAGTGGTGCCGGCATCGGGGATCGAACCCAGGTCACTCGCGCACTATAAAGAAAGCGCCCTGTCCACTAGGCATCTGTGGCTACTGTGGTAACAGTGAATATATAAGAATACTGGTTTATTATTATTATTATGTGGAGTTATTTAGATAAATATATATAAATATGTATACATACAAGAAATACAATAAAATAAATAAATAAATTATAACCCAACCAGACGGAAGCCCTCGGCAGGGAAGATCAGACGGCCGAGGGTTAGGGGGAAAGGGAAAGAAAGCGGCGGACGATGCGAGCGGTATCAAGAATTATTACCACCATTACCACCTAGATTACCACCTAGATGGTTAGCATTCCACCACAGTGCATTTCAATCGAAGTTTTCTGCCACGCACTTCGACTTTGTGGAATCAGCTGTCGCCAGCAGTATTTCCGAACAGTTACGACTTAGGGACCTTCGAGAAAAGAGCTTATTCCTTCCTTAAAGGCCGGCAGCGCATCTGTGGCTCCTCTGGGGTTGTTGATTTTCGTGGGCGCCGGTAATCACTTTCCATCAAGTGAGCCGCACGCCCCTTTAATTAAAAAAAAAAAAGAAGCCACGCCTTCTGCATTTGAGCTCGGAGCAGTCCGTCACGGAGTCCTAGTCGCCTCAGATGTTCAGAGACGACTACAGGAATAATTTCGGCCGGCACACCACCCCACATGTCGGTCACCTCCTGCACAGGTCCAATTATTTCGTTTTCGTATCTGTTTCGGCTTTCACGAGGTTCTCGTCATATGGAATGGTGATGTTATGTGATGTTTTTATTATTATTATTATTATATTATACTATAGTAAATTTTTTAAACGTGGGAAAGGATATAGAAATAATCGAGTATAATAAATGTGAAAATAAAAAATATTAATTCTTGTGACGTATGTATTCTTAAAAAGGGGTAGTCAGCGATCCAGACAGTTATTTTTGTTGTTTCAACCCATTTATCACCGAAGCTTATTTGGGCAAGCGAGAGGCTTGACCAAATAAGCCCGACTTGATGTCTAAATCGAGGATAAAAATCGTATATAAGTTTCAAAAACTCATTAGTTCGAGCCCTCCACTTACGGAATCGAACTCGGGTATGTATGTAAGAAAAGAATATCTTTATATTATTACATCATTCATTCTCTGTACGATAATTACTGCTTTACACATACTAAAATTGAAACTGTTTCCATGTTTGTATGTATATACATAAAGTAGGTTAATTAACTACAAACTTACTTTAATCGATAAAACAAAGCGTAATTATTCAAGCGAACAGTTCCTAATTGGGCCACATATGTATTCCGCTCCTTGTCCATATTTTTACAATTATTTCACTTTCGCTATCAAAAGGGAAATGTACATACAGTTTAAGTTTTGTCATAACAAACGCGTAATTCGCATTCGCTCTTTTTTGAATACAAATCAGTATTTGAATTTCTCCGTGTTACAGATTCGGCTATGTAACGCCAATTGACAGAGTCACGTGAAAAGAAAGTAACCGTCGATAGTTATTTGCGCCACGTTCATCCGTATACTGAACACATTTTGTTACTAATGTAGCAAATTTATAAACGGCTCAGTATTTAGGAATTACACGCCTACTAACGTTCGCGAACATTACGACTTTTATGTACATTGTAGAAGGGATGGAAATAGTAATACTTAGGTTGTCTCTTTATGTAATGTATTCGATAGCAAGAATAATTTTAATGTCAATTATTTGATGAATATGCTTTTGCTGGTTAAGTGTTAGTTACTGGTATGTTGTAAATTATTTATATTTATTTTATAGGTATGTAACGAAAATAATAAAAATCTCCTATTAGTTTACCGTTGTAATGATGTTTTAAAAACAAGAGTATGTAAAAAATTAATAAATTAATGAACTTCTCTTATTGTGAAACGAAAACTTTAACTTTGCGGTTACTCAATCAACATCAATTCTTGCTAAGAATTATTACTACAAAAATATGAAGTTTCAAAAGTAGGTAAATATGTAGGTAAGTGGTAAACATAATCACGTTTGCAACAACGCTAGTCCATTGCTGAACATTGGCATGGCCCGTAAAAAAGAAACCCACAAAACACGCTCCTGAGTAAATGCAGGAGTTGCGAAAATTTTAAAAATGAAAATATTAATTCATAATTTAAGTGGGTGCTAAATGTTAACAACGTTATATACCTATGACAGCAGATCCAACAAACTACTATTCGTGTCCGTCACGTAATCGTCGCGTGTCTGATCGTTCGCGTCATCATCGCCGCGACTCGTCTTCATTCGACCTTCACTTTCGCTTTTTACTTGTTCCGGCGTATCGCCGCGCGTGTTTTGTCACGATACTAGTCGCCAGCCAAGCTTTTAATTACAAACCTGATAGATAATAATTTTGAAAAATTTACCGTTCTCAAACACGTTGTCCTGTCATTTTTTCAATTCTAAATTTTCAAGTTATGAATGAATATTTTTTTGATTTATTTGTATATGTACTTTACTTGCTGTTGATACTGCTTTGATGCTTATGTCTTGGTGGCATTACACATACACTACCAGTTACGTTCAGGTTTAGTAACAAAATTACAAAGCTGCTAGATAATAGTTTTGAAAAATTAACCGTTTTTAAATATATTTAAAATAGACAGGCTATTCGTGATTCTTTAATTTATGAATCAATATTTTTTTTTCTATATACCATACTTGCAGACTGTACTGCTTTGATGCTTATTTCTCGTTGGTATTACGCACATACTCCCAGTTACATTCAGGTTTAGCAACAATTTGTTTGACATAAATGGGGAAAACCTTGACGAGGGTAAGCGCATATTATTTGATATCAACATAACTGACAACGTGTAAGTTTAATTGCATAAAGCCACAAGGCGTGTCATTAACCTCAATGTCCTTAACAAGCTGTAGCAACCCTTCGAAATAAATGTAAGCCTTCTTTTCTTTTATTACAGGTATGTTTATTTAAATATTAATAAAAAAAAATAACGTTTGGAAAATAATGTTAAGTCTACGACGGCTGAAATAGTGCGATGGCGGTTGGCAATTGTATACGAATAAGTAGGACCGATTAAATAGAGATTTATCGTAAAGCGTGTTGACCAAATATATTGAAAATTATATTTTGTAATCACTGTGTCCTTAGTAATAATGATAAATACTTACGTTTGCGATCTACCGAATAACATGATGATGATATAAATACAGATTTAAATATTATGTCGTTTCCACTTTAGGTTATATGCGCATGCCATCTTAATGTCTCCCGTATATTTTATACTCGTTACAATTACACAATAAAGGATATTTTCTCCACAGGTAATTCTAGCTGATTCTGAATTTTAACGTTTCTTACAGTAAATCCTTAAACTCATTACGTTTAACTCAACATATCAAAGATACTTCTTTGATACGATTTGGTATATATTTTGGTACATATTTCTCAAAAAGTAAAACAGTAAAGGAATAATCTGTAAAAGAAGCTACGAGTTCAGTTCAGATGGCGAACATCACTTGCCCAGAAACAATACTTATTTTATTATTTATCAGATATGTCGGATCCCTCACGAACATGCTCGTGCACGTGGTAAATATCTCAAACCTCTGTAGAATAATTACAAGCTAATGAAAGTACGAGATTAAAGCTTAATCGTACCAAACAATTTTATTTTCATTTATTTGTTATATGCTAGTTCTATTTTATGGAAATAATAGGTTGATTTTTTCTTCTTCTTAGAAACACGATGTCGTTTTTATTTTCAATAATATTTTCTAGATAAAAGCTACTTATGTACATTGCCACTACTTTCGCCTTACGCGTTGTAGCGAAAATGTTGCCACATTTCACACCTTTGACTACTAAAAAATCTTTCTAATTAAATACAGTGAATGATTTTCAAATATCTCGTAACAAGTAGTTCAATTTCTTACGTAAGTAATCATTGCTTTGTCAATAATTATAGGTAACGATTCTGTATCAAATATCATATTTTTATTAATAAATTCTAGTCATGGCTTAACAGGAAAGTATTTTTTGTATTCTCGTCACAGTCAGAAGTAATAATCATTCCGTAATATAGATGGTTTTAAATGGTTAATTAGCATACTACAAGTACATGCGGACATGTAAGAAATGACAGGGTATGGGGCATCATTAAAAACTGTCAAGTGAAGCCCAGAGGCTATTGCACCATTTATAATCTTTTCGCTGCATTTATCTTTCGTCTGACTGGTCGAGTTAGATGTTTTGCACTTTCTACACTTCGATATGTCAAGGGCAGCTAGCGACGGCGACAGCGCGGCGGGTCACGACCCATCGCCATCCGCTAATCCTTCTACGGTTGCACAACTACCGAAACCCGTTGTATAGTCCTACTCTCAAGTTAATTGAGCCTGTTTATCCGCAATCTAAAGTAGCCTCAACTCAGAACCTGCCCTGTAACTATTTTTGTCAGTGTGCCACCGTTATGACAACATTGACACAACTCATTATTTCGCTGGTTTCGGGTTGGTCAAGCTGGAAGTGGTAAATTACTAAGGCATTTTTCTTAGCACTTGCCTATTATGGTTGGGTATTGGATCATTTCCTATAAAGTGATAAACTAATACGGTATGGTGTTTATGAAAGTAATTTTTAGGAAAAACATACTCAGTAAAATTAAAACGATAATATAATTGGGAAAGTATAGTACCGCTCTAATTTAGTTTTTTAACTGTGCCAAAATTCGCATGCTGCTTAAAGTTAATAAGAGTAATAGAATAATTGAAATGTCGCAAGTTGCAATTCTATGCAACTTTACGCCAAGGCAAGAATGCGGCTAGGTCGTGACCTAAATGCCATAATTTGAGATAGATATGCTTGCTTAGATAAAATGTAGGTACTTTGCTAACTTTGTCCGTGACAATGAGTTACTACCAAAGACAAACTTTTAAAAGTCTACAAGATAAATAATAATTCATAGATTTTACTCTTTTGATTTGTAAAAACAACTCGTTATTTGTGAATAACCTTGATATTTACACTAAACATTTTAGATTAATATAACGTAACAGAGAAAGGCAACATAGCCCATTAGTTTGAATGTGAAAATATAATTGTTATTTTACGTTACCTAGCCATTGTTTACAGGGTACGTACAATAATTACCGACGAGTTTGATACTTGTGAAATAGGTTGCGTCGTTTAAATAATAAATCCATTTGGAACATTTATCGTAGCTTAGGATTTCAATCCGTGTTTCGTAATCATATTTATTATTTATTAACAAAAGAATGGGCGAAAGTGGAACTAATGCACCGCCCGCGCTTAAAATCGTTAATGGATGTAATTGTAATATTCGCTTGTCATGCGATACGTTATACTTTGCCGGTCACACTTAACATTCCATCCAAGTGACCTTCCGCGAGAATAAAAATACCTAACTAGTTCTGTAGTTGTATTTTTTAAATCACCTAATCATGTTCTGCGACATTTCCATTATGACGATTTTGATGCGCCCAGAATTAAACAGTATTAAATATACAAATAATTAGTGGACCTGGGTATAGCTAGCTCTGTCCAATCATTTAGCAATAATAATCCGGAAAAAGTTCAAATTCACAGCTTTCAATGTTTGATATTTTGGCCTAACTATGATTTATTCGATCAAAGACAAAGAGACAAAAAAAAATTAACGTCTATTATATTTTCATTGCATAAATGAGAACCTTCACCTACCGAGCGCATATAATAGAATGTGAAGCTCACAAAATAGTTGTTTGAAATATAGGCAAACAATGATTTCGCAAACTGCATTATATCATAAGGTTTCGTAAGAGCAGTGCGCACATCACTCGCGGAGAAAAGGCTAAAGTGTGTCATAAGTATTTGACATTGGATTTAGGCTGTTGCATCAGTAATGTTAAACAAATGGGATCCGGATTTCACCCTGCTTGGTGTTCGAAAGAGCAGGAGTCGTCGGTTATGTCTCCAAATTGTCTTAATATAACTTTCGGTTTCAACCAGTTTCACTTTCCTGCCGATGACCTTTTGTGGAATGCGCGATGAGATAACGGATGAATAAAACATTAACCATTTGGGAGATGTTACTGAAGCTTGGCTACCTGCTCGTTCGTTCGCGTTCCACCGCTGTTAAAGTCATTGACGAATGTGAACAGTTCTTAAACTTTCTGTACTTCTAGGTAGTTTAGAATTTTTAACTTAATTGCTTTATCGTATGCGCTTTTATAATTACATCCGTTAGCTACTTGACAGCTATTGGATAATAACCAAATACGTAGAAATGATAAACCAAATGAAGCTGGCCCGCCGCACCCGTGTGGCGCGAATGCTTATAATTCTGACCTTGGCTCTTTCCACGTCCATGATCCGCCTCGAATGTTACGAAATATCTTCATTTACAAAGATTCCAATGAAACGGATTCTGCGCGTTTCTCAACAGCTTACTCTTAAAATCTTGTGCCTGTTGACACTTTTTTGTTTTGAATTTTAATTGAGTAAACGTGTCGATATAGTTATCAAGAACGCGACGATATTTCGATCATTATATAGACACGTGCAAAATCAATTCTGTTTCAGGAGATTTTATTAAACGGATATTGTTATTATTAATAATAAAGGCGACCATGTTTTTAGATATTATATATTTAATGGAGCACAACTTCATGCTTAGAAATATTTTTGGATAGTTGATAGACACTGAATGTTAGTTTCAAAATAATATCAAAACATATATCCAAACTCGATATATTACCTAGGAATGATGGGTAGTTCCACCTCCCTATTCTATTATGGGATCAGCTTCAAATCAATGCGGCATTAGAGGTGAGTGAAAAAGAACTTCCAAGGCTTCATTACAAATGAAGGTATAGGTGAAGCTAATATAAGCATATCAATAAGTCTTAGAATTAGCCTACGGTTCAGACGCATCTGTAAGTAAATTTAAGTTGATTTTCTACTCGGAGAAGAGTATGAATTCAGTAAAAACGCAAACCTTGACATGTACGTCTAAGGGATTGTAGGAAACTTACGAGTATGTTCTAGTTATTGCAAACTGGACTTATTTCTTTGTTTGTTTGAAATTATTGCTTGAATTTGAATTTGTAAATCATGATATTATAAAATTACATAGCAAATTTAAATAACAATATTATTTAAATACGTAATTGGTTTTCTAGAACATTAATTCCGAATTATTTCTTAAGCTCATAGTTTACTTTTTGTAATAAGCAATATAGCCGAATAATGGTAGAATATCCATCAGAATTTGCCGAAATCAAGCTATGAATATACGCAAAATATCTCACACACTAGTGATGGAGAACAGCACCACCCGTGCTAAGGTGCCACTGGCACTGATCTCACGAATCCACTTGCCCAGCTCGGTAATTATGGGCGAATCTTTTCAGAAATGTATGTCTACCTGGCACCGCTAGAGAGACTGGAGCACCGCCCAAATTTCGACTGAATCGAAAGCTTTCATACGCCAGACATAATGCTAAATTCCTCAACCATTGCCTCCACTTCATCAGCAGGGTGTGTTGAGGTTGTTGCGTATACCTGTATGACCATCAGCGAATACCTTTTGATTATTCTGAGTAATCCAGATGACTCTTCGCAATGCCACCATAGTCAGGACTAGTGAAGCCGCCAGTGACTGAGGGCCATTGTTTTTTTCCATTGTCTCATCATGGGTTTGCCTTAGATGCCACGCCTGGCATGCAGGGTTGGCAACCGCAGTTTTTTTTGTTCTAATGCAGGAAGATGCTGCTGTCCGTCTCCTAATATAATTTTTTCCATCTGTCGACTTTTACGTCACCTACGGGACGAGACGAGATGGCAGATTCTTTAATACCACCACCACACGGTAATATCTCCATTTTTTTTTTTTTTTTATAAATGTTACCTTCCGCTGTAGGAATTATTTCTCCTGTGTCGCGGACGCAGTTTACATACATGAATTGCACATGGACAAACCTACAAATACTAGTCCCGTGCGGAAATCGAACCCCGCGACTCCCAGCGCCGCAGCTAAATGCTTAGCCACTACGCCACCGAGCCGTCATAACATATCGTACAGATGTTAGACTTTTTTACCATACCAGTCGCCTTTTACGACACCCATGGTCAGACAGGGTTGGCGCTATTCTTTACTTCCGATAGCCACACGGAAGATCCTATGTTGAATAGTAAATTCAAATAAGCTAAAAAAAAATATTTTTAACATGCCATAGTTAGATTCCCAGACTGTATTCACTAGTTCCATTATTTACGTTTATTTTTACGAAAGTTAACGTAAATACTATTATAATATCTCAATCTCATAGAATATATAATATGTTGGTCCACACGTTAAAACAGCACGATATAAAATTAAACAAAAAGGTGAAAACGGAAGCAGAGCTTTCTCGATAACACGTAATAGGCGTGTGGTGACAATCGATTTCCTTTAGCAATAATCGAAGCATCGAAACGGACTTGGTAGGTGTCCTGACGTCAGCGATGGAAAGCGCTATGGGGTCATCTCTTTATTCTGATCTGCAAGATTTCTCGTACTTCTTGTTTAGCGTAGTAAGTAAGACTAACGAGCAATTCGCAGTATTTTATAATACAAATCATACATTTACTATGTGATATTTTACGATTGATTTGCTACTACTTGCAGTAAAATGGTAGTATATATGAAAGAAGTTAATTCCTTGCATATCATCCGCGCTAAAAGTTTTTTTTAACACCTAATACCTTAATCGCATTTTAAATGTGTTTTTTTACGATTGTTGTTAAGTTTTTAACATATTAAAAAATAGTCAGTTCAATAGTTACCGAGATTACTTCTAACAAATTTTAAGGCATATTTGGATTTGTATAGTATATATTAGAGCTCACGTTTGCTTTGATATAGCCGCGTACTTTTCTTGTTGCTGCCTGTCCCTAGACTATGGTATATATGACTGACAGACTATGAATTTATTGCGCAGTTTTGTCTTTTGTTGTTTTGTCAGTAGGCCATCAACCGATGTCAACAAACAGAGCGCACCGAGTGCTGTTGATGTTGACATTTGGTAAGGTAAAATAGTTACAGTCCCACTTACACAATTAGGATTACTTAGATAGATACTTAACGGGTTAAGTATTTACTAAATTCATTATGCCTTGTAATCTATGTGGGTGCACCCACAGCTCCGAGCTCACGTACATATTCTACGCATCGTAGCGTCGACACTCGTAGATCCGTGTCTGACACAGACCGGTGCGATGCGTGCTGCGGATGCGCGTTTCCCGTAGCACTTTGTAATTCCACTCGTGTCCATGTATGCCTCCCCGTTCAATATATATGTACAATATATTTGTATAAAAGTAGGTGACTAATTTTGATGGAACTTTACTTTGATAGTTCTTTTTAGTAATTAATATAACCATGAATTTCAGAACTGCTGTATATGTGTTATACTACTTAATTGAACGACAAATATACAACTAGGAAAGTTTGTATGGTTATCATTCAATCACGCTTAAAGAAAATTGGTGATAAAAGTGTATGTTTACCATGGAACAAGATATAGGATACTTTTAACTCAATTAGGAGATATTTTTTTTTTTTTTTATGAAAAAATAGGCCTGCGTTTGACCTCAATCTTGCCCGATGGAAAGCGAAGATGAGGCCTAGGATGGTAGGAAAGCGGCCGAAGTTGTGGGTTAGTACAAGTACTCCGATTTTAAGTAACTAGAGTCACTGAATATTGGATAGAAAATTGAATAATAATATATTAACATTTGGTGATGCCCTTGGTGACTTACTATTAAATTTCTGAGCAGTGCTCTGGTATTCCCCCGATCCAATTTTTATTACGCTATTTTTTGCTTAGCTGGATCATTTCCTCTTACTACTAATGCGTCAGACGAGCGAATTTAAAATAAAACTTCTACAGGATAATTTCTGACAATTAATTATTTATTGACAAAACATTATACAACAGGTAAAATCTTTGTATAGATATAATTATGACAATTCTCTGTCTCTGTCGTCTCCTTACGTCATTATTATCAATGTCTATGCTAATATTAAAAATTCTTAGTATGTGTGTAAGTACATTTTTAACGAATTTAACTTGGATACTTTCGGATTTTGCTTAAAAATATTTCTGATTTCAGAAATGCTTTAGGTTATATGTTATTCTACTTAATTGAACGACAATCAAAAAAACATGTATGTTTGTCATTTTAAATCTAGACACTAGTTTTTTCATTCAATTAAAGCGGTAAACGATGTATATTACAAGATTACATTTGCTATTTTAAATTAAATCGTGCTATTTTAAAAATTTACAAGCAGAGATCATTTAAAGATGTTTTAATATTAAATATTCAACTCACGAAGTCGCAACGCAGGAACAAAGGAATTTCAGTCTTTAAGCTTTAATAAATTTTATACTACGCAATATTTTTATACGATGTTGGTGTGCGTGTTTTATTCCGAAACAAGCACATTTAAACGTTTACATATTTTAGGCCTGCAAAAAAATTCGCACGGTTTCACTTGCACAACGATACTGTAATATTATTTAAGTGAACCTAGCTAGCTATTTTATAGATAAATTTAATTTAAAGACTTATCTTGCCGGAATTCAAATAATATACATAAAAATCTACAATATAATTAAAATAAAAGTCTATAATATAACCGTATCTGTAATAGAATGGAACCATTTTCTGTAAATGAAAAGCTCATAACAAATTTTTTAACTATTATCGTTGTTACTAAAAAATTTTAAATGGGGCTTGTAAGTACATGTTAAGATACAGGCGAGGTGATTAATTCTTTGACAACTGGAACAAATATCGAGTTTATAACGGATAATTTTTTTATTTTCTGGTTATAATATTACTGAATAAATATATATATAGCCACATTCTCTCTTTATATTATTCGCGTTCCTAGTAAACGTACCGTGCTTGGTAGTAAATAGTTCACGAGGTGGGCCTATGTGGACTCGTGTTCGGCTTTGATAATAATCGGCCTATAGTTCTGTAAACACATTTACATTTTATAAACATCATATCCACATACACTGCTGAACAGCACCAACTAAAACTGATCTGACATACATGAAAGATTTACTCATACTCACCATGCTGGGCAGAGTGGCTTGACGAGAAACTCTTAATCGAGACCTATATGAATGTTCTGTGTCATTTTTAAAGGATGTATTGTATGTGTGAGTATATTATGAGAATTAATTTATTATTATTAATGATAATACTTCTTTGGAATTGACTTTTGTTATGTCAATACGTATTGTAACTAATATTTTAATAGTTTCGTTAATTCACCGCCGATGTGGGGCGTATCATGTGTCGATGGATGATACTCGTAGTTACAATATTAACGCCTTCGTTTTATTTATTCATAGGCGTAATCCCATACTTGTGATGAACGAGGCGTCGAAGTCCAGGCACGTTCTAAGTATTATAATTATTACGTGATAACAATTTGAAGCGTAGCAGGGTTAATGATCCCAACCACCGTTTCATTTAATACTTAATAAAGTTCCATGGTTGACTTAACTTCAATATTTTCAGCTTATCGAATCTTTAAAGCTTACTGATCACCATGAAGGCTTCAATTTAAATGTAAATACATTAAGTAATGTATTTACATTCAAATTGAAGACTACATTAAGTAGTATATTTTTATTGACAAGTGCACAAAATGACATAAATTCTTATATATATTAAATTATATTTTTACAAAATTTTACTATTTTTTAAAAGTTGATATTTATGAAAATAAATTTAAGTAGAGTATGAGTATAATGATTTGTATTGTATTTGAAATATTGGCTAAAATAGGCTATACTTTCAAATATATTATAATAGCTACTAACACTGACGGCTCGAACTTTTCGGCTTGAATTGAAATAAAAAAATTATTAATATTGGGCTTACAGGTTAAATTTGTCTCTTCCTTGAGATGTCGATTTTACAATAAATGTAATGTTTTTACAACTGAAGCTTAAACCAAACTGTTCATAGGTTGTAATAATAAGGTTGCACAGATTAAATGTTTAAAAATAGCTTTTACAGAGACTACGTATAGGATTTTAAATTTTCGCTCAAGATCACCGTAAATTTCCAGGGAAAAGGAAACTAACTCACTTCTTACAAAGTCCTTCAATGTCTATCCGTTCTGGGAATATACTGTTCATCTGTTTCATCATCATCATCATCATTTCAGCCTATTAGAAGTCCACTGCTGAACATAGGCCTCCCCCAAAGATTGCCACGAAGGACGGGCCTGAGCCACCTGCATCCATCGACTTCCCGCAACACTGCGCAGGTCGTCACTCCATCTTGTGGGGGGTCGTCCTACACTGCGTTTACAAGACAAAAATTTAAAACGTGTTTGAACTTTGATAGCGTTCTAAGCCCTTGTGAAAGGTCTGTTATTTCATTATCATAAATAGACTTTTAAATTTATTTAAATATCAGTTTAAATTCTTAATAAGAAGGTATGACTTCTTAAATTTTGTTGTTCCCAATATTACACAGAGTGTTAGCTTTAGTAGAACTTATTTTAAAAATGCTTTCACTGTTTAACTAAGATATTTATTACTCCTGATATTTATAGGTTGTTTGATTTGTTTAGTGTCGAAGGAAATCTCAGAGATAATAATACTAATTTAAAAAAAATTGTACTGTTTTTTACGACTGCTATCATCAACAATCCCGATAGTCTAAAGACATTATCTGTACGCGCTAGTAAGGATTGTAGTACTTCATACGATTTTGTTGTTATAATATTACGATAAAGAAAGAGACAAGTAGAACAGCAATTGGTAGTTAGTTACAGTCGCAAGTAAGCCACTGTACGTTCACTGGCGACCTCGAAGCGCGACATGACGGGCAAACCAGACCTTGTCTCAGGATACTGCCTTACACACAGCAAAGCTATGTTTACTGTCGCCAATGTCTCACCTCGGCCCGGATCATGTGAATGAATGCAGTAGGAAGTTTCCTATTCTTGGAAGTGGCAAGCTTCTTTTAACAATAACTTTTAGAGGTCAATTAAGTTCACAGTCTTTTTGTCGTTTTATCCTTTTAAATAGACACTTACAATCTTAAATTAAAATGGTATAGTTATTGTGATTCGATTTTATGACATTCCAAATTCCATTTAAAAATATAATCAATGCAAGGCATGATTGTAACAGGATTTGCAATAATGTCGTGTTATTGGGCAAGAGACTCAATAACATTTAGCTTTTTTGTCACCTTGAAACAGCTCAGTTGAAACGTAATTCAGATTACCAATAATATGTTAATATATTTCATACACTATAATTTTAAGCACTTTCTTTAACTTTTTCTTGTGGTAATTAAATGTTCCATAGACTAGACTCAAATATTACAGTATTCTGTCATGCTATTAAAAATCTTTTCGTTTATAAAAGAAAAGTATTTCCAAAAAAACGCCCACAAAAAATATTTCCTAAAACGCGCGTTAATGTCTTTTACCTTGAAGCTGTTTTTGAGATCATTTTTTAAGTTATGTTATCCATTTACTATTGGTTAAATATTACATTTTGAGATAGTAAAATCAGGTGCTATTTTGTCGTGACCCATTATTTTACGCATACTTAAGGAAACTGCTTCGCACAATTTTTAAAAACAATTTGCACTTCTGGTCTTATCTTTGTACTAGGTAATATTACCAAGATTTATAGGTACACATAATTAGCAAATGATATATACTTACTTGATAATCTTCTTTTTATAACTCTGTTACGGGGTATTGGACTATTGCGGGGTATTAGACCTTTCCTAACAGGACGGCTGCGATGGTTATACTTGGCAGACACTATTTTTGGAGATCACAGTACCAGAACTTTTTTTTTTATGGAAAAGACGGCAAACGAGCAATCTGTTCACCTGATGGTAAGTGATTACCGTCGCCCACCTACATCTGCAACACCGTAGATGCTGCAGGTGCGTTGCCGATCTTTAAGGATATTTGGGAAATGGTAGGGAAGAGGAGGGGAATAGGGAGGGGATGTGGGCCTCCGGTTACCTCACTCACCGAACGAAACGCAGAAGCATAAGATGCCACTACTTCACCCCAGTATTCTGCGAGGCCTCTTTGTATGTGGTATCAATCCGGTCGAGCCGGCCCATTCGAGCAGTAGCTAAAGCCTCCGCTTGGCTCTACCACGCTCTAAACCACAGATGCTACATTTCGTGTTTATGGCTTTATTTTCGATATGGCACTTTTCTAAATGGTTGATACGCTGTCTGTCCTGCCGATCTGGTATTTAAAATCGATCGATATTTGATATCTTTTCGAAACTTATGCTTGGCTCTAAAACGGTGAAAGGCTTACTACCTGTCAGGTTTTCTCAAATAAACTCTGATGAAAAGAGGTTTGAAAAGTGCTTACGATTCCTTTAGCAGGGAATGCAGCTGCAGCATTTCTTTTAAGTTCCTCAGTTGCAGAATATACAGGCCAATTTAAAATCATTCAAACACTCACTTTTTAAATTCTTCTATACTGCATCTCTAGAGTATAGGACGTTCTAGATGAAGCGCAGATTGCGTTACCGCTCAGAGAGTGTTATACGGCTTTTATTTTAATTTTATTAAAGAGACGAGCTCTTTAATAAAAATTATCATTCATAATAAATATAGTTAGAAACAAAGACATTAAGAATAATCTTCTAGTTTTACACGCAAACCTTACACGCAACCGTACACGGCAAATGAAGAGACACGGGTTGCGATTTATCTTAATGGTTTTTTCTTTCCGGAGAAAGGAACGGACGTGCGAATTCCGTGGTCGTTTGTTATATGTTTATTTCTTGTGCGACAATCTGAACCTCACATGAACGAGAAAAGTTCTACTGTCGAGTACCTAAAGCATTAATGTTTATTGTAGTTTATAGTAACTAATATTAAGAATTAAATCATAATTATGTACGTCTAATATCTAAGAATATTGGAGGTGATTAAAAAGTATTCTATGTAATTAATAGAAGAACATAAAGTTATACGTTTTTGTACTTTACGATTATGAATTGATTAAAATACTCAATTTATAATCGTATAGCTACTTTTTATTCTCAAAAGCCATTTACATAAAATATTTAAAAAAACATTTAACCTGTTAATGTAGGAAGTAATTTCGAGTCTTCTTTTAAAACGTCTTATGATTTTAATTATAACACGAATAATAATGAATATTATAAAGTTGTAATGTCCGTCAGATAAAACCGGCTTTAAATTAAATCATTAGTACCTAGACATAGTAATCTGATCTTCTAAATCAATAACGTTATGAAATCGTAGATAGGGTATCAAATATTTGTAAGATTTACACTACAGCAGTCGAATTGATGTCTCGATTTTGTTTGTTATTGTATTATAGGTATCGGCTAAAATTTACTACAATACGATTGATAAGATAAAACAAGGAAGAAGCTAATAGGAATTTATTTCTTGTGGAACCCATGTTTATTTGAATTACTTGTTATTATTGTCAAGTTTGATATTGAAAACTGTGGAGGCACACTACCTTTTGGCTACATTAAAATTATCTATTACGAATAAATAGAAGGAATGTTCTTATTAACTACGTTATCAACATTGTATACATATGTATACATTGTACGAGTAGTAATGTTAGAATGTAGTATAACATCATTTTTAAAAGAAAGTCAACAATGATATAGAAATAATTAAACAATTTATTCGCTCATAAAATAATTTGATACTTAACTTTGATGGATTAATTTGGTGGCTAAAAAAGAATACATACATTCGAGTTCTTATTGTAATAATATTATAATAATATATAAGATAACATATTTAACATATGTATAAGCATTTATAACTACCTCGTCCAAAATAATTTATAAAGCTATTCTATTTTAAAGTTATTTATGTATTTACTGTATATTCTTTAATAAAATATTTTTGATTGTGTTTTAACCATGTGCTGAGGCAAGATGTGATTATAACAGTGGTTTAATGTAATATGTAAAAACGACGTTATGCAGATACAAAGGTGTGGGAAATGTTGCCAGTCCTTGACCTACTCCCGGACAGGTGGAACTGGACTCCCACGAATAACAATCGCCGTTTCTGTCCAAAATTACTCTTTGACAATACTTGACGCACAAGCTTTCCGCGACAAACCTGTTTTTCACCGGTTTTCTGTTACTTTTTATTTAAATGTCAACATTGAATTTTTAGCTCCACCATTTTTTTAATGCCGATTGTAAATGGCACCTCATTAGACAGTTATGTATGAAAAGGTTCTTCACGTGTTCAACAATACTAAATTAACCATTTTAATACATACTAACATTCTTACACGATTTCATGCCATTTGTCTTACTTTTCAATTAGCAATCTTGTTTAGTGATTACATAGAAATAGTATAAAGACCGATACATTGATCATTAAACGTTTACAAACTTACATTCATACATTCCTTTTCTTACAATATATAAGCAACCGTGGGACTTTGTGAAAAACGTGAAACCCAGTCTCTGCACATGTTGCTTCGAAATTATTTTTAAAATATTATTTAGTTTAATATATTTTGTCCATATTACATATACATATTACGATCTAATCAAACATGTAAATATTTTTTCGGTTTATCTTTTCTAAATTTCCTGTTTTGTCTAACCTTAGTGCTTACACTAGGTTATAAGTTACATATGTATGTATATCTTATACCATTACTTATATTAATCTCTGTTGTCGTCGGTGCCTCTATGCCTATGTTATATACTAGCTGTCAATTGTTACTTTATTTGCATGGACTTCGAAAGTAGCTTATATTTTTTTAATGCATTCGAAAATGAATACTTCCTTATTCGAAAATCGAATCAGTACGTATGATGATTTATTGAAATTTTAATTTATAATAACAGTAAGGAGAATCAGGGATGAAAATATTCCAATACGAAGTTTCATCCCTTATTACTTACTGTGAGAAGCTCAGAAAGTAGTTTTAAAAAATTTATTATACAGCTATTTCACTTTTTAAAACTATTAATGAAGATACCGATTTTACTTTTTCTTCGATTTAACATAGTCTTTGCTTCATTGGTATATTTACTAAGTTCTAAGCAAACAAAGTCACGGACATAGTTTGTAGCTAATAACATTAATTTGAAATGGTTTTTTTTAATGGACGGTATTTATTTAAGGTTTAAGAATATTCGGTGTTGTTTTCACTGCTCAAATTTTAAATGCAAACTCAAGTATTTTAAAGAAGCATTGCGGTATCAATCAGTACTTATTTATTTTTGGGTCCAGGCATGAGGGCATCAACTTTGCAGTTTGTTTTTCTTTTAACACAAAAGTCAACCTTTTGGTGTACTTTAGAGTTTGTTAACATCGCAATATTTGTATATTGTAAGCAAATATAAGGTATACATACATTGTAATTTATGTACACGTATTAGTACCCAAGAATTTGACTTGTACAATTTATACTTGCGATTGTTATATTTTAAAATTACTTATAATTTTAATACTCTGAAGTTGCCGTAAAGCGAAAGCCAGTCGGTTGTATTATATATAATAAATAAAGTTTATTCTGAAACTTAAACAATAGTTTATATTAATTGCCAATTATACTTATCTTGGCTAGAACATTAATTAAAGCTACAATCACTTAAAGCTACAATAAATATTAATCACTTACAATAACACAGAGTCGCTACATGAATCGAATATACATATAAACATACATATACATATATGTATACATATATTAATTAATATAACGTATATAAATTAAGATATAATGTTAAAGACGGAAATTTGCCGTGTAATGTGTAATTTGTATTAAGGTTTATCAAGGAAGCGGTAAAAATGTGAGCGTTGGAGTATTGAAAGTTTTATCAACTTTCCTTGTCATAATTGTTTTTATTCTTTAATTTTTAGACCAGCAACTTTTAAAGAATTGTGGAATGATATTATTTATTGTGGCGACATTTACTACACCACTAGACGATCAAAGTTTCAGATTTTCAATCAATAGGAAATACCCAATAGTTTTCGGTTCGACTTTGTTGTGTTGTGTTTCTGACAATTCAAGGGGCCTTAAAATTTTTGTGGCATAGCCGATGACACAAAAATGTTCACAAAACTTCTGTGTCAAACCATTTTCCTATTAAACCAACTATAATGTATGATTTTTAACATGGTTATCCCAGACATGGTTAGTACATCCAATTATCGAAACCATGACTTGGATCTCAAAAATAACACGGTATTATTTTATCGAAGAATAACTTCTCACGGAACTTAAAAGGGGATATGCCTAAAATAGACATATTAGTCGTTAAAGTATAAGCGTTACATCAAATACGCGATAGTACAAACGGGTGAGTGTGATGTGAGTACAAACGGTTTGTAGATACATTTACAGCACTACCAGCCTTCCAGCTCCTACATTTTAATAACATCTGCGCAGATGACAACCCCTGCTATTTTATTTTATTTTTATTTCATATTTATTTTATTCGGAAAACATACAGTGATACGTATTTATAATGAAAATTATTATAAATAGGGAAGTTGTCACCGTGGTCGACATCGAGCAGGAGACATCAAAACCAATCATCAATCAATATCAATTGTTACCTCAAGGGATTCAAGTATTTTTAAAATACTCTATATTGTATCTTTGCTAAATAAAAGATTCATTTTAAAAAGGGAAAGTATGTTTATTTTGAATTTTAACTTTCGAAGAAGGTAATCTCAAAACATTACTTAATCAATGTTTGTTGACACTCTAGCTCTTGTTTGCAGCTTTGTTTATGCGGAAGTAGATATTTCAAACTAAAGGCCTAAATATTAAAATTCATGTATCTTACTTCTAAAATTACGATAATAACGTATAATAATATCTGTACAAATTCTCGTATTCTATTGTGTATCTATGTTTCAATTTTATTTAAAACTAAATATGTAACTCGCCAATATTATGTAACCTAATCAAATAAATAGCAAATTATGTAATGCTGCTTTCATCACGGCTATAAGGCCAATGTCTATCGTTATCATTAGCCATAGCCGTAACGTATAATATCTGAGAGAACGACTTCCTAGCATGTCGATAGGTACCCTTCATCGTGTGTACTGACACATTTGGTAGACGAGCCCGGTTGTCGAACCCTAGTGTAATCAAGTCGCGCGAATCAACATTACGACATGCACGCCCTGGCCCGTAGACATTAGAGGAGATGACGGCGTTACGTTATAATATGAGTTGTTGTCGGACGATTGCTTCTCCTATTCACATAAACAGCTTACGTTGTTAAACGGGTTATACTCGGTCTAATTAACATTGCATAGGTTGAAGTTACGAACTTACTTATAAATTATTAAATAATCTGCGACAAAATTGAGTAATAAATAAGATAATTGTCCAAATGTACATTAATTCTGCTGATGTGGGTTATCTTCATAAAACCTTTCATTGCCACCTGTTGACTTACAACATTAGCCTGTACATTACCTAAGGTCAAATGGAAGATCTGAGATAAACCAGTTTAAAAAGGTATTTCCTTCGTTCTATGAAACTTTTCTTGTGGGCCCATCGATCGACTAGTTTGCTAGTTCCTTTTATAATGGCTATTAACGTTGATCCGCTCACATGGCCTTGCGTTCGGTGCGACCTTACATCCAGTGAAATTGAACCGGTACGACGTATTCGTATATACCAGTCCTGTAGTGCTCGTGTGTGGAATTATTGAGGCTAAGTTATTCAATTGCACCGTCTATTTTCTCGAGTAACGATAATGTTCAAAAATAAATAATGTATCCATTGTTTGTTGCACATATGAAGCACGAGCTTATTGCCAACATTATCAAAAATATTGATAATGTTGGCAATAAGCTCGCATCATTGACACTCCTCGTCCGATTTCCGCGTGTTACGTTGATACTCATAAATGTTTTCGCGGAAGTCAATGCCTTCCGACTTTGATGAATAGTTATTTTCATATTAATATAACATAGGAATATGAATGGAAAAGTGTTTTATTGAATGATTTTAATATAATTAATTATCTTTTAACAACCATACATGGCATTTACCAGCTTTCAACATAAAATTACTATTTATACATACGCACGTTTGGAATATTTTCTTTTCTCCGGAATATTGTGTTCTGCCTTTGAGTAAATCCTCCAAGCGAAAGTGACATCGACTCCATCGATTTAAGCGTCTCTTGAATAGAATAAGTGAAATAAGTGATTTGCACCCACGCTCTATTTTCGACGCCGATTTCTCACGGCCACACAGTCTACTTGCAATTATTGCAATGTTTGGTAACATCTAGCGTATTTTCGCATAATTTCTTTACATATCGTAAAGTAACTCAGCAATGCTGCTGCGTTGACAGTTGTATGCAACAAGAGGTGTCACCACAGGCAATTTAGTTGCATGATTAGTTGACTAAAGTCGTATAACGAAACTGTAATATATCAAAAAGAGATTAGCGACAAAGCATTCTACTAAATGAGTCAGATTGCCTTGGTTCTAAATAACAACGTGCACGCCTAAGAACACCTTAGGCGGCGCTGCTATGATCCTCGTCTAGCTGACTCATTGGGCGCTAACACAATGAATCATGTTGTTGCTAAATTTCATAACGTATTGTCTGTATAAACATATTACAAAGACCTCTTTGTTTCAGATTTTCTTTTCTCTGCGTCATCTATACCGTCAATGCAGATGTCGACATCATTACGGAACCTCGCCCGGGTGAAGAATATGTACTGGTTAGTTCCGGTCAACAAACTCCGTTAAGAAATTTTGAAACATCGCATAAAATTCCCGAGAAACATCCACAGCATCGCTTTTTTAAACAAGAAGATGGAAATGATAAAATTATTAAGAAATTACACAGTGGTAAAATCAAACATTCTACCGAAGGTATTGTATCCATTGAAGAAGACAAAAAGGCTCTGTTCAAAAAGGGACAAAAGATTAAAGCAACCGAACCGATAGAAATCGACGTGCCAGTATCAAAACTGGAAGAGATAAAGATAAAAGAGAGTGTAATAGATGTGGAAACTAATCCTAATTTGGCAGTTGCTTTAGAGGCCATGTCTGAATCAGGAAAATTGAGTAACACATCTGGTACAACAACCCAGAAACCCGTTTTAACTACTGAAGCTACTAGCACTACTAAGGCATATGACTACATTCCTATCAATTTCGATACTATAGACGACATTAACAGTGGTTTATTGTCTTCAAACATAAAACTTGAAACAGCCGGTTCCGAACAGAAACAACACTCAAGAATTCAAGTAAAAAAGGGTCTAAATGGACAAGATTATGAATATGAATACATATACTACTATTACGACGAGGATGAGGAAGCACAAAAAGAGGGTAAAGATAAAGTAACCACTACTACTGAAAAGGTAATAGAAGCTACCCATAACTCACACGACGGTCCTCCAAAGGTAGAATTTGAAAATCAGATAAGCAAAGATAGCAAAAGAAGTAAATACAGTACAATTGATAGATCAATTGCAACCACGGCTGCTACTCCTGAAGTGCAAAATGAAATATTGCCCACAGCGAGCAGAGGTCGCTCTCGAGGCCGCACTGTTCCCTCCGCACCTGTAGAAGAAGAGGTGGAAAATGAAAGGTATAGTTATTATAAAACAAAAATTTTATGAGCTATTCGAGTAAGTATATCTTTTTAATGATCATCGTATTAATTATATATTATGTAAACTTCATCTTAATACAAGGTTACCATCAAGTACGCGTTTTCCACCCCGTGGTCGCAACTTAGCTGCACCGGCTTCTACTACTACTCATACACCGGAAGCGACGTCGGAAACGATAAGGCATCGAGGTCGTCCACAAAGTGACAGTGTTGCTGACGAGTCAATTGGCCAGACCAGAAGTAGAACACGGGCCCATATCAGGTAAATTGACAGTATCATTTATTTGTCTTTATAAATGTTCAAAATGTACAAAGTTTTGTTCATAGCCTTTGTAATGATTTCCAGACGCCCAAGCTCAGAACTCGTAGATCTTGATAGCTTTAAGACTCACTCAGGAGATATTCCTTCTCAGTATAAAGAACCTCCAACGCGATACTCATCCGAAAGCAAAACTGCAACAGAAACAGCAGAAGAAGGGCTTATTTCGAGTGAACCATCGCATTCAAAAGATTTTATAAGAGAAGATCAAAATTTAAGTGGAAATATTAAATTCCAAGAAATAACGGATGACTCTAAATTACCCCCCGATTATTATAAGCAAACTACAACGTATGAGCAAGAAACAACGGAGTACACTACAATGACGGCGATGGAAAAGGTCGCTCTTGACCTTTACGCCTATTTAGCTGGGGAAAACCTAAACAACGAAATAAGCTCATCAAGTGATTTGTTAAGTTTCGATGGGTCTACTACTGTTGATGACGACGGATGGACAACGGAATTAATTTCTACTACTGAGCAGGAGACTACCACTAGCAGTACCACTACACCGACAACTACGACTACGACCACTACAACCACTACACCAGCCCCAACTACGACGACTACAACCACGGCTGCACCCTCTACTCGCCCATCGAGGTTTAAAGGACGTCTTGGAGCTCGTGGCCGGGCTTCAATCTCTACGAGCGTTGCCACTGAATCTCCACAAGAAACCTCCACGAGAGTTCGAGGTAAATTTGCAATCTCTGGCTTTGTGTTACCATTTTGTATAAAGAACAGTCTAAAAGATGTACATATTACAACAACAAGTTTATACTCAGTATAATTAAAGTGTCATGTTGCATGAGTCGTACGTAGATTATAAAATTTCTTTTAATTTTATAAATCCTGTTCACATATCGACCGTGAAGTGAAAGTTGTCGTCACATAAGTTATAAAACAGGCTCTTCGCAGGTTCATTTACTAGCTAAGCTTTCAATAATTATCTTGATTAGTTTTATCTTTATTTAGTCCATACTGTATTAAGGTGGCGCGAAAGCGAAATATCTATTATTATGTTGCTTGGCGATTGCATTATGCGATATTATGAACATAACGAGACTAGTGCTTATGTACGACAATGTGTTAGATTGTATATTGACCACAGCGTGTTTGGAAGTTTTTATCTTTTCGTGAGAAAATTCATTACATATTCCGAATTAACATTCTATTAAAATGTTTGTAAATAAAAGATTAGACTATAGATACAGACCTACACAAATTAATAAAATAATAAAAATGTACTTGAAATGTTGTAAAAGAAAGTTCTGTTTTTATCGGGAATATTTTAAGGCATTCGGTATTCATTATTTAATAAATCTTTACATTCATTATGAAAGACATTTCATTAGCTCCTCAAAGAGTTAGTGAAAGATAGAGACAGAAACATCAATTTGTTTTTATTTGCGGAATGATGTGGTAAACTGTCTTTGCGTTTTTATTTAAAGTTCGTGTGTTCGTACAATAAACGAGTGTTTCCCAACAGGTCGCTTCGGTAAGCCGAATGGCGGTCGTAAGACTACTGCTGCTGCCACCTCTGCCGCATCTGAGGCTACCTCCACGTCGCCTGTGGACAAACCAGCAACCCAGCCTAAGGTTTGCATCCATCACGTCTTCATCTCTATGTATTCCTTTATCGCGAATTTTATGCAATACTTTATGCATCAGCGACTGTGTGCAATGCGAATTATCATCCTTTGTAAGTTGTATGTCTGCGTATTACATCATTTCGAAAACCTAAAAATTTTACGTAATCAATGTGAAGTTATCTAACACTTGAAATGTGCAAATAAATATGTATGAGGAATTGATATTTAAAGTAAATAATGCCAAATATAATAATTGCTCTAATCTTATACTACACCTGTTTAGGAGAATAATTTCTTAATTTAGCCTTTATTCATTGCACAAGTTTATCGTTATTTATTTTATCCAAAATATAACCAATAAAATAACAAGGTCACGGAGAGTCCGTGATACGAAGCTTAAATTTAAATAACACATCGATCACATTACAAATAAAGTATTCAAAAACTTAAACCTCGTCTGCAGTGATAATATATATATATATATAGTAAATTATTTTCACCGAACATGTGAAATGAACAAAAAATGGTTACCCCATTCACTGTACGAAACGCAGAAGCATAAGATGCTTCTACTTTATGCCGGTATATTGGGAAGTAGTGGTACTATCCCGATTGAGCCGGTGCTTGGCTCTACGACGTACAAAACACAAGTTTGATGAACTACGTTTTATTCCTAAAATTGTGGCACCCGACGCGGCTTTATACTTCGTTATACATTACATAAATCTGTTATGCTACGCCTATGTTTTGCCGTACCTTAGAATATGACTGCAACGTATGACGTCAACAATATCAGACATCGATCGTGGCATAGATATTAATAAAATAGAAAATATTTATTAAATTTTTTTGATCTACTAAATTAAAGCGCTACACAAATCATACAACGATCCATGTGTACACCATTTATTCCTTGCAAGTTAAAACAGGTTTTATATCTAATAAAATTATATTGATTTTTTAATGAAGTTAGGTATGGTCTAAAATCAAAGCAGGGAGAACTTTTTGAACTTTAACTATTATATTAAGTTGCGTAACAAAGCGCCGGCGCTCGTGCTAGCCTCGGCATCTTCGGCTTTTTGGACCTACCACTCCATCTGCGGCTCGTATGGTGCAGCTACGGTAGGCGGGAGGTGTTCTCCCGCCGCTCCCCCTGACTTACAAAAACACTCCCTGGGGTACAATCCGCTATAGCGAGAAGTCGGGGTTGGACAATTTAGTTCTGTAACAGATTTTGAACCTAACTAGCAGTTGGCCGATTCCAAAAAAATACCTAAAACACAAGCCACACCGAAAGTATTCAAAGCGACTCAAGCGAAAACACAAAACACCGACGTAACGTTACTCAGTTTCAAAATGTATTAAATTGACCAAGGTTATGAGGGAATTATCAATAAGAACAGTGTGACAAATTTATCACTTCAACCTTGTTTGTTGGTTTGTATTAATAATAACCGACAAGTATAAATAAGTTTCAGTTTATTAAACTGACCGATCATGTACACATAATAAAATTTAAGTGTCTCTGTCAGTACGGTTTCCGTCGCGGACGATCTGCTGCTGATCTTCTAGTTTACCTGACTCACCGATGGGCAGAAGCAGTTGAGTCTAAGGGGGAGGCTTTTGCGGTTAGTCTGGACGTAGCGAAAGCATTTGATAGGGTTTGGCATAAAGCGCTTCTTTCAAAGCTTTCATCTTACGGGGTTTCCGAGGGATTGTGCAACTGGATCACCAGCTTCCTCACGGCTCTGAGCATCAAGGTTGTTGTCGACGGTGCATGCTCGGACTCCAAACCCGTGAATGTTGTGTGAACAAAATTTACCACGGGGAATGTTCTGAGGAACTGTTCGGATTGATCCCAGCTGCTGGGTTTCACCATCGTACATCGCGACAGAATTCGAAGTTTCATCGATACCACCTAGATGTTTGGCGTTCCACCACAGTGCGTTTTAATCGAAGTTTTCTGCCACGCACTTTGACTTTGTGGAATCAACTGTCGCCGGCAGTATTTCCGAATAGTTACGAATAGGGACCTTCAAGAATAGAGCCTATTCTTTCCTTAAAGGCCGGGAGCACATCTGTAGCTCTTCTGGTGTTGTGGATGTTCATGGGCGTCGGTGATCACTTACCATCAGCCGTACGCTCGTATGCCCCTTCTTCTATAAAAAAAAAAAAAAAAGTATATCTGATGAAAGTCAAAAACGTAACGTGTATGCAGATTTTGTAGTTAGATAACAAATTCGGGACTTTTTATGAAAATGGAGCTTAACACTTGTAGGTGTTATAAATAGGAGGAACAAGTTTTGAATTTGGTTTTCAATATGGTACTAAATTAGTTCGTCAGAACAGTGTGTAAGAGAAAGGGGCTATCGAAATCTTACGCTGCAAAGTTTACAATGCTCCTTCTTTTAAGATACCTACGGGACTAGTTAGGACGATCAATTTTACAACATAATATTATTTATGACATTTCAATACAATTTTTAAAGTTTCATGATATAAGACATTTGAATAATTAGAATTCTAAAGTATACGCAGACAAATCGTCGGTACAGCTAGTATATACTAATATTAGAAGGAAATCTCTGGAACTACTGAACCAAATATAAAAAATCTCTCTCCTTTATAAAAATCGAGACATGTGATTATATAGATATGTTCGTTCAAAGTCGGCAAGTTTCTCTTGTTTAATATAAAATAGTGAAATCATTATTCTTTTCAGTGCGACTGTGTCCATATCTATTTGTATTTCTGTTCTGGCGATTGCCCACGTTTAACTCTAGTAAACAATATAATTTATAAATCTTGTGATAATAATAGGTGTCCCTGTAAAATAAACTTGGTAGTAGTGTAGAGACGCATAGAAAGTTAGCCACTAATCCGATCGCCTTTGTGTATTTTGTGTATTAACATAAAAGTGGCAGTGTCTCCGTTCGGATATTGTATACATTTTCTTTTTACCAAGAGCGAAAGCTCCAACTGTCATCGAATAACAAATCTGTACTTTGACACAGATGGAAGCAATGGCACTTTTGTCTACCCCTTAGGAATTACAGGTGTGAGATGTTTTTTTGTTATGGTAGATCAACAGACCAAATTACAAGATTATTGAAAGTGCTGGTACTTCACATATTCCTTAAGTTAAAAAAATATTAGCGCTCTTTTAGATTTAAATTTATATTATTGTCTATTACCTTTCGTGTCGAAGCTACTTTAAATTTGATTTTTTTATGGTGTAAATATGGTTATTTTAGTGTCAAGATTTACTTTGTAACTTATTAGTGCTATTTGTCTTTGAGAAGAAATATTTAATTTTTCACTTAATACTCTACACACTTCGTTCTACTTTTCACAACCATTTCTCTGATGTCCTTCACAGGGTTGACTAAAATTGGAAAGCCTATTTGATGCAGTATTATTAAAGTGTTAAAATATTTTTATAAAGATAGGATATACCAATTAAAATTACTAATTGCATAACTGATGACGTGGCATCAATGTAAATTCTATTATTATGACACGCTAAGACTAAGATGGAACGCCTCGTTACCACCAAACGGGTTTCCAGTTCAATCATGCAACGAATGGGTCGCATTAGTGCTGCACTACGAGTATAATACAGTGGCAACGTAGTTGGTATAAAATGATTAAACCATTATAATTAAATCTTATATTTATGCCAATATTAGACATTCAAATACAATAAATTATACAGAATTTATAGTTTTAATTAAAATTAAAATCAATAGGCAAAAACATAGCGGTCACGACAGGACTGAGTGTTTAGATCCCTTGATGTCATGGTTAACCCGAGCTACTGTCAGCTTTCTATCATTACATTAATTTTAATTTTGATTCGATCTACACAGACACAGAGGTGCAGTGGAATGCTTGGCACTGGCTTTAATTTTATTTTTTACAGGTTCCGGAGCTGGTGCCTGCCATTTTCTTTATTGGAATTAGGATGGTATTTTAATTTCAATAGCCTTACAAATCATTCTAGGCAGGAATCGGTGTACTTTTGCGGAGTATGTATTCTAGATCACCGCAACCATTTGATAGACCACAAATCTTCGATGTTACCATTCGAAAAGTTAAAAAGGCAGGCCATACAGTTTGTAGAACCGATAACCGTTGAAGGAAGAATATTTCTTGCGTAAAATAATACAGCTTTATTATAAAAATAATTTATAAAATCACACTTTATAATAATTATTTTATATATATTTTATAAAATTTGTTACCTAATCATATCATCCTATGATATATATCGATATATTACGGCCTAGTGAGTTTTCATCATTTCGCTCTTTTGTTACAGGCCTTTGGTCGTCGAGGTCTATTTGCGGGCAGAACTCGCCCCAGCTCAACCACGGCCGCACCTTCACAAGACTCAGCGAATGCCCCGACTGAAGTCTCTGCGCCTAGGTTTGTTATCTCATCGTTATGTACTTCTACTTGTATATAACTTTTATTCTTATGCATTTCTTTTCGTGTGGTAGCAACTACACATTAAATTGACGAAGTTTCTATTAATCTTTAATATCGATTTGTAATAAGCACTAGGTAATGAAGAGGTGTGTAATAGTTATCACAAAAAAAAAACATATTTAAAAAGCTAATAATAATGTAAGTGCAAGACTCGTGGCTTCATTTATGAGGCAACTAAACCAACGGGCTGTTAATATCACTATTAAAAGGTTTTATCAAACTATATACCGGTCGATAAAACCGGCTTCTAAGGTAATCAGAGCATGCTCGGGTTAAGTAACGAATGTTAGCTACATTCACTAAAAACTGGTATAATACCGCTGTTTAAACAGATGATTTATCAATAAAAATCGTTTATTTAAAAACTATAGTTAGGTCTATTTAATATCAATGCATGCTTATAGAGTCGTCGTTTTTTTCATTTTGTGGTTCCGAAGGCAGCGGTCCCTGTAACCTGCTGGGTTCTATATCCCAATCGGGCTTTACTTGCAATAGACCAATTCATGGGTTTCGAATCTTGCTGTATGGAGATTGTGCAATGCATTCTACATGTGATATGTGTTTGCGTATGTGTAACCCCGGTTCGTCGGCTTGGCCCAACCGGGGTAGGAGTACCATCTCAATACTATGATCCTATACTTTTATATATAGACAGCCCGATAGCGACCCTGCCTTCGAAGCTAAGGATTAAGGGTTCGCCGCCCGCTAGTATTTGTAACCGAATTATGGTTATTATATGTGTATATATAATTATTTATCTATGTAGATATAAGTATGTATATCTATCTTATCATCGTCATAAGTCCATCTAGGCACAGGTAATCCTAGATTAGGACTGGACGACGTGTGGGATTGTGCATTGTATTATTATTATTATATAATGGTATACAATTATATCCTCACCAGCGTAAAGTAGTAGAGTCCCAGAGATCAAATACTGATTTATTTCATCAGAGTCCTCAGGAGTGACGGTGTATGTCGATCCGGATTCATTAACTATCAAGTAGAAGTAGCAGTGTATTTATTGGCTAAGACGAAGCCGTTTTGCTATATGGTAGAGCCAAGCCGCTGCTGGTTCAATGGACCCAATACCCTTAAAGGCCGGCAACGCGCATGCAGCACCTCTAGTGTTACAGGTATATGTGGGTGACGGTAATCACCTACCAACAGGTGAACCGATTACTCGCTTGCCGCCATTTCCCAGTTACCGGGTTGCAACGGTCGCATATTTAGGCACGTGGTGGTTACATGATGGCGAACATTTACGTCATACCAATGATGTAATTTCCGATAAAAGTAGCACTATATAAAATAGCACTTAATAAATCAACAGAAGCCGTTTGCGGACGGGACTGAGACGAGGACTAACCACGTCAGCGGCCACCACGGCCGCACCGTCCTCTGCCGCTTCCTCTGGCTCTTCGGCAGAAGAGACCACCGCACCTAGCGCAGGATCTGGAGAAGTCGCTGAAACTACACTCGCACCTGTCCGGACTATTGGGTAAAATTAATTTAAGCATCCTTAAAATAAAAATTACTTAAATTAATAAAAAAAAACTTAAAAAAAGCAAAATAACAGCCCACTGCAAAGGCCACGCCCAACACATATCCACGAAATAATATTTTTTTATTATATCTCAGACATGCAGGTTTCCTTACGTAGTTTTCCTTCGGCGCCGAGCACTTCAATCGCAGGTCGCTCGCGCTCTAATAAACTAGAGTTCGCGCGCGCGTAGTAGCCTAATGACCTGATCATTAGGCTACCACGGTGCTTAAAATAATACCTACAAAATGCCTGAACTTCTGGGCTTAGTGTTGTGAGGATTTTGAAGCATAGACGAGAACATCTCAATGCAATCGCGGGTTGACTTAACATTTCGTCAGTTTATTGTTTCGCAGACATGAAGGTTTCATCATAATGTATTCATTTGCAGCCAAGCATATGGTTAAAAAACACTTACAATTATAGTACAGAGAATCTAACTATATTGCAGAGCATACTATAAAGTTAGAGACGAGACATAAAGGATGTAGAATTGAAGATGAGCGACAGTCTCTGGCGTAGCAACAGAATTTTCCTTCGATGTTATCTAATAGGTGTTCGGTGCCTATGTGGTGATAGCCAAAACCTCTGTGATGAGAGTAAAATGAAAGAGGTATATTAGCACAATGATTACGATCTACGTCATAGTATTCTGTGAAAATCAATCTTACTACAAAATTGGTAGGAGGTATCGTGAATAATCGTTACTTATAAAGAACTTAAAGTTAAATACACTTACAACACATAAAAATGGAGCTCTAGCTTTGTTGTGTACATTATATTAATCTATTAAACACTGAAATACTTGTGTATATAAAAAAAAATATCCAAATCTGTTTAGAAATATCGGACTAGTGAGGTAACTTATATTAGTTTTACAATTCACAAAGTTTTAAAATCTTCATCCTTTTTCTCCTGTTAAATGATGTCAATGTAATATACCATGTCGTTATCACATGGTCATTCCTAATCATTAGTAATAGTATCATATTCAAATATTTCGTAAAATTAGTCGTGAAAATGTTAAGGTTTTAGTGTTTTTCCATTTGTTATTAAATTTCTACTACAAAGTAAATTGTATCGATAAACAGACGTTTGTTGGTGATTACATCTATTTATCAATTCGTGTATACGAATATAGCACGTACTCGACGTCCCGTGCACGGGCAAACAGATTGCTCCTGATATGTACAAATAATACATATAACGAGAAAACGTTCATTACGTTTTCACGTTCATTAATTCATTTAATTTTTTTTTCCTACATAGTCTCCTTGAAGGTCTACACACTTCTCCCAGCGATGCTCCCATGTCTTTCTCTGCAAAATAATTGTTTACAAAGGTAACGGCCTCCTCATTTGACGAAAATCTCTGTCCTTCGAGCGCATTTTTTAGATTAGGGAACAAAAAAAGTCGCTTGGGGCTAGATCTGGTGAGTAAGGAGGGTGACCAAGCAGTTCAAACCGCAATTCGTGGATTGTTCCATGGCAACCGCTGAGGTGTGAAACGGCGCATTGCATTGGTAAAACCGATTTTTTCTGCAAATGTGGCCGTTTTTCCGCAAATTCTTCCTTTACCTTGTCGAGTAACAATGCGTAGTATGCTTCTGTAATGGTTTTTCTCGTTTAAAGATAATCGATTAAGATAACTCGTCGACTATCCCAAAACAGACCCAAGCGCAAAAAGTTTTCGATTTTTGGAGCCGAATATCCCTTCGCAGTCCATAGTTTTGACTGTATTTTTGTTGCAAGTTTAATCTACAGTAATTAATCGCCGAAAAAACTCTTATTTATTGCGCCTAAACTGCGCCACCAGAGCGTAGGAAATTATAATTCGAACACGTTTTTGATCTAACGTAAGCAAACGCGGCACCCAACACGCAGGCAGTTTTCTCATGCCTAAATCTTGATTCAATATTTGACAAACAAGTTTTTCGTTATCTCTCTCACTTTAATTTAACGGTCGTTAAGCACCATTTGGTGTACTTTAGCGACGTTATCGTCATTGGTTGCATTTTTTGGCTATCCCGAACGTCCATCGTCTCGTTTAAATTTGGTTGCCCAAATTTCACGGTGGTAAATGATGGTGCAGAGTCCCCGTAAACAGCATCCAAGTCACCTTCGATTTACGTGGGCGTTTCAAAACCAAATATTTAATGACAGCTCGATATAAATTTTTTCCATTTTCACAAAAATACTCATATTGACTCACTCAAACGACTGTCAAGCAATAACTGCGCGTCCAAAATGTCTGAAAGTTTAGTCAAACGATACATAACCACATTATCTAGCCTTTATTGACGAGTACTGCCATCTTCACGTTAAGGTTGAAACTTTGCAGACCACCGTCGTATATACATTCGTAAATACATAATATGTATACGATTAACACGATGCTAAGAAGTGGTTTTTTTAGACGTTTATCAAATAAAAGTATACCGCATCACTTATGGCAGACGGTAGTGAGTTCCACAACCTCGCCCCATGGACTGCAAAGGAATGGAAATAAAAAGGATTTTATGGAATAATGTTATGGACAGGAAAATTAAGGAAAGTAGGATCTGCATGGCACATTCGGAGAGTGAACGAAGGAAAATAGTTTACTGAGATATGTGTAAATAGATCGATGCTATAAAGGATACATAATAATCGAGTATTTCTGCGAAGTCGAATGGGGAGCCACTTGAGGTTCTTGCGAAACTGAGATAATTGCTCGACTTTCTTGAGTCTAAAAATGAAATGGATAGACAAATTTTGCAAAAGTTCAAGCTTATTTAGTACCTCCTCTGTACCATCGGGCGGGGGATAAAGCCTGACTTCCGCCTGGGTGCCAGGCGAAGTGCAGAAAAGTTTATTAAGAATCTTATAAACTTGCGGTTTATCAGGCCCATGAGAGGCGCGGAGTAAAATTTAAATGTCCTCTGATAAAATTTAATAAAATCGTGATTTGGAATATTATTATATTTGTACAAATATTTTCGTGAAACAGAAGTAAAAATTTTACAATATTTTGACCAGCTATAAACGCCGGTATTTATCCACTACTTTTTTACGAGTATTTTTCATTTGATTTATACATGATTTCAATCGTTTAACAGCTAAAACGCGTATATCATGGTATTTTAAGATGAGAGCATCCCATACCGTTATATTATTTTCAGCACAACAAACTATCCCTGCTACAATTGGCATTACCCGTTATTTAATTTAATAAGTAATTAATGCGCTCTGAAGCAGTAAGCGACGGATTACCTCTCTTAAACCGTCTTAAACGTTTCACAGAAAAATGGAAACACGTGAATATCTCCATTAAATTTGATAAGATTAATAATGCAAGGTAATAGGGTTCTTGTATTTTACTCGGTCAGGATCAGAAGGAAGCTGGCACAAATGTACTTAAATATGCAGTAAAAACTCTGTGACAGGTTGATAATTGCCTTCTTAATCTTCGTTATGTTCCAAAATATAACATATTAATGTTGTGTAATGTTAAAGCATGATAGTTATATCGCAGCTACTTGATGGTTCCGAACTGTTACTTTGTCAACCAACAATAGCGATCGTACGCGTGAAAATATTTCACTGAGCTTGCCCACCTTTAATTTTATTTTACACTATAACTGTTTATCAATCTTAGATATTATAGATTTATCTCATTTACACATCATGACGTTAATTTAAATATAATTAAACTTGATACTAGAACTAATTCAATTAGTTACGGAACCCTACGATGACTACGATGTTATAAAAGTAGCACCGAGCGAATTGTAAAAGAGTTAAAACAAATTAAAAAACAAGATCATCTTAAGGTTCGTAACTGCGCGGATAGTAAATAATTATAGTGATATAGTGATGTAGTGATTATCCGTAAAAAAATCAACGTTATCTGTTTTATAAATTTATTATCTCTGTCCACTCTTAATTGCGACAGGAGCATTTTGTAACGATTAAACTAAATACATATTGCGATTTACAAAAATATATTACAAATTAAGTACTTGGTAAACAAGTGACGAAAATAAGTTCTTTCTCCAATAAAGTAAAAAGGGCTATTAAAATAGATTACATGGAATTATCTCTCCCTGATTTGGGTAACAAAACGCGACTTTCCCAACAATATTGCCATGCAATGTACGCATAACACAAATTAACTACTGGATGTACAAAATAATATTATAATAGTTCATATTAAAGTGTACGATCTGTACGGTCACTATTGCCTGTATCCTTACCGTTAAGGTATTGAGAATGCTTTTGAGTAAAAATACTTTTTGGCATATTTTCTAAATTTTGTTTCTGAATTCACGAATTGACACGAAATAGGGTTTCTTTTATTAGGAAATAACCTCGAAGTAATCAAAATGGTGTAGGGTCACTTAAGGCGAATTCCGGCACGAAGTTCCAAGTACTACATGTGGTTTCACCAGAACTTCCGACGCGTGGCATGCACAGAGAGCAATACCTCCAGCGGAATAGGTGATCGGTCCATCGCGCGTCGACGTTAGTTCTCAACCACTCGCTATAGCGTTCCGTTGCGTGTTCTTTTTACTTAAAATCCATTTTCCCTAACATTTTTACCAGCAATAATGAAAGTAACAAAAATCTCTAATAATTATTATTATTACAGCCAGCTGCATAGATTATGAACAATATTAAAATTAATTAAATTATTTCAGCCGCAGACCAGGTCAGCTGCGTCCAGTACCGTCACTACGTCCTGGTGCGAGATTGAACCTGCGACCCAATGCTCGCGCAAGGCCTGGGCTCGTTAGTGTCACACCGGCGGAGACTTCTGAAACTCCAGCCCCTGAGACTGCTGCCTCCGAATCTTCCGCAACTACACCCTCCGAGGTTGACATCGAGGTAAAGCTTTTAACGATATTGACAAAGTCTTCATGAGCACTGCAATGTTATACGGCAGTTAGTTGTCACATAAAAGTATACTAAAGCAATTAAAGTAACCTAAGTCTGTAAAACCCAATTCTGGGAACAAACCACTTCGAAAAATGAAGACCATTTTATTATCACATTTTTCACAATTATTACTACTAAAAATATTTGAATCCTTATTTTGGGACATCGTGTTTGGGTGGTGAGCCTGTAGCCATCTTAGCGTCCTGGCCAACGATACAGAGGTCGGAGGCAGTGGTTAAGCATCAGCGAAAATATTGCTTAACTACATGGAAAGTGGACGGAAAAACTCTAACAGCGCTTCAAAAAAGATTTTGACAAAATATAATTAGATGTTTGCTTTAAAATTATTGGAAGACATTCTTCTTTCTTACAGTTCATTTTATAACTTACTAGCTGTGATGATGCTCTAGTGATCACTTTTGAATTCATGTGGTCTTTTGTTATCTTAAGATGGAACAAGTAAAGTAAAGTAGCAGCCTGTAAGTGCGCACTGCTGCGGAAAGGCATCTCAACATTCTATCTGAGTGGTTTATGGAGATGGGAAGCGTGGGGGACGCTGCTCCAGTGCGGCATGGCGGGCATCACATATCTTCCAAATAATGTTACACATTATTTCTTAGACATGCAGGTTTCTTCACGATCTTTTCTTTCACCGCCGAGCACGTGATAAATATGGCACTTAAAATAGCTATTAACAATTTTAGTGGTGCTGGTACCGGGGAGCGAACCCCGCTCACTCGCCCTCTATGAAACTAAAGCGAGCCCCCTGACTACTGGGATATCACAAGCTGAGAGCCGAACAGGCCAAGTGCTCACTTAAATAATATTATCCGGTCACGAGTCCTAACAATAGAAACTCTATTCTTCACATCAAAAACTGTTAAAAATTATGCAATAGCAATTAAAGAATTTCAGTTTTGTCGTGAGGCAGCGGGATGTCGCGACCGGCCGGGACTAGGCCAACCCGTTTGTTCCTGTCGGCACGGATGACATAAAAGTGACTAATTAACCGTACCGTCGCCTATTCTTACCGATGTAATAATAGGCGACTTAAGGAAACGATGAAAATCTCATGTCAATCTGCTTTAGCAAATGCGCCGGTGCCAAATGAAAATTCGTAATGGACAAACGTAATAGCTAATATGCCTGCGATACCCAAGATTCACCATCACATTTATTCATGTTACTTTAAATTAGGGCTCACCGGCGACTCCCGCTCCAGAACAACAGCGAGTGGGTTTGAAGATAAGAAACCGCCTGCAGGTCTCGCCATCACCTAAACCCCGTCTTGCTGTAACCACACCACCCCGCCGACCTAACCCGTTGCTAAAGAGGAAACAAGCTACCGAGGTAATAAAAATATTTAAAGGACCTCCCTTCCTATACCTAGAGTCACGTCATTATTGAAACAATATAGAATCGGCTTTCAATATTAAGGACTTAAATGTATTATTAAGTAAACTAAACAAAATTCTATCTAATTACCTTAATATACATCTATGACCAATAGTTACCTTTAAGCCGTTGATAATATTAGCATAGTACCGGTTAGCGCTTGCGAATATGGCAATTAAATAATTTAATTTAATTAAACTGTTTACCGCTTTCTTAAATAGGCGACGACAGAGGCAGTCAAGAAAATATCCACAGAAACAACAGAAGAGAGCACGAGCGCTGAGAAGAGTGAGACGGAAACAGAGGCTCAGCCCGCAGAAACTACGCCAGCGCCCTTGCGGGGTCTTGATGCGCTGATTGCACGTCGCAGGGCCGCCGGAATCGGGGCCCGAGTTGCCAGGCCTGCTAGAGGAGCACGTCAACCCTAATACGCCTTTTAACTATCGTGTGGAGACGCGTTGAGAGCGCGACGCCATCTTGTCGCATAAATGTCCAATACAAACGTCAATTGATGTTTATTAGTATAATATTGTTATATAAAAATGACACTTGATATAAGTCGTTACTGATATAACGAATTTTATGTAAAATAATAAAAGAATGTATCGAAAGTTAAAGAAAGCATCTGTCACTTTTACTGTCATTGTATTTCTGGTTTATGTAAGCGCACGTGCGTATCTAACGGCGGCCAGCGTCCTCGTTCGTGCACTCAAGACGTTTCTACACTTTTCTAATTTACATCGGTTTAATGGCATGCACTTAAAACACTGATAATCAAAATCTAGACAAGTACCCAATAAACTTTTTCATTTACTGTTATCAATTCTTAATCTTGTTTCGACAGGGTAAAGAATTTTTTAGTATTTCGTCTCAAAAACATGATGAATGTACATGTATTTTATAGATTTTTTATATCACTATTAAAGTACCAAAATAAACTGTGCTATCAGTGACAATACACTCGTAAACGCATAATATGTATATCAATTGCGTCAGTTTTTATTGAGCAAGGACATGTCATTTTACTTTAGTCAATTTACTCCCCAACCTATCTAGACATTAGTACCCAATTTACTTTTTGATTATTTTCAGAAATATCTCGTACTATTGTAATGTACCGTACTTATATATAACTAGGTTTATAATCTCTATGGTTTAACATTTACACACTCTTGTGTATTTCATGATTCCGTCCTCGAATCAAGTTAGCCTTTTTGATTTTAGGATTGTCGTTAGCCTTAATTGTATGACTTATGTACATATTAGAATTAAATATTGTTATGCATACTTGACCATAGGTGACACGGAGAACGATATCGATTGCCTCATGGTCCATTTAATTGCAACCAAATCACTAACATTCAAATTCAATTTGTCTCAATTGTTATCTTCGCCAAAGCGTCCAAATTACCTATATTATACCTTTGTTAAGTAGTGCTTGGTAATATTCCAGTTGTTATCTCCCGCCATATGCTCACAAAGGTAAGAAAGACATTTAAGAAAATATAAAATTAATTTACAGATATATTTCAGCTATTCGTTTCGCAGATCGCGATTTTGCAGTCGTATTATTATATTATATACATTATTGTATTGAATATTGTCTATTTAGGTATTAAATAAACAAACTTGTTGAATTTAAAATTAATGTTTTGAAACTATAGACCAATTTAGGCTTGTAGATATCATTTTAGTTCATTTATTAATTATTAAAGCAATTTTCTGAAAAAATATACTCATTTCGAATAATTATATTTTTGCTTAATTTATTAATGTAAAGAATGATTATTTTCGGCCCTAAGTAAAGAATTCGTTAAATAATTGTTCGGATAATATTCTCCAATTTGACTTTGTCTCCTGAAGCACTGATAGTTAGTGCCATCGTGATATGTTTTGTATCTTTCGTAAGTGTGATAATAAACTTATTCATAAGATAATGACGTTGATAATTGTTTTATTTTATTAAACAAATGGTTTATATTAAAACTCTTTTAAGCCTTATTCGATCCTTTACTATGGATTGAGAGTTATATATACTGAGTCACAAGAGAGTCCGTCCATCATGGATGAAGAACCTTAATTTCGTCGTGAATCCGACAACCTGACCTGACCCTGACAGAATGTCTTGGGTTCCGCAACTCACCAAACGAAACGTAGCCATATATAAATAAGCATGCCCTCGGTTAAATCGACTAATTGAAATGCCTCAACTATTATGGTTATATCTTTTTTGTATTTTAGTTATAACTATATTTCCTAATTAAATATATATTTACCTACACTAATATATAAAGACGTAATTGTTAAGTCGTACAGGCTAGTCTTCAAATGTGTGTTTAAATAAATGTGTTTTATTCTAGTGAGTAGTTAGGCTCTTAGATCGGACATAATAAACTAAACAAACCGAACACTCGACCATCCTGACCACATACCCATACATAACACGGTACATTCCAAAATAATAAATTTCCTTTAGTATAGTATCATATGGCAGTTATTCAAAAATATTTGCTGCGTTCAAATAATCTCTAATTCTCATGAACCATTCAATTATCACTTTGACGACTATGGAATGGGATGTTTCAAATCAAATCAAAACTGAAATTTTATCAAACAGAACTAGTTTTCATAATGATTTCTTGTATTTACGCGAACACTTAAAGTGCATGACATATAAGGTCTTCATACATTTGTTTACACCACCACTGAAGCATAGTTTATCAGAATTTGCACCAGGTAATTTATATTTTTGAAGGTATTGCTTCGTAAATACAACTCTGTGTAATACTGCTACCTTGACTAGCCTTTTTTTTAAATTGCTAAGAGATTCTATGATTGCCACGGTCCCCTAGTAAAAATTAATAAAAATATCTATTAGTTTTCATTGAAATCCATCCATATAGGAAACCCTGATCAAGACCACTATTTACTATGTGTAGGTATATATAATGATTATTTATGATTTGGAAGACTGTTTAAATCTATGAAGAGAAACACTAATGTAGTTAACAGAAATTCACTAACAGACAGTTTTATACATTTTAAAATGAGAGCGAATAAAGTATACACAAAGTAAAAAAGAAAAAAAGGAAAATAATTCATGCATATACATTATCTCAACTAGGATGTTTAAAGAAGTCAATGCTCGCGTACCTCTTCGCCGAAGACACACTGACTGAAAATGGGTGTATTAACACGTGTCACAGGTAAGTACGATCGAAATGAATTGTAAAATAACTTAATTGATAGCAGTGATGGGACACTATTGCTAATGCTATTGATAAAATAACGCTCAAAGTTTTAGTTGAAGAATTTAAAATGCGCATTAAGACACTAATACGAGGGCAAGTACAAGTAAATCATTGTGCTTACCGCGCAACAACGATTCTCTCTTACTAGCACATTCGTCAACGTAAACAACTTGTTATCTGACTCGATTGAGGTCTGTACTCAGTTATTTGTTAGTTAGGCTTTGTATTTTACCTTATAGATTTCATCATGTAGCTAAGAATCATGTATTGGATATGTATGCGAAGTAAACCTTAATTACTTAATCCTATTGCACATACTGACAAGATGATTCCTGTTTATATTTTTCTTTCTGATAGGTATTTTAATTTTACAATGTTGGTACAATTTTACTGATTAGTCAGTTACTATGGATACTTTCGTTATCTTCGAAGTACTACCTACATCACATATGAGTACGATAAAGTTTGGGTATCTCTTTGCATTGGAGGAAAATTTAATATTAATTATTATTATTACTTGTACTTTATCAAACACCCGATACTGTTTGGTAAAGTTGCCAACAATAACAAATTATTATTTCAGACGCATATGCTTACGCTTATAGTCATGATTGTTTTGTAAAACTGCTATAAAAAAAACATCTACCTACTACGGGAATTATATTTTAAAAAATTCGTAACATTTACGTTTTTTAATATTATTACGAATTTAAGAGATGCCAATAATTTCTCACTTTATCAATTATAAGGTTCACTCACTCACTCGTTGCACATCGCACGACGTACGTATAGTACGTATTATCTAATTTATCTATGACGTGCGCACGATCACACTACGACATGAAGAAAAGGTACCAAACGTCTGATAATCCTGGGATACATATAATACTAGATTATGTGCATACAGGGTTATTTAAAAATATCTGTCCGGGGTGTACAGATTACTTCAGATTTGGATTAATGTCAATAAAAATAATTTTTTCCCCTTCATAGTTATAGTACGACTTTCTTGTTACAATATTATATAGGTAAATCGAATTTAACATTACTAGCATATGCTAGTTATGATATCATAAAAAAGTTATTGTCCAAGTGCTACTACGTTATAAGTATTTGCAGTTATGAAAATTTAATATTAATATATATTTTAAGGTTTTTTCAGGGGAATGAATAATACTTACCTACCCATCCTCACGGCAAAGGCAAGTTTTATCAGGTAGAACCGACTAAATTCCCACGATATTTAACCTATGCTGGCCATCGGCAAGGCCTGGGCTCATTACACACATAGACAAGCAGTACTTTGACTTCACCGCTCAGCGATTCTTGGTGAACATCAATATTAAGTGCAGAAGTCGAGACGTGTTAAACAATGGTCGCCTCTGGTGGTTGTTTACACAAGTTTATAAATAAAAAAATGACGAAACGAAAGTTTCGGTTTCGGTCAGCTTCGGCAAAAGCTACTGGCTTGGGCGGCACTTTCGAGAACTTCGAATCGGTCAGTGTATTCGAAACCCATTCACTCGCCTATACCGTTTGTTGAGTTTAACCTCAGTGCAGTTCGCCGGCCAGCGTTTAATATTATTAAACCTATATCTTAGGTATGCCTGTACTGTATGCCTTAAACAATTCTGTCCATTAAACAGATATGAAAATTTTTGAAATGCCGGCACCAAGGTTTCTAACCCAGAACATTCATACACTATGAAATTAAAGCGACCACTAGGCTACCACGGCAAGGTTATTGTTAACTGTGATATATGATATCTGATAGTGATATTCTTTTTATTGAGTAAATAAACAATTTTACGTGCCCAATTAGGTATGTTTTTTAGTATAACCTAATATTTACTAAATTTTATTTAAATAAATAAAGCTAAAGATAAAATAAGATCTAGGATACTTTCTAGCCGGATCAAGAGATCCCTTGGGATAATAGGTAAGATCACGCCAATGCACTGAACCGAATTTTCATAAGCAGATAAAAGTAAAGTAACATCCTGTGTATATCCCGAAGTTGGACAAAGGCCGTCTCAATATTTGATACTTTTTGAGCCAGGAAAGGTCCTTATGTTTCAGTGCGAGTTAGCAGGTTGCACGTGTTATCTATTTCTCAGATTACCTCACGACGCTACCGTTCACCTCCGCGTACGCGGTAAATTCTGCAATTAAAATTGCATTTAACGAAATTAGAAGTGCCATCACCGGGATTCGAATACAGGTAACAAATAAAAAAATTGAAGCATCTTGATCCATTATCACAGTTCTCATTTTTATAAACACTCAAGAAATATAGAACATTAAAACCATTAAGTTATTCGCCTCTCCATATTATTTAGCGAGTATGGTGTCCACTGTTTTGGGCAATAAGATCAAGTGACCCTACAAAATGGACATGTGTGCATCGATGATAACTGGCTTGACAACTAACCGAACGGCCCGATACAAACTGCTCTAGCGCCGACCGGCTTTAGTTTCGATTGTGTCGGGCATCAGAGTAGACCTATTAAAGTTACTATCATTATTAACTTATTCTGTAAGTAGCATACTGAATGCCATTTTGTTAAATATAGATAATAATTGTGTAATATTCTTTTTAACTTTTCAATGTCTATGTAACGACCTAAAAATTTGTGATTTTAATTACTTTCAACTTGAACTCTTTACGTTAAGTAATTGATTAATTTACAAATACTTAACCATGTTGTAGAGGTAATTCGCGTTTTAGTATTACCACTCGAGAATACTAACTACAGGCTAGTGCATGATTTTAGAAACCTCTCAATTACCTAGGTAATAATTTTGTAGCAATAATAAGAAGTCGGTGGTGACGACCAAATAGTGTGAGTAAAGTATTACTTGTACAGTACTTTTTATACTGCAAGTATACAGTTAACCAATAAATACTTTTAATTTACTTATTACATATTATATCATTTTGTTATATAATATTTTGCTTTTACTACAGATTTAGAATGGGGCTGGATATCAAATCGGTGCTTGTCGTTGATGGCGTTGGAGCTAACTGTACAGAAATACTAAATTCACATGGCATCAAAGTAACTAATAAAGCAAAGATCACAAAAGATGATCTTTTAAAAGAAATACCAGTAAGTACATATCCTGAATTAAATTTCATAAAAAATAAATTATCTGAACGTACTATTTATATATACCTATATATAAATCAAACAAAAAAAAATGACAAATCCTAAATTCATAATAAAATATATATACCTACCATCATCTAATAAATTTCAGAATTATGAAGCCCTAGTAGTACGTTCAGCGTCACAGGTCACAAAAGAGGTTCTGGATGCTGGAAGTAAACTGAAGGTAGTGGGCCGCGCAGGCGCGGGAGTTGATAATATAGATGTCGAAACTGCAGGCAAAAAGGGCATTGGAGTTATAAAGTAAGTTTGTAGTTCTGAGTGTGAATATTCTATTATTATGACACTTAGGGGTTAACAAAAGGCTATTGCGGCCTATTTAGTGAATTCAAATGGTTCATTAAGCAACTGTTAAAGTAAGTAAATTTTTTTCGAATCTCGATAGCTGCAGAGATTTGTGAAAGGTATCAATATCAATTTTGAAAACTTTTTAAAGCCGGTTTAACGCGATCGAGGTTAGATATACCTTAATTCTCTCGTAGCCAACAAGAATTCAAGTGAATTCGCAAGACTAGTATGTATGTATTTTCCCTCAGCGATTCCCCATAAATTCTTCGGTTTAAAGAACTATATTACTCATAAAAACATTACAGTTTATTAGAAATTAAACTATTACTTATGGTTTACATGGCGTATAATTTTTCTTTTAAATCCCTTAAAATTATAAGGAATATCAAATCAGTAAATAATAGTTTCATTTCAAACGTAGTCTTCGCGTAAATACAAGAAATCGTTACAGCTCACTTAAAGCTAATCATGAAACATAGACATTACAAACATTTTAAACATAGAAATCCAAATTGGGTATAACTTAAATAAGTTTATATGAACAAATATATGAAATTATCTTTATATTTTAGACCATTTACATATAAGACTTATTTAACGAAATTTATGTACCTATGTTTATATTTTTACTATATTTAGTGTATAAATTTATTGATGAGATAAATACATTTTACATGCTATCTATATTTATTTGTTAGTGTTAAGTTCGTTTTTGAGTGTATGACGCCAGATAAGATTTTCGTTAATAAGGTGCTGTTGTTTTCGAGTACATATCTGTTAAGGGTGAAAATCATAGTTTTCTTGTATAATGTAGGTGTGTAGGTCTGTAAAGGTACCATATTTCTATTTTAGTACTTTACAATGGTATTTACAGATTGTTTGACGAGTTTTCTACGGTATACAGTGATGTAATAATTATGTAATGCGCCTGTAAGAGATAAATTAAATATTTTATAATTATTGTATAACATATAAATATTCCAAGTCATATGGCCGTGTGGAATCGGCGTAAGAATCTGCCAACGCCGTCCTCTCCAGGGTGTCGCAAGAGACGATTAAGGGTATGAAAATCGCAATAGCTACCGTCAGATGGCGGAATATCCACCTCGAAAAAGCAGACCCTTGACGGGCATTACTGTCTAAGGTGGCTAATCCGCTTGCCAACCATGGCGACAATGGAAAATCATCCTCCTTTTAGGTCCTGCAATGGACTACTTACACGCTGTTAAGATATATTTTTTTTATCCATTTCTGTATTTATTTTTAGGTATTAAACACTGTCAGTGTGTTAGGTTTATGACCGAAGCCATAATGACGTTTAAATAAGAAATTTGTTAATCAAAATTATTATATAGTTTTACCACAATTTACTACTATTTTAACTAATTTAATCTTTGATAATACCGGCAGTGCCGATATTGGACGATAATTGATCTATTTTAGGACCTAATTAGGTTGGGAAATTTTTGCAACTTTTCAATCGTTTGGTAAAATACCAAGAGATATATATATACATACATATATACATTTGTTTTTTACAGTTAGTCAAATATTTTACTATAAGATGTCATAGACATTTTATTGATTTTTTATTAATATCATCGGTATATGTACTAGAATTTGAATCTATACTGTTATTAAATTTAATTTATTGTACAAGGTACGATGTCAGACAATTTATTCATTATCTATATACGTCATAGGGTAAGTTAGTACCGATAGAAGAGTAGAATGTATACACATATACATACACAATGAGAAAAAATGGCTAATTGTTCGCATTAGATTGAATATATCAATAATTTATGGTACAATTCTGTATAACTGATGCTAAATATTAATATATTTGTTACTTTTGTTTTTACGATATTGGTATTTGAAGTTTCGATAGTAACGAAAATACGTTGGAACAATCAACAACTATCACTACTATACCTGGTTTTTAAATATCACGTCGTCTTTTCTTTGAGATTAGTTGCAACAAAAACAACCTTACTTACTCCATTTATTTTTTAAACTTAATTGTCAGTAATTATTTGGGTTTGCTTCGTTACTCATTTGCATTAGTTAACTCTTCTTTTAAAACAAAAGTGTCAAGGTAACGAATAAAATATGTACATATTAAGTATGCATTCGTGGATGTGTTTTGTGCTATAAAAAATATGGTTATAAGATATGAATGTTTGACCATTGTGATTGATTCTTGCGGAACTGCAAATTGTACTCGATGGCAAACATAAGTTTTATCTTTTCCTTCCAGCGCCCCAGGTGCCAATGCTTTAAGTGCTTGCGAGCTCACTTGCGGGCTTACAATGGCATTAGCGAGGCATGTGGTGCCAGCTGCTGCTGCACTACGAGCTGGCCGTTGGGATCGCGCCCTCTACACTGGTACAGAACTGAACGGAAGAACCCTGGCTATTCTTGGCCTTGGCAGAGTAGGGCGAGAGGTCGCTGTTCGCATGCATTCTTTCGGAATGAAGGTATGTACCTGAATCTCTGTCGTGTTGAAACAATAGCAATTATATTGTTATGATACACGAAATGTTAATCGATATACTTACTATGTTAGTTTGTTTTGCGAAGTTTATCATGAATATTTTTAAGGAATTTTAATCAAATTACAATTTAGCTTTGTATCTTTGTATCTATGCACAAGCCGTAGCCAATGTTTTATTAAATTTATTTATTAAAATGTATATGTGTACAGGCGTACCGCACTGGTTTCGCGCGGACGTAACATAAAAGCTAAATGTATATAAACCACTGCATATATGCAGCTTCCCCATAGAATAATCTAAATTATTGCATACACAAACAAACGCGAATTAAAACTTTGTTTTATACCTTTTGGTATAAATATACCCAAAGTTAAATGGCGAATTTGGTCAAAATTCTCTTATAATAATGGAAATACTATTATTATGGCATGTTAAGGATATGATTTGCGAAATGTTTGTTTTCCGTTTTAATAACTATCATTGTCTAGGTATTTGCGTTGGTTAGGTGTATTCATTTTGCTTGTTATTAGTAATACGTTACATTTTAATATAAAATGCTTGCGAGTCCAAATTTGATACACCTATATAACTATTATTAACACGTAAGTACTTCGTACAGTGTGAATGTGACTTATGTATAATAAATTTATAACAATTCAGTCCTTCTAATTTCTCAGATTATTGGCTTCGATCCGTTTGTATCGGCCGACCAATGCAAGGAGTTCTATGCGACCAAGATGGAGCTTGACGAGATATGGCCCCGTGCTGACTACATCACACTCCATACTCCTTTGATTGAATCTACCCGAAGTAAGATGTACATTATATGTGAAGGCTGTACAATGAAGAAGTAGCATTTTCATTTTACTTTCACTTTTTATCTCTTACACATCTATCGTTTATTTCATCTTTATCAGCCTATAAAAGTCCACTGTTGGACACTAAAGGACTTTTCCACGAAAGCGCCAACATAGGCTATCATGCCATACATGTTACATGTATGGCATGATAGCCTAGATATTTCCTTATACTCACCACGCTGGACGGGCAACAGGCGGATTGGAGAGCGCAGTGATGTCATCACTAATCTCTTACAAATACATATTATTATTATTATACTCACCGCATAAGTTGTTTAAGTAAAATGAGCCATCTAACATTCAAATTATGAGTCATATTTTCACTATGAACAACCAGTATATCGCTAATTAAATTTATAACATATTTGAGGAAGTTTTTTTAATACAAAATAGTGTCTACTATCTCGCTCGCTCGCTCGGACAGAGTGTTCTTCTGACAGCTCTGGGACAAAGTGTGCGAGGGTCCGAAATACTAAATTCCTCATCATGGACATGACACAACTAAAAAGTCGTTATATTATACAAATTAATCAAACCGCGCCGGATTTGCACCACCAGATCATTAATGTATAACGTCAATTTGAATGTGAATCAATTAAATTATTGACAATCAAAAATATTATAAATTGTATAAAATATAGTTCATTGCACACCAATTGACAAAAATAGAAAAATAATCAATCATAGGTACAATTGGCTGCCTTGTGTGTTACAAGCGATCTCGACCAGGCTACAACTTTGTAGACGAATTAATGACCAGTGAGCAAGGGTGTAAGTAATTAAAAAAAATCTCATATATCTGTATATGTGTAAAGAAAACCACTTCACTCTTGTACGAGCTCTTTTCCTTTAAGTTTGTCTTTACCACGTTATCGACGAAGCATACTAGATGCCACGACTGACGGGATTTAAGAAAATATGAATAATGTACTTTCCTGAAAATAATATTTTCTTTTCTTTTTCTCTCGTTTTGCAAAGAAAGGCAGTTATATGTTTTTTTTATTATTCTAAACCAAGAGTATAACACTATTCTATATGTATGATAACTAGGCTATATTTGAGACAATATATACATATATACATACTTACATATATGTTTTGATATAAGTAATATACTCAATAAATACATACATAATAAATACCCATAAGTATACAAGAACATGAAGGAGTAAAGAATAAGTAAAATAAACGCCATACAACGCTAGAAAAAGTAACTAGTTTTTTTTTAAATAAACGACAAATGTTGATGGAGAGATAAAGATATAATGAGAGATAAAGGAAAAACTGTTTAGAGAGGAAAGAAGTGCGCTTTGAGAAGCCTTTTAAACAATAATGTGTTATACGTATGAACATTAATCAAGAAATATTTTAAATTACGGTGAATACCGCTGTGAAATCCACTAAGAAATTTAGAAACTATAAGCGAAAACATAAACAATAGCGGAACGTGGCTCTGCTTTTTACTATTTAATTAAGATTTGCATTTATAAGCATGACGTAGCCGTTTTAAGAGGGGTAAATTAAAATTAAGCCTGCATGGTCCAAGATTCGTGATTAAAACTTTTATAAAACAAATAATATATTACAATGGAAATTATAATTTTTACGTACTGATAATAACAATAGAGTTTCTATACTACTATTATGTAGATGTGTCAATCAGCTGCGAGTATTCGTCACACATAAGGATTCTGCTCTACCTTCTTGTATTACAAGGAGGTAGAATCCTTCTCTGCCTGGCAGTCATCAGGCTATTAGGCAATTAGCATTCCTACTATTGCTGTGTTCTGGGTAGAAAAGTATAGATAGCCAGTAAAATTACAGGCTGTGAAACAATCCATCTTAGTCCTCAGGATTGACAAAACAACTATAACCGTCTTCGATTGAAGTTATTTTTGTTCTTGAGTAGTGTAGACTGAACAGTAAAAAAACCGCAATAGTAACCTATACTATGCTGTGGAACGCGAATTTTAAAATTGGTTAAGAACCGAGCTACTCGCTCATGAGTAGAATTTACACGATGGAAAGTTATCCTTAAAATATGAAAGATAATTTGGAACAGTTAAAATGGAATAGGAAGCCAATTAAACTTAGAACAATAAGGAGAGTCATGGACATATTTTTGTAAACCGACATTGAATCTAATGCAGTTGTTAAGAAGGTCCACCTTATTGAGACGAGATTGGGTTAGATCTTTAACATTGTAATTTAACATTAAACGCCAAAGGTTTCGTTTACCATTCATTGTAGAAATGCAGCTAGCGTTGTTGGTACCATGCCAAGAAAAATTGGGCTTTACGATGAGTTCAATTTTGAGATTGTAGCTCTTATTGTATAATTATTATATTATGAACCATAAAACATAACAATCAATAATATTAGGAAACGGTATCCGATGATTCATACTTATAAACATAATGGTCTCGTATTTTTTAAGAGAAATACGAATATTTCTTTGTTCTTATATAATTGTACAAAAAACAACAAACTAAGAAACATATTAACAAACTTTCGTAGAAATAAACGCAATGGTACGGTTCCGAAATTTAAGATTTTGGGTAGTTCGTTGTACGACTCATCAATATTTTTAGTACTAATACTAGATTACTATACGTTACTCGGTCTTTTTTAACGTTGCCTCTATACTAATTATAATTATGGACTCAATGAATAATTTTATATTGTAGGTTGTAAAATTTCATTTAAACTAGCCTTAGTGTATGGTAAAGGCTAATGTCTAACGCGAGTTGTAATATACTATACTTCAAGGCACCCCCTCGAAAAGGCAGCGAGCCTCTGTTAATTGAGGACGTAGGCCGCACAGCACAGCATAGAGTTCGCAGCACAGAGTATCTATTAATATACCACACAGCACAGTAACCCGCCAGGCCGCAGGTTAGAATGCATGCGTTTCGCCCGAGTGGCCATCTTCCGTGGCCTAACTATCGTCGAATAACTTTATTCTTGCTTGTTAATTTCATTTTTTTTTAATTAACATTCAATTATTAATAGAGTACACAGTTAGATGTAAATAATCATTCTTTTGTATTTATTTTAAGTTTTGTGAGTCTCATAGCGTGTGTCTATCTCCCATGAAGTTGACTGCTAGAAACATATTGTTTTACAGAATCATCAGAATAAAATAACTGGTCAAAATAAATAGGGTTTCATTCGTCATAAAAGACATAATTTGCTATACGCATAGGGTTTATCAAATCATTACTTTAATGTTACGAGACATATTCGAAATGTGAGGCATCTATCCTGCCTTTAGGTACCCTAAGATGTATAATGTACATCATAGGAGGCATCAAATTACGTCAAAATGCATTTATTTTTACGGACATTTTCTTTAAACTACAATTCATTTACTTATTAAATATAATTTCATAAATTAATGTGTTTTAATAGTTGGAATGGTTTACTTACACTTAATTTAAAATTTACAGATTTTATCAACGCGGATGTTCTAGACCGATGCAAGAAAGGCGTGAAGATAATAAATGTAGGACGCGGCGGGCTTATCAACGAACGGGACCTTCTTGATGCACTGAACTCCGGACAGGTATGATATAGGATCACTTATGTTTATAGATTGAGAATATACTGACTGACTGACAACACTACATAGTCTACTAATAACCATAAAGGTTCTTAACTTCCCTACAAAATGAAGTGACGTCATTCACTGTATTGCGAGGCGTCCATGAATGCAGTGCAAGTTGTTCAGGATCTTGCTTTGTGGCATCTTTTGAAGTAAGTGCTTCACAAAAGCCTGAATATTTCAATAATGAACTTTTCATAAAGCGTCTCCAGACTTTGATGACTATGAGAGGAATGTAAGAAAACAAAAATTTAAAAAGTCAATCCTCACTTACCACTACCGTGGTAAAATTATGTTAAGTAGAAGAAACATTTAGATTTTAGCGAAAGTGGTCCAATATCGGACGGTTGTTTCGATTTTAATAATGTATATCCAGTACAAATTTTCGTTTATTTCGTTGATGTTGCCGTGGTTCCTTCCATCGGTTGTCCAGAGCGGGTATAAAATTGTTAATTGCAATTTTAAGTGCTGATTTTACTCCGTGTTTAACGATGAAGGAAAAGCATCGTGAGGAAACGTAAATGTCTGTGACGTAATAAAATAAATCGACTTATGGAGCCCGTTCGTCTGTCAAGCATGGGAGTATTGACTATTTGAGGTACCTGCTACTAACAAATGTAACTTTCTTAGACTACGCCATAATGTCGCAATCGTAATACTTTCTGCTCATTGAAATTGAATTAACGTATGACTGGCACAGTCATTAATTAACAAAACAAAGAGGACCTCTATTCAAATGCTTTTTTGTGTTTGTTACTGCTTCGGTATTTTTAAACATATTTTGATGTAAATACTTATAACGTATTTATACTCGTAAAAGAGATAAAGAGATTTTATTCCACCACCACTACACACCACACCAATTTAATCGGACCACATTTTATACCGAGCAATCTAAATGCTGCAGCTTACGAAATTTTTTTAACAAATTAAATGTTTGACCTCCTCGAAGACGTGCCTTTGCCTACAACTCAAAACATGATATACCAGCGCACATTTTGGTGTCAATGTTAGGCGATGGCTCGATAGCCATTTTCCTAATCGTTGGATACAACGAGGAGGACCCATTCCGTGGCCTGCGAGGAGTCCGGACTTAATGCCGGTTGATTTCTATGTCTGGAGTCACATGAAGCTCGCCTGTGTCATCCGCGGAAGAACTTAAAACAAGAATTATAAACGCAGCAAGTGCGATGCGGAATAATTTTACTACTTCTGTAGTTAAGTCACAACTCAGAAAAAGAATGCGACTTTGCGTACGCAATACGACCCTATTCTCCCTCTTCGAGCAAGAACTAGTTACTTCGAACAAGAACTTTAATTAGACTCAATTACAAAATGTCTTAATTGTTACTTATTATTAATTGTTTTTACTACTAAACTGTTACTGGTTCCAAATTTTATTTTAAATTTGTATTTTTTGTTTTTTCTTTACCTACGGTATTGTTTTTAATTAATTTTATTAAAATTTTATAGAAGACCTTAAGTTTAGTTTGAATACGAATTTCCACCTGCTTCCTTTGAGATAATTTTTTTTTCAGTTTCTTTAAAATTAAAAATAAGTTCCTAGTTGTTACGCATTGTCGTAGAGCTAGGAAACGATTGTTTTTAAAATAAACTGTAAGCAAAGTTTCATAACGTGTGTTTTTTGCTTTTTAGCCATTTTAGTGGAATAAAATCTCTTAAAAAGGTTTAAATTGAAACTTTTTTTAATAAATTTTTGATGTTTTTTGCCTTATTTTGAAAAAAGCTAACAAACATGATAACTCAGAAATGGTATACTTTTGCATAAAGCATATGGGGGTTAAAAATATCGCATATAGTCACCCCTATCACCTCCTAAAGGGTGTACGTCGAATTACCAATAACCCTGTATAATACGCTTTAGACTCAAGACTAACAGAGCACTCAACTTTTATTGTGTCAGGTCTACCTGTAAACAATCAAACGATCTAATTCAAATACATTTTATCAAGTACATAGAACTGCAATAAAATAACTGCAGTGTTTACTTAAATAAATAATAAACTACAAAAATGTTTTTGATTCGAGTAAATAGTAGTAGAGTAGATAGTAATTGTTATTTATATATTTGGTACATATTCAAACCCTTGGCAAAATGATGTAAACATTTTTGTATTTTCTTACAATATCCCAATTCCGTTGATACTTGAACTTCTTGTACCTACTTTTAACGGCCGACAAGAAGTTAGAACGTACGTAAACATACTTACATTCCTTTACTTTTACTTTGACATCTTTCTTAAATCCCAGTTTTTTGTGTAAACCACGTAGGTACATTCTCTAAGGTGTGTTCATCATATCACCATCTAGTGAAAGGAACAAAAATCTGAACACAGTAAAAGCATGAAGAGTGTTTTAAGACTAATTATTCACTAGTTAATAAAATATTTCGATTATGTTTTGGATACTTTAGATGGGCGGTCGTCCATCTCCCATCTCCCACCTTCGACGAGTAAGAGGATCCTAATATTTAAAAAAATTAATGAGCTGAATCGATTAGAACCCAGTACATACTAGACTTTTTTCACGTTTCTCAAAAGCCTGGACATAAAATACTGGGAACTAAAATTATTCTGTTTTTTTTTAAATAAATATACACGATAAAATTGCTTGTTGATTTCAAAATAACTATTCTCTTTAAACATTTATTATAATTAGAAACGATAACAGGTTGATTTTTTAGGGCAATATTCATATAAAAGCACAAAAAGAATTCTAAAAAAGGTAGATTTTGGAGAAATCGATCTTGTATCGATTTTAATCTTTTCGATTCGAATTCATTCGGAAATATATCTTATTTGGAAAGAATCGCCATCTCCTGTGTATATTTTTTAAGGCGGATTGTAAATTTTCTAAAGCCGACACAGTTCTTAAAGGGTAAGCTAAATAATAATTATAAAACCTCACCTATACTATCTATTTAATTTTAGATTATATAGATAAATTTATATTTTGTTTTTAATTATAGTTATGTATAGATTTATATTACTTAGTATTCAACAATTTCTTTAATAACAGGTTAACGGGGTGGCGCTTGACGTGTTTGAACAGGAACCTCCTACAGACACTCTGACCTTGGAGATCATTCAGCATCCGGCCGTAGTAGCAACACCGCATCTTGGTAAGTACTAAGAAACAGACTTGCGAATCCGACTGACTTTTACGATAAAAACACTTCCTTTTGAATACTCTCAGAGAACAGAACCGTCCAGGAAAACTGCGGACAAACACGGATGTTTTGATGTGGATTCAATGTCGCCTTTCATTGGAAAGGCGACATTGTAGATGACATTACGATTAACTAAGGTTACTAATACATCAGTGCCTAACGCAATATTGACTTTATCACTATTTTATACATTTTACTAGTGATCCGTCCATAGTTTAGTCTATAGTTACAGTTAACAAATTAATTTATGAATAAACTTATTGAGATGAAATGGGTCTCTACTTAAACTTCAGTAAAGTAAAAAAAATTAAGGTAAAAGCTGTAAGTGCCCACGGCTGGGCAAAGGCCTCCTAAAATATCTGACAGGGTTAAGGAACAGCTCTTGTTCCAGTTCGTGTTGGGGGGTTTCACATATTCTCGAAATAATGTTTTTATTATTTCTCAGACATGCAGGTTTCCTCACGATTTTTTCCTTAACCGCCGAGCACGTGGTAAATACAGCATTTATAATTGCTATTAACAATTTTAGTGGTGGCTGGACCGGGAATTGATCCCAGGTACACTCGCGCTCTATGAAACTAAAGTGAGCACTCAGACCACTAGACTACCACGACTCTTCTAAATTTCAGTAAGACGTAGTACTTAGTTTTAGAATTAATTAGACGACTTTCACAAAGTAGAGAACGTCGTAGACTACATAAAATGTAGGTTTGTACGTGTAAAAAATTAATTTCCTTTTTCCTTTGTCAACCACAGCTTAACGTTTGCCTTATCTTTAATAATGCCTCTTTCAAAGAAGTAGCGTTTTATTTAACTTCGTGTTGTAGGTGACGGCAATCACTTATCACTGGGGATGTGCTTGCTCGTTGGCCCCCTAAACGTACACAATTATGTACTTACATGTAGACATAATTATTTCGAAAGTTAATATTGATTTATACTTAGAAGGTAATAATTTATCTTATTTTTTAGCGTTTTTAAGGAGTTCCAATAATATTAAAGAAACAAAATGTCTTTTGCAGCTTGTTGTTATTTGAAATTGATTATTTCATCTATATGGCAATGTAGTTTATTTCAAAGAAAAAATATTTTTTGACTGGCGACACTAGGGCAAGGATATGTATGTCCAGTTTGACAAATGTTAGGCAGTCAGTTAGGCAGTAGTCTATAGCAATTTGTCAAAGATTCCAATTCCATTGCAATAAGATAAAGACTACTTTTTATCTCAATTAAGAGTTCTGTTGTGACATCATATTATTATATTATACTTTATAGTAAGATTATCAATCATATTATTATTATAATAAGATCTTGTCGCATCTTATTAACCAAAGCATTACCATATTACCATGCTGGAGGATAAGGTAAAAAAAAATTGTACACGATATGTATGTACGCAATTTACTTCTTTCCGCAACTAGATGAGAAAGTTAATTATCGCATTAAAACTCTGCATTCCGTAGTGCCTGGTAGAGCGTTGTCCTCGCAATTAGCTTAAAAACAGGTAGCGCGTACAGCGAGGCTCTTGCTATTGTCACTCTCCGAGCAAGGACCTTGACATCTTATTTGCTACGCTTTCGTATCAAAATGCCTTTCATTTTTATCCTATTTATATATTTAATTAATTTCTATGAACTACTCATTTTTAATAACGATAGTCTTTTACGTTAATTTATCAAGTATCACTGCCAATTGATAATCTTGTCATAAATTAATTACCTACAAATAAATTAAGAATATGTACGATCATATTTTCACAGGTGCGTCGACTAAAGAAGCTCAAGTGCGCGTTGGTCAGGAAATAGCCGAGCAACTTGTGAACTTGGTGAAACCTGGTACCTACGCCACACCCTTGGCCGAGGTGACCCGCGTTCTCGCCAAGTGAACGCTAAGCTACGTCAAACACTATAGTGAACGTGCTGCAAGTACATACTTACGTTCACAAAGGCTGAAAATCAAATTTGCGTAGGTCTGCAATCACGTGGTATTTGACTTTACAAATCCCTTTAATAACCTATTCATCGATATTAAGCTTTTTTATTCCTGATTTTAATTACTGATTGTTTTCTGTAAGTGTAATATAATTGAAACTGTCATTACTGTGTTATGGATCTCGTGTTCCAATTTTTTTCCTATATTAACCATAATAAAGAATTTTGTTAAAAACAAATCTTTGTTTAAAATAACATTGAATCGTATTCATTTTGTTTCATGCGGTAAGGGACGACTGTACACGAGATGCGATTTGTCTGTTGGAGGTTGGGATATGGTTCTAGTATTTATTAGAATCGTATCTACTCATGGGACGAGATGTATAGATATGTAGAGTTTACATGTCGTGATGTAGAATCTTCGATGTTTTTAATATAATATTTTACAATCGGGCATAATTGCATAACTAAGTGCTTCATTCTGAAAATAATGACACTTCAATAGACTAGAAAATGACGTTTTTGTCAATATTATTTATAAATAACAATTTTAATTGTTTGTGTGAAAACGAATTTTCTTAACTGTCTAGATATACTTTAAAAGTAAAACATCATCAATAAAATATAAATATTGACCCAATTAACAGTATATATAAAGCTCTTATTAATCATTCAGAAGTTTCGACAATCATAGTTATAATCCATACAGTTTTGTACAATTTGTTACCAGGAAATAAAATTCTAGTAAACACATTAAAATATTTATTTAAAAATTACTTATGACATACAATTTACAATAAAGTATAAAAATAATATTTAATTATCGGACTTGGCGAATTAAGACTAAATTTTTTATAGACAGGAGTGGTTGGATCTTCTGAGGAAAGGAATTGGACACTGGGAAGCAGGTGATGAACCTGGGGATTATAGTAAAGAATATTAAAGGTTATGATACGATTTAGTTCCCTCCTCGCCTGGAGAATGTCCTTGCAGTTCTCGCGGGAGTGGCGGCATCAATTTGCTCTTCTGGTTCAGCCTCCTGCAACGATTTTGATGACGCTGTGGACAAAGTCGATAGTCAAAATTTATACACCTTTCTTACTAGTTTGCCGTTTTATTTGTTTTTGATATTAGATATTCTTAAACAACTATGTATATATTCACGCCTAGTTCCTAACGGGGTAGGCATAGACAATCATCTTCCACTTGCTACGGTCCTGGCATACGTCTTTCGCTTGATCCACTTTCATAAATTTTCGCATGCATGCTCGTTGGTTTAGAGTACTCTTGACCTGGCCTTTTTCCAGAACGTGAAATATTTCACGAATATTCGCATAGGTCTACCATTTACACTCACTTCCTATATTTGTTTCGTCAACCTACTTTCATTCATCCTCTCAACATCAGCATCCCTTTTTCAATTCGTGTCACGTTATTCTTTGCTGCTTTTTATTACACATTTAATTAGAGACGGTGTATAGCTTAAATAAAAAAATACATTACATTCTTAACATTTGTTAAGTTTATTTACAGTACAGTCAACCCGGTATAGATTTATATGTTGTCACCCACCGCTGCTCTTCTCAATTCAAGCACACAAATACTCCACACAGACAAGGCCTGGTAACCGATGATCGATATAATATCATCGATAAATAATTATTTATTGATACAAAAACATCCATAACTCAGATACAAACGTTTATATTTACCATAAAGATGTTTGCCGTTACCGGGATTCGAACACGCAACCATCAGGTTAAAAGACAGAGTCACTATACCAACTAGGCTATCAACACGAATTTTCGCTCGACACTGAGTACCGTGTAGTTAGCTGTAGACCGAAGACGAAATTTTTATCGCGACAACGCGAATTTTCACTTGATATTATGACCGGAGCATTATAGTCAAAGTTTTCTGTCTATTACTATTAAAGATAACTTCTATATATAGATATCTTTGATTATAGACGCAAAGTTTCAGTAACTTACGTCTTCCGAACCGTCCCCTGCTAGGCTTCGCCGGCGCTGGCGCGTCTTCGACATTAGTCTCACGTGTAGCTGTGTTGGGACGCTTCTTACCTAAAATTATGTTTATAATTTTATTTCTACCACAGTTGGTTTCAGATTAACAAACACATAAGGAGTGGACGAAAGTAAAATTTTAAAAGCCCTACTTTATATACACACGAACATCCGATCATTCAAGATTCGGACACGAATACATCAGTTCAAATATAAATGGTTAGTATTCGAGTGATGAGATCACATACACTTTAGATAGGTACTGTTGTTTTGTGAAGACACGAAACCTTTACAGTGAAATATCTTGTTTTACGAAATTGAGTACTCGACCATAGGTCAGGTGATGTTGTAAGATTTATCCAATAAAGTATCACAGGGTTTTTTACACAGGTCCATAAAGCTCAAGGTCGTACATGCCTGATGTGAAACCGCAATCTATTTTATCGATTCCGGAATGAAAACAAACAATTGAAAATAAATCTTATGGCTCATTTCAACTACGTTATATCTCGTCTTTATCAATAAAAAAATAATAAAAAAACAGTGTATGGACTAGCTAGCTAAATGAAATTATATTCTAACCTAATGTCTACAGATTACATAAACAAAGTCAACATTAGTATATAATACTTACTGTAACTAGATTTGGACTGTACCTCCGCAGGTGAATCTTGGGACTGCGAAACAGTGGATGACGCTTGTCCATGTAATTTCGCTGGGAATATAAAATCAGGAAAAAAACTTTAAAAAAAAATTCGACTAAATATTTGCCAATTATTTTACACTGTATTGGCCGTGTGCTATCGTCGTAAGAATCTGCCGCCCCGTTTCTTCTCGTAGGTGTCGTAACAGGCGACAAGAAGCTAAGCAGACCGATGTATTCGATGAAGTTATTGCTCTTAGCCGTTTTGGCTTTTACAGCTTCATAGGTTTGCGCCTGCGGCCTCAAGGACGCAGACCAATGACAGGCAGCAGCGCCTAAGGTGCGTAAGCGATCGCCAATCCGCTTGCCGAACGTGGCGATAATGGCAAATCATCCTTATGGGCGAGGCCTATGTATGCAGAGGACTATTTATAGGCTGTTAAGGTCAGACACATGATATTAAGAATTGTTATTGTATTTGAAGAAAAATGCTCTAAAACATGCTACAAACAATGCTAAAAGATAAGTAGCTAAATCGATAAATGCGATTAAAGAAATAACTTTGAAGAGACCAAAAAAGGATTGTTTTAATAAAACTGTGACCGTTCAGGTGTCATCAGTCATTCTATGGCTCATAACAATAATGTTTCAAAGTGATGACACGAGAGGGTACCAGAAATAGGTAGTATGATCTGTTACCTTCAGCGGCCTGAGCACGCCGCCTTTTCAGTGCTTCCAACAAGTCTGTGTTGCTGCGGAAAGGGCGCACGCCACCCGTCACCAACTTTTTACCCTCTGTGGAGGACGGCGGCGCTTCTGTCGAAGGCTCTTGTTCCTCTCCCTCCGGATACTCAGCGTCGTCTTCATACTCTGCCTCGTCCTATAAATGATATAAGCCATAATTATTTACACGAAAATAATCATAATAAAATTCTAATTACAGTTATGTTTATTATCATTACTTTATTTTAAATAGAAGCAAATAGTGATGTGCATACGTTAATCTTTGAACGTAGTGCAAAAAAGATACGAACGAAGGAAAGGTCAAATTAATTAAAAAAACAAAAAGACCGGTTTCAGAAAATTGTCAGTAATGTTAAGTTGCACAATAATAAAAAAAAAATTAAAATCAATGCTGCTGTGTTTTTAAAAGATTAATAATTGTTTTTACCCACTTATTCCTTGAAACTCTTGTCAGATATATGAGCACAAAATGGATCAATTTGCTTTTACTTATATTTGACGTTTCTTTTTAATGACCTTTAAAGAGACGCACATTTATTAACACATTTACCTAGTAGAATTTAATATCTAAAATAATAGCGTATTTATTTTTAATGTAATGTAAAACGATATTGCATCAGCGTTTACTTAAAAAAGAGATATTTAACATTCTACAAGAATGCGAAGACGAAGAATTGTATTCAAGAGTTGAAAACACGAATATTGCGTAAAGGATACACCTTTGCATAAAATACATAATGCATTAATAAGACATGAATCACATGAAAAAGTATCATACCTGTATCAGTTAAACGATTTTCGATATCGCATATCGATGCCCTACGTGCATTAAGAAATCGTACGTATCACGTTGCAGTACGTGCGATAAGTTATCGACGTTCCTTAGTTACGTTATATTATTTCTTACACCGGTTTACTGTTTCTATTGTTACACAAATAAAACGCTTATTCGTATTTCGGTGGCGTTCACAATATTTTCATCGCGAAACCAGTTCAATCATTAACATCCAAGTATCGCCGGCGTTATATAACTACGTAAGGTAGCAGGTAGAAATGCCAACGAGGTAAGGGATCTTACATAGAGGTCACCAACGAAGGTAACTCGATCATTCGACCAGTCCCACTTACCTTGAACCACATGGATCTGTGAGGAGACGTCTTAAGAACGAATTTGATTTTCCTGCCTGACAAAGGTCGTAGGCGGCCAATAAATGCCGTGAAAGCTATATACAAAATCGCAACACTATATCTGTTGTATATGAATACGTATTTATACGTTTTAAATAATAAAAGATTATGTGTACATTGTACACATAAAATTACACGTGACAAAATATGATATTTCAGTGTTCACTTTTTTTCGTTGGTGATTGATAAAGTATTATAAGTTATAGTATTAATAAGTTTAAAATGCCGGATCCTTAAGGTTTGTCGGTCATGATACCTTCCAAAGTAGTGTACAAAAATTGCTTAAAACCTGTAAGTGTATTAAGTAAATATCGCGTTCATCGCAACAAATTTCCTTTTAATCGCTCATGATGAAATCCAACGCAAATTGCCTACGCTGTTGACGCAAAAATAAACAAACGGTTCTAATTAAGATCGATAGATTAATTGCTGAAACATTTGATGTGAACACTCGTGGTACGAAAACAGACTTTCTAAAATCTATTAAATTATTTTCACGAAGATGTTTATATACTAATAACTTTTTCTGTCAATTGTAAGACTCTGTAGCTTTAAATTAATAATAATAATATCAACATTTTTTTTTTTTTTAAAAACAAATAGGCTTTCGTTTGACCTCAATCTGGCTGGATGGAAGGCGAAGATGAGGCGTAGGATGGTACACGTTTGCCTAGAAGGTGTCTGTTCACTTTGGCCTTACATCAATGAATGAAACTGAATGTAACCTTCTGTATTATGAAAATTTTGCATTTTGTACACTTTTCATTTTTTATATTAGCAACAGATCCAAATTTGAAGACAAAAAGTGGTTAAATCAAAAAATAATGAAGATATTTTAAATTATTTACATTGTCATATTGGCTGAAATATATCTCTAAATGCATATACTGCTGTTGTAGCCGGGAATACTCTTATGTTGGTTAATAACGATTAGATACAAATCTCTAATAAGTTTTATCCGATCCTAACAAAGGTCAAAGTCTCATTTAAACAATATGCAATTTGGAAATTTAATGTCTATAATTATGATACATGTATATATGTGTGTGTTTTAACAATATATCAGGGGGAATATATCATATTGTACTATCTGGCGACCGACTAATGGCGGAAAATAAACCCGACTATGCTGAACACAAATTCTGAAGATTAGTGATGGAGAGCAGAATCAGCAGTGTAAGGCTACCGACACTTCGCTCACTAACCCGAGCCGCACCCTACGTGGCGAGTGAGCAATTGCTCCATGCATGGCATAAGAGCTTTTGATGGCGGTTCCTTGGAAAGTTCTATGTCCAGACTACTGTCTTATACAGGCCGATAAAGAAAAATATCATAATTGCTAAAGTTACATGTAGCTCAAAATTACAGGGTTAATTTCGAAGAGATTTTTGACGTCATTGAAATTTGATTTGTCAACATCAAATTATATTCCACCATTCTTAATGTGTATAAACTATATATTCACATTTTATTGGATCATAATATTTTGATACTTATACCATTCTGTCTATAGGAAGCTTTCTACTTTACTTAAACAAACTTCTACAAAACCGCAGCAAATATCGGTGAAGAAATGATTGCGCCGTCAGTGGATTGTAACATAATCTAAAGAAACACGAACTCTGTTCCGATTTTATATAGGATTTCTTCATCAGATGATAGGAAACATGCCGCATAAAATACGAAACTTATTAGTTGGCGGAAGGATACGTTTGTTTTTTGAATTAACAATTTACAGTAGATATAGATTTCAGCTAAAACAGGACATAGCTCATATCTCCCGCTCTAAAACTGATATGATCGTGATGGAATATTAACGGACAATGAAATGAACATATGAATGGAAATAGAATAGTAAAACGACTTTGCATTCCGTATAAATACGAAACAAGTGACGGACCTATTAGATCAATGTGGTATGGTCATAGGCCCGCACTTGAAACCAGTTTTAATCGCAACATTTCTACCGCAATAGTTAGTGCCCTACTCTTGAACCATTTCGCATTAGAATTTGAAACGAGAACGTAATCAAGAAATGCTAAGGCCACTCGAGTCGAAGGCAGTGTGTAAACACGTGAAAAGATTGTCTTAGATAAGAAAAAGTACCACTTAAAGAATTCAAAACTATTTCGTACAATTGCTTGCTATTGTTATTTTCATAACTTTTTTTTTTCAATTTTCAAATTCTGGCCTATACAAATACTTGTCCCCTTCGAGAATCGAACCCGCGTATCCGCAACACCACGTCTAAACGCTTAACAACTGCGGATTTTGACCCGGGGTAGGCAGTCTGTTTAAAAAACAAAGTATTTGCTCCACAAAAACGTAGTTACCCGTAATTTGTGAGAGTTGGCACTGCCATTTTGCTTGTATGGAATGCGCACCACTGCCGATACCAGCCGCCAGCGTACTTGCCTTTTGATACGTGAATATAGAGTTTGTATCATAGCTAGCGACAATATTATGAACACGAATGTTAAAAGTCTGTAATCGATCGTGTATCCTATTTAACTCAGTATTTGAACCTTCTTTCTTTGTTAACTTATAAACAGAAGTACTAATCATTAGCGAAAGCGGTGTCGTAGAGGCATTAGGAAACCAGTCACCATATTTCTATCTATGGATACTCGTATAAAAAGAATTGAATAAGGATAAGCCTTCAAAATTTCTAGACGTTCGCAAACGACGGACTAAAAATCTAAAAAAATACCGGACCAAAACACACCGTTCCATGACGGGCAGCGGGGAAGGTAAGCCTTTGACTGGTCTGTTGAAAAAGAATGAACTTAATTATTACTGTGCATAATAATTAAGTTTATTCTTCATGTGTAATAGCACTACACCCATTACCCAGAATATTCTCAGGTGTAATAGAGAGATTAGACAAAATGGTATGATTATGGCGATACTACCCCATTGTATGCATTTTCTAAACACTATACTCGAAAGCTTATTGGAAATCGTTGAGTAATAAACTAATTCCAGCAAATGTATTTGTAAGGTATTTGCATGTTTTTTACTGAATCTAAATCTCATTACCTGTGGTGCAGGTGTAGTGGTGCTTGTGGTTGCTTTGCCCTTGGTTAGCAAGCCGCGCTTGAGAAGGCCACGAGTGGGACCCGCTCGCGCTTCGTTCTCATCCTGAGCGCGCGCCGACGCCTGCCACGCCAAACAACTTAAAAGCACGATCCTGAAATTGGCAATACACACTATTTCAAATACTTATGCATCCATGAGCACTTACAGGGATAAACAGAGATTACGGTTTACCATTTCGCAAGTCTCAACGTAGCCGAATGGGCTTCGAAGTTACCCAAGTTTCGCCTTATTTGAAATCTACGTATTCGAAAATAATTATTTTGTGTTTCTATTTTCCAGACTTTTTCTTCGCGTATGTTTTAAACTATACATTCTACATTTACATAGTTAATGTAGAGCTTTACATAACACGATACATGTATCTTTCATAAAAGCGTTACGCAATACAAAAATCAATGTCGATAAGTATGTTATATGAACATCGCTCGTCGAGTAACGTATTTAGTGCTTCATTATTCTCTCCATGTGCATCTGGAATACCTACATAATACGAGAAAAGTATCGATATTTCTTAGGAGCGTATTTAAATGTCAGGGATATCTATTAAAAACCGTTACATCAACCAAAATATATTAAACCAATACACACGTGCATGTATGCATTAATCACTTAAAAGATTGTATAAGCACACGATTAAGTTTTTGCAATATATGTCCTTGCACGTCCAACCTTTATGAGATGACGCAGTCACATACTTGCAAATTGTGGGAACGGAGCAATAAAATCGCATTAAATTATAAGTTTACTAGTAACTGTTGTATATATTATATAGATATATTACCCGTATTATCTACAAGACATCAACGCAAAGATTTCGAAGCTTTTGCCACAAGTTGTAATAAAAATTATATGCGTAATAAAAATGTTAAAGTTCATGATGCGAACCGCGCAATTTAATAATAATTTGTCTAAATATTCACATCTGAATTTCAATATACCAGAGCTCCACTTCCGGCATCTTTTTTTTACGAGTTGCTAGCTAAGTACCATTGAAATGTAGGTCAAATAGTTCAATGGCGTTTAATGTCAGTTAGAGTGGCACGTCGAGGTTGGGCGAATGCCGTGTACGGAGGTGGGTTGATTAAACTCTCAGCGCACAGTGCTCGCTAATCGAAAATAAGAGCACGAGAAATAAATGTGTAGAATCACAGATAGAACTCTCTAACCTGCAACATACGTAAGGTCAACATGTACTCGACAGATAGTTGAGTAACAGGTCACACTCCAGGGTCAGAACTAATGAATGGCTAGTCTGTTCCGCATCCGCTTCCGATCGTACCAAATAAGCTCCCTTAGCTTTCTCGTTCTCTGATTTTATATAATAAGTTAATAGTCACGATGCCAGACAACGCACTGACATAAAACACGTACGAGTAGGTACAATGTACCGAAGCGCAATGTAATGCATGCGCAACAACAACGATTTATTCCCAATAGACAAATATGTATGCTCTATTTGATGTGTTCAACGATAGATTTATTGTATTATTTATTTATGTTCGTGTCCGGGTATTTGAGTATGCATCGCAGGTTTGAACTCAAAACTTTCCTGCTTCAAGTCACGTCGGAAAAAGTGCAGCTTTCTAGGTTCGTGATATTTAATATGAAGTGAAGCATCGACGCTCTGAATATCCAATGTATATCAAGGTCAATCGTGCAAAAACCAGAAGTAAGCTGACCTTGTGATAAAATGCGGCAGCCGAACCTGTTGTGATTGTACTCTGACGAGAAGACGAGGTAACACAGCTTACAAATACGTGAAATCTTCAGAGCTTCACTCATTTACTTAAAAAAGTAACATCTTATTATTATTTATCTCATTCTGTCGCTAAGGCAAGATATATTAACCAACTACAATCATGTTCTGAGAATCTCGATGTTATCAAGATGGATTTGGACATAGTAGGTATGAGAAGTAATATAATAGCTTACCATCCCACAATACACTGTGAACTTTCAAATAAAATTGAGTAATTTACTAATGTTGCCTAATTTCAAAGGAGTATATCAAAGCATTTAGATTATATAAAAAGAGGGGCCTTTTTGTTATATAAGCTAGATACAAACTGGATGCAAAAGAAGGTATGAAATATAGAATGCAAGTCCCTCCCTGCATCTTGTTTGCAAATGTCAATAGTCTCGTTGCACAACAATATTTTATTACCAAATGCCTAAGTTCGTAAAATTGGAGTTGAGTAACTGACTGGTATTTTTGGATCCATCTCTACGTAGGTACCTAGCTACTTTTTTAATTCATGTTGAAACTAATAAATAGTTTTTTATAGTCATTTGTGGCCATTTTATGAATTTCCGGCATAGTAAAAAACCTAGACAAAGCTCGCATACAAATAAAAGCTATCCGAAAATGACTAATTATATTAGGTATCTTTTCGATGTTTGAACACAATCATTATTCAAGTTAACTTTAGGGAAGGTTAATATGAAGTGTCGGTAATAATAAATACATATAAACATAATATTTATAAGGCCAACTACTAGATGTGAAGGCATTTTTTACCTGTTCATAAGTCACCTGCCAAGTTTTCAGTATGCAAATAACCAGTAAATTCTATTCACATAAGAAGTGTAAATATACTTTAGTGATAAGCGACTCTTGTCTACTTACTTACATAAATTTGATACATAATAAATATATTTCTTAAAATATTTTTTTTTTAAATGTTATTTACACACGCTTAGCCAACCTGGAACTATAAGCTACCCTATTCGTGGCATAGCAATAGAATTTTAATAGTTTCAACACGTCGAGACAAATATATAAAGGTAAAAGGTGGACCGCCGACAAGAAACAAGTTTAACTAAAATAAATTATTCTCAAGGACATTAAATACACTATTTTCCTTTTCGGACCGAGAAATGAATTTAATTGTCCTCCAACGTATAATAAAATAGCTGATGTTTTAATTTTTGTCGTTTAAGATAGTTAAGGTAACCAAAGCGTCGGCAGAATTCCAAGGAGGATTCTGCCGACGCTTTGGGAATTTTGACGAACAGTAAGTTCGGGGTTTGTTCCTCGCTATTCATCCCACTTAACGACATAGTGCTTACTTAATCATAGGTCGAGGGTCTAACTTTCAACATGGCGCCCATTATGTTAAATAACCGGTTCGTGATTTCGGTTAATTAATTATGAAATTGAAAATTAATTGATTTGGTACACTAGGTCGAGCCGAAGCTATTATAATGAGGCTTATACGTCAAGAATAATGAAACAAGCAACTACCGTTTATTTTCTAGGCCCCAATTTTTTTTAACCTTATTCAATTTAATTCAGTTTAATATATTTTTCATTTGTCCAGTTTACTTAATTAAAATTTTAAATATGGAAATACCAGTCATGATAATTACTTAAAGCTGTGCTTTATATAAATAACCGGTTATCCGTAGTTTCATGGCTATACTATTTATTAACAATTAATAAAAGTGAATAATGTATTTTCACCAACTACGTTTCCAATTGTTTAAAATTCAAACTTTTTTAGAGTTTTGATCCTGAACTGAATAATACTTTTATGATAGATTTTGAATTTATTTAAATTATTATCAAAATCTAAATTTCAATGAGTCAATTATTGAAAAAGAAACTTACAAATGTTTTTCTACAAAAGGTTCATCTTAAAGAAAATATTATGATGAAGTTCAAAATATTCCTGCGTGTATTATACCAGTCCCTTGTGACGTCAAGTATTACATTAGAAAGGCAAAACACTTGTTTAAGTTCAATACTGTTCAATCGAAATTGACACTAGTAATATTACCATAGGGTTAGACAGCTTTGTTGTGGACGTCGCGATGCAAAAATTTTTATCAAATTTTAAAATACCTTTCTTTCATATACTGCAGTTTAACATATAGTTTGTAGGTAGGTAGGTAGTAATAGGTATTGGAGATGTCGGCAAAAAAGTTAGTTGTAATATTATGGACATCGCAATCGCAGTCGCTCAGCCGGGACTTGTAATGCAGATGCAGCTACATGATATAGAAAGCAGGACTTGGTATGTAAGTGATGATACAGGTACTCACAAGGGAAGTATCCTCATGTCTGTGTTGTGCTTGAGCCGCGTGTCGCAAGAGGCACTGCTGTTGGTCCTTTCTCCGCTTAGCGGCTGCGTGCAGGTCCACTGTGTACGGAGGCCACGCTTGATCTGCCGCTCTAACACGAACACCTCCGGTACACTCCAAGTTTCGGCGTCGCTGCACTGGTCCGCCCGCCACCCCGACACCACTTGCCTGATTTATATTCGTAGAGGCGCGCGCGCCACGACACATACCGGTCATTGTCCACATGGCGACGTTTGGTAATTTTTGAATACCGTACCGTAATTTGTACGTACGAACGTACAGTAAATCCTGTTGTGACGTCTACACTTTGATTGACACGACAAACATACTTTCGGATTATTCTGATGGTATTTCTTCGAATGTAACCACATTTTGAATACTTAAATAACAATATATATGATACGCAAAAAAAATACATTATTTCAACACGATATGAAATAACCTTCAGATTCATCCTTGTAGGATCTAGTTTGTAATATCTCTATGATACCTGTGCTAAATTGTTGTCAATTTAAGCATTTTTTGAATGAAGTTTTTAACGGTTATAACTTATTTTTTTCCTTATTGTGCATTACTAATTTCATATTATTCCTTTTTACTGTTTCTCATTCTAGGTATTATCTTTATAAGTTTGTAGGAATTGCATGTTTGAAGGTTATATATTAAAAAAAATTGTATTTTGGTTTTATTAAAACAAAATACTCTATTCATATTCCAATGTGCTTCATATATGTTTTATTTCAATAATTAAAAAAACATCCTGATCATATGTCATTTCTCTAATTTAGTTTTAAGCCTGAAGCACATGAGTAACTATCCCATTATATCCCTATATAAAATAGTTACTCATACGTTCTGTAATATCTCAAAAGTTATATGAAACCCACGTTTTTTTCCCCCCTTTCCAAATAGTCAACTATCGCAAGCCACACTAATGAGTATAAAAATGATTGTGCCAAATGCGACGGCGCACTGAGAGGATGCGATCAGAGGTTCGCGTCAATTAGTTGTTGATTGTAGGTAGTAACAAGCATTCATTATAGTACGGTACGTAAAGGCAAGCCACTTTCATTGAGGTCAGAGGTGGAGATGGCCCGACGAATTGAAATGAAGAAATGTCTAGTCTAGACCGATGCTGTCTACTGGTGATAATGGGATATATCAACATTTGCTGCGAACGGTCTTTAAGGATAAACCTGCAATCACTGTCATTCTACCAGATTAAAAAACTGTTATTTATTAGATAACGATATTCGATTTGCAAATGGTTTCAAAATTAATGATCTCGTACCAAAATCGAGAAAGTACCTGCACATTAAAACTTTTAATTCGATGCCACAAATGGAACAAACTTTTAATAATACGCTGATACATTATGTCATAGCATTATAATCTTGGTGGAAAGCTAATTTTATTTTTACTTTCGATTGCTTAAAGATATTAAAAAAACTTAAATAAGACTTATGTATTTTTATCATCACGAACATCGTTGTTACATAATAGACAATCATTTATGTAATTCGACAAGATGACTCCTACTAACTTATCTACATAAATCTAAGCACGTGAGTCAGAATAATGTAAAGTTTGTTGTTTGTGGATAATTACATGAGGTTTACATTTGTTACTCTAAAATTCAAGCTCACCTTCACGCGGTGCTGCTTGCTAACATGCAGAGGTTGCTTTGGAAACCAACCTGGTCTGGGGAAGCTAAAAATCAAACCGATTTGGCCGAACCCAAATCCCACGGACCAGTGATGAGGAGCAGCACCCCCAGCGAGAGAGTACCGGCGCTGCGGCGTCATGAGTAGACTAACATTTTTTTTTATGTCATTTTAATAATTAATAGTTACTATAATCATGAGAAGTGGTTACTTCTAACCGTGGACAATGGATACCCGGAACCAACTGCAAATAAAGAACGCTAAAGGATAATTGTCACATATGAGGGCTAAGGTAGATTATTTTATAGCTGCAATCATACTAACTTTTTATTATATTAGCTCTTCTAACCGGAAAGCAACCTACCCAGATGGCTGTTATGCTAAAAAGGACTTCGACAGCCGATTACCTATTAAAAGGTTTACCAATTTTTGTTGGCACTTTAAAGAAAATCATACGTCTAGCAATGGACTTTTTCCGAAACTTTTTTATTTTATACTCCACTGCTATTCATAGGTCTCTTCTGTAAAAAGAAAACCAGCATGCATTTCTTGAAAGGCTTCCTATACTCCCCACGCTGGGTAAGCGGACTGTTGAGCACAGTACCTACACGTATAACCTCGCACAACAGATGACGCTCCCTAATGTCTGGAGACGAAGATCGTATATTCCTCTAACAAGTACTCGTACCAAATGGTAAGTGGTCCAAAATAACGAAACAATAGTAACTTAGATAAAGAAATAAGATGTAGGTGATTTGAAATATAAAATTATCTCGTTGACTGTCATTTATTTTCTTACCCACCACACTCAACGCAACACCGATTTGCTACTCCTTTACGCCTGTATTTAGAGAGTGTCGCACTTGTGCGCTTGAACTAGTACGCTGTTCAGCTTTAGATTTACCGTATTCCATAATAAATTTATTAGAATTTATATTCATGAAATGAGATTAATAAGCCCATAATCTATTAAATATCTATACTTGTTTAGGTACTAATATATAAAATGAATGTTTGAACGAATTTAGTTCAGAAACTATTTGACGTATTTTGATGGTAGTTTTTTAAAATGATAAATACTATTCGGTTAGAAGTGCTATAGTCTATGTAATAATTTGAAAGTTTGTTTGTCGTTCAAACATGCTTAAAGGACTAAACGGAAATGAACGGAATTTTCAGAGAAGTAGATTATACCGTATAATGAAGTATATCTCGGTTAAGAGTTCTATGGGGATGCTTGTGATCGCTAGTATTTTACATAAATTATAATACCTTGTAGAAGACAGATACTAGAACTTGTAAATTAGAAAATATTAATTATACAAGTAGTTATAATTTATCTACTTTATGATGACTACAAACACGGCGAGCTGTGGGAACTTAGGTGCCAGGGCCCTTAAGTTTTATAGAGGACGTGATCAAAGCTTGATTCTCGGTGGTCGGCACTACTACTAATTGTTAATTGCAAGTTAAGTACTAAATTTACCACTTGATGTTTCCCTTCTCCGAGAAGGGAAACATCACGTGGAAACATAACAACAAACTCAAAATTCAGAGTAGACCTTTGTATTGTAAATGTCGCATTAACAATAGGACGTCGATACAAATAAAACAATGTACGTCCACAACTTTCCGTATGGTTAGTCTAACACCCAACCTGTACTTCTACCGTGTGGGGTAGCGGTATAAGAGAATCTGCCCTCACATCTCGTTCCGTGGGTTCCGTTGTACAAGTCTACTAGTGGAGTTATGATGATGATGATGACGATTCACAAATTACTTTTCACGCTACTAATTCCTTACCAACATACAAACGCTTATGCTTTTGTTGCCATAATCATTACCAGTATTAACAAGGTATTTTAGAACACAATGAAAGAAAAGATTTAATATAATGCACTATGTAAATTGTATTATTCCCAGACATCTAATTAGTCTAATTAGTTGCGGTGATAAACAATTCAACATATAACCTCGCACATTCACTCAATGTCTGTACATTATACATTCCCCTGTTGGACACACAGGCATAAACCTCTCTAGTAAGAAGATATGCCTTGACTTGGCAGGCAGGCAGACAGACAACCTGCTGATCTCAGTATCAGACATCTCGCACCTTAAACCGTCACAAGTTTCATATATTTTTGACCTTTCTCAATCGTCTTCTATTCATTATTACGCCGCCATCAGATGACTACATGAAATGTATTCATCGTTACGTCATTAAATTCCTATTCCTATATGCTATTAGGTCTTTCAGCAAATGAATTGAATAAGTAGAGTTAGTACTTTTTAATTTTTTTTTCGGCAATGGCGGCAAACGAGCAAGCAGTTCACCTGATGGTAAGTGATAACCGTCACCCACGTACATCTGTACACCAGAGGTACAGGTGCGTTGCTGGCCTTTAAGGGTATTTGGGTGATGAGAGGGAGGAGGAATGGGGAGGGGGAGTGGGCCTCCAGTTACCTCACTCACCGAACGAAACCCAGAAGCACAAGATGCCTCTACTTCACGCCGGTATACTGCGAAGCCATGGTACCAGCCCGGTCGAGCCGGCACATTAGAGCAGCAGCAAAAGCCGCCGCTTGGCTCTACCACGTTTAAAACTTACTTTAACACAAGATATATTTGAGCTAAGAGTTCGCCAGGTCGGTTGCCCATGTTTCAAGTGGCCGAATTGCTGATAATGAAATCCTGTAATGTCACCGCTCTCGCAGAGGTCTGTAAACAGTGATTCATTATCAATGGCGCATGTTTCCTTTGGATTTATTTGGATTTCTCTCATTTGCTGTTTCACAATACTTATGAGCTACTAGTAACAAAGTTTTCATAAAACGTCAGGAGTGTCGAATCATTAAATTAATCCTAACTCCTAAATTAATATTATCCGTTAAATGAAGATTTATCGATTATTTGTAATGACACAAGATTTAAAGTTACTTATAGAACGATTTATTTCATCTATTTTTATCAAAGAAAATTAAAGTTAAATATTTTTCTATTGCTATTACAAATATGGTTGTTGCAAATTTTGCTGGGTAGGTACATGCAACCACGCATTTATTGTGAGACACGATAATTTTGTAATGACCGCTTGCAAAACAACGATGTGGCAAAATAGCATGTGAATAAATATTTTGCTTGATACAAATCATGTACAATCTTTGACCGAATAGCTTTATTGTTAAAAGGTTTACTGTAAGTGACACGCATAGTTTTGATAACTGTTTACCAATTGTTAAAATTCACAGATATAACCGATACCTCATTTTTATTTATAATTGCATTTCTCTTGTAGATTTGTTATGTGCTAAAAATATTGTCTTATACCTCCATCTGTCATAACAATAGTTGCTATTGTTTCAACACGTCACGTGTTCATGACGAAACATTGTGTTACCAAGTATAAAAATAGTCCAAAAGTATGAAAACATAACTAAATTTTTACTTTATAAACCTAGTAACTTACCAACGTAGTTAAATAGTCTTATCATCTTTTAATCTGAACAGATTGTTGTTTATAAATTGTAAGATCATGTACCTAGATGATTTATAGAAAAAAATCAGCACAAATTCTAATCAATATGCTTATAGCATATCCCATCATGCGGATTTTCCATAATCGCCACACTTGGTAAGTGGTTTGACGATCACACCAAAGCCTGCCGTTAACGCTGACGTGGTTGGCAAGGTATCCGCTACCACGATCATCTTTATTCATCATTGTCAACTTAGGTCTACGGCCGTCCGCGGGGTTTTTTTTGGAGGTCAAAATCTCCATAACAAAAACGTTGGAACCGAAAACGTACCGTGCTTTCTTTTACAATAGCTTCCCAATACACATCATTAATCCTCCGACCTGTTTCTGCAGCGCAGGTGCCAGGGTGGTACTCATATTAGTAAATAACGCGATATTTTAGGTTTTCCATTTTGTTCAAACAACACACGAAAACACACGGATCACTAGATTCGAAACACAAATACACAAGCCTAAATGTTAGATACATTTGAATTTGGAATTCCTAACCAAACGCTTGATTATTTGAGACAAAGTGGGCAGTTCGACAAAACGCCAATTTCATATGTCAGGACCTAATACTTATTGATATAGGCGAGTCATTCGTGGGTCTACCGCATGGTTTAGATAATAATATAATATATTTATTCGCTAAAACGGTACATGCCGTAGATGGAAAAACATTCTTAATTATCTCTCATGTTTGCCGGGTAGGACATGCAAAAAATCTATATTAAAAAAAGGAATTACAATTATTACACGTGTTTATCATTATTAAGATATAATTACATGTTTGCTAAGTTTTGACATGTAAAACAATAAAAATAATTAGTACATTGATATTATTTTAACAAAAACAATTATTCTAGAAGTAGAAGATGTCATAAGAGTTCATAATTAGGTAACAAATGTCATTGCTTTTCTGTCAGAAACTCTTCAATATCATAACAACATCTAGGCAAACGCCAGTTTTTTTAGTTTGCTTTTTAATAAGCCAATTTCCATTGGTTTTTTTAAAATCTGGTAGCGGTATGTTGAATTTCTTAAAATAATATAACCTAGACATAACAACTGGTTAGCTTGACTGATGAGCAATTCGGTAGACCTACAGATTATTAGTTTATCGAGTCTGGTTGTGTAGTCATGTACTATGGTTTTGGACACCTGCATCTGATCCTTCCTCATATCTTTTTGTCGCCGTCAACAACACTTGTCAACTTGTATGAGTATCAACTTTCTGCTGATGTAAGATAGATCAATCGATATTATTTTATAGTTATGTATAATACTATAAGTGTCTATTATGTAGGTAATTCATTTAATGTTACATCCAAACAATATACAGAATGACTTTTTTTTGGTTCTGGTAACGAAGAAAACCAAAGCTATTTTGCATACAGAATCTTACTAAATTCTTAAAAACTGATACTGTATTAATTTTTAAGAAAAATTTAATGTTTTTTTTCAATTTGTAGTCTATTCATTTTAAGAAAAAGATTATAAAGCTGGTTCATTCATATTAACATTACCCAAAACATGAATGAACCAGCTAATTAGCTAGCCAGCAGTTAAAAGTAATAGAAAATTGTAGGAAAGGAAGGGCTGTAAGAGTTCATACGTAGTATAGAATTAAAATATTTACGATCATTGTCTTTACACTCACATACGTTGCGTAGGTAATAGCTATGACGGGCCGTAAACAAAATTATAAAACAACAATAATGCTTCAAAAATCTGGGTCGAGTGGTCTACCTCGCCCACCGCTGCGTCCTCAAATGCAATTCAGCACGAATGCGTTATGGACTTCATATGTCATGACGGTCCCGTAGATTTCCCGGTTGAAAGCCCTAACTCGTTAGAATTTGCTATCCGCAATAAAAATATTCCTTTATTCTAATAAGCATAAAAGTCGTGAAGTTACTTAAGTGATAGTGGACCCTTTTACTGAAGTATCACAATAACGTTATAGTGAGTTTAATAAAAGGGGCAAGTCTGTTTGAAAAAGATTGAGCAAGAAGAGCAGCAGTTTTCCTGACACAGAAAATTTAATATTGTTTTGTAAATAAACCAGTTGGACATGCCAAACTAGCAGCAATGAATAATTCGACATCGCAGCAGCAATAAGATATATACGATTCAGCTAGGGAATTGGAGCGTCAGTGTCACCTCTCGGCTATACATCACAGAACGCATCCGCGCATGGTTGTGAGTGACAGTCGGCGCAGCGCGGACTTCTGGCCTTTTCTGCTGCGTAGTTCGTGGATTCACGGACTACGAGCGGACACGCTCGCAAATCATCGAATATTTCTGCCGATATCACCGGAGAGCCGGAGACATCCACAGCGCAACTGTTGGAGTAACAAACGCCAAGAACGGTTGAAGCAGGTGGTAAGATGAATGAAATTGAAAAATTCCTTCATAAAAAACCCTAAATATTTTTTGATTGAACCTGCTTCTAGTAAACTATCTTTCTTGTTTCGTAATAATTGGTTGCAGCCACCGCTTCATGTATTCGGACACACAAATAGTAAAGAAAATTTAGTTAATTAGGTTTTTTATGGGAAAGGCGGCAAACGAGCAAGCGGTTCACCTGATGGTAAGTGATAACCGTAGCCCATGTACAACTGCAACACCAGAGGTGTTGCAGGGACGTTACCGTCCTTTAAGGGCATTTGAGAGGGTTTAAGGGCACCCCGACGATGGGAGGGAGAACTCCGGTTACCTCACTCTCCGAACGAAACCCAGAAGCACAAGATTCCTCTACTTCATTGGTAGTCTACTACTGGTATTCTGCGAGGCCGTGGTACCAACCCGGAAGAGCCGGCTCTTTCGAACAGCAGCAAAAACCGCCGCCTTTTCAATACGCGTATTTTTCTTCAAACATCGGTCACCCCTCTCTCTATTCGAGAACGTGAGTGTTATTTCTTTAACGACTTAAAGTGATGAGAGATCGTGGTCAATAACCTAAAAGAAACTAATAAAACGATCTAGTTTCAATATCGACCATTATAGTCTCTACTTCCAGCACATATGGTAATTTTGTGGATTAAAAAATTGACATAAAAATCTCATTTATAGTACATTTGAAACATGCGTCAAGGCAATCGCTTTGTTTTTACCTGTATTGGCAATTGCTTTTACCAATTGGCAATTGGTTATTTGCTACAATTTTTTTTTTCCCGATAGGTGTAAGCCTAAGATAATCTTATTTACATGACTAACTATATGACTCTTATGTACATGACAACTATGTACATCCAACGTTCAAGTCGATTTCATATCGTAACGTAATAAATATTAAAAAGTACATTGCACCTAAGATGCGTAGGTACATCACCGTAGTCGAGACCAAAACCAAGGTCGTGCGCTTGTGACGGTGCGGGCGTGATGTAAATGGAAATTAACTCTGGTTGTTACTAGTATATCCTACTATTAACCTATATATCTAGTAATCACTGTGAAGTTTTTGTGACATTCAAGTCAAAGCATTGAAATTTTCGTTTTTTTACAACCACATCAATTAACTTTACTAATTGTTACTCCTATTTATTTTAGGTTGGTATATTTCGGCTTCAGAACGATGAAAAAATCACCGAGTCCCTTCAAGTGTTACGAGAACGAGTCAAATGTCAGATGTCACTAATGAAACGAGAAGGGATCTATAAGATTAATCCATAGAAAAAGAACCAAGTTCTGATTGTATAGATTAATTAAGTAAGAACGTAACGTTTACATCTGACGCCAGGCCGATACAGTGTAAATCTCAATCTTGTATATCTATCTCACTCAAACGTACGCGTATACTATATTTTTCACTTTTGTATTGCTAATATATTAGTTATAATACATTCATAGTATAGACTACCGGGTACAGAGCTACCGGGTAACAAGCTGTTACAGAGTTCTGTGGCCTGTAGACATTATAAAACCAAATTATAATATACTAGCTAGCGCGGCAAACGTTGTACTGCCCTTTCCGATAGGTGGTGCGATAAATATGGTTGAACGGTAAATAAATTAACATGCTGCAGCGCAATCTAGTGCCAAGTTACTACAAAGTGCATTGCATAAAAGTATTCTCTGCGCTCGAACGTGTATGTATAATTTTACGGCAATTGGTGCTAAATTATATGTACTTTAGCGCCATCTAGTGGCGAATGGCATAAAACCCTTTTCAACACTAATCAGTCAAACAGTGTTGGAGTTTATGAAATAAAACATATTTGGTATAATTACCAACATTATTTTTTATATAAATAGATATAAAATTGTGTTCTGCAATACAACATTTTATATGAAAATTAAACATAGCTTGGACAAGTTTATTTGGCGCTTCGCCGGCAGTTGGCGCGGGCACGTTCGATTCGCTCGCCCAACTAGCGCGTTGTGGTCACTGTGCTTTCATCTAACCTAACCAATTTATCTTATTTATCAACATAAATATTATTTTAGTTGCTAACAATAAACAGAGGTTCTCCGAAATTCAATATAGGTTTTTATCACAGACATTTAATATGGTAGCAGACTAAACCTATTCTCATGTATGGATCATTGTGCTTACGTATATCTTATTTGATCTCACTTATGCCACAAATGGGGCCTTGACAAGACTTAAGTTATCGTGTAAAAAATAAATAATCTGTATTATAGGGGAAAATATGGCGTTCGAATAAAAAACACAATTTTAGTTTTATATATTTATTACGAAAACAAAATGTCGTTCGCAAATAGATCCGTTCCAACTTTAAGTCAAATTTGATGTATCATAGTTTCTCATTGAATGCATGCAGTTTTTATGTCAAGTTCTGTAGAAAGTGACCAAAGACATCATATTGCAGGTAAGGCATAAGAGACGTTGTTAGACGTAAACGTCGGTCAATTTCCTGTCGCAAGTTATGACGACACTGTAGTTGGTCTATCTTCACGGCGTTGTAAAGTATATGTAGACGCCAGGCATTGCTGAAATATATATAAATCAAGTATGGACGTAAACACCCACCACCAATTTTTGCCCCTTAATAGCAGTACAATACAACGAAATCGGCTGATCGGCTTGATCGACTCCACCCAAACCTTTATTGTTGCTTACAAATATTTGCGGACTATTCACGTCTGTTTTCTTCTACTCAAGTTAGCTCCTGTTACATTAAGGAAGCGAAAAATAGGTGTCCCTGTTTGAGCGCGGCAGGCGCAAATAGATCTATCCATTTGGATCCAAGGGTTTTTGTTCATGGCTAATAATATCGACTACTAGGCCATATTATGAACTGGACTTTGTTTTTTTCCAAGTGGGCCATAGTATGCAGCTTATAGTGTTCGTAAGCGATATAGCACGCTTTAGGTAGGTGGGCGGCGAGACGCGAGAGCGGTAGCAGCCTGCTCCACTCTGTCATTACAACGTCAAGAGTAGACATTCATATTTTATTGTGTCATATGCAAATGAGATCAAATATTTATATCGTGATGTCAAAGCTGTCATTTTTACTTTAATTTTGATCTTTGACCCTGAATAATTTGCTTTAATATATATAATAGATAAGATTCTTTTTTATTTTACATACAGTATATATAGTTAAAATTAGACTCGTATATCCAGTTTTAACTTGGACTTGCTTCTCTTCTATTTTAAATAAAAAAAATGCAATAATAATATAACGTATCATCTTACTTCTAAACCAATATCTAATTCTGTAGTGGATCTCACATAAACTCTGGCTTTGATTTTCCTCCGGTGTGGTAGAGCGCTTGTTACTAATAAGCTGCATAACGTTCAATTGGAAAAGTATTAAATTATCTTTTACTGTGCCGATAAAACGGTTGTCAATATTAAAACAAAATGTTTAAATATAGTGTAATGTTAAATCTTGTTTATACCTGTGTGAAAACGCAACACATTACATGAGCTGGATTATCCTTTTATCGGTTATTTGGCCCACGGTTTTGAATTTATGTGAGGGATTTACTATTGTGTTTTATCTTAACTGGCGTGTTTTAGTCTGCTTCTATATTAAATATCTGTATCTAAAATGTGCTCAGTGCTTCTCCACAAGTATGGTAGCCATGTTTAAATTGTCGCGAGACGTACGATCCTTGAGGGGGCAATATCCATATGTGTGAATTCACTACCCAAGTTGTACTAAAAGGGCTGTCCCACAGACCAGTAAAATAGTGTATTTTTGTTGGTCACAATCCCAGATACGTAACGAAGCGGTTTATTCTAAGCAACTATGTTTTTCCACAACTTGAACATGAACTTATACACAACTACAATAGAGATAATAATATTATCTTATATCTAACGAATATTTTCTAAATATATTTGATCATAATTATAATGTATACTAATATTTCTTTTGGTTGACCGGCTTAATAGACAATATAACAGATTTGTAACAATAAACTAATAAAAATCAATAATAGTATTAGTTTCAGACTATTTTCCTCTTGTTTTGTGTAACGAAAGTGAATTTAGTAATTGTAATTTCAAGGATCCGGCAGTATAAATAGAAACGTTCTACGGGCAGCCCAGGTAGTAATTAATGATTATATACCGGTAGAACGTAGTGATTATATGATACTCTTTACAGGTGGCTCAGGGCCGTGCAAGGTGTATTTGTTTCTTTAGGCCTATGTTCAGGAGTATACTTAAAGCTCGGCCAAAACTATTAAAAATCAAACCATATTAAAACTATACATTGATGGGTTATTTGATTGAATCGGCTTATCTAAGCAAATTCGCATAAAACTTAGAATAAAGCCTAGTCTATACTAAATTGATTAAAATAATATAAAATATCCCCGAATTTTAATGATACAAAATTGTATAACACAACATTCACACATTTTTATATATTATTTTTTAATCAATGTTATGTTTACTCAACATAACTTATACTAACAGTGTATTAATGTCTTAAATATCAACAATACAAACAGTAGTCACATAATTTTAAACCTTACAGGTACTTAAAATTAAATCTTTAAGGTCTTTAATTAGCATAATGTAATATAACTTATATAATCAACAAAACATCAAATGACGTAAGTACCGCCTCTTAAAATTAAAACGAACTTGTTTACTTCTTTTATTACTTTTTCATTAATTTCGCTTCACCTGAAAATTATTAGTGACTTAATAAAATAAACACACAAAGATTACGCAACAGGATAGATACTCTTAAATAGTAAATAATTTTGATTTCATTAAATAAAAAATGACAATTTTTTTTAATCGTGTATGAAAATAAAATAACGAATGTCATCATGTCGAGTAAATATCACTATAGGGTCAAAGCCGTCTCACAGAGTGCCTTTCCCACCCGATCCCGTTCTAATAGGGCTTAATATAATATGAAAGTGAATAATAATTAAGTTAATATAAATGACTAACAAATAACTACTGTTATTAATTGTTGTAACTTAGAGGAGAGAAAGTACCTACCACCAATATGGTGTTAAACTTTATCTAAATAACATATTCGTGTTCCTGCATTGCCCTAAAACCTAGCCTAAGCACAAACTATATTTGAACCATGTACATAGTTTAAATAGAGGACATTAAACCGGATAATTAAATATAAGTCTAAATAAATAGACGTATGGTTTAAGATTATGATGGCCGGATATAATCGACCTGCAGTTAGTATACTCAGGGGTGCAATAACTCTGCATGGACTGTTTAATTTTTCAGACCGTTTAGGCACCGAACGCGAACTAAACTCACTGACAGGAGCGGTCGGGCATTCCTAATCATCGAACCGGACGAGCTACACTTCCTAGCTCTAGGTGTAATAATGAAGAAACAATCAGTTTTATTCAATCCAGCAACGTACACAATTAATAAAGGTACGAGTCGACGAAAGGGTGTGTGATATTTAAAGAAAGACAAAATTAAACCTGTTACAAGAAACGCGTAATTTTACCCGGTACAACAACCATTACAACTTCAAAATATACACGCCAGTAACGAATGTTCCATATGAGTGTCTCGGAGATACGAAGCAATATAGGACACGGCCTGCCACACGATACAACCGAGGGCCGCCGGAAGTTATAAGTTAGGAGAAATTGTGTGAATAGAAATTTGCTACCGCCATTACAACAGCAGCAAAAGCGATGCCCGGCATACCCACGACGATACAAGTTCGTGGTAGAGCCAAGCTGCGGCTTTTGCTGCTGCTCGAATGGACCAGCACTACCGGGTTGGTACCAAGGCCTCGCAGAATACCGGCATGAAGTAGAGGCATCTTATGAATTTGCGTTTCGTTCGGGGAGCGAGGTATCCGGAGGCCCACTTCCCCTCCCAATACCTCTCCTCATCTTCATCCTCTCATCCCTTTCCCTCCTTCCTCGTCACCAGAGAAGCCGTTCATCACCTATTCATTGGCGTTACAACCACTGATGAAGTAATGAAGGCATCAAGATCAGTCGCCCGGACGCATTAGCGTTAGTCGCAATAAATATATATTAGTAAGAAAATAATGTTTGACAACTCGGAGACCAGAGGCTACCACATCATGGATCCGGAGGCGCCGACCTACTACTCATGATTAGAGAAAGATCGCACCGATGTAATTAGAGTCAGACTATTTGCCCGTCTTTCTAGTCCCGACGGACATAAACACCATGAGTTCAATACCACTCACACCAACACGTCGATCCAACAACTGGGACCTCACAAGGGAGGAGATGGAAGCACTGTGCGCTGACTTGGGAAGATCGACAAGGCACTGTACGTGGCCACCACAATTGGGAATACAAGGGAGCACTAACGAACTTTGCCACCAAGTCACTGAGCTGCTCTAACTCAAAATGAGGTCGCATAAGGAGTGGCAAAGGTCGATATGCCCAACCCCCAAAACATCGCTAAATGCAATTGCGGTAAAGTTGAATGAAGAAATCCTTCAACATGCATCCGAGAGCTAGTATAAAAACCTAGAAGATGCAGAAGGGGGGATGCACTTCGATCTACAGGCTCTTCTTGGGTGCAAAAGCACAGAAGTATCGATACCCGCAGAGGACAAGGAATCATCCAGTTTACTCAGTTCAAGAATTCTTCTATACATCGTCTATACCAGGTATGTGTATAGAAACCTGAAGAGGTAAGAATAGCAGTGCCATGGACGCTTTTTCGCAGTGTACGCGGTAGAGCCAAGCGGCGGTTTCTGCTGCTGCTCGAATGGACCAGCACTACCGGGTTGGTACCAAGGCCTCGCAGAATACCGGCATGAAGTAGAGGCATCTTATGAATTTGCGTTTCGTTCGGGGAGCGAGGTATCCGGAGGCCCACTTCCCCTCCCAATACCTCTCCTCATCTTCATCCTCTCATCCCTTTCCCTCCTTCCTCGTCACCAGAGAAGCCGTTCATCACCTATTCATTGGCGTTACAACCACTGATGAAGTAATGAAGGCATCAAGATCAGTCGCCCGGACGCATTAGCGTTAGTCGCAATAAATATATATTAGTAAGAAAATAATGTTTGACAACTCGGAGACCAGAGGCTACCACATCATGGATCCGGAGGCGCCGACCTACTACTCATGATTAGAGAAAGATCGCACCGATGTAATTAGAGTCAGACTATTTGCCCGTCTTTCTAGTCCCGACGGACATAAACACCATGAGTTCAATACCACTCACACCAACACGTCGATCCAACAACTGGGACCTCACAAGGGAGGAGATGGAAGCACTGTGCGCTGACTTGGGAAGATCGACAAGGCACTGTACGTGGCCACCACAATTGGGAATACAAGGGAGCACTAACGAACTTTGCCACCAAGTCACTGAGCTGCTCTAACTCAAAATGAGGTCGCATAAGGAGTGGCAAAGGTCGATATGCCCAACCCCCAAAACATCGCTAAATGCAATTGCGGTAAAGTTGAATGAAGAAATCCTTCAACATGCATCCGAGAGCTAGTATAAAAACCTAGAAGATGCAGAAGGGGGATGCACTTCGATCTACAGGCTCTTCTTGGGTGCAAAAGCACAGAAGTATCGATACCCGCAGAGGACAAGGAATCATCCAGTTTACTCAGTTCAAGAATTCTTCTATACATCGTCTATACCAGGTATGTGTATAGAAACCTGAAGAGGTAAGAATAGCAGTGCCATGGACGCTTTTTCGCAGTGTACGTGGTAGAGCCAAGCGGCGGTTTCTGCTGCTGCTCGAATGGACCAGCACTACCGGGTTGGTACCAAGGCCTCGCAGAATACCGGCATGAAGTAGAGGCATCTTATGAATTTGCGTTTCGTTCGGGGAGCGAGGTATCCGGAGGCCCACTTCCCCTCCCAATACCTCTCCTCATCTTCATCCTCTCATCCCTTTCCCTCCTTCCTCGTCACCAGAGAAGCCGTTCATCACCTATTCATTGGCGTTACAACCACTGATGAAGTAATGAAGGCATCAAGATCAGTCGCCCGGACGCATTAGCGTTAGTCGCAATAAATATATATTAGTAAGAAAATAATGTTTGACAACTCGGAGACCAGAGGCTACCACATCATGGATCCGGAGGCGCCGACCTACTACTCATGATTAGAGAAAGATCGCACCGATGTAATTAGAGTCAGACTATTTGCCCGTCTTTCTAGTCCCGACGGACATAAACACCATGAGTTCAATACCACTCACACCAACACGTCGATCCAACAACTGGGACCTCACAAGGGAGGAGATGGAAGCACTGTGCGCTGACTTGGGAAGATCGACAAGGCACTGTACGTGGCCACCACAATTGGGAATACAAGGGAGCACTAACGAACTTTGCCACCAAGTCACTGAGCTGCTCTAACTCAAAATGAGGTCGCATAAGGAGTGGCAAAGGTCGATATGCCCAACCCCCAAAACATCGCTAAATGCAATTGCGGTAAAGTTGAATGAAGAAATCCTTCAACATGCATCCGAGAGCTAGTATAAAAACCTAGAAGATGCAGAAGGGGGATGCACTTCGATCTACAGGCTCTTCTTGGGTGCAAAAGCACAGAAGTATCGATACCCGCAGAGGACAAGGAATCATCCAGTTTACTCAGTTCAAGAATTCTTCTATACATCGTCTATACCAGGTATGTGTATAGAAACCTGAAGAGGTAAGAATAGCAGTGCCATGGACGCTTTTTCGCAGTGTACGCGGTAGAGCCAAGCGGCGGTTTCTGCTGCTGCTCGAAAGGGTGGACTCGTCCGGGGTAATCAATTACCATCAGGTGAGCCGCGGGTTCATTTGTCGCCATTCTACTACTACTACTACCGTAACAAACGTACACACTACTCCCATGTTCTATAAATAGGGGATACCTATGTTCAGCAGGAGACGTGACAAATTGTAATGATGATGATAATAACATTATGAATAAACATTTTTGATAATAACATACCTTTACACTGAGAATCAATTAATTTAGTAGCAGTCTCTAAGGTGTTATTAACATTGACATAATTAAATAATGATCTGGAAGAAAAAAAATTATCGATTATTCGTTTTAATGGAGTGTAAGTTTATGTGTTTTAATTAATGTAATATACTATTAGTGTAGAAATATATCTTTAAATTTTTCAAAGGAAGACCTCAACAGCATGCGGTATACCCTGCTAACGAATGAGCAACCAAACCTTGCGGAACAACCACTCTGATATGCCAAATCCAAATGTCCGTATCCGTAGTGAGTGTGGTAGGCATGCCAGCTTAAGTGAGATCTTACTAAAGAACTATGTCTAGTAGTGGACTTCTACAGGCTGTAAAGGAAGAAAATAGGCCAATAGTATGTGCTGCAGTCATCGAATTTGCTGATGGTATCGCGCACCTATTCGAATCGAACACACGTCGTGTGTCGATCACCATTGTTTGTATCACTTCTGCTATCTAAGTATAACTAATAACTATATTCGTTTTTGTCCAAACTTCCAACAAAAAGTAATTTTCTGCAACATTTGTAAGGTTAAGGCCTTGTTCACTTTACTGTTGCCATACTCCGGCGAGAGTGACAGGTAGGGCATGTGCACCCATTTTTTGAATATTAACTATTTTAACATATAAGTCTTTTCCAAATACTCTATATATCTTAAAATAACTTGAAATGTATATGGCAACTTAAAATAAAAATATTTTTTAAAGATATTTCGGTTTTTTATCTGACAATCGTCACGTCCCGATTTTAGGCAGCTAATGACGTCATCTGCGCGTACGGATAGATTTCGTATACCTACAGAACTTTACTGAAATCCTTCACGTGCGGTGCGAATAGGAGCGAGGCGTTGCATACATTTTGATACAAAGATTTATAAATTTTATATGACTGCTGATAATGACTGCGTTTCAACTGTAGAGTGCGTTACTATAGTGACGTTAAGCAGTGTGATAGAGAAATCTGGCATCCCTTCATTCCGGAGGTTGTCGAAATAGCGACTAGCCATCTAAAGCCTTGAAATCTTATGACACTTTCCAAGAGCAAAACGTCCGACATCTTTCAGAGAAGTGGGTTGCGGATGCCGGTTCGGCTACGCTTAGTGTGCCAAATAAAGATTCCATAATACAGTCGCGGTCTATTAATTAGGGACAGATGAGAACTCTGGGTAATTGTTTTCTAAAGCTCTGCTGTTAATTGTTTAATGTATATTATTATTTAATTCAAGAAGCTATGAACAATATTGCTGCAGGAAACTTATGACGTTAAGAATCACACTGGTTAAAAAAAGTTGTATCCGTTGATCGTGTACGTTTAAATTAAATTCTTCCAAAATCTTAAGTTTAAAAAAATATTTTGAGGCTTTGTCTAGAACGATAAGTAAAAAGTTATTAAGAGGAAAACTGTTTTTTTTTGATAATAGAACTTATAAAAGAACGTTGTTGTTGTTTTGACTTACCTGCGTTGCTTATAAATTCTGGCAAAATAAATTGTATGCACAATATATATAGCCAAAAATAAGCCAAGGCCGATCAACAAAGATATTCCAATAACAGAAGTAAACTGAAACAAAAGTTTATAAAGATTTGCTTACAAGAAAGAAGATATAAGATGGTGAACTCTATTAATAAATTACAGTTACACACATTATAATAAAAATAATTGAGAAGTTTTCTTATAAAGAAACAAAAAAGACCCATTTGAAAATCACATGTAAACTACACTATATTGTGATGAAAAATAAATAAGTAAAATTATAGAAGAAAATTACTAAAATAAGTTAACTTGTACTAACTTTTTTCCCACATTCATATTCCCAATTAACAGTTAAAAGGTTGTCATATAATTTAATAAATCTTTCAATTGGACATTTCATCCCGCATTGTGGTATGGGGATAACATTGGGCTCCACAATCTCAGTTGAATTTCTGTATGAAAATCTTACATAATGAACTGCTGTTGAGTTATCTGTAGAAATATATAACAGTAATATTTAATAAATTGAAGATAAAAAATCTCTTAAAGATCAAAGACCTATGATCGTGGTTGTGGTAGTATTTTTCCATCTCAAAATTAAAAATAATTGAAAGGTAAGTAAGCTAAACTATTTATGGATTATATATAGTTTAATGTAAGTAAATAAACATGATTGAGCCTTGTTTGTATGGTAACAAATATCAGTGCAATAGACTACAATCTTTATTTTGACTGAGCAGCGGTGGTCTGAAAATATGAGTATGGGCAAAACGGTGACGAACCTAAATACCGAGTGATGAGTGATGGAGCATCTCTAGTGCTGGCGTACCGGCACTGCGCTTCCACGGCATGCCAGTTTTTATTCACTTCTGGATAGAAAATCCTATATCTAGCAGTGGATTTCAAAAGGCTGATAAAGAATTAGAGTGAGGAATGGAATATGAATGAGCATATAATATATCTACTTCCTGTAGTAGACGGATTATGTTTTATTTAATTTTAGTAGGGTTAGTGCCTATTATTAATTGGTTATCCTTTATTTCTTTACCATATATTAGTTCCAAAAGTATAGTTGCAGTATACGGTGGACAATTCCCATCATATAAACCCATAGCAGAGAGGACATTGCCGATTGTGAAGTCATGGCCGCTATATATGGATAATTTTAAGGCATTGTTTGTCTTGGAAATCGAATTAAGCATTTTATTCACTATTTCTTTGAGCAGAGGACCAGTCATTAAACGAGCCATCAGAGGAGTTGCAGTTGACGTTGTGAAACTGAAATTAAAGGTTTGGTTGTGTAATACAAATAACTTATTGATGTTTATTCTAGATTAGGAATGTGTTTCTTTATATTATATATCTTTACAGTTATTCAAATTCAGTCTGTCTGGGTAAACACGTCAAAAAGTTTTTGAAAGTTAGGAGTCAATTTTTCTTGTTCAGCAACTAATTAAATTTTAAAGTAATGTTTTCGTTTATTGAAAACAACACAAGAAAGAGATAGTAAGAATTATGATCAGTTCAATTTTAAAACCCTGAAAAATGGATACCACGGCAGAGCAGTTCAGGTGTGACTTCTGTGATGTCTGGATAGCTAATGACCCATAATAAATTTTTACCCCCCCTTTTATTCGTGTTCAAGGTGGCACAAGTTAGTGAGTCCTATAATGAGCTTTTCAGCACTTTTTTTTTAAAGACCCTAACGTTTCGTGATTATTGTTTTTACAGAAAAGAACGATACGCGTTTTTAAAGTGTATTAATTGTGCTTTCAAATGATATTAATTTTGGTAGGGTACAATAAATAAGTTAAGAGTATTATTAGCTTGAAGTCAAAATTTCAAAAGGTGCGATTTTTTTGACGCCGAGTTTATCGTTTTAAAGTTAATTTTGAAAACTTCTATAATAATAAGATGTTAATTTGAAATAAGTACATTAATAGATATTATTTAATTTTGACAACCCTAGTCTCCATCAGCTGTCGCGACGCAGTGTAGTCATTGTAGGCATTTACTAACTTTATTATTATTATTACAGAAGATCGGCGCCTTTATAAGGCGTATCTTCTGTATCTCTATTCTTTATAATGTGATGGAGTTAATAAATATATTAAAACTTCAATGTTAATGTTATAAAAGTTCGTCACTAGAGACAAGGGCAACCATATGCACCATAATTTTTTTTAGTTTTTTCTCTGCGATAATTTTGGTTTTAACTTTAAAACTTTGGTGTATTTTATGTGTATATATGTGTACACTATTTTTATGTTTTTCCTATTTGTTTAAAAATTTAAATGTCCATGCAGAAAAAAATCGAACTTGGTGAAACATCATCACTGTTAAAGTTATATAGTTGGATCATGTACATGTTTCAAAAATCGGTCGCAGACGATCTCAAAGTTTCTTCCAAGGGAACATTTAATATTGATAATAAGTATCCTATATTCTTTTCTATGGCATAATCTAAATCTCTGCCACATTTCATTCATATCTGTTCAATTCTTAAAGCCTGATTGGACAACAAAAATTGCCATTTAATAGTGTAAAACATAGTCTATAGCATTGATGACAATGATGATGAAATCATAAGGAACATATTAAAAAACCAAGTTACATCAAAATCCGTGAAATTAATTTTAAACTTAATCTGTTTAAATCTATAAAGTAAAAAATCTATATATTAGTATACGTATTAATAAAATACGTAAATCCGCCAACCTGTCCTCAAACAGCGGGCCAAACTCATTGCAAATCCTAAGCTTAGAAAACAAAATACCTTGGCTCCTAGACCTCTCAGGAAATTAATGAGATTGCATGCGTGCTTGTGTAGAAGCAGTGGAACATTTGTTTATAGGTAGTTAAATGTTTTTTTTTGTATGTTGAACAATTGTCTACTACCAATACTAAACGATACAACTCTGTCGTCCTCTAAATTACCTTAATCTTAACAGTATTAGTTTTTCGTTTATAGCATTAGCAGTAAATATTGGCACGAATGCCCGATAACGTCTTGTAAACTCTTACGTTTAGGAAAATAAGATGATAACTAAAGTCAAAAGTAATTATGTTTTAGAATTACCAGTCATGTTAACGAAATTATTTGGTAGGTATGTATACGCGTTGAAATATAAGCCTATTTCCTTCAATACCAATAACAGATTTCGGAAATATATAGAAAAGAAGGAAAAATAAGTGGAGGCTAAGTGGAGGCTAAGTGTCCTCAGGAACTCAGGAAGACCTGTTGAATATCACGTGCAAGGGTTAGCGCATCAAGAATAAACTCTGCACCCTTTGTATGTGTTAAAAATAAACAGTAGTTTTAGATACCAGCCTTTTGCTTCAATCTCGCAACACGTAGCTTGTAACAATATATACTGGTACGAGTATAGCACAGGATTAGTTAAAGTTTTTCGATTTCAAGCATCTTCATTTATTCATTATAATTAGGATTTAAGTTTGAGCTCTAGCTTTGAGGAGAGAGAGCTCTTTAAAAAAATGTTGCTTAGTCAATAAACTTCAGTAACTAAAGAAGTAAAATTTTTTAAGCATTATAAAAAAATGAGATTACCTGTAGCATGACGGCTCTTTTAATTTATCTGGGAAAACAGAATGTGTCCAATTAGGCAGTGTAAAATTGTACAAATTTTCTATAAAGAGATCATTATAAACTTCGTTTATATCTTCATAATCTCTTATTTTTTTTCCAGTATATGCTGTTAAGTAACTGTAAAAAAAAATAACCCAAAACATGCATATTTCAATGTTAGTTTTATAGTTACTAAAGAGAGTTTTCCAGTTGTGGCGACACAATTTGGAGCTGGATGATTCTATTCTTATCGTTTTTTATTTTTTTAAATTATGTTAACACAGATATTAATCTAACATTCTTTTTATTCATAGTGATCCTTTTCGGGAGGCGGTATGAGGAAGCTTAAGTACAAGTTGCTCAGTTGGTTGAAGAAAGGGGCGAGGTGATTACCTCATGTTAAGTTATTACCGACGCCTACGAACATCCACAAAAAAGGAAAATGTTTCCATTTTTATCAAGAGCCGAGTGGGCGTGCCACCTTCACTTCAGCTGCGAGTCCCGGATGTAGAACGGCAGAACACCATTACCTATCTTAATTGCCACTCGGATTATGCAATCCAAGGTTCAAGAGCAGTAAGAGGTCTTGTACTCTGTACTGGCATCAAATCTGCCTCTGAAAGCCAAGACAGGCACATACAAGACTTACATCCGCTCTCGAATAACATATGCAGCCACCGAGTGATGCGCGCCACATCGCCAACCCAACGCAAGCGACTACAGTTCCAGCAAAACATGGCACTCCGTGTTGGCTGGGTCCATGGGATCTGGTCTCTATGTCAGAAACGACAGAATTTCGGATGATTTTAAGATGAAATCAATCCGGGACTTCGTGGTCCGTTTAGCGCGGAGCCTGTTGTTAATGCCTCCTTTTTTTAAAAATTAGATGAATATACTTTTCTCGCCTTTTTCTGTTGCAGTTGAAATACAATCGTCAAAGTTAACATTCCTGCTGCATTATTTAAAATTTCCTTAAGCTCCCAAACACCGCGCTAAATTAGCACCAACGCGATTTGTCGTCTCTTGAAGAAAGACTCCCACTTGATGCTGGACCATCAGATGTCTCACTAGATCTTTTAAAATTGCCGCTGGGCCAAAGGTGGGCCGGGGATTAGCAACAAGCCGTCATTGGACAATAAATGCGTACAAAAGGTAAAATTCACAGGTGCAGCACGCAGGACCAAGGAAGCAGCAACCTCCAAAGAAGACGCCTGGGTAAAGAGGCAAGACCCCAATGTCAGAATCCTGCAGGAGACACTTTACACCCTCTGACCAAGACCCACTCATGCACCAGAGTATTTGCCAGCGTGATACGCGTTCATCTCATTAGCACAATGGCGAAGACTGCAGGCCCAGCAGAGATATCTCTTTAAGAGTAATCGTGGGAGCAGGTTCATATGTCACGACTTCATCGCCAGAGACCTTAAAATCCAGAACATCCTTGATTTCGTGGTCCAGTTAGTGCGAAGGATGTGTGACCGCACTGATAATGGACCACAGGTGCAACTGCGCGACCTGGCGACGTTATAAGATCTACCAGAGCATATTCGGCCGCCAGACCGCCGTGGCGCGATAAGAGCTGTAGTGAGACGTAACATGGTACGAAGGTGGGAGAGCAGCAGCCCCCTGAGGAGACGACCCGGGTAAAGAGGGGGAAAACCTCGAGGCCTGTTACCTCCAAGGTTACTTCTTCCTGAAAATGATCCATGCACACAATCAAAAATCTGATAATCAGAAGTTGTCCCGGCTTGCATTATTCTATCTGGTTGATTTTCAACTTTAGAAAAGATAGGTTAATTTTTGGATAAAGTTAGAACTTTACCTTTTGAATTATGAATAATGTTGGTGTGAGATGGTGGGATTGTAACTACTGAGTGTAACCTTGCAAAATTTTGTCAATATCTTTTGAACAGTTTTTGCATTATTGATTGACAAATTAACATGTCAATAACAATTTAAAAATTTGTTGATTGGTTTCTGTAATACTTCAACAACTAGGGTATTTTAAGTCAAACCTTATCAAAAACATAGATAGTATAATTACATACTTCATTATATTTTGATATTTACTAAGTCGGTCCTTATAACTTTTTGAATGTAGATATTCCTCTTTTGCTATGTTGTATGTTATGCAGTTCTTCTTCATTGCCAAAATTTCATCTTCCCTTTCTGGTTTTGTATGCACAGGTATTGGTTGCCATAACAAATGCTTATCCCAAACGTCCTTGCCTTTTGGGGGAAACATACCTGATAGATATTGTAAAAATAATACATCAATAATTTAAGGGTACTTATAATGAAATCTTGGCATGTTGCTGCCATGTTGACAAAGAAAACATGAAAATATATAAATATACAAATGTATGCAACATCCGACAAATCAAGCTAAAAACAATAAGATGTAACACAATTATACCATTTGCAATTATATTTTCATAAACAGTGTGGCTGTTGGAAGCAAAGAATAGTGCCCACCCTGTCTGACCATGGGTATCACACTTTAGATCAACTTGGTGTATCTTGGTGTGAAAGATCTTTGAATATACAAGAAATCAACTATAACATTATAAGAACTACTCGACGTGGTTTAACATAGCAACAATCCATATTTGTAAAATTCTGTCTAATATATCACAATATGCTGACTATCTTGCTTTGAACATAATATTGAATAACAGGTTTTACTCTGCAGGAGAATTGCAATCTGCAATAAACATACTTTGTAGTTTACTTAGTATGTGACTTAGTGGATAGCTTACCTGACAGTTAAGTATTTTAGGCATAGCTTACCGGACAGTTCAGTATTATAGGCATAGGCTTGAAAAGCCAGGGTCTGATCACCAGTCTAAGTCAATACTTTTAGAATTCACAAAAATAATGTTTATTTAGATCTAGTTGTACTGTATTGTGTCCAGTATCTTACATTGCTTCTAGCAGTTTTTTATTATTTGTTATTAAACAATAGAACTCATTAAAATGATTAGAAAAATATATAAGCTTGTCACCTGCTAAATTCGCTTGTGCAGACATCAAAGTCCGATCTACATCTGTAGACCGAATATACACCTCTTTTGGATCAAATTCGTCAGAAAGTAAATTCTAAAAAGGTAATAGTACTATTATATGCCATACGATTAAACGTACTAAACTATGTTAATATTAAAACATACCGAATATCTCTTTCGTAGCCATTGGCCTAAAGCGTAATGTTGTTTTTTACCTATATTAGTGAGCTCACCAAATCTCACAGGCCATAACGATTCGTTTCTCCAAGGATCTGTAGGGTAGGGGTCAACAGGTGTTCTATCACCATGTCTATAAATAACTGCTGCATATATCACTTTTTCCTTTGCAAAAGATTGATTAAGAAAAATAAAAAAAAACAAAAGCAAAAACATTTTAGTTCATTAATTTGGTAACTTTACAAGGATCATGTGGGTAGTATAAATTACTTAAGGCAATCTATACGTATATAAATTATAAGCATTGGTACTTTACCCACATAGCATAAGTGTCGTACAATACAGTATAGATATCACTAACCATAGAGTATACACTATGTATCACCTCGCCTATGACACTGACACTAACCAAATCGCAGTGTTACCAAACCAGAATTTTAGACTTCAGGAAAAGTACAAAAAAATCAGTTAATGAAAATAATAAGCTGGAGATATATAAAATAAAAACCGATTAACAGGCTTCGTTCGTTTGATAAATGGTGTGTAGCGAGGGACAACACGCGGTAGGGCAATTAAATGTTGCAGCATACGAAAGATAGTCTAGGCACTCGGTAGTGGCTATAATAAGGGATTTTAAGACAGAAGACCAACGGAGCTGTGTCACACTTTCCCACGTACCTGCGTGTTTCACCTGACACTCGTAAAAGTCCAGCTCCAACAGTAGCGTTGCGGGCGACTGCTTCTTTTGGACTGGATGATTACAAGGTTCACCAGTATATTTTTGACTTTCATGAGAAACTAAAAGCGTATAGCGAAAGAGGCAAAAGATCTGCTGCTAACCGACGTTAGGTCAAAAAATCACGTAAATGCGTTGTTTTTCGGAATGTAACCGACAGGTTTGCCCCAGGCGCTCTTCGAAGAGAGAGGTAGTCTATTTTGAGAAATATTTATCGCGTACAAACGATCTTTCATGGCTCAGAGTCAGAGTTTGCTTCCCGCCTATTGTTCGCTTCCGCGCTCCGGGCAGGCTGCCAACCAGTTATGTCGGCGCAAAATAAGCTGTGTTAAAGTGATAGCTCCGAAAATAATTTCAATTTCGAAAAATTCCTTGAAATATGCAAAAAAAACGATTTTTTCGAACTTCTAAACCGGAATACTACCTTAACGGGGAAAACCTAGTTTGATGGCGACACTGTACTTGACGCTTGTCAAAGTTATATTTACTCTGTGCTTGTCATTGTCAGCAAAGTATTTAGTTTTGTTCTAGTGGATTTACAAAGAATTATTTCGAAATACATCGAACGAAAACTTTAGCGTATGTTTAATGATTAATAAAAGTGCACGTAAAATGTGAGTGTTGAGAAAATTAGTTGCATCGTACAAACCTTATTGGTGATATTGATGTGTTTACGGTTTGTTCCACAATTAAATTTGTCATGTCTCTTTCGTTTATACTTGTACTTCTAGTGCTACCTACTCTCGCATAGTCGTGTATAAATATATATTTAGACAAACTCATTGGTATAAATACTCCCTACGATCTTAAACCATTGTTGAACAAGTATTCTCCCCATTTGCATCATAAAATTTTATAATTCGTCATTATACCTACTTCAGTAAAACAAAATAATGTGTCACACTACTGATCCATTTTCTGCGGGTTGACTCAAAACAACCATGTATGATGATTAAGTACCTATGATTCTAAATGTTTAAGAAATGTTATTACCTGGAAAATACTTAGTAGATTGCAATGTCAATTTTCTTACTGATATATTTTTTTTATATTCATCAAATTTTCATACAATTTTTTTTATGTAATATTATTTTCATAAATAAAATATTACAAATATATTATATTGCTATATATATTTATGGATTTCAGTTTTTTAGCAAAATTTCTATATTATCATTGACTAAATTGGCTAAATTTTATACATAAATTAATCCTTGTTAATATGGATCATCATCAAAGGCAGGAGGTACTAACAATACAACATTGCCAAATACTTGAATGGTTAGAACATCTATAGTAAAATGGAACAACTTCACTTTTACTGAAAGCTTATTTGGATAAAAATCCCAATATAATTCTGTGCTGAATTTCCCAGTCATAACATATACAGTAGCACTTGTATGTATACACACATGTGAAACATCTATATCAGGCAACAACACTACACATACAATGAGAATAGTTACTAAGACCACTAAACTATCTGAATGAATCAAAGAGCTGCCCTAATGACATAATGATGATTTCTTCTTTTGAACTAAAGTTTGAACTTATCAGCAGTTTTTAATTGCTCAAGATGTTTTATTATGCCACAAACATAAGTACAGATGGAGGGACACATGCACATCTTCAACTTCATAAATCAATCATAATACTTATGCAATTGTGTATAAAAACCCTGTCCAATCCATCCTGAAGACTCTAGGGTCTCAAATTGTTTCTCTCTTTAGTCTTGACAATAGGAGTTCAACTACTTGACTCTAATAGTGTCTTCACTCTTTTGGTTCACTTTTCGTTTTCCCTGGTTTGAAAAGCTGGCAAATGTATTTTCGTTTATCAAATCATTTTGTTTATACAATCTACCACTACTTCATAATGAGGTTCCTCTGATGGAGAATACACAGGCAACAGAAACTCCATTTGTCTCTTTTTTATTGGTTGTTGTTCTTATAAATAGTAATGCTTACTTCATAAAAGGAGAGGTATGGTCCCATAACTGAATACATACTTCAAAATATTGTGATTGACAAATTCCAAAATATTTTACATTTTAAATATTTGCTCTGTAGTAGTAGCTTATTGGAGATGACGCTCTTCACCCTTCTGCTCTTGTCTTTGCCTATACTAGCAAGTGACATGCATGTAGGTAAATATAATAATAGAGAGTTTTACCATAAAGTAAATATTACCTATTATTTATTAATCAATATGTGGAATCCATCTAGAGTCAATAACACTGCAATATAGGTCTTTCTGTTGAAGTCATCATTACCAGTTACCTCACTGCAGATGGGAGCCCCCACCTTTGCTACTATGTTTTGCTTAGTGGGGTTAGCCACTAGGTATTGTCATTATGGAGCTCATGATGTACCCGGTAGCCATTACCTGGATTCCAGATATTGATTAAAAAATAATAGGTATGTTTTATACCACACACACATACCATAAAGGTAAAACTTTCAATTATTTATTTTGTATCTATATCCTGAACCCTTTCATCATCTATTTGTTATTTCCTGGTGCCAATAATTTATAATGATTAATGCTTTAATGTGTAATTATGCATGAAATAATGGTTAGATCTTAATAAAAAGACAATCAATTAAATGCTTTAATCATATGTATTTGCAAGTACATTTATTTGACTATAATTTAACTCTTTTTATTATAATTTTATTAATATTACACTCATTAACATTCCTCAATTAACTGGATAAAAATAATTTGAAAGTGACACAGATTCGTTAATCATTGTATCATTTAGTTTCTTTTGGTAGTAATTTTGAAAGGTATGTACAGTTTTCCAATTACCAGATGCAAGAATTTTGTCAAGAGGGAAATTTTCTAACTAGTTTAGAGAAGCCACTGCCGATCTTATTGATCCAATACGAGCGTTTCCGAAAAGAGATTTTATCCAACCTGCAATCACAGTTCTGGATGCTAGCTTAGGATCAACTCTTAACAGACAATTAATTGATTTTCTATAATGTAAGGTCAATGTTACTTATTGTCCTAACCAAAAAAATAATATTCAAATTCTTATCAGGGTGTTCTTTAAGCCTCCAATCAGATTGTCTATGATTAATATTGTCCGTTTTGAAAAGCTGGCTATAGAGTTATTGTATTTTGTTCATCTACTAAACTATTTTTATGAATATGTAACAAGGTAATGTCCACGGACTATATGCCCAGCAGCTAAGAGTAATAATGCAGCTGTAGGTTATTTAGCTCAGGACTATGTAACTCATGTCCTGCGATAAGAGTTTAGGGTTCCAAATTGATGGTTTAATAGGTTTGTTGTGTGCCAACAATATAGCTTTGAGGATATGTTTTATAAAGAAATTTGAAGACAAGTTTATTTTGGTGGTTAAGTGGGCGAATGTGGAAATAACAGATTTTTCACTAAAATTGTTCTGAAAGCAAGACCTAATATTGCAGTGTAAGTGTGCAAGATAGCAAGCAACTTTTTCAGCATTAGTGAATTTGTAATTAACTGCGTGACACTCGCACCATCTCTTCCATCTGTTCCATACTGGCTTGTAGGTGTTGATCGTAGTGCCCTGCCAGCTTGATATTAGTAATTTCTGTTCCTGATCTGTCCACTCAGTCAACATATCTTCCCACCCAAAATCAACCAGCTTCCAATTGGAAGTCTTGAATCTGAGGCGGATGCGTGTCCGTTCTGGTGTCTATTGGAACGTTTGCTAGGTCTGGAATCAGATAAAGGGGAAGTAAATTGCCAAAACAGTTTGATCCATTACCAACCTTGAATTACCACGCTAGTTGATAGTGGTGACAAAACGCGTTGTGGTGATGTTCTTGCCGATCCTGTACGTCCATAGAAACGTACCTCGGTACCACATGAGTTGTTTTCGACGCACATAATTCCATATTTGCGTCGAAAACAACTCATGGCAGGCTTTCTGACGTGACAGAGCGTCTTCCTCGGTATAGAATCTGTCTGTAAAATACTGGGCAAGAAGATGTATATTCGGATTGTCCAAAAACGTGTTCCGCCGTCTTTTTTTTTTTACTTTTGTTTATATAGGACTATATAGGATAGTTGCTTATGCGTCCAGGTCCCCCAAAGCTTTTTGTCGCCGAGTTGAGCCCCCGAGTTGAAGTCGAGTTACCGCCTTCACACCTGTATCGGCATAGATTGGCCTATGGTTTTTTACTACTATTCCATGTCTAATCGAACTGCCTGTGTGAGACTCATAAGCGGTAAGGATAGTTCTTTGGCAACTGTAGACTGAAGTATTAGCGTCGACAGTAAAGCCGGCCTCCCCGGGTTACGTAAGAGTCAAAATTGAGTCTCCCCATTAGCATTTGATATTGTTTGAGAGACCACTTGCCAATTTTTAGCTGTTGCCGAAGTGCTTTGCGTGGCGATATGCACTTTTGCTCCGACAAGAACTTTGCGTTGCGTTTTGTGTTCCATGTTATGCCGAGAAACTTTGTGGGCGAGGTATTGTGACAGAGCCTTAGCTCCTGAGATACTCCGCCACGCAATTGGTTATTGAGGCAAATGTTTGATAAAATTGGTGCGGATAAAAGGCCAAATGGTAAGCAGGTCATTTGGAGCAGCCGGTGCTGATTCGAATCTAGGTGATAATTCAGCCGTAGGAATCTACGATGACGCTGCGCAATAGAGACGTGGAAGTATGCTTGGCTAAGTCCATTTTGGCAATCCAATCTTTGTGCTGGAAGGGTTCTACTCGAAAATGACTGAACAGCAGGAATGGTTTTGTTATTACGAATTTGTTCAGTTATTTCAGACAGGCGATGGTTGCCATCTAGCTTGGATAGCAAGAAGAACGTGGAGAGGTAGCTGGGACTTAGCTCCGTTAGTTCCATTACTCCAGATTTTACCATATTTTGAATCCGATTGGTCAAATCGAATAAGGTCTCTGTCCTGTAGCTTTGAATAATCTTTGGATTTGGAAATATCAGTGGCGGCTTCAGCGTGAATGGAATGTATACACCGTTTAAAAGTTTGCAAATCAGTTCCGGCGCACCTAACTTGGTCCAGACATATTGAAATTGTTTTAGACAGCCGCCATGAAATGTTAGAGTCATTCCGGACGCCTATTTTTGAAAGTTGCGTGAGATCGGGTTTCCTTGCCTTTTTGATTATTGTGCTCCGTTTTGTCTCGAGTCATTCGGTTGGATAGAGTTGGATCGAAAAAATATTTTGTCGCTTTGATGGCTTCTGATTTTTGTAAAAATTATAATTCGATTGTGACTGAGGAATGGGCCGGGATGACATCAATTAATCCGCCCCCCAAATTTTTTGAAGGTAGTTTTGAACAGACTTCTTTAAACAGAGTATCTACACTTAGGTATGTTATGTAAGATATCGCGATGAAATTCCTCAGAAATTTGTCTTAGCTGTTCCTCCCGACGTAAACTAATAAAATCAGCACGCCTGTTACATACTATTTGTAACAAATCCTCTGTTACCTTACTTTACGTGGACTGTTTGGAAAATAATTATTCTACCTTATTGAATAATATATTTGAAGTCAACGTCTGATTTGTGGCCCTTGATTTTAGAGCCCAGTGAAAGTCATAAAATGTTACGTCCGTCACGACTGTCATCTTTCTGAGATATTCTACCCAGGCTAAACTTCTCGTGCATAATCGTGCAACTGTGGGGAATATGGTAGTACATAGTCTCCTTCGAGTACTGTTCACCAAGTCGCCATGTGTAATAGACATAGAAATAGACATTTTATTGAGCAACACAACTCTCTCTACGTTTTTCGTGTTACTACCTCAATTGCGCATACCAAAACGTACATAGCTTCCAGAAGCCACAAACGATGTATATGTTTCTTACAGAGAACTATTGAGGGAATAAAAGTACCTACAATTGCCCCGTAGTGGGCGTAAGGGTCTCCTCAAAAATATTTGATATATTTTTGGAACCTCAAAAGGGTCTTGGCGAACTTCACATTTCCTCGAAATAATATTTTTTATTATTCCTATGACATGCAGGTTTCCACATGAAACTTTCCTTCACCACTGAGCATGGCATGGTGAATTAAGTAAAGCGATCGATCTGTCCACTAGGCTACCATGGCTCTTTAATTTTCGTCGAGGGTGTAGAGATATTATATTATTTCTTTTAATCACTCTTCATAAGTACAAAAGTTGATATTTGGCAGGTTCTTATGTTTGTATGAAAAAATATTTAGTGTTATTAAGTTAAGACACGAAATTTACTAAAAATACTCCTAACTATATCTGTTGATTTGTAAATAAGATAAGTAATAAGTTCAAAATGAAAATTGTATGCAAATTACGAAGTTGTGAGTAACAGCAAATGGTCGTGTGGTTATTATTATGCATTGGTATATTTTTTTCATATTTAATATTGTGGGTAGATGTAATATCTCTATAATAATATTATTTGTTAAATTATTTAGTTGGGCACTTCAGTGAAAATCGGTATTCAATCATTCCTTGTTTAAACAACCACAAGTTAGTGTGTCAATAGTTGTGCGTGTATCTGGTCAATTCGTGGCACTAAGAGTGTACAAAGCAACAAATAAAGTGTCCTTGAAAAGGCCCGTGTTACGTCATAGTGTGTTGGCGTATTCTGGACCGACTACAGATCATTTAAACAACAGAGGCTTTTTGAGTTTTATGTACCTATTTATGCAGCATATTATTAGAGCATAATAAAGCAACTAATTTAACATCAAATGAAAAAAGAAAATTAATGAATCATTGTGACGCTCAGTATGTTTACTATGTCGTTAGGCAACCGTGTGTGTACTAAATAAAACATTTCCGAACAATGAGGATAGTTGCATGAAACATTGCCGGCAATCTCATTTACTTACGTATATAAAAACTAGTATTATAAGTAAGGCGGTTAATATTAAAAACTATAATATCAAGTAATAGATAATAATATCAAACATGTTACTTAGCTATTACTGGACTACGTATTATGCTATGGCAGTGGAAAATGGCATCCCACGAATCTAGGACAAACAATCAATGTCAACAGTTTTAGCAACTGACTTACGCTTACCTAATGCTTTGATAAATTTTAAATTACCTTTTCGAGAACATGTGTTATAATAAATATGTGGTGTTTGGCAGAGAAAATTAATAAAGTGTCAATTCGAATTACGGGTATTAGCGTAAACAGTATATATTTTTAACGTATACTATGGGCGCGTAAAAATAATAAAAACACAATACATAAAAGGGCACAGACCCGTGTTCAGCATGTTAACTTTAATATGGAAACAGCTGTTATCTATAGTAAACGATGGATTATGCACTTTCGCTTTTATGTGTTTCGCTAAATTATCTTATATGGTAATAACAATTAGACAGTGAAACATTAGGATAATACTCTAAATATTTTGCGCTTGTCATTGAGTCCTTAATCATTAGTTTTCACCTCGACTCCTTATCACAAGGCTCGTTGATTAAAGAGTGAAACATTTGATAAGCTCATTCCTTATTGATGTTGACCATAGAATTATTATCTGTATATATTATACTAGCGACTGGCCTCGGCTTCGCACGCGGAGCAATTAATTGTTTCAAGTAATTCTATATAAACAATGTTCCTGGTCTCATAGTATACTTCGAAAGTAGAACATTATATTTAATCAAAATTTGAAATACAAAACTGTGCTGTGGCGTCTGTTTCAAACTTTTTTGAGAGGGTATAATTGTATAACTAGTACATTGATATATCTGTTATAGGTTAGTCAGCGTAAACCATGTAAACGATTTTTTGGCGGATTGATTACAATTATATCTCTACTTTTATAGATTAAGTTAATGTAACTGTGTCACATTACATAAATCCTCCTCGTGAAATGCCCTAAATGATGGTAAAAACCATACTGAAATTTATATGCGAATACACAGAAACGTGAACTGTGACTTTGTTTTATACTATTTATGGTCTAAGCAGAATGGTTTTTTACATCACCGACATATGCTTTTACATTCTCGTCTGACACGGTCTACGGTTATATATGATTGCCTTCATATTATCATTATGTCATACTATTAATACATGATGTCGTCTAGATCATTTTCTTCTAAATAGATTCCTCCAATTTTCTAAAATGGCAATAAAAGTGCCTTCTCTCTGTGGTCTAATTGTTGTCACGAATATATGTAATTCATTTATTATATATTTTTATGACATTAAAAACTAACTAATTAATAATGTTATGTTTCGTTATAGCCTATAGGAAAACGTTTAGTTCCAAGTAAGGACTAATTTTTTACCTTAAGAAAATATTTCATAGTGAAAATTACACATTTTAAGAAGAAAAATAATTATTGAATACTTTAAAATTATTATCATAAGTGAATACAGGAGTTTTAAGATAGTTAAACGTTTTTAGATAATCCAATAGATTGTTAAGGATACTGCCACTTATAATTAGGTAAAAATTAAAAAGTAATGCACAAAAACCGTCCAAGCATGCATATGGCCCATATTTGGTTACGCAATATAAAAAATATTGTAGAAACAGGATCTTGAAACTTAAAATATGAGATAACACAATCTCATATATCTATCTCATCTCTTTTACTAAAGTTGTTACATTAAGTTGTTATTGCTGAATACCAAAGGTCAAAATGTTATCTTGATCTTAGTCAATATTTTAGTTTAAAAATAATGGAAGGCCGCAATTGTTTTTGATTTACTGTAGTACATTTTGTGGATTCCATTTGTCAACTCTCTTATGATTATTAGATTGAAATAGCGCTGTTATCTAATTTCATTAAATATTAATAAACAGTTGTGTACTTGTATCGAATAAATAATATGCTTACATTATTTTTATCATTTCAATTTAATGTAATTGGCGACCAGTTTGCACCATTTTTATTTTGAGATTTTGAGTTAGTTTATATGAGTGATCCCTTATTTACTTATGATTTCAAGAGCTTGTTGACCCATATAGTAAATACGTAAGTTTTGCTACTGCTCGAATGAATCGGCTCACCGGGGTAGTACCAAAAGTAACCGGAAGTCACATCCCCTCTCCCTCCAGACTAAACCTCCCCAAATATCCTTAATGACCGGCAACGCACCTGCAGCCCCTCTATTGTTGCAGTACGTGGTTGGTAATCACTTACAATCAGGTAAGCCGCATGCCCGTTACCCATAAAAAAGTCTGTGTAGTTAATCTATACCATAGACAATACATTACAGCAAAGAAGATGTTCGAACGAAAACCAAGTAGTCGATGCTACATATTATAGGTTAATTCGCGCTTGACTCGCGGCATAGAGGATTCAAATAATTGATATATATTTATTCTTTAGGACATCCATACTAATTTAATTCAATAAAATTCATGTCACTCTATGTTTAATATGTTTACTTAAGAATTTTTGTACGGATCAACTTTATCGATATCTATCATTTTGATAAAACATTTTTTATTTATTTTTGCTTTAATTCCAAATGTGCAAGTTCGTACGTTTGTTTGAAACAACAACGGACTGAAGAACAAACTTTAGCAGAGATGTACATTACGCTATGGAATAGGATATACGATACAATTTATCTTGATTTAGAGTTATTTTCGGACAAAATTAATGATCACATTGTTTATTAATCATAATTGATATGAGCTAACAACCAATCTGTAATTGCCTTTATAATTTACATGGGTAAGTATTTATTCATATAACCTTTTAAGACTAATTCATTACTGATTATAATTTAATCATCTACAGCTCCGACATTAGCTGTTCAGTTTGTCCAGCAAAGGTCTCCGAATTTTAGAGTTTCCGTAATCGTTATGTTTGAAAGCGGATTGGCAGTGCAGTAGCAATAGTGATTTAGTTTCTGTTTCTCATTAAATCTATTAAGTCTCTGTTCATCATCTAAGTCTAAGTATTATTAACTCCGACATATTAGAGATGGTAAGGTAACCGAAAAAGTAAAGATCACCAAACCGAAGTGGTATTTGGCTGACCACATAGCTAGCAGACTTTAAACTGTAGGAAACGAAAGGTTCTCGAGTGGCTACTTCGTACAGGCAAACGTAGTGCAAAACGACTCCCCACAATATGGAGTTAAGATCTGCAGTGTTGCGGGAAGTCGACGTATACAGGTGGTTAAGGATTTATTAAATCTTCTATCTTTGGGGAGGCGTATATGCAGGAGTGGACTAGTGATAGATTGCAATGATGGTTATGAGAGATGGCCACACTGCCATTACAAACAGATATGGGCATCTTCTAAATAATATACAAAAACAAAATATATATTATGCATATTGTATTTTGTTTTGAAGCAAACGTAAATGATGGTCGAAATCCAAATAAAAACCGCGCTACAATCATTTGATGAAAAATCGTGGTATGTATCTTCGTGAATAACCAAAGATATTCTACATTGCTGTAAATTAAATTCACACTTTGTGTTACAAATGGTTTGCGACACTTACTATATGCAAGTCTCGTAACAATGTATGAATATAAAATCTAAATTTGAAAATAACGATTTAGTCCATTCCGACAAACAGTGATCACGTTATTACAAAATAACTTCAGGATGCGCGCTATCAGTTGTCACTGGATTTGTCGAATGGAAATGAATACTTTCTGGAGTGTCGTGTACCAAAAACAAAATTTATAAATTAGTTTATTCATAGTGTATTATATAGTAAGTAATAAGTATATCATAGTAAATTAGTATATTCCTCTAAGATACTTAATATATCAATACTTAATAATAATATAAATACAAAGTTCTATAAATGATCCCTTTTTACACATAAGATACATATTGAAGTTATTGGTTTTATTCTATAATATCTAGCCAGTAAATGTAATGCCACCATAAGCTTTTTCCATGATTCACATGACACCTCACAGTTCCACATTATCCACATAAAAATAACGTCTCCATGTGTCTTTGGACGCCTTATTTATTCTAGAATATGTTTAGCTGCGCGAAGTACTAGGGGTGTTCTATAGAAAATAAGAATGTACCCTTGGGATGTCTAAGCTCAATATTCACTTTCTAAAGAACATAGTGAGCTCCTAAAACTTTCTGTACTGCAACGACTACCTGCTTCATCATCTTCAAATCTCTGTCCTCTCAGATACTACTTCAATGTCGGTAAACAGATATAAATTACTAGGTGCAACCTCTGGCGAATATGAAGTATTTCAAAACCAGTGTCTCGAATTGCAGCTTTTCGAACATCGATCGAAAATGATCAGTGTTTTGTTGGAACAGCTCCAAAAATCCTCGATAAATATTAAGCCTGGTTGGTAACCCAACGTCCTCGAGAAACTTCGGTTTCTTATTTTATCCCTAAACATTTATATAATATGTTATGCACACTACATGCCCAATAGCAATGAATTTATCGTGACACGATGATCTGTTAATTTTTTTTAATTTTGTAGCCTATTTCTCGATCACTGCTGTCACATGGTGTGAAATTTTCAAGCCAGTATTTACTTTTCAAAAGATTTATTAAATTCCAAAGAGCTTGTACCGCATTCCGACTTTTTTTTAACTCCTCTTGTATATTTTAAAGAAACAGAGTGATAATAATGAAACTTGTATGTATTTATCGTCTATGCGATTAATTAAAACAATTTTATTTTTTTAATTAATTCAATATTATCTCTCTGGCCACAAGTTCATAGACTAAACATTTCTTGAGAGATTCAATGTCGGAATAACGTTTTGGACAGGCCATGTCCTGAGCACTTGTAGTCATACGAGTTCAGATCTGGACAGGACGAGGGCCAGTCTTCAGCTCTTATGAAGTTCGGAACGTTATTCTCGAGTCAGGTTTGAGTTCGGCGTGCCTTGTGATCAGAATCTCGCTGGAAAACCCACTGTTCATTTATGAAATGTGTATCGATGATGTTCAAAACAAATAGTTGCAACAGTTGTAATATACATTTATAAAGAGAGCAAGGTCGGATCCAATGTTAAATCCAGATCTAAAACACCGTAGGATGCATTTGTTTTGACTGGTACTGGACAGTAGCTCACGATCCTGCCTGCTCGTGTTCCTTGTTCAGCCACGCCACGTCAAGTAAAACTATACAAGTTTCTTTTATTGACTATTGCATAATACTCATGTTAAAATTAGTTGAGAAAACGGTGTCTCGGAATTGAATGACCCTACTTAATATTTATGATGTCAGGTACAAGGGAAGTTCGCAACAAAACCACCGAATACTATAAACTATTACTTTTAAAGGCGCAACTATCGTAATAATTCACATATTTTCCTTTCCATCCTTAGTTTTTACCGTAAGGTGTGAAATGTGAAATATGTTGATATTTCTTTTATATTATTACATAAATAATTTATATGTAAGAAAAATAATGGTTTTGTTAAACTTTAGAAATAATATTTCTTTTAATTTTCATACATTTTACTAGTCCTGTTAATCCATATGCACTTTGTGGTAATCTTAGATTAAATTAAATATTAAAAACATTTCCTGCTGAGTAAACGCAGGTTTCATATCGCATATCGTCACTACAGATTTCAAAAGAAATCTTTATCATTACATCATCAACAAAAGAAAACAATTGAGCTATATCTTCCATGCTTGTATTTTTATGCCGAACTGTATTGTACATTGCGTCAGTATAAGGACAAATGACAAAACATAATTAGTTATTATAAAATGAATTGCTTACAGTTTCGCTGTACTTATATTTAGCGTATAAATAAAACGATTATATTCCCCGCCTTCTAAAATTTTTGGCGTATAGTTATTTGTTATGAACGTTAGTGTTACCATGAGTTACATAATATAATGTGTATTTTTGCATACTATTGGGGTAAAATGATTTACCGTGATATGACCTTCAGATAGCAAACGTAGATAGCCTCCGTTACTTTGCCTTAGATAACTTTGTCCTTGCTCGCTTGTTTGCATTGGAAGGCCGTTAATCGTAACTGCCCTGTATACAGTCGGAATAATTATAGTTAATAACTGCGATTCTGAGCTATAACATCATATCAATACGTTGTATTTTAACGTTGGACATGCAAGCAAAGTGAATATTTCTCCTATGTAATTGAAATATTGTTTGGTTGGTAACCCAACGTCCTCGAGAAACTTCGGTTTCTTATTTTATCCCTAAACATTTATATAATATGTTATGCACACTACATGCCCAATAGCAATGAATTTATCGTGACACGATGATCTGTTAATTTTTTAATTTTGTAGCCTATTTCTCGATCACTGCTGTCACATGGTGTGAAATTTTCAAGCCAGTATTTACTTTTCAAAAGATTTATTAAATTCCAAAGAGCTTGTACCGCATTCCGACTTTTTAACTCCTCTTGTATATTTTAAAGAAACAGAGTGATAATAATGAAACTTGTATGTATTTATCGTCTATGCGATTAATTAAAACAATTTTATTTTTTAATTAATTCAATATTATCTCTCTGGCCACAAGTTCATAGACTAAACATTTCTTGAGAGATTCAATGTCGGAATAACGTTTTGACAGGCCATGTCCTGAGCACTTGTAGTCATACGAGTTCAGATCTGGACAGGACGAGGGCCAGTCTTCAGCTCTTATGAAGTTCGGAACGTTATTCTCGAGTCAGGTTTGAGTTCGGCGTGCCTTGTGATCAGAATCTCGCTGGAAAACCCACTGTTCATTTATGAAATGTGTATCGATGATGTTCAAAACAAATAGTTGCAACAGTTGTAATATACATTTATAAAGAGAGCAAGGTCGGATCCAATGTTAAATCCAGATCTAAAACACCGTAGGATGCATTTGTTTTGACTGGTACTGGACAGTAGCTCACGATCCTGCCTGCTCGTGTTCCTTGTTCAGCCACGCCACGTCAAGTAAAAACTATACAAGTTTCTTTTATTGACTATTGCATAATACTCATGTTAAAATTAGTTGAGAAAACGGTGTCTCGGAATTGAATGACCCTACTTAATATTTATGATGTCAGGTACAAGGGAAGTTCGCAACAAAACCACCGAATACTATAAACTATTACTTTTTAAAGGCGCAACTATCGTAATAATTCACATATTTTCCTTTCCATCCTTAGTTTTTACCGTAAGGTGTGAAATGTGAAATATGTTGATATTTCTTTTTATATTATTACATAAATAATTTATATGTAAGAAAAAATAATGGTTTTGTTAAACTTTAGAAATAATATTTCTTTTAATTTTCATACATTTTACTAGTCCCGTTAATCCATATGCACTTTGTGGTAATCTTAGATTAAATTAAATATTAAAAAAAAAACATTTCCCTGCTGAGTAAACGCAGGTTTCATATCGCACATCGTCACTACAGATTTCAAAAGAAATCTTTATCATTACATCATCAACAAAAGAAAACAATTGAGCTATATCTTCCATGCTTGTATTTTTATGCCGAACTGTATTGTACATTGCGTCAGTATAAGGACAAATGACAAAACATAATTAGTTATTATAAAATGAATTGCTTACAGTTTCGCTGTACTTATATTTAGCGTATAAATAAAACGATTATATTCCCCGCCTTCTAAAATTTTTGGCGTATAGTTATTTGTTATGAACGTTAGTGTTACCATGAGTTACATAATATAATGTGTATTTTTGCATACTATTGGGGTAAAATGATTTACCGTGATATGACCTTCAGATAGCAAACGTAGATAGCCTCCGTTACTTTGCCTTAGATAACTTTGTCCTTGCTCGCTTGTTTGCATTGGAAGGCCGTTAATCGTAACTGCCCTGTATACAGTCGGAATAATTATAGTTAATAACTGCGATTCTGAGCTATAACATCATATCAATACGTTGTATTTTAACGTTGGACATGCAAGCAAAGTGAATATTTCTCCTATGTAATTGAAATATTGTTTTGGTTATTTTAAGTTGCAAATTTTAAATAAAATTATTAAAGTATAAAATTAATGTATATATACACGCCTTGTTCCTAACGGGGTAGGCAGAAACAATCTTCTTCCACTTGATACGGTCCTGACATACGTCTTTCGCTTCTTCCACTTTCATCAATCTTCGCATGAATGCTTGTTGCTTTAGAGTACTCTTGAGACCTAGCCTTTTTCCAGAACGTCTCCGATTTGACTGTGAAATGTTCGCCTAGGTATTCCTCTCCCGACTCTACCATTTACACTCGCCTCTTATATTTGTTAATAAAATGTCTTATAAAGTAGAAAAGCCTAATAGAAACTACTTTTTAGTATTTTGAAGTATTTATTACAACTATGATTTACACAGGCTTCTTTTAAATGTCCCTAAAGACTTTAATTTTTATTTATTCTAATAATTTTATATAAACGGCTTAATGATTAGCATATCTAGCTGCTGGGCCAAGCCGAAACGCAATTGACTTTTTGATTGCAGTTGTAAATTCTTCGTTCCGTGACTATGACCCTGCCGATTGCGATCTTATCGCATAAGCGTTCCATCGGATACAAGAATCTATCCGATGGAACGCTTTTTAAGGAAGGCTTTGTGGAATCAGCTGTCGCCAGCCGTTTTCCGAACAGATACGACTTAGGGACCGTCAGAAAAGAGGCTATTCCTTCCTTTAAGCAGCGCATCTGTAGACCATCTGGGGTTGCAGATGTTAATGGGCATCGGTGATCACTTACCATCAGGTACGGCAAATGCTCTTTTGCCACCTTCTTCTATAAAAAAGACGATTGATTGCTTCTATGTTTCCGTGTAAACTTACGGCGCTATAATATATCCTGCACAATTGACAATTGTTAATAGTTTTATAGGAAGAAGACTAAAACGATATCTTTATTATATAAGTCTTTCTCAGTGGAATGGATGGGAGGATTTGCCGTCGAGTCTCTTCCGCAGAAAAATGTAAAGATAAACTAAACCGGGTCAACACCGTATCTCTTTTCCGTGATTTTTAGTGGTTTTACACTTAATGCAGATGCCGACATAGCCGGTCACTGCCTTCAGTGACAGGTATGTGCGGGTTTATTTCACCACGAGGCAAAAAAAGGAATTGTTGTAATCGCCACGCTTGGCGGGCGGATCTAAATCTGACGAATAGCAGCGTCTGATGTGCGAGGTGCCTGGTACTGTTTTCCTTTTAATTTATTTTATTTGAGATTATTATCCGTCAGAGCTCATGACACTTTTTCGCATCTCCCTTTGGCAACTTTTGTAACATCCACAACATGAAATTACTTGATATGTGCACGGACACCGCCATTTATTTTGGAAAAAATATCTTATTCATTTAGTTAGGATTAGTTAGTTGCAATGCATCGAGAACTTGATTAGTAAGTAATTTTTATTATTGACTAGCTATTGGCCGCGACGTCGTTCGCACGGTCTTTATCTTAATGCGATAATATAGCACTCATACATCGAAATCACACGAAATTCCGCTAAAAAAAAATCTCTTATTTGTTGGAACAACTCGCACGCCACCGACTAATTTGATGACAATATGTCAGAAACTTTCACGCAAGTGCCAACAGCAACTGTGCAAAGTTTCAACTCAATCGGATGAACGATGCCCAATCGCATAAAACACGAACTCAGAAAATCATACATTTTTGTATATAATTAAAAGCATTTTTTGATTTTAAGTTTACTCAATTATTAATATGTATGTTTTCTATGTCTTGATGTCTTTACTACACTTACTTAATATTAAAATACTCATTTATCATTAAAATAACTACATTTAAAAAAATAATTAAAGCACTGGCATTAATTATTGATATGACTATTCGAGCCAGAGTATGTTATCTTTTTCAAATATTGCTTAACAGAATAAGATACCGATGGACTATGCGGGACTTAAGTAGTAGACAGTAATGTTTTACGTTGGTGTTGGACTTCTTTATTGGTTAAATGAAAACGAAAGAGGCAAGTGATTAAAATAAAAGATTATTTTGTAAAATTTGTCAGCACTTCAAACACAGTGGGATGTCGTCCTTTCGGTGACAGAACCACATGATTTATTTCGATGTAACTTAACCAAAGTATTAGAAAAAAACAATAACATGTGACTGTGTGAATATTCTGTAAATACAATAATTTAGTGTGCTGCTTTATAATTAATTTATTTACATCAATCGTGACGAATGCTGTTCAATGGATTCCAAAGCAGGGACGAATCCGAATGCTGATATTAATCAGAGCGGACGTAAAAATGAGAAGAAGAAAAAAATGGAGTCAGAAAATACAGATATGACGTTGGACGAAGTGTGTCGCCAAGTTAGTAAATTAGCCGTCGAAGAAGGCAGCACCGGATCTGGTAGTTCAACGGACAGCGAAGACTTAGTAAATGCTATCAATTACAACACGATCACATCTTTGGCGGCCCTCAAAGATATTATCCAAGGCGATAACAATGACACCCCGGAAACAGATAGTTTCTTTCAGCATTACTTCATGAGTCACTGTAATAATCTTTCAAGTCGTAATTCTAACTCGCCATTCCCTTTTGCGGAGCGGCGCCGTTTATCGCAGTGTCGTGAAGAAGATGAAGATGATGTAAAAAAGGAAATAGCTCCGCCTCCATCAGCGGTATCCTCAGACGCTTGCTCCGAGTTTGCCTCTCAAGGAAGTATAGATGCTATAGACAAGGAGCGCAATTTAAGCACTGCTAGTGATGACCGGGATGTCGCTATTAACAATAAGCAAAGCGATGAATTTTCAACAGAGGGACGTGAACCTCCAAAACGAACCGTTATGGGAGCAAAACATAAATTTCTTGTGACGACGGCAGAGCCCTCTCCGGGTCCTTTAGAAAGAGCTCTTCGCTCCCAAGTCCATAACGCTCATACTGTTCACTTTGGTACAAATGGTGCTGAAGAGCAGAGACCCAGTGTGAGATCAATTTTCGCAAGCCAGAATCTCCACCTCGACAAAAATTATTTTGACAGTAGTTTAATAGAAATAAGATCTACGGTAGACGGAGTGCCTACTAGCTCAGAGGATATTTGGGTGAAACGCGCCGAAGATAAACAGGTAAAATTTTTATTTATTTTGTTAAAGATTTACTTACAAATATCAATACAATATCACGTACAAGAACTCAATAGCAGTGGCCGAATAGCACAATTGTTTAATGAGTAATCAGCTCATGGAAGGTTTTAAAATTTGATGAGTGCTCGTGCTGATATAAAAAAACATCGATCTTTTCATAATCAAGATAGCTTATTCATTTATATCTATATAATAAAAAAATATGTAGTGTCAATTTTAAAAATAAATATATTTCAATGATTATATGACAAATATCAACGATTTCTTCGATTTTGCTCAGTTTAAATTTTTTTCTTTAGAAACTGAGACGTCAATCTTTTTACGAGTTATCCGTTAGGAGCTTATTCGTAAATTGTATTCTATCTAAATTGATAAAATACACATTCATAATAGGCAAATTTAAGCAAGTAAAGTTTATTTTTAATGTTATTTATAAATCTCTTATATCTTTTCTGATTTTATCTAGTATATTTGTTCTTTTTGAATAAAATATTGAAAAAGATACCTAATTGATTTTGAAATAAGTTTTTGCTGCACACTTATTGCCTATATTAACATTATAATTGTCAGTTAGTGTACATTATACGAATAATTTATTACATAACATTATTTTTAAACTACGTATTAGGGATTTTTATTAGAAATAATGTCGGTTTCAGTATTGCGCACGCTTTTTGCCGAAAAATAATACCTACGGTGATAATGTAGGCGGCGCTATACGTAAATATCATAGTTATCACAATTCTATTCATAAATCTGTAAAAAAATCACGTTTTTTTATTCCCAGCAATCATTCAAATCGAAATAACCAGAAGTAGGTATTCCAAACGTATTTGCACACACCAATACAATTTGTTAGATTGGGATTAGCCAAAAATCAAGCTAGTTTTCTATACACTTGTGCACTTTGAGAGTACATTTACTCTCTCAATATTAAAAAAGAACGAAATCACCGAAATTCGAAACATCATTTATTCCATTATTTACTTAATTATCTATCTATCGCTATCTCGATAACTATCACTATCTAATAGAGTAGCCGGCAAACTAAAGATGTCGAATTGATTTAAAGTGCATGCGTCTATTAAGTCAATATAATTCATAGTTATTCAGTCTAAATCAATATTATTTGTTGATTTGAGTTTTGGAAACAAAAACAAGTACCATCTGAAAGTAGATGAGGATATTCATGATTTTCAAAACGTAGTTAGTTTAATTCCATACAGTTATGGACATAAACTAACTACGATTCTTCAGTAGTACTCGAATTAAATAAAAAAAAAACCAACTATACCAAACTACTAATTACCGTATTGATTATTTTATAAAGTTTTGTAATAGAACGGGAAAAAAGTTTTTTCATATTTTAAAAACAATTTTATTATAGTTTTTTACATTTGATTATAATATGTGTCATTTTGTTCGATAACTTGTTGCCATTTTGTGGGTAGTGACATAAGTCCCAATGCTGTGGAAATTTTGGGATTTTTGATCAGAAAATTGCCACAAGTAGTTTTGTCAGTACACTCTTGATGTTAACTTAACATTACCTAAAAAATTCTGAAGAGACCGAAACAGGTGAAAATCTGAGGGTGCAAGGTCAGGACTATGTGGTGGATGCATTAACACATCCCAAACAAGCTCTTTTAATAATTGTTCAGTGGGTAAAGATGTGTGTCGTCTGGTTTTATCGTAATGAAGAACCACACTTTTTCTGTTGTTCAATTTCGGCCGTTTTTTTCTCTATTTCTTGCTGGAGTCTCATCTGCTGTTGCAGGAGAGATCTGAATCGATGGTTTTTCCCTATGGTAAAAGCTCATAATGAACGATGTCCTTCCAATCTCACCATACACACAGCATCACATTCATCATCATCATCAAAAAAATTGCCACGAAGCTCGGTTCTGAGCCACCTGCATCCATCGACTTCCCGCAACACTGCGCACGCAACCTTTTTTCCTCAACGGTTGTCACTTCTGTGAGCTATGTGGCCGGCCCTTTGCCACTTCAGCTTGCTGATCCTTGCGGTTATGTCGGTTCCCCTAGTTTTGCTGCGGATATCATCGTTGCAGACTCCATCGCGCTGAGCAACTTTGAGCTTCTTTATTCGGCCTGCAGAGGATGCAACACGCACTTTACGCTTGAGGTTTTGTGGTATACTCGACCAGAAGATATAACGTAGTTTCCCGAACGCAATCCAGCCGAGTTGGATACATCGATCAACCTCTGGGTCGAAGTTGGACGATTTGTCCCAGGTGTACGTACTCGTCTACAACTTCGAGCCTATTGTTCCCAACAACAACAGGTATTGGTGTGACATGGACGTTAGACATGATCTTCGTCTTATCCATGTTCATCTTCAGAGCAACCAACCAACTGTTGGGAGATACTATTGAGGTCATTGCGCATAGTGCTAAGCTCCTCCAGCGATCCTGCCATTACAACTGTAGTCGGTAAATCGAAGGTGAGTGATGTATTCGCCATTGATGTTGATTCCGTATCCTTTACAGTTCAGCAGCTGGAAAACATCATCCAATGCTGCGGTGAAGAGTGTGTCTTACACCTTTCTGCAGTTGGATTGATTTCGTACTCTGGTACTCTGATAGACATTGTAGTCTCATTGTACAAACACCTCAGTACTTCGATGGCCTGAGAGTCTATGTGGCACCGCTAGAGGGACAGTAGCACCGCCCGAATTTCGAATGTCTATCATAGCTGACATATGAAAGGCATAAGGCTAAATTGTACTTTACTCTGTAGAAGTTACTGTACAATCTGGCGAAGAATATGTACGTGGACTATGGTACTATAAGGCTTTTCGGAAATCTAGTTGTTCGGGAAGCTGGAAGTCGTTAAGTCTGTTTACTAGACGATTTGAGATGAATCTCGAAACTAGCACGTAGACGCGGCTTAGAAGCGATATCCCCTTTCTTGAAGAATAGGAAAACCATGCTTCTACTCCACGCTTTCGGCGTGATACCGCCATGATTGACGGAATTAAATAGCTTCTGAAGGACTACAAGTATCGGTTTTCCACCTTTCGGCTTTCGGAAGCTCAGCTGTAATTCCGTCCTCATCCGGCGCCTTGCTGTTTTTAAGCTGTTTGAGCCATCCTAATCTCGCTCAGACTGACGTCCGGAATGTTATCGGAACAATGTCGGATAAGCTTAGCTCTTGGGTCGTTACTCACATCAGTGGTGGTTTTAACGACGTTGTACGGCTGTACCGTACACAAAGTCGTTGTCTACGACATATTTTTTGATCTCACTCAAAATCTGTGGTCTAGCGGAAATAACTGCACAGTTTTCGGTCTCGTACTTAGTGAGTTGGCTCTTTCCGATAGACGGATCTCTGGCGAACACTTTGGAGCCTTTGCTCCGCTCTTATCACATTTTTAATACAGGCTGTATTAAATTTGTGTATGTCTTGCATCATATATTTAGAGATCTGTCTATAATGAAGTCAATCTCATTTTGTATGAGCACCACATTATTGTGAGTTAATCCGGATTTCACTAGTCTGTGGAGCTTGACCGCCCTTTGAGCATGATATTTTTCACACGTTCTTGTCGTAGGTAATTCTCTTTTGACTATGTTCACTATACTCCAACTTCATTAGCAAACCATGCTTAATCCAACATACATAATATTATTGCATTATTGTGTTTGGTTAGAAAGGTACAGATATATGCGCTCGCGAAGCCACGTAAAGTCAATAAGTGTGAGCGAGATAGTTGAATATTTCTCGAATTGCTGCGATTTGTGGTGTTGACCGATGCCACAGAAAATAATAATACCTATTATAGGTATTCGAAGGCTAGCGCTAAGCGCGCCAAAATATTAATGTTTTTTAATAAGTTTCGGTACACCGTTCGATGTTAACGTTTATTTTTAGTAGGAGTAGTAGTTTTAATAGTCCCAGGATTTTGGGCTTCTATAAAGATACCGCCACTGCTCAACAGCACTTACGCGCCCACGTGTCCATGAAATGTAACAAGTGTTTTTTTTATCTGAACTAATATTTAATTTTTATAGGATCCATCGCCTAAAGCAACAGTTGTTGATTTAGCGAGGTTGCCAGTTGATGATGATGACGTGCAGAAACATAAAGAACCAAAAAGGATACGCTCCGGTACTTGGGGATCGCAGAGTTCGCGCAAAGAAAAAGATATAGCGAAGAAAGTATATCCCCGGAAAGAGAAAGAGAGAAGATGTAGCGATGACAGACGACAAAAACGTGGTAAGTTTTTACCGTTTAATTTATCTATTAAAATGCAGCTAGATAATATAATAAAGTTAATTGATGTTTATGTAGTATGTATGATAATCAAGAGACTTGGGAATAATACAACATGTTTCTAAACAAGTTGTTATGTCTATTTATTCTTAGGCGGTAATATTTGTTACAGAGGTGTTAAAATTAGACTTAATAATGGCAAATAGCGTTGAAGCGCAAATCGTTAATTTTGGCTTGAGTATGTACTATTTGAGTTGCTCTAGCAGTAGCTGGCAACGCCCCAGTTCTCTGGTTTATAGGGTCCTAGTAATAATAAAAAAGAACGCAGAAATTATTGCTCATTATAATGTGCTAAGTTTTCGATTTCCTCAAACTTTTCTGTCTTTAGTATCGATATTATTGATATTTGCGACTGCAGCAATTTTTGAATTAATGTAACCAAAAAGTGTTATCCAATACTTACAAAAAATTGTAAAGATATATTGCGAGAATTTTTTTATAGCATTGTAAGTGATACCTCTCTATTCCTTTCAAACTGGGACATAATTTCACTGCTGTTTTGGAGGCAGAAATGGGTAACAATGTGGAACTAATCCAGCCGACTTCTCGTCAGAAAAGGAGACTATCACCTGTTTTAATCACTCATTCAAGACTTCGTGATCGTTAGTTTTTTAAAAATTGTTATTGTTTTTGTTGTTAAAAACTAAATCGATAAAACTACGAGGTTTTTAAGTTCGCGAAATGGGGGACAATTGATTTTTCTTGTCTGGATGCAAATAATAAAATCTTTGATTATTTACCTCTTATTAAATTATTAACCTAAGTATCAACTATTTCTCAACGATTCATAATTAACACACTCATTTAAAACATGGCTTTTAAGTTAATTTTTTTTTGTTTTGTGAAATTATAATTATAACTGTAAATGTTAAGTAACGTAGATAAGATTTATGTTTTGTTATGATTAGTGTTGTTATGATTATGACCAACACCGTCGGAAACTGTTATAGTGCTGAATGTGCTCATAGCGAACAAATAATGCACTCCATTTTTAATTCTAAATAATAAATAACAGAGGTGTCTAGATCTCATTTTATTCATTTCATCGCACTTTTCACGAGAGTTTATTTTCGACAAAGTGACATGTTTTTTTTTACTGGAAGGACGGCAAACGAGCAAGCGGTTCATCTGATGGTAAGTGATTACCATCGCTCACGTACATCTGCAATACCAGAAGTACTGCAGGTTCGTTTCCGACCTTTAAGGGTATTTGGGAAATGGTAGGGAGGATGGTACGGGAGGGACAGTGGGCCTCCGGTTACCTCACTCACCGAACGGAACGCAGAAGCAAAGACGCTTCTTCTTTTCAACGGTATTCTGCGGAGCCGTGGTACTAACCCTTAAGCAGCGGCAAAAGCCGTCGCGTAAGAGACTGACGACGTCTTATTGTCCAAACCAACGATACAAATCGTATAAAGTTCCAAAAAAAACTCAATGTTACGAGATCTCTACATAGGGATCGCACTCGAGTCTCCTGATTAGGACCTCCCTAACATATAATATGTATAGCTTAGGGATACATTTACATTTACTTACATTTTGCTTTCTGTTTGGTACATCGATGTAATATTGGATTTTCTGTTTAAATTTTGTTATAAATCAGCTCTGCATGCCACTATTACCATAATTACATTGATTTACGGTAGTCAAATGTAATTGCGTGTGTAATTATAACTGCGTCTATACGATACGCTACAAGCGTATCACGGCCACGTATTTCTTCTCATTTCGCCGTGTCCGCATTTGCTTATTATTATTTTTTTCGATTTCTTCAAATTAAATGGTTACGGAAACTTGAAGGTCGTCTGCTACTCAAAGATGTGTTTACAATTCTTGGTATCGAAAACTCATAGTTTTAGAGAATAATTGGGTTTTGCTTATTTTTTTATTCTGCGCTAACGACCCGCGGCGGTTTCGCACGCTTAGTTTTACTCGTATATCTTGGGCCGCCATTGTTTTTTAACTATTTGTTGTTTGTTTCTCACTGGGTGAACGATATCGGATACTTATGAATTAGATTAAAAAGTATGTGACAATCCTTTTTTATTTTACCAACAACACCGGATTAATAACAACGGTTTTCTACCATCAGTCTCTACTGATTATTCATTTCTCCGATCTGTACGGTGATTTTAGACACGTTCTCTTATTATTTTCTATAAGAAAGAGAGATTACGAAATATTATTCAAATCTATTTAAAGAAATACAAGCTAGTTATTGTATAGCTGCCGATCATGTTAACGTGTCTTCCACCTCCAATTATAAATGAAATGGATGGACAGAACAAGTTCTCCAGTGATAACCACTTGCTAAAAAAAAAAACTATGCGAAATAAACTGTTGGTATCCTCTTTTTTGTCATGTGTTTATCAATTTAGATTAGTACCTGGGCCCTGCAGAACGCCCATCATTTCTCGTACAGTCAAATCGAAAGAATTCACATCATTGATTACAACTTTTTGAATCCTGTTCGCCCAAATACATGATAATGAGTTGAAGCGCTTTATGCCACAATTATGTAGTTTCCTGATGAGTGTTGCATGGTGCACACAATCGAAAGCCTTGGAGAGATCATAAAAGACACAAAATATATACTTAATCAGCTCTAAACCACCATCGGTTGAAGAACGACCCATTGTAAAATGAAATTTATTAAAGTGTCTCAGTTTATTTAAAACTTTAGACTTAGACTTCTAGACTTTTTAGTCTTAATTTGATCTATGATGAAAAAATATTTCCCAATACAGTACCCGTACCTTACTACTGTACTGTACTACAGTACTGGACTACTGTACGGTACGGGTACTTTATTGCATACTACAGAAGTACCATTAATGTTATTGGAGTCCAAAGTACTATCTGATTTAAATAAAACTATGACTACTATGATATTAATTTCTATAATATATACACCAGATTTTACTCTACTGTTAATGATGATGGCCAAATGAGGTGCGTAACTGCACAATCTATTATAGAGGCAATTACTTCAACTGAGATACATCATAGATCGTCATTCAAAACAGGAGATTTACAAATTATAATGTTTACCTTCTATTTTTGGTCCATATTTGCCTTACTTAATATTTCTATGTTTGCTTCTTGAGTGAAATTTCATGAAAGTTAGATTTTCTCGTGGTTTTAAAACCTATGGTTGCACAATATACTATCATGGAAAATGAAATGAATAAAACATTGTTATTGATTTTCGCTTAAGGAGAAAAATACAAAAAGGTAAAGAAAAACCGTAACCCCTAATATTTGAGTGGCATTCATGTGACTGTCCAATTGTCACGTTAGTCGATTTTTTCAAAATCCATATATCAGAATAAACTTAAAATATTGAATAGCTGCATATCCCATTACCATATATCTCATACTTCATAGTTCATACTATGTACAATTTATTTTATCAATTATACCATTGTTGATAACTAATATCAGATAATTATCATTTCGGTATCTACTAGATGTTTTACATTTAAAAAATTACGTTAATCGTAAAACGTAATTAATATTTCCATAATTTTTACGACCCGATAGCTTAGTTGGTGGTAATCCTACCTTTGATGGGCGTGATCGAATCCTGCTAGGACCAAACTTTTCCTTAATGAATATAAATATTTGTACTTGAGTCATGAATGTTAATTTAAAATGTATGTGATTATTTATATGTACATATCACAATCTATTTTATAACCACCTGAGACACAAAAAATCCTAGTTTGGTAATGTATGACGTGTTTAAATAAATTTAAATAGGATATTATAATGCTAGTTATGTAAATAGAACATCAGTAACACAAGCAACAAGTTGTCAGCCCATTACCGCTGTTCTGATACTTAACAAAAATGTGTTTTTTTTTTTTTTAATACATGCTTATATAACCAGGGCCTGTTAACGAGGCGGGGGATTTGGTACTTCCCTCACAAATAAATGAAATGACTGAGAACTATTTGTTCTTCGTTACGTAAATGTTCCGTTATTAGAATAATAATAATACTATGAAAATAATAATACCTTACAGCTGTACCTTTTAATCGATTGAATAAATATATAATAATACATATTTATATATATCACCCAACCAGATGAGTATATATCTAAATAACCCCAAATAATAATCTGAAAATAATAATGCCTTACATCTGTACTAAATAATAAATAAAAATAATACTATACTGATTTAAATAATTAGTAATATATTAATTAATATTACGTAACTATGTGAAGCTGCCGGGTAGTGGATAATTTGTTCTATTAAAAAGGATGTAAAGCGCTTTAGATGAGGCTTATAGTTGTTGTATAGTTAATTTAATTTAATATCACCTTTGATAAACAGCATACATTTGAAACACTATTTTACTATAATAGTGCCATCTATTGAATTTTATAGTATTTTTAAATAAAATAATGGATTCTTGTAGTTTGGGTGCGTCCGTAGTAAACGTTTTGCGATTAAAATTTAAATGGTAAAAAAAACATTTTGTTCAAACAAATAATTCATCTACATGCCATCTAGTATCCATATTACGTGACTGTGAAGCTGTGAGAGTGGACTAAACTGTAAAGTGCAATAGATGGGGCTATTTCTTATAGTATTAATTTTGAAACTCTACTGTGTTTGACATAAATCATATGTTTATATTAATAAGTGAGTGCAAGCTGCGCTGAACTGACCCCCACTTTATTAAATTTCAAATGCCAAATAACAATAAAATAGCCTATGCTATTGGGGAGGACCAACACAAAAAAAATGTAAAAAAAACCCGTTCAAAATCGGTCCATTGGATTTGAAGATAGCCTGCACAACGAAATCAGTTACGTCCTTATATAACAGTATAAGATATGTCGATAACATTACTTATTGGTAAGCATCTTTAACTGTTGAGTAATGGCTTTGGGTTCGAATCCCAGCCGGAGTCTATAATTGACGTTTTGAAACAATTGAAATCTAATGTTATGAGATGAGAAGGGTTTAAATTTATACAACACACAAATTATTGATTTTTGGATCTGGTAGTATTAATTTGTGTCCCTAGTCTCTGACACTGTGCTTTATCACGTAAGTGTTATATCGTTAAATACATACGAGTATAATAAATATGTAGAAAGGTAATATCTTCAGTTTAAATATTGTCGTAAAAAATCAGTCCCCGGTGCTACATAAACGATACTGAAATGAATGGGTAATTTATAGAATGTTTGTCTGTTCGCGTTACACGCAAAATCTATTGGACGGATTAACATGAAATTTGGTGTGCAGTTTATGACCCCGGTGAACAGGTTACTTTTATGGGCTACTTTTTCCCGACTATGCTGATGTAAAAAAAAGGGTATGACTTTCTTTTTTTAGTAATTACTCCATGGCTTTGGATAAATGATTTGGTTACGTCAAGGTTTATGTAAAGATCAGCAAGCTGAAGTGGCAATGGGCCGGCCACATAGCTCGCAGAACTGACAACCGCTGGGGAAAAAAGGTTCTCGAGTGGCAGCCACGTACGGGCAAACGCAGTGTAGGACGACCCCCCACAAGATGGAGTGACGACCTGCGCAGTGTTGCGGGAAGTCGATGGATGCAGGTGGCTCAGGACCGTGCTTCGTGGCAATCTTTGGGGGAGGCCTATGTTCAGCAGTGGACTTCTAATAGGCTGAAATGATGATGATGATGATGAAGGTTTATGAAATGTAATACGGGAACACATGTGTTAGATTACTAATTATGACAGTTTGTACAGTTGATGAGGTTCTCAGACTTTTAATAGTTATTGCCAATATGTTTAAATTGCATTATTATACGAATAAAAAAATTACGAAATTGATGAAAAAATCCTTTTTCAAACCATTTATATAGTTTAATAATCTAAACAAAAATCACGCCTAATAGTTCAGTGACCACAAGACAATAACAGTAAGAGTGGCGACCACGCAGGATTTCATTATCGGCCAGCGGACGCCGACGCGGTCAGTCGATAAGGTCTTTCACTTGGGTGTCGTTGGTCTAGTTAACTAGTAGCGTAAATATATCATGAGGCTTAACAACAAAAAATATCCTGTGACTAAACTACTTTTATAATTGAAACTTGGTGTATGACTTATTAATACACTGTAAAATATGAAGTAAAAGTCGCAACGTCGTATACAATCTGTATATTCCAGGTACATCAAAAAGTTCTTAAAATAAAAATAAATGTAAAGAAAATCCCACTACGTCACTATTGCTTAGTATTTAAGCTAAGTGTCAATAGATTCTGTCTTGTCATTTTAAGTTTATTAATTATTTTGCACATCATTACCAAAGTTGATAAAGTACCAAATATGGATAAAAACGAGTTACGTGCGGAAATAAACTACCTGAAAATAATGACGACCAACCATATATTTTTGGATATTTAGCAGACTGATTATAATATAAAATCAATTCTCGTTTCGGTTAACCGTCCACCTCTGTAAACGAAGAAAATGCCAACAAAGTGGACAAAATGGTACTTGAAGATAGAAGAATTGTATTTATATAAATTATTAATCTAATATAATTCTGTATATTCTCCTCTGTATAAATCAGTTGAACATCTTTGTCCTAATTTCTCTACGTGGGTTTTCCAGTTAAGATTTATATCGACAGATATTGGATTACTGTTGTTCCAACGGTAATACACACCTTTTTAAGTTTACCAATACTGCAATTTACTATTTTATTGGTAGTTTTGTTGTTAAGAATTAAACTTTGGCATCGAAAATTAAAGGTGTTAATTTTTTAAAGCATCTTTATATTAGATCTTATTATAGATGGATGGGTGGCCAGATCAAGCCAGCTATGCAAATCATACATAAGTTTCGAAATATTTATTGCAAGTCCTCCAAACGTAACCTTCAGAGGCAGATTCCCTAACCACTCGGATATCCTGTTTAAAGTGATAAGTAACAACTGATGGATAAATGTGTAATTAATCAATGAATTTGTTTTAATTTTTTCAGACCAAAGGCTGGATGTAGCGATCACGCGCAGCTCACAATCGGTCGGCGAGCGCAAGCGCAGAGGCTCCGCTGACGACGGCCAGCCCCACTACATGTACCAGCAAACCATACACGGTATTACCACAACCGTTCATTTACGTTGCGGATATTGTATACATTTTCGCTTTAAAACTTTTAATTACCCCTTTTGTGTGGAATTTTAAATAAATCAAACGGAATATTTTTTATGGATGATTTTGATTTCTTAATTATATTAGAAACACAGAATGGTCTTAAATGGTATTGAGGAATGATTTTACAAATAAATTTATTTGTTTTATAAGGCGATTAAATTCAGTTATAAATTGTAATAAGCACCTTATTTTGTACAAGAATCCCTATTTATATCCAAAATTACCTTTAGCGTAGATACATAATATTAGACTAATGCTTGATCAAATTTTCTACCATTTTCTGCACTTTCTCTATAGATAGAGTGGCTACTGTTAATTAAAATTAAAGCAGCATGGTTCAAGATTCGTGATTAAAGCTTTTTTTTAACTCAATGACTATAATCTTCTAAATTCATAAATGCAACATAGACAGACCACTATATTAATGCAGGTCTACTAAAGGAGGTTGATTTTTTCAATACAAACGGTATATTTCATATTACCCCTAACATATATCATATATTTTATAATACTCCCGTGCCTTTAGCTCATCAACACTTCTGTGACGTGTAGCGGTGCGTCTAATCCCCGAGTCTTGCAACATTTTTTTACTTTGGTCTGTGGATTGCGATCTAATACCCGTATTTGTTTGATAATGTGTGAGTTTCTAGAAGTTCTAATGGTCATTAAGTACTCTTCAAAGACGGTACTCGAAATTTGCTGAGCTGATTATAGCGTTTTACTGCTAAAGAGCTGCTGAGAATGAACTGACGTCAGATAACAAAAATTTTTACTGGCGTTTACTGAGAAGAGTTGATATGCGATGAATTTCTCTAAAAATTATAATACCGTAGCTAAGCACTGCGCAGACTTAACCACAGGATGCCTTCTACATAAAACAAATACTAAACGATTTTTTTTTCACGCGGAAAGGTAGATTCTATGTATTTTTATTCATCAAGTACATGTATTTGCAATATCAAAAGGATTTCATTTTGATGCAAACTTTTTTTGCAATATAATTTTGATTGTATCTTGTCTTTCGCAGGTACAACTGGAGTGAGCAGACGCCCTGCTTTGTTCGATCTTTTTAAATCGCGACCGCGCGGTGATACTAAGAAACCGCCATCGATTATGCAGCAAGTAAAGGCTGCCGTACAGGTATCGTTTTTTGTTTAAGTATAATTCGTTGTAGCACCTTGTTGCAATCGCTGTTTGGAGTGACTGAAGCCATTCTTTTGTCTTTTACATAAGTAGTGCAATTTAGAGGAAAATGAAAACGAGATTATCCTGTTTTAAAAAAAAAAGATGCGATTCTTCCCTATTGAGGAGTATAGACCGATGTCTCTGCTAAGCTGCGTCTTCGTTGTTTTCGAGTCATCACAAATCGTCTAACAAGTAGATTTGACGACTTCCAGCCTCCCGAACAACTCGATTTCCGAAAAGCCTTATAGTACCATAGTCCACGTACATACTCTTCGCCAGATTCTTCGACATCTTTAAGGCCAAAGTGAACAGACACCTTCTAGGCAAACGTGTACCATCCTAGGCCTCATCTTCGCCTTCCATCCAGCAAGATTTAGGTCAAACGTAAGCCTATTTGTTTATAAAAAAAAAGTACGGTAAGTGTACGGTAACTTGTACAGAGTAAAGTACAATTTAGCCTTATGCCTTGCGTATGTCAGCTATGATAGACCTTCGATGCAGTTGAAACTTGGGCGGAGCTACTGTCTTCAGCGTTGCCAGATTGAATTTCTGAATATCGAAGTGTTGAAATGTCTGTAAAGTAACGCTAAAATCTCTGTTCGAGTACAGAACCAGAGTACGACAGGGTGATCTCATATCCCTCAAACTCGTCACCACTGCGTTGAACATGTCTTTGAGCTATTGGAAAGGAAATGGCGTTAGCGAATACATCACTTAACCACGCATACCATAGATTTTCCGCCAATATAGTCCCTATGATTAGTTAATGAAAGTTTAGCACTATGCTTAATGGTGTATCGGGTTGGTCTTAAAACGAATGGGCAACAATTGGCCAAGATGAAGATCATATCTATTGATACTTAAAGTTGACGACGTGACGTTTTATCCAATAAAAGTCTTTTAAGGATTTTGATACGTCTAAAACAAGTCTATTAGGGTGTAAGCCGCACGAGGAAGGTCAGAATTCTTAAGCTACGAAAAGAGCTATGCTTGTTGTTTGTGTACACGATAGAATCTGCAGCGATGATATTTATAGTAGAACTGGGCTAACCGACATACCTTAAGAATCGGTAGACTGCAGTGGTAGTGGGTCGGCCACATGACATGTAGACGCAGTACAGCCAACCGTTGGAGAAGAAAATTCATAAGCGGCAACCCCGTACAGGTAAACCCAGTGTCGTGACCACACTTACAAATTGTATTTTCGTTAATTAATTTGAGTCTCAAATAACTTTATATTTCCAGAATTATATAATGTAATATGGTATCTTTGCTATTTATAGTAATTTTAATAATTTTAAGGAGAATTTTCGCATTACGGCCGATTATCAGACAACAAATACTAATCAACTATTGCTACAGTAAAATTTCGATACATAATTAACCTGAAACCAATATATAAAATGAAACCTTCTCGGTGTCATAACCATAGAAATTGTATTGTTTCAATACGTCAAGAATTAAAGGATAGATGACACAAATTAAAGTTTATTTACAATATTAAGAATAAAGACGTGGATAAACATTTATCCTTTTTTTTTTTAATTTATCCTGCTTTGTATAAAAATGTATAAATTAACCTATATAAAGCCATTAAAAAAAGGATGTTAAAATTTTCTCTAATGTATTTCCCGCTTATTTTCTGTGAAGCATTTTACAAATCTGTGTTGGATTTTGGTGCTGAATATATAATGTTTAGAGAAACTACTTAAAATTTTCACTATGAATGGTTTTTGTTATTTATTACACACCATTATTTTTATATGTATACCCAGTTTTTAGTGTCTTTCAAGTCATTGTTTTTTTAGAGTATGACAAAATCCGGCACTACGGCGAGGGATACACCGAAAGGCGATACACTGACATCTGAAACAAATAAATCAGGCGCGGAACCATCTACAGCCACCTCCAGTGCCAAAATAAAAGATGGCTCAGCACATCCTCATCCTGGCAGCGATTCAAGGGTATGATAAGCATGTTTTTTTTTTGTTCCACGTTTAAAGCTATTTTATAATATTCAGTTTATACAGTTTATACTACTGCTGGACATAAGCGTCTCCTAATGGAAGGATTTGCTTGCCTTACTCATGGTGATTTATAAGTTTTGTAAAGATATACATTGTGATTTGTTTCTTATAATGTAAGTAAGACTAAAATCCGCCAGATAGTAAACGGACACAGTCACGCTTCCCTTGAATTGCAAAATACGAATATCGACGCTGAGAAATACCACTGAAATTTGTTACTGTTAAAGTTTTAAATGCTTATATGTACAAAATGTGCATGTCTGCAGTAAAAAAAACCCTCCAACGAGCAATGATGATAGGAGTGTTGTGGACTGAAATTAAACAATTCCTACCTGTACTCTCTCGTCCTCGCATATCGCTGTCTATAGTCACACCGCCCGGTAAAGACAACTAAAAAGCATCGTTGGTTTTGTTCGTTGTTAAAGTTATTCGTTAATACTACTACCTGTTATAAATACTATCGTTGATTATTTCTTATTACATTGTTGACTTTTTTTTATATATTTATTTAAACATTATTGCCATTACCATTGAAAATTATTACAAAGGGCGGAATTAATCCGTGATGTTCCTCTTCTACTGACTTCAGTACTCATCACTGAAATGTTCCTAGCGCGCTCGACTGCTCCTTATATATCCGATCGATTTTCGATTATTCCTGAAAATTCCCGAAACGTTATTTAATGTGTATTAAATAAAATAGGCTTATATTTCAACCACTGACTGGACTTACATTGACCGGTAATTTATAATACATACACGACGTAAGAGTTGATAAAACATTATCGAGCATTCGTTACAACATGTAGATATATACCTATGTAATTACGTATACATAAATACATATATACCAAATTCGTAAAATGTTATGGTATGCTAATATTATAATTAGAAGGGATTAAGACGTTGAAGATGGAGAAGAGAACAAGCACATTCTAGAGTCAAGATTGTGTTGATTCGTGTGTTATTTAAGGCGAGAACGGTATTAAGAGATAGGATCATTTTTATGAAGGCAGAGAATGTATCGGTTGAAGTTTTACCGGAGCAGGATTGATAAGACGTTTTAGCTTGTAAAGAAAATCTTTGTTCAGGTCTAAGTAGCTCATATCAGTATAATCAATGATCGGTGGAACTAGTGACTGGACAAGCATTAGCTTAGTCTTAAACGTAAGAAAAAAAATCCTTCTTACTATCTTCCGTAACATGTTTTTCCCAGTTCATAGTATCATCAATATAAAACCCAAGGTTTTTTTACATAACCAGTGAACGGTATCTCAGTGTTATTATAATTCACGGAAAGCAAATTAAAACCATCAAAATTATCCAGCATTGTCGAGCTTGGCTATTAGTACAGTTTAGTACATTTCCCTCTCTGATGTCTTCTTTAATTTTAAGTAATGCAGTTGTGATGCTAGGACCCGGACGAAACCCGGCCTGAAAGTGGCTCAGTAGGTTATGTTCACATTGCCTGACTTTTATTTGTTATGGAGCATATACACTGTAAAGGACTACATAGTGATACAATAAAAAGAGTGCAATATAATTAAGTATTTTGGGCGGAGATTATAAAATGTTGTGCAAGAGAGGAAACTAATAACGAGCCTTCTGTTGCGTTTCACTAAAGTCACTACGTATGTACTAGAACAATATAGCCCATAATTTTTCATTAACGGTAACATTAATAAATTTCATCGTGATCATTACAACCTGTCGCAAGTCCACTGCTGAGCTGCGTTACGTTACTGCGTTTAGGTGTACGAGGCTTACTGATCTTAATATACTAAAAAGTCATTATTGTTTATTAGAAGTAATTATAAAATTTTTGCGTGAAATATCAAGACAAAAAAAAAGTTTCCAATGAAATAGTTATAATGTATACACAAATAGTACATTTAAGTAATTTTATAGAGTAACTGTAATTTTATTACGTATTTGTATTGTATCATGTTATTTTTTTTTGTATAGTACTATCATACCGTGACAGTACCGGAATCTCGGAGACCCAGTGCGATGGCGAAGGTGATGGAAATGTTTCGGGGTCGTGCCTCCATACCAGGGCAGATTGTGCCGATAGAAGGCGCCGAGAAACGTCGAGCAGTAAGTGTTTACTAATTTACTTATAGCTAAGCATAGTGTAATGTAACGTTGCTCAAAATGTTCGACGTGACGCTGCGTACGTTGAAATTTTGTGTGACATCTAACGCCGTAAGTTATACGCATTATGGATACGAGATAATGTTCATGAATTTAAAAAATGTTGGGTTTCAGAAAGTATATTTTATAATATTAATGACTGTTTACATATACAATAATGAAATAATTATATAATTTTTATACATTTAAAATTAAACTATTATTAACTTTTATACCCTTTTATTTTGTTTATATATTCCCGACGTTTCGAGAGCTTTACAGAAGTCGTGGTCACGGGGGACTGAGATGTTAGACGTCCAGAAGTTTGGCTATATTTTGAAGAAGGAAGAAGGTATAGAAGGAATAAAAACTTTTTTAAGCCGGCGAAACAGATATTAGTAAATTTTAACCATCTGTCAAGTGCAATATCCCCCTACAATGCTGCAACGAGTGTACATGCTTGATTGTGAATGTGGTCTCAAAATAATGTGGGCACATTCTGCGTAGATTGGACCAAAATTAATAAATAAAGGCTGAAGGTAGCCCGAGTTAACTATGGAATCTGGACGTCTAACACCTCAGTCCCCCGTGACCGCGGCATCTGTAAAGCACTCGAAACATTGGGAACATAAAAACTAACTAAAACGCTATAAAATCCGTAAATAGCAGTTTCGTTTCAAATGTATCTCGTTGTTTCAAATGTAACTCAAATGTATCACGCTATAGTGTCCGCCTAAATACAAGAAATCATTATAATGTCTATATCTATATAATTAAAAAAAAATAATTTGGAATCAATTCTTTTGCACATTTGCACACTGTTAAATTAAGTTAGTTAAGATCATTATGTTATTCCATAATCTGCTTAATATAGTATGTCATTGATTCTGTACTTGTACCCCATTAGACTTCTCATGAATGCCTTAATAGATTCAGTATAATTTTTGGTTCAAATCCTTTGCCTTTCTTTTAACAAATCCCATTATTATTATATTGACATTGCTAAAAATATGTAAGCTAAATTTTTATTACTATTCCTAAGTCTCGTTTTTTAGTATTACTTTAATTTCTGTTAAGTCGTTATTATCTATATAGGGATAACTTTGAAATGTACGTTTTCTTGGTTAATGTGAAAGCATTTATTAAAATTAAGTGATAAGTTGTTAAGGTTACACTATTAAAAATAATATAATGAAGAGATAGCTAAAGGTAAAATGTATTAGATGAAGTTTCACCAAGTAACACACATCGAAAGATGAAAGTATATCTTTAACGAAATCTTAATGTCTAATTTCTACTGTCGAAATGTCGGAAACGCTTATAAGCTTATATAAATACCGACAGTAAATTTTGTTGACTTTTAGACTCATGGAACCAAAACAAAAATCGGCAAGCTTCTGTTTTGAATTGAATATTCTAATCGCTGAATACATGCAAACATGAAGTACTATCTTTACAAGGACCTGCAAGTGATCAGTGCTGGGGAAAGGCCTCCTCCTCAAATATTTGAGAGGGTTTTAGAGCCAGGAAGGCCCGCTACGCTGCTCCAGTGCGGTTTGGCGGGCTTTACATATCGTCGAAATAATATTTTTATTATTTCTCAGACATGCAGGTTTCCTCACGATGTTTTTCTTCACTACCGAGCACGTGATAAATACCAGCGCTTAAAATTGCTATTAACGATTGTAGTGGTGTCGGCACCGGGGATCAAACCCAGGTCACTGGCGCTCTATGAATCGAACGCCCTGACCACTAGGCTACCAGGTCTCTTGTTCTTGTGGTAAAAAGTATAAATAATTAAAAATCGTTGATCACTAAAATGTAATACGGTCCGGCCGTATGCCTATATGTATTATATTCGTATAATAAATATAAGAATTTCCGTCCGTTTGTCATACGGGTACGCAGAGATTCATAATGGAAGTCTAACGCAACGTAGCCAAAAGAACAGCTTCTGCAACCTACTTTTCGTCTCTCCGAGAGATCAAAAGGTGAACGTGTCGGCTTTAAGATTTTCAAGGTTTTTCCTTGCGCCACCTCTTACGACACCCACGGGAAGAAAAGGGATGGCAAATTCTTACGCCGGTACGACAAGGGCAATGCTTATTTATATATTAACAAAAATTAGAATTAATGAGTTTGTCTGTTCGCACATATTTAACTTACAAACTGTTCAGGCTGTTGACATTTTTGCTTAGATTTTGCTATACTAATTATTTAACAAACACGCACGGGTTTAACCGAATTGTTTTTTTTTTTATAGAAAAGCCTAGAGAGTTCTCCAACAATCCAGCCATTTTTTATTCTTTTGTCTTAATAAATCTGTTTATAAAATTACAATGCATTATTTCTTTGCTGCGATCGTCGGTGATTATTTTATTATTTTATGCAAATAAGAATATAATGACTTACGTACTTTGTATGTAATTACATTTCCATTCACAAAGAGATCCACCAAAATAATTTATACTGTATGTCCATTTTTCATAGAAGTCTGTAATATTTTTTTATGTAGAATGTGCTCATTCATACCTATTATCCATTGGGATAGATAAAGAAGACGGATTCCCATATGGCACGGTGCTGTTTAGTATAGCCTAACTAGCGTCCCTAAACCTCTCTCCAAGAGGAATAACGTATCGGATAGCGTTATAGTTTTTTACATCTTTACTAATATAATCGCTAGGTGGTGATGGTAAATGATTACCGTCGCCCACGTACGTCTGCAACACCAGAGGTGCGTTGCCGGGCTGTAGAAAATGTTTGGGGAATGGGGATGAGGAGGGATGGTGAATGGAGGAGAGTGGACCACCAGTTACCTCACTCACCGAATGAAACGCAGAAGCATAAGATGCCTCTACTTCACGCCGGTATTCGGCGAGGTCGTGGTAATACCGTCGAAGGTCCAGCCGGTCTTTTCGAGCAACAGCAAAAGCTGCTGCTTGGCTCTACCACGTGAAAAATACTTTTGTCACTTCTGGGTTTTATTTTCGGTGAGTGAGAGAGGTAACAGTAGCTCTATTATTACTATATTTCAAGTTGAATTTGTATTGATTTGACTTGATTTTGTTTGATATTTATTCGGTTGAAAGGACAGATGACGAAAAATTTTTAACTTAACAATTCTTGCCTCGTGGTATAAATGTTTGTAATACTTTAATCTACGACCGCGGCACTGAGTTTTCCTGTTTAGAATTTCAATACAAGGCAAAATATTGTTCGTCAATTAATTTTGATTTTAGTTGTTATTGTCCTATGTTTCAGACACTGCATCCTTGATACTGCTTTGTTAATGTTTGTTACCTCATGTTTACCTTAAAGCTACATCAACAATACTATATTATTGTGCCTTGATTATACCATAAAGTTGAAACCGCTCGGTATTTTAAATTAAATATGATGAAGATAGTGGGTGACTTTTTAACAAAATTTTTGTTTTGGAATCAGAAATATACATTTGATATCATAGTTAAACAAAAAAATAATAATTATTAAAAAAAAATTTCAGTAATAATTAAAGATTGTATTTTTTCGAAATTAAATAATATCTTCATGGCGCGCAAGTATGTCTCCCTTGTATAGTTAGTTCTAAGCTCGAATGAATTAGTTAAACTCATAACTTTTTGTACCTAATCACGGACCATTGTTTACACGGTCATTTAATAAGAGGCGATGTCCCAACTGCACGATAGCGGTATTTGTTTACTTTTTTTTTATTATTAAAAACCGATACTTATTGCCGATAATGATATTTATGTGCAGTTTAGAGTGTGTTTAAAAATCACAATATTCAAACCAACGTACGATTTACGGAGGTCGTTAATTACTTGTATCAGAAGTATGTAGCACGTGTCTGCTAAGTTTAAACATCTTGGATTACATCCGGGAGACGAAGGTATAGAGAAGTACATGTAGCTGTGCTAAACGTTGTAATCACGCGTGATAAATCGAAACTAAATGGATACGGAAAACATCATTTTGCGACCGCGCATTGTGTACTTAGCTGGGTATTAAACTATATACTCGATTGCTTGAACAATGTTATTGAGTTATATGATAAAAACGATATCTGTAATGATAAGCTGTTTGCATCTTTGAGTTATGACCGTGCGACTTTCGGAGTCCAACACCGCGTTGAGCGGTCAACGAACATCCCATCCTTGTAATTACTTTCCGGTTCCGCAAATATACCTCAACATCATCGGAAATCGGTCGCGTGCCTCCCGCGTTGCATAACAAATGTACGTCTCGTGACAACGACGTTATCGCTCAGTACATAAAGAGATGCCTCCGCGGTATAACCTCAACGGTGCTACGGCACTGGGATACGTGCTGACACTGATCTAATAGTGTTGCTACCGGAACATGTTTTGATAGTGCTGTGCATTTGAATGGGCCAAAATGGCAAATTATTTCAGATGGAAAAAGGGAAAAAGGGATGACGATGTGTTCTATTCTGAAAAGCCTAGGAGTCGCTCGCTCGATCCTCGTTCTTTAGAGTTGAGCGGGATCAGAGCAGTCGCTCAAAGTCATCAGTATCAGCAGCAACAGGTAAATTATCACTCAGCTAAGTTATTATTTTGTAAGCGAATCCCACGATATCATTTTAAATTGCTTTTGCTATAACAGTATAGATGTAGAATTTGAACGCGTCTTTAAAGTTAATTCAAAATATCATACGGAATTAATATCATACGGAAGTCCTACCAGACTGCGCTGTAAAATAGACTGCTTCTGGACTGGTAAACGTGTTCTGAAAAAATATTTAAAAATAATGGAGCGCCCATTTAAATAATAAATAAATATAATAATAAGTAGGTTGAAAAACAATATATAACTACACTACAAATATATATATACTTTACATTATAATATACAAAGGAATGACAATACATGTATATTTAATTTATGTTTTAAATCCCAAATCAAACAGACGTGACGAAAGAAATGTAAAATAATTTACTTTAATATGCCTGCAAATTAGACAGACCAGCCAGATATTTCGAGCAACAGCAAAAGCTGCTGCTTGGCTCTACCACGTGAAAATACTTTTGTCACTTCTGGGTTTTATTTTCGGTGAGTGAGAGAGGTAACAGTAGCTCTATTATTACTATATTTCAAGTTGAATTTGTATTGATTTGACTTGATTTTGTTTGATATTTATTCGGTTGAAAGGACAGATGACGAAAAATTTTAACTTAACAATTCTTGCCTCGTGGTATAAATGTTTGTAATACTTTAATCTACGACCGCGGCACTGAGTTTTCCTGTTTAGAATTTCAATACAAGGCAAAATATTGTTCGTCAATTAATTTTGATTTTAGTTGTTATTGTCCTATGTTTCAGACACTGCATCCTTGATACTGCTTTGTTAATGTTTGTTACCTCATGTTTACCTTAAAGCTACATCAACAATACTATATTATTGTGCCTTGATTATACCATAAAGTTGAAACCGCTCGGTATTTTAAATTAAATATGATGAAGATAGTGGGTGACTTTTTAACAAAATTTTTGTTTTGGAATCAGAAATATACATTTGATATCATAGTTAAACAAAAAAATAATAATTATTAAAAAAAAATTTCAGTAATAATTAAAGATTGTATTTTTTCGAAATTAAATAATATCTTCATGGCGCGCAAGTATGTCTCCCTTGTATAGTTAGTTCTAAGCTCGAATGAATTAGTTAAACTCATAACTTTTTGTACCTAATCACGGACCATTGTTTACACGGTCATTTAATAAGAGGCGATGTCCCAACTGCACGATAGCGGTATTTGTTTACTTTTTTTTTATTATTAAAAACCGATACTTATTGCCGATAATGATATTTATGTGCAGTTTAGAGTGTGTTTAAAAATCACAATATTCAAACCAACGTACGATTTACGGAGGTCGTTAATTACTTGTATCAGAAGTATGTAGCACGTGTCTGCTAAGTTTAAACATCTTGGATTACATCCGGGAGACGAAGGTATAGAGAAGTACATGTAGCTGTGCTAAACGTTGTAATCACGCGTGATAAATCGAAACTAAATGGATACGGAAAACATCATTTTGCGACCGCGCATTGTGTACTTAGCTGGGTATTAAACTATATACTCGATTGCTTGAACAATGTTATTGAGTTATATGATAAAAACGATATCTGTAATGATAAGCTGTTTGCATCTTTGAGTTATGACCGTGCGACTTTCGGAGTCCAACACCGCGTTGAGCGGTCAACGAACATCCCATCCTTGTAATTACTTTCCGGTTCCGCAAATATACCTCAACATCATCGGAAATCGGTCGCGTGCCTCCCGCGTTGCATAACAAATGTACGTCTCGTGACAACGACGTTATCGCTCAGTACATAAAGAGATGCCTCCGCGGTATAACCTCAACGGTGCTACGGCACTGGGATACGTGCTGACACTGATCTAATAGTGTTGCTACCGGAACATGTTTTGATAGTGCTGTGCATTTGAATGGGCCAAAATGGCAAATTATTTCAGATGGAAAAAGGGAAAAAGGGATGACGATGTGTTCTATTCTGAAAAGCCTAGGAGTCGCTCGCTCGATCCTCGTTCTTTAGAGTTGAGCGGGATCAGAGCAGTCGCTCAAAGTCATCAGTATCAGCAGCAACAGGTAAATTATCACTCAGCTAAGTTATTATTTTGTAAGCGAATCCCACGATATCATTTTAAATTGCTTTTGCTATAACAGTATAGATGTAGAATTTGAACGCGTCTTTAAAGTTAATTCAAAATATCATACGGAATTAATATCATACGGAAGTCCTACCAGACTGCGCTGTAAAATAGACTGCTTCTGGACTGGTAAACGTGTTCTGAAAAAATATTTAAAAATAATGGAGCGCCCATTTAAATAATAAATAAATATAATAATAAGTAGGTTGAAAAACAATATATAACTACACTACAAATATATATATACTTTACATTATAATATACAAAGGAATGACAATACATGTATATTTAATTTATGTTTTAAATCCCAAATCAAACAGACGTGACGAAAGAAATGTAAAATAATTTACTTTAATATGCCTGCAAATTAGACAGACCAGCCAGATGTATTTCACGAAATAAGGCATTTTATGCGTCATTTTTTGTTTCATACGTTACGCATTGCAACGATCGCTTAGTGCCCCTATTTTCAGTTTGAATCCCTGCGGGTGTCATTAAATTTGCTAAAATCAATAGTTATTGGTTTGCAGGTCGGGTTGCGTTTGTGCGCTTCCTGTGTCACTGACGCTGAATACGACGTAGTATTAGGTCCTTATAGAGATGGAATTGACGTTTTGACGAACTGGCCACTTTGATCTCAAATAAATAATATAATTGGTTTGGTATTACAAATTCAAAAGTATTTAAATTTTAGGCTTGTGTATTTCGCGTCATTTGTTTGACATTGTTTTTCTTTGGCATCATTCATCATCATTGAAAATGAGTTCTACCTTGGTACCAGCGCTACAGAAACAGCTGGAAGGATTAATGATGTGTATGAGGCAGCTACTGTACAATAAATCATGGTATATTTTTGGTTCCAACGTTTTCGTTCTGGACATTTTGAACTCAAAACCATGACGGAAAAGCTAGTCATTTAATCAGCCGAGACTGGTCAATTGATCAAGCCCACTGCTACTTCATGACAACGCTACAACAACCCTACTTCACGACAGACGGTCGCTAAATTAGAGGATCAGCGATTGGAATGTCACTGACACCCATCATACTCCCCGGACTTTGCTCCAACAGATTACCACTTTTTTCGGGACTTGGATAATTTCTTGCAAGGAAAAAAATTCAATTCCAATGAGGCATTCCAAACCGCTATCAAAGATTTTATTGATTCTCTTTTAGTGCTTAGATAATATTGGCACAGACTTCGATTGATTAAATATATAATTTCGTAAAAAAAATAGTTTTTTTACTTTTTCATAGAATACGCCAATTTCAGGGGACCTCCTAATATTAGGAAGTTGGAAAGACGAGACCTGTTATTTTTAATGTTATCGTTTCGATTTGAAGTTTCACCTACTTAAAGTTCAAAAATCTCTTTTTTTTAAGTTAAAATAAAATAGGTAGGTTTGAAGGTACGTTTTTATTTTAAATTGTGGGTTTTGTTTATTTAATATTTTTGTGCTGTAGTCCGCGAGTGTGTTGGCACAATTTTACAAGTTTGAATAAAAATATATATTTAATAGTAAAATATAGAATAACGCAAAGAAAGAACTATAAGTTAAAATAAACAATTACGACTTATTCAGTAATTATGTAATGTTAACACTAGAAAACATGTTAGTAGCTCTGTTATATATTTTTATTAAATTAGTAGCTAATATTTATGAACAGTATAACACTATGTTTTCCAAATAAAATAAAATAATGAAGTTGGTATTGTATAACTAATGAACACTTATTACATTTGCAGTATTTACGTTACGATATTTGTTGCACAATGAAAACTACTACTAGCCGAAAAGAACCCATACGGTTCGCTGGTACAAAAGTAGTTAATATGAATACTGGAATTTCCCGCCACGCTGCTCCAGTGCGGGTTGGCGGGCTTCACATATCCTTGAAATATTTCTTTTTTATTATTTCTCAGATATGCAGGTTTCCTCACGATATTTTCCTTCACCGCTGAGACGTGGTGAATACAGCACTTAAAATTGCTATAAACAATTTTAGTGGAGCCGGCACCGGGGATAGAATCCAGGTCTCTCTGTGAATATGTATGCTCTATATATATATATATATATATATAGAGGGTCCCCATAAGGCACTGAGCTTAACGATTATATTCTCGTGGAAATTGCAGCATCCATCAAAGATAAGTCCAACATGTTGGACTTAAACTCAATATTGACATCACCAACAATGACGTGAGATCCTTGCAATGACGTCTTCCGAGGCTTGTGAAATGAAATAGCCTCGGATTTATTCTATTGATAAATGTACGAATATATATATATAGGCAGAGACAATCTTCTTCCACTTTCTACGTTCCTGACATACGTCTTTCGCTTCTCCCACTTTCATCAATCTTCGCATGCATACCCGTCGGTTTAGAGTACTCTTGACCTGACCTTTTTTCAGAAGGTCTCCGATTTGATCGTGAAATGTTCGCCTAGGTCTTCCTCTCCCGACTCTACCATTTACACTCGCCTCGTTTGTTATTGTTATTTGTTTCGTCAACCTACTTTCATTCATCCTCTCCACATGTCCAAACCAGCTCAGCATCCCTCAATTCGTCTCACTACATCGTCTTTCACGCCACAACACTCTCTGATCACATTATTTCGAATCCTGTCAGTTATCTTCACATCAATCATACATCTTAACGCTCTCATTTCTACTGCATTTATTCTCCTTCATGCCTCTTCTGCCATACCCAGCTTTCGTTTCCATATGTTAGTGTTGGTACCAATACCCCTCTATGCAAAGCCTTTGTGAGATATCGTCTGGCTGTTCATAAATATATGCAATGCCCCATTCACCATATTACCTGCCATCGCTCTCGTTTCAATGCCCCATTCGTACCTTCCACCTATTGATGAAAACTGTAAGAATGTGATAATGGTCAATATTTTTGTAATATTTTGGTAAATGCATGCGTGGTAAAAGCTGGTCGTTGTTGGATGTGCCAAATGCAGGATTTGGCACATCCAACAACGACCAGCTTCTATCCACAAGAAATAGTTGTGTAAAGCCTTATAACTCATGACTTGTTGCAACAAAAAAAAATATCTAGTAATATAACACGTTAAGAGTTAATATTAGTTATTAACAGAATTAATATTTGAATTTTTAGATGCATTATAAAAAAACGTGAAACGATTAATACTTCTATTGCTTTTAGCTAATGGATTACTTAGTACTATAGCCCCTCATTTCTTGAAATATTTTCCCATATACCACAACGCGAGGCAAACGGATTGGTTAAACGTACTGGTTCCTACGCACTATTAATTCTGCTTTCGATCACTAGTCTATGGGAAAACTAGATAGAATTTTCCGATTTGATCGCCAAAGCTTCGTTTCTAAGCCATCGAGACAAACCGAAATTAACGTACGCAACCTAATCGAAGGAAATGCCTATGTTAAGCAGTAGACTAAAATCAACTGACATAGTAGTAGTATTGTGATTCCTATTGCGATACCTACAACTAACGGATATAGTATCATACGTGTTATTTTATGTATTATTATATACAATTTTTAGTAACAATGACTCTCAGTGAACAGACAGTCCAAAGATTTTCTATTCACGTTTTTAAAACACTATCACTATTCGTTAATTTTTAGTCTATAATATACTCATATAATATTTCCCTTCGATCATTTCAAAGAGTATGTGTGGCCTGCTTAATTCAGACTACACACAGCATGATACGATACCTGATATGGTCCCATCAGACGCGAAATCATTTGAGCTTCTTCTGAAAAATCCTTATTCAAGGTCGTACTCAGATCAGAAATCTGATTTAACGATCTAATATAATCTACTTAGGGGGTTTGTCCCCTTGTTTATGTTGATTTCATAAGCGTGAATAAATGATTGTCGCCAGAGGTATCACTAGATTTAAGAAAAAAAAGTAAAAGAATCCTGATGTATGACCCTAAAGCCCATTTTACTCTAAAGATGTTCTAAATTTGTGAATCGCAGTAGATTGTGTCCTAGCTTACAATTATAATATTATACTATATTTAATTAAACTATTATGGAACTCTTAAGTCCTTAAGTATTTGTTTTATTAAGCCAACGATATTTAAAGTAACCTCACATTTAATTATAATTGTCAACGAAATTTATTGACGTAGTTTTTTTAAAATAATAAGAGACATCATTGTTCCTTAGTGCTTACAACCATTCTACATAATGAATAATTCACTTCTGTTACTTTTTTCTATACGGTCTTATCTTATTAGAGGTCACCACTTGTTTTTTACTACTACATTGTTCCTTCTCAGTGCCAATGTTAAAAAAAGTTAACCTTTACGTAGTGAGATTTTGTTTAATTATTTTAAGAAACGCTCTATAGATAATTAGGTTTAATTTAGATAATTGCGCAAGATTTGTTACACCAATTTATTATTAAACGTTTTTATACACATATCACGTTTCTCTTCTACCCCTTCTTTATTTATTCTAGCGTCTGTTTCAACCTAGTATTCCTGTATTCCTGTAACCAGAAATATCTGCAGGCTTGCGATTATCGCTATAGCTACAATTGGCCGCAAAACCCTGCTGAAGACCTAAATTGCAGCAGATGCTTATAAATGAACATGATTCTTTCTGTTAAGAAGAGCCAGAGTATGTGTATATATATATACATACAAAAATATTACCCGAGTTTCCATTAAATATCAATAAGCTTGCATCCAACCTTCATAATGTTTTTTTTATATAATACTGCTCCAAATGGTATTATTATTGTCGATGCATAAAATCAGGTTAATTCTATAATTACTTGTTTTCTAATGATTATGTCTGTTAAGTTCACTTGTGTCAGGCGCCGTCGACTCGTAGTATGTGGAATATAGTCAATTGTATTTTTGGTGGCATATTCCTTCTGACAATGGCACTTCTTTGGTCACCAATACGTTGTTTTCTAACTTCCAAATGTGGAAATATGTTTGTAATTTTACGAGAGGAGGGCTAAAGTTCCGTATAATGGAAGGGCTGTAAATGAAATGAAATAACAAAAATATTCTACCTTTTGCAATATAATTAACCTTCAATACATTTAGCAAATCGACATAATAAGTTTCTTACCTATCAAAAGAAAAATTTTTTGTACATGCCCTTAAAATGTGTCGAAGTAGCGTCCTTGAATTCAATGTCGGCTGCAAATATCATTCGACCACTTTCTCCGCTAGTAGACTTTTTCTACGTGGTAGAGCCAAGCGGTTGCTTTTGTTACTGCTCGAATGGGCCGGCTCGACCGGATTAGTACCTCGACCTCGCAGAATACCAACATCAAGTAGAAGTATCTTGTGCTTCTGTGTATCGTTCGGTGAGTGAGGTAACAGGAGGCCCACTCCACTCCCTCCCCTAACTCCCTCCTCTCCTTTCCACCCCTCCCCCAAATATCCTTAAAGACTGGCGACGCCTCGGCTGGTTCTGATCTTGTGTTATAGATTTACGTGGCCGACGCTAATCACTTACCATCAGGTGAGCTGCTTGCTCGTTTGCTCCCTTTCCCAAATAAAAAAAGACTAGTTGGTGGGGGTAGGTTCCACAGTTGTTGTATACTGCGCAACGTCCACTGTTTATTTACTACTGTCAGACGAGAACAATAACTGATAACTCTGAATGACTCTTTCTGGTTAAAATAATATATATCTGATAAATACAATATTTGTTCGTAAGGGTTGGTTTAAGGATTGTTATTTTGACTCCTCCTCGTAAGTCCCCACGTCACGTCACGGTGATCCTGTTCTATTATCAATAATCGATAAAAAAAAACTTCTAGTTTATTTTAAATAACGTGAAATAATATCTACGTTATATGTCAGTATTTTTTAAATAAAGTATTGTAATCAGTATCGATGATATCTGATGATATGAAATAGACAGATAATAATATTATCGACTTTGTTTTATACTATTGATTGCATAAATACTAGTCTTAATAAAATAAGATGCTTGTCGGGGTTCAGCTCGAAAGTTTAAAGCTTACATTTTTTTATTGGGATATTTTAATTAATTATGATAAAAACTCATGCGAAAAGAAATACGCGTGAAATTAAACGGTATTCTGTTAGTTTTTCATACTGTGTTGGTAGTCTTAAAATGAACTTTGTGGTACTCCACAAACGAGATAGTTCTCGCGACAGTTTGAATATTGTGCTCCCTGACATAGTTGTGGAGGGGTGCACAGAGAAGTGCGTTTAAAGTACTAAAACGATTATTAAATTAAGTAAATGTTAAAATGGTTGGTTAGGTTAGAAAAGTGAGACGAGCGATCGAAACAAGCGAGCTGTGTTAGCAGCCGGAAAGATTCAGAATAAACTTGTCCTAGAAATGTTTAAATTTCGTATAAAATATTTCAAATGTTTATAAGGCTTCTAAAACCTAAGTTATGTTATTTCCATAATTAGATAATAAGCGATTAAATATTCTAATACAGGTAACAGTGTCAAATGTATTTTGCCGAGATTACATTCTTTTCATAGGTCCAAAAAGGGACGTTATGATTTTTCAAAAAAAAAAAATTGTTGGCTAAAGGGGTAAATGCTTTTTTGTATTTTCACAATAAACTTATTCACCTAAAATTATGATAAAAAACAATGTTAAAATTGAATTTACATTATTTTTTAATTTGATTTTGTGTATTGCATTTTGACCATAATTGAAAAGAAACTATAAGAACGGTAAATATGCGATTAAAATTTGTGTATATATATATTATATTTGAGTAAAACAATGTAAGACTGTTTTATTCTTGATACCTAATCTGCATAAACTGCTACCACAAGGTATTTGTGATGGGCCAATGAAAACAGTACAAACAAATTTACTTGTAAATTTACGCTACGCTTTAATAAAAACGTGGTAAAGCAAAAATGTAAAATAAACTTAAATATTTTATTTGTTCTTCAGTTTCGTTCCTTTTGTATTTGAAAATGGTTTTGAAAGTTCAAGCTATAGAAACATTTAGAAATGCCTAGGAATCCCTTTAGATTAAAAGCTTCTGAGAGGAGCGAAAATTGATAAAATAGCTTCGAAGTTAAGTATTTTTGTTTTATATACGTAGTATGACAGTATTCATTTTACAAAGCAAGCGATACGTTTTAAATTCGAATATACTAAATTTCATTACCTTCTCGGCAAGTATACTCCTAATAAAAAAATTTGTTCAATACGGTACGGTCAATAAAGTAGAAATGCATATGTCTCGCGCCTTGTAGTTGAGTATAAATGGTATTCACGATCATTGTCATCACTACGTATTGTAAACATTGTACTGCGCTACGTTCACCTTTGCTCTATCATATGTATAGTGTAGACCTTGTCCGCTATGACACAACACATTGGACAAAAATTCCGTGTGACGACATTCCTCGATAAAGTCATACTATATTGTTTTTCACATTTTCATAAAATGGTATCCGCTATGACAAACAATAAGCTGTCTATGGCTTTTTTTGCATTTCACACTTTGCGTTCTCAATTTTATTGCATAACAACCGGTAACAAAAGCAATCTTTGCAATGTTTGGAAATCAAAATTAGACATAGTACTGTTTTTCTTAATGATGATGGATGGACATTCCATTTGGCCGATTTCGACCACGGCGACAACTTATTTTATCGGCAGTTGTCAACAGCGCAGGAAATATTATAGTGCCGTAAAAGTACTCTCAAGCAGCTAGCAGAATGTTCTTGTGGATTGCAGCGTCCATATTGCCGTGATTTTCCACCAGCGGACCAACGCCAGTAGTAAAAAAACTCCCCTAACTTTGATGTTCCCACTACCGTGTTTAGCAGTAGCAGTTTGATACCATACATTATACCTGGTACCTGTTGAATGTTTTACGAATTTCCGACCATCACTTCAAAACAATTGAAATTTCTATTCATCAGAAAATAGCACTTTCAGCCAATCTGATGCCGTCCAGTGGTGATATTTTTTCGCGAAGTCCAACCTAGCCTTATTATTTTTGCTAATTAATGGATTTTTGACGCCAATCCATCCAATCAGCCTGCTCTTTTTCGTGGATCGATAACACACTTTCTTCTTATAATTTTGTTGACACTACTAGAAGTTTTTGGAAGATTGCCAATGTCCAACCTGTACCTAAGAAAGGAAATCGTGCCGACCCTGCCAACTACCGACCTATCGCAATCACCTCCATACTCTGTAAGGTTATGGACCGTGTTTTAAACAACCGCCTCCTCGCATACCTGAAGGACAACGACCTCCTCAGTGACCGTCAATTCGGGTTTCGTCGAGGCCGATCTACTGGGGATCTTCTTGTGTATGCAATTCACCTCTGGAGCGAAGCCATTAAGAGACACGGTGAAGCTCTTGCCGTGTCACTTGATATCTCTAAGGCTTTCGACAGGGTCTGGCACGCAAGTCTCATTGGCAAGCTTCCGTCACATGGTATTGCTCCCGAGCTTTGCATCTGGATCGAAGATTTCCTGAGGAACAGATCGATTCGGGTTGTCGTTAATGGCGCCTCGTCCGATCTCCATTATATTAATGCCGGTGTGCCTCAGGGGTCTGTGCTCTCCGCGACTCTTTTTTTGCTGCACATGAACGACCTGCTGGTAACACCCGATATCTTTGGGTATGCAGATGACAGCACAATCTCGGGGAGATACTTGTCCGATGCGAAGTCTGGGGCAAAAGTCCAGTCTTTCAGGGAATCGATGATTGAGGGGGTGAACTCGACTTTGGAGGCTGTTTCCCAATGAGGTGATGCCAATTTGGTCGGGTTTAACCCCTCTGAAACACAGGCTTGTCTTTTTTCGTCGAAACGGAGTCCATTCCAACTGACTCCGACTTTCCGGAATGTCCCCGTTCCGGTAAATGACCGTCTTGAGCTCTTAGGTCTAGATCTCTCCTCTAATCTAAATTTCGGTCGTTACATCGAGTCCATAGCAAACACTGCTGCCAAAAAACTTAGTATCCTCTCGGGGGTGAGACGGTACTTCACATCGGAGCAGCTCTTAAATTTATACAAAGCTCAAGTCCGCTCCTGCATGGAATACTGTTCCCACCTCTGGGATGGTTCGGCAAAACATCAGCTCGATGCTTTGGACTCGTTGGAGCGCCGAGCGAAGAGGATCATAGGCAGTGACTCACTAGTAGAGGCAAAACTTCAAAGCCTCGAACACCGTAGACGAGTGGCCTGCCTCTCGGTTTTTTATCGGATTCATTTCGGAGAGTGTGCGGAGGTATTGCATAACCTGATACCCCCTTCCCCTTTCCATTAGCGAACGACTAGACGCGGCGAGCAGTTCCACCCTCATGTTGTAGACATTCCTCCATTACGCACGAAGCAGTTTGCATCTTCTTTCTTTATGCGGACGGCTAAGGAGTGGAACTCTCTGCCGAGGTCAGTTTTTCCGGAAACCTATAACCTGGATCTCTTCAAGGCCAAAGTGAACAGACATCTAGGTACGCGTGTACCATCCTAGGCCTCATCTTCGCTTTCCATCGGGCAAGATTGAGGTCAAACGCAAGGCTATTTTTTCATAAAAAAAAAAAAAAGTTATTCGCGGTCTACCGCTCCGTTTATTATCACACAGTAAGTTTGTTGCCTAATACTTGGAAATATTATGATTAACAGTACTTTTACTGACAGATAAATCCCTTGCAATGAAACGTGAACTCTTTCGTTCTAAAAGCTTCACCACGATTTCGCGAATAGAAGAAAAATATTTGTGTGTTTCGGCATCGTCGCCACGAGAAGACTAATGTTCCTATGTGTAGCATGTTTTGTAATCAGCGAGCGTAAAAACGTAAACAAAAACTAAACGGAAGTACAGAGCCGCGGCGAGTAGGGGGTAAAATATGCTATGATGCAATGTAATATTTAATGTTTCTACCTAAGTTTCTAACTCTCATATATTCCGGACAATGAGCGAGTGGTGGAATAAAATTTATTATCAATCCAATGGAAAAAAACAGGGTGGCCCGAATTTTGCACGCTACTGTATATATTTTTGAAAAGTTTAATTATTAATCTCTGATTACATTAATTTTACCACTCCAACAGACCCTTGCAAGCTTGTATGTGGATTGATGTGATTAATGACAATAGTGAAATGGCGGCTTGAACCTGTCATATTCTCAGGCTGTATCCTGCAGTATTAAGCTATTGGCGCGCTTGAGGACTTTAACAGCAGTTTGTAGTGCGAAGGTACATTCACTGTGCTCGACAACCATGCAAAAGTATGGGCAAACCTTGTAAGAATTGTTTGTAGGCTGGTGCTTTCTTTTTGTTCAGCAGTGGACTCAAATAGGCAGATGAATAATAAAATTATTCAATAATTTAATATGTTATTTATTTTAATATTTAAAACTTTTTGAAAACTGATGCATATTCATGTATAATTTGTCTATCATATCCAAAGAGTCTATAAATACTTATAAATTAGAGACTTTTTTGAGGAGAACCAGGCACAGTTTTCTGACATTTGCTGTGGTTTGCCACTTACTTCCCGTGGTCAATATAAGTTCGTATTTTTTCGTTTCAGTATTCAACCGCATTTGCAGTCTTGCCCTTTCTTCAGTCTGTTCTTTTTCCCGTTATATAAAATTTGCTGTTTTTTCTACGCATCGTATTTTGTAATTAACTAGGCAAATAACCATTCATTTCATTCAAAATTCCATTCAAACCCAAAATTTCATTTGACACGACACGGGTTATAAATTATAAAGTCTTTCTCTTAAATTATATATATCTATTGTTTTTTTTTCTGTAGAATTGTATTTCTTGTAACTTTTGTGTTGTGTAAATGAATAAATCGTAAAATCAAAAAAAGAAAACAATACAGAAAACTCCTATATGTAACAATGCACTGTCCTGATACAATGAGAAACAATAGATTTGAGACAGTACTACGTTAGAATTGTAAACTAGAGTACATTCATTATATACACCGACTTTACTAGTCGTTGCAGAAACCTTCAATAATAATAAGCGTAACGGTTATGTTTATATGAGGGTGATTAAATTATTATACATTTAATACAACGAACGTGTCAATCTTTGTTTAGTCGACTGTGTGGTTAGAAAATTTACACGAACATATAACTTCAAGGTTTATTTATGTTAAAAGACTTGCAATCTCAGAAAGAAAATGAAAACTGTTTTTAAATTCTACCTAATCTTATACTTGACCAAACCTATGACAGTTACCGGTTTTCATATAACTCAATTTTCCCATCTTTGTAGGAAACAATAAAAAATCGAAGTTTTTTGATAAATATTACTAATAACATCTACATAAAATATTTATCATAATTATTACTTTTCTTAAATCAATCTTCACAAAATATTTCGTAAATAGCACAATTAATGACAATCTTTTTGCTGTAAATGCCTAAGCGGCATACGTTCTCTTTTCTTTTCTTAAAAGTGCCCACATTTCTTTTTTAAAAGTGCATAAATTTTAAATCCGCAATACATTACCTCCGACCTATTTCCTATTTACTGAAACTTCGTGTCTGTTAAAAAAATTTAAAATAAGTGGCCCGCTTCAACTTCACTTGACTAATAACCCCTAGAATGAAGTATTATTGTATTAAAGTACGAAATTGCTTTTATATGTCGAATAATGTAAACTCCTTTACTTTAATTTTTTTCTAATTACAGTATTTACGCTCATTATTTACATTTCTGCCACCTAGAGGTAAGATTATTTATGCCTTTGCGATTGAACTCTGGGGGTTTTGCGTCTTGCGATTATCGTAGAGAATATAGTTTTCATCACACGTTACAGTTCTGTCAAAATCCCTTCATTTCTGTACCTACTCATCAAAGTAACGCAAGCTTCAACCCGTGCTGCCTCTATGCACATCGGTCAATTCATGATGTCTTGTACCTTTTACAATTTGGTGCAAATGAGTTAATATAATAGGTAAACTAACGTCAAACCATGACGCCAACACCTTGATTGTTTGATAAGGATCGGCTTCCACTATTACTTTAAATTCATCGTTATTTTCCTTAATTAGTATCTGGTCTTTCTTGTGGTTCATTCTTCAATTCAAAGTTTCCACTACGGAAGCGATTAAACCAAAAACACAAAGTGCGTTCATAAGACGTATCCACTCCAAACACAGCATTGATATTGCGAGCTCACGACGGAACTCGTATCCGAAAATTAATTTTACTTTAATTTTTGAGGTCTTCATGTTTAACTCAAATACTGGATGTAAAAACAATGTAAAATGAAACAATAGATTGTTTTAGTTTTTGTGTCAAAGTGTTTTAACCAAAAATCATGGACTATGCAGGTTTAATTTACATTCAAAGTGGCCACTCCCTTGAAACGCCAACTTCATACTTTAATCCCTATTATTAATGTTGTTAGAGTTCGGCGCTGGCTCTACTCATGTTTGACTGTCTTACCTTGTTCTGGATAAATATTTATTATTTTGATATTACAGTTAAGTTGAAAAATATATACAGTGAAAAAATATCCACAGAATATAACTACATAACATAAAATTATTTTGTAAAATGTTATCAACATTATTGTGAAACTTAAAGTAATTTAGAAACATTAACTATGACCTTCGCTTAATACTTTTACTTACGCACGTATTTTCCGTTCTAGAACAAAAGCAAAACCTTTCATTTATAAATTCTTGTACTCTACGTCGAGAAGTTTCAGTGAATGTTAATTCTCTGGGATATCTATTCAGCATAACAAATAACTCTTATTTAACAGTCACGGCTTCTATGACCCCGAGGTCATGGACTTTTTGACATCTATGCGGTAGACAAATTCGTCTGGAATAATTATGCAAATTATCAAGTAAACTTTGTTAAGATTTTTGTAAGCATTCGCCGCACTTTGTCAACTATTCCTTTGCGCCAGTTTTTTTTTCTGTTGACTAATTCAGTAGTTTAAGATTATTTTCAATTTCTATGAAGACAAATAATATGCCCCATAATATAATTTGTCAGAAATAAATTTTCAAGACTAATAATATTAGTGGGTTGCATAGTATTAGGACGTGCTTCGTTATTACCCAATCCGCCTGTGAATCGTGGCGATTGCCATAAACCTCCAGTAGTGAGTTACTAAAATACTGTTAAAGAAGAAGAAAGATTTTTAAGCATTTAAACTAAATAATTAAAATTTAGATGTGAACTTTTAAATGTTAATTTTTAAGCAGCCTCATGCAACCATTCCGACTGGCTGGCGGAATTAATGAATTGAATTAGCGGCTGATCATATGTGACCAAATGTGCGTCTTTGTTAACATTCTAATTTCACTACAGAAAATGTCTGGGTAGTGCCACCGGCTTGGGACCACGTAATAAATTAAATTCAATAAAAATACACTGCACTACGTCAAGACACAGTGAGTGGCTTCTGCGTAGATCGGTCCAAAATAAATAATTAAAAACTGACGGTAGCCAGAGTTAACAACTGTGACATCAGGTCGTATACGAGCTCAGTCCTCCTCTGACCTCGGGTGTTGTAAAGCACAAGCAGATATCAGATATTAAAAAAGACAGAATTAAGCGCGATAAATACTGTAATATCAGTTTCTTTGATTTCCCATTGACATTTTAAATGTCGGGATTCTAAAAATTTATGAGTATAGTAATTTATCAGCTTAAAGGACAAATCAAATTTAATACTCTGGCTGCCAGTGGTAACAGGACTTCCGCCCCCAAGGTTTTTGTACTGTTGCTGGCCACGACGTAAAAATATAAATCCCTGTAGCAGGCCTTGGAACCTGCCGGCGGGATATACGGAAATTCAATAACCGAACCATAATATCCGAAGTAACCTCTGAAATTTAATTCTGGTCTGCTTATGTAAAAAACTAAAAGCACCATTGGCGTCTACAAAAGATGCTACATAAAAACCGCGTAATTTAAGCGTATCCTAATTTTTGTTTATAATTATAATAAATAATTAATTAATATTTTTTACTACACTCTGGTGCAATGAAATCACACATAGGAACATTTTTAAAACATAAAAAAAAATTGTTTATTTTTTTATTTAAAATAATACGTATATTTTTTAATATGGGATTAAATATTATTTTAATACCTATTCAATGATACCATATAAGCGGTGATGAGTTTACCAAACCTCTGAAAAGAAAAGAAAACAACAAACCCACAAAATTGCTCACGCTAATTGCAGGTATAAAAAAGCACGTTTTGAGTAAAACGTCATGAGGATTCGCCCGCAGTACTCGGTAGACGCTAGTCTGTGTTACGACATCGCTGGAATCGTATCTTTGGTTGTCACGTTTGATTGCAAATTTTCTGAGACGCCGCCTGCAGCACGCAGTGAAAAACACTTTCACGGTCGCGGCGTACTACCTTTTTTTTTGTGGGGAAATTTCTTATGGTTACCCAGTTCCCTGGGGGACAGCCGGGTTATGTCAGACTGCCACCGACTAAAACCCCACGATGGTCGACATCAGCACTGACGAGGGGTCACGGGATCTCCGTTCGGAACACAACCATGGTCCCTAAAAGGCTTCAAACCGGAGTAGAAGCATTGACACACACAAAGGACGACCGGGCGTCATACACTTTGCGCATTTCAAAAGGACGACGTGATGTCAGCTGACGACAACTATACCAAATCACGGAGCTTTCTATATATGCCCGGTATATGTATAGAAGCCTGGAGGGGCAAGAAGGGACCAGCCCAATGCTATAGATGCCAGCTCTTCCGCCACTCATCGCACTGCTGCCACCGGCCGCAGGCTAGCGTATGTTGTGGCGAGGAGCACGCAGCTAGCAACTGCGTGAGAAGCCACTGACGTGTGCAAATTGTAACCAGGTGCACACGGCTAATAACCGTTCGTGTCTTGTTTACCAGTGCTAACTGCGCAACAAGCGCGCTGGAGCAGTGGTCCTCACGAACAAACCGGAAACAAAAACGGTGGAGACGATCCCTGTCCAAGACCACCTAACGGCCCCAGCAAAACATTTTACAGCAAAAAATATTACACATGACATTGGGTAAAAACTGATCAATATTTCTCGGAGGTTTGTAAAAAGTTTTAATGAAAGATGTAGCCAAGCCGCGATTTGTTTCAAAGAGCACTTGGTGATGACGACGAGAAATCATTGAGACCTCCGAAATAAATAACTAAATTTAAAAACGCGTTATCCAGTTCGTAAACAGTAGTTTCATTTCAATTATTCAGTATTCAGTCTCAGAATAGGCTCGGTTTACGAACTCGTGTTACGAAATTTTTTGCTGCCCACTTGTTATCCATATTATAATTTTAAGTTCTGAATATTAACTGGCTATAATATTAGCGATATATTTTCAAATCAAATTATTACTAGATACATTCGGAAGAGGGTAATTTTGCTAATCACCACCATACCGGTTCTGGACGCAGCCCGACTTACCCATGATGGACAAAAAAAAATTATTAAATTCGTTAGTATGTAGAAAATATTTATTGTCCTAACGAAAGGTGGTAAACGAACAAGCGGTTCACCTGATGGTAAGTGATGACCGTCGCCCACGTACATTTGTAACACCAGAGGTGCTGCAGGTCCTTTCCCGGCTTTTAAGGGTATTTGGGAGATGGGTGGGAGGATGACAAGAGGAATGAGGAAGGGGAGTGGGCCTCCGGTTACCTCATTCAACGAAAAGCAGAAGCACAAGATGCCTCTACTTCACGCGGGCATTCTGCGAGGCCGTTGTACTAAACTGGTCGCGCCAGGCCATTTGAGCAGCAGCATAAGCCGCCGCCTGTCTTAATCACGTTTTAAACGGAACGAGGTATCTGGAGGACCACGTTGTGACAAAATTTCATTTTGGACGCATATCTGCACACATTTGTGTGTTTGTATGTGTTTGTTCCATCAGCACCCTGAAGAAACATTATTCACTACATCTTACTATCTTTATTAGTTGACCTTTCAGTCAACTAGCCTATTGCTAACGTCAATGCGATATTTTGTTTCATTTGAAATGAAATGTTGGCAATTGCTCTGGTGCAAGCAAATGTCGACTTTAAGGTGACGAACCTTTTCTTACCCCGACTGTGTATTTAACAATGTTTTTTTTATTATTATTTGGGAATGGATGCAAACTAGCAAGCGGTCGTCCTCGTACATCTGCAACACCAAAGGAGTTGTAGGTGATTTGCCGGCCTTTAAGGACATTTGGCGGATGGGTGGGAGGATGAGGATAGGAATGGGAGAGGGGTGGGGGGGGGAGGGAGAGGGGGGGGGGAGAGTAGGCCTCCGGTTATCTCACTCACCGTACGAAACGCAGAAGCACAAGATGCTTCTGTTTCACGCCTGTATTCTACGAGGTCGTGGTATTATCCCGGTTAAGCCGGGCCGGCATTCGAGCAGTAGCAAAAGCTACTCCTTAGCTCTACCACGTACAAAGACAAAGAATTTCTTATATTTATTTATTTTTAAACTAAGCCCAGTAAGTAGGTAAGTGTACCAGTGTCGTTAATCCAGATATGACTTACCCAACAATATAATTTCAATTGTTTCAATTTAAAGTTATGGCACGTGAAAGGAGAACAAAGTCGCAATCAGCTTTTGTATACAAAATAATTCTTCATTTACGTGAACATTACACATTTGAAACGTTTAATTAAATCTTTTAAATCCCGTTGTTTCGCGTGTTTTACAGCACCAGTGGTTGTAGGACTTAGGTTTTTGACGTCCTGATGTCATAGTTAACCCGGGCTACCTTTCGCTTTATAATTATTAAATTTTGGTCCAATCTATCCAGCATGAACTCACGGATCTTAAGGTCGTGCAGTGGTATGCTTGGTCTTGATCGAATCCCAAGCAGATGGTAGCTCCCAGCCATATTCTCTATTAAAATTAAGATGTTATCTATATATGATGCCAGGAGCTTGATTCATTTGTTTTTCAATATTTGTCAACTACTCTGTCGGTGTTCAGATCAGACACAAACGAGTTATCTTTATGTACCTTTTTTTTTATTTACATGGGGAAATGCCTGTCGCATACCCGCCCTCCCGGGGCAAAGACTGGTTATGTCGGCTTTGCACCGACTAAAACCCCATGGTGTTCCACCATCGTCGCATGTCGGCAGGGTCACGGGAACGCTTTCGCACACATCCGCGACCCCACCAGCGCCGGCCGCTGTAGGCGGCTCCTTCTCGGGAGAGAACGTCCTCTCCCACACCGCCCTGGCTAGACGCGCCGGAACACAGACGCGCCTACCTACTCGGCCTCCAAATCCACGAGGGCAACGGACCCCCCCGAGTCCGCCACCCGGAGGCCATGAGGATCAGGAAGGCTGGCGCTCATAAGCACCAGCCTTCCCGGGACCCCCGGCGGATCTGGTCTATGGCTCCGCCGCCGACCACGTTTCGGCCGCGGAGGGTAGGGAGAACGGCCATCGTAATACCGACACTCCTCTCCTCCCGCGGACCCACCACGGCCGCATCAGCGGTGCGGTCCCCGCCAGAGTCGCGGAGGATAGGGAGAATGGCGAAACGCAATACCGAAACTCTTCTTCCCCCGCGACTCCACCTCGGCAGTGGGGGGCCAGGAGAGCGCTAAGCTAACACTCCCCCCACAGACCACCAACACGCATCCTAAGTGGACTCACCAAGCCCACTCGGAACGGCCACCTCGGGCCAGTCGTCCCCGCAGACAGGCTGGCCATGTAGGTTCCTCTTGGTTCACCGTGGGAGACCAAGCCACGGTTATTAAGCCCCCCCCCCCCCCCTCGCCACGACAAGGCGATCTTTATGTACCTAGTATAACCAGCGTCGTTAGTCCAGGTATGACTTACCTTACAATAAAATTACTATTGTTTCAAATTAAAGTTGTGGCACGTGAAAGGAGAACAAAGACTTTGTCTATTATTATACAAAATAATTATTTTAGTTGTGATTGCATTTACGCGAACACTACACATTTGAAATGAAATTTTACGGATTTAATCGCGTTTATTTATATTTTTATATTAAAAATCTCGACGTTTCCTCCGAGAAAGATTAGGCAGTTTTTGCCATTTGTCAAGTGTAATATTTCTTACAAGATGCAGGAGTGTTGTGTACAAGCTTGATTGTGAAGATGGTCTCCTTTACATAGGACAAACTAAAAGGTTAATTCATTTTATATTTTCTTGTGATATTAACTAAAGTTCTTCTTTCGCGAAAACAATGTACCAATGGTACAAGATTGCGTGTGTTATTTGTTGTATTATATTTCATGGTCTGGTTCTATTGTTTTATTTTAATATGTTACATAACTGGTTTCAAATCCTACATTATGTTATCAGAAGAGGTTTACTCTTGACATGGAATATTTCACGCATCACTCATTATATAACGTGTGATAACATAATGTGCCCCACCACATGAATAGAAAACGCCTGTTAAAAAGGTGTTGAGTTTTGATTTGCTAAAAGTTATTCATACGGCGCTGGTATTACTGAAATTACCTTGGCGTTATGAAGTATTTCAAAAGGAATTTAATTACTTATGTTTACACTGTTAGGCTTTGATTTATGTGTCGTTATCATAACTATGCGAGTGTCAGAAAATATTTTACTTGCAGTCTACTTGTAGTCGCCGCGGCTCCATGTTCGTTTGACTGTCACGTATCCTTAATAAATAATATTTTATGTCGAGAGAAAAATTATCGAGTTATCTGAGATATTTTTTAATTACATTGACAGACATAAGTGCAGAATATAATAATACATAGCTTTATTAAAGGAGTTAGTATTCTGAGAAATACACTTTTGTAGTTATAATACTGTAACAGCTGTTGCTTATAGACAAAAATGCGTGCGTGTACGCCTTTGAGCGCCTTCGTATTCAGGGATCGAGATTAAGATTAAATCGCACGGCTATAACGATGTCTCCGTGCGAGGCTACGTGACTGTAGTGTGCTAGGCTCCGCCCAGACGTTCAAGGTCATGCGTCTGTAATCGCCTTAAATTAATGTTACTATAATTTACATACCCGCTTTACTAATATGTATTAAAAACAAACTAATAAATAAATATTATGCGAACGTTTTTGATTAAAATCGTAATCTATTTATAATAGAAATAATAAATTTCTAAACGGTAGCATATTTTACTTAATCATTTAGTATAAGGTAAATGTAGAAGTGGATAAATTATTATCAACAGCAATCGCAACTTTCTAAGTAGATTATATCGAGTTGGTTTCTGGCAAAAACGTTCAAGACTACTACATACCTATTTTCCGATTGTTATTTCCGAAAGTGTAGTTAGTAGGTATGTAGTAGAGTAGAATGTTGTTGTGTTCGAAACAGTAGGTGGGTATACCAATAGGTAACGTTTGCCAAGTTCGTCTAATTACTCTATTTTATAAAATAAATTTTCATTTGTTTCACTTTAATTCTAAGGAATAATGCAATGGTATTATAAATTTAAGTAATAATTCTGTAGCTTTTTAATTTTATTATCACCAACTTTTTAACTTATATTTTAATTATTTATTGTAACATTAAAACCTTACTTTGTTCTATTCCTTTTTATCACTGGCTACTTTGTTTACCGTCTTACTTCTTTTATAACTTTCCTTATTTAATTTCTTTTTTAGTTTATTTATTTGCTTCTTTGTGTCGTTTCAGAGGGCGATCGCTCAACAACAACACTCAAGTGGAGGTAAGTTTCCTTTCATTTGATATATTTGGTTGTAGTGACCTTATATTAATATGTGAACACATAATTGTGGTATGCTTTTTAGTATTAATATAAATGGAGAGAAATTAAACTTAAATTCTAAAAGTACTGCGAGCCATACATGTGCACGAAACGAAATACATGTGTGTTGTATGTATGTTACTTTGTTGATTTTTCTATACAAAACGGGCTACGCGGTAACAGTTCAAACAAAAATCGTTGAACTTTGATCACAGACGATACTAGTAATATTTTAATAGATGTGTCTTCTACATGAGGGTCAGAGGAAACGTACATTTATACGAAAATAATGTAAGGCTCGAAAGTTAGGATCATATTATACATACGACATAAGCAAATTAAATTTATACCAAGTTTACATTTTATTATTCGTTTTCGTCGTCTATATAATTATCGAAGTAGTTGCGATTTTTAAAGAACATTCACTACATAGAACACAAATAAAAATTGATTTTATTATTTTGCTAAATACGAATATTCAGTGAAAAAATCGTTAGTTGCACCCACGTAATTATTTCACAGGAATAAATAATACTGACCAGAATATAATTTACCATAGAGCGCGATTGTTGTGCGCATCCACGGAGGAGACGCGCGAAGATACAACCGGTTTAAAGCGACGACAATGTCATGTGTGTCAGCGCGCGTGCGAATGTTGTTCTATTATGTTTTGTATAAGTTTGGTGGTTTATTTAAAAAATAAACGATTCCTTGTATTTATCGAGTAGTATAGTATAGTATGCGTGTAGTACACACATTCAAATTAAATTATTATCTACGGAGTTTTATAACCTTTTATTATACTCATTTATTTTCTTAATATATTCTAAATATAATAACTAAGTACTTAAATAGTAATCATTTTAAATGATTTTTGTACTCTGTGCTTTGAAGAATGGAAGAAAATGTTGAGATATTTCTGTAGAGAAATAAAGGAAGGTGATTTCTTTACTAGTTTATTGGGATCAAAAAACAAATCACATAGAACAAAGCAGAATAATAATAGATAGACTTTGTTACACCCGTCTTACGCCGTCTAATGCAGTTATCGTAATAAATAGATAATACACACAGACTCAAACTACCTATTAGACTTCGGCTGTACGGTGCTTACATATATATGTTCATACATTCCCTTTCACTCGACTATTTGACATAAAGTTATAGTTCCTACTTCCTACTTACGGGCTGCCTTCAGCCTGTCCTCCCAAACCTGAACAAAACAAACCATACCTCATTGAAACATCTTATGTCCTAGTAAAACTAGTTATAAACATTAAACAGTATGCAGCAAACAGTTAACATCTTAAATATTTACGATATACATTTCTTCGCAAACTACACAAATTTTCTTTACAAATTATGAAAGAGTTAGTTGTTTTTAATCTTTGTTTCTACTATAAACATCAAATAGAGTGCTCCTTAGCTTATGTAACCATCACATAAAAAGGTGCACAAAAACGCAAAATATACAAATGAATCAAATAAAGTACCTAGTCAAATATGACCATTTCAGGCCACCTATTCCTATGTGGTTAGCGGAGATTGAGGTCTTACTAGGACCCTCACTGCGCTGATCAATATTAGTGCAATCATAGCGATTATTTCGCTTTACTTATCGATAAACATTATTTCAGCAGACCTGCGTCTGGAGAATGGTTACCAAATGTAGATTGCGTGCATATAAAACAAATAACTTCATTATTTATGCAATACGTTCTATAAATTATTTATTTGCATATGCAAGAGACATATATAAATAAATAAATAAAGTAAAATAATAGTATCCATGAAGCTTACGTTTCCATTCTTGATTATATAATTTTATAATTCATACTGCTAAGGACATGTAGTGGTAATTTATACTTGCGATTGTTGTCACTTGGAGAAACTTCATGTTATTGACAATTATTGTTAATTTTGTTAGTTTCACAGCACCGGTCGGTTAATTATATAATAAATAAAATGTCACCTTACCCCATCTTCAGGGGATGCCTGAAAATTAAATGTGACGTGAAGCTAATACAAGAGATAATATTAATTGCCAATATATTTTTTTGGCCTTTGTCTCTTTTCTTAAATACAGATATGGTTTCGCAGTCACGAATATGTAGTAGAATATAATTTAAAATTGTAGTTAACATGTACGCAGAATAAGTTGGAAGATATGAAACTCTTTTATATGGAGACAATTTAAGAAGGGATTTAAAATGGGCTCTGCAGGGAGTATGAGATGAACGTATGAAAGAGAATCGCCCGCGCACGTATTACTGGGACGGTAGGTGACGCAACATGATAAAAAGCATACATAGAATACGGAAGTTGTCATTTGAGATACTTGCGAGAATAATAACATGTCCAAACTTGCGAATTATATAGATAAATCGAATGCATGAGCATTGCAAAAGCACAAGTCTATTTAGTAGCTCCTCAGAAGCGCAGTAGCAATCAGTGTTATCTATGAAAGGCTCGATTAGCGTTTAGGCCGTATAAATTTTAGTTTTTAGGGAAACAGACCATGAAGGCACTTCAGCAATTGTAGAGAAACGTGATACTTACGACTAATATCACTGATATGGACATGCCAGGATAGATAAAAATCAATGATTACCCTAAGATCCTTAACAGTGTCAGTATAAGTTATAAGAGTGTTATCTGATTTTACTGATGATATGGTTTAAAAATGTAATGAAATCCGAACGTGTTTGCTTCCTACAATTATAGCTTGCGATTAACTGTATAAATACATCTATATATATATATATATATATATAGATATATATATATATAGATATAGATTTTGACCAATCAATTCTCCAACGTACATCTTCATATACTGAAAAGATGGTTAAATCAGTTGGTCCGGTGGATATGGAGAGGTGGCTTCCGGTGAGCACGGAAACAAGTTATGATTTCCGTTACAGCCCATGACTTAAGCAATAAATCATTGGTAATAATAGCAAATAATAATTAGACACGTTTCGTGTTTTCTAGACCGTGATCTTTTGATGTTGATTATTTATAAGTTTGTGTCTTGTTATTACGGCAACTATTTCGGTGACAGGTGACAAAATAATGGTTTCTTCGTGCATTTGGTTAAATTTGCGGATGCTATACCGGCTATACTGCTTTAAAACATTTGATTATAGAATATTCATAACGACCACATGTGCATACAGTTTTCCTATATTTTTCGATTCATCGAGCATTTGATTCTGGGATCGAATTGAGTTGACATTGGTTTTCGAAATCTCAGATTGTTGGATATTCTTCTTTAAGTGGTCTGGAACAAAGTTGGTCTTAGTTTAGTCATGCCTCTAGACGTGCCGACACAAATAAATTTAATACGTATAAATTTGCTGGCGTAATTAACAAAACGATGTGCTATACACAGAATATTTAACATTACATCAGATGGAAAAATGTATACGGCAAAGTAGACAAGTTTTAAAGTTACAGAATTTTGTTCCATCAATCGCTAATTGGACCAATATTGTTCTATACAGTTACTAATACAGGCTCGCTATTTTGTTATGTTGTTAATTAACATTTGTTCTTTATGTCTTTTGATAGCCATGATTTAATACCTCATTTCCCTGACGTTTGGTAGAGAATAAAATTATAGAAATGGTTGAGTACACCTTAAGATAGAATAATGCTATGTTATTATTCCATGGTTAGCCGACAACGCAGTCGGAGGGTCGCGGCGATGAGAGACGAGTTAAATCGTAGCATCCTCGCTAGTGGCGTGGTCGCCATGCGGCCGATGCCGTCTCGCGGCTCTAGCTCCTAGTGCCCTCTCATTCACACTCACTCTTTGCTTATATATTTCACCAACTTAGTGTTTCCACGACAGCCGCGAGAGCGTGACGTGTCGCGCACACGTACGATAATAATAAATAAAATGAACTATAAAGATACTTATGCATTCGAGTGACATGTCGCGTTAAATTCGCTGTGGACATTAGTGGGTCAGTTTCGTGCTAGAAGCGTTAGTTGGTCGAATCTCGGTCTAGCTTGTTTCACTGTTTATCACTTTGCACATGTGCACGTACAGGATATGATATCTATATAAGTATACGAGCCTAGCGCATTGCGTTACTCGTTGTAAACAAACTCCTTTTCCTGAATGGTCCAAACAAATTGTCTAACGACCCTGAACTGTCTATAAAGATTGTATTAGTTATTACCCAATTCCTTTATCTCGACATATGTTTGTTACATTGAAACATTTCAATTCTTTATATTAAATTCTTCATCTTTATATAATCTTTTTATAGATAGGGTAAATATATAAGTGACAAGAAAATCCGTGCCTTTATTTATCTTTAACTAAGTCGTTTATGTATATTTAATGTTGTTTCAATCACATTTGATTAATTTATCATCAATATAGTAATCGATTTAAGAAAGAGAATGATATCTTTAATTGCAATATATTAAACCAAAATAGAAAATAGTTCAAATTAATATTTTATAGAAATAACAAAATATTTTTTTTAAAGTAATAGAAGTAATTATAAAGTTAAGAATTTTTTGAATACTTATTTATCTTTTCAGCCGACTTCAAAAAGTAGGAGGTTATTAATTCGTCCGTATTATTTTTAGTCCGTACGTTCAGCGATATATTTGCCGATTGTAAACCAATTTTAATGTTTTTTTTTATTGAATTGGCTGTATCTCAAGGCTAAGGGAGAGAAAATAGGGGTTGGAGTCGGTAGTTTCTCTAAAATTTGTTTTAAATTCTCTTGTCACATAACAATTTACGTATTGTATTATACATTATATAGCAACTTTTAATAATTATAGATTAAAGAAGGAAGGAACGAATTTAGGAGGAGTCATTAACTACTTTGTTATTAAAAAACAATTAACATCTGCATAAAATTTTATGCACGAACTAAGTAGTACATTTCTTAAACAAAAATATTGCATCTCTTGGCTCCAAGAAACGCAGACTAATTTACTCAAAGAGCTTATTCATTTTATTCTTATCAGGTCTTGTACCTGACCTTACAGCTAATAAGTCAAAATGAACTGATTTACCAACGTGTATAATTGGAAAGAGGTTTTAACTTTATCGTTTATTATAATACTATGAATATCAATAATACCTGTGGAAGTGTTAATTAACTGTGCAGATTTAAGAATAATTAAACATAACAAGTACTGATATTGACACTGTTGTCATAATGTATTGATGCGGTACTTGGCTACTGTCACGTACCTAATCCGTACGTGTTTTATGAAATATGATCTCGTGACCAAGTAAACGTTATCTGATTAGAATCTCGGTGTATTTTTATCACACTTTTATGAGTTCGTCCTGTATCTGTATAATCAAATATGGTAACTTGATTTTCACCCTTTTTCCTAAGCCGTATCTATTAAATTTAAATTTTATTTTAAGACCTAAAGCGATTAAATAATTATATGAGCATGTCTTGATGTAATTATAAAAGAAAACCTGCTAGGTTAAGGGAATATTAACGTACCTACTTCATAGGTACCTAATAATATGAGAGGTACGCTGTGTGAGTGCATTTAGGCAGAACTCGTGCACGGTTATGGAATGTAAAGAAAAATTGCTGGCAGGAACATCAGGTTGAGATGTCAAAATCATCTTCTTCATATTCTTTAATATCCTGCAAACAGGCCTTTTCATATAGGGATCCTGTAATCACAGGAATATTTTTGTAACCACCTCGCTTGGCAGGCGGAATAACTTCGTACCGAAGAGGACATCTCATAGGAGAGGAAGGGCGCTATTTTTTTTATTTTTAATTGTGTACGGAACTGTTAAGTCCTTTTCGTCTTTTTGTTATTACTTTACACACGAAGATACTAAGGACATCCATTTTAGACAACTCAATGTAGCCAATGAGACTTCCGCAACTTAATTTTTGCCTAAGTGGGGAAATAGGACGTAGTAGGAGGCGAGCCTCGACGCTAGATTTGCTCCCGGAGATTGCCATGAGATTCTCAAGGCTTTTCCCTTAATTGTCTCTTACGACACTATGACAAGAAAGGGGATGACATATTCATACGATACTTCCTCACAACATGGTCTTGTAGTTATATCCTTCCCGTCGAATTTTGAAGATGCATAATATAACGTGTTGAAACAAAAGAGATTATTTACTTATGATACATTTAGGTTTAAAATTATAATATGCAATTAACGTGTATTAACCGTAACATAATACGCCAGGTATTTTTTTTATTATACGCTTATTAAAAGCGTTTATCGTTAAAATTTATACCTGTTTGAAAAAGTACAGGTAGGTGGGTACTTAGATAAGAATCGTCAAGAAACTTTAGGGTATTTTTTAATACTATTTTATACATAAAAATACAAATACCGATATAGGCGTAGAGCACAATCTCGTGTTATACATACATTATATTTTCATTCATAAAAATAATATTTCTTTATTATAAAATTTAAATCGATTAGTTTTTCCGTATATTTTAATCATTATACCATAAGTAGTACCATATAGTATTTAAGTATACCTAATGAACTGTTTACAAGAACCTTCGTGCACTCTTTATTTGAGGCGCGACATAACTTTTAATGCAAATGTGTGACTAAGTTTAAATGCTTTAGCAATAATATAATCGGTAGGTTTTGAACCGAGAAAATAATGTTTACTCTTCAACTGTTTACTAATATTTATTAACTAACATTTAGTGGATAAATCATTCGACGATGTTAAATAGCTCCAACGAGTTGAATATTCGTCTGTCTCATTACTTCATTAACGTACTAATTGTATATATGTTTTAATGAAAATAAATCCTGGCATAAAATTAATAAGAAAATTTTGAAATTTGAATTAAGTATATTCATATATAGTGCATTTTATCAAGTTACAAAATTAATTATTACAGTAAAAAAAATTGGCGCTCCCTTTTTTATATCCGAAAGGGTTGTTGTCAAAAAATAGTTTCAAGATTACTTACGTATATTTTTTACGTATATTATTTGAAACTATTCATCTAAATGCCGATTTTAATGTACAACTTCAAACACATTGGACTTTCATACAGCCTTCACCTCTTAAATTTTTCTTAACAGATATCTACTAATGATTTCTTGTATTACGAATCTATTAATGATTTCTTGTACGCGAACTTTTGACTATTTGAAATAAAAATATTATTTACGGATTTTATTGCGTTTGGATCAAAATTAATAAATAAAATCTGAAGGTAGCCCGAGTTAACTATGACATCTGGATGTCGAACACCTATGCCCCCCGTGACCACGGCTGCTTTCGCTATCGCTAGCAATCGAAACTTCGGGAATATATATATATATATATATAAAAACAAAATTAAACGCGATAAATTCCCTAAATAAAGATATATATTCCCTAAAAGGATGATCATAACTTAATGCTGCATAATCTTTAGTTTGTAGGATTATTATGTAGTTCCTAAAATTTGGTAATTCCGTAATAATAGTAAGTGAAATATGTTTGTTGTTAAAGTAGACATGAATTGGGTTCATTAGTATGAATATGTATATGGGTAATGCTCAGACAAAGTGGCTCTCAAGAAGGTCGAATGCCAAAAACATAGCGGCAAACTTCTTTTCTGGCAACCATTTGGCAATCATTTCTTTATACACACAAAAAGTTGTTAATGCACAGTGAAAAAACTTTCTATGTATCGTATTAAAACCTTTTTTTCACTTTTTTCTCCACACAAAGCAAAACTTACTCGCAGTTTTTATGTATTTTTAAACCCTAATTAGCTTCCGCCCGGTTACTTATTTCTTTCTTACTTTGTCCGCGTAGTAATTTTTCTCGGAAGAAATAAGCCTATGTCCTCCCAAGGATGTTCTTCCGTTTTACGTTCAATACAAGGTTCAATACCGAATTTCATCAACATTAGTTTGGCCGTAACTACATAACAAACATACCTCTGCATTGATAACAAAATTTGTGGCACTAGCTTTTCTCTGCGTCATCGGTTAAATGGTCAGTTCGACCCCTGTAAAAACATTAATGTCTAACGTTATGAACAAACGTAATGAAAGTTTCATCTTGTGGCGTCACTTATGACGATTGTCTTAACAATCCAACTTCGTTAGCCTGTGATTGTCGTCTAATGGTCTTCGGCGTCTTATTCGGTGTGGCTAGCGGAATTAAAGACTTGTCATCTGGTGGTCATCATGCGTATCGTAAAAGTTAATGAGTGCTTCACTACTTTGTATTATGTTCTCCTTGGCGAATTTTATCAGCTGGTAGTGATAACTTCTTAGTAATTACCGCTGGTGTCATCTGCGTAGGATATGACAGTATGACAGTATCGCAAGTGTAGGTGCAAACACAGAGGCACTCCCAGTTCCGAAAACTAGTAATTAGTTAGTGGAGGCGTGCGAACCGTTCAGTTAACTTTGTTTGTTCTGCGCTTTAACAGAAAATCATCGGTAACATTTTGATTCTGTATAGATTTTGTGTTGGCCAATAGTTGGAGATTCTTACTGAATAACAACTATATGGTAACACAGAAGGTAAGTAATGCACCTTTGTATATTCCGTGAGGGGGAAGTACATACCAGTAAAATTTTTTTTTTGCTGTGATAGTATTCATTTCTCATACTGGCATTTGGAGAAAACGGCGGAATATTCTCTTGAAATTCATCAAATATTAAAAAGAACCAACGTAAATTGAGCTTACTTTTAAGCTCGGCACTATGTAGAACTTCTTGCACTGTTTTTTTTTTGCTAAGCATTATGATAATGTTAATATGATAAAATGTGAGCTATTTATGGTTGACTGTCATTTTAAAAGGCTTTGCAATACTCTTTTTTTTTAATTCGTATAATCATCAATAAATTCCTTTTAAAAAAAATAACAAACCCTAACTTGTAAAAATCGAAGTATAACAAAATATAAATATAAATAGATTTTCATTTCAATAGCTATCAAAAAATCATAATTACGCCAAAAAAATTTCGATGTTAAGCGGCGGCTTTAGCTGCTGCTCGAATGAGCCGGCTCGACCGGGTTGGTATCACGGCCTCGCAGAATACCGGCGTGAAGTAAAGGCATCTTGTGCCTCTGGGTTCAGAATTTGAACCACCCTGTGGTTCCCCGAAACCTAATGCATTTTTTATACTCAGACTTTGACTTTTTATATAGGTCCGTCTTCTTGAGTGGATGTGTTCATGGCCCTAATTAGGGCTTTCCTGACTTACCTTCGCTTGCGCTCTGTTTCTCAACACCACCAGGGTTGCGTCCCAGGCTTTATGGGCAAGCTCCATGATAGCTGTCTATCATGTTACTGGTCAAGTTCATTACCAGTTCTTCAATTCCTCTTATATCCTCCAGTACACTTGGCGATCCCAAGCTATTGCTTTTAGAAGGAAAGACATGCAAGTACTTAGCTTTATCGGTTTTCATAGGGTTACGCCTTGGAACAGTTTGTGAGATATTGGCCTTCATCTCGAAGCAGATCCATCTACGGTCTGAGCAGGATGCCTTATTGGAGACATGGCATCCCGTAACGTGATCGATTTCGTTTATGTATGAATGTTGGTTCTGAACCTAAGTACTTATTTACTACAAACCTGACCATTTTAAGGTCAGGTTTGTAGTAAATACGTATTCAACAAAGGTCTTACTTGTCGTTGCATGTAGCCATTGTCCAGAGAGGGTGATGCGCATTGGAGTCTGTTCCGATGGCGACCTCAAGCCAGCCCTCTGTCAGTGGTGTGAGGTCGTGTGGGGGTGTCCGCCTCTGGCATGTACACCGAGACGACGACCACACTCATGTCCTGCTTATTGTATAGCTTTACAGCGTACACGTCTCTGGAACAGAAATCTAATCTGTTCATGGGTGTGCACAGATTTTGTTCGTTGTATGAGCAGCATCCATTTATTAATCTCTACCCAGGGATTCTGGTAGGCCAGCACTTGAACTATGTCGGTTTAATTCTGATTGGTGTTTAATTGCCATTGATACCCCCGGTACCAGAGGAGCATGCGACACCGCGTTCACACAAGTGAGCTCTTGCACTCACACCTTACATTGAGGGCTTCGTCCATGTAAACGGGCTTACCCTCAATCACCGGTCCCGCCACGCCGGGCTGCTTCCTCGTCCAGGCCTCACTGGTGATCAAGACGTCTATCGCCAGGAGAACCTTGTCTGCCACCTCTTTCGCCAAATGCCCTGTGCGTGCGCAACTTATAGTGACGTTGAATTCCGATTTGACGGCCGAGCAGTCTAACTGACCACTGCAGTCCTCACCGACTGCTCGAGACTCACTCATTTGTGTACACCTCGGGGAGAGGTTGACTCGTCAAGGAGCCTTTCCCCCCCCTCTTTCTTGCCTGATCTTTTGGCGGCATTTGGGTTTCTTGTCAGTGAACCCGCACTGTCGCCACCGGACGGTCCTTTGCCTGACGCCAGTCGGCCTTCCGACGTCCACCAGTTTCAGCACAGGATTCCCCCTGGAAGTAGTCTTAGGAGTCTGACCAGTACCTACCGCGCTGGCAGAGGGAGTATCTTTTTGGGTCATCAGACGAGCCTTCCTTCTCTGTTTTCTGTTAAGCTTCTTCTTTTGGGCCTCGGTTGTATCGCATTTACAGGCGCTTTGCCTTTCCACTGCCCTGCATTAACCACCTGCCAGGCACCGGAGAAGTCATCATTTGTACGCAAGGCTTCGAAAGGATTCTTTGCGTCCAAGTTTATTTTGGCGGATGGACCGGTATTGGTTACACCATGCGCCGAGACCCCGCATTCTTCTTTGTTCAAGTTAGTGTCCCCGTGTTTAACCACGGGGCCGCCAACAACAGTTTTGCTTTCGGGAGTCACCGATGAACTATTGCCTCCTTGTGACGTGGCAGCTACGGTAGACACCTGTGATGACACTGCTTCAGTTATTGTGTTGGGCTTTATTACGTCCATTGCCTTGTTTATAAAACTTTCATTCCCACGGCTTACCACCCTCCATGGAGCCCGCGTCTTTCGGGAGCGTCGTTAGGAGTATAGGAGCGCAAAGCTGGGTTACAGCGCGTCATCAGATGCTCGATCCGGCCGTCAAATTACCCACTGTCCTTCGTTTGCGCAGTCAGCATAGCCTTTACCACCACAGAGGATACTGTTGGTAACCTCCGCAGACTCTACGCCCCTCATCTGCGCATGTTAAGCATTAAAATCTTAGTGTTCAGGAGAATTTTCAGTATACAGATTAAATTGTTTTTAATCAATGCTCGTTCCATCAGGATTTTATAGATACACTTATAGAAATGCTGAGTAATTATAACCGCACATTTTCATTAAAATTTGTAATTATGGAAAATTCTGAATTGTAAGCTCTTCTGAATATAGACTAATACATTCGCAATTTAAACCTTTGTAAAGGTAAGTGGAATTTGTGCATCAAAATTAAATTCGTCTTTTTTTAAATAAAAGCTTTATGTAAACACCTCTTCCTACGATAGATAATATGTTTAAAACTGTAAGGTTAAGACCAAGTAGTTTCCTGTAAGGAAACGGAAACTAAAATAAACAACAGCAAGTTACTGTACTTGAAGTGAGCTATTAACAATCTTGCGGGTAGGTCACCCGCAAGATTGTTAATAGCTCAGTTAACGCATGCATTCAACGCAAAAGGGGCAAAACTTAAGATTCGCATTTCGTTTCAAGGCCGTCTGATATTTCCCCATTTCCATGCGATTGTACTCTTAATTTATAACATGCCTAGCGGTGACAAAATAACAATATAATATGCTATGTTTGGTTACTAAATAGTCAAGTAAGCCAAACTGTAGGTTATATTTATTCTTTATGTAGATCATTGTAAATTATGTGCGGTAGTAGTATGCTTATATTAATCTGGTTTGCTGAACCTGTAAATAATATTATAGCGGTTAATGATATTTATAAAATTGTTCTTAGAAATGTAACAGGTAAGATGTAAGATAGGATGCAAAAACCGAGATTCGATAAACGGTGCATTTCGTTTGTAAACAGAAGTGAAATGGAGGTGAATACGCTACACAAGTTTTAAAATTATCAATTAAAGAAGTTCAGAGCATAATGCATGGTATTACACACTTTTTGCATAAACACAGTTCACGGGAGCCTACTCCTCCAATAGAGAAGGACGACAGCGCAGAGAGCTGGTACTCGCCGCCTAGTTCTACGGATTCTCGTTGCTCTATACAGAATGATCCTCATAATAGGGGCATCCCGATTAATCAGCGGGGGAATTATGCTCATAGGAGTGGACGATCGCCGCATGAATTTGCATCAAGTCCTCGCGATCGCTACCCAAATTTCTCCAGCTATTTTCATGAAGTGATGGAAGGACGAGGATCTCCATCTCAACATCATCATCAGCTTAATCCAGGCTCTTATAGATCAAAACGAAGTGATGGGGAACGATATCAGACTGGAGTTAATACGTATCAGGCACCAAGACATGATTATCGTTACTTCGTTTCACCTCTCTACAATGATGTCATGGATGATATACAGGAAAATGAATATAGTAAATGCGAGCGCTATGGAGAAATTAGTAATACTAAGTTGAGTCATATGTCGTATAAAAATCGATTTGATAATAGGGATTTCGCCCAAAAGTTGGTCGAAAGCTCCAGTGTGCCCAAAGAAAGCCAAATTTCTCAAGAGAGACGTGGATCAGGATCAAGTGGCAGTGGTCACCAAAAGCACAAGCATCATTCCATACAAGAGTTGATTAGAACATTTAGTAAGAAAGTTGGTCACTGGCGGCATGAAGCGAGTGAAGGACGGCGTGGTTCCTGCGCGGTGCCCCCTACCTGTAATGAGCGTGCTAATGACCCTGACGAATTTCGATCTCGCTCTAAGTCACTTGACGGAGATCATATGCACAAAGTTTTAAAAAAATCCATACTTGATGATTGCGGGGCGACGTATCACATTTTCGACACTATCGTGAAAGAAGGTAATTTCATATTGTAACTAAGTTATATAGATGCGAAATTATGACTTTAAATGTAAACTCATATTGGACTGTGATTTTCAAATTATTTAACAAATGTCAATTATAATGAATTCTTGTATTTACGCAAACACTTCACATTTGAAATGAAATTATTATTTACGGATTTTATCGCCTTTAATTATGTTTCATTTCAAATGTCAATTAAATAAATAGTGTTTAATCACAAGATAATTATTTAGTATTTGTTACAAGATTCAAGATATTTTTGCGCTAATTGTTCTCTTGGCCTCCGAAACCTTGATCTGATAAAATATTACGAATACAGTACAAATGGCGCTTGAGTTTGATTTGAATTACGTTTTAAAGTTTAATTACTTAAATTTTTTCCACTATATTAATGCTCATAGCATTGCGATACTGACCGTCACATCCACTCTTTATATCTCTAATCCCTAGAAGTAAATTTGACACGAGTCGTGTTTTTAAACACTTTCAGGCTTGTTTTAAGCATGTTGTAAAGCTTTCTAACCGCAAGTTGGATAGAAGTTAATATATTTTTTAGGTCGGGGATAAAGTTTAGTAATATTATTTTATTAGTAAAGTATATTGGGTTGTACTGTTTCTATCTGGCTGGTTTTGGTACAATTAAATACATGACATTTTTAAATAATTGTCATGTATTTATAATAATTGTTTTTCTGTCCTCCAAAATTAATAAATATAACTAAGAATTCGATGCATTTTGAAGTTTTATGACAATAACAGTATAAATGCGAGATTAGGGAAGATAGTTTAGACCAAGTGAATGAGTTTGTTTACTTGGGAACAATGTTTACGAGAGATAGAAGGTACGCATGTGACATTGAAAGGAGAGCAAAGTCAGGTAATATGGTGAATAGGCTGTTCATAAATGCATACATTTATGAACAGCCAGACGATATCTCACAAAGCTCGTTTGGCTGTGCATAGAGGGGGTAAACGTTATAAAAGCGAACGTTTTATATCGATCATCTGCTACAAGAACGTGCGAAAAAAATCATGGTGGAAGGGCAGTCAAGCTCCTTAGACTGTAGCGAAACCCGGATTAACTCGCAATAAGGTGATGCTATCTGTGTGTGTATATATATCCATTAAGAGCTTTTATCGCCGAGCTAAATCATCGATTCGGATCTCTACCGCCAACCGCTGATGAGACTCAAGCGAGAAATAGAAAAAAAAAGAACTCTTAGTGCATCCAACATATAGACCTGACCTGGCACCCATGATTATCACCTGTTTCTGTCTCTTCAGCATTCTTTCTTGTTAGGTTAACATCAATAGAACTACTTGTCGCAGGTAATTGATCAAAAGTCTCAAAATTTCTTCAGCAATGGAATTATGTCACTGACTACAAGTCATCGAACAAAGTGGCACATACAGTGGTGGTCATATAATTAGAAACACTTCTTATGAATAAAGAAAGTATAATTTTCGTAAAATATATACACATTCAATAATTAATAATCATGCAATAATATATCCACTCAAATAAAAAACTCATTAAATGCATAAAATATAAAACATATTATACTTTTAATTACAAAATGAGTCTTACACATGTCGGAGTTTATTTTCTATTAGTGGCCGCTTGGACGCCTAATTAGAAACATTTTAAAAAAGCATCCATAGCTCCTTTTTTTTCTGAAATTGGAGAATAACATTTCTTTCTTAGCTTTTTCTATTATTTTGGCGGTATTTCAAAATTTAATCTGAATTTTATTTTGTTCAAAATGGGTAAAAATAAAAGTTGTGACGCGTCAACTAGGCAAATAATTGTTAATTTACATATAGATAAAAATTGGGCATACAGAAGAATTGCTGCTGTGCAGCTGAGCATTTAAATTGTTCTGTTAAGAAAGTTTTAATGCAATTGATCATTACAAAACACATGGAAATGTTGAAAATGTTCTTAGAAAGGCTCGGCCAAGAAAAACCTCTCCCAGAGAAGATACGCTCATCGTTCGTGTTGCTAAAAAAGACCCAAGTAAAGGCTCCAACCAGATTAAAAATGAAGTCTTTTCTCCTGATGACCAGAGCAACATCTCGTCAAGACTGATACGCCGAAGATTAGTGGAAGCTAAATTGTTTGGAAGAATCTCTCGAAAGGCTCGCTAAAAATATGTTAATTGGACGGTACGAGAATGGAAAAAAGTGTTATTTTCAGATGAAACAAAAATAAATATGGGAAATTCCGATGGAAAGCGCTATGTTAGACGTCCTGTAAACAATGCTTTTAATTATAAAAGTATCTAGAGGTCATGCAGTGGTATGCTTGGTTTTAGATTTAATTTTGTTTATTACTGGTTCCCAAGCCGGTGGTAGCACCCAGCCATCTTCTCTATTGAAATTAGTAGGTGTTTTGATTTCAATAGCCTCGGGAATCATCCTTGGCAGGATTCATGGATTGCATCCATCACAATCCTTTGTGTGTTCTTGTATGCCCTCTGAGTGATGAAAGAATTTTTACCACATTTTGAGTCAATCTGTAAGTTTGTGAGTCGATTTAGCTTACTATAGGACGTAGTGGAGTACTTATTTTGTGTATTTTAGGCAACCCGTACAACTTCGGTGGTTTGGCATATGACGGTACGGCAGATTTCATTTTCAGAGTGTTTCTTTATTAGATCGCTAGTTTTTAAATGCGAACTGGTAGTTGGGTCTGTTTTGACAATTTTGTGTGTTTTCCTCCGATAAAAGTTCTTGAATTTTTAAATTGTAGTCTGATGTATACATTATTACTGTAGCGTTGTTGCCTTTATCCTCGCGGAGAATAGTTAACTCTTGTCTGTTGCGTAAGCTGTTCAACGCTTTAAATTCATCATTTCAGAGGGTTAGTTTCGGCACTTGAAAGCGACGTAACATTGACAAAATGTCTTTACGTATGGCCTCTACATCCTGTTTAACAATTTTGTTTTTGAACCGACAATCCTCGACACTACAGATAATTTCTTCGTACGGATAATTGCTGCTGTAAACAAACAATATTAAACGCGATAAAATCCTTAAATAATAGTTTCATTTAAAATTATTAAACATTGTATATAAAATACGAAACAACTTTTTCCTCCAACTATTAAATAAAATCCAGTAATGATTTATTAAAATTGTACAAACATTGTTTTGATTTTCCATTAGCCACAACCACGGACAACTTTATATATTCACACTCGAATTCTTATTTAAAAAGCGCTTGTTACTCCATTCATACTAAACTGCCACACAAAGCCCGAGTAAAGGATTCAATCGTGCATGACACTCAAGTCTACCCACAACGATAGTTTAACCTTGTTCACGGAACGTTGTTACAACTTTAGTGAACATACGAGGCTTCGTTTTTAGATTCGAAATGAGGGGTGTTAGCAGGCTTGTTTAGGGCTTAACGTGTAACATGCACAGTTGTATCATTACTTTCCGAACTATTGACGACTAAACTCAATTTTGAAGAATGTTTCGAAAATGGAGAAAATCGAGTATCGTGCCGTCATCATATTGTATCATCAAGTGACACAGCCTTTTTAAGCAAGGCAGGGAATCTATTTCTATTGATGGTCTATTGAGGCTCTGGAACTGGTTGAAAAGTCGAAAAATTAATATTAGAAGATGCTCGGTTAAAGAAGAAACGCCTTACAGAATTGGTTAGAATATCCGATATTATTACAATTTTGCACGAACATCTTGGCCTGATCTGATCTTGATCACGTGCACGGTGGCGCATCTCTGTGATGAATAAAAGGATGATTGTACTTAACCGATTTGTTACTGGAGATAAAACTTGGGTTCATCATAATGAACGTCCGTCTAAGGGAGAGACCATGCAGTGGCATACCTGCAAAAGGTGGCCTTCGATATTTTAAATCAACCACCCTTTAGTCCATACCTGGTCCGTTAAGTTCGAGTGATTATTACCTCTTTCCAAAATTTTAAATAAAGCTTCGTGGAATGAAACTATCCACAAGAATATATATATAAAAAAAAAACTTTGAAGTTTTATTTTCCCTCCTTGTGTGTTCTCATCTTGCTGTAAGTACCTCCAACTCGTCTAAGATGGCAGGACTTATTAATAGATACCACATTAACACTATTAATTATTAGCATATTAAGAGATTTGAGAAAATGTTTACTCTTCTATGTAAGAAATATAATTTTTATCATACACTTCTCACAGGCTACCAAAGTGTGCTCTACGATAAATTAAATAATAAGAAAACATCATAGAAACCCCTATTAATAAATTGCAAACCAAATCTGACTAACCTCACAAGCATCACCTATTCGCAGAATAAAATTTCCAGCCATCGCCCTCCTCTTAATATATTAAAGTAAACTGGATAACCTGCATACTTCATATAATACTATGTGTAGTGAATTTTTTACTTTGGTTGCTTTTAAGAAGCAAATTAATTAACTTTAACCAATAAAAAAAAAATTTAAACACTAAACTAAAAAAATTAACTTTAAACCAATAAAATAGTTTTGATATAGCATTATTTACCTCGTCGTGTGGGACAAGTAGTCGTCTTATTTCAAAAATTTAAGAAGTGTCAGCAGCACATAATACTGTTGGCATGTTTATTTCCGAATAAGTAAGGTAAGTCATTTATGTAAGTAAGAAATTGAAAATGCGCCGAGAATCAAGCCCTGCGGAACGCCCATTGATACCGTAGATCCAGAAGAACTCGGACCATTGATAACAACATTTTGAGTTATATATCTAAAACGGGAGAAGTGTATACGCTGTATTTATACCATAATACAATTTTCTGATAAGTGTTTCGTGGTACACATGGTAATCGAAGGTCTTTATGAGATCACAAAAGACACCAAAGACCTGTGAACTCTGAACAGGATTGGTGGTGGTAAAACCAAATCGATAACGGTGTTAGTTTAAATTGAAATGCCTTAAGAATTGATTCAAAGTATTCTTTTATAAAGTTAATAAGTGTTGGTATTACGGAAATAAGTCTACTGTTAGTGGGGTACAATGTAACTATCAGATTTAAATAATGTTAACCTTGCTATTTTTCACTTCTTGATATTTTCGTCAAATGAGGAGGTCACCACCTTCGTAAACAATTATTTTACAGAGAAAGATGCAGAGTACTATTTTAAAGAGATGGGAGCAGAGAGTGTAGACTTGCAGGTAAATTATGTAGAAAAATAAAAATAAATTAACTAGAAAAATATTTTATATCTTTGTTAGGTCGAATACTTTTTAGACCACATTCGTATATATATCGAAATCGGACGCACTCCCTATTATACGTACGAACTTTAAATTCGCCGTTGCAACCATGGGTCTAGATAAACTTGAGCCAAATGACGTGAGTGGGGATGAAATACGCAGAGACAAAGTACTTCTATATGAATCGCTCGACATAGCGGACTGGATGCCATCCCTGAGAAAATAAAAATGAGACCCGAGGAGATACCATTAAAAGTGACCGGCCCTGACGACGTACATACTGTAACGTTTGACCATGTCGACGTTACCAGACTGCAGAAAGACTTAACAAGGTTGAAGGCAAGTCTGGTAGAAATGCAGTTGAAGTGGAAAACATTACTACTATCAGCGAGCTTCGTTACGAGGTAATAAACTTACGCAGCAATATAGCGGTATGTAGGTCACACGAGGCTTCAACCGACTACATTCGTCACGGAGCGGTAAATACGTTGCAGCGGAGTTTCAAGTCAGCGAAATCCGACTCGTGGCTGGCCACCGTCACTGCGAGCCCTCCACTTCACCACTTTACCCCGCCTCTACCGATATTATTGGGTCGCCATCAAATTTAAACACGTCATTGCGATTTTCGTACTCGTCTGTCGCTAGGCAAGCTTTCGCCAAAGAACAGCGAAAGACAAAATGATGCACAAGGTTACACCGAGACCCGCTGCATCTATTCAAAGGTGCTTAGGGCAACATCCAAAGGACGGGCCGATAGAGAATGCAAATTGTACAAGAAGAAAAAGAAACCATCAAGCCATTACGGTATCGGTAGGTTTAAAGTCGTTGCTGCATGCAGCTGTACCAAAAACGCAGCTGTATTAGTTTCTGTCTCGTCTGCATCACTTCACGAAGGCTGAAGAGTTCGAGGAGTACATACGCTTGAAGACGACTTGAACATTAACGAGTCCAAATGTTGCAGTCGTATTAGAAAATTAACTTTAAGTTGTTTCTGGTGCGGGGGTACCAACACATCATCTTATTAATATTTTGAAATAAGTAAACGGTAAGTAAATTGTGTTCCGACGTTTACGTGGAAGATTACACGACACGACACAAACATATACATTCTGTTATTACAAGCGTTTATTTTGCGGTAATAAGTTAATATCTAATTCCTTAAATCTTTTTCATTAATTTATCATAAACAATTCCAATACAAATTTCATTGTGTTCCATTCCTTTACTTTATGGCCTCTTGTTGCATTTTTACATTATAGCACTACATTTAGGTATTAGGAGATATTAAAACAGATTTTCCAATATTTTATAGCCTTTAGAATCCATGTTTGGTATTTTTCTTGAGTTGTCTTAATCTTTAGAATGAAATTTTGAGATGGGAGTAGAAGAATCTACTTCAAATTCAACAATGTAAAACTATGATTTACTTATTTAATATAGATACTTTTACATAAATCCATATCAATGCGACAACATTGTAACTAAATGTTAAATAAATAGTTCGTTATATTGGACCATATGGTCCAAATAGCTGTAAGTCCTAAGCATATGCTTAGGACATACTAAGCTATTTGATACTTTAAATTAAGATTGAAAAATATTTAATATTATGTATATACATAATATTAAGAATTTTTCTGATGATGGATATCAGTTAGATAGTTTCTAATTAATCTTAATATTATTTAGAGTTTTTGTTTGGGAATGTTTCGTTTTGTACTGATATCAATTAGGTATATACTTTAATCGTCAACGTTTGTCGATTTGTCCTTCCACGTTAGGCCATGTCATTAAGCGCCTCTAGCAGTGGATAATGTTATAATTTTACGATATGATTATTCACGTTTACATGTGAACAATTCTACGGTCAGTCTACGGCATAGTTTTATACTACTCATTTTTGTAGTGTAATGATAAGAATGGCATTAACTGTTATATTTGTAAATCCAAAACTTGTTTATGACCAACGAACTTTTTATGTTGCCAGGAGCCTATTTACGTCGCGCGGCGTCTCAAGAGGCAGAGAAGCGTCGGTCTTCGCTTGGTAACGTGTCTACGGCACGTCATCGCGCCTCAGACGCTTTTCTTGATCCACATCATGCTGCTATACTGTTCCGAGATTCAAGAGGGGTAACTCAATTTTGTTGTTTTTTGTAGACTCGTATTTTCTTGTACACATATGTAACCTGAAAGCCAAATAAACGAGGTATTGGGTGGGTGCCTTTCAAATTAAAGCATTAACTAAATCAATACGAAAACCCATTACATTATATACTTAAGTTACATATACAAATTAAGTTGTATATACCGTAAGGGAGGGTCTCTCTGTGAACTGCAGTCAAAAATGGAAAACTTTTAGTTACCTCGTGCATTTTATTTACACGACGATTTATTGGTCATAAATCAGTTAGGACACAAACGTATTAATAATACTTAATTCTTAATATTGTTGTTTAAATAAAGCGAAGCCTGTATTTGTTTTACTGCCATTTAGTGAAGTTATACTTCTTTTGGACCGTTTGGGAAAAAAATGAGAGTGAATTTATGCGACGCGCACACCGAAAAGGGCCACCGCGATGTTAGTTGGTAATTGTCTCTCATGTTTTCGTGAGAACTGATAACTGTATTCAAGGTGGTTATTCGTAAATACATGAATCTACATGTGTCTTATATCAGTGGAGATAGAACAATATATTCATACATAAATATAGTATTTGTGTGTGATTTTATATTATATATGGTGGTGAATGATAATTTATTGTGAGTATTCGTGAAGAAAGTGGTTTTTTATATTATAAACTTTTTTACCTATGTATATTTTGCTAACTAAACCGTTATCCATTGCATTTAATGTATTTTTTTTCACAAACAGAGTTATGGCACACGAGATAAAAGTTTGAGTTATTTTTGTGATGTATGATATGATATGAAGTATTTTAACAAACACATATTCAGTTTAAAATATTGTTTTAATAACATCTAACAATGTGATGCAGTTTATATTTGTCAGTTTATTACATCGTGTAGTTTCTGTATTCTAGCTTTTTAACTATTTATTTTTTGTATGACAAAACTACTATTACCACATGATGCAGAAAGGGATGTTATGGTTTTTATTTACAGTAATTCAAATTTAGTCTATCCACGACATGTAATGAATGCGCACTAGTGCTAATTAGTAGTAATGTTTTAAAAAAATAAATACCTATTAAAATCTCTACTTTTAAAACAACTTTGTAAAGTATGTAAACATTTAAACAGCTCAAAACGTACTCAATAAAGTTGCAAATACACATGTTCGACCTCACTGCGCAACACACGACGTCCCATACAACATTGTCCTTAGTGTTAAAGGAGCTAACAATCCTGTCGCGGAGATATGTTACAGTGTCCAATTCAGACAAAATTGGTTCACTCTTAATCTTATAATACATCATCACATAAATTCTAAGGCCACCATTTTGAATTTAAAAATTGATTGAGACACCTCGAAAAGACATCAATGTCCATATTCTTCAGAAATGGTATGTCTGCCATCTTTGATTTGAAAATTATTTTGCTGCTGCTGCTCGAATGGGCCAGTTCCACCGAGGTAGTGGCTTCGCAGAATAACGACGTGAAGTAGAGACATCTTGTGCATCTGCGTTTTGTTCGATGTGTGAGGTAACCGGAGGCCCACTTTGATTTCATTCTCTCATAGCAATTGATTTGTGAAAAAATTAAACAATTCTTGGAAATATTAGTGGAACTATAAGTGATTCCTTGATATTTAGAACTTTGGTCTTTATAGTATGTGCAATGTCTCACTCACCACAATATTTTCGGTAGTTTTGGAACACTTTACCGAACACTTGGTACACGACACATTAGATATGTCGTGTACCGAGTATTCCTTACATATGAAATTCGAGTTTTGTCGAACTGGTCAATTAAAAAAAAATCTTTATTTACGCAAAGAGTTAGTTTGCATGTGTATATGTGTTTGTGAGTGTGTGAAGTAAGTGTATATGTGTTAGTGCTTTTCAAACTACTTCACGTATTACAGAAGTTCCTCCGTTTCATCATGCGTTAATGGTTTTAGCCATTGTGTTAACACAGTTCTGCTGTCACGATGAGATTTAGTATGTATATCAATTATAATCAATTTTTGTTAATTTTATTATAAATAAGCTGAGCGTTTCTTATACTGCATGCTTGCAAAAACCGTTAGTACTAGGAGAGTGTTCGCGACAATATATTCCCTACGTTTAGATGTTGTGTTAATATCAAGTAGTACAGCTTTATGTGTTTTAATGCAGTGTGTAATATATACAACTCCCGAACGGACAATAAGTCACTATATTAATATAAACTGTAAGTACGATACAATAATTTTATAAAGTACATTACTTTAAGTTATGCCCTTTGAGCTCGTTCCACTTCAAGAAAATGAGTTTTAGCACCACTACCCCAAATCGGTAAACAGTATATTAATATAAATTGCACTAAAGCTATATAAACATTATTCAAAGTATTACTTGGAGAGACATGTATATTTGATTTATTATTTGGAATAACATGTCTTAAAGTTTTAAATAACCAAATAAATTTCCTAATTCTTGCAGTAATCTGCTCGATTTGAGGATACCATGATAATCTCCGGTCAAATTAAACACCTTAATATTTTGTATGATGTAACTTATTTATGTTTGGACAGTTACAATTATTACCAGTTATGTCATTACAGTTGTGGATATTAATGTTGAAATTTGAATTAGGTTGTACGTTGTTATATATACTAAAGCAGATATAGTTTGTTTTTGTGGTATTTAGTGTCAGTAAATTATATTTTAGCCATTTAGCGACGTAGACCATACTTTGTTCAGCTTTTAAATTAGCATCATCCTAATGTGATCCAGTAAAGATAATAGTTGTATCATCGGAATACGAAAAGATGTTAGCATTTTCGAAACCCATATTGCAGAGATCATTAATATAGATCAAAAATAAAGTACGTCCGAGGACACTACCTTGTGTACGCCACATGATATACCCATATCTTCGCTGATGTATTGTTCTAATTTAACCTTTTATATGCAATTATTGAGATAATCTGTAAACAAAGAAAGTTCTTGAACCCTGATTCCCATTTTTTCTAATTTTTGTTCGAGGATGGGATGGGAAACGGTCTCTTTTTATGTCGATAAATACGCCTAGACAAAATTTCTATATCGAGACTATCTTTTACAAGGGTGGTTAAAGATGTTACTGCGTCCTCTGTAAATTATCCCTGTCCAAAGCCTGATGCTGACATGGCGATAAAATATTGAATTTAGTCAAAAACCTTTGAAATGGCTGAAATATGCTGAAAAAACTTCGATCTCGAATAATCTGGCGTTTGGTGAGGACTTCCAAATTAAAATGTATTTAAAATTTAGACTTGTGTATTTTTGCTTTGGATTTTGTGATTCATTTGTTTTCGCGCCATTTGTTTTTTCCTTGAGATCCTTCTGTTGACAAAATAGAAAATTTGAAATATCGCGTTATTTACGAATATGAGTTGTGACACCAGGGCTGCAGAAATAGCTCGAAGGATTAATGATGTGTATGGGAAAGCTACTGTATGAGAAAGCACAGTAGTTTTTTGGTTCTAACTTTTTCGTTCTGGAGATATTGTTCTTGAAAACAAACCAGGTTTCGGTGTGAGTGAGAAAACAATATTAATTCACTTGAAACAAATTGAAAAAGCGAAAAAGCATGAGATATGCGGCACCCGCACGAATTGACACCAAGAAACACGCCTTGAGTGCTGCGTTACATTACTCAAGTATCACAATAACGAGGGAATTTTTAATCGTATCGTTACTTGTTATGAAAATGAATACTGTATGACTATCGAAAATGGTAATTATTGAACCGGCCAAATCCTGTCCCAAGCGAAAATTTACTCAGAAAAAGGTATTGGTCAGTACTGGTGTCATACACTACTCCTTCCTAAGATCTGGCCATACGATTACGGCAAATCTGTACTGAGGAGCTGCGATTGGAATGTTTCCGACACCCACCATACACTTCGTCCTTGGCTCCAACAGATGACCACTTTTTTCGGAACTTGGACAATTTCTTGCAATGAAAAAAATTCAATTCCAATGAGGCATTCCAAACCGCTTTCAAAGATTTTATTAATTCTCGCACCCAAAATTTGTTCAGCAATAGAATCAATGAACAAGCTATAAATGGCAAAAGCGCTTAGATAATAATGGTATATACTTCGATGGATTAAATATATAATTTCATAAAATTCCATGTAATATATATTTTCCATATAATATATTATAATATAATATAATATATTATAATGTAATATATATTTTTTTCCATGTAATATCTATTTCTTAAGCATATTTAATATGTAAGGCTATTATTAACGTTTATGTCGCGTAGCGCTTATAACTTATCTACACCTTATTTTACTTATAATATCACTGACTCTATGCATGACTTTCTGTCAATATCATAAAAGAATTGGATTGTTCATCGGCAATAATTCTAAAATAAAAAATATTGAGCTACGGGTAGCAAGATTGGAGTAAAACCTTAAATTTCTGTTTAATTTTCCTTTTAACAAAGGATACAGATTTTTCTCCTGAAGCGCTATCCCTTGCATGTGATCTTGCACGGGTTTTACTGACAGTATATAGTAATGCTTTGTATTTTCCTGACCAAGACATTTTGACTTCACTTCTTGTCATTTTCGTCTTTTTCTTCTACTTTCTCATTTCCCCCATTCTTTTTTCTTTTCTTTTTCGTGATCTTCCTCTTTTACTTACTTCAGAACTAACCACTGAACTGAACTTTTACTTTACACCAGTACTTTTTATATCGTCCCGAATTTTAGTTGTTTTTTAATTTGGCTTATTTCAGAATATTCTGGAAACGATGTTTTAGTTTTATTAAAGACATTTTCTTCATCATGATTTAATTTTCATTTTAATCAGTGTACAGCCGCCCTTATTTACATATAAAGTGTTTAGTCAACATTTAATTTAATTTGTTATAATAAGACGTAAGAGTTGACAAGACGTTATCGGGTATTCGTTACAATATGTTAAAATTTGGTGGTACCGCCGTAAGAATCTGCCAACCCCTTTATCTTTATTCCTGTGGGTTTCGTAAGAGGTTACTAAGAGAAAAGTCTGGAAAACCGCTACCGCTAGATAGAGGGATAACCATGTCGAACAATACCTTCCTTACTGGGTTGTTTACCAGACAAAAATAAAAAGAGGAGTAGCAGCATCTAAGGTATAAGATGTCGGGTATTACGATCGCCAATCTGCTTGCTGAGCGAGGGGATTATGGAAAACCCTCCTATGGGAGAGGCCTATAACCTGCAGATGCATGCAGATCATTAATATACTTAGAAATTTATTAATATACTTTAGGTTTTTATTTGGCCACTGGTCATTGCATTTAATTGTTCTCTTTTATCACACTCATTAATTTCTCATTATACAAAAATAGCTCATCAGTGGGGAACTAGTAGTTGATTCGTTGTGAGTTATGTGATGTGTTTACGAAACATAACAATAAATCGACCTAGTTTATATGATGATGATGATTGAAGGCTTCTAAGTGTCTAAGCCGGTAAATCTATTAATTTTTATAATATTTGTTATTATAAAAATTAATAGATTTACCGGTCTTTTAGGCAAGTTACAGTCAGTTAAATAATTTTGCTATTTTCAAAGTAAAACTAAATTTGTGAATTTTTTGTGAGAAATTTTTATTTATCGAACGTATTTGTGAAGTTGTAGCGTTACTTCAACTAAACTACTTAAAACGTGGATGTCTACGTGGAGTGGGGACATACTGACATCAGCAAAATTCCTCGTTAAAGACTGAAATGTCAAGGAAATATCGACGTTGTAACACAGTTTGTTAGTAAATAGAATAAGGAGTTACGTTGCGGAAATCCATTATTTCATTGTGACAAAATATTTGCACAATATCACCTGAAAAAACATTATGAAATGGAATATATTACCTAGTCCGAAGAGAAAAAGTGCTCAACCTCTTTCACTACAACTATCAGCCACACACGCACTAAACTCGACTAAATGAAATACACCGCCGACATTTGATACGCGACATGTGTTTCGCATTTTTGGAACTAGGTAATATATGCCATATTAGAAGTCTGCAACGATTTGGGCGAGTTTGGACTGGTTATTTTGCCGCGTTGGAACGTGGGGATCATAAGATAAGTTTTAAATATGTGGTACAAATCTGAAAAGCAAAGCAAAGCATCATTATAAATCACAGTCGCACTTGACTTATTAGGTTGGCCCATCATTAGCCGAGCCGCTATATTTCCGTGATTTTTAAAACATTTGAATTTGTTAAACTTAAATTCCGGAAAAGTATGGTAATATGTTAACTAAAGAGCGCAAACGTGTCATCAAATAAATTAAACGTACCTATTGAATGAAAATTTCAATTAAAGGTAATATGTTACACACAATTTATTATTGTATTAAAATCTGATCAAAGGCCTGTGTTAAAAAAAAAAATTGTTACAGTTGCCGGTGGCTGACCCGTTCCTGGAAAAAGTCAGCCTCTCCGACTTAGGTAAGGAAGGTTAAGTTTTCATACTTATTATTCAGGAGAAAATATTATGAGTATTTTTTGGTATCCTAAAGAAATGTCGATCATGATATAAAGTAAGCAAAGTAGCCTGTAAATGTGGCAATACTAGGCATAGGACTTCTCTTATGGAATCAAGAAGGGTCCGCCAGGGTTGGCGGGCTTCACTCACGGGAGGACATCCTCGAAATATTTTTTTTATTATTTCTTAGATATGCAGGTTTCCTCACGATGCGTTCAAAAACCGCCGAAAACGTAATAAATTCAGTACTTCCTGGTTATTAGCAATTTTAGTGCTGCCGGCACCGGGGATCGAACCCAGGTTATTCGTACTATGAAATTTAAGCAAGCTTTCTGACCACCAGGTTACCACGCCTTTTCGCTCTTTGCAGTGTCGATATATGGTAGTGAATAACTTGTTTACTAATTTGTGAACAACCACCTGACCAGACCGATTTCCTATTCTCTAACGCTTATTTCAGACTGATTAGCATTATTCAAGTCGACATGGCGGAACGCGTTTAATGTCTGCGAGTAATAATATTGAAACGTATTTACGCTTATCACTCTTTCATACCTTATCTGTTCATTTTGTAATGTATTTCTTTGATTACTCATATCACTAGTAGTTGTTAGAAGTGGGATTTGGTTTCCTATACCAATTTATGGCAATACCAATGAAATACAAATTATCTACTCTGTATTTACCTAGATCGTTCCCGAGTTCCATATAATTCGTCCCATATACTCTCTATACACATTCGCATCTAATCCTGTAGTCGATCTAATCGATAGCTAAAGTTGATGATGAAATATTGTCTTTGTATATATCCTAATTCTTTTGCTACTGTAATATATCCTACGGAGATGACCTATCCTCGTAATTAATTAGTACTTTAGATCTTATTGATTTTATATATAAATCGTATTACGGCGGTAATAACTACACTGCGGTGATTTATTTGCATTTTAATTAATTAATACATATTTCTAAGAAGAAGCGATATAATCCAAAATGTTCTATTTTATTAAATCCTATACAAAAAAATATATTATATGGGCTCAGCATCTAAGTATTTCTAATAATTATATCCATATACACTAATGCCAATGTTGGGTCAGAGTAACGAGAGCAGTCACGAAAAAAATGGAAAAACGCAGTAATAAAAATTGCTGAGAAATAAAAAAAAAATTGTTATGAGGATTTGTGAAGTCAACCAACTCATATTGGATGAGTGGGCCGCGTAGTAGACTCTTATCGGCTCTAAAACCCTTATTCAAGCATTAAGGAAACGAGCAGGAGCCTAAGGAATAGATCTTAAATATGTGGGTTAGAACCGGAAGGAGAGAAGACAGAATTAAAACAGTAATTTTTGAACACTAATCGTCAATACCCATTGAAATTGAAGAAATAACAAGTACAGATTTTTTAACGTATTCCTTTGAAACCTAGTTAATGTTAAAAGAAGAGTAAGATGGCCTCAGCAAGTCAGACAACGCAAGTAGTGTTTGAGATTTAATACAAGAATCAATAGCCACGGGAAATAGAGAGTTATGCTTGTTAAGATCGTTTACTTCAATGCTCTTATACACAGCGTAAGGAGACTTGCCAACACCAAAAGACTGCTTTAGATACTGAATATTCATAGACGGACGCACTGAGGATTTTAAAAGGAATACCAGTACGCACAATAAATCCTGGTAATGCGTACTGAGTGGAATGAAGAGAAGGTTTGAGAAAATACTTAGAAATAAGAAATACATCGAGGTGATTGCTGCTAATGTATATTAAAAGATCAGAGTAATGAACACTTTGGACGTTTATGCGTAAAAATAAAAACTATTAGAATAGACAGTACGTGAGATGAGAATAACTGATCTAATCTGATCAACTGTGCAGATGAATCGCTACCCGCAATATCAAAACTATTATGTGTTGACGAGCATGACAAAAACTGTTGTTAAGGTGAAACAGATTATTCATATATGTGAAATGTATGGAGGCACTATGTATGATAAATATAAAAATGTAACTAATAATTACAACTTATTGAATTAAACTATGTTTGAATATACAAAATATATTTGAATATGTAAAATGGTTGACTGAGATTTCCACACAAAAAATATAAATTCAGAAAACGGTCGGGTCATTGTTGTGATGTCAAACTACATAAAACTTGTTCCGGACGAGATTTTTTGTAACTTTTCTTCATAGTCGATCCGAGAGCCAAACAATTTCTCAAGTTATTTATAATATGTGCATACATTATGGACTATGAATTTGCTTGAGTGTACTGGTAATTGCAGGAAGGAGAAGTAATTTTCACTGAGTACAGGTGGGTTCTACTGGTAATTAACACAAGATTTTATACAAATAAACCCAATAAACAAATTTAAATCAGTACTTTTGTGCCTGTAAACGTTATGTATACACACAAGAAAAACCCTGCTTGCAAGAACAACTTACTATTGAGCCTGCTTCGTTCAATTAACAGGTTTAATATACAGGGGCAATTGAATGGTTTCAAACTTTTTTATTTTATTTACGTGAATACATACATTAGAAATAAAACTATTATTTACGGATTTTGATTTTGTGTTTAATTAGATTTAGTAATCCCGTCGTTAAAGATGCTTTACAGCACCTGTGGTCGCGTGATTTCATACTGAAGGTATGCTTGGTCTTGAATTTGAGATTAATTTAGTAATTATAGTATAGTTTATATATATAGTAATTATCTATAGTAGTTTTATAATTTATATTATTAATATATGAAGGACAAGATTGGTTATACAATACATTGTATAGAAAAAAAAATATGAGCATTCCGGCGAAGGCGAATAGGTAGCCACTTAACTTAGTACGAAAATGCGAAACATGATCATACTTGCGAAGAACTAATATGAAGTTGCTTTTCGGTTAGATCTAGATAGCTGTCATCTGCATAATCAATAATTGGGAGGACCAGACACTCATCTAGACATCAGTGCAAGAGCAATCTTAGTGTCAGTAAAAAGAAAGTTTTGTAATCTTCTCAAAGATCCGGCAGAAGACTTACTTCTTATAATTTAGGTCGCCATGAAAGTGAGTTATCTATGATAATATCCAAGTTATTGACTTTATCACTCATTGGGATTACATTTCCATCAAAAATTAAATTTGATTTCCCTGTTAATTTAAAACTGCCAATTATTATAACTTGGCTCCGAAAATGTAACGCGTTTGTTTTTTAAAGGTTCCCGTTATAAATACAGACGGATTGATTGAATTGCGTCCATCGCAATTAAAGTCTCTTGTATACAATATAAAGTCATATTACGCACATATACTGTCATATACGGCTATAAATGTCACGAGCCAAGATGTATCGGTGCGTATGAAGCTTTTATTTCTGTCAATAAATAGAATACGTGGTAAAGGTTTAATGTTCTTCCGATTTACGTTTGTTGGCCCCTGTAGTTGAATTACGTAATCATTTATTTGATTACTTCTCTCTAGTTCTAACTAATCGTGAGGTTTTTTTTAACTTGCCGTGTGATACTAGATGTGCTATAAGGGTCTATGTTTTATTTTACTTAATGATATTTTTGTTACCAATGTGAAGGTTTATATATTGATCGTTCATTCACACGTATTTAAAGGATTTGAATGAAATTGGGACAGGTGTAGACAATGCTATGGAATAGTACCCATTATCCCATAAGTTTTGTAGCACATAAAAATGCCTGTTTATTAACTTTTTAAATTATAACATTGTTTATAGTGAGTCTCGTTAAGTAAATACTACTTACAAGAATTGCAGGCAAAGCCGTGATAGTATGTATATAATACGCTTGTAGCCAAATCTAGAATAAGTAAAAAGTTGTAGATTCGTTATAAGCGCTCCGTGAGTGGCACGTTAAAACTTTGCTAATTAGACAAATCTTATCTTATTATCACGATGTTTGTCAACGGAAGCGTGTCGAGTACCGACTGTTAAATTTTGTCCCAAAACAATATAAAATACCGCTGTATGTTATGAGATAATGCACAAACTATACAAAAACAAAAGTTCTACGAGTTAAGGAATCACATATTCCCAAGTATTATTTAATATTGTTGTCAAATCAATTATTACATTAGAAATATATTGCATCAGAAAAGAAGTCAGTTGCAATAAAATCAAATGCGAAAGAGATAGATATCATTACCACACTGCAACATGCCATCCTATTTCCAAGTGTCATCTAATATAGTGTAACATTACAATATTACGTTAGTTATGTTTACGTTACTGTGCCATTTTTGAAGGTCCAATATCATGTAGGTAAGCTATCTACAGCTTTTTACTTATAATGTCATTGCTTGTAGCGATGGGCTATTTGAGCAATGAACGAGTCCCCACAAATGAACGCGTAAAGTTTTGCCGGTACCTGATTTAATACTTTCATTACAGCGAACATTCATAGTCGTATTTAGGCCTTTAGAGCCTTAATTTTATTTTGATTTCAAATAAATCCGAAAAAAGTACCTACCAATTTCGCATACAGTAGTGATGGTTGTGAATTTTTACCATGTTGTGATGGATCCAGCTGTCCATCGACGTTATTTATTTCGATGCGGCGGGGTTTATATTTAGCATCGTGGAACGCCGCGACGCCGACGATTATGCCCCGGTCTGCCACGAGGCAGTCGGCCAACAGGCGGTCGCGTAGCGCGCGCGGCTGCGGTTTCAAGTTTGCGGCAGCCGGCATGCGCGCCTTCGTGTATAATTAGCAGTAAGCCGTGGCGGGCGTGGCGGGCGATGCGCCGCCCGGGCCCCGCGCATGCTGCGCTTACACTACTTCTCGGACAACCCCGCCCTCGCCACCACCGACGACGAGGAGTCCGTCTACTCGATCGACCTCATCAAGGAGTTCGAGGCGGTTGGCCGCGCTTGGAAGGCGTTTCTCGCCGACTGGCTCCACAAAGGTTTCGGTATTGTTTTTGTCACCCACTCATCACCCGCAATGCATTCCCCGCGCGTTTATTTGCATTGTTTCTCTTTGTCATCATGACTTAAAAACATTGTGGGCTAAACGACAAATGACAGTAGTTTGACCTAATTGCTACTCAGTCTACTACATTGTATGATTCAATGTTTGGTTTTGCTGTCTTTCCATTATATTTTCGTTTTGTGCTTCTCATTCAGTACAAGGTAAAATAACATTAAAATGGTTTAATGGTGCAATATGTGATTCAAGGCTAATTCCAAACTTCCGTAATTATTTTTACTAGTTAAACATCAAAATCGCATATTTCTTTACAAATGTTCTTTAATAATTTGTCTTACTAATGTTTGACAATTATACGTGTCTCTATATTTCATTCAAGACATATAGCTGGCAGAAAAGAATTTAATTCCGTAACAAAAATGGACGATGACCCTTGCTGTAGTCTTAAATATTCATATTCATAAATTTTTTTTTTAAAGTGCCTTTAATAATCGTGGACGGTATATCATCTGGATTTGTTTTCATGTCAATCGAGGCTCCTTATGACGTTATTGAATGGCCTCCGCGTACTTGCGTAACACACCAATAGGTGCGGAGCACAAATAAACAAACGTTAACATCAGAACATGTTTCAATTGGATTAATGTGCTCCGCCTAACGTGTAAGTCAACTGGAAGTAACTTTAGGTGCAAAGGCAATAGGGCTCAGTATGTTTTTACTGTTATAGATAGAACATTTCTAGTCTTTAGTAAAAAATAAACTGAAATTTCAAGTGAATTAACTGGAAACTTCAGTTTTGCCTAACGGCAGAATTGCTGTACTGACAAACGGCTAACTTTATAAGGATCAACTATGTTTATTTCTAAATATATAGGTAACTACAACACTTAAACTTTTCGGATTTATAATTTCGTGTTCTTACGAAAACAAAATGTTATTTGAAAACGTGTTAACGACAGAATTTAATTCCCAAATAGCTTCCGATAATCTACTCACTATATATAATGCGCAATTTTATTATAAGTCTTTTACTTACATCCGGTGTATACTTAACAGCGCCTGCTCGGTTCTTCGCCGGGTTGATATTAAATTGTCTATTATCTTTTTTAAATTATATTGTATCCGATTTTGACCACGACAACAATTTGGGAATACTATTGGCGGTTGTCAATTGCGATTCAGGATTCTGGAAGGATTAAACTATGATAAGGACTTGTAGTATAATATAACTATACAATGTACTGTGCTTACTTATGAAACGATTTATAAATATTCTTTTTTTTTAAACTTGAAATTGAAACAAACGTACTTATCAATTCGCGATTTTTTTTTTGATTTTTTAAATGCGTTTATTTAATTAATTTAATATATCATGTTGGTATTTCGTAACACGTTTTCTTCAACAGGGATCTAGTCTTTAGTGTCGTAATTTATAATAATAAGAAGTGAAATAAACTGTCACTGTTTTAGTACATCATACTTCGTTTTAATGTAGGTATAAAACCTTTCACTACCTTTTTACACGGATAAGCGTTATTAGGTTTTAATTCATTGCGTTACACATATAATTTTTTTTTACAAATCTAGTTACTTTAATGTACATTTTTATAGCGGTAGTAAGTAGTAGCAAGCGGCTTACCGGCGAAAGGTAAAGGCATCTTGTGCTTTTGTTTTTCCTTCGGCGAGTGAGGTATCGGTAGTCCAACCGTGCACAATTATATTGTTAGAGTAGATAATAACATAACATAATAATATAAAAGCAACACAAAATCGATCAATGTAAAATTTTATATAATATAAAACCTAAAAACGAATTAAAATAATAAAAAGTTTCATTCGCAGCGCTCCCATCAGAATTGTAGTTGCAAAAGGAATTATGTTTTCACGAAACTGGTCTCTGTATGACTAATTACCATCTCGCTAACTATTTCTTTAATTCTATATTATTCCCCTGTGCACTTATTGCTTAGCTGCAGAATGGGCTGCCACTAAGGGTTATTAAAAATCATTGTAATATAAAACTGAGAGCAAATACCTAAACAGTTAAAGTTGTTTACCTATTCAAAGTGGAGTTTTTCTTGCCTTTTTCAATTTAGCGCCTTTCTCTTCTCTTTTCATTTTCTTGGCCTGTGCCAAGCGCATACATCTCAGGTGTATCGGTGAGGATAGCAGCAATTTCTGGTGCGTCGTTTGTTTAATCGCCTTTACAGCTATACCTTTTACGGATTCAGGATAGTTTGGACACCCGTTTCATCCAAATTTTATTTACACGAAAGAATTAACTGAGTTCGCAGAGTTTTACGGGTTTATATAGAAGAGCATCTTAAAAGATAAGAGCCAAGAGATCCCTCTTCTTCAATGGCGAATACAAGCCTTGGCTCATATCTAATAATAGGAATCTGTCCTTTTTTGAGTTTATTCACGTATACATGTCACGTTGTTTGACATATCTTTAACTCACGGTCTACGGTTTTCAATTTCCGCCCTTCTTTAATTACCTCGTCGGCAGCTCTTTGTAGTTTTGTGCGTCGTACCCAAAACAAACACACATTGATGTGAGTGTTTGTTTTGCATTTGTACGTCCTCGCCCTAAAATAAAGACACCTGTAATAAATTAGCCCTTACAGAAAGACATCTTCAACTCCTTTACAAGATAATAAGCAATGAATTTTATGGTCGATATTATCATTATCCGGCATCGATTTTAATAATGGACGTTCAAAATTTGTCCCACTAGAAACCCATGTCACGCGACACACCAAGACGTTGCGTTTGTTTGTAAAACCAGATCTGTGGCGATTGTTGTGTTCGTAATATTAGCACCAAATTTATTTGGCATTTTCCATAAATCATATATAAAGACGCGTGAAGAGATGCAACTTCTGCAAAAACCACACTATTTCTTCTAAAGTAAACTAAAAAAGGCAATGTTACAGTCAGGGTAACAACACTATACACTATGATCCGAAAACTAATTATTAGTATTTGGGCACAAATACTGACTTAATCCATGGCTTAACAGTCAGGTCCTCTTTCCAATAAAAAAAAAACTTCGGCGCACAGCGCTGTTCTGAAATGCCGTGCCAATACCAGGCCACGCAGAAAGTTTTGCGAAAAGAATAGATTTTTTGTATGAAACACTAGCCAGTAATAATCTATTTTGAAAATAATATTATCTGCAAGTAATATCACGAACGTTCCTATTTAAAACTTTCCAAAGTTCAGTTAGTTTGGCGAAAAGAGGTTTTTTTTGTATGAGACACTAGTTAGTTATAATTTGTTTTGAAAATACGATTATTTACAAGTAAAATCACGAATTCCATTCACATATTTTACGAGCTAAATTTATATATCGTGTTTAATTGAAAAATTTATCGGCGTCGGTAACATTTTCGCGTGATAAAAATGTTCCCGACAAGGATCTCATGTGGCTCCCAATTCGTTTTCGTAGAGACACTAAAATTTTATGTATGGTTTTTAATATCCTGTGTAACCCAACATCGCCGTCGTACCTGCGCGAGCGATCTATTTCGCTCGGCCATCTTGTACTCCCTGCAGAACCCATCTTAAATCCCTCCTCATAATAGCCACTCATTCTTTGTGCATGCAGTTAGATTGTGGAATTCTCTTCCACGGCAATTTCTGTATTTAAGAAAAGAGGTAAAGACCACTATATGTCATTGGCAGTATGAATTTTGGTACTATTCTATTATTTTATATATTTATTTAATTTTGGGTATTTATGAATATATTTATGTATAAGTAGGTGTATGTTGATTTATTTAGAACGTTTTGCATTGACTAGCTATTCTCCTGTCGCAGGTCTGCTAGAAGAAATATCTTAAGAAATAAGCAGTACCTTTGTACGGACCATTTCTTCCTATCATATTTCTTTTTTTCCGTTTTGCTTGTGTGTACATAAATAATTAAATAAATGATTTTTGCGATTCCAAATTTCAAATAAAACCAGACGAATGGTTTGATAGATCTCAAATGGCATTTGTGGATAAAGGTTTCCCTTGTAAAGTAACCATGTACCGCTGGTATAACAAATTTCAGCACGGTCGAGTAACTTTTACAGATGAAGAAAGAAGTGGTTGTTCTTTGTCGGATGTTACGGAAGGAAATGTACTAGCGATGAAATATTTTATTGAAGAGAATAACTGATTACGTATGTAAACATTCAGCATTTATGAGAGATTTTATACGAACACCTTCACGTGAGCAGCATAGCGGGGCAACCCAACGCTGTACTTTTCTCTTCTCAAGCACTCCGCGCGACCTAACCGATGCTCAGGAGCATGCATGCCCGCGTGGAATAGTGACGTGACACGATACTAAATTTGAAGCAGGTCTAGGCGTGTTTGAGGCATTATTACAGATGATGAATTATTTATCTTATTTTGTCTAGAAACGAAGCGCCAGTTAACGGTTTTTCTGTTTTAAAATGAACCAACTCCTACAAATCAAAGCGAAGCGATCGAGAAAAGCAAGGAAGATTTTGAACACTCTTTCTCTTTGCCGGGGTAACTGTGTCAGTTTCTTTACGAAATCGAAGAAGAATCAATGCCGAATGGTATACTACCAAATTCATCCCAGGGGTGTTCACTGCTGTGAGCAACAAGCGACCGATTACGGGGCTCTGCTACTGCTTCACCATAACAACGTTTCCGCGTACTCAGCGCTCAAAACGAGAGACTCCTGGATAGTACACCTGTTACACACAGGTCACCCTCCTTACAGCCTTGATCTGGCACCGTGTTACTTCTTTTTATATGATACAAAGTGCACTGTTACACTTCTCCGTTCCGAGTAATATAAGGTCGTATCATCCGCGAAAAGCGCGAGATTCAACCGGGGCTCTTTTGGAATATCACTCGTAGTAACTTCACAGAACGCCAATATTGATTTAAAACGTAAAGTGCAGCGTTGAAGAGTTGAATAACGAGTGCGCCTTTTAACCATATTGATGCATAAAACTAAAGGTTTTAGAATTAATATTTATATATTTCATTAAAAAAAGTTTTAAATCTAATTTAATTTATTACGAGAATTATATTTGATGTCGCAAAAGATACCATATCGAAAATACTGATGATGGGTAGCAGGGTCAAAGACGAGGCGTCTGGTACTGCAAGCGCTAACCCGTCTACCAAGCGTGGCAATTACGGAAAATGATTTTGTAAAATAACTATTTCTAGTGGTAGACTGTTAACAAGCTGCCGGAGAGGAAAATCGACAATCCATTATCTTCACTAGAACACAACCAATAGATACTGAAAAATAAACTTCATAGATTTTTTTAACAACTTTTAATAAGACCATTAAAAGTATGAAGAAATAACAATTTACGTGGTTAACATTAATAGATACTTTTTCCTTATACCTATTTTTTGTTCAAGCTGGTAACTTATTGAATGTTAATTATGCCATTTCCAGAGGAGGATGAGTCCCAGATCTTCGTGAAGTTCTTCAAGTTCCACAAATGCTACGACCTGATTCCGACCTCCGCTAAGTTGGTGGTCTTCGACACGCAGCTTCTCGTCAAGAAGGCATTCTTCGCTCTCGTCTACAATGGTCAGTGAATATCAACTAACCACGATGGACATCTCGATTATTATCGTCTCCCAAAAAATGTAATTATGATTTTAATATTTACTCCCGACATAAATAAATTCGCACATAGAATTGTCTAAGAATATTTTACGTACATATATATTGTACAGAGTACTAAAGTCTTGAATTATAAATAAGCCATGCCATTGACGCCTATTACGTAAGCGTAGTTGTTATTGACTAAATGGACAGGTTCTTTAAGAGTTCTCAGTAAAACAAAATAGCCATGATTAGTTTAATAAATAATTAACCAAAAAATATGTAGTCCTAAACATTAAATCTTACAGTTGTTCGAAAGAATTACAGCTTCATATATTGGGCATACATACAGATATTAGATGAAGGACAGAAACATTCAATTGTTTCTATGTAAGTGCCAACATAATATATGAAAAATGTATTTTCGTATTTTGAGATTACTCATACTTTGTCTGCGTTTTCGAATTATCATTGATTATATAATCTAGCAGATTGCCATCTATGCGAGTCGGCATAAAAACAGCAATGCGAATGTTGCAAATGCTTCTGTGAATTATTTGGGATGCAAAATGCGAAGTTTGTTTCTGTTAATAGCGCAGCTGCTAGGCGAAGTTTCCTGTTATGTCGACACAGCTGTGTTTATTGTGAACTCTCGTAGTAGGAAACAATACAGCTGCTTGCATGGATATTGGAATGTGTTCTAATTTATAGTTTAATCATATGGACAAGAATATATAATAATACTTAAAACAGCTTTAGGATACCATATTTATGATAACATGTAGGTAGGTAGTCTTCATTTCGTTTTGCAGGTTATTGATAAAATTTTTAACATGTTTATTTTTATATTTTAATAATTTGAATTAAAGATTCGATCGCATTTTAGGCTATAAAATATATTCGAATTCTATCAGGTACGAAGAAATATTGGAATAGAAGTATTTAATGAATGTCTATTAGAAGTTTCGTTGCAGTGACAGCGTTTTATTAGTTTAAAAGTAAACAACTGTTTTATTAATGGGGTCGGTGTAGTTTCTGTACTTATTTATATTTGCTTACTGTGCTGTCGCCTCATTTGTATGCTCGGTGATTACTGATACTATTTTGACAAAGGTTGCTTTTTTTTATTGCTGCGATTAAGTAAAAATCAGCATTGTTTACCAAGGAATACACTTATTAGAGTTGGTAATTTAATATAAATCGCTGTGCGAAATGTTGTCCTAATTTACAAATAATATTCATTTCAGCTGTTGCGTAACTGAAATACATAGTAATTTGTGTTGATTTAACACACATTAAAAGTCGACGTTTGTATGAACGAAGCTCTATTTTGTTCCCCTCTAAAATCAATACAGTTGTCATCTAGTTTCTTAATTGTTTTAGCATAATATTTGTATCATTGTAAAAATAAAATTATGAATATTCCAGGATATAAAATAATAATAGTTTCTATTATTAATGTAATACTGATGTTTAACCAGTACTATAACAATACATAAAGTTAGTAAATAATAATATTTATGCTATAGAAGATTGTTAATATTACTTAACTATTAATAACTTACTAAAAATATAAAATAAATACATCAAGAATTTACAAAATCGACTTACATTTTTTATAAAAATTGTATTCGGCTTATAAATACTCGAGGGTTAACCGTTAATGATACATCACAGTGCGTGAACTTCATGAATATTGCCGACAGGCGTTCGCGCTGCTCCGCTGTGGGACTCGCAGCGGCAGAAGTTCGTCGGTATGCTAACAATCACCGACTTCATCAAGATTTTGCAGATGTACTACACCAGCCCAAACGTCACCATGGAAGAGTTGGAAGAGCATCGCCTTGAGACGTGGCGCCGTGAGTATTCACTTTTTATTTAAAGATCAAACTGTCGTAACAATGATTAACCATTTATTAATGATTTCCGATTGGAATGGCCATGCTTAAGTTATTTAAAAGCACTTTCATTTTAACAATAACTTGTTCATCGAGCACTCTTAATTCTAATTGATAACAAATTAAAATATTTTACAAATCTAACTACCCAAGATTTCGTTCGTATATAACGTTTAGTTTTGTTTTCGCCAACCTCGCTAAAATGTGGTGTGTAGCGAGCGTCGTTGGATGGTAAGAGGTACCTCCCGGAGAAGAGATATTTCCCGAAGTGGTCTTTACTGACACTTACAGGTAGAAATACGGTGGCAGATTATCGTGTTCTGCCTCCTTTTACGACTTAAGAAGTTTCCATACAATTAAACAAAAATACTGTTTGGCGTTTTTTCGCGAGTTGAATTAGGTTAAATTTGTGAACATATCATCAACCTATTACAATGTAATGCAGGACATAGACGGCCTCCTTCAAATTGGAAAAATAAGCCGTAATCGTATTTGACGACGTCCATGCTATCACATTAATCATAAATAACATGATCGATGAGTTTTCATCTTGTTTTAATTTAATGAAAATGCTCTCTTCTCTACAAATGGTCGTTGTATTATATATAATAAATTCACACGAAATATTGTAATAAGAATCTAACTTTATTAATGTTGCGCGCTGACTTATTCAATATATTTTTCAGATGTTCTGATAGGCTCGGTAGTGCCACTGGTGTCGATTGGGCCGGACTCTTCGCTGTACGAAGCAATTCGAATGCTTATCGTCAACCGGATACATCGGCTGCCGGTCATAGATCCTGAAACTGGCAATGTGCTTTACATTCTAACGCATAAGAGAATCTTACGTTTTCTCTTCTTATACGTAAGTTATTTGTCTTTTTTTACTGAGCTAATTATATATCCAGTATATGAATTCAAGCGACACCAGTCTTTTAAAATTATGGCTCTTTTCAACAAAAATATTCTACAAATGGCTGTGCTTGACTTTATCTTAACATGAAATCTAGTTATGTCATTGTAAAAGTAAAAAGTAAAAGGACATCTTGATCACTCTTTGTTGAAAACAAAGCTAAAATCAACAGATGTTTGTTTGTCTTTTAAGACTTTTAAAATCTTAATAGACTGAAAATTTAAACATATCAAATGTTTTGACTTTTCTTTCTTGAACCATTACTTACAGCAATGCTTAATGAAAATTCAGATGAAATTTGTTAAAGTTTTGTAATTAAAACTCTCTTATTAGCATTATATTATTATTTTGTATTATATTTGTTCATGTACCGCACAGTTCATACCATGCGTCGACAAACACCGAAATAAAACCCTGCTTTTCATAGATTTCGTGTATAACAAATATAGCAGAGAAATTATAGGTTCTCAGGTTTCAGTTACAGTGGAGCAATGGTCAATAAATGACTTGCAATAGACTGAGTTGTAAGTTATTACGATAAAACATAAAATTAAAAAATATACTTATTGCAAGTATACCTGCAGTCTTTGTGGTTTCTGATAACTTGATTCCACACACACACATACACGCTACAAATTCACAAATGTTAACAGCCAAATATTGTCACACAATAGGCACATCAACTTTAAACCGATCGCACAATAATTTACCCATAACATCCATACATCATAACAAGGACTTGACACGACATTTTTCAAGTATGTTTTACATCCACAACTTAATTTTGTTAATACCGAGCTGAGCTTGCACGCTATAGATGGCATGTCATTCTTTATAAGAGTATTCATGGTAAGGTAAAATATAATATTATCTACAAGATGTTGACGGATAAAATTAAAACATTTATATTTCTAGATCAATGAGCTGCCTAAGCCGTCGTATCTGCAGTGCAAACTTCGCGATCTGCACATCGGCACGCTTAACGATATTGAGACGGCCACTGAAGACACCTCCATTATAGATGCCCTTCGAAAATTTGTTAATAGGAGGGTTTCGGCGCTCCCGCTCATCGATCCCGAAGGACGCCTTAAGGATATTTATGCGAAATTCGATGTGATAGTAAGTGCCATTTAATAATATTTCACATGGATGTAATCTTTCGCAAACACGTTGTGTTCTATTATTTAAGTTGCTAGTAAAAGTTGAATTTTATTTAAAAGAGTGTTATGACAAGATCAAACACTTTTGTCATGTCTAAAAAAAATGGAAACAATCGGCGTTTTCGAGTTCAAAGGTTCTGTCACAAAACTCATTAAATTAAACGTCTTTATATTTGTTTTCTAAAATAATCTTGATGGCTTTAAATAATTTTGTTACTTACATTACTTTTTCGATATTAATGGAGTTATAGTTACCGGTCGGTAAAATAATCCATATGACACTGGTCATTCTTTTCGTACAGCGGTTTAACAATAGCATATATGAGTCCGTTGGGAAATACTCTTTCGCCGCATGTTAAATTATGTGACTCAGTGACACTTGTACCCGTTAAAGTGATAATCGCGGCGAAAAGATAGTAACGATAAATTGTCACTTTCATTTCTTAAAGAAAAATTCACATTAAATCATTAAAAAAAAACATGGATCAAACTAATAATACATGTGACAGCGCGCATAGAGCCATAAATATTAAATATTTAACTTCGCACTCTTAGCCAATACTGTTAATTGTAGCTTTTTGTTCATACGTTTGTTCATACATAAATCCAAGCTTAATAGTACAGGAATGGCGTTGATGGAAATTTTTTTGTTAACCGTAATTCTCTGAACACAAGGCATTGAATGCAACTGATTGGTAAAAAAAAAAGTGTGTTGATACAAGAGTCTTTCGTGGAATAGGAAAGTGGTAGAAAGCGCATATTTAGGTGAAATGTTGTGTGTTCTCTACTAACTTTTTAGACATATGCATATGTACAAAGCACTGTCCATGAAAATCAATGCAATAAAGCTGTTTTCCTAATTAGACTTATTGTAAAATAGAAGTTTTGGGTAGATGGATGTTTTGCTACTTAGACGTAATAGGTTCATATGTCGATGCCCCACATCGCCTCTTGAAAACATGCTATGCACGCAAATAAGATCCACTGGATGTTGTCTTGTGAAAGAGCATGTCGAGCAGATTTTTTGCGTATGTTGTTGATAATAAATATTAACTATTAGTAGTTAATTTTAGTCCATAGGAACTTGCTATGAGTAAACGCGCGACGGGTTTTATCATGCCGCGATGCTTTTAGCAGCCTTGCCATAGCAGTTTGCGTTCGCGCGATCGTTAACTAATATCTTTAATATTTTGCTGTTATTAATCCTTATTGTGCAATTATTAAATGTTATGGTGTACAATCAAACAATAAATCTGTAGGTCTCTGGAATAGTTAAAACAATATATGTATTATTCTCTCCGACGCCATCACTCACTACAAATGGAATTACCTTGGCGTCCGCAGATAGTTGTTTTATAATTTAGTCGACCTTAATAATATTAAAAATAAACTAATATAACACACATTTAAATCATTCTAGAACCTGGCAGCTGAAAAAACTTACAACAATCTGGATGTATCATTGAAGAAAGCTAACGAACACAGAAATGAGTGGTTCGAAGGCGTACAGAAGTGCAATCTCGACGAGACTCTTTACGAAGTCATGGAGAGGATAGTGAGAGCGGAGGTAAAACTTGTGATTATTAATACTTTACAGGTAACATCTACATATTTTAGTCATACATTTAGCTATTATGTATGGGAAAAGTGGCTTCTTTTAAGTACCCTGTTAAACATTAAGCATATTAAAGATATTTAGACAAACATTACAATTATCTATACATTTGATATATGTATCGAACGCTAAAAGTAGAATTGTAGTCACCTGGCTTCATAAAATTACTATTTGATTTATGTAGTAAAATTTACTGTCAATAATAACAAATGAAAAACAAAGAAATTAATAAGCATAACAGATAGACGGTATGGAAATGACTAGCTTTCTAATCAGAGCGTCGCTTGTTCGAATCTCGCTAGAGTCAATTATTTGTATAGTGTATATGAAGATAAATGAATGAATGTTTGTGCCTGAGTCAAGGATGCTTATGTATATTTGTAAATTTATATATTATGCACTTAATCATCATCCAGTTACGTTTACGAATTGATGACGTGTGAGATTGTCTGAATAAATTAAAAACACAGACGTTTTTAACAAATAGAAATAGGGTAAAACGTGGCCTTAACAGGTAAAGATTCGTACTCCGGACTTTGTTTCAAGTTTATAATAACAGTACATATTTTTTTTGATACAAACTTTCGTTCCCTGTTATACACCTCAAGATCATTTTTAAAAAGAGCTAATTTAGGAATTTAACGTTATATTAATATAGTATTAACCTAAATTTCTTCAAGAGCAAACACTGATGATCATATTACCTTGCACACCGGACTTCATCTTTTTAGCGAATTGTTTTCATAAAATTCATTTTTAACGGATGCCTGTCGGTTCAAGCATCTAGGGTTTATACTACCCAGGATTTCATGATTAGTCAGTTAGTGGTATTTCGCTTTTTTACAATATTTGGTTGAACGTAACCATGTAAAGTAATCGTAACCATATACTTAAATAAATGGGGCTAATTGAAAACATGATCTATTCTAAAGACGGGAATAATTCGTAGTCATTAAGTCTTTATATTATTATTACTAGTAAATAATATAATAATTCTACTATAGCTATATTATATATTACAGGCAAAATAAACTATGTTTTATGCCAATTTATTGTGTACAGGTTCATCGTTTGGTGGTTGTAGATAAAGAGGACAAAGTGATAGGTATAATATCGTTATCTGACCTGCTGATGTACCTCGTGCTTCGTCCAACTGGAGAGTGTGAAGGAGCAAGTCTTCGCAACGAGCACGCTCCCATTGATGAAAAGGATGAAAGTGTCAACTCCGAAATGAAGGACTCCGAAGCGGCACTTCCATCGCAAGGGGATTCCGAAGTAGAAGAGGAAAGTGAGCATAAAGATCAATAAAGCCAATGTGATTCCACTGCAGGAATGTAGGATGTAGGTAAAGAAATTATTAGTTTGTCGTTTGCGTGTCACACGTTAACGCGCGTAGCGCATTTTGCGTTATTACATTTTTAGTAGGGCCTAATGCCATGATGTTGATGTATGAAAATAAATATATTCGAGAATGTATCAGATTCTCTGAAAGCTAAAGTTCGATCATAAAAACTTGTGTGTCTTCAACTAACTTATATTATCTGCAGTGTATAACCCTTTTTATCCATATAAACTATGTATATGTAGTTTTTGAAACAACCTTTGGTGAAAAAAATATTTCATCGAATTTTAATTATTACATTTACATGAACTTTCCCTAAATTTGGGAATATATAATGTGTATGAGAAGTAGGTATACGATTTTACGTATAATTTAATATTATCCTGGATTTTTATTTGGGTACTTAGCGGTATAAAGAAATAAAGCAGATAGGGATTAACACTATTTTAATACAATCAACAAATTAATTCAATATCAGTTATTTATATTTCATATTAAACACTGCAATTTACTTCAGTTTTATTTAATTTTAGCAATTATTAATCCTGCGATAACTCTAAATTTTTATGTAATTGTACTTTGTTCCATATTTGAACATTTTTGTCGGATTCTCACAGTACGTCATCACTAATATAATCGTTTTTAGGTTTGCTACTCATGTTTAGGATATTCGTGATGGTATATTGCTCTTTTGAACATCTTATGTCATTAAGTCTACAGGTATTTATTAAACTTCGGCACAAATAGCTAATAAGTTCCGCTTAAATTTCCTTCGTTATTCCTGTACCATATACCACTAATGCCGTACTTTAGCTAGGATTTTTTTGGCTAAAGATTGTACAACGCTTGTTCTTTTAAACTATTTTCGAGTAGGCAGAGTGATAGAAGCCTATGTAATAGAAAGATATCCTGAGGAAAAAACATAACCAATTCCTTCAGAGGATTAATTTTCAAAATAAAAAGTAATAGAAGAAAACTTCATTTTATACTCGACCATCTGATGCATCAATAGAAAGGGTAACGGTCACACTTATGATAATTTTAATAAAATATTTATTGCTTCCTCTGTAACAATAAAAATAATCTATACGATAAGTTATTTGTATGTTAAGGATTTCATTAATAGTTGTTAAATTAAGTTGCCTTGTAATGTATCGGTGACCTGAACACTGCTTTTCCGTTAGTTGTTTCCATCGAACTGGGATCTTATAATATACATTTGTGTAAAGATTAACTTAAGCCGCTTCTGTTGATATTTCTGTACAAATCGAGCTCCGCACAGTAATTTAATAACGTCTGTAAATCGTCTACTTTTTAATGGGTATTTGAATTATAAAGGAGCATAGCGAGAATTGTTTTGGTATGTATGAAAAATTAATTAGGTATAATTTAATTTTTTTTTGTGTGTTGTGTGACTGAATAAGAGACGCGAGCATATTTGTGTACAATATTTTCACGTATATATGCAGTGTATAGTGTCGACGTACTGCGCCCCTAATCTCACAACTCTCAATATACGGCGTTACTAAGATCCAGTCGGCAATCCGAATTTCATTACGTCAGCAGTTTGGTGTTTGATAGCAGCATGTCGGTTTCGTTTTTAAGAAATTCCTAATTCCACTGTAATAGTTTTTCTAATGAATTAAATATTTGATTGTATAACAACAGCTTTGCCATAGCAAGTCTAATTGCACAGTAGAACAAATGCTTTCCTTAACCCAGAACTTACCGCAACATTACACAATTATTTTGGTTATGACACGCTAGTTTAAGGGGGATACCGGGGTAATGTGGTCTTTTACACCAATATGACAGAACATTGTTTTGTTTGATAATTGTAAGATCACGAAAAATTAACTTTAACCACAAATTTAAAGGAAAATAAATAAATCTGTGGTCAAAAATTTTTGTGGAAGTCTTTTTTTTAGGAAGTTGACATTTTGCTAACAAATATAAATAAATTAATAATTCGCATTGTCCTATGCTCATGTACGATGAAAGTATTATAAAATGTGTTATTAATTTATGAGTTACGATTAGTAATAATATAATTATGATTATGTCTGTTATAAATGTTGTATTAATGAACCCAATAATGTTTTGTAGTGTTTTAAACATAATTTTAAATACATTTGTCATTATAATAATTGCAAACTCTGATATTGTAATTAAATTAAAAGGAATTTGATGTTTGTTTCCGAGAGAATATATTATAAAACGCACATTCGGTATAATAAAGACGAAATAAAAACTTGATTACAAGTTGATTGTTTTTATTTGTTATTATTAATACTGTACACAATGACACATGTACAGCAATATAAAAGTAGCATACATTAATTAATTTTAAATCTGGAATGTCCAAATCTCGATTTTAATACCAAAGAAAATGAATCTACGTAGATGCACTTCACTATATGTAGATTATCTGTGCTAAAATTTCATCAAAATCGGATTTTTTTAATTAGTATTTGTAGAGTATTCTTGATCTAAATATTTTTTTTTTGTTTTTTATGTTATATTTTTTCTGTTATAACGTGGAAACTAAATCTGACTGATGCGATTTTTGTAATAACTTACGAAAAAACTACTGAAACGCTTTATGTATATTTTATGGGAAAATGAGCAAACGAGCTAGCGGTTTTCCTATAGATAAGTGATTACCGCCATCAACGTACAACTGCAACACTAGTGGAGCTGTAGGTGCGTTGCCAGTTTTTAAGGATATTTGGGGAGGGAGAGAGAGAGGGGAAGCGGTTTAGTTAGATCACTTACCAAACGAAACGCAGAAGCACAATATGTTTATACTTCACACCGGTATTCTGAAAGGCCATAGTAACACTCCGGTCGAGTCGGCTCTTACGAGCAGGGGCATCTACTCGGCGATAGATGTCGCTTTATAAATCATTTTAATATAAAGCAAGTGTTTGGACGACCTTTACACATATACACAGGTATACAAGGTACACACTGAAGGTAACATATTATGTTAATATTATTACAAAAATATATAGCGAATATTTGACCCACCTCGGATTTGCTAAGTCAGTGTGTAACGGCAGTTATGCTAAAGTAGAACAAAGATATGCTCATTATTAAATAGCAAAATCAATAAATATTAAAAGATCCGAAAGTGCATATTATAAATGATCCTTGAAAGGAAAACTTATCTACTTACTATCGCTATTAGTTGTACTATGTTTACGTTGCAATAGATATATCAGATATCTATACACAAATATATTAGTATTACTCCATGCCTATAAAAAAGAAAACTGATTTTAATTTTTTAATGTGTGTTTGTTTTTCTCAGATGTGGTATCGGGCCCTTGTGATATCGGCGTAAGAATCTGCCTCATCTTTCTTCTCGTAGGTGTCGTAAGAGGCGACTGAGAGTAAAGCCATGACAATCTCAAAGGTTACCGACAGGTGGCGGGATAACCAACTTGTAAATTTAAAACAGGCTGATGATGGGCAGCAGCGTCTATGCCGATAGTTGGCTGGAACTGCAATCGGTAATCCGCTTGCAGAGCGTGGCGATTATCACAAATCCTCGTTATGTGTGAGGCCTATGTCTTGCAGTGGACTATTTACATTCTGATACAGATACATATACAGATGTTCTTATTCTTCTATACTTAAGTTCTTATTCAAGATACGTAGTGTTAAATATTTTTTGCTCTGATCAAAACTGCGCACTTTTGCTTGCCACAAACGAAAACAATTATAAGCAAGCTCATAAATAATATCATAATTCGAGTATTCAACCGGACAATGTATAGAATCATATTGGGCTTTAAGTTTCGAGACCGAATTAGAGAAAAGACAACAATTATATAGTGGAGTACGCATGTAAAAATCGAGACAGCCATGACCCCCAATGAGACGTTCGCGTATAACAGCCCCCTAGGCGGATTCTGATGCAAGTAGTGTGACGATATTTTGACCAAAGGGCCACCTAAGGCTGATGAAGTTTAGTCTATATATACTTATAATAATACTTGTAGGGGAAACAGTTTTTAAATTTATTATTTTTTGTAACATTTTTGCAGCGGAATGTTTGGCAAGGAGATCAAAAGAAAAGGAAAAGAAAAAGAAACAAGGAAATCAAAAAAGTTTTTTGGTTTTATTATTTTTCTGTCTGTATATCTGTCTGTTTGTGCGCGCATCCCGTGCTAATATATATTTGTATTAGCTTATTAGAACCTATACGAATAATACAATTTTTATATATACAAACATTCAGCCTGCGTGTCTGTGCTCGCAAAACTCTAGAAGAGGCTAGAACAAAAAAATATAATTCAGTACTTACCAAGGTGGTCATTGTCAAACGTGACAGGTTACAGCTAGTTTGATATATTTGCCCATATTTTAATTTTTTTAAAGGTCGAAACAAATTCTAAAATGGCCACTGTGAAGGGTGGTAGGATGGATAGTGAGCATGACATAGATTTTATAAATTATATTGATTTAGCTTTTTAAGGGTGCATGAGAGACCCAATCAATATTTGTTTTCAACCTAGACAAGGACTTGAAAACAAATATTGCTTTCCTTTAGATCTGACATATTGAAGATGGTTATTCTGTCATCTAATCTATCGAAGGTCAAGCCATTTTTATCGGCAATAGGTACCCTCGATCGAAATAATGGCTTCTTTTTATACGAAAGTGAAATACCTGTCGTAGGGTATACGTCTCAGGCCGTGCAAGAACAGACTGCAGCAAATAAAACCCCACGGTGTTCCAAGTTCGCCAAATATCGGTTACTTACGTGGCTTCGCATAGCACGTGGGAGACGAACCCCGCATTGTCCGCTACCGATGGATTTTAACGTCCAATCCAATATTGATCCCAGTTTGCTTATGGCGTTTCTAAGACAGAGATTTTGTATATTAACCGCGAGGTGACATCATTCGCCAAATAGTTTTTCGATGTAATTTATGCTATTGCACAAGCAAGCCAAATGATGTTCAAGTGATACTATGAATGCTGACCTAAGCCCTCGAGTATCTCCGTCGAGTAAAGCTTTCTCGCAGACGAGTTGTGATTAGGACTATCAACATATTACATTTTACATGTTTTAAATAGCAAGCTACGCACCGCTATAAACCTTAACTAGTACTGCTTGTGTTTTCTGCTGGCTGAATTACTGTTTTAGCATCCCACCTGGAAATGAAAATGAAAAGTTACCATGATGCACAGAAACTGGACTGTGTTTTTACAGTGCGCGCAAGTGAGATATTCGCATTTTCATGGAGAAATCGCCCGGGAGCCGCAGATGACCGCATGGCGGTCGGAGTGTGGAGTGTCCAGGCTATGATTCGCAGCTGATACAGGTAAGGTCTTTGTACACGAAACTACCCGCTAGTCCTTTTTATATTATATCGAATCAGCTTGTACTGGGGGCCTGAGCGATCTTTTATATGATGTCTACCCCATTTGGCACTCCGCAAGAATTAAGTGTTACGTGTTAAAACCTTTTCTTACCTCCTTTCTTAGTTACAAGAAACACAAAACCGATCGTAATATTGTTGATTGCCAATATTTACCATCAGTATTCGCATACAGATTAATTGATTAGCAATCACAGTATAGTTGCAGCTGAGTTTACATTGTTAAAGAATAAATTACTTGATATAGGCTATGCTAACAACTATAATATCACCATCTGTAGCCATAACGTTCCATTGATTACGATCCGTATTACAATGAGGAAGAGTACTCTTAGATTTAAAGGGTCAAGGAATGCAATCTTTCCTGTCCGCAGCTCTTATTGTTCAAGTGTATGTTTAGCCACCGCAGATTAAAATTAATAATGACATTTTACTTCGCTATAGATTCCAAAACCCATAACACATTACAACATAATAACTAATAAACATAACCAACATTCAAAATGGTAGCACAGGTGGAAGGATTACGACATCGGCAAATCGAAGGTTTGTGATGTATTCGCGATTGATGTTGATTCCCCTTTTCTTTCCAGTTCAGTAGCTTGAAAATATCTTCGAATGCCCGCTGCATTGGAAGATATGAACAGTTTCAGGTTTATCACAACACCCTATCTCATCTCAGTAAATGAAAGGCGTTCGTCACATGGTAGATATTGTACAAATACCTAAATAATTCGATATACCGCTTCTTAAGCCAACAAAGACAAGGAATGTGAAAAGAGTTGTAGTGTCAGTTGTGTGTAACGTATAAAATACAATTAAAATTAACACAGTTACAAAGGAATAACATGGATAAATTGTAAATTCAGACTAAAAGGAAAAAAAATATATTTTTTTAATTAAATATTGGTAAGAACAATTTTTAAAACATGATACCTAACTCAGTTTGTTTTCATTTGAAATTATACGTTTTGTTTTTGCTACTTTGAATTTTCGGCCTATTCTTCCGAATCGTTTGGGAAATACTGTTAATTTTTTATGCATTGATGATAGGCCATCTCAAGTATTTTTTTTATACATTAGCCTTACATTAAGTTAAGTTGCCATCAAGTCACTGCTTTAACTCGTGGTCCACCTATAAAACCTGCATTTTTGAGAAATAATAAATATAATTCTTTCGAGAACATTTGAAGTCCGCCAACAAGCACTGAAGCAGTATGGTGGACCCTTTCCAGGTCCAATAACCCTTTCATATTTTAAGAGGAAACTTCCGCTCAACAGTGGGGCATTTACAGGTTTGGGGCATATTTGGAGTAGATAGTTGAGTAGGAAAAGTAAGTTTAGGCTAGTATATCTAAATCAGTGTCCTAATCCACTAAGTCTATAAGTGTAGAATACCCAATTTGTTAAAGTTGTTATGAAAGTCTCAACTTAACAAAGGTACTTTAAATTTCAACATTTTGTAAGTAACGAAAAATTTTGATAGACGTTTCAATTTAAATCTTTTATTTTGATGTCTTGATGATTCATAGTTTTTGATTATTTTGTTCTAAGTAAGCAAAAATAATGAAATGCTACAGATAGTAAAGATTCCTTCTTGAATCCTACCATGTTTGTGATTAAACAAACATGTACATAGTGAATATTGGTAGATGGTTGCCGTTAGTGACCGTGCGGTTGATGCAAATTGTTAAACTAGTTTCAAAAAGTCATTGAGGAACCACATAGGGGATAGTAGTGATTACGCATATAATAAGTTTTTGGGTTATTTCTATAAATTCTCATCTCGTTGGGTTGTATATATAAAAACGTATAGATACAAATAATACCATAAAATAAATATTGTTTAATAAAATATATATGCTTAGATTAATAATGAAATTAAATATTCATTTCATTATTAATCTATTTTTAACGATCTAAATGATGAATAAGTGTAGAGATATATACGGAACTTAAGTATTTTGCGGTAGGAACTTAAGTAACTGGAAGAACCATTTTCCTGCTCACATGCAAACGGGAATCGTTTCTCAGTCGCGATTAAACCTAAACAACCAATCTGACTTAGCACATGTCCTGATGGACATCGTCACCATTACAACAGACATAGCTGCCACATGTTTTGTTCCAGGAACTTGATGTGATGTCCAAAAAGGTAGCACAACTATCCAAACAAGTATAAGCGATTACGAACCCAGTCTATATCTGGAAGTACACAGCGTCAGCAAAGTCAAGCTATAAAAGTTTCTCTAAGTGTCAGAAGTCCCACTTAAAGTTCGGAGAGAATGCTAAATGCTTCGTCATGTTAGTAACGTGTACTCTACCGTCTTAAACATTTTGTTCTGATATAAATTTAGCTTACACTCGTCAAGACACTCATACTACCTATTATTGATTTGCAGATGTGTGCTACTCTGACTTGAGAAAATATCTTCTTTACACGCTAGAGCGCCTTGTTCATAACCGTATCAGGTATGCTTTCAACCTTCGAAAGTATAACTATAATCACAATACCTTTTACGCCATAAATGGCTCACTATTCAACAAAGGCGTAACTATAGAATTCAGCTTGTTATCTTATCTGTCTTAAACGATGCTACCTCTTATTGTTACCTGAGAAAAAAAATCTGTTAGTCTTTACAACTCAATACCGGATCCTTCGCTCTTCATCTAATCAAAAGATTAGCATTCCGCAACACTTCACTGATTTTGTAGGCAACTCTTTTACTGGTCAGGCTGCACTACTCGGGAATGCCTTGCCTGAAGACATTAGAAATGTTTATCGTTTAAAAAACTGGAACGGAACACCTTTTTAAGACTTGTTGTTTTATTACTTACATTTTTATTCAAAACAGCATTAAGTCTGCCTTTTCGTCGCCATTCTTACAGACCAAGCATCGCAATCTAGATAAAATTTCACAATTCACGGATATTTCCAGCGTATTTCTGAAAAGAATAACGTAGTTGCGGACTTTCATGCGTGAGGAAGAGTTAACGAAGCTTACAGATTTAACTCCGCTAGCCAAATCTCAAGCATCTGACCGAAAGTAAAAAAAAAAAACTTATGAAACAAGGAGAAACTTCAATGAAATTAACCAATCAATTAAATTAAAAAAGAATTGAGGTTAAACCTGGAACATTGTGATTTCGACCGTACTCACATAGCCACCCAAGAGCTAACGCGATCTATCGATTGGTTTCCCCTATGTATGGCCTAACATTCACAACAATTGCCGAAAATGAACCACGACTTGTTATGCATGGTTACTGTACATGAAAGTTTTGCAATTTATAAAAAATATTTTTAAATTTACCTGCTTTTCACAATGTATCAGTTCATAACATAGGGTTGATTCGCGTAGGCGTCAGGTTACATAACTCGAATTACGATTTCGCTGAAAAGCATCCGATTAACGTTATAATACTAAATTAATTATATAAAAAAGGAAAGATAGAAAATTTATTTATTTTTAAAATTTAAATATAAAACGGTCCTACTAAAAATATAAAATATTTCATGTAAAGTTGCATTACATTGCATTCAGGTCCGCAATTGCTTCTTTCAGTCGAGAACAGTATTGGCCGATAGGTGGTAGAACTTTAGTAAAACGAGTTTATAACAACTGTATGACGTACATATGGCTGAAAGGAGAAGGTGAAACAAAAATAATGGGAAACTTGCCTGCACAACAATTATCTCCGTTTTCTTTTGAAGTAACGGGAACTGATTACGCAAGTTTCTTTTAGCAGGTTAATAATATTCCTATCTCTACAGAGATTCATTTCTTTTTAGGTCAATGTTTATTGTTTGTATTGTTGTGTTGTATTGAAGGTTCTTTGAGTGAAGTGCGCGGATTTTAAGGAGGATGAGTGATGCTTCTCTTCTTTTCGGACTAAGTTTTTTCATGCTGAAGTGTACAAAGAAATTTTTTCCAATATCTTTATGGTAAAGGTTGACTAATTGAAATGCCAGAAAACGTGGCTATCGCCAGATGGTGCAATAATATTAAATATGATAGACCTAAACTGTGCAAATCGGTGATGAGCAGCAACGTCTGTGGTGTGAGGTCCTTGGTATAGCGATTGTTGCGGTTACGTCAAATCCCCTCGAGGAAAGCCCTATGTCAAGTTCTGGACTATTTACGGACTTTAAAAGAAGAATACAGTCAAGTTTTGTAGTATCAGTGTCGCCAGGTTATGGTCCATTGGCCTAACTAATTTCTAACAAAGTTATACAACTTTGTTAGAAATTAGTTTACCATTGGCAATACATGAATGTGCTCCTTTATTATTTAGTCCATAATCCTATCTGAAATCAATTACGTACATGCAAGGACGTCAATCACGTAGCGCAGTAAATTAATTAAGTTAAGCAGGCTTATTCGCTATATGCCGTTCACTTCCTTTGTAATTCAAAATAACAAACGTTTGTTGGTAAAGCCAGCTAAGACAAATACGTTCAATTATTGCGTAAGGCGTAGGCTGTATAGGAAAGATAGCTCAGACCCCCGGTAGAGGTCGATTCAATATAATTACGAAGGACCAACGAGAACTTCGTTCATTTGTGTTTACTTGTACATTTTTTAAATGCTTGGGATGCAAAAAGAACAATGCACCAGGTAGACAAAACAGTGCGTTACCACAGCGCGCAAACGTTTCTTCTTAGCGACACACGATTGTGTAATTTGGCCAAGAGGGTGGCACCAGCTGACTTTCTCAAATTTGCAAGATGAATACGACGATGTCGAATTATTTGACATATTATACGTTTTGGCGTGTTCTTTTGTATCATCTATAGCCACTGGATTATTATTAGTTACTTGCCAGAGAAACATTTTAAACATAAGAGGTCGAGTTGTGTCGTCTACTTAATTTATTTTTGGAGTGTTGCGAGTTTTTATAGTTTATGCAATAATGTTATAATGTATCTGTTCGTGATTTAAAAAAAAATTGCTCTGTTTGATTGCTCCGTTACTTCAGATGATACTCATCTATAGAATTTGATTTAAAAAAATATGGGAACCGTAAGTAAATTTCATATCTATACTCACTGTTGAGAAATTGCTGTACTAATGAGTAACTAGTCGAAAAATAAGTTACAGGAAATGTATTAAAAAAAAATTATCAACGATTGTAATATCAGCGTCGTGTGTTCGGTTCGCTTGTATTTTTAAAAAAATACTATTAACAAGAAAAAACACACAATGTACCGTAATGATTTAAGATAGACTATTACGTTTAATGCCTTCGAGTTTAATTTCAAAGTATACTTAGTTCTTTCTACCAATTCATCCAAGCTCAAGTTTTATAAAATAATTTACTATTATTTTTTCTTATGACCATAAGTGATTACCGTCGCCCACGTACTTCTGCAACACCAAAGGAGTAGCAGTGTGGATCTGTTGTGGCCCAAAACAGTACAAGATTCCTTTGGGGGCATTTAAAACTAAATCAATCTTAACTGTTATTATAAATACACTGCTGTTATTGGGTAAAATATTAAGAAATATCAGAGAAAATTGCTTCATGATTGAATCGACACTGTAGTTGCACCGCGCGTCTCTAAAGCGTCAACGTCAAGTTGTCTGCTCCGTTCAGGAAATTGTTGCAGGTAATATTTTGTTTCCGACATTTTAATTTTAACTACAGCTAGCTGGTGTGTTAGAGCTGTCAGTTCCATAAAAACATTGTTAGTAAAAGTGTTACTTATACGCCGTCGGTGGGTACATACGAGTATACTCACTGACCACTGATAGCTGTCCGAAATCTAGTTGGGAAAATTTTTGGATGAGCTTTTTCAATCAACAGTAAACTGTTACCGAGCTGTACTTAAACAACAGCCAGATCTTAAAATTAATACATTTCTTTTAAATAACTGTAGCAAAGAGTAAATTTAAAAAATAATATGATAATTTTCTGAAATAACACTGCCAATTAACTAGTATTAATAATTACATTGCTGCACCACCTATAAGATTAGTGATGTAGATAGTGCCCCCCTGGGTAGCTTTAATTATGTATAAGAATATAATTACTATTTACGAAGCTATTTGTACACCGTTTCCGTAAACTCATAGTTTAGTTGTTTAAAATATTTAAAGCGAAGCTCGTAGACTATTCAGAATTCAAATATGAAAAAACCCAAGTAAGTTAGTGTACCCGCCCTCGTCGAGAACCGGGAGTGTTCTTTCAAACGAGTTTATAATATATTTAAATTTGTAAGCGAATTTTTAAAAAAATAATATATTTCTCTCTTATCAGCTTCCATAATATTCATATAAAATTACCTCTAGTGTTTTGCTATTTACTATACTGTACTACTGTACTTTAAAGTACATTATACTGCTAATGTATCATTATAAATTTATCAGTAAATGCTTCTACAACGCTCAAAATAATTAAATATTTGAGATGGATCTGGAGCTCGGAAGGGTCACATCTCTAAGAAATAATATTTTTAAATTTTTTGACTTGTAAATTTTCCTTCATCGGCAAATACGTCAGTAAATTTAGCACTATAAATTGCTATTAACAATTTTATGCGTATCGACAATGGGTACCGAACTATGCTCACTCGGGTACTATGAAATTGAAGCGTTAAGTCTATGCTGTTAATTTTCATTTGTTTTTACACAAAGAGACAAGTCTGAGCAGAAATTTAATATAGGTTTACAAATAATAGTATGTTTAACCAGAAAAAAAAATACCACGTAGTAGCCAGTCGTCCAGTAGGTACTTCACCTGATAGAGGTAACAGATACCAGGTTTCGTACTGTTATTGAACTATATCACCTTTCACAAAATTTCGTAAATTTTTTCATGTTCTTAACATAACATAACCTATAAACTTGGACAATCATACGCAGATTTAATTTTTATATCTAGAGCTGATAATATACGCATCACAAATCCGGCATCGTCAATAGGATAAATGTACAAGTAAATTATTAAAATTATTCGACTGATTACACTTCAGATTTGTTCTTTTTTAGTAATCTGGGAATGATATTTTTTTACTCATAAAAACTACAGCTTCGACAGCAACTAGTAAAAGGGTTCTAATTATATTAGACCACGATTAGGTTGTTCATAGATTTAGTACACTGACGTAGTTTTTACATTCCAACCTTTAGACACATAATGGTTCATCTTTTTGAAATCCATAACAGAGTTGGATTGTCAGTATAGGTATTTAGCGGTTTGAGGTATCGTGTTTCGTTGCGGTAATTGCAGTTGGCACATGCTAACTATTCAATAGGTTAAACTAACTTTGGAATTTCAAACCGCGTGATATTATGCAATCAATCTAATACCTTGACAGATTTTTAGAAAATGATTCATGAACAACTAATAATTTATACATCACCTTTTTTTAAGTCACTTTTTACAGTGGTTTAGTTCATACTTTTATATCACTTATCTTTAGAATAAGGTTAGTTTTAAGATTTTAATTACGGGTAAGTTGTTAATAATAATAGGTTGGCTACTCAAGAGAAATCCTTATAGCCACCGATTTTAGCATCCTTCTACAGTATTGGCAAGAGGTCTTAGCGTCAGATATATTTTAGATTCCTTTGTCCTTAACAGTAGTCATACTAGGTGGTAGGACGTCTCCTCCGAACGGGTTCCCGCCTAGTATTGTCGTTGGAGGGGAGGCTAGTGGCTGAGACTTGCATTTCCCACAGTGAACTAAGAGGAACTGGCTCGCGGTGGTCGCTCCGAGTGGGCTTGGCCAGCCTACTTTCCGATGCGGTTGGGTGGACTGTGAAAAAATACACCCCGATTACGTCATTACTTTGCACAGCTCTCTTACACAGTCTCTACAGCCGAGATGGAGTCCCACGGTGAGATGAGTAGTGATGAGATGTTTCTAAATGTGTTAGAAATATAAGAAAATTTGCTTTTAATTTTCTTTTGGATAGTTGGAGTTCTTTGTATCGCATGCTAAAAATTATCGAGCCGAAAGTAAATACCTGATTAAAGTACAGATAAAAAAATATATGTGAACATGTTTGAAGAATATTTTGGTGACAACAGCACATATATATTTAAGACATATATTTCCATGATGTTCTCTGGATGTCGACGAAGCCATGATCTACTCCTTTCTAGATAAGGTATTTCTATAACCTGTATACAGACGATCTACAAAAACCTTCCAGCTTCCATCCGCCAAGCTACTTGGAAGGAAATAACTTAGAAATAATGATATGCAAACGACAACTTCTATTTCAAAAATACTCTTATCTCATAATGCCACGATATTCGAGTGGTTAAGGAACTGCCCCCAAATCACGAAACTCGAGTTCGATCCTCGGCATGCCTGTTAGTTTTTCGAAACTCATATACGAGTTGTATCCTGGACCTGGACACTAAAACTATAATAGTCTAAGTAGATGGTAAGACCTTGTCATAAATAAACTCTAGGCCAAAGTGTGTTGAAGGCACTTAAATGTCTAGACATCTGATACCCCCAGTACTGGGTATACGTACGTGATAGTTTATTTATTTATATTTACCTAGTATGGTCATAAATTTTTTTACACATAAAAGTGCATTTAATAATAAAAAATAGTGTATAGATATAGTTGATATGGTATAGTAAAAATAGTATAATAATAAAACATATATGTATATACTTCGATAAATCTGAAAGAGTCTAAGCAATTATTAAAAACTATTTTGTTAAAAGTGGCTGTCTTTAACTTTAATACAGACCTCTACACTCTAGCCGCGGATCCATTAGATTTACGCACCTTAGGAGGAACAAGATTTCTTGAGTGACACAATGATAGTGTAACGTTTTGAGCAGTCCCTGTCTTCTACTACTTACTACAATTTGTGGTCCAACGGGTTCAGCTCTGGACTACACAAGCACTAGTCTTCCACTCTTATGAGGTCCGGAACAATGAACTGGAGCCAGGTTTGAGTATTTCGTGCCTTATGACCAAGGGCAGAGTCCAGCTGGAAAGTGCACGGTATATTTATCACAGAATGCAGTCTCAAGATACTGCATTGGATCGTTTTATAAAACCTTGGCCGAAGTGTTTATTCTTTATTCACAAAATGAAAATTATATGCCTCACTTTGTAATTTGCTACTTTTAGTGCTTAGAGCACATTTATTTCTGTTAAGCTCTCTAAGCTGCTGAGTATTGACGGCAAGCACCTAGTTTCAGGACTTCATTCCTAATTAGCGAGGTTAGCGAGGTTTGAATAAGGATTTCTAGCAGAAATCCTCATTCAAACGATAATACATAAGTATTTTTACATACTTTTACATAATATTTCCTTAAAAAAATCCTGACGGATCCATATATACACTATGTGTACAGCAATCAGTGTAATTCTGTTTTATTAAAGCCCCACTCCATAATGTAACTTAACAATCACAGTGAAAAATAATAAAGTGATGGCGAATAGTGTAGTGATGGTGATGGCGCCATATCGATGGAAGTTTTTTAAATAACTCACACCTTCTAAATTGAAATTTAACCACTTTTTAAATTGTAACATTATTTATAGCCCGATTAATTAAATTATTATATCATATTGTGGATGTAACATTTTGAAAGACACTGACTTCAAATCGTCTTTGCTAAATCTCTTCCACTTATGTAAAAATTGGATAAGCACAACTCATATTTGTACCTATTCTATACTACAATGATATTTTTAAATGATAGTACTATATACGGATTTTATCGCATTTAATTTTGTATTCAGCCGTGGTCACGGGGGACTGAGGTGTGAGACGTCTAGATGGCATAGTTAACTCGAGCTACCGTCAGCTTCAATTTATTATTTTTGGTCTGATCTACGCAAAATGTGATCACAGTATCCGGAGGCCGTAAAGTGGCATGCTTGGTTTTAGATTTAATTTTGTTTATTACTGAATCCCAAGCCGGTGGTAGCCATCTTCTCAATTGATATTAGGATGTTTTTTGATGGACCGATTTAATATAAAAGATTGTTATTACCCTTAAATATTTCCTCAGTATCTTGTACAATACTGTAGTGGATAAATTTTTAAAAAATATTAAAAAGCTAAAAAAATCTAAATATTCTTAATTATAATTAAGAGCAGTTAAAGTTTATTTATTGAACATATACACTGCACAGGTGTTTACATACATACATACTTACAATAAATAAAGTATGTTTACAACAACGTAAAATTACTCTAATCACTTCCGGGACATCTAAGTAGAGTCTGAAATTTAACGCGGTCTTCGCTGCTGCTCGATTACTAACGCTTCGTAGCCAAAGGAACAATGTTAGGAAGTAGAATTTCGAACTTAAGTTGGAAAGTTGAGTCTTGTCGGTCACAACTTGCGAAGCATTGAAAATGTTAAGATGAACCTTAAATTCCAACTGCTGCTTGGGTAGAACGGTTCCTATCATTAATTCTTCGTTGAAATTTCCTTAGCTAACTTTTTATTATTATTTACATTGAATTAATTATATCTTTATTTGCCTTTCCTTAGAAAAAATATATAATGGTCTGGGGAACTGTTCAGAATAATTCAAAATTTCTCCATCGTACATATTGACAAAATATTAAGATTCACCAACATCATCTCGATGGTTGGCATTCCACCACTTTTCTTACGTACTTTTCTGAGCTCAATGACTTTGTAGAATAAGCTATCGCCGACAGTGTGTACCTTTAAATATAGGACTATGTCAAAACTAACCAAGCAGGTAATCCGTGCATGAAACTTGCATGTCCAGCTTGCACATGTAGCTTGCTCCAGCTCCAATCATATCAGAATCAATAGTTCACTGCTCTCCCATGAAAAAGATTTGCCGTAATCAACACACTTGATAGGCAGATTAGTGATTGCAGTACCAGATACCTCGCAAAAGGCCTTTTGACTTAAATTACTATTACAGTACTACTACAACTCATTTTTTTTTTTAAAAAAAGTGTAATAAATATTCTGTATTAAAACGACGGACATACAACAAAGTGAATTTAATTAAATGTGATTGCATTAAACTGTAAACCTGCAAGTAATAAAAGCGCTTTGAAACTCGAGCGTCCTCTGTTTTTGTAACATGAAACTCGCTGTTAATTCAAAGCTAACAGTTCTTTAGAACATTCAATTATATTTTGTTTTACTTAGCTAGTTAAATTTCCTTTCTGTTTCGCATAATATTTTCAATTATACCGATGAATTGTGTGTACAATTATAACAAAACGAACGAATGCACGATGCTATCAATGCTGCGCTACTGATCAAACAATTATACATCAGTTTACTCATCGCTCGCATCTCCTCTATAATATGGGGTTTATGTATCTGACGTAAGCTACTGTAACTTCAAGCACTATAGTGCAGGTCCTTTGAGGCTGCCTTTGACGAAATTCTAAAGGAAATCACCTTGTTTTTTTTTTATGGAAAAGACGGCAAACGAGCAAGCGGTTCACCTGATGGGAAGTGATTAACGTCGCCCATATACATCTGTAACACCATAGATGGTGCAGATGCGTTCCCAGTCTTTAAGGGTATTTGGGAGATGGGAGGGAAGAGGAGGGGAATAGGGAGGGGATGTGGGCCTCCGGTTACCTCACTCACCGAACGAAACGCAGAAGCACAAGATGCCTCTACTTCAAGCCGGTATTCTGCGAGGCTTATTTCAAGAGAATAAAACTGCGCCCGTTCGATCCCTATAAATGTATTCACTAGGTTCCATACCTACTAGTAGAGTTCGATTTTAACGCACCTTTCCGTATGGGGGAGCGCTTGGACAACTATATTTGCGGGTGGTGCTTGTCGCTGATGACATAAGTTAGTTCTTTTTGCCAGCAGTGGTTAATAAGATGTGGACTCTGTGAATATTTTAATTAAAGGGCTTTTCAGAGGTGTTTTTACATATTCGTCTGAATAAGTACCACATACCCAATCATTGAATCTGTTATAAATGCTTAAAACACCAGAATATTTAAAGTTGATTCAGATCACTATCTCCTAGCATTACCAGAGTGGCTCATAAGTCTGTTTTCGCTTGGATTTACTTTTGCCATTAATCGGCGTTATTAGCAACCTTCATTTTTCTTACGTCTTTCTTATTTGGTTGTCGAGATGAATTTGTTATGACAATGGTTTCACAGCAAATATATAGGTCATACATAAACTTAAACATGTATTTCAAGAATTAGTCATATTGTTAAAAGCATCTTAAGACGACTACGACTGATGTAACCTTCAAGTCTTTGGTAGTTAGAAAATTATCTATTTAGTATTTTTACATGTTATAAAGTATTTTTCGGTTGACAGTTTCGCGATTTCCTTATTTCCAAAATCCATATCTGAGATCCTCGTAACTTTTAATTAAAGATGATGAGATGATGATGATGGTAAAACACATACTACTGCGTTTGTATTAAACGACGAGGATAACACAAATTAGGTGCCATCACAGTAAAGTTCATCGCAGGTACCCTTGGTTCGTTACTCAATGTTTACATGTAGATGATGTAAATAAATTGACAGGCACCATTTGATAATAAAACAGAAAATCGTTAAGCATATAAACAGTGCTACAAGATACTTAAAAAACCTATCTCATAACGCATTGCAACAATGTTAATTCTATTATTATAAGTTGTTAGAGACATATCTTATATTAAGATAAGTAATAAATATAATTTAAAAAGTGAAAGTACTAACATATTTTTAAGTATTCTTTTTATAAAGTTTGATATAATTACCTTTTTTTATATAAATTTGTCATTAAATTAACCTATAACCAATACAGGGATGGTCAGAGGTTTAGATATTTTAGTTTCAAACCACTTCTCCAGATCACCAGAACGTAGCGGTGGTGAGTCTGTCGCCATCTTGTTCAGGTCAATGATACAAACCGTACGTATGTTTCGAAAAACTCATAGTTTCGTAGTACATAAGGTATCGAATTCGGGTCTCCTGATATCGTTTATTCGATTTAAACGATGTCAGACCATTTTAAAGTTTGGACTGAGAACGCATTTCAAGTCGAATCCAAAAAAAAGAATCGAAAAAAGACAACGATCTGACATTAAAAAAATTTGGAATAAAGTAACAAAACCTAAGAAGTCATTAATATTAAAGATCAGCGGGAAAATTGAGCCCAGAACTTGCAAGGTTAGTTGTTTTAGTAAGAAAGGCCTTAAACTAAAAATTGAATATCAGCTCTTAGCATCAGTGGTGTAATGGTATTAATGATGTAAGATGCCTTGTGCTTTGCTTCCCAGAAGTTGTCCTTATTAAAACATTTAACGTTATGAACCTGCTCAATTAAAGGTTGAACTACAGAACATTTTTCATATGTACCAAATGCATGACTAAACTCTAGTGTTGCTCCTGTCAATACTACGAACTACTATTACAAACGATTATACTAATCTTGCTTTAATATGGTATTAATGTAATCTTCGAGATTATATTTCTCTGTGTCATTACACAGTAGTTCGTTTTCAAAGAATTAGTACGAAGATTTGCGAGTAATATTTGCCGAACCATTTGAGTTTTAATTAAAAGTAAGACAAATAGTAACTATGTTGAACACTTCTGTTCAAACATATCTACTCGTGTAAGCACTGGGATTAATTTTATAAAGTTAGTAAAAGAAAAACGGACAACTATTTCGCATTTCTGTTTCTGCCGCCGTGGCTGCAAACAAATATTTCTTCTTAATGCACCTAAGGTTTAATTATATTATGTTATTTTATAGCTATGTTAACAACACACGCTCATGTCTACGATTCCTCACGTGGGAAAAGTAGACACGAGCCTGTGTTGGTTGGTGGTAGGGAATAGTGCAATATATTCGTTGATAGGCTTATAAATATTTTCGTAATTTTTTTTAGAACCGGTATTGATTCAGAAAGGCGAAAATGAATTAGCCTTCTTTTTTAATACCCAGAAAAATAATTATTTATTTTGAAACTATAGGTCAGCGGAAAAGTATTTTCTTATTTTATAAGTAAAAAGTTGCAGTAAAATCTCGTTGGTTGTACTGTTTGCATCTGGCAGGTTTTGATAACATTAAATAGATGACATTTATAAAACAGAAAAATAAAGGTTAAAACGGTTTGCTGCCATTTTTCTACTATTCTTATGTCCGCCTAAATGAGTGAATCTAAGGAAAAACTTTGACACATTTTGAAGGTTTATTACAAAAAAGAGAAAAATTCCATACAAGCCGCGTAAAAATTGTTACGTCTATAGACTTAGGCAGTGTCAGTACGAGGACGCTGAATTGCTTCAAGCGTTTTCAGTCCGGGAATTTTAATGCCAAAGACGAAGCTCGCTCTGGTCAACCTGTTACGGATGCAGTCGATGCCATTCTTGATTAACCCAAGATCGGGTTGACCACAAAATAGTTATAACCTATTTGAAAAAGTCTGGATATACAAAAAGTCTCGATATTTGGATGCCACACGAGCTCACTGAAAGAAGCCGAATGAATCGTATACACTTTACGATTCTCTATTGAAACGTAATGAAACCGAACCGTTTTTGAACAGATTGATCACTGGTAATGAAAAGTGGATTACCTACGACAAGAATGTGCGATCATGGTTGAAGGGCAGTCAAGATCCACAGACAATAGCGAAACTCGGATCAACTCGCAATGAGGTGATACTGTGTGTATGGTGGGATTGGAAGGGCATCGTTCATTATATGCTTTTACCACCGGGCAAAATCATCGATTCGGATCTCTACTGCCAACCGATGATGAGACTCGAGCAAGAATAGAGAGAAAACGGCCGGAATTGATCAACAGAAAGGGTGTGGTTTTTCATCACGATATCGCCACATACAACTTTAGCCAGTCTTTTCAGCTTGGTTGGGAAGTGTTAATGCACCCACCATATAGCCCTGAACTTGTACCCACAGATTTTCACCAGTTTCGGACCCTTTAGATTTCTTTAGGTAGTGTAAGATTAATATTTAAATAATTTTATTTTATTCTAGTTAATATCGCTTAGAACTCATAAATAATACGTTAATCCTGTGTACCGTGTAAGGCAAAGGCAAAAGGCAAAAGGAAAACTACCGGAAGGTACGTGATTCTTCATAGTAAACGAGGCCTTAGCCGTAAAAGTTGCCAAACGCACCATACACACCAAGAGTGGACCCTCACTTACGAGTACCACGTTGGGGCGAGCGGGTTGGTGAGTGCTCTATGTATTCATATTAGTGATGCTGCTATATTACACTAGTATCCCGATTTCGGTTTCGACGTATTCAGATATGTTTTTCGACATCAGTTAGGCCCCTCTAAACTTCGTTTATTACCTAATAGGCGTCAGTTTAATAAAAATACTAAACTTCGTACAGTCCAAGTTGACATTTGAATAAAAATTATTTTTCTTTACAAACCAAATGTAACATACGAAATGATACTTTAAAAAAGAATGCTCATACCTTTTTTAATAGAAACGGTACAGAGAGAATTTACTCAAAATTTCTACCATTCAAACCAGATTTAGCTATGGTTATTTAATTTCAATACTCCGTGAATTCATAACGAATCGTTTGTTCGTCCTCTGTAGAAAATCCTGTAGCTGGCACAAAACTTGTCACTATTTTTGTGTAAACATAGTTTATGAAACTGTGTTTCTATACGTTATCACGGTAACAGCGTATTATGCTCCCAGTAGTATAGCACTTTAGCAATATTTTAATTGTATTTTTATTAACTGAGATTAATTATAAGTTGATTTTCCCTTTTCAATCAGATTGAAAACAGAAAATACGAACTAAAATTGTGCATTTATACCCATGTATGTTTATATGTTAGGGTTTCTTCTCGTTTGTATCCCCTAAGTAGTCCTCCTTTATTATTTGGCTTGGCAAACGGCTATCACGGTAACAGAGATATCGCACTTCAAGCGTTGCTACTCGTAATATATCTGTATAATATTACATCATCTGTATGAAGACTTAAGCATATTTTTAACACTTTCGCCATCCACAGAATACACATATACACATAGATATGAAAAGAAAATATATAATACTCACCACGCTGAACATGCGGGTCGGTGAGAACAGTAATGGCACCCTCGCTCTAGAGAGACTACTTCTACTATGTGGAATTATGGCTCATCAAAGTTAGATGGTTTTTCCACGATTTGGCATTTAGAGATAAAGATGGTATATTTTTCTATACCCCTCAGTCCTTTACAGCTGAAATATACTCAGGATGAAAAATAAATCAATGACCTGAATCGACGACTCATTGTGTGTCAAAGCGATAATTTGGTGAAACAAAATAATCTTATTTTTATATTTGTTGTGCATATAAAGTGCTTGTAACAATGCTCCATGATCGAGATATTGAATCATAAATAGCCCTTGACTTCTAAGACAAGAGATCCCATGATCTTGTCGGCGGAAAGACTCGCCTTAAACTTCTTAGGAGTTATAGATAATGGTTTTTTTGTTTCGGAATCTAAATAGTGAAACCACCCTTCGTCCATTGTTGTAAATCATGCCAAAATGCGATCAGGATATTTTTGCAACAGTTCCAAATAGTAAATATTCTGGGTACAAATTCCATCTGTTCATGTAAAATATTATGCATGTTGCCAGTCGAATTCTTTGCATACACGACGATCAGCAAAAACAATTTCTTCGTCGTTTAATAATTTCTGTTTCGCTGTCGTAGGGTGTCGCGAGTGAGGGTATGTATGGTTGGCGGCCTGGATGCAACTGCAACTGTAGAGTACAGCAGAGCATTTATCCCTTCTATATCTTGATGGACTTGTTCTGTAGTGCACTTATGCTTTCAAGGTAATAACAGCGCGTAGTATTTTTTTAGATCTTACAGATATTCCATATATCTAATCGAGATATAGATGTTTTCTTCACATGACTATTTGACTTAAAGGCATTTGGTGAAATTAGATGCTTTAATGTGGCATAATGTGATTTATTTGCATTTTTGACTAATTTATGAACTGACAATTTGGGTCTGTAATGCCGTTGTATAATCGTTTACTCATCTTCAGTACATAACTAAAATGCAATTTGCAAAAGCACATGCTTCTGCATTACACTAGCCGTTCCCGCGACTTCAAAAGTCATGAAAATGATCTTGCAAACAATAAACTAACTCAAAGTAACCAGTCTGTTCCTGTTACTATGTTCTTTGGTTCTTTAATTTCTACATATATATTAAAATTTGTTTTTGATTCGACGAATCTAAAATCTAAAGCTAACTTAATTTCGAAACACATATTTATTCTGACAACGAGAAAAACTAAATCAAAAACCACTTTATTGTCTACTGAGCGTCTGTTTTCTAATTGACCTAAATACCACCAAAAAATATAATTACCTATGTATATCACTTAAGTAACCTTACTATAGCTAATTAACTGCTTAAAGTACTTGAAATATCTAAACGAAACAGGACTTAACGAAAACCACACGCAAGCTAGAAGTTCATCAATATTTCTATAATGATCTACATGAAGTGATATAATTTACAATATTACGATATTTATCTGACTTATTAGTTGTATAGTGTAATTCTTATAAGACTACTTTGTTACTTGGGGCAGACATTACATTAATTTCTTTGGTATACAAATGCAGTAGAAGATTATTGTGGAAGCTAGCAAGGTCTTTAAAAAAATACAATTTCATATAAAATAGCACAATACAATGGAGCTAATTCCTATGCGATCGAGTTTTTTGTATCATCTATTTGTAAACATATACTTTAACTAATAAATAGATATGCTTAAGAAAACGTACAACTGTAAATTTTATAAAACAAAGTTAGTTTCATAAAATTTACAGTTGTACGTTTTTAAATTTAAATTTTATAAATCTATGTTGGAAATCCGTAAAACTAATATTAATACAATTTGTAATGTAAGAAAGCAACATCTCCCTTCACTTTCCTCATACACCTTCCCTTCCTCAGACGATGTTGGCTCTAACTGAATTTTAATACTGTTAAAAGTCCACTAAAGCTGAGCGAAGAGGTGATGTAAACTCTGTGGTATTTTTAAATCGTAAATATTGGAAACAAAATTCGTTGAACGTAATTTCATGTAGAAATGTTTGCCTGAGTTTGTAGACTTCTTTTGATTTGCTTAATGATGTCAAAGCATTGCGTATAATAACGTATAGTGAAATGATAAATAGAATATGCAAAGTTTATTTTGCTTTGTCCAAATTTTCAGTATTCGAAATTTCGTTTCATCTAATGGTGTCGCATTTCGTTTTAACAAAATTTTGTTACTTAGATAATTATAATTATAATACTGTTTTTATGTGACTGTTTCAGTATAAATAACGCGTTTTTGTTTGAATTAAAATACATTACAAGTATTTCCAAACTCTGTTTGTTGACGACAAGATACTAGTAGCTTCTGTTATAAATTTATTTAGAAATTTGCATCATAGTTGCTGACGCTCCAAAGAGACTACTATCAAGCGAACCTGATAATGTTATTAGCTGCCGGCCAGGAAAATATTGTTTGTCTTATACCCTCTCCCATAAATGAGAGTGTGTATGTGTTACGCTGTTAGTATTTATATATTTTAATATCTACACATAGGGAGCACGAGTAACCAAATGTTTTCATGAATAACAAATGTCAAATATTCTTAAAAACAAAAAACTGGTACAAAATGTATATCTACTATTATCATTACGTGCCTAAATTAATTAAATATATTTTAAAAGATTTTATTTCTCTGCAATCAATGTAGATTGTCAGTGAGTCAACTTTCGATTTCTAAATATCAGTTGTAAGAATTGTTAAATGAGGGAGTACTAAAGTCACAGTTTTATGCAATATCATTAGGACTTCGATGATATCTGTTATCGCGATCGCTAATCCTTCTACCAAATGTGGCGAATACATCAAATGTTTTTAAATTTAAATGGTTAGGTATATGTTGTAAGTGGTTTGTATCGAGTATTATGAAGACTGTATAATAAAATTTTACTATTACTAGATGGCCTGATAGCCTATAAGGTAGCTCCCCTACTTTTGAACTCCGCTAGGTGCAAACATTTGTATGATGAATATAAACGATTCTATATGTGTCATGGATGTTCATATATTTATATATTATTATTTTTTATATTTTATGTACAATAAGTGTATCTATCACCGTCTAGTTACGAAGGGACAGGGAACGCCAGTTTGATCGATATATCATTATTATTATTAAAGAGTATTTATAAATATTCTCATTTGGTTTGGTAGAATATATATGACAATGGGACAAAATAAATAAGAAATAATAATATATATTCGGTACACTGAAGCGAAAAGGGAATCTCCAAATTGTTCGAAGAACCAAACATCATTGAGGAATTAGTGCTTATAAGCCTCAGGGCCATGTTTTGTAGCAATATAGCTAAGGAAGTATGTACCCAAATTATCTGCAAAACTTCATAAGGCTAAAAATTGCGGAAAAAATTGCATTCGGTTGGGGCTAGGTATGGCGAGTATGGAGTATGGTTTTTAAATGCAGGTCTTGTATTGTTTTGCGTTATCAAGGAGCTGTGAAGATCTATTGACGAGTCGGAGTTGTTTCTCTGAGAGTTTCGCCACCATTGTTCGAAGTTCTTCACAACAGACGTCTGACCAAACAGTTACCATAAGTTTTCTATGGGTGAGCTTCGTATTCAGAACAGAATTGTTCCGTTATTTGACCTGTGTTAAACTATTCCGTTATTCACTTGCGATGACGTAGAGAATCCACTTTTCCACCATCGCACGTTATAATTCTGTCCCAAACTTCTTAATTTCAGTACAAACTCATCAAAGCCAGGCAAGCTTCAACGTGTCCTCGTCTATACACATTAGTTAATGAATGTGTCACCATTTCTCGAGTTTTTATATTACCAATTTGGCGCAAATTGGTCGATAATGTAGGTAAACTAAAGTCAAACCATGACGCTAATTCCTTGATCAATTATAAATCGGATTTCACCGTCATTTTTAATACATCTTTATTTATCTTAGTGACTTTTTGCATTTCATTCTTTAAGTCAAGTGTAAAAAACAATAGAAATTCAAATAATAGAATGTCACAAATTTTTGCTCACTTTATTGAAACAACTAGATTTTATATCGTTGTAAATAGCCGGCCACATAGCTGGCAGAACTGACAACCGTTTGGGAAAAAAGCTTCTCAAGTAGCAACCGTGTACAGGCAAACGTAGTGTGGGACGACCCCCCACACGATGGAGTAATGACCTGACCTGAATGAGTGATGCGGGAAGTCGATGCACGCAGGTGGCTCAGGACCGAGCTTTATGGCAGTAGTGGCCTATGTTTAGCAGTTGTGGTAGGCTGAAATGATGATGATTTCCCTCGGAAATCTGATTTGATTAAACATTTCTGTTAACTTAACAACACGGTCAGTTGATCGAGTATTTGATTAGCCCTCGAGCAACCGGGTATTTGTCACCTACTACAGGTATAACAAAATTATATCTTAAAAAGATAATATATCTAACTCGGAATTACACACACCCAACTAGATATTTCATCGCTACTAAATGAAACATGTAAACCGCGTAATTGAATCGTCGCGAGGACGGGATTGCGCTTGACAGCAGAGGAGAAGAGGACTCTCGATCTAATTGAGATGCTATTGAACTGGTAATTTGTTTCACGATTGCTCACAATTCTCTTGTTTTGATAAACTACAAAAACTTCCTAGATTGATACGATTTACAGTTGATGTATTTATTTTTGATAGGTTAACTTGTGTCTAGGAGTCGTCTGCATAGGTCTCATATTTGACAACGCATTTATAACCTCTAGATTGAAGTTGTTTGCAAGTGCTCATAGCTCCACCCGGTGGATCAGTTAGTAGGCTTCTTATCCCAATCCAATAAAAAAAAAACAAAGCTGTAGGCGTAATTATTCGTAGTAAGTATAATAAATGTTATTATTATTAATCCAAAATTTAACAAAAATCGACGGTGTGACTTATTAGAAATTGGAGGTTATAAAATCTCACGAATGAAAAATCTATAATTGCCTTTACAAAATGATATAGACCAGATGTTCAATGAAGTCAATACTTTTTGATGAAATACTTAGAACATGGATTGCCACCCGTACGCCGTATGATATATGTTCTAAGGTCGTATGTTATACCGTTAACGTTTAAAAAAAATTAAAAAGGAATGCTCTGAGGAGAATCGGTCAAACTTTAAAGTACTAACAAAATGATGCAATCAGATAGTGCGAGATGCTGTGCAGCTATATCCTGTCGGTATATTCCCTCTTACATCCAAATTGAACAGAGTTGTATAATTATTTGACTTTTTGAAATTAAAGTTATACTAATAAAATGCTCCAGAGAGTCAACCTAATGATTTTCAATTTGGACCTCTCGAAGTTGATTACCATGTGTGTCTGCAGCTGGCGCTTGATACGAGTATAACAGCATGCGGGTCACCAATGGGTCACAATAGGACAGACGGACGGTAGTCGGATATATATACTTATATAATTTAGCCGCCGATCTATGAAAGGTGTAACACTTACCGTAACATAACGATACGTCGACGAATTTGTGATTTTCTTAGATGACTGAATATTTAGACCGGGAGGGTGAGAGATATGAAGGGAAGAGAGTGTTTGCCTCCACCAACCAGATTCAGTACAACGTGACGAAGGCGCTCCGACTTAAGGTTCTCACTATTTGAATTCAATTTTAAACAGAACACACAGCATTATCTGACTATAGTGGTATTTTGTGAAACAGAACCAGGCACATAAGTCTTTCCGGGCTACGGTAGAAGAAAATGAAACAAGAGGTAATTTTTAGATAGTGTCGCATGTATTAATCGTTTTGAAATATCATTTAAAGATTACAATATTATTTAAGAAGAGAAATTCAACTCTTACATAAAATATTTACTACTCAGATATATTTATTATCACAGTTGCCAAGACCGAATATGAAGAAATAACTATAAACCCGAAATGAATTAAAGCTAAACAGAGAATACCGTTGCGTATACTAACACTATTCACATTCACAATCAATATACCGCTTGATGTCAAAGATACACAAAAAAACAAACATATCAGAAATATATACACAAGATCGATACTGAGCAAAGTAAAGTCTGAACTTTTGTCACCAGCGATGCCAAATCAGGAAAGAGCCCTCAAAGTTTCTGTAATTTGGAATAATTTGGTACCGGTTGAAAACATAAAATGTCATATACACAGATAATTACCTTAAATAATAATATCACAAAAATATCCAATTTTATTTAAGCAATATTTCAGAAGAGGTGCGCCTTCAAAAAAAGGAAAGTCTGAAATCAAAACGGTAGCAGTGACGCGCGATAAATACTAGGTATTAGGTAGTATCACTGGCATATAATTTTGATTTTAGAACACACATGGGAAAAAAACCAATAAAAGCATACAATTTTCAATTGTTAAAATATTTTATCAACATTTATATTTCGCGATGGAGTGGACGCTCAGAGGCACTCGGTCGTCTAAGCACTAATTGCATTACACGGTTGTGGCCACTCGCCAAACAATATTCTAGCTGCTTGAAATCTTGAAATCACGAAGAGGTTTGTATACTAAAAGGTACAATGAACACTCAAGTGTGAAAAGACACAGCCATTATCTAATGAGGTCGCGGCAAAAGTAAATTATCGTTTATATATTTAGTTTAAATGATTTTAAATGGATCATAACTAAATGATTTTTTTGTCAATAACTAATGTGTTTATAAATTATAGATATTTTTCATTAGACAACTAACCCAAGATTTCGTCTTAAATTTATCATTTACAATTTAAGTATGAGGGAAATTAAATTGAAACTAATGAATCTATGACTGTGATGATTCGATACAGAGAGTGATTATGTGATGATTTTGAATAAAAAAGTTTTATATACATTTATCGGAATGGAGCGAAATCAGCTACAACGATTACGGAATACATTTTTAAAGTGTAAATAAACTATTAATTAAATAATAAATAAAAAAAACAGAAGAGGACTACAGGATTACAAAACTGAACTACTGGAGCAGCGAGGTATAAGCCTAGCGCATTAGGTGCACAATAGTGAATACCTACCTGCTGTCTAGCGCAACAAGGGATATAAAATATATAAGAATAATCATTCCTGTGGCGAGATTTGTGTGTGATCTACTTACTGAAGTGGTACGGCCACAGAACCAGTTAGTAAGCAAGTGCAAATACTTATAACATTTATAAGGGCGATTTCCCGCGACCATAGCAATACATTATCACTAGAGTGATTAGAAATTTCTCGTGTGCACATGAGTCTTGTAGAGAGATGTGACTATCCCGAACGGATGCGCAGCGCAGACTGAAGAGATAAGCCGATGAATCGTCTCATGTGCACCTTGTGGTCATCGGGGAAACTGTTTCGAGGCTACGCCTCCTTCAGTAATTTTATTCGCCGCACATTAATATGTGCGCATCTTTGGCTTGCTTATAGCTTGGTTTATGACGCAGAAATGCAAATGCACAAGCGTAGAACTTTGTCGTTTCCTAGAATTTGGCTTTGGTCAGTTCACTGGGAAGCGCATTTCTCTCTGGGGGCTAAGCGTGTACAGGGACGATGTACAACATCTGCACGCTAGAACATGTTCGAGGTCAGGCGCTTCACAAATAACTCCAGGTTTTCTAATTTCTAGATCAAGCCCGATGGTGGTGTTCGTATCAAATCGCAGTGCGTAAATAATGGTCCGCAGTGTGATATTTCGATTATTTGTGAGCCGGGATCTCAGATATGTTTTTAAATCCCCGAGCTTATTCTTTAGGGAAAGTGGCACCTGAGTACAGGACGCAGTAATGCACTAGCCGATCTTATACTGGCCACGACTTCCCGGACGTGGCGTAACATTGACAGACATCTGTCGATGGTGACTGCTAGGTACTTTTCTGTACTCGACCACTTTACAAATTTGTCTGGGCGTCGAGGTTTCGGTGGTAGCTTTCTGGTGGGTCTGATTGCCTGTATTTTACCGACATTCACCGACAACCTTGCTCTGTGAGTTAGTTGGGAAGCATGTCTAGAACTCTTTGATTTCCGTCGCTGTGAATTCTGTGCTAATGGAGCTGATAAGTAGTTCGGATCGTGGAATCGTAGCGGCTGCTTATGCAGTAGTCCGTTGTGCCATACTTGATCAATAGCCTTGTCCATTTCTGAAAGCACAAGTATGATTACTGTTATGTTTTCGTTGTTTGCTGTTACGGCATTGTGCAGTACTCGCAACAATCGGAGCATGGTCGAGTGTTTGGCCCTAAACCCTAATTGTTCCCCACGGATGTTTAAGTGAGGTTTCACTAGTCACAATAGAAGCTTCTCGAACACCTTTGAAATGCTGGTTAAAAGAGTTATAGGGCGGTAGATAGAGTCATTGTACTATTCCTATAGTCAACTGCTTTTAGAGGCGTCGTGTGGCGGGTCGTCCGCTTCCCTTTAATATGGTTGAAGAGGGCGATGGCTGTCACATGTAGAGGCTCGAGTTCGCAGTGCACTTGTGCTTTAGATAGGTGAATCACTTGTGGGATGCTTTCAGGTGCCTATGGTACCATACGTTTTATTTCATGATGTATATTATAATTATTGAAAAAAATAATCAAAAAAGAGGATACCTACCTCCTGCAAATGTTTCTGCACTTTATGGGGATTTATAGCGGACTGTGCCTTCGGTGTACCTTAAGGGTCAGATAGGTGCCTTTGCACTTGAGAACTGGTGGTAGAGCTTATGGATTGATATACATTCTTCCTCTGCTTCGTTGATGTGTTGGTCCCAGCTCTCGGTAAAGTTATTGGTTGTATCTATTTATGGTAATTTATGACCAAAATTAGTGCTAAAGACATATGGAGTCTCCTGTGAAGGAATTGCCGTCAGATTTAAAATATTAATTGTGGTCCGATCTTTACAGAAGGAGTAAATCTTTAAAGTCGAAACAATGCTTTTCGCCGACGACACCACCTTATACTCTTCCAATACTAACGTAGTGCGTCTACGTTTACCTTCAAACTACACTAAACGATTGGTTTAGGACATGGAAAATCTATGTAAACCCGGAAAATAGCAAGGCAGTCCTCTTCGGAGGTGCTGCGGTCTTTATATCCGGATGCCTAAACGTCCTTATAACGTCCATAAAATATTGTTGTACAAAACTTGCATAGGTCCTGTATATCCTATGCAAGCGTAGTATTCGCACACGTCGCTAAATCATGATTGAGACCACTCCTAGAAATTCAAAATTGTTTTTAGAGCCGGGAAACCCCAGCCCCTTATTAGTTGCGACATGCAGACTTACACCGCGACCTAAATATGCTCTCTCTGGCGGGTTTTATTAAGTAAATATTCTTAAGATATTTCGATAAAATCAAGGATCACCCCATACCCGTTAGTGGTCGATCTTCTGTCGAATTCGATTCATGTCCTCCCTTCTGCCATGGGAACCGAGAGTTTTACCTCTTTAAGAAAAGGTCTCTCTTGGGTTGGATTTTATTAATTTCAGGTCTGAGTTGCTACGCGACCTATACAAAGAGACTTATATCTTGACAATCCTGCAGTTATTTATTTTCGAAACAAATGTGTGCGTATGGAAATATAAATTTAATTAATATACATATTCAAGTAATACTAAACTGCCTATGAAGCAGCCTTTTTGTGTTACCAGAACCGAAAATCGAGTCTAGGAAGAATCAAGTTCGGTCTCAATTTAAGTCTCGGAACACCGCGATAGTGTATGGTACTCTTCGCTACGTACAGAACGCAGGCGGTGTCTCAGATCGTTTGAAAATAAATTTCTGAGACAGCCAAAACACTGTCAACGTGACACTGTCAAGCGTCACCGAATACAGCGAGTGAATCCTGGTGAGTGCAGAGCCCGAACCTACACACTAAAGTGATGCTTCTCCCCATGAATAGCTAATGGTATTGTCTCTATTTCGTCATCAGTCGGTCACCAGAGCTTTTTCCGTTAGTTAGCGGAGTGCACCTTGTGCAAGGGGGTTCGTCCTTGTAGAAAGTTGGAAACAAGTTAATACTAATATATTTATTTATGTGTATGTTTAGATATGCTCTAATTATTATTTTTGTTATACATTTGATACACCTGTTACTGTCTTTCACAATGCCACTGGCTGACAGGGAGAGAAGAAGACAATACGAATTAAGTCCACCCTTTGTTACCTTTATATTAAGGGGTAAGTAATGGAGGTTTCAAATAAATAAATAAATATACCTTAAATCTGGCTCGGCGTCTACAGGGCTTATACTCTTTTAATTGAAATACCCGGTACAGACGGATTAATGTTTGTCTCTGTCCAAACCTGTGGTCCAAACGCTCTAATAATTAATATAGCAATAAAATGCAATAAAATCACGTGCCTTAATTCTAAAACAGAGCTTCCCTTAATACATAAAATTATCTTGCTTCCTGTTATTAGTTACAAATTTAATTAAATATTTGAAAGTTTTAAAACATCTGTATTTTCAAGATGTGCTGATAATTGATACTAAAACATCACAAATAAGATAAGATTAGGCTATATAAAGTAAAATAATCTTATATGAGTCTGGAATGGCATCGCCGTTATCATCAATACCGCCAGATACAAGTCCACTGCTGAACATATGCCTTCCCCGAGTCCGTACTTTCCTCAAGGTCAATTCCATTGCCACAAAGCGTTTTTCACTTTAAACTGCGTTTGCCTGTTAGCGGTTACCACTTGAGAACATTTCTTTCCCAACGTTTGTCATATATGCCCAGCTCATTGCTCATGTGGTGAATGATATAATCAATTATTATCTCATTCAGAGTTCATAAATAAACTTTATATAAAAACTTTATAAAGTATTAAAACGTGAAAGAGCCAAGCAGCGGGTTTTGCTGCTACTCGAATGGGCCGGCTCGACCGGGTTGGTACCACTACCTCGCAGAATACCGGAGGTCCCATCAGGTGAGCTGATTGCTCGTTTGCCGTCTTTCTTAGAAAAAAATAAAAGTACATTAATATTCTTACAATCCTTTCACTGATTTCGCTATGTCGAGTTAACTTATTTTCGCTTTATACATCACATTAGAGATAAAATATGAAACTGGATTACGAAAACTTTTCTCGTTATTCCATTAATATTCACGGTTTCAGGAGACTGTAAAAACAATATCACATTTTAGCAGTTTTTACATTTAAATTAAACATTAATATATTATAATTAATATAATTATAATTCGAGCAAGCTTAAACAAAAAAACTTTTACGGTAATGTCAATGTTAGTAAAACCGTATAATTAGACAGGTTCACATACATTATATGTTTTGTAAGAAAAACTAATCTCTTTATATTTTAATCATTACTTAAGATTAGCCGTGTGGTATCGGCGTAAGAATTTGATACTCCTTTTTTTTCCATTGAGTGTTATAAGAAGCGACTAATAGCCTTGAAACTCTAAAGTCTTCGCTACGCATTACAATCTTCTCATACCTGCTGAAGAAGCGAAGTAGAGCAGCGAAGAAGCAGGCAAGTAGACTGTATTTTTTTATTTACATGTTTCGCGATATCTTCGCCGATTTGAATGCTAAGGGTGAAAAAATAGGAGATGAAATTTCATGATGGATTCTCTGTAACCGAGCAGTATTTAATTTTTACTTCTTAAATTGATTGAGGTCTGTTACTTTTCTAAAAATTTGTTTTAGACTCAGCGGTTACTACTATGTAACTTTGCAGGTAGTCTCTGTTGTATTGTTTTCCTGAAATCTGTATTTCAATTATTCCTTGCATTGTTGAAATAAAAGAAAATCTATTATTACGAAACTTGAAGGGTTTCAATAGTGGTAATATCATCAAATACAGAAAGCCACATAACTTGTTATACAAATAACATAATTGTACTACATCTTATGCTTGTTCTGTAAATTTTTTTATACTTTATGCATACGTTTTCATGCGAACTACATGTATAAAAATAAATTGAGGTGTCAGTGCTAGTAAAACATAAAACTGCCGGGCCTAAATAAACTCTTCTAATGGACTACTCGTTGTACTAAAGTACATACCAGAAATACCTGAGCTTCATGAAGAAAGACATATACTATACATATACTAAAGTTATTAAGTTTTATAGCTATGTTTTCAAACATTAAATATATATTTTCAATATTATACTAATTACTATATCCATGTTAAAACGGATTATGTTATTGGAATTTTTTACAAAACTCTATTAAAATCTATACGGAAAATGAGGTCACTCACAATGAATTCATGACCGTTTTTTTGGGAAAAGTGTGATTGGAAGAAAACATACTCTGAGACTAAGACTTTGTGTATAATAGACAGGTTGTGTTACAATTTACACTACCTGTTTTTACGTAAATAAATAAATAAACAGGCGAGATGCGCACTGCACCGTTGTCTCGAAAAAAATGTAGTTGTCTTTGACATAAAAAAATCTATAAACCCTGTTCGGTGGTCGTGAGTATATCGTGCAAGGAGTATATTAAAAAATTTTCAGCTATATTATCACCAGCCTATGCTTAGTTGATCTATGTACATGGACCACAACCATGGTAAAATTTCCTTGTAGCTGAGATGCTAATACCCGCCAGTTCTGTTTTTTTTTCAGTCTAGCATTGGCGATAGTGTATTCACCGTTTGTTTGTTTGAAGAGTTTACGGTAATTAGGGGACTAGAATTTTACGATATTCACAGTACTTTTACGACGCCAATGTAAAGTATAATTACAATGTTAGTGAATGAAAGTGACTAAAATAATTGGGATAAAAAAAAATACATAGCAAAATAATAAAACAGGTTATACGCTTAACAGGTATTTTTTAAACAAAAGCGATAATTATGTTTTTCAGTATAGTGAAATTTCCATTAAGTCTACATCAAAGGCAGGTGTAAACGGTTCCAATTTAATTAACGTGCGACAAATTATCTGCACTGAATATATCGTGGATTATATTCCGCGTCGTGTCATTTTAATTAAGTTTCAAATTATATTATACGTAAATGAATTCTTCAGTAAAATAGTCCATAATTCCCTCGCTACTGGTCCCAGGCCTCATCTAATTTGCGAGGTGATTAAGGATTCTAGTATAAATTTCTCTACTATCAAAGGTGCCATGATACTTTACTTACTTTCTTTCAGAATCTACAAATATATATACACAAAGTTATTTTATGCCATTCGTTCTTACCTTCTATAGTACACTTCCATAGAATAAATCTTAGCGTTAATACTATAACTTAGGTCTGGTGGCTTTTGGGTTTTGGTCTCAGTGGACTATATCATATAAATAAATAAATATATACATTCAAATATACAGATATATAATTATATACTTACATGTAGACAGTTTCTTTTTAAGCAACAAAAAGCAATAATGCAACACTTAACTTTTGTAACACAAAACTGTTAAATAATAATCCCATAAATAAAGTTTGAACGATGCCTTGTTTTTTGCAGCTTGTATATTAGCTGGTAACATGTATTAGTTTAATAGCGTTAGAGGTAAAAGCATTGATTTAAAAGCCAGTACGGTAGAAGCGAACATGGTGAGTAGGATTATCCGTAGAACGGAGCCAAAAGTAGCATGAGTCACCCTGATGTTGAAATTTGCATTTCAAATATACAGTGACAAGCGGATCGTGTAAGATAGTAAATAAGGAACAGAGTGTTCTTCTGATGTACGGTATCGGGAAAGTAGCCATTTTAGCTGAGAACGAAGGTAAGAACGTGATCAAATTTACGTAAAGCGAAAACAAAGCGAATCAGTTATTGAGAAGTCGATCCAGTTTGCTTAGAAGTTTGATGCATCAAGCCTCACCTGAGTAATCCAATATTGGTAGAACCAGTGTTTGAACTAGAATTATGTTTGTTCTCGTAAGCAGATAATTTTTTGAGATGATACAAGCAAAGCAGTTTGCTGACCTCTATGATATCCGAGCACCAACTGAGAGTATTGTCTATTATTAGATCAAGATCTTTAACAATTCCCGATATAGGAACAGCGATATTATTAAAAGTTATTGAAGGTAGCGTGGTATCTAACTTAGACAGGCGACGTGAGCTTCCACTATAATAGCCTGACATTTACAAGGATTGATTGTGGTATCAACTTTTCTAGAGCAATCGGAAATACGATTTAGATCGGAATTGGCATAATTGATCGCGTAGTTAATAATTTAGTGAGTTTTGTTTCAACTGACTTTTCACCTTTGTTTATTTGAAACAACCTGATTGGTGATGAACCTGGCGCTGTTTAAGTGTACAGGGGTGTACAATAATTGTACCTAAATAAGTTTCAAAGAATTGATTTGTCGTACAAATCAACCTCATACGGGATCGAACTTGGGTCTCCTGATTCGGCTTTCCTTTCAGTGCGTAGCATGTTATTATTAAAATTAAAATACTATTAGGTAGCAGGAAACAAATAACACGGTTTGTCTATGATTTATTTGAATCCAATTATTGTTTGGAACTACCTGTTGTTAATAATATTAAAGTATAGATAACACATTTGGATAAAACAAAATATGCTCAAAACTATCTATATGGTATCAAAGCTGGCACTGTTATTACAGGTGCATGAAAGGTCAAATCGACTGAGATTTGACGTCAAATCTCGTTTCATATTTGTGCTATAATCCCATTGGTTTCGTATAAGACGACTGAGAGAAAAAATGTCGTGGTCGTATTTTTAATATCTTAAAATGTTGATATAAAGTGTTAATTATTTGTTTATTTATTTAAACTTTATTTAAATACCTTTATAAAAGTATTACAAAGGGTGGACTTAATGCCTCTTGGCAATCTGTGCAACAGTTCAACTGTTGTGCACACCATTTTAACATTACAAGAACTGCAGTTAGAAACCATACGTCATTCCCAGTACTCGCCAGACGTAACCCAAGCCCATTATTAATTTTTCCGCAATTTGGACAATATCCAGTAGAAAAAAAAAATTGTTTTCAGGAAGCGGTAAAAACTGTCTTCATAGAAATTGTAGTCTAGGTCCTCAGAGTTCTAGCACAAAGACATAATTTAATAAATAAATTGTATAGATAAAGAGGGTGAACATGTCGATTAAATAAACATATTTTTTCTTGGAAGAAAAAATCTTTAAAATTTTCATTATTAAACGGCCATTTATCATTCATAATGGTGTACGTAGATCATTTACGCAAATCATAATTTTATTCATGAGAATTAATTACTGAAAGCAAACAAGTAACAACAGTAGTAACAAAATCAATAACTGACATGTATCAAATATGTAGTAAATATAAGTTAACTTTACTTTCCCTACTCTAACACAGATAACGTAGTATCTCGTTACACGTTAATGGCAGATTTTTCAATCCCAAGATAAACAAATATTTAAAGTTAGGTTAACTTAAAATTGTTTCAAACATGAAATAATACATAGCCATGTCATAAACACTTTTCGGAGAAATAAAATGTCTATTAATTTATCGTAAATATTTGCAACATAAGTTACGAGATTCCTTTTCGTAATCAATTTTTTTTAAACTATTTGATAACTAGTTCTATTTTAACATTATTTAAAATTCGCCATTATTTTAAAGTTCTAGCGTTTGTAATAGTTAGTAATAGGCGTAGGTCTCCACCTACTGATATCCTGATATACCTATGTCAGTTTGTCACGATACTATTCATTGTAACTGCACTGTACTGCAAATAATTTTTTGTCTCTCCGGAAAATAAACTAAGAAGGTGTGTACTACGAGTTTCGCCTATTTGCAAAAGACATGGGACAGAAAATTATTATTAATGAATTAATACAGACAGAACAGAATATTAAAATAAACAAATGTTCATTCTAACATACTTCTCGTAAGAGAATAATATATATTATAAATATTTGTGGAGAAAAATGGCGGATTTGTTATTAGTTGAAATCGTCCGTTTTAGGTTTTAATTTAATCATTTATTATATAACACATTAAATATATAACAGTGGTATTCCAAAAAGGTTTTTAGTATTTAAATACGAAGTTAATAAAAAAAATCAAAGTGATTCATTATTTTTTTTATCGTCTTATGCTTATTAAAATAAATGAACTTATAGTCATAATTATGCATTGGAATGTCCTCTTGACATTAGTGTACTATGCCATGGAACTACAATATGCTTTACAACTTGTAATATACTTTACCTATTAATATATTCTACTATCAATAATATATTCTTCTTCTTCATCTGCTTTGATTTTGGGGTGTGCAAAACGTTCTATAGTATTAGGGCTTGACGTATATATGGCCGTTTTAATTATACGAATTTGACTCCTTCTTTTCTAAGAAAAATATATTTAATCGATGTATTTACCTTCGTCATCTATACATTTCTGCCATATCGTGGAAAGATCATTTATCTCTTATTCTCCAAGTCGATGTTTTCACTACGAAAGCGATTAAACCAAAAACGCACAGTGCGAGCCCGTTCGTTAGTCGTATCCTGTCCAAACTATAACCACGACGGAACTCGTATTTTAAAATTAGTCTAATTTTTATGATCTCCATGTTTAACCAAATACTGAATGTAAAAACAATTGAAAGTCAAACAATATAAAAACATACAATTTTTTAAATTAGAATGTTTCAGTTTTTATGAATCGAATCTTCGACCATGCAGGTTTAATTTTAATTCAAATAGGCCACTCCATTAAAACGGCAACTTCATACTTTAACCCCTTTTTATACAGTTATAACTTAACCTAAGACTTTTTCAAATAACAAATTTTTCACCATGTTATAAGCCATGAAAAAATTAACATATAATTTAAAATTGGTCCTGTTGATGTACAACAACCATTCGCAGTACAATGTTATTAGGAATATGTAACAAATAAAGGTACCAAACCTAATTTGATTTTCAATTGTTCACTATTCAGATATTATTGTGGTTGTTTTGAGTTGCATATTGCCAGTGGCTGAAAGTTGTAATAAGCATTAATGCAGCTAATATGCAAGTAATTATATCTGCTGTATTGAATTATCGAGTGATGTTGTGAATGCGATGATTCAAAGGTCTAATAAATCTGAATTTAATTATTATTCAGTTGTTGAAATACGAGAATTTGTATGGTTATGTTATGGTCTATAAATGTGAAATTTTGTCTGATTAAGATTTTGATATATTAATTCGAGTATCTAAAAAAAACTTGTAAACTCTTGAAAAAAAAGTATTTACACATTTTATCTTAAAGATTCCAAAATGGATGAATACATCAGAAACCATACAATAAGAAACCTTAGGGAAATTAAAAAACTATGTCTTGTACAAATTCAGATTGCGGATGGGATTCGAACGCAGGTCATAACAGATAGGTACGCCAACCGCAAGAACTACAAATGTTTGAAATTACTGTAACTTTTGCGTAGTTTACTACAAAAATAAAAAAAGTAGTTTTAAGTATCAAGGATGTGTTTTCAAATTTTTAATTTACTATTACCATTATTTTCATCTAAACTTTTGGATATACCTGAAATCGCAATGCCTAAATATCACCATGCTTGCATTGTTTTTAATAGTGTGAAAATAAATTACCCTACACCCTACGCCTACCCGTAACAGTGCAGCGTGTCTAACCCTCCCGAATCCAAAACCCTTTCAAATTTTTTTTCATTTCATAGTACGCGTGTAACCAGGGTTTGAATCCTGCTAAAAATACTCTCAACCCACACTAGTGCAGCGTGGCGGACCCTTCCCGGGCTTAAAACTATCTGAAATATTTGAGGGAGGCCTTTGCTCAGCGGTGGGTATAAACTAACTGCTGCTTTACCTAACTTTTACTTAGTGATACCGTGATCGCTCTTGTGTCGGCCGCTTGCATTAAACTTTAAAGTACAGCAAGTGACTGACAATTTTTTATGTATTTCTTTTTTTCATTTTCCGCAGTCAATGGATACATCTTTAAGAAACTCGTATGTCTGAGAAATTTCGAAGACATGCAAAGACGGCTTTACCTATGGTGCAGGGTGTGCGGCGCACACGGGCGCAGCGGTGTCGGCCTGCCTCGGCACAGTCAATGAAAGTACTTACTAGAGGGCTAGGGTAATGATTGCACACGGGCGCTACATGGGCTAGGGACGTCTTTGAAGACAAGGCATGTACGCCTACATGCACCTGAGATTCGAGGTATATTCAATATGTCTAATATATCCTTATAAAATAGCAGATAAATAAGTTTTGTAATGAAAACGCTCTCGGGGGTCAATTAGCAGTTTTTTGTTATTTTCCTTTGAAATATAGAAAATACGAAACATACCGCACTATTTGTCTTGGATCAACTTTCAAAAAGAAGTGATGGAAGATGCTAAGTAATGAACACCGTCTCAAAAGGCATTGGTGAGCAGTGACTAGAAACAATGAGTCACTAGTAACTCGATATAACCTCTGCCAGTCCAGTGCTGAACATATACCTCTCCAAAAAAGGAACTACCGAAGTTGGTATGGTATGCATTTTATGGAAGATTTGCCCATATTCACCACGGTGGGTTAGCGGGTTGGTGAACACACGGTTGACATTCTCGCACTAGCAATGCTACTCTTCTGTTCTCTACTAGTCTGTGGGATTCGGAACGGCATATGCGAATGGCATATGCGGCATATACGGAATATTTTCCACCATCAATCATCTGAATCAGAAATACAATTTCAATTGTAAATCCGGCCCGTACAGACGACCTTTAAATTGTTCAAAGTATAAATTAATTCCCCTTGCCGATAACGAAACAATTTAGTAATAAGGTGCATTAATTCCCTCAGTGCAAACCACACAAGTGAACCACGGTCTCTCTAAAACAGTCAACAATGTGCAAATAATTTGGTTTATTCAAATTTGAACGTGCTAGTTCTATACTAGTTTACCCCTTAAATAACACGGTGGCAGTTTAAAACAACGAATTGAATTGAATTAATTTTGTATATGAATTATTTTCTATTATAAAAAACACAGTAGGGTCAGTGCGCTTTTTTTAATATTATAGTTTGCGATAGATCTTGGTCTAATCCCCGGTACGGACACCGCTAAAATTGTGAATAGTAGTTTAAGTCCTGAAATGATTACGGGATCTGCGATGAAGGAAAACTTCAGGAAACTTGCATGTTTGATAAATTAAAAATAAAATTGTTTTCGAGAACATGTGAAGCCCGGTAATCTGCAGTTAACACTTGACGAACACACTCCAACACATTCGCCTCACTCTCAAATATTGAAAGACCTTTGACCAGCACGGAGAATTTACAGACTAATAGTTTAATTTTTTTACATAAATATGTCTAGTTTTATGTGTGTGGGTAAGATAGAATATACCATCTCTTTCTCCAACCACCAAACAGACGAACTACTGGTGACCGAAAATATCCTTTCGAATTCCAACAACCCGAAACCAAATCCCAGTTAGCAATGGGGAGCATCATCATTAGTACGAGGGTCGGTACCCTGTACTCCACTCATCGGCCCGCTCGACTAGGACCCGCTCGTCATGGCCAACATTTTACTAAAGCAGGCAGATTCCTGATAGCATAGTAGTAAGCTTTTTTTTTCAGACAGGGAGAAATGACATTATACTAGCAAACTGGGCAAGTACTATTCTTAAAACCTGTTAAACGATATTATTTATAATGGAATTTGTGTTATGCCACTATATAAGTTTACATAGTTGTACATAACCGTAATTCTATCTTCCGGTAATTACAAGCCCGATGTTACAATATCTGTTTAATAGGTTTCGAAGGCACAAAGGAGATTTGCTGAAGCTGTTGAGATGTAATAATTAGTTTAAGTAAGTACTGACAATAAATCACACTAATATACTATATTCGTACGAACGAGTACTATTCCTGATAATAAATAGTGCATGAGTTCTAACGTTCGTATGCCAATATTGGGGTAGTCAGTGGTCTGGTTATTTATTATAATCCTTTACCTTTACCTTACCTTACTATTCACTTTACCTTTTTTTTCTTTTTTGAGCCATTTCCAGTATATTATAAAAAAGCGGACATAATGATAAATGCATTCTCTGCCTGTCAACCTTTGGGAGTGATAAAACATTAAAAATGGTTACAGAAAAGATAAAAATAAAAGTACTACTAAGTAGTATAAAGCGCAATATATAAAATACGTTATTGAATTATCGGCGAATACAAAAAATACATACTAATATATATGTATATATATATATATATAAACAAGGTTCACTTCACCGTTCTGAATTTCCCTTCTTCATGGTATTCTGTTCAAGCAGCGCTTCTGAGGATTGCACTGTAGGAAAACTTCATCCACCAGTAAATACACTCTGAAATAACGTTAAGGCTCATATCCTAAAAATTGTTCATAATGGCTGAGTTTTCATCATCATTATCATAATTCTTAGTGATATATCTATTATCACTTATGATATATCATATAATCATTCACATATCTATTGTAAATATATACCATGAAGAAGGGAAATTCATAACGTGAAGTGGAGTAGAGAGAATCAAAGAGTCTGTAGAACGAAGATATCGGTTATTAGTCACCCGCAGGAATTGAAACTTACTTATTTTCGTTAGCGAATAAGAAGCCATTTCAACTAAAAGCGGAATGAGAACAATGGTCAAACTGGCGAAGACAAAAAATTAATCAGATACAGTTATTAACGAGATGATCCAGTTTGTCTAGTAGATTCTCATTAATAACACACTGACGCATAATCGATTATGAGAATAATAAGAGGTTTTAACATACAACATAAGAACATTTTTGAGGCGATTCAGAGCACTCAGCTTGGCGATAACTGAATTATTTGAATATGGGCGGACCAATTTTAAGTTGAGTCAATATGGACATCTAGGTTTTTAACACAGATGAAACACAATTAACATCGAGTTTCAACAATTGCCGAACACTTTCGATTAATATGGCTTGATATTTTTTGGATTAATCTGTATACCAAATTTATAAGCCTAATTGTTTAAATTTGTCAATTCCATATTAAGTTTTCTATAGCACTATTTATAGAGTCGACATCTGTCTGAGTGGAGATTTGCAGATCGTGGGCGTAAAAATGATAAGAGCAACTGAGCTGTAAAGACAGAGAACATCAGAGAAGACATTTTGGCCCGTGGCACGCCACTTCACTTTACACTAGAGTATATTTGAGACCACGTGACAGGTGGTGAGCTTGTTGACGTCATAGTGTCCGCGTGTTCTGCTTCGGTTTCACATAATTTACGTAGAAAAACTGGATTTAATCACAAAATGTGGAAAATGTATTGAAATTGAATTTTTAGCTTAAAATTAATTTCCTAAGACAATAACGATAAAGTTTATTTTATTTAATATATGGTCTGGTGAGCAGTATGTAATTTGTTACCTATAATTATCTAACAACGTGCGTCTACCAATCTGCTGAACATTTATGAAATTGTGTTTGAGTATTTAATTATCTAAAATATAATAATATCCAACTATTTTTATAATTACCGGTTATTTAATTACAGTTTCTCTAATGAAATTTAGATTCATATATATTGCAATCAAAGACACAATTGACTGTTAGACTACGCTACTGTTGACACATTGCCGCGTTTCATTCACGCGCTTTATTCAATGCATAAACAATTCACTGACACGGCTATTTAAAATACCATTGAAATATGACTAAACAAAAGCAAACCCGATTTTATTTTGCTATTTATAACAGATCATAAAATGACTTTTAATAATTATTATCAGTAAACTATTATTATAAATTAATATTCTTTTTTTTGAAATATGTCAATACACTACTCTAGGGAGTTTGCCATTACATCCGGTTTAGTAGATCACAGATCCTCGCAAAAGAACACCGATTCCTGTCAAGGGTGATTGGCGAGGCCATTGAAATCAAATTCCTAATATTCAAAAAGGAAGACGACGACGAAGGGAAATTGCCACCCGTTTGGTATCCAGTAAATAGCAAAATTAAATCTAAAACCTAGCAAGCCACTACACGACCTCAAGATATTGTGAGTGCATTCTGCGTAGATCGGACTAAAATTAATAAATAAAAGCAGAAGGTAGCCCGAGTTAACTATAACATCTGGACGTTTAACACCTCCTTAACCCCGTGACCATGGCTGCTGTAAAACACATGAAATGTCGGGAATATAAAAATATAATTAAACGCGATAAAATCCGTAAAATTTACGTAATAGTTTCGTTTCAAATATAAATAATGTTCGCGTAAATATAAAAAATCATTATGAGGCAACAACGGCAGAACAAAGAGCAAAAACGTAATGCTCTACTAGAATTGTAGGACTCCTAGTAAATGACGCTGCCTATATTGTATAAGTCAGAATATGGTAAATATGCAGACTGAATTCAGTAAAAGATTCAATGACCTTACATAGTAGCGTCAACAGTCTCCTGGACGTTGTTGCAAATTGTGTAGACAGTATTATTATAAAATACTTGTCTAAATTATACACATCTTTTCGCGAGATTAACTCTAATTATATATATAATAATATTTACTAACATGAGATATGTATAAATTTAATCTGACATCAAGGATTATTATAGCAAGGTTCAGCGATGCGCATCATAATGCACGCATACAAACGTTAGAAGTAACAGAAAAGGAAAACGAGCTTCTGAAGGTGATGATCGTCGAACTTCTAGATCAATCATAGAAGCAGGCTTTAAACTACTTGCAGTCTCAAATATAAATTCTTGGCCTGTTTGTGAAAACCCTTACCATCTTGCCCTAACAACAGCGATACAAATATGGGTTGATGAACGCGACTTAAATTACGTATAAACCTATATAAACCATCGCGTAAGGGAACACCTAAATCTCATCATCTCATAAATCGCAAATCTGCCGAACCGCTACTACCGCATCCTCTAGTTTCCTTAACAAGGCGATTGAAACGAGAAGGGTTCCGTAAAGAATGCGAACTTTGGTGCGGGGTAGACAGCAAAGACATCGAAGGCTTAGGCTATTGAGGAAGGAATACATGAACGAGCGTTTCACAAATGAGATCCGCCGAAATTTTCGTGCCGCACGAAACTGAATTCGCGATCCCAGATATAGGTATTGCTGGGTGCGAAACAATATCGTGTCTATGAGAAATCGCGAGAGAGGAAGATAACGTAATGGGTAAGTATTAGCGAGATATTGAGCGATTTAATGAGATTTTGATACTCGTATATTCTAAATTTATTAATCTATGTTAATTGCTGCAACATCATTAATAATACCTCTAGCTCCTTCTCCAATACACTCAATGTCTACACTAGCAAGCTTTAGGAATTCATGCAATTAAAGCATCTGCGTTTTTATTTATATACAACTGCAACCTTAGATCTTTTGTCTGCCATAAATTAATCCCTGGATATACAATGTCATAAAATTTAATATTTTATATGTTTTTGTTACATGCTAGGGATTGCGAGATTGGAGAAAAAGACCTGCTTTAGAAACTTCTATTTATTTGACCACCTATAAACGGTACAGAGTTTCATCGTCGAACCATCCCACGTAATCTTCCATGGGCCTTTCTGCCAGTAATCAATTCTTTGTCTTTTCCAGCACTGGTCACCATAACTTCCTTCCTTCTTCCTTGGAGAGCTTCCATTTCATTCATCTAGGATTGTAAATTGGAAGCAACCAGTATTTCTTCATCATATTCTTGTCAGTTAGTGTTACGATCAGATCGTTTTTTCATCCTATCACTAGCTTGAAGATTTGCATCTCTTATACGTGTATAAATATCTTGCATCATCTCTATTAACTCGTTAGCGTATTCTGTTATGGTTCTGGGGGTTTCTAGAGCGTGAATTTAGTCATAGGGGAGTGTTAATTATTTTCCAAAATAAGATATGCAGAAGTGCTTACGAGAACCGCATTTCTATAAGTTAAGAGAAACAATGGAATAAACTCGTCCCAATCATTTCGATGGCTATCTACAAATTTAGCTAAATTGCGGTATTAGGTTTGGTTAAAACATTCTTCCACTCTACCAGACTATGGGTGGTATAAAGTAGTTTGTGTCTTGTGAAATCCCATCCAGCTGCAAACTTTTAACACCGTTGATTTAAAATTCCTACCTTGCTCACTATGAATTTCTAAGGGTAGGCCGAATCTAAATACTTCGTTGACTAACGTATTAGCGATAGTAGCGATAGTTCCTTATTAGGTATCACTCCAACATTGAAAAGCTTTAGCAGTTCGATGTCCTTTCACTGATGCCCATTGGACTCACTCTCGACAATTTTTGACATTATTACGGCAGTAAAGTTAGTAAAACATCTGTTTTATTTTCCCTGCTGGTCCATCATCACAAGCTCTGTGCTTACTTTAACCGTGGTACAATCAGTTGTAGGTGGCGTTCTCAACCTTGGACTGTTTACCGTTGAAGGCCGTTATGCAAAACTAGACTATTCCATTGGGCCTAGTAAATTTTCTTTGCTGCACTTGTACCGGCAATATCACCCAGTCTTGGCAGTGATGTACCCGATTCAAAGTTATCTAAAATGTGTTTCAATTCAGGGTTATTTTTCTCCAGTTGGCAGGGCAGATCGCATTGCTTCATTACTCTATTCCATGATTATGTCAATGACCGTAATAATTTTCTAGAGTTCCTTCTCGTCTTGTTTACAACAATGCTTGCAGTCAACACTGCAAAGTCATCGTGACAAAGAATCTGTGTTAGAATAAGTTTTCCTCAATACAGCATACAATTTGTCCTTCCGAGTCCCAAAATTGCAAACGGTTTGTTCAATGCTGTGTGATGTGCTCTGATTCTAAATTTGCGATCCAATAGATATATTTTAAAATTTTGTGAAGTCTACACATTTGCTAATAATTATGTTTTTGCTTTCTCACCTCCTAACTTATCGAACTCATTTAAGCGTCAAGTATACGCTTACGCACATATATAACACAGTACACATTCACTCATAACACACACAAACGGCGTACCGCGTATAGCCGTCACTTACACGTTCGCCCATAAACGTGTTGTCCTAAATTCATAGCCTAAATAGTCATAGGATAGTCAAATAACAAATAGTAACCAAGTCATTTCTAAAATCCACCCTTATTGATGGTAACCCAAGCCGAGGTCACCTACCTCCTTAAGCTTTAGGTTGCCGCGAGCTATCCTCTAGTTGTCGAAAGTTTTTTCTCCAACTGGGGTCAAAACTCAGCACAGCGGCAGCCTGTGTCACGATATATATAGCGTTGAGTCAGTACTACAGCGACATTGAAGTGGCAAAATATCTATTTTGTATCAGAAAAATACAATTTTACAAATGAAGACTATTACTTTCATTTTTGTTACAAAATTAAATTGTTGTGATTATGACTTTCGAATACTTTATCTAAACCGCTAAAGTTGTAGTGGTGGTAGCATGAGATAATTTACTATCCTTCCTCATTCCGAGGGTGTTCTAAAAGTCGACTTCAGGTAATGTGGCGATTTCGATTTAATGTGATTTTGACCGTTGCTCTTTAAAATATATCAATCTTTTAACTAAAAGAACCGTAGTCTTAAGCGTCCCAGTGCCGTTATTTTTCAATGTTTTCATTCTTTAGACACTTTATATATTTTATTGAGAAAAGTGAAGTTGGCAATTTGTACCTCCTTTTCCTGAACGTACCGTCTAAAATCTTGTAAATAAGAATAAGATAATATTGACCAGATAATGATAACTATAACTATTTGTTATCTAAATTAAAATGGGGTCTACATAATACATCAAGACCTGAAATTGTAACATAATATTTGTTAGAAGTTTCCATAGGAAACGAACAAAGCACTAAAAACATAATAATCCACATAGGAAATGCTGAACATTTTAGCTAGTTTTAAACCTTTCACCTGAACTGCAACGTTAAATATGTTTGAAATCCGTAGTAAGCCCCGTAAGCTCTGCTCCAAAGTTTAATATAAAAACATATAATAATACATAGTAAATCAATGATGTCTATATTATTTTTACGGATTCATTGTTATTATTATGGACTTTTTATATATTATATTTTATTAACTATTTCATTGTTAGTCGTGCTAAAATAGATAATAAATTAGTTTAAACCGTCAACTAAATGAAATTAAAACGGGAAAGATTATTATAGGTTCTGTGGGCATAAAAAGATTAATAATAATTTAAATATAACCGATATTTTAATGATACTTACTACTTTATTAAATATAATTGATAATTAATGAAATGAAGAATGCATGAGAACTTCTTGAGATCCGGTAGAAAAAGTACCGCAGACGTATATTGTCGAGAACAGCAAACGATGATCATTAAAATACGAGATTTGTTAATGGGTCTAGTCCCATACTTATCCATTACAATGGATTGTACAGAAGTCTCAAAATTATAGAAACGACTGAAAACTCTCCGTCAACGCTCGCTCACTGTACTCGTCAGACCTTGCAGTATCTAAAGGGATAATTATAAAAAAAAATATTGAAAAGAAAACATGGCTGCGTAAACATTTATATTCACTTCCTCTTTTTTGTTTTGCAACAAGTGCGAATGTGTGACTTTTCTACATAATATGAGTGAGAGATTAGTTTGCCTTCCTCCTTGTTCCGTCGGTGTTATCAAACTCCGACGATGGCAGAATAAATATCTCAAATATATTTTACCGCATCTGGTAGCAGCGTTACAAGGCGCTGTGATTGCCAACTATTCTGCCAAGCGTTGTAACTAAGGCAAATCCTCGTATAGAGAGAGGCCTATGTCCAGCACAGGACGATTAACTGGTGGGTGATGACGAAAACGTAGTTTTTAATTTTTTTTTTATTTATTGGAAATTATTTTAAAAACTAGTTATAAAAAAAATCAGGACTTGGAAACCTAGTAGTTTTGTAATAAATAATGCTTAAGAATACAATCCAATATACATTACAAAGTTCATACAAGAATTATGGAGCTGACCAGAATTTAAGCAGGTCAAGTGACAAGTCGTTGATTGTGTTAATTGTGACTTTTTTCAATCGTATACCTAATAAGAATATTGTATACAGAATTACAATACCCTATTTTCACTTAGCCGATATTAGTTGTTGGTCGCATTATTCGCTTTTAAAAGTATTTTTTTTAAATTTAAAAGCCATCGTTAAGTTTCGTCACAAAATAAATTGTATAAAAGCAAAGTATCGAAGTTGCAATAAAAATTTGATGCAGTAGAGAAGCTTTTAATAGTTTTGAGTGCTCTTTGGAACTCAACACTTTTAGACTCTGAGAATTGAGTTTCGGACAATTTCAAAATTTTTAAATTTCGATAGTTTTTTGTGTATACACACCGAGTTTACTATTATAATGTTCTTTAACATCTAGTACAATTATTGTGTCTGAAAGTTTATTAAATTGTCAGTTTATAACGATTTTTTTTTCCATTGATTGTATTGTAATTTTATCTTATATACTTAGCATAAATTGAAATTATAAAACTTGTACAACTCTCTTACTATCTTTTTTCTTCCTTTTTTTAGAGCAGAACTCTATGCTGCTTTTTTTTAGTTTAATGTGGGGGAAAGGTGGTAACACCTACCAATCACTCAAGGCGGAGATTGATTATGTCGGGGTCAATATTTTAAGATGTTAAAGCGTCTAACCCCCCACGGAAGATACGCTGTGGGTCCGGTGGCCTTAACAGCTTGGGCGGTAGAGACTCGCGAGCAGAGGCCTAGTTAGGTAATTTAAGAATATTTGGGGCGGTGAAAGGGGAATGAGACGTAAGAGCGGGAAGGAGAGGGATGAGGGGAGAAGGTGAGGGTATAGGGGGGTTCGGGTCTCCGGTTACTTCACTCACAATACGCTCCCATATTTTTTTTATTCACACTTGGCATACGTGAATTATGTAAGAAACTTCGATCAACTTTTGCCGCTATTTAACCTATTATTTATCACCGTGAATAATAAATTACATTATGGAAGATTAAAGAAAACGGAATTATAATGATTGCTTAGCTCAAAGACGATCCCTACGATCATCACTCATTTCATGCGTCAGTCGTATGTTTATGTATAGTATTATGGACAGGTATACCATCAATTCCACTGTCGAAGACCTTACATGATTGTTGCCAAAGCCAAGGAAACCCTATAATATGAAGAATCCCGCTCTATTTGTCGCGAATTATTAAACAAAACTTGAATCTAGCTGGTTAAATAGCTAGTGTATTGATACACAGGCCATGCCTTAAATCAGACCCTGTAGCTTAAGAGATCGATCAAAACACTTGCTGTTCTAGTACGCTGGTGGAAGCTAAAGAACTGTTATAAAAATTTCAAAAATGTACTGTGGCATCCCGCAAGAATCTACTCATGTTGTTCCTGTCGCGAACACCTGGGCCGGGAACAATATTCCCAATGTTCAGGACTTCATAAGAGCTGATGACTGCCCTCGTCCAGTCCAGATCTGTAACCGTTGTACTACAAATTGTAGATATTACTAGAGGCCATGGCCTGCTCAAAACATTATTCCGACATTAAGTATGTAATGATGATGTTATAAGTGTCAATACACAATATAATTTGTTTTGTTCCAACACATTATTTTACCTTTTTAAAATCAAGAAGTATAGAAAATAGAATAGGTACTTTAACGCACGCTGTTCACTGTAGGCATAATTTCACAGTGCGCAAGAATCAGCGCATCCTCGGCATAATCACAATCATTTATCTTCTCGAACTCAATGTAACAGTTGAATCGTCCGTCAAGAGAAGATTACTTGAATGTTATCTTTAAAGGAATCATATCAAATCAATACTACATCTATTACGCTTTCCATCATTGGCCAATAGCAATAATTTATTGTTGCCAAAATTATCCTCTACTGTACCTTGTTGGAAAAATTTATCTTAAATGTCATGTTTTAGCGCTCCTATAATAATAATTCGCGAACCAAAATAATTCAATTTTGATTAATTCAAAAATAATCAACCAAAAACTAATCTAAATTAAACTGAGGACAAATTGTGAACACAAAATAAATCTTATCTTCTTTTACTTCTTCTTTGGTAGCTCTCCACTTTCAAAAAGATAGAGAATGACAATAGCCGTGGTGGGTGATGGCAGGTTCTTTACATAGGAAACATTTTAAACGTGGTTACCATGAAGGTACAAAACATATTTACATTGGTTTTGATAGATTAAGATTTACTGTGAGGATTATTTAAACTTTTTCACTTAACAATGAGCATTAATTAAAAAGATAAATATACTTAAAGTTGAGGAGCCATGGTAGCCTAGGGCGCAGGGTGCTCACTTTAGTATCGTAGAGTGCGAGTGACTTGAGTTCGATCCCCGGTGGCGGCACCACTAAAATTGTTAATATCTATTTTAATTCCTGTGTTTACCACGTCCTCGGCGGTGTAGGAAAACATCGCGAGGAAACCTGCATGTCTGAGAAATAATAAAATAATATTATTTCGAGGTTATGTGAAGCGCGCCAACCCACACTGGAGCAGCGTAGCTGGCCTTTACCGGCAAAACCCTCTCTGATACTCATATTTGAGAAGAAGGTCTTTGCCCAGGAGTGAGTTTTTTTTTTTTTTTAGTTTAACGTGGGGGAAAGGTGACCTACCCGTCACCGTCTCCGGTGACTGGTTATGTCGGGATCAGCATTGAAGATGCCGGGCCGACTAAAACCCCCACGGTAGATCTGCTGTTGGCCCAGTGGCCATTACAGTGTACTTTACATACTCTTCATCGGTAAGACTCACGAGCAGGAGGCCCGCAAGTTAAATAAACAAAAAAAGGAACGACGACGCTGCTGATGCTGTGTCGCGCTCGGACCCCTGTTAACGAAAGAAAGACTCTCGACAAAAACTAGGGGCTGACGCCAACCCAAGGGCCCCTCTTAGGGAGGCGTATGGCGTGAATCTGTGACCGCGCGTTCGACGGGGAACAGCGCGGTGTGTGTGAGACATGTGAGCTGTCTGTGTAGTCTGTGTGATAATGTGAACGGGTGTTGTGTCCGCGAACGCATTGTTGTGTCTTGTGATAAGGTCGTCCTCGTCGATGAGGACGGTCTGCATTCGCGGTGCAGGTCTGCATTCCGCATGTAGTAAGGTGCGCCGGTTGCTCGGCGCATGAAGCGGTTCTGAATCACTTGGAGTGGTTTCAGTCGCTGTTTCGGGACGTGGGCAAATACTACGCTTGCGTAAGACATTATAGGTCGTATGCAAGTTTTGTATAGTAGTAATTTATGTCTTAGTGACATTTTGTTGGTTTTGTTCGTTAGGTAATATAGGCGACCGGACACAAAGGCTGCCTTATTTCTTACGTTTCGGATGTGCTTAGTGAAGCTAAATCTGTTGTTTAGGTTTACGGGTTTGCCGAATAGTGATATCGAAGAGAATTTGCTTGATACCTTGCGTTTGGAAACGGGGTATTTTGCGAACAGGACTGCCTTGCTTTTTTCCGGGTTGACATCGATTCTCCATGTCCTAAACCAATCGCTAAGTGCGTTGGCTGCGGCCTGGAGGCGAATGTGAACCCGCGATACGTTAGTATCGGAGGCGTATAGGGTGGTGTCGTCGGCGAAAAGAGACGTTTCGACTTTATTGGTTTTTGGGATGTCGCTCGTGTAGAGCGTGTAGAGGGTAGGCGAGAGAACCGAGCCCTGCGGAACGCCGGCCCTTATGGGCCTGCTGTCCGAGAGGGTCCCCTCAACTCGATAGCGAAATGTGCGATTTGACAAATAGGCTTGAATGATGTGCACAAGCCTGTCTGGCATTTCTAGAGTGTACAGCTTGTATAGCAAGCCGTTGTGCCAAACTTTGTCGAATGCCTTCGCGACATCGAAGAAGAGAGCTCCTACCCGATTTTTCGGGTTTTCTTGAAAGCCCTCGAGTACGTGCTCCGTGAAGCGGTGCATTTGCTGAACACAAGAGTGTTTGGCTCGAAAGCCAAACTGCTCGTTTGGAAGTAGATTTAAGGACTGAATATTGTCCTTAATTCGATTGAGAACTATACGTTCATAGATTTTCCCCAGAGAGCTGAGTAGACTGATAGGGCGATAGCTGGAGGCTAGGTTTGTAGGTTTTCCTATTTTGGGAATTCCTATAACGTGGGCCTCCTTCCAGGCGTCCAGGAAGGAGCAGCTGGCAAAGAGGGCGTTGAATATCGCTACTATTAATTATAGTAGCGGGCTAGGAAGAGCTTTTATTATTTGGTTTGAAATGCCGTTGGCTCCTGGAGCCTTACGGAGTCTAAGGTCGTGGATAATTTCCTTGACCTCTTTTATTGAGCTTGGCCGTAGTGGATCACTTGTCGGTGGCAGCGTGGTTTTTCTCCTGACTTCATCATCCACCTTCTGAAGGTGGACTGGGTCGAGAGAAGAGCTCGGTGAGCACTGAAGCTCTAGGCTGTCGGCTAAGCATTCAGCCTTTTCCCTGTCATCGAATGCTGTCTGACCATTGGAGCTGATCAGAGGAGGCATCGACGCAACCGTTTCGGATTTTAGGCACCTCGCCAGCCGCCAGTAGCGGTAGCGGTGTGAGATGGCGAGATGTCTTCCATCAGGTGGTCCCATCTTTGGCCCCTGAGATCAGCCATGCGCTCTTTGACCTCTCTTTGGAGGTGGCGCAATCTGACTCTATTGCCCAGGAGTGAGTACTTACATGTTGTTACTTTTATACTTACAGTTCAACGAACATTTTCCGATAACTTTAAAATAATAGATTACACAATTTTAATTATGTTTAAGACTGCCGATACTTTTTTTTCTTTCACAAGGTGCACTGAATAAAATATTTAATTTGAGAAAATATGATTTTTTTTTAAAACAGGAATGTAAAGTTTTTCTTTAATTATCGGCTTACTTGTTATGATTAATGTTGATGGATTTCTGTTTGCAACGTGCCATAGTTATGTTTTGTCTTTTTTAATTAATGAGCATTGAAAGTCGAAAACCTTACTTAAGCTTTAACTTGTGATGTCAACTCATATAGGAGCAGCGTGTGATAACCCTCACAAATATTGCGACGATGCCTTTGCTCAGTTGTGGGACATTCTATAAGCCTGCTACTTTACTTTACTTTATATAAATAGGATATTATATTTATGTTTGTACAGATTTAACTTAAAAGCTATTTGAAGAATAATGATGGAACTTTTATTAAAAAAGTGCTTACTGATTCCAGAAGCGGTACAAGTCATGATTTAATGTGAATGTTTGTTGTTTAATAACGCTTAAAAGACTGAAGGGATATTTATGAAATTTAGCCCAGATGTAAATATGCAGTCGAATAGAATATAGGGTTTCTATAAACTTTTCTTGGAACTTGATACGTCGTGGCAAAAGCCGCGGGCAGCGGCTAAAAGGGTTATATCTCGAAGTCTTTAATTATGACACCTAGTCGTTCGGCTACGTGCCTAAAAGTAATAAGTGAATTTAAAACAAAGCAAAGCAATTGACTTAAACCCCTATCTTCCTTCCCATAAGAGTTGAGTATATTCTTCAAATTTAAGTGGCGCCACCCTGTAGATATTTCCTATTCAATAAAAAAAATAATTAGGTACAAACGAATTTATAATCTCCTCCTTTTTTAAAGTCGGTAGAAAACTTGCATGTTATGAAGTACCTTGAATAATTATTGTCTTAAATTTGCACACCAGAGAGATTTCATCTATACTAATACATAAAACTATTCTTATTTTATGTATGTTTTTATGATAGTGCTTTAGAGGATTAAACGGGCATGAACAAAATTTAGCGGAAACAACACTCTCAAAGTTTAATTAAGTTATCTATTATGTTATTATGTAAAGTACATTTGTGATTACAGATTAATTTATGATATATGCAACATGTGACCATTTTTAGGAATCCAGAATGTATGTACAACATACATTTCGTGCTTTAATTTGTTTCCCTTTGATGAATCTATTATTTCAATGCAATCAGTAGCATTCTGAGTTTGACGCTGATGATTCATAAATAAAATGTAAAGTCTAATGGTTACATTACATTGCACACATTTATTTACTAGGGGCTTCTAAATATTTAAGAAAGGTTTTAAACCGTGAAGGATTCTCTGCGCTGATTGAGTACGGGTTGGCGGACTTCACATATTATCCAAATATATATATTGAATAATCCTCAATGTTCTTGAGGGACAAATCCTAAGAAAACTGGTTACAATAGGGCTTCGCGGGTGAGGCCTGCATTGAGCAGCAGTGAATCTTAGTAGACTGAAGATGATATATATAAGGCTAAACTTGTTAGAATAAAGCAAAAATCTAACGATTGTTGTTTGCTTTATTCTAAAAATGAATTAATATGAAACAGGTACTCGTTTTTATTTTAGATTGAACTCCTCTCAAACACTAGGAGCTTAAATAGCCCTCTGCAAAATGAAGTACTTTACACTTCGTTTGCAAGTATAAAAAACAATATCTCAACGCTCAAAGTACTTACAAAGCATTCTGGCTGTAATTTTCATAAATATTTTATATAATTTGAAATTAAAATATTATTTAATGTATATCCACCCGGGGCAATATATTTCAGAACCCTATGGTGTTCCACCAGCGCCGGCCTCACTAGACAGAGCCTCTTCGGGTGATTAGATATCCTCTCCTTCCCTCCTGGAACACGGACTCGTCTACTTACTTGGCCTCCAATCACAGTTGCCAACGAGTCACGGGGATCAGGAAGGCGAGAGCTCTGTTCAGTTTCTGAAATTCCTCTTTCCCGCGGCCCCACTGCTTCAACAGGGCACCACCACCAGGATCGTGAAGGAAAGGAAGAATGGTATATCTCAATACCAAAACTCCTGTTTATTTAAAGTTATAGGTAATTAAGTAATTAACATAATATATTTATTATTAGCACATAACATTTAAATTATATTTCAATCAATAAATGGTTTCTATCTGTCATATTATGGTTTTATAAATCGCAAGAAATCCCAGATTTATATTGTATACAATCCCAGATTTAATAAAATATTAAACATAATTATGGATGCTAATTCAGAATTTCAAACTAAGGATTATAACCGACTGTATTCTTAACGATAAGTCAAGGCAGAAAATTGTAATTAAAACATTTTAATTCATGCAATGGATTTTTATATGTTAGAGTAGTAAATTCTGGTCTCTCCATCCTATAGACACGTGCAACGTAACCAACTTTAAACAAAGTCGGTTACAGGTGCATTGTACTTCTGACGACTAAGATGGTACTCACCATAACGTTAAAACCGGGGCATAACAATGGTTTTACTGCTGCTTAGCAGCTATGTACAAGTGGGTTATATCTATCCTGATGGCTCGTAGGCAAGACTAGGAATACAAACACAAAAACAATGTTATAAGTAGTATACCATTTTTAAAGTTTGGCCATGGAAAGACAATTAAGATGATCGTTCTATGAAAAGTAACGATGATGCTGGTATTTTATAATATAATTTAATATAACCTCAAGGAATGATCCTAGCATCAGTATCAGTGTTCGCAGTATTATATGAGCTGGTAAGAATATACGGTTAAAAAGTCGTCGTCTCTACCTCACATATTTAGAGGATGATAAAGAAATCACATATTTTTAAGAAGAGGAGTGTGGCAACAGACGAAGACCGTTATTCAGTTTTCGGTCTCAGGAGAGTTCTAAATGGCACTGCAACTTCAAAGAGGTTTACGGCATTATTTAAAAAATGCAATAAAGATTACGTTGAGCAAGTTGATATAACGTTATAATCGTGAAGTCCTCGGCTGGTCTTTGTCCAAAGAATTTACATCGTCAAATATGTTTTTGTTGCGTATTTGGTAAACAAATTTAATTAAGTCTCTAAATTATACGAAAATTTTTAAAAAGTAAACCAAAAATTGAGCCGTGGTAGCCTAGTGGTCAGGGTGCTCGCTTTAGTTTCATTTCCGCCGGCATTACTAAAAATATTAATAGCAATTTTAAGTGCTGAATTTACCAAATGCTCGGTGGTGAAGGAAAACTGCATGTCTGAGAACTAATAAAAAAAAACATTATTCCGCATTGGTGCAGCGTGGCAGACCCTGACTCCAAAAACCTCTCAGATATTTGAGAAGGAGGCTTTTGCCCAGCTGTGGCCATTTAGAAGCTGCTACTTATTTAGTTGTAAACTAAAAATAAATTCAGAAATTTAGATTTAGAACTAGATAAGTAGAAAAAATGTCCATAGAACTTCGACCTCCAATTGCTAACAGTTTAGAAGTGTTATTTCAATCTTCTTGTAATGTGAAACAAATGTTGCCTTAAATCTACTATTCAGAATTTGGATCCTTTTCTCTGCATTTTTCAAAAATGTATATCAGACAAATTTAAAATAATATGCTTAAACAATTCACTGCTTTCAATATGCTTGTAGCTTGAATAAATATTACAAAGAATATTCTCTGTAAATAATAATATGACTGAAATAAAATATGTTCTTTAAGTCAAATGAATATCCAAGTTGAAAGCAGGACACAATTGAATAGAAAGATATTATACTAGCATCTTGTAAAAAAGGTTTTTCCTTTTTCCCTTTGATCATTGACTCATTCATTGTGTTACTAGTATGAAGTGACTCAATTGAGTATCAACACACAAATGAACTGTGAACAACGAATTAATATTTAAGAACCAAAATATCTTCCATCGCATTCCTTAGTACAATTTTATAATAATTATGGGTTACCATGGCAAGCATCTCACGAGCTTACGAGTATAATAATACATATTATTAAGTACTTTTATTATATTGCCAAATATATCTACATTTATAATATTTAAATACATTGAATTCTGTTCAGAGTTGGGTGATACCCAACTTGCTCTTGACTCAGTTAACTACGGCATGTGAAAAATATTTTAATGGCCTAGATGTCTTTATGGGTGCAAATCAAACAGGTTTTCTGTAATACTTCTGGAATCGCACCTTATCTGACAGTTGGATAATTTAATTAAAAAAATAACAAATCATAAATATTTTATTTAGAACCTCATTTTTACAGCAGCTTACTTTAAATTTACGATTGGAGTTTTGCTGTGCAGTAAACAAATATTAGATTGTACCATTTTTGTTCTTCTTATAATAAAGAGGCGTCCGTTACGATAGTTCTAGATGTAAATCATGGTTCATAAAACATTTCGATGAACAATGTCTCACATCTGATAGTCGAACGATGTTTAAACCAAAAAGTATGTAGACAATTTTTGACAGTTTGTTAAAAATTATGTTTTTTTTTTTAAATAATACCCATGCTGTATCCTCTTTTTTTTGACAAATATTGTCGGAACAGATGTGGATTCTTTTTCATCACCATCAGCTGGTTGACTGGTAGATGGCACAAGGAATTAAGGTCGACACCCTCAGTATAGGTTATGGTGTACATAACGACAGATTATATATCGAAAAGAGAATCACCTGAGCCAAATGCTGCCGCTTCTCGGTCACATTTTATATAACCCAGGACATCACCATCTGGCATTTTTGCTTCTCAGGTCTAACGTTGCTCCTCAAATCTGTGCGCTTGTGGTTTTGTGTCGTAACTTAAATTAAAAATGGGCTAACTACACAGTGAAGTATCGCACACACAAATATTTACCTATAAAAGAGGCATTTCCATGGTAGTCCCCCCCCCCCATGAACAACGACGGACCAACGCTTCTTTATATTAGTTCTTCATCAGCGTTGGAGGTTCATTAATTTGTTGTACACTGTGTGCTGACTTGTTGCAAGAGGTAGGGCTAGGATGAAAAGAAAGATAATGCCACGATAAATTCTTAACTTTACTATTGGTTTCGAAAAATAATAACGGCTCGATAGCGCAACGCTTCTTAATAAGTAAAAAAGTTGTGGATGTCGACCTCCCTTATTTTACAGCTTCGTTTTAAAGGCTCAAAACTCGTATCAAAAGGATCATCCATTCTTTACCTTTTATTTTTATCTCCCATTTCTTTTAACTCGCAGACTCATTAAAATTGTCGAATGGTAGCTGAACGCCGCTTTCAAGTTTCTGATTGTAACGGTGAAAGAAAATATTATACTGAGCATATATTTTCTTTTTGCACTGTGTATACTGCAAAATGGAAAGGTCATAAAATATATACATACTTTACGCGATAGTCAATCGATTTACATTTAATTTTAAATTTACTTAAAAGCTTAAACTTATTTCAGGTTTTTTTTAAAGATGAAAGATAATACAGTTATAAAACTAAATAAATATATATATACAAAACACTTAAACCTTTAAAAATGCTTGCAAAATGTACATGAGTATAAAAAGAAATGTGTAAAATGCAAACGTTTATTTCAACGCAAACGGTTTAAAAAAACAGATGGACGAAGTAAGAGAATTTATCTCAGTCCATCAGCTAGACATTATGTTAGTACAGGAGTCTTTGCTCAAGTCTAACATACGCGACCCCAAAATTGCTAATTACCGCTTAGTTAGGAACGACCGCCCCGCTCGCGGAGGCGGCACGTTAATATATTACAAAGCGTCACTACACTGTGTGCCAATAGATTTACCTAACCTTGTAAATATAGAAGCCTCAGGTTGTAAAATCGCAATGACAGGCCATCAGCCCATCACTGTGATATCAGCTTATCTCCCGCCTAGAAAAATCATCTTGAGGGGCGACATCGAGGCACTGCTTAATTATAGCGACTCGGTGATAATCGCGGGAGACCTAAACAGCAAGCACGCTGCTTGGAACGCTGAAAACGAAAATAGGAATGGAGTTGCCCTCCTATCTCTAAGTTTAAAGTTAAATTTTGATATAATCGGTCCTCTAGAACCAACAAGAATACCAACACAGAGGAACCACAGCCCGGACATACTAGATATCGCTCTCCTAAAGAACGTATCTCTCGCGCTAAGACACATAGAAGTTCATCATGAACTCAATTCAGACCATCGCCCGGTCATAATGATGCTAGGACAGTCGCACGCAGAGGTCACTATGACCAAAACCGTGACCGACTGGAGTAAGCTCGAGAAATATCTCGAGTCTACTGACTCCCCCGAGCTAGCGCTTATTCCGGACATAGTTAATAATAAGGACACGGCACTATCTGCTGTCGATCACCTCACCTCTCACCTTAAAACAGCCGTCCGAGTATCCTCCAAGCAGGTAAAGGCAGCGAATGATCGCCGCTTTGAACTGCCCTCGGAACTCAGGCAGCTGTTGAGAGAGAAAAATGCTGCCAATAGGGCATATGACCGTTACAGGACTGACGCAAATCGCGTCAGGATGCGCCAACTCCAAAGGGAAGTTAAAGAGCGCATGGCTGAGATGAGGGAGCAAAGGTGGGACAGGCTCATGGAGGACATCTCGCCCTCTCACACTGCTTACTGGCAGCTGGCGAGGGCAATGAAATCCGAGACAGTTGTGTCGATGCCCCCTCTAATCAGCCCCGGAGGTCAGATAGCGTTTGACGATTTAGATAAAGCCGAATGCTTAGCCGACAGCTTGGAGGACCAATGTTCTCCCAGCACCCAGCCCACGGATCCCGCCCACATTCTGAATGTGGACGAAGTTGTATCGCAAAGGTCCACGCAGCCACTAACCGGGGAACCACTTCCGCCTACCTCACTAGAAGAGGTTAAAAACGTTATTAAAAATCTAAAGACCCGAAAGGCCCCGGGTGCCGACGGAATCTCTAATAAATTAATTAAAACGCTCCCTAACACGCTAATCTTATTGTTAGTAGCGATCTTCAACGCCCTCCTTACAAGCTGCACCTTTCCCGATTCCTGGAAAGAGGCGCATGTAATAGGGATCCATAAACCCGGTAAACCAAAAAACCAGGCCTCAAGCTACAGACCCATTAGTCTCCTCAGCGCACTGGGGAAAATCTACGAGCGCATCATACTCATCCGTCTCAAGGATAGCGTTCAATCACTAAAAATCATCCCAAATGAGCAATTTGGCTTTCGAGCTAAACATTCATGTGTCCAACAAGTGCACCGTCTCACGGAGCACATACTTGAGCACCTTAACGATAGTCCCAACAACAGCGTAGGAGCTCTCTTCTTCGATGTCGCGAAAGCGTTTGACAAAGTCTGGCACAACGGTTTGATATTCAAACTGTACACCCTAGGGGTGCCTGACAGGCTTGTGCACATCATCCAAGCCTACTTGTCGAACCGCACCTTCCGATATAGAATAGAGGGTACCCTCTCCAGCATCAGAGACGTAAAAGCCGGCGTTCCGCAAGGCTCTGTCCTCTCCCCCCCACTCTCTACACGCTTTATACAAGCGATATACCCACAGTTAATAATAAGAAAGTGGAACTGGCTCTATTCGCCGATGACACTACTCTCTACACATCCGACATCAATGTATCTAGAGTATACATTCGACTCCAAGCCGCAGCCACCGCCCTCAGCGATTGGTTCAGGACTTGGAGAATTGACATAAACCCTGAAAAGAGCAAAGCGGTCTTGTTCAGCAGGAAGCATGTGTCAAAACTACCCAATAAATTTAAAAATATCACTTTAAATGACAAACCCATCCCATGGGTGTCAGAAGTTAAATACCTTGGTGTTACCCTAGACCGTAAACTTAACTTCAAGAAGCACATAAAAACAGTCAGGGATAGAGCGGCCTTTGTGTCCGGCCGCCTCTACAACCTAACCAACAGCCGCAGCAAAATGGCACTTAAACACAAAATGCGTTTATATAAGACTTGCGTGCGACCTATTATGTCGTACGCCAGCATTGTATTCGCGCTTGTGCCCAAAACTCGGCTGAGCCCCCTTCAAGCGATTCAAAATCGCTTCATGCGCCGTGCAACCGGTGCACACCAATATATGCGGAATGTAAACCTACACCGCGATCTCCAGATGCCTACTTTGGCAGCCCTTTTTAAAAAATTCTCTACAAACTATTTTGAGAGAATCAAAACACACCCCAATCCGTTAGTGGCAGCGTTAGGTAATTACACACCTGCGCGCAACACAACACTCCGCCTGAGGCGCCCCAAAGATGTCATCACGGACGATGATGACAGAATCACAAAGACTAATAACGCGTACGCGGTTGCGCCGCATCACACGTACAACACAAATAGCACAAGCACCCACACTAGCCAGGTCCTACGGCTAACACAACGGGATAGACTTCGTCGCCATCACTTCACGACCCGCCAGAGATTTATTCGAGGCAGAGGTCGTTATTAAGCCATACCATAAAGGCGGTCCCAGATGAGGTCACCTACCTCCCGTCGGGGCCCTCGGATCGCCTAGCCCCCCCCCTATTATTGGAAGTTTTTCTTTCGTTCTAGGGGATGCAGCTCTTCACAGCAGCAGTCACCATCGATGTTCGTTAAACTTGCGGGCCTCTGTCCCCGCAAGTCTCTTTAGACGAAGCTGTAAAGGCCTCCGGGCCAACAGCAATGTGGATGGGTTTTTAGTCGGTATGTTTCTCTTTCCGAGATCCGAGTCCGACATAACCCGTTGGAAGGCCTCCCGGCCAACAACGGGTATGATTAAATCATTTTCCCTCCACCGGAAAAAAAAAAAAAAAAAAAGCAAACGTTTATTTTTTCTATTATCTGTAATATATATCTTTTATTGTTATTACTGCAATTATTATTTCAGAGTTAAGGTCCATTTTATATAGACATTTGTTTTCCAAAAAAAACTACATGTTTATATTACGACGGCTTACTTGCTACTGTCGGTGTCATTCATATAATGTTTCCCTATTTTCGCTTAAACATACTAGCCACCTAAAACGGATAGTGCTGCAATATTCATGATTTTTATAGCCGCAAAATTATTTTGATTATATTAGTTACACCACACCAAATATGCGTTGAGTCCCGCTATCTGGGTCTACATCCATGCAAGCACTATTTTTAACTCATGAACATAATAATATATTAACGTTCCTTTACAAATTATGATACTCATTGTTAAGGTGTGTAATAATGAGATTATATATGTAAACATTGAGTTTTGAGAGTAGTAGTGCATCATTAAGCTTTAGCGCGGGCGCAGTCAGCGCTTTGTCAAAAGGAATAAGACGGGATTTATATTTTATATCCAAGCAGTTCTCATATGTATTGCAAATAATACTTAAATATGTGCAGCAACCGTAAGTTTTAGTGCTAAATGCACCTACAAAGGCTTAAAGATGAATTGTGTGTGAATTTGCAGTGTCAATATTTCGAAGAAGCATTATAGCTATATTTTTCACGCCTCATAACGCGAAATCGTTTAGGCTTTCTAGGTCTCAGGATTTACTAAAACTTAAATCACATCTACCAATTTTATACTGCGTTTAGTAAAAATATATATCATTATTGAGATAACATTATTATAATTAACACATAAGTTTTTATCAAAAATATTTAATTTAGATTAATATTATAATGATTTATTATATTTACGCGAATACTTCACATTTGAAATTAAGCTATTACTTACGGAATCTATCGCGTTTAATTAGACTTTGCATATCCCGGTCACGAGAGAACTGAGGTGTTTGACGTCCCGGTGTCATAGTTAACCCGCCTATTAAATATTTAGATTATTCTAACAAATAAATTTGCTGATTAAATTCACTTGATTGCTGTCTAACACTACACGTAATAACTGCCGCGTAACGCAGTTCTAAAATGTCCTATCCTAATAGCATTTGGAACGAGTAACTTCATAACTTTAGTCATTTGTAATTTGTTTACAAACTTCGCTAGATAAAACGAAGTTTCGCTATTAGTTACTTTAAAATTGATATTTAAATATGAAGGAGACTCGTTAAGAACTGTCATTTTTAATTATGATTTTCTGCTTAGAGTTATTTAGTCTACAACTTTTACGTACGTAGAGAAAAGCCTAGTGTAAAAGTCTAGGGAACAAGCCAACTGTAACAACTTCTTGCGAAAACTCTTTAAAAAAATATACAAGCTCTACTTTATCGTAGTTTTTAAAACATTGAGTGTTATGTCACTTTGTCAGCTAACGCGAGAAGATTTGCGGCCTTAGGTCTGTGATCGTGAACGTCACTGAGGAAGACACGGGGTCACTGCTCAAATGTTAAATCAACAGTGAACTATGCTCTCGATTTTCTTTTGGCAGTGATCTCCTGATAACCACGTGGTGCTGAGGGGCTATCAGGCGGTTGTGCTACACGCTCAACTAGCGTCCAGCGCCAGCATCCTGGAGGTCCCCTGGCAGCGACCCTCTGCATGATTTTATGCGTCTCTTGACGGCCAAAAAAAAAAAAATACGGCGATAGATGCCTAAATCCAACACTACTGTATATAATATGGGCCTTGGCCCTTTCAATATCGCCGTGACTCGGTGCCTTATAACTTATATCTTTGCAAGTTGAAAACTAACTCCGCTGCCGCAACAAATGTATAACTTAAACTGTTAGTGGGTTGTGAAGTCGTTTCTTTCTACGCTTAAAAAAATACGGATTATTATATATATATACATAATATGATGCTATTATTTATGATGTTATTATTATCGTCACATTAATGTAATGTAGAGAGCCGAAAGGTGGCAAAAATTTTGTGAAAGTTTAGTTCTCTGCCTACCAATAAAGAAAAAAGTAAAATAGCATCCTGCAAGTGCCCACTACTTGCCTTCTCAAATATCTTAGAGGGTTTTGGAGCCGGGAGGGGCCCGCCACAGTGCTCCAGTGTAGTTTCGCATTTCTTCGGAATAATATTTTTTTATTATTTTTTAGACAATGCCTCAAGATGATTTCCTTCATTGCCGCGCACGTGGTAAATACAGCACTTAAAATTGTTGTTAATAATTTTAGTGGTGTCGGCACCGGGGATCGAACCTAGGTCACTCAAGCTCTATAAAACTAAAGCGAGACACTATGATATAAATTCTAAAATGTATTTTGTATATTACAGATCAAACTACCCAACTTTTTCCAATCATTTTGACCATCGTTCACTTTCATGTGGTTTTGGCTAAGTACAGTGGTAAAAATCATCATGATCATCATTATCATCAAAATGTCACGACCTACATTCGACAACTTCTCGTAATGTTAACATCTATACAAGTATCACATATGATCAACAAATAAATATAAATAAATAATACTGTGCAAGTGTTATTCCATTTTGCTGGAGTATATTTGACAGTAAAACAGAAAACATCTTTCGGCCTAAACCGCCCTGGTTGCAACTTAAACTTAATTAAGTAATTTAGACCATTTTTCTGAGCATACTGTCAATTTGCAACGACTACTCCACTTTTCAAACAAGAGTTTATTGCATTTATTAAGTTTTATTAGGTTACTTGAAGTTGAAATTGAAGTCCCTATTATAGTTATAATTTCAGCTTGTGTAGAAATGTGCGATGTTTACGTATTTTGTGACATTGGTTGTATTTTAGTATGTGTGTGTTGCCGGCCTTTAAGGATTTTTGGAGATCGGAAGGAGAGGGGGGGGGGGGGCTTGATTTCAAACTGACTTCGGCAACCCTTTTTCGCCTAATCGGGGAGATAGAACGTGATTTTCCGCCTTTGCTATTCCGGAATTGCGTGGTGATAATAACTCAAAGGAAAATAATTTATGTGCACCAATTTACATAAATTATAGATGTCACATACATCTAATGCATAATTTATATATTAAGCGAGACTTAGAAACGATTTGCATTGTGTATTTCATTAGGAATCTCTCAATGAAATTTTAAATAAAAATATAGTTTCATATTATAAATAATGCATTAAACAAATACTAGGTAACCAGACAATTGGAGCCTCTGAAATTTTAAAACCTCTGTGGATCAAAGTTAAGGAAAGTATACTGAATCCTTTCGTAATGAGAGAAATTAATTGCAGTGAGAATGTAGAGACGCACATCTTGCCCCATTTAGTGAAAAAGTGGAGCAATATCGGCATGTTAGTAGTTACGACATAGCTAATGAGTTACGGCTTAGAACATGCGATCATGGTTAAAGGGCAGCGGGGCTAATAATTTGATGTTGTGTATATTGTGAGATTGGAAGGGCATCGTTCGTTATGAGCTTTTACCGCTGGGCAAAACTATCGATTTGGATCCCTACTGCCAACAGCTGATGAAACTCAAGCAAGAAAGAGAGAAAACGGCCGATTTTATCAGTGTAGTGGTAGTGGTATTTCAACACGATTTCGCCAGACCACACACATTTTCGGCTTCTTTTTTCAACTTGGTTGGGAAGTGTTAATTCATCCACCCTAAAGTACCTTACATTATAACATAATTTTTAATTTTCTTATAATTTGTTAAAGGTAACAGTCTCATATCGCTTCTATACATCTGTGCTTGTTTTGTGAAACATGTTTAAGAAAATGTTTTGCACCAGGCATTCCAATTCGCTAACCTTCATAACTCGTATCGGTGTTCTATTTATTATAATATCATATTTAGATAAATAATATACAAAAATAAGTATTAAATTGAATTATACGTATATTTGTAAATTTGTTCTAGAACTTAAATATAATTACAACTACATCTTTGCATCTTAGAATCTAAATATTAAATTTGTTTATTACATTTCGTCAAAAGTATAATGTACTTTACTACGTAAGATACGATAAACTAATACGTATATAGTCAACAAAGTATTAACAATTAATTATCAATTATTTTCTGCAATCTGCAATATATATAGATATACATAACGATGACTTTTGCAGAAAATAATTGATATTTAATTACTAATGCTTTGTTGACAAGCCCTCTGTGTAGCAGTAAATTTAAAAAGTTTAACGGGGTGAAGAAAAATAAATGATTGTTACGTATTGTCGAAAACGGTGACGTGTTTTTAAACGCAAGGGAAGCGTACACCTTAAAATATATTTATGTGCTTAATGACTAGAAAATGTGAAAATAATAATTTACCTTCTTTCTCTGAAGTATTCCCAGTTTAGATCATTAGCAGTTTTGTTAGTGCTTACAAAGGAAAACGTGATATTATAGACTTTTTATACAAATTGTAAAATGCGTTAGTAGCTACAGAATGTCAAAAAGATTTTTTTCTAAAGATTTAATTTCGAGACTAGAGAGTAAAACACAAATCACTTGCTAAAATTAAATGTTTCATAAATTTATATTAACAGAATTATGTTGATCAAATCGCTATTCAGTCTGCCTTGCGACGAGCAAACAACGACTTGGAAATTTAAACCCGGGGTGTCGGGTTGCGAAGTTATGCCTTCGTGAACCTAAGAATGAAGGCAAAAATAAACTGAATAATGTTGTTTATAATCACGCATATAATTCATATTTTCTTAACGACTATCATTAAGTATAAGTATCTTATAATAATCTAATTCAAAAAGGCAAATTGTGTTTTAACTCCTACGTCCGCGAAGATGTTTAAAGGTAGCAACATTTTAAAAACTAACTGGGATCATATTTCGAACACTATTAATTCAGTCCTCAAAACAAAAATAATACTTGTATCCACGCCAACTAGCACTGATCCTTTGAATAATTCAAATCCGGAAGGTTTATTACAAAATTTTGTGTCATATCCGGCTGACCTGGTTACCGTCTTTTTTTTTCTATGGGAAAGGTGGCAATCGACCAAGCAGCTCGCCTGACGATAAGTGATTACCAACGCCCACATACATCACCAGAGGAGCTGCAAGTACGTTGCCGGCCTATAGGTATATTTTGGGAAAGGGGAAATAGGAGGGGTAGGGGATGGTTCGGTTACCACACTCTCCGAACGAAACGCAGAAACACAAGATGCCTCTACTTTATGCTGGTATTCTGCGAGGGTGTGATACTATCCCGGTCGAGCTGATTCATTCGAGCAGCAATAAAAGCCGCGGCTTGGCTCTACTACGTTCAGAAAATGTCTATGGGTTTATGTTAGGTACGTATGGTTAAATAATACATGCAGTGTATTATAAATAGGTAGTTAAAATTATATTAATATAGGTAACGTTGCTGCTTTCGCTTGACTACCTTAACTGCCCCAAAACACACTCTCTGTTATACCCAAGGTTAGCTGGTAGAGAATGCCAGATAGCATTAAGATCGCCTTTTGTACAGTTTTTTGGTGCAATAAAGAATAAAAGAGATAAATAAATAAATATGAGTTTTACAAGCAGGGTAGCTCCCCTATGTCGAAGTCAAAACGATCTACACATTTTCTCCTATAAAAAGTTTAGGTTATTAGGAGAAAACATGTGGTATATCCAGCATTAAATCCACGTCCGAAACACCTGTAAACGTTATACGAACCTTCTAAGTTACGGAAAAAGTTGTAAAGATAAAGAGATTTCTACACAACTAAAAAGAAACTATTACATTTTATAACATAAATTGTATAAATAAAAATAAATCTTCCCAATGTACTTTATCATAACAACATTTGTATTTTATAGCGGTAACAATAGTAGTTTAAATAATAATAGGGGTTAAAGTTAGAAATAACGCAGTTGTAATAGAGTGGTCACTTTGAATTAAAATAGAACTACTATTTCTTAGTGTGTTAATACATTCTATTTTTTTAAAAGATTTACATAAATTCGGAAAGAGTATGGATGAGTCACATGACTCATTTGAACTCCTTGCTTACAATTCAGGCTACTTTATACAAGTATCACGCAGATTTTGTGCTGATTGGTTGTACCTCTAACTGCACCAAAGACTAGTTTCACGTCACATGAGCTTTAGAGTTGCATGATATGCGAAATTGTTCAAACATGATGTCTGTTTATGTAGATACTGATGTAGAATCCTCGCTAATAGGTTGTATCTGTGCTAAAAAGCTCCGAACTACCGGAGATGACATGCCAAACGTCGACGGTGACATCTCTTGAGATTTATCTCCGATAGTTGTCGTAATAACCTGGTCCCGTATAGCGCAAACAAAACCCTCGATTTCCTCAAAGGGGTCACCGAAACTGATTGCAGTTGAGGGAGGCGACGGAATCTACGAAAGGCTCATATAGAACGTCCCGTTGAGTTCTTTCTCCTTCCATACGGTCTCCCACTCGAAGACATTCTGTACTACCAGGTCCTGCCATTGCTTATTGGCCGAGGAAAGAGGTTAATGAAGTCCGAATAGAACGACTCATCCGATTTCGCTAGGAAGTAATTACGGAAGTTGCACCCTTCGCGATTGTGCATGATGAGGGCGCCTGAGAAGCCCCGACCGCCGTGCTTCTATAGCAAGTACAGCATAATCACTGACTATCTCCAATGAGGCATACTTTGGAACGTCATCATTGTGCGGACTTTTCTCACCAGGGCGCTTAGTTCGGTTTGAGTCCACCTAAGTATGCCAATGGTATTAATTTAGACCAGTATGACCCAGCCTTCATACGCGCGTGCTTTGTTCATACCCGACAAAAGGCTATTAAACACTTTTGTCAGTTGATTCCCATCTGCTCCGTTTCCTGGGCGACCATTTAATCATCGTATGAATCTACCGAAACATGGAGGTTTACGGCCGCAATAACACCCGTATGTTGATCCGCAGCTTGAGAGGCTGCATTTCCAGTCATAGTATCTCCTCACGATGCGGGAACAGTCTCGTTTTTGTTCGAGTTCGGCAGCTTCAAATGTTTTCGAGCGAATGATGTACCGAATTCGTTCTGTCAGGCTTTGCTCCGTGACGACAATGGATGGCTCCAGCTCAGCAAAAAAGCGATACACCCGGTACGCAAATCCTCTAGTTTCATTCCCTTTAGCCTTAAAATACGCCCACAATGCGTTCTGATTCATACAAATCGTCTAGCGCATGCGGCGTACTCCATCAAAGGCAGATGGCGATTGCTGGGTCCGAGAAGGCTCTGCCGACACCAAGCCAGCTGATGGGAATAATTGATGCGTGATGCTGGTAGGTTGTTGATCATCTCGCATTCAGCTGGCAGTCCGCCTGCTGGCGTGTCCAGCAAGTATATATAATAAGTTAAGGGAAAATAATGAAGCAGCCTTGTTCCAACTCATGGTTGAATTTAATTTTGGGGCGGAGCTTAATTAATTTATTAAGAAAACGTCCAGGCAGAGCAGGCAGGCAGAGGAGCTGCCTAGGAGCATTTTGGGTACGTACCACTCTCGAACCCATTTCTGCCGCTAAGCCGTACTGCATCCACTGTTGTGTTCCGGTTGGAATGGTAAATAGGTATATCCTCTTTCTTTTGAAGTTGTTTGCAGCTGTCTATGTGCCGCGGTAGCCACTCACAATCAGTCAGTCGTTTAATAACTCGTTTAATAACCGAAATCAAAAATAATAATTTCTGATAGTTCAGCTTTTAAACAGTAACCAACAGTACTTAATAAATATAAATTCTGCTTAGTTTCGTGTGAAAGTGAGAAGAGAGTAAAAAAAAATACTCTCTCACGAGCGTATACCCGATTCTGGGTGGTCTAGGTGTTTTATGTTCTTTCAACACACTTTTCACCACAGCGTATTTGGGAAAAAGTGACAGTTGGCGAGCCTTTGCCGTCTTATCCAAGTCAAAATTAAAAAACGTACATAAGTTTCGAAAAATTCATTGTTACAAGCCTTCCACAAAAGGGATCGAATTCCAGTCTCCGGATTCGGAGGCACATCAACTGCTCGGCTAGTGACTTAACAGAGTGTTGTTCCGGAGGCCGAGACAAGAAGTAGTGTCCATGACTACGTTCATTTGCCAAAATCATCGATTTCCATAAGAAGCTTTCCGTAATAAGGTGGCAATGAATTCATATTATAACAGTAGTCGACTAACCAGACTAACTTTCTGAAGCGAGGTTATAATAATAAGCTTTATATTGAGTACGCAATAAGGTTTCTTTGCGATGTATATAAATTATCTTATTTTAGTTAACTGGAGATGGTAAGTTACTACGAAGAGGTCTAGATACTGCAGGAACCATTCAGAAAAGAATTATAAATCTGGTAATAAGTCTGTAAAGATAGTTGTAAACATTGTTTACCGTCAATGTGATTTAATCGTACTTAACAACAACTAGTTTTAAAATACGCCCACAATGCGTTCTGATTCATACAAATCGTCTAGCGCATGCGGCGTACTCCATCAAAGGCAGATGGCGATTGCTGGGTCCGAGAAGGCTCTGCCGACACCAAGCCAGCTGATGGGAATAATTGATGCGTGATGCTGGTAGGTTGTTGATCATCTCGCATTCAGCTGGCAGTCCGCCTGCTGGCGTGTCCAGCAAGTATATATAATAAGTTAAGGGAAAATAATGAAGCAGCCTTGTTCCAACTCATGGTTGAATTTAATTTTGGGGCGGAGCTTAATTAATTTATTAAGAAAACGTCCAGGCAGAGCAGGCAGGCAGAGGAGCTGCCTAGGAGCATTTTGGGTACGTACCACTCTCGAACCCATTTCTGCCGCTAAGCCGTACTGCATCCACTGTTGTGTTCCGGTTGGAATGGTAAATAGGTATATCCTCTTTCTTTTGAAGTTGTTTGCAGCTGTCTATGTGCCGCGGTAGCCACTCACAATCAGTCAGTCGTTTAATAACTCGTTTAATAACCGAAATCAAAAATAATAATTTCTGCTGGTCCAACTTACTTATGTCGTCAACATACCTACAGTAACATATTAATGAAAAGTATGTTTTGTTTTTCATAGTTGCTTATAAATACATCCGTCTAAATTTGAAACTACAGATACCATTGCCAACACTTCTTTTTGACAGTAAAATTGGTTATTAAACTGATAACAATTTTGCTTCGTACCGAACTTCATACTGCTGAATGTAATAACAAATGTTTTGAGGTCACCGCTATTAAATAATATCGTGAAACCAATTTGAATAATTGCGGTGGATTGACTAGGTGGCCTACATATTTATTAAAGCATGATGCAATTGGTTGTGTCTCGGAGAGACATCCCTTACTTGAAGAAGTCGCAGAGTGTAATCGCTTGAAAATGCCTCGGCAAGGCATAATACGTGTCGCGTGTTAAACGGTTGTGGTCGTGTCGAGTGTAGTGTTAGTGTAAGTGATTTTTGTGGTGAAGGTGAACGGTGTAGAAAAAGTAGTGTACGTATTTCAGGGAGGTAAGGTGGTGGTGTTTCTTTAAGCCCGGTTTTCTCCCACCCTTTTTCACACATTTTATAATATCGACTTTAGTAGGTATTGTGATATCACGCAAGGTCCTATAAGAAGCATAGAAAATTGTGAAATTATTTGAACCAATAATAACTAAAGGTAATATATAAATAAAAGGCACGGGTTGGCAAAGGAAACTCTTTAATTCGCATCCACAATCAATAAATAACCTTTTGATATCTACGAGCAAGGCAACTTTGGTGGCTCCTCAACAGATTTCTTATAATACTGAGCGAATATATCTTTGCCACCAGAATTTTGTGGTCCACTAGGTCAAAAGTACAAAAAACTACCTAACCTCCCGATAATAATGCACGATCAGCCTATTCGACTGTTCGATTCTCAAGGACAGAGAGAAATTAATACCTAGGGGTTACATTTGGATAGTTAGGAATAAAGCCGCCTCACCGCATGTTCTGCCAAGCTAGAAAATTAGCTTGGATTACATAATACTTGAATAAGACCTATCTTGACATATGCTTCCGTTTTTCCCTAATGCTGTGCCTCTCGTTATTTTGATTTACTTTCTACTGTATAATGTAATTTTCTCACGCAATGTTATTACAACGTCACTCACACGTTGTCAAAACGTTGACAATTTATAATGTATCTGTATGTATCTATGTAAAATATTTCAGATTACATGGAAAGAATAAATAATTCGATAGTTCAGCTTTTAAACAGTAACCAACAGTACTTAATAAATATAAATTCTGCTTAGTTTCGTGTGAAAGTGAGAAGAGAGTAAAAAAAAATACTCTCTCACGAGCGTATACCCGATTCTGGGTGGTCTAGGTGTTTTATGTTCTTTCAACACACTTTTCACCACAGCGTATTTGGGAAAAAGTGACAGTTGGCGAGCCTTTGCCGTCTTATCCAAGTCAAAATTAAAAAACGTACATAAGTTTCGAAAAATTCATTGTTACAAGCCTTCCACAAAAGGGATCGAATTCCAGTCTCCGGATTCGGAGGCACATCAACTGCTCGGCTAGTGACTTAACAGAGTGTTGTTCCGGAGGCCGAGACAAGAAGTAGTGTCCATGACTACGTTCATTTGCCAAAATCATCGATTTCCATAAGAAGCTTTCCGAAAGAAGCTTTCCGTAATAAGGTGGCAATGAATTCATATTATAACAGTAGTCGACTAACCAGACTAACTTTCTGAAGCGAGGTTATAATAATAAGCTTTATATTGAGTACGCAATAAGGTTTCTTTGCGATGTATATAAATTATCTTATTTTAGTTAACTGGAGATGGTAAGTTACTACGAAGAGGTCTAGATACTGCAGGGAACCATTCAGAAAAAGAATTATAAATCTGGTAATAAGTCTGTAAAGATAGTTGTAAACATTGTTTACCGTCAATGTGATTTAATCGTACTTAACAACAACTGGGTTTAAAATAAAAGGCAAAGTAATTTATTAAACATTCTATTACTGTTTAGATAAACTTACAACTACAGTCGTTTACATATCACAAAAACGTTTTCCGAATCATAGCAGCTAAGTAGTGCACAATTTTGTTCCACAGTGGTCCAGATTCACTTTCAAATGCTCTACTGAAGATTTTTAATACGTTAACCTAGAATATTTCCTATTACAAATTCATATTATAATAGCAGGACCGTTAAATTTTAAACTTTAAAATTTTCAACAAAAACCTTAAAATTCACAAATGTAAGACTATTTCGATATATAAAATAAAAATAATTTTTATTAACAGAAATAGATACATATGCAATCTATTATATATTCAATTTAAGTTCCACTCTCATCCGTCGAACATTATCTAGAATAAAGATTAATACCCGACTTCTAACAATTCGAACAACAGTCGCTGCTGTGATTCGGAGCGTTTAAACAGCGACAGTCGGTAACGAGACAGTAATTCTTATATAGGTAAAGCGCACAGACTATAATATAAAAAGTCCAGCATTAACCATTAAAACTAATTGAGTATTATACGACGATAAAAACAACTGACATTTCATTACTTGCAATATATAGTTTAACAATTCATGTAATGATTTAAAAAAATAACAGACGTGACTAACTTTAATAATGATTTGTATTTAAATAAAAAATTATGTACCTAAAATTGCCTTTTGATAATGAATGTATTTTTTTTTCAATGCGGTACGGTACACAAATGGATAAATAAGCGATCATACATATCATAATGCGAATATATTTTATTTAATACATACACATTCCGTGCATCTGGAACGTACAGTACGATAATTAACAACAACACAAATAAGTACATTATGTTAATGATAAAGTTATGATATATTGATTGCGAAAGCATTATTTTAATTATCATCATAAAACTTGGATATAACATCAGATAACTAAGAATTTATAAATAATTTCTAAATGAGATCCATAAATTAAAATAGAAGACTAGATACGCTTTAAAAATAATAGCCCCTATGTCAGTTAGTAAGGGTATACTATATATATATGTGTCGAATTACGGAAACCAAGCAAAGGAAACTTTAATCTTAACAAATTACAAAGTTCATTAACAGTACCCAACAATTTTACTTTTTGTCATATTATTATTTTGAGTCACATTATGTGTGACCTTAATTACACCTACATCATTTCCGGTCCTTTTTAATACATTGGTTCGATACATATGTATGTTAATGAGCAAGCTATGCCTCTAACAACTTTAATACATTTAAGTACTTTTCATCTTAAATCTAGTTTTTTTATATATTAAACCTAAGCCCTTTCGAAAAAGTTACAATTAATCTACTAGTTTAATATCAAACATCAACAACATTTTATAAATTAGGCAAATATGTAGAACCGACGAGGCAACGTAATTAAAAATATGATTTGAAAAGAACCAAAAATATTGTACATGATTGAGCCAAGCGGCTTTTGTTGCTGCTCGAATGGGCTGTCTCGAACAGGGTAGCCAGAATACCGGAGTGAAGTAAAAGTAATTTTGTGCATTGTTCATTACATTCGATGATTGAGGTAACCGGAGTTCTACTCCCGCTCACTCCTCCCGAAATGTAGTTATAGGCCGGCAACGCATCTGCAGCTCTTCTGGAGTTTCATACGTATTTACGGTGGTATTTACGTAGAGAGTCGGTAATCATTTAACACCAGGTGAGCCGCTTACTCGTTTACCCTTTTTCCATAGAAAATATCAAAAAAAATATTTGGGTAGTAATAGTTATTTCAAAACTAAATGTTACTATGATACGGTTCACAACGCGTCATAATGACGTATGACAATACGTCATTAAAACGCATCGTGAACCGCTATCCGCAGTTGATAACCGAAGAAATACATTCCATTGGTTAAGTAACCATGGTAAAGAAGCCATTTTTAGGTAATACTGTTGAGATACGTCGCAAGATTTGCCACATGGAATTTGTTCAGTGCATGATGCCAAGCTGGGCTAAGAACGAATAATTAAAAAAGGTCACGCAACCTCAACTAAGCAGATACAATACAAGGAAACTCTTATAGCCTAGCTTAACAATACGGTAAATTAGCCTTGTTTCATATTTCTCAATAAATAGACATTAATAATCTAATACCTAAAACACGATATTGAATTTACTTACCAATTAAACAGCACAGTTCAAAGAGTATTATTAGCATAAGGTTAAGAATAGTAGAACATTACTTAAAATATCACATTTAAGAGAATTTCTTACAAGAATAGGAAAAAACAAATTAGATTACATTACCTTGGTAAAAATCGTGGAATTACTCATAAATTAAAAATATATAGCAGTGATGACTAATTTGTTTAAAATAATTATTTTGATAAAATTGGAGATACATAATGTGATAATTTGGTGTAAGTATTCACATACTTAAACGTAAACCCAATCAAATTGTCTGGAAAATGGTCAGATACCATATTGTGAAAACTGATACAAATGTCAAAAGACATGCTTAAGAATTCTTATTACAAATTATATATAAATTTCATATTTATATTAGGTATAAATATATAAATCAAATATTGAAATATTAAAATTAATACAACGTGGGTCGAACAATCAATAGGTTACGTCGATGGACGTAACCTATTGATAAATTGGATTAAATAATTTATGATGCACAAAAACGTTTAAATTTTTTTCACGAAATAATTATTTAAAACGTAATCGTTGGATTTTAATAAAGTGTTTAATTGATTGTTCTCTAAAGATATTAATAATACATACAGCCATATTTAATTTAAGTGGGTGTTTTAATTAAAACCGTATTTACTATTCCTTAGAAAAATGTTATTATATTTTCCAAAAATAATTGTTTTTCTATTTAACTAGAAATTAAAATTAACACATTAGTTAAACTATAGATATATAAGTTAAGACGTATTTATATTCTATCTTAATTAAATTTTAAATATGAATAATAGATAGTCATAACAAGAAAATTTCTCTAATTTTGTAAAGGTCAAATTCGTTTGATATGTTTATACAAGCTTAATAAAGTATTCGAAACCGATAAAGTATTCTATTGGAATTTGTGCATACTGGTAAGGTAAGCAGACTTATTACTAACGGGGGAAAGTGGGGTATAGGAGCACCAAAAGATACGTACATAACCATAAACGAAAATTTTGTATAAGTGTTTAAAAGCATCCATATTTTTAATTATTCTTTAATAATAAAAGCATAAAAACTCTATCAACTTGCATGCATAAAACATTTTGAAACTATTGTCAACAGTCTTGCACAAAACAAATTATTTTCAACTAGTACAATGAAGCACAATCTAATTTCAAAAATTTGTTTGCTACATGAACGGGTGAAATCGAAGATAAATTAAGAGAGAAAATTCTACTTTCTGTCCACCGAAAGTGAAGTCAAATTTCGACCAGTGGAAAAAAAAATATGTAACAACAAAGCAGGGCAATGGACGTGATTTAAGAATACATTTATAATGTCTGTGTGTATGTTAATATGCTTTATAATACAAAGTAAATCGAAAGTAATTGGGTTACGATTTTGTTGTTGAATCAGTAATGTAGTGAGCACCTATAAATATAACGACAAATATAGTCGTTGATTATGAATTACGTTTGAAAACAAAATAAGTTACTTACATGCCTGTGAATAATAACATCATAATTATCACAACTTATATAAAATAAATGAGTTTTATAGAAATATAGATAGTTAACAATACTCTGTGGCGTTCATGCGAATTAGAAGAATTAATATATAATATTCTAACGTTTAATCTTTAGGCTATAAGAGTATAGAAAGTGAAGAAAGGCTTTAGTCGTCCCAATTGCCATACGCCGCGTCAGGATAGGCCCAAGGTGGACGGCTCGAAGTGTGCGAGGAAGTACTGTTCGTTTTCGTATTGTATCTAAAATATTTAGTTACAAAGTAACAAATCTTGTAAAAAAAATATTATGTTGATGATTTAAATATATTATATTGCTGTCTTCTAAGTACATATCGTAAGTATTTTCTGAGCGTTACGCTTATGCTATAAAATCAGAGAAAGATTCTCATTCCTGCTCGTTTTCAAGAACACATGTCACAGTTATACACATAAATGACAGGAAAAAATTCAATACATTATAGTTTAAAGTGCGAGATTATGTAATTTTATCGATATCAATATACCATGCGCCATTTTCTTATTTTACGAAAGTTAATAATATTAAGCTTAAATATGTGGTAAAAAATTGTTACTTATAATAATAGACGTGAAAAAAAAGTGATGAAGGTGCCGTTTTTAATGAAGAGCATTTTTAATTAAAATAAAACCTGTGCGGTTAAAAATTCTTGTCTGAACTTTTTTTACATTAAAACTATTACTTTTAATTCTTTTTACATTAAATATTTCAATTAAAAATGGAGAGCTAAAAATTTACTAATATTCAACACGAGATCCGACGTGGTTTATACGCAACAAAGACATCTCGCAATATTAATACTGATCCGTTTGCAGAGGATACAACTAACGAACACACTGTACGTTTTTGGTTTCATTGCTTTCGTAACAAGATCTACAACTTGAAGAACCATGAGAGAGACCAGACACTAGAGTGAATGACGATGAATTAATAGAGGAAGCCGATCCCTTTCATATATCCAAGTAATTAGCGTCCTGCATTGATGTTAATTTACCCACAATATTGACTAATATTCACCAAATTGATGATGAATTGAAAAATCCTGAGAAATGGGTGCCTGCGAGCAAACAGGTGGGTGAGTACGTGTAGGTACAGAAATGAATGGATTTTGGCCAGAATTGTAGCATGTGATAAAAAGTGGATTCTCTACGATAATCGCACCAATTCAAATACCAGAACAATGCCCTAAGCGAAGCTATCCTATAGAAAAATAGTGCTAAATGTTTGGTAGTCACTTAATGGCGTAAATCACTATAGCTTTTAGAGATCTAGTGTATCAATTCGTGAATCGATCTTCATCGTTATTTCTCTGGTAATGCAATACCTCATACAGCTCGATAAATTGTTTTAACATTAAGAAATAAAGATAGAAACACGTTTATTAACGGTCTATGTAGGGATAACACATAGCACTGAAAAATTACAAAGCAGAAAACCTTAGAAAACAAACCTTTTCCATAATAACTTGCATGAATGAAATCATAACACAAAGATAAAACTAAGACTGTACTGCAGCATAAGACCGCAAAATGGACTGGACTTAGGAATAGTCAAGATTCGAAATCTAAATCCTGACACTGATTTTCAGTCCGGTCCCCACTTTAAGGCAACTCGGGAGTCTGCGAAGGTGATCTTCTTAAATCCCATTAAAGTATAGTTTTACAACGTTATAGTACAGCAAAATGTAATTAGATTTAGCTACTTCATTTACATAATAAGCGGATGTCGTTCGTCTAGCGTACGTAAGTCAATACACGCTAATATATGTTACTAAGTATTAAGCATACACAAACAAACCTTTATTTTTACAAAATACAATTTACAATATATTTAAATGTTTTATTTTTATTTTTTCTAGGTTATAAATATTTCTATGTACTTCGTAGTACAATGACACTAATCTTTTATAAGATAATAGTTTTCGTAGGATCGATAAGTGATTTAAATGTGTAAGGGAAACTCCAAATAAAATAACAAGACGAAGAAGAACTTCGCCGCTTGTGGGCTACATAATAATACAGTAAACGATTTAAAACTATAAAATATGGAGAGTATTTTGATGCATACCATTTAACTTAATATTACTTGTGTTATTAAAAAGTGACAAAGCATAAATACGCTCTACATAAATAATTAAGTTCAACCTATACCTATACCGATTTTATGTATTTACGCAAAACCACACTTTTGAAATGATATTATTATTTACGGATTTGATCACGTTTAATTTTGATTTATGTCCCTGGCGTTGCGAGTGCTTTATAGCATCCGAACATTGTTCTGTTGTGTTGAAGATGAGAATATTCAATAGGAAAGATGGCTGGGTGCTAGCATAAGTTTGGAATAGAGTAATAAATAAAATGAAATTAAAAGCATACCAGTGCTCGACCACAAGATACTGTAAGCACATTTTGCGTAGAACTGACCAAAATTAATAATTAAAAGCTGAAGGTAGCCAGAGATTACTATGACATCAGGACGTTCAACACCGGTCAGTCCCACCGAGCCCATGGGCGCTGTAAAGCATTCGAAACGTCAGGAACATAATAACGAACACTAAACGCTATAAAATCCGTAAATATTAGTTTAATATTAACTATACCTATACTATCGACAGTACTATAGCTAACAACAATAAGTAATAATAAATAACAAGACATATACTACAAAACCTGCAGTTAGAAACCATAACCATTTTTTCCGCAATTTGGACATTTCCTACAAGGAATAAACTATTGTTCTCAGGAAGCGTTACAAAATGTCTTCATAGACTTTGTAGAAGCCAGATCCCTAGAATACTATTGCAAAGGTAATTAATCTTTACACAAAATGGTAGAATTATAAAGATAATGAGGGCAAATACTTCGACTATAAATCATTTTTTCTCAGAATGAAAGGGTTTGAATTTTTAAATATAAAACAGCAGTTTCATACTTTAACCCTTAATATGATAGTAGGTATTGACAAATTATTATGAACGTTCCCTTACCGAGATTCCACTTGTTTGTAGGTGGCGCCACTGTCGGAATTTCCACGGCTACTTGATGGCACCGGTTCCAACTCGGTTACGTGCCACGTAAGCAAAGAGCCCGAATATCTATAAAATAGTACCTTATTTAAAACAAATAATATGAAACATAATGTTAACTTTCGGTTAATTATCTTCTTGTCAAATTGTACAATTCATGAAGTTGAAAGGGATATGAGTTCAATTATAGATTTTTTTTCTATTATTACACCATTTTATTTAAATACATATGAGTGATACTGAAGGGAAATGAGTGATTTTTACGATTTTTATCTATCAGCCCATCCGTCCATTTAAAAAAGATTTAAAAAAAAGAGGCAGGTTGGCAGAGATCATGTAGCCGCGAGCAAAAAGGCTTAAAGTAAGGTTTAAACAGTAAACATATATCAGTTACTGCAATATATTCCTATATCACCATAATAGATTATATCCATTCTCAATTACTTCCAAAACATTTTGCATGTCGTCATTCCATCTTTCATATGCTGCAGATTTTGATGAATGCATACAAGTATAAGAAAAAAAATTGCATATGCCAGATAAAAAAGTCAAATATTTTATATACATTAAGAAGCAGTTATTTTCAAAAAATATTTAAAGTAAAATTATGCGTAAAATTGGTAATTTGCATTTTCAAACTGCATTTTCTGTGTAGTATGAAGAATGTATTAAGCATATTATACAGAAATTATTTTAAATGAGTAAGTAAGATAAGTATGACATGTAAATTTAATGTGAAGTAAGGTAGATTTTTTTGAATCACGAGTCTTGATAAAGAATGTATTCATTTCTATTCATTTATTATATTTTTTATTTCTGTAAATGAGTGGATATAATATAAGCAACTTAAAGCGCGCAGTGTTTTCGGTACACACTAGGTATACAGAGATAATTACTTACTATCTAATCACTTTATAAAGTTAATCACTTACTGGTCGTGGCTACCAAACATCCCATCGTTTCCATCTCCTTCAAATATATTCCGATCACCTATAGGGCGAGGTTGGCTATGACTGGGCGGAGGTATCATGGTACGCTCTAAGGGATTCGGTGGGGGTGGTGTAAACGCAGTAGTTGCTGGTGGATTCGTCTCTAGAGTAGAATTTTTGATCCCATATTTGAAGTACACAAACAAACCTAAAAAATCCAATAACATTACATTCTTCAATTTATGTATATGTGATTCAAGATCCATCCCAAACAAATAGTCCTATAACAGCTTTGATAGCATTATTAAATTTAAATTGAATATTTTACAGCATCGAAAATGAAATTAAATAAAAATTTACCAATTATCATCCAAATAGTGAACCGAACTAATGTAAGGATGGAAAGATTGAGTATCAGATAAATGTTAACGATGATGGCAGTCGCAGGTACGAAGGGCAAGCCAGGAGTGGTATACATAAGAGCGATTCTGAAATAAAAGAGAACGATTAATATTATGCATATTAGTAGTATCGTGGATTTAATACCATAGGTCTACAAAAAAACTACGGGCAAGTAAATTCATATTTTAGAATGGTCTGGACTATATTATAAACAGTTTAATTGGTAATCAAATCAAGAATACATTCAACGTAAAAGCTTTCTTCATTTGTAATAATTTTTAATTATGAAATCTACAGAGGAATCTTTATTAATAATTTAAGAAGCTTACCGATTTTGCGGTTTCCTGGAGATAGTTAGCAAGATGAAAATAATTCCAAGAAGCAACAGCGACATCAACACTGTAGTAAAAGTGGAGGTTCCGGGGTTTCCGTAAGCGGCGAGTAAGTTGAAAATGATGACCAGGATATACATTACTCCCACATACTTAATCACGAACATTCCTAAAAATTGCACGATACTTAAAATTAAAGAAAAAAATCAGAGTACATATTGAAACCAATCCCAATACTACAATTTCGTAGATCTCTTCGTATTTAAGCATTTATGCAAAAGACTTTCAATCCACTTACGTAATTCATGATGATTTATCGTTTTATGTTATCTTACATCTTCTATTATAATAGCGTAAGACGACCGTACACAGTGGATGATAAAGATGAAAGCTAGCCTTAGTACTATTGATAGTATAGGTGATAGAGGTAACTATGGTGACAAAATTAATCAAAGACTGCGGGCAATTGTCAAGTTGGTTTTATGTACTATTAACATTTAAAATTAATTAAAAAAAATATTTATATTTGTTTGGTCGCAACTGACAATTCAAAAACGTTTACAATAATCATTTATTTTTACAGTTTATTGCATTGCAGTTATTATTGCATATACTGAAGAAGGCAGTTCAGCATTATATTCTTTCGTTGTGTTATTTTTCATAATTACTTTGAGTTGTTATTTCTATTTGTATATTACCTTACCTTTACCTTTTAATAATTTATTTCAGTAATAATTGTACAATAATACCCAACTAAATACTTTATATAAAAACGAGTTCCATGTCATAATTTAATCGATCATCAATAGAACCGATGTTGGTAGAACATATTTTGAAAGCAAACTATATAATTTACGACTTATGTACGATGTTTTAATAAATTTATCATTATTATAATAAATAACAAAAAAATTAATTGTAATTAAATATATAGTTCCTGTTACAGGACAGGATGAATTTGCAGAAAAACGATGATTATTTTTGTAGGACAAGTAATATTTTGTATTATTATAAAGAAAACTAACCTAATTTGCATTAATATGCATAAATATGCGAAGTTTGAAAGACCTTCATATTGCGTTTGCATTCAAGGGTAATGGTTTGTCTGTAAACTAAATATTTTTCGTATTTAAAACATTGTTGTAAAACGTATTCTGTTTAAACCAATCTATTAATATATTCGTAACTCTTACCTACTTGTCAATTGAATCATGGTATTCTCAGAAATGATCTTAATTTTATCGGATACTCCCGGCGCATGTTAGGAAATTTGAATTAAGAGGAGCCATTTTATACATGTATAATCTAAAATCATGTATTCCAATGTAAATAAGCTACTGCTAGCTAGGGGTTTTGAGCAAAAAGCCGGAAAAAATCAAAAAGCTTTTAGAATCAATGTTTTTATAATTCAAAGCGAAGTAGACACGTTACCTGCGCACCGAAAATGAAGTGTACAAAAAACTACAATTAATGCCTCTAGACTCTATCGCTTTCTTATAAGTAGGCGATATACACGTTACCCAGTTCCCGCTAACCTATTTTATAGCTTTTAATATTTTTTATTAGTTTTATAGCTTCAAATGCCGTCATGTGTTATGCGTAAATTCACTAATGGTATGTAATATATGTAAACTAAAAATGTATATGTGTGCGGTGCAGCAGCTCCGATCCGAACATTTTTTTCGTCTGATTTGTGTGCATATAGGTACACTATATGCACACAACTTTATAATAAAATTGTTGTTTAGTATTAGAAAGTTTATAGAAACAGAATTGTAAAAATGATTCGTGAATCAGTTTACTTCATTTATGATAGTTTTAAATAAATAACATGCTAAAATGAGCATGTGGCGATATATAGCACTTATCAGCTTTCCTACAAACCACCTTCACTCGAAGGCATAACTAAAAAATATTTTTTATAATAATAAATTAAACGTTTGCCTTATTTCCCATTTAAGTTTAACAGGTGTTATCGTTGATAATGTTGATTACATTATTCTCCCTCTGGCGACAAGTGCCAGAAGTGAAGTGAAAGTGGGGTTAAATAATATTCTGTCAAGGTGTGACTTCCTATACGAGAAAGCCGATTACGGTAAAATATAAGACATCGCCTTACCGCTAACATCAGTAGCTGGACCGCAGTCAACCCATGGGAGCAAACCCGGGCAAAGATAAGACTTAGCATGCAGTTGACGGTAGATAGCATCAAAGAAGCGCCGGCAATGTGAGGAAGTATTAGATGTACCCCCAGGAACCGCTCCTAGACAATGAACGATAATGAAGATAATTAAAATTAATCAGAAAACTGTTAGTATAACAAAATGAATCATATGCTCATAAAATAATAGGTTAACATGTTTGTATTCAAGTCGTGTAGGTTCGTTTTATCTGTTAAGAGCCAAAGAAAAATACATATATCCGAAGATTACACAAGAAATACCTTACCATAAAATTTATTCTCAGTGTGGGGATTCATGAGAAAAGTGTCATCTCTCCCGAATTCTTCACTTTCATCACCGGGAAGTGAGTCGTCGGAATCCGGAGAGCTGCGAACATACTAGTGCGCTTAGCAAATCACGTGATAATTGGACGTGATCTATTTCAAATAAAACAAATTTAGAACATTCGGCCGGCCTTTCGCTGTGCAAATAGAAATCGCAAATTCGCATCGCGTTTAAGACTATATATATATTAACGTTACCTTCTGGTAACTCGTCGAACCATCACTCGTTGGCTTGGCGGTAGTATTTGAGTTTGAGTGTGAACCTAAAACAAACCAGAAGTCTTATTAAGCGAATTTTGACTTTTCCTCAAGCATTAACGCTTGTCACCCATGGGGGGTAGGCGAAGATGACGAATTTCCATTTGGTACGACTCAACCAACTCAGTTTACGGGAAATAGAACGTCACAGGTGACGAGCCTCGTCGCCTCTTGCGACATCCGTGTGATATCTGTGACCCGTTTTCTTCTTCTTCTTCTTCATTAACAGCTATTAAAAAGTCTCTGCTGGAAATAAGCCTTTACCATAGGAGAATTTTCCGCGGGTATTTAGCTTGTTAAATATTCTTATAGATAATGAAGACGTGAAAATTTAAAAAAAATTATGACTTACAGTAAACGCGGTCTCTCGTTGTGTACTAGAGGCTCCTTCGGGATCAACAGGCGTTCGGAGACTTTGTGGTAGAAGTTCAATCAGATTCGTTGAATGTGGCTGGTATCGTAGTACTAACACACACGTCGATACTAATGTGTAAGCCAAGAGAGTACCTGTGAATTTTATTTCACTTAAGATATAATAGCAGTTTCAATGTCTAAGGAGGTCTTCTTTTGGAAAGATATATGTATTTAAAGAGTAAGGAGAAGAAGAAAAATTGTTGAAATAAAAGATTAGTTGTTTCTTTCATGATTAAACACGTAGCAATATTTTTAAAATCAAATAAGCTTCAAACATTGAATAGGGATAATTTTTTTTTTTTTAAATATTTAGACGAATTTTTGCATTATAAATATAATTATATAATACTTACGGTAGTCTATTGTAATACTAATTTTGTTCAATTCATCCAATGGAATTTGATTAGTTTAAATATATTTGTGAATCAAGAGTTCACCGCAATAATTATTCACCTCTGACAGCCACTTTGAAAATTAGTCATTTTCATCATTGTATTGAAATATCGTTCTCAGTGGTAGAATGTAATAATTAATAATGATACTTAAGTAATGACAGTATATCTAGTTAAACTTTTAGCTCTAATTTCAAGTTTTACAATCAATCCGAAATTTTGATTGCATACTCGTAATATTAAGAATTCTTTCCTGAGTCGATGCACACGCATATATAATAAGAATCTAAAATACACATACGATCTTTCGAAGACAAAGTTAAAAAATTATTTCAAAAAGGGTTTGTGCACAAAAGCTTACCTTAATGATTATCTAAATGATAAGGAAGCATGGAATAGTGACTTTACAGTTTCACACGAACCATCTTGTAACTTGACTAGTTGTACCTAGTATAGAATTAATACGTTTTATTTGTTAATATACATTCACATCGTTGTAAATGTTCTCGTAGAAAATTGTATGTGTGTTCTTTGGGAATGTGATAGTTTTTGTTATAATTAACTCATCTATTTGTATTGTAGACTTGAGTATGTCGTGCTCGCTTATAGGCCACTGTTTGTGTTTTGTCGCCGGGCGGGTCGCCCACTTTCCTTTAATATGGTTGAGGAAGGCTATGTTGCCAAAAACGTCATACTTGTGAACAGGCGCTGCACGAGTGTGCAGTGCACTTGTGCTTTTGTTTGGTGGAGCACTGCATTCTTGTGGCACGCTTTTTATTTTATGATGTTCATTATAATTATTGAAAAAAAAAATCAAAAAAAGAGGGTACCTACGGAGTTTCTTTTGCCTATTTATTCTCCGTCGTAAATCTAACACCGTAACGAGACGGAGTCTCGTTATTGTAAAAAATTTGTGGTATTGGTGGTATTGTAAAAAAATAATAAGACGACTTGACATTTGACAAATTAAATTATCTTTCTTAGGTCGAAGAAAAAAGAATCTTCATTTAATACTTGTTAATATTAAACAAAAACTTTCCAAAAATTGTAACCTCTCCATCATTTTCGCACAGATATGTGGTTTTATGTTTTATTCAGACAATGAAAATGCTAATAAATTGTGAGTTTTTATCTTTAAAACCTACATTTCGACTCATTTTGCGTTTGACAGAGGAATGCAGTATACCGCCTTTAGCAAAACATTCTCTGAAAATAATGACGAAACACATTTTGTTCATTTTTGTGCCTCCGGCTTTTATTCAGAACAAACGAAAAATTTGTTTCGAACGTTGTTTATGCCGACACGTTGTCAAGCATGTAGTACCTGAATATCAGAATGAAGGAGTGCTGCCTTTATTTGACCATTAATAATTGTAAACAGTTTACATGTTGACACAATAAAAGATTTATGTTCTGGCATACCATAATGTTGATTTAGAGAAGATTATTGCTGCTTGGCCTTCATCTTAATCTAGTAAGACTAAAAAAAGCCTTTGACGAAGAGATGGGAAAATAAACGTAACGCTGTAAGTGAACAATCGCGTACGATTTATTTAGATTATGTTTTCCAAACTTCATGATTTTTATCAATCTTAATAAACTAATCTTAAAAAGGTTCCAAACGAATTAAAGGAAATTACTTCATAATTATATAAGAAAGAATTGCGCATTATATTTACTTTTATTATAATGTTAATGAAGTTCTGTTATTTTACTATTATATTTTTATAATTATTCGACTATTTCTCATATTTATTTTGCAACTCTTACGGAACCCTATTTATTTGGTAAGTTAATATAGTAATACTAACATAGTAGAGCGCGCGCGTTGCTGCGGCTTTGTTCTATGGAATATATAGAAATAGTTGATATTTAAAGTAATTAATAAAAAATACCAGATTAAAACTATCCTATCTTAGGCACGCCAGCAAAACACACATTTATAAAAAAACGTGAAAATCGGTTAGATAGTTTCGGAGTTCACCGTGAGCAACAACGTGCCACGTGAATTATATATATAATATATATATATATATATTAGAACCGAATAAGTTTAATCTATTTACTAGTTTGGATTATGCGAAGTAGGAACGTGAAATTATTGAACCTGTCATGTCATGTTACCATTGTAAAATTAATCTATCCGATTGAATAGCATTACAACGAATCAAAAAAAAATCCTGTTTTATTCGGTCTTTTTTTGCTATTTTATTGATCACGAATCGGCATCTCTCGGTTCCAACTTCTAAGAAAAAGTTATTGTTACTTACTACAGTGTTTATTGGCGCAATGAAACCCGACAGTTTGTTGAGTGATTACCCGATAAACTTGTAGCATGAACACCTTCCGTCAGTTTAACTGAACGGAAGTCTCAAGCGTGTGATTTTAAGTAAGTCTAAACTGTTTCCCCCTTGTAAGTGGTAAATTTCCAATACAGTTTTACAAACAACTTATCAAACAGATAGTTTTTTTTCTACGTTCATCAAACCATTTAGATATTATTTTACTTGTTTTAAAATATGTATACTCCATTCTCTCATACACATTACTTAAAACTGCATTTAACTTTAAACGTTGCCATCGTCAAATGTAGATTTTTCTTTTTATTCTTGATCAACATTTAATATTACATTTCTGGATGTAAGCCTCTATCCAACTAGAGAATTTGATATAATCACCACGCTTGTCAGGCGGTTTGGCGAACACAGTACCAAACAGCCCGCACCATAGATACAGCTGTTCGACGTGGATTTGGTTATTTTGAAATGGTTAATCTACCAACTCTCAATCGCAATGAGATTTTTAGATTTTTCATCCATCCACTTAAAATAAAAATTATTAAAAGGTTACTAGTCTGTGACATTTCGGTTTTGTATATTTGGATAGATTTTGTGCCATTAGTTGGTCAAAAAATCCTTGTTATTTAGTCAACAGGGTGTATCGCATGCAGGTAAGGGTGACATTTGAGGAAAATATTGATATTGTCCATTACACCATATTATAATTGTATTTGTATTTGCAAATTATCTTACAAAAATAGTTTAACTTGATTTAAACTATGGATAGTAAAAGTGTATTATAAAGTGGCTAGTACTGTTCTACTGAACCTAAGTTACCTAAGCTAGTTTTGACTACCCTAACTAGTAGCCCTTTCATTAAGAGCTTGTACATTCTTTGGACTACTTAGGATAAAAATTACCTACAATAGTGGTAAATACTTCGTCTTTTCGTATTTTACATACCTATACTCATCATTTCTACCAGGACCTCAAGTTGTATCAGAAGGGACACCAAGGCAGCTGCGATACCTCCACAAATGGTGGCTAATGCGGGCGAACCAGTATTGTCTGAGATCGCAGCAAGTTGCCTGCCAAACGCAAAGAAAAATTATGCTTGAATCATTAAAACATTTACAGAATAACTTCGTTTATTACAGAGCTTAACAAATCTTTCCGTTTGTTCGTATACTACTAGTACTCGTATCATAGAAACTGAAATTTTAGTTAATTAAACTTTGATCGTACTCGATTTATACATGCAAAAGTTAGTAGTAACTAGTATCCCATTCGTCATTAAATTAAGAGACATGAAGATTGATGTGTAACAAATATATATTTAATCAATATAATATAAGTTGTAAATACATTTAAAAACTGTTAAGTTTATGTTATTTTAAGTTTCAAAGTTATAGGTTTCTTGCAATAATGATGATTTTGAATAGGTGATACACTCGAATTTTTTTGGAGTTGTAGCAATATTTTAGAAAATATTCAAGAAACTATGGCTTGTCATTTACTAGTCACAAATTTTATTCAGTGTAAGTTCTCTTTTTGAAGAATCTAGAGCAAATCAAGTACAATATTGACGAACCTATAAATGTCTATAATATACATATATAATCTACGTTCTAGGTGCACTTCACGGTGCAGTGCATACCAAATTGTTAATTTGGTATCTATTTTCAGTTCAACTTATACTAGTCAACATTAGTCAATTTAGATGTATTTTTTAATGCTCTGGTTGTAGATAATGACGGTGTATAGCAACACTGTGATCGACACTATCAAGACTTAGGAAAAGATGGTTTTAACTTTTAACAAACAAAATACTCACTTGAAGATAAGTCCGTCCTGTGCCATTGCGTAAACAACGCGCGGCATAGGAAACATGGAACCGAACATTGATACAGTGAGACCTGCCAATGCACCCACGGCGACAATGTACTTGCAAGTTGGAGCATCCACGTAAGCGAACATCTGTACGAGCGCCGAATCCGTATCCACCTTGTCGTATGGCACTATTAAGAAAATACTTTACGTTTAGCTCGTAATAACACAAAAAGATTATCAATATATTTTATATGAAATTCATCTACTTATGACTTATGATGGAAAGAAGTCAATAATAACAATAATAATAATATAAGATCTTAATGCAAATATAAAGCTATTTGGTACCTAGCCAGAAGTGAAAGTAAGGCATATGGTTTTTCTATAACGAATATCGATTTTTTTAGTGATCACTAATTTTTGAGAATCAATCATAACTTACGACCATTTGGAGTAATACTGAGTTTTTTTTGATACCGGCCAAGTAGTTTTGAAGATTAGCCTACACGTACAGACTTACTGTATAATGAACTGTAATCTACTAGTCTGTAGATTACAGTTCATTATACAGTAAGTCAAATTGAAAAAATATATCTTTACATGTATTTTGTTACAATATTTAAGCAAAGTATATTTTTAAACAAGTAATAAAATATTTCTTGGTTAAAGCCTCTCTCGTTAATGGTAGGGCGCCACTAGAATTTCATTCAAGCGCTGTTGGCGTCAACTTATTCAAACAGGTAGGCTAGAACTACAGAGAAGCCACAGGTGTATTTTAAAAGGGAATGCGAGTTAAGTGGGAATGGAGAGTGAATAGACGTGTGTAAAACACGTCGAAATGAAAACGTCCCGTGTTTTCAAAACAGAAGGTTACAGGGACAGGGACATATGTGAAGGCAAGAAACTAGTTCAAGTTTCGTGGTATTTGCATGATCATTTTCGTCGCTATAATATCATGCGCAGTTGACAGCTATCTATGATATTTTGAAGTTCATGTTTCGATTTGTTCAGTGCTCAACAGCATCAGTAGGGCATCATCACTTCCTTGCCGTACAAATCAGTATAATATTTTGTTGTACATATAATTTATGTATGTAAAAGTACACGTATAAAATTAAATACAAGCACTGAATGTTTTCTACATGTTTCATAAAGTCATACGTTATTGTCAATGATTTCATAACATAATGAATAATTAGTTATTGTACACCAAAAAATTGTTCACTTTTATAATACTTTAGCCTTCAATAATAAATCAAAATATTCACTAACCTATTAAAGTAAGCATCACGGAGCTGCTGACGTAAGCAAGTAAGATGATTCCCAGACTGAGGACAATCGCCAGAGGAATCGACCTTTTCGGGTTGTTAGCCTCTTCTCCAGTAGTTGCAATTATGTCAAAACCAATAAAGGCGTAGAAACAAGTAGCGGCGCCACTAAATACCTAGACCAATAAACCCATTTTAATAATACTGCAATACAGATCAAATTATTTTATCTATACTCACTTGTACGCGAAGTACCTTGGCGACGGAAGATTATCTATCCTGCCCTTTATTCCTGTGGGTATTGTAAGTCCACAAAGAAAAAAAGCATTGGAAATCTCACGGCGTCCGACTAATGCCGTATTAACGTTCTCAAAAAATGCCAGACCGATGACGGTGCAGTCCGTCTGGCATCTTTTTGGCGTTTACGATGCGATTGGGTATCTGGTATTGCGAGCAATTCGCATGTGACAATTACAGCAAATTCTATAGGAGTGGCCTATATCCTGATCTGGACTACATATAGGTTGTTTAGAAATAAATACTTACTCATTAATTATATAGTAGTGTAGTATTGGTAATGGGACGTGTATATACTGTTACATATCTTACTTAAAGACCATTAACTAAGAAGGGGTAACTTAAAATTCATTAATAAGTATATTTTGTGTAAACTATTGAATGATTAAAATAGTAATTAACTTACCCCACTCCAACCATACGGTAAGAATCCCTTATGTTCCGTCCAATTGCTGACGTCAACATAGAAAAGGCCAGCTGTTATAATGAAAACCCACACACTAAGGTTGATAGCATTGAGGACGTTGTTGAAGAAAAGAGATTTCTTGACACCAGCGACAAGCACTAAAGTCATCATCAGCGTAATTCCAAAGGCAAGGAAATCCGGCGGTTTACCTGTGAAATACAGTATGTAGTATGGTAAAAAAGTAATAAGAGTTGGCTTCCAAAAAAATCTAGAAGCGTTGTGGTAGCTGTAGAATGTTACTATGAGGCGGTGGGTATGTAGTAAAGTATATAATACGTTACGCACATTTCTTATTTTCAGTTATTCGTTAGAAATGGAAGCGACAAGATCACTCATGCAATATTGTCTTTTGTACGATTACCGTTTAGGTCAAACACAAACTGTAGCAGCTCACAATATACATTGTGTAAAAGGAACGCAATCTTTAAAGACCTGCTCAGATAGATTAACAGAAGTTAACAGATTTTATTGATAGAGATACATCTCTAACATCACATAAGTGAACTCGGATTCAGTCAGGGGCAAATAATAGAACACCTTCAGAAATTGGGAAAGTGCTGGAAACTAGGAGTGCGATCCGACACGAGTTGACTGTGACTCAATTAAAGCTACGAGCGAGTGTTTGTATGAATCTTTTCTCATTATAATGTACTTATTACTAGGTGACATGATAAGTGAGTGCTATTTATTTATTGTGAGTGAGTGCAATTACTCACGGAAACGTTGTCACCTAATAAAATAATGTTAATTAATTAGATACTCTTTGGTAAACAATGGAGAAAAACGGTCTAGACTAGCCAAAAATTTATATTTTACATGACAACGGTAGTCCTCATATTCCGAAGACATGTCGTGAAAAAATATTATATTTTGTTTGGAACTTACTACCACATCCATAATAACCGAGTGACCTTGCACCAACAGACATTCATGAGATTACGTTTATATTCAAGAAGTACTAAATCGTTGATCAAGAGCAGTTGGACTTTTTGTAACACAGCCTAAATGTTTTATGATCAAGGTTTCCACGTTTTATCTAAGTGTTGGCGCGGGGTTAAGTTTCCTCATGCGGCCTGCAGTGAAGAATCAACTATCCGTTCCATAAGTTATCACTGGCAACACGCATTGGTCGTATACTTTGCTCTTGAGGTTTTGAGGTATACACGACGAGAAGATATGACTTTGTTGTTTAAATATTTTAAATTGTATTTTCAATAACGATCCTTACTTTCCTGCCAACCCAATAACACATAAAAAAGAAACAGGGCAAGGCAATCATCACTAGTCTTCCTTGGTCGCGTCGAGTAATACTAACTAAAACGTAGTGTTTATTATAAAATGTACTATTTGACACTAACATACTTGGTCGGTATAACTCGGTATCCTCACTAAGGTGTCAGTTTATGTATGATTTTATCATAAAATAATACTTATATGACTATGGTATACATTTTCTATAGATTTAACGATGTGATGAATGAGAAAAAAAAGTCTCCGTGGTGGTACACCTACGGTCTTTCTTCACAGTTACATACAAAATCGGTAGGTAAACGCTCCACTTCTGACATGGCCGACGCTTATTATACCCTCAAGATAAATTGAGCTTAAGAATTTTATTTCAATTATACTATAAGTAAATGATTATTACCATATTTCCTTTGTTTAAAGCAATAATCACAATATGGGAAATTTATGCTTTCATAAAATATTACTATATCTACTTGATACCAATTGACGTTTAACAGTTGTGGGCGAGTTAAATGTCAGGTCAGGCTATGTTAATGCCACGGAGCACATACTTGTATTTATTATTTCAAGGGGTAAATTAATTGAAAATGCATTTATGCCATTCAAGTTCACGGCGGATTAACCATTTGCTATTTGAGTGACGTAAATATTAATACGTTCAAAATGTATTTACTTCTATTGTATCCCAATATTTCAATATTTTATACATTACTTATGTAAACATTATAAATAGTATTGCCCTTTTCATTTTTTTTTGAGATCTCTAATTTATTATTTAACTTTTATCGATTATCCACCATTTCACATATTACTCTTCATATTTTATGAGAAAGGAAGCAAACGAGCAAGCTGCTCACCTGATGGTAAGTGATTACCGTCGCCCAGGTACATCTGTAACACCAGAGGTGCTGCAGGTGCGTTGCCGGCCTTTAAGAGCATTTTGGAGATGGAAGGTTACCTCACTCTCATAGCTAGGCTATATAAGTTTAATTTTATAAAGTAAAACCGATAACAGGAATGAAGGGCAGTTATTGCACTTCTATTCTCGCAACCTCAACTTTTCAACGTTATGCAATAACCTATTAATATGAATAATATAACATATTACTGCCATAATTAATGTTGAAATGATTACCGTCGCCCACGAATGTCTGGTGCAGATCAGCGGAGCTGAAGGTGGGTTACCGACCTTTAGAGATATTTGAGAGATGAGAGGGATAATGGAAAGGGGAGAAGAAGGGGAGCGGTGTGGGCCTCCGGTACCTCACTAGTTATATGATGAGATGTTGTCAGACCCACAATGTTTTTATGTTGAGATACATTCTTACAAGCCCGCTAAGCGGGCCTTCCTCGTGGAATAACTACTCCTCTACCTCTCAGATGCGCCAGCCTAACGGGCCTTCAATCCCACATGGGCAATGAATACCTCAGATTGCGCCACTCGGAATTATAATTTCTGTAATCAAATCATTTATCGAACGCCTATCATATCATTAAGATATCAGAAGCTTATTCACTTAAAACTTTCTTTAATTTTATAACACTTATTGCGGCAGAACAACTTTAGTAAGAATGAGAAATATCTACTTGACCTATTAATTAACATTAGAATATTTGCTGTTCAGTTTGCTTTTGTTTCTATGTTTATTAGTTCTCAAAGAAAATCTACGTAACTTTAAAATACATATTTTAGATACAAGTTCTAGTAGTAGTAGTCATGGACGCTTATGTTTAGTCAGGAAATTAATTATCCTGTTCCTGTTATCTACACTAATCGTAAATATAGTCATGGAGGCAAATCCCACATAGCCTTATATTTACGTGACTCGAAATAATATCTAGAAAGGTGAGAGTTCTCTTTAGAGGGGTATATAGTCGTAAAATTTTGTAAGAAGGAACTAAACTGTCCTGTTTCTTAATAATTGTAAGTTATTATTTTATTATATATAAAGGTATAATATCATAAATTATGCTTATGGGATTAATAATATGTAATAGTAAATAATGTAATTCTTCATTAGCGATTCATATTCCAATATTAATTGTCTGTTGGAAGTTTGATTTCTCGATATTTAGCTTTCGATAAATACTATCAACACATTTTCGTTCGCTTTATACACGAACCTCTGCGTCTGTGCATATCATTCGCAGACCTTATCTATGTCGCCAGTGTTACTTAAATTATTAACAAACAGTCCTCTTAGATATCGTTGAGCTCATAGATGCAGTTTACGTACAGATAGAAAGCTGAGGCGACATCAAGCCACCTTGCCTCACTGAACTAAAGCAATATGTAAACAGAAATATGAACTCGCGTAGCCTAGAAAGGGTTAGTAGCTAATGCAGGACTAAATAAATTTATAATATATACATTGATTTAGTCCTGAATAAATTTATAATATATAAATTTATTTAGTCCTGTATTTATGTTTTTTTTTTTACACGGATTGTCATGTATTACTCTTTAGTTAATATTTCTGACATACAAAAAGTATATTTGAATACAAATAAGATTTAAAAGGAAATTCTGGGGTCAACCATAAATAAAGTAGGTTCTTTCGAGGCCACTTTATACGGGTTACGAGTAGATTATTTACGGATAGGTAGAGTCGCCTACTACGACCAATACTCGGCCTTTCTCGTTTGTGTGTAATTTTAGTGTTTTAGGTAATAAGTGAAATTACCGCAAACCTCCGCCTCACCAGAGCAAAAATACAACAAAAAAAATTTAATGTTCCTAAGACATAAACTTCTATTATACAAGGCTTCATAAGACCTGTTAAATAACTACGTAGCGCCACTGATTCCCGCAAAAGACAGATAGAGTAAAACTTGTTTGTCAAGAAAAAATTAAGTAGTATACCTCCTAGCTCTCACACCCTGGTACTGTTAGCTTGCCTTTGAACCGAGGCAATATTCCAAGAAGAGGTGTTTTTTTGGAAAGGATAGACATCGATTCGCCATAGATACCTGTATGTTAAGGTCGTGCTATGGTATGCTAGGGTTTTGGATTTAATTTTATTTATTGCGGAAGCTGGATGGCACCCTGCCATCTCTTATATTTAACATTTTAATGTTATCGGGAGTTAAATGAGAAACAGCACAATGTAGAAAATGCCACCTACAACTAATTTACCACAATCGAAAGTAAGCCAGGTACTGAGAGCTTGTCACGACGGGTATTTGGATGGCGTTAGGATTAAAGTTATTGAAAATAAAAGGAAAGTTTTGCTGGCTGCACTGTCGTGATGATATCGAAAATGTGTTCAATGTACCACCATTGAATGGATCTCAGATTCGAACTGAAGGACCGCTAAAACTTCAGATTATTGGAATACCTTGGGACTCACTTGAGGGAAAGAACAGCTCGCGATATAACTGGTCCATGTCTATTTAGAGATAATGGAAATCGTTTCATTTTAATAGTGATGGATTATTTTACAAAATATCCGGAAGTTTTGGCGTTACCTAATCAGGAAGTAGAATAAGAATAGTAGGAAGTAGTACTATCGCTAAACGTTATTCAAACGTGAAAATTTACAAGACACGAACTACTCCATACCACCCATAAGTCTGATAGAATGGTTGATGAAACGTTTTAACAAAAACTTAGAACGACGTTTAGCTAAATTAGTAGATACTCGTAGCCATCAGATGTATTGGAACGAGAATATTTCATTGTTTCTCTTATCTTATAGAACTGCGGTTCTTGAAAGTACCACAGTTACTTCTGCGTGTACTAATTTTTAAAGAAAAAAGACTTCCCCCTGTCTTGTTTTCCAAATTGCCCCCATCCCATTAACAAAATATGCTAACGAATTATGAGAGAAGATATAAAACATTTATTCACGTATAAGAGATGCAAATATTTAAGTAAATATTAAGTTAAAAAATCAATGACGTTACATACCGGATACAAAAGGGTGGAGGACCCTTAAAAATTATACACGTAGACAGGCTTACATCGCAGGCCGATAATTAATGCTCAATAATGTCATGTCAACGATTACTTCTTCGAATAACAAGTTGCAGAAAAATAATGTTTCATAAATTGCTAGTCCATGTTAAATTAGGAATATAAGGGGTAAATTAAATAGAAACTTAAGAAGCGGTCTTTCAAACGATCAATGTTTGTCAATCTACAAAGAAATCCGAAAACGTTAAAGAAAATTTCAGCTGCTCAACAACCAAATAGGATAATGTCTTGGAACTTAAACGTTTGTAAACCTATGCAGTTGATGACAAAAATGCCAATATAATTTTTTACTTGCCTTAATCAATCATTTTCTATCATCTACATCAGAGATAACGAACTAATGGCACTTTATAAAATAATTCGGGTACGAGATTAATTTAGGAACTTCAAAGTTAACGAGGGCTAAAAACGGTACCAGAAGGGCAGATTAAGTGACAGATATAGGTAGATTTCTTATTTTAAGAAATTAATTACATCAAACACACTCTTAAAAACCGTTTGTCAGAATATTCCACCAATTTTGCTGAAAGTTACAAAGTATGAACCTTATTTAGTTATGATACTTATTTTAAGATAATCAACATAATAATATGTGAACATCGGAAAAGTATGTTCTTTTTCATGAAAGAAATTAAATATATCATTCGAAAGCTATTATGCCATAAGCGTGTAGAGAAAAGAAAATCATGTTTATGTTGCCGTAAAGACGAAAAGGTGAAATAAAGTGAACAAACAAGTTATATTTCGTTACTTTACTAACTCTATTTTCGATAACTTTTAAAATTATAGCAATTTTGTACAGATACTTATTTTTTTTTAATCTACTCAGTAGCTACTTGTTATTATGTGCTATTAAAATATGCTTGATTGATCTGGTAATCTTGTCAGTCTATGTTAAGAAAGTAGCTAAGTAGAAACATTATTTTTTGGAAATTTAGCATATCTTTCCTCCCCACACCCTTATATACAAACTAACTCGTTATAACATTAGTATATATATTTCTCAGATTAATTAAAACAAATTATTAGCAGAAAACGAATAAATTACACAATGATGTAAAGTTAACCTTAAAATGTACGATTTTCAGCTGCTATATTTGTGTTTTAAAATGAATAATATAGTTTCCTTCGTTGTTCTAAGCTTACATCTAATACGTTTTTGGTGTCAGCATGAGGACAAAAGAATAATGAAATAAAATTTCTGATTGTCTAAAGTGTCTGTCGGGTGAAAACTTAAGTATAGTTTATTATGAAATTAAATAGTGAATATTTTTTGATATTCAGTGAGTACAAGATGCTAATTTGTTTGGTTCTTAAAAATTAAAATTTACATTATATTTGTGTTTCTACAAATAACAAATTCTAAAAAAATACGTTATATTTGTAAGAATTCGTTGACGCAGAGAAAGTGTGTCAGCCTTTGAAACAAGTGCCGCGTGACCGGCACGTTTTTTTAAAAAGTATTGCGAACACATTTTCCTGCCTTTTTTCCTTCTGTTGATTAATTTAATTAAACCAGAGGTTTGCATAACATGCTATTCAAAACTGTTTTCATGTACTCGATAAACTAAGTAACCTTTTAGAGTGACTATGATTTTCTTCAACTCCTATAGTCTATTTACATTCAGTGATAAACCGAGTTTCAATTTGAAAACTAAAGATATATCGATACTGTTATAACATTTTATAAAACTGTGTCGTTTTTCGTGAAAGAAGCTTCTTTGTATAAAATCTAGACCTGAGACCGAATTACGAAGTAAATTGAATTTTCTTAAAGTTTGTCTATTTTTATTATGTTTCTTTATTTTAGATACAAAAGTTATAAAATTTGAAAAACACAACCATCACTTTTCGAGTTTACGCCAAAAACCTGACATATTTTTTATTTGGGTGATCAGTCAGCTAATGGACCAGGCATTTTAATCTATTTTGAACATTTGACTCTTTTATGCTTTATCGCATGTTACTTTTGTTTGGAGTTAAACATGGGATTTAAACCGGACGTGACATGTATCATTTTTATTTCCTTTGTTTTCTTTATCACCAAGTTCGGCAGGTGGATTGGTGAGCGCACTGGGGTCCCCATCACTAGACCCTGAAAATTTGCTTAGGCAATTTCGGGTGACTTTAATTTGTTAAAATAGTTATACAAAGAAGATTTAAATAATTATGAAAATCATGGATTTTTTAGTAAAAACTCTGATTATTAGATAAAAAATATTATAAAACAGTAAAGCCTCTTGGAACATTATAATTATTATACTCGAAAACATTTTTCGGAATTTTTGTTTGTCTGTATCACGCGAGAACTACTTAATTTTTGGTTTTGATATAGTCTTTTGATCTTGCTCATCACGAATCAGTGGATTTACGCACCGTCTCTATGGGAAATTTTGGCCAAAGATTTCTTGAGAGAGTTCAGTATCTCAGTAACATTTTAAATAGGCCATTTCCTCTACGACTGACCAAAATTTGTAGCTCAACGATTTCAAATCTGGACTGGACAAGGGCCACTCTTGAGCTACTATAGAGTCCTGCACATTATTCTCGAGACAGATTTGAGTTTTTCGTGCCTTAGCCAGGAGCATTCTTGCTGGAAAGTCCACAGTACATTTTTGAAAAGTGTATTTCCAAGAGGCTTTACAATACGATCTATGCCATTCATCTCTCTTTTCGGACATCTGTTTCTTGACAAACTTCGGTAGAATTATTTATTATATTTTTTAATGAATTCGTCCTATGAACGAAACGCTTTGTAATACAATGAAATATGCGATGTGGTTGTTAGAAAACACATCGAGAACATGATTGTAGTCGAAGTAACGCAAGAATAAATGATGTTGCTACAATACTGAAAATAAATAGTAGGCTATATTCTTATACGTGGTAGAAGCAAGCGACGGCTTTTGCTGCTGTACGAATGGGCCGGCTCGACCGGATTGGTACCAAGGCCTCGCAGAATCCCGGCGTGAAGTAGAGGCATCTTATGCTTCTGCGTTTCGTTCGGTGGGTGAGGTAACTAAAGGCCCACTCCCCCTCCCCATCCGCCACCTTATCCTCCCTCCCATCTCCCAAATACCCTTAAAGGACGGCAACGCACCTGCAGTTTCTCTAATGTTGTATATGTGCGTGGGCGACGGTAATCACTTACCATCAGGTGAACCGCTTGCTCGTTTGTCGCCTTTCCCATAAAAAAAAGGCTACTAATGCTATATTTTCATTAACAGAGCAAATATATCGCGTGCAACTTTTTCTGTAACCACGCCACGTGTAGCGTGCCTAGGTGCCTGGTTTGCTCATTGGTATTACCATAATACTTTGAAGACTCTTCCCCTAGTCGCTTCACAAGATTCCCATGCAACTGTTTCGTTATTAATTAATAGATTTTATTTCATTACGTAGATCCTATATATAAATGGATTTACTATTAGTTAATTCAGATAGTAAAACATTAGTAAATAAGAAAAAAGGCGTCACATATATCGGTAGACTACACCTCCACGCAGTTAAAAAAAAATCGTACATATATTTACGTACCGAAAATTGTTCCGACGCTGGATGCTAGATGGCGGGCAATTGCTCCATCACAGAGAGAGTCAAAGCATGCGCTCAAAGCGCGAGCACACGCACTTGTACCAATCTGTAAACAAACTATTAGTACACTAAAAGACATTTTACATGAAAGGCATTGTTACAACGAACGTGAAGTTAAAAATATTAAATATTATTATGTCATTTTATCTATATAAGCAATTGAAAACGTCTCCATGACTATATTTATTTATCATCATTGCCCTGAACTTGGAGACTTAGAATTGATCAGAACCTTAGACTAGTGCATCGAAGGACGAACCGGGTCATGAATTGTGATCCTACACACATTAGATTCTTGTATGAAAACACTAACGAAACCTATTAAACTTTAAAGGCCTTTTATCAAAGGTATTATACACACTTTGGCTATATTACAACTTAAAATATATTTTGGTGCAATATAATTATTTGCCGCTAGTGTTTTTTTTATACGAGTATTGCTAATTTTAAAGTAATTACTCCTTTCAGAAAGATTACAAGCAGCAAGACATTCGTTTAAATTCAGGCTATTCTTTAAAAACTGTTTTCGTTATTTTTCTTTTATTAAGAATAGATTAAAAAAAACGCTTTTTCATTTTCTTTCTTTTGGATTATTAAAATTTACAGCCTTTTATATATTTAAACCCCTGAAAGATTTGAAATTTAAACAAAAAAAAGAAAAAAAAACGATTTTATATATATAGGATGTAATGTACATGTTCAAAGGCTATTTGAGATATTAAGACTAATAAAAATTTACAAGAAGTATCTTTAGTACGTACCAAATATTCCAAAATCATATTCCAGCCAATTACAAAAGCGATAAACTCTCCAACGGTTACGTATGAGTACATGTAGGCCGATCCTGTAGTGTTCGGAACTCGAACGCCAAATTCCGCGTAACAAGCACCTGCAAAAAGGGAGAGCTTTAAAAACAAACAAAAAAATATAGAACGAAAAAAATATTCCGTGTTACCTTTAAGTACATTTTTTCATCAAATCAAATCAAAAAAATCTCATTATATTTGAATACCGGTGGCAAATTCTTACATAGTTACAACACGGTTAACATAGACAACTTAAGTAATTGAAACCTATCTGAGCATTTCGAGAAACTTAGAACGACTCTACCATAATCAGCAAATATCTCATCCAAAAGCGAAAAAATCCTGGTTTGACCTTCAAACTGCCACTTATTAAATTACCATTAATTGGAATCTTCCGAATACTGCCATCTTTCTTTCTTACGACATACAGGGACGTGTCCCATTCATACAGGTTCTCATTCATAACAACTTCCGGATTCAACTGGAGTAAAAACTTAAACATATGCGTTAGGGATTCCAATAGGCGTGGCCTATAATCATCAGCCTACCCTGGTCGGATGCCGTCTATACCTGAAGGGGATCGGTTATGGCAAGAATTCAGCGAACAAACGGTGTTCTCAACTTTAACATAGTGGACGGGTGTGAGTCCTAACCCCAGACCGATCTGCGACAGGTGGATGTATTAATGGGGCGGAAAAGAGAAGATGCTTTGATTGTAGCGAAATAAATACTCTGGGCTACAAGGCACCTTTAATTAGTATCGTGTACCTTCTTATCGCAAATATACTACATGTTCGAGCTCCCATTCAATGAACCACTGCACAGCTTTTAGGCCTAGAATATTAATACCATTGTCAGTATTCTTAAAAACGCGTTAACATCACTTAAACATAAAACTTAAAACAGCTTTCAATAAATACAACCAAACGAATATGAGGTGTAGTTAACCGAAAGGGTCTAGTCAAAGATATTATTTAATAGCGTACATATCGAAACGTTTTGATAAAGATAAAATAATGAAATTAAGACACTCTGGGTCTGGGTAGGTACCTCTTTCATTATCATACACCACGAAGCATTCCATCTTAGTTCACAGGTATGATAACGCATTTGTAACCGTCTTCGATCAAAGTTCTTTGCACACGTCCATGGGCTGCAGCAGCCACTTACCATCGGCTGCACTGTTCGCTAGTTTTTCACCTTAATTCACTAAAAGAAATTTAGTTACTTGTGCGTCATACTAAATTACTTTAGTGAAAAATGCGGGAAGTGTACGATGGATACTTGTGTAACATTGTAGTAATGATTAACGAGGATATCGTGTTCTTCTGATTTATTATTCATGGCCTAACCTTATCTTGAACTAATGAACTTGACTAATTTATTACGTTATTCTTGATCGAAATCTATTATCGGTCTAATCTGTAAAATTGAGCTTGTTAAATCTGGACTCTTTTCGGTTTATTGATTGCACAAAATGAAATATGTCTACCATTCTATTTTGGAATCACCGTCGAGCTGTTTGTAAATAAATAAAATAAATACTTGTTTTTTTATTGAAGATAGGACACTTTCTTGAAGTTTCATTGGTATATATAGTTCTTGGCGTTTAAGTGCGATGACAACTGAAACTGCTTTTAAAGAAGGCTTTTATTGAGCTTGAGTATTTATTATTATTTATCACGTACCCACTTAGGACTTCATCTATCCATATTTAACAGTTTTGGGATTATTAGTCTGTTTAATAATTTCACAACCATTAAATGTATATTAACGTACTATTTTATAATGAGAAAAAGGCTTTATAGTAAAAAGCCATTTTAAATTGAGCACATAAATTTCGAATGTAAACTGATTCAAATGATACTAATAATATTGAAAATAAAAAATACAAAAATTATATCTTTAGAAGGATATAACAAAGTACAACTGAGAGTCTTCGCATCATTAGATTATCACGTAACCCAGGTTACGTACAGAATAAGATTAAGAAATAATAAATTGAATAAAAATCCTTATAACTAAATAATATTTGATAGTCACTATATTTAACATGTTCATTGTCACCAATATTCACTAAACCGCTGGCCGAGATAACGAGTGGCATCGCTTTAATTCTATTAGTAACTGCAGTAACCAAAAGGACTGATCTAAAAGTACAATTTTTCGTATAATAGATATCAAACAAATATTAATCAAAGTTTTTATCTCATATAGTTTTTAGATACGTTAAGATGTGAATCACGATTTAAATAGTAGTACTATTTTGCTACGACGACCGGGCAGCTAGTGGTTAGAGTATTGGAGCAGTATTAGATATTTACCGCGATTGCTTGGAAATACTCGCTAGTCTTGGCTTAGCTTGGACAATGGTTGCTTTCGACATCTTAGTTTGCTCAAGCCAGATTATTTTTTAAAGGCGTGACGCTTCTGCATACTATCTTAATGTTTTGTATAACAAAATTTAAAAAAAAAAAAGTCTTAGGAATATATAATGGGATCTTATTATTGGTGAGTGAGGTGAAAACTATCGAAATACACAATAATCAACGTCAGATACATTTATTCTAATTGGTAATAAATTCATTACCCTACCTGTTACTTCATTTATGATTGTAGCTACTCGTTTATGCGTTTACTAGCGGAAAGGTAGTAAAATAAATACACAGTGGCCAAAAATAAATAAAAAAGCTGACAATACTTAAACGAAAAATGTTAAAAAAATTAATGTTTTCCTTATCTTTTTCGCATTCCTGGGTTTCCCTCACCGTTGTTTATTTTCATTTCTATTGCACAAACGTTGAAAAATAATAATAGGCGGATAAGGGTACGAAGAAGTGTTTCTAGGGTAATTATTTGAGCACGCTTTGGTTTTACGTCTTTGTGAACCCCCTCCGCACATTCTTTGCGAGAGGATTGCAGCATCAGAAGGGCTCTTGTGATGCTGAATGTGAATATGCTTAAACCGATTAAAGTCTTAATTTTTATTTTTCACTACTTATGCTGTTTGATTCTAGGTTAAAAAATTTTTTTTTATGAAAAAATAGGCTTGCGTTTGACCTCAATCTTCCCCGATGGAAAGCGAAGATGAGGCCTAGGATGGTACACGCTTGCCTAGATGTCTGTTCACTCTGGCCTTCAAGATATCCAGGTTTCCGGAAAAACTGACCTCGGCAGAGAGTTCCACTCCTTAGCCGTCCGCATAAAGAAAGAAGAGGCAAACCGCTTCGTGCGTAATGGAGGAATGTCTACAACATAAGGGTGGAACTGCTCGCCGCGTCTAGTCGTTCGGTGATGGAAAGGGGAAGGGGGTATTAGGTTATGCAAAACCTCCGCACACTCTCCGAAATGGATCCGATAAAAAACCGAGAGGCAGGCCACTCGTCTACGGTGTTCGAGGCTTTGAAGTTTTGCCTCTACTAGTGAGTCACTGCCTATGATCCTCTTCGCTCGGCGCTCCAACGAGTCCAAAGCATCAAGCTGATGTTTAGCTGAACCATCCCAGAGGTGGGAACAGTATTCCATGCAAGAGCGGACTTGAGCTTTGTATAGATTTAAGAGCTGCTCCGATGTGAAGTACCGTCTCACCCCCGAGAGGATACTAAGCTTTTTGGCAGCAGTGTTTGCTATGGACTCGATGTAACGACCGAAATTTAGATTAGAAGAGAGATCTAGACCTAAGAGCTCAAGACGGTCATTTACCGGAACGGGGACATTCCGAAAAGTCGGAGTCAGTTGGAATGGACTCCGTTTCGCCGAAAAAAGACAAGCCTGTGTTTTAGAGGGGTTAAACTCGACCAAATTGGCATCACCTCATTGGGAAACAGCCTCCAAAGTCGAGTTCACCCCCTTAATCATCGATTCCCTGAAAGACTGGACTTTTGCCCCAGACTTCGCATCGGACAAGTATCTCCCCGAGAATGTGCTGTCATCTGCATACCCAAAGATATCGGGTGTTACCAGTAGGTTACCAGTAGGTCGTTGATGTGCAGCAAAAAAAGAGTCGCGGAGAGCACAGACCCCTGAGGCACACCGGCATTAATATCATGGAGATCGGACGAGGCGCCATTAACGACAACCCGAATCGATCTGTTCCTCAGGAAATCCTCGATCCAAATGCAAAGCCCGGGAGCAATACCATATGCCGGAAGCTTACCAATGAGACTTGCGTGCCAGACCCTGTCGAAAGCCTTAGAGATATCAAGAGACACGGCAAGAGCTTCACCGTGTCTCTCAATGGCTTCGCTCCAGTGGTGAATAGCATACACAAGAAGATCTCCAGTAGATCGGCCTTGACGAAACCCGAATTGACGGTCACTGAGGAGGTTGTTGTCCTCCAGATATGCGAGGAGGCGGTTGTTTAGAACACGCTCCATAACCTTACAGAGTATGGAGGTGACTGCGATAGGTCGGTAGTTGGCAGGGTCGGCACGACTTCCTTTTTTAGGTACAGGTTGGACATTGGCAATCTTCCAGGACTTCGGAACTTGACCAGTCCTCAGGGACAAGCGATAGAGGCGAGTCAGAACAGGAGACAACTCAGGCGCACATGACCGCAAGACAATGGCAGGAATGCCGTCAGGCCCACTAGCCTTATTCTCATCTAGAGTTCTGAGTATTTTGAGTACCTCTTTTTGCCGAATGTGTACCTCAGGTATTGCAGAGTCACAACGAGGTAGCAGTTATCAGCTGCATCAAGTTGTGAATTCTTCGCAAATAGAGAGGCAAACATGTCTGCTTTCTCTTTGGCGGTGTGAGCTAATGAGCCATCAGACTTCTGCAATGGCGGGAAAGAAGACCGGGAGAAATTGGCTTCGACCGATTTGGCAAGAGACCAGAAAGCTTTACTCCCGAATGGGTAAGACGCTAGTTTGGCTCCAATACGGCCAATATGGTCGAAGCGGGCCTTGCGGAGGGCACGTTTGCAGGACTTGGCAGCACTATTGAAGGCTCTTTTCAGTTTCGGGACATTCGGCGCTTTACGGGCTCGAGCATCCGCCCACTCTTGGTAAGCTAAGTGCTTAAGTGCTTCGGCACTATCACACTCAGAGTTGAACCAAGGGCGGGCTCTCACATTTTTTTTTTTTTTTTTTTTATAGAAGAAGGGGGCAAAGTTGGATGCAAAAAGAGAGCCCAAGAGATCGGCTTTCTCTTTTGCAGTATGGGCCAGCGAATCATCCTCCTTGTGTAGAGATGGGAGAGATGGCTGACAGAAATTCCCCTGGACAGCCTTGGCGAGAGACCAGAATGCGCGGGATCCCGATGGGAGGCGAACTAGTCTCTCGCCAATTCTGCCAATGTGCTTTAACTTTGCCGCAGCGATAACTCTTTTGAAGGACCTGGAGGCAGAGTTGTACTCGTTTTTAAGAGCACTGGTTTTTGCATCCCGAGACGCCGATGCATCGGCCCAGGCCTGGTAGCACTTCCGCTTTCGGCGTGACGCTATTTTGCAGGTGCGACCAAACCAAGGCTGGGATTTACCTCCGACAGGCACTGCAGAGAACGGAATAAAAGTTCCATTCCCTGAAGTACCACATCGGTGACAGAATCTGCAACGACGTTGGGATCATCCAGCGAGAAGCAAACCCGCCCCATGGGTAGGAAGCAAAGAAAGACCGCATTCCATCCCAATCTGCCGACCTATAGTGCCACACACGGCGGAACCCCGCAGATCGCGTTCGGGATCGGCGCGCGATAGGCACTACACTCCGGATCAGACAGTGGTCCGACGAGCCAAGGGGCATCGACTGAGACCAAATATCCGTCCGGGTGTGAGGTCAGCAAAAGGTCCAACAGGAAGGTGTATGACCTTCCACGTCTGGGATCCGCGTCGGCGAGGTTACCAGTTGTGTCAGGCCATATGCTAATGCAAAGTCGTGAACAGATCTCCCCGCATGATCGGTTATGCGAGAACCGAGCCAATCGGTGTGGTGGGCATTAAAATCGCCGAGAATCACGATCTCTGCGGATGGGATCTGTTGTAGCACGGAATCTGTAGCCATTTGGATGTGGTCGATGAGTCGGTCAGTTACGGTATTACCGCTATGGGACCTGTAAAGGCACGCATAGACGCGCGGATGGTCGTCGCTGTCGATGCGCAGCCAAAGGGTAGAAAGGTCCAAACCTTCAAGACTACCGAGGCGTCGAGAACAGATATCATCTCTGACGTATACGCAGACTCCGGCACGGGGCACAAAGGAGTGTTCCAGTTTGTACCCCGGGTAATGGAGATAAGAGGTATCAGCCGGAGACGATATCTGAGTCTCCGTAAGAAAAAGCAAGGCCGGCTTCGCCGTTTCAAGATGGTAATGAACGGCGCTAAGGTTCGAGTGGAGTCCCCTGATATTGCAGAAATCCACGGCGAGCGCGGTAGGGGATGCCATAGTTTCTTTGCTGCGTTTGCCTCGAGTAGGAAAGAAAGAGAGCGGAATATTGCCCCCCCCTAGAATACGCGGGGCAGACTGAGCATCCACGATTAGGTAGCGTAGGAAAGCCTGAACGTGGATGCTCAGTGAGGGATTCTCCAGAACCGTAGGTACTGGTACCCTCCTGGGGTAGCTCAAAATTATATACCGCTACCATATTTGGGGAGGGGGCAGGGGGGAGAGGGCCTCCGGTTACCTCACTCACCGCACGAAACGCAGAAGCACAAGATGCCTCTACTTCACGCCGGTATTCTGCGAGGCCGTGGTACTTATCCGGACGAGCCGGCCCATTCCTGCGACAGCAAAAGCCGCCGCTTGACTCTACCATGCTCATGGAGTGAGATATCAGAATATGGAGCAAAATATTCCATAGCTTGATATATCACTCCAGAAACAGCATCCGCGCAGCACGTCGGGTCGTCTGAAGAGAAGCATAAGCGCTGCCAAGGGTAGGACGCAAAGAAATGCCGCATCTCATCCCAATCAGCTGACTTGTATCGCCATACACGCCTAGTCCCCATGTGTTCGGGTTCAGGTGGCGAGTAGACAGACACAGATTTCACCAGACAGTGGTCGGAGCCACCTAACGGGGAGGAGACTGCAACTTGATATCGGTCTGGATCAGTTGTCAACAGAAGGTCCAAGCAATTGGCCGTGTGGCCATCAATATCAGGTATCCGAGAAGCGCCAGCTACCACTTGGGAGAGACCTAGCGGTAGAGCAAATACGTATGCTAATCTCCCGGCATGGTCAGTGTTTAGGTATGGGTACAGCCACTCCTGGTGGTGGGCGTTGAAGTCCCCCCAGAACAACTAGCTGCGCTGCGCTGGGTACCTGAGCTGAGCTTTTTCCGCAGAGTCAGTTAGATACTGAAAGAGCCTGGTCGTCCCCATGTTGTCGGTATGCGACCGATAAACACTGACATGGAGTATCTGCTCCAAGCCATTGTTCACCAGAACCCACAATACGGAAAAACTGGAATCCTCTAGGTTACGGAGACGTCGACTGCAGATGTCATCGCGAGCATACACGCAGGTGCCAGCGCGAGAATTGAAGTTGTGTTCCAGGGTGTAACCTGGGTAGTGCAAGTATGCTGCATCAGCTGGACATCTGATTTGCGTCTCCGTGAGGAACAGCAGATGTGGTTTTTCAGTCTCAAGGTGGTGATGGACTGGAACGAGATTGGAGTGCAGACCTCGGATGTTGGAGAGGTGCACTTTTAGTGCAAGGGAGTGCAACCGCTGTTTAACCAGTTTCTTATTTTTACCTTTTTTCATTATTATTTTTGGTGTACAGACAGACAGAAAGGGGACAGTTAGGCGAGGCATAGCTAAAACGAATACCAGGCGGTACAATCATAGTGCTGCACTGATGGGAGACTGGTCTGGAGCGCGCGGGGACGCCCTAACCCCCCCAAAGATGTTCACCGGGCCCTCGCATCTGGTCGCCAACCAGCACGATGACGCATCCAGGGATTTTTCGCGAGTTGGCGGGGCAGCCTTTCATAGGTGGCTAACCTACTAGTTGGGCCCCCTACTACCTGCTGTCGGCCAGCGGAAGACCGTGCTTAGGATCCGCGAACAGTCACCCAGTACAGACACCACGCAGTACCGAAACCGATTCGCTCCACCATGCAACTACCTAGACTTCCCTTCCAAGATGGCTACTCATGGCATCATGCCGAAACGCGATAAAAATCAATTGGCGGCAAGGCTTTGCCAAGAGGGTGGTAACAAACCGCGGCCGAAACCTACCACCAGATGGTGCCGTTCATTTGGCGCTACCCAAGGGACACGTGTGGGTATCTAGAGCTATAGCCCACGGACGCCAACAGCATTATCCCTCAGATTATTGATAAAGAAGTACTACGCATAATAAAACCGTACGAAAAAATCTATAAAATGGCATACCCACTATGTGGCACACTGTGGCATACCAAATGACTACCCAGTCCGAAAAAAAGAAGAACACCACCAATCACGAGTGTCTACACCAGGGTAATAACACCAATATTTATTACGCGACACGTGTTTCACCTTGCAACAAGGCATTTTCAAGCGATTAGACTCTCGACGTCTCGTCTCTCAACTCGGCAGTTGAATGTGACTCGAAGAAGTAATTTTTCCCAACTTCTTTATATTTATGAATATTCGTTGGCAATTTTCAAAATAACGCCTATTTATAAAATTTCTGATAAAATTTCATTTAAATAAATCCTATTGAATTTATTTTTAATTTATGTACAATAAAGAAAACATCGATATGTTTATGTGTAATTACATTTACCGATATATCCATATATGTGATTACATATACGAGTATTAGTCATAAAAATAGACATAAAAAAGCTCCACCTTCTCATATCTCGAAAATGTAATACGTATATTTAAGAACCTATGAAGGCTTATCTCTTAACTTCTATTAATAACGTCTCTTGGGCGACGGTACCGGTACTGGATACATTAAAAAATAATTCTACTAACTCTACAGATACTTCGCCGATGCTGGCTGATATGCTAAAATTTCGATAAATTAAATTTTTAGTTAAATTAAAACGTTCGATATTATAATGATTATTATTTTAAATTATTTGCTACTGAATTATTATTTGGCAACTGCTTATTATTAATAACTATATTATAATTACATCTCTACAAAATTATATGCATGTATTAAATATAAGCGAATAATTTGCAGATCCGTTACTAACATCTCCTACATTTTAACGACTTACGTGTAAGATTCTTATTTTTTTATAATATTTGACAGTATTATATTATTATATAGAAAAAAGAAATATAATCAATTGAATAGAAGAATCGTCTTTTTTGATATCGTGACACAAAAGGCAAATGGAATCGTTTGAAGATTCCGAAGCACAACATCTTGACAAAGAATAGTAAATCGAGGAAGAGCTTTGTAATGTTGATAGTTGATTTTTTAACGTTTTAAGAGATAGTTACTTTGTTATTTCGTTTTGCACGGGCAAATATTAAATTACAATAGTCTCATATTGGTTAAATAGTGATAAATTCACAACATTTACTAAAATTATGATAAATTAATAGGAATTATCATTATCATTTCAGCCTATCACAAGTACGCTGCTGAACATAGGCCTCCCCAAAAAGTTTAATAAGAATAATTTAATAAATTTTAGGTTTTATAAATCGAATGTTTATAAAATCTAAACCAGTCTAAATAACGTCACTACGTCCCTTTTATATCGCTTATTATTAATGCTATTTCCATTAAATTCTTAAAAAATGTATACAATTCAGTTCCTTTAGTGTTTCGTAGAATATTTTCTTATCCATAACGGAAATAAAGAAATTATGAGTATTTAAAAGAGATTCCATGCGTTACAAATATCCGTTAAAAAAGCTTCAAATACTGAAACGTATTATGTACTGAACTTACTACTACTGAACCTTTGTAACTTGTTTAAAGGATTATGTGGTCCTCGTGATTTAAAGTGATATAAAAATCAGTGTAAGTCATGTCAATTGCCATCGCGGTCGCGGAACGCGTGTATATGTGCATACATATGTTTCCGTTAAAGCATAACATAAACCCATAATTTCTCCATACACTAGAGGTGCGGTGTATTCGGTAACATTATCTGTGCCCTTTCCCTCTCTACCATCATAGAGTTCCGGTAAGAACTTATCCAAAAGTCAAAATTCGACCATGCTAGTTAATATAAAAGTACCTCTTTAATGATCTTTTTTAGCCTGGAGTCTACTTTATGGATATAATGTACAGTCTACTTTACTTCTCTTTTTTACACAAACTTATAATTGTGGTAATCTGTTTAAAAGCATACATTTTTGATTCGATCAACATATTTTTTTTAATATTATCGCACTTAAATTTATATTTTAGGATCGTACTACACCATTGAATTGTAAAGCATTTCACCATCTCACTATGATTCGATTTTTCATGAAGAATTTCAGCTGTCTTATTTTAAAATAAATATGTAAATAAATTTATAAACATATTTTGTAAATAAAAGAGAGATATTAATATAGGTATTTACTCACCCGAAAATATACTGGCTAGTGCAGCGATGATAAAGCTAAGAGCCACTCCAGGTCCAGCAAACTTCCGAGCAACCATTCCAGCTACGAGGTACATCCCAGTACCGACACAAGATCCCACTCCCAGTGAAGTTAGATCCATTGTGGTGAGACATCTCTGTGGGTACAAAAGCTTGTGCCAGCTTAACTGGTATTGCATCTTTCAATCTTTAATAAGTTATTAATAATAAGCGGGATCTGAGAAATAATAATGTATTAGACAGTTTTAACGTTTGTTGCATATATTAATATATTTCTTGCCGTTTCAAACACTAAATCGTATTGCGTGTAAAATGTTTATTGTAAAGCATTTCACCTTAAACCTGAGGTTATACAAAATAAACAAATTTGAAGAAAAACGCTGATTCTAATAAACAATAAAAAATGTATTAAAGTATAAATAATTCATTCAATATATTCACCGACAAACGGTGCCTGCCTGGCACTGTGATTTCTTGTGTTGTTTCCGAGTCTCTAGGATCTCTTGTGCGGATGAGTTTCGTGAAGGTGTTGTGAGCATCGCGGCGGACCTGGATCCAGTCCACTTCCCGTATGCGGTGGAGTAAACTGTAAAATAACTTTCTATATACAAATTGTCGTGTATGTCATATGCTTAAATCTAAAATAAAATGCCTAAGGATTAATGCTAATGCCATGGAATACCACAGGTTGTTAGGAACACTGCACTCAAAGTCATCCATGCGTACGTATACGTATATTTTTGTTGAAGAACTCTTATGGGGAATTATATATTTTACAGTTCTGTAAAAGCCTGTATGCACGGCTTGGAAAGTTTGTCTATAATCACAATGGTGGGCAAGGGCCTTGGTGACCGCAGTGCCAGTACGTACTATCGCACTAGTTATGTTGCTCCCATCACTAGACTGTGAGATTTGAGTTCATTCGACCGCCTGAGTTTCGGTCGAGCCTGAGTCGGGTGACGTACGATTATTTGAAGATTGTTAAAATGAAATGGACATAGACTCGACGACAACTTATGTTCCTGACAGACAATGCCAAAAACATTCCTCTGGCACTGTTAATGTATTAGACATGATAGCGATTTACTGTATCATATTTTTTACTATTTTATTTGATAGTTTATACTATCAAATAAAATAAGTAAAATGCCTATTGCAGGGTAAAGGCCATAACTCAAATATTTTTTGAGAGAGAATGGACCCACGAAAGGTTCACCGCGCTCCTGTGCGGCTTGGCGAACTTGACACGTCCTCGAAATAATATTTCGCAGACATGCAGGTTTCTACACGATGTTTTGCTTCAACGCCGAGCACGTCGTAAAAGGTATTTTTTGAATTGACTGCTTCTTCATTTTATCATCTGTCGTTAAGATGATGTTCCATGAAACCTTAAGACGGATTCTGCTACGACATGATTTGTTCATAGAACAATTTTCCATGAACATGTTTGTTAAATGTGTGAATGTGTTTGAACAATGTTTTATTTTTAATAATATCTTGTATTGGGAAGAATATTTATGGTGTCAATAAACATACATGTTTCTGACACCTCGTTTTACTGAGACAAACATATTTTTTAGAAAAAGGTCATTAGACAAAGGACAAGGACATTAGGACATAGGAAAGCCGGCTAAAGATTAAACGGTGAAAGGTAATGAAATGTGTTGTAAATGCCGCTTGGCTGACGTAGTAATTAAATCTGTTATTTACCTCTGCATAATGACGGCGAGGGGATAGGCTTTTGCTTGTGTGACCTACATCGACGTCACCAACGACCTGTTAAAGATAAATATAGTTGCAGTTATAGAAATAGGATTAGTCTATTTGCATCAAAACGTGTACAAAAATACATAAATTGTTGGGACATCTCTTTAAGTAAATATTCTCCTGTACTATTTAAGTGTAATTAGTAGATATTATAGTTATAATCTGTACTATAATAAAACCGTGATATATAAAATATACAAAAATATGAATCATTATCACATTACATATATTCGTTGTTTGCAGTATATCACGGTGTCCTATGTCCCTGTCCCAAACAAGGATTTCCTGAATCTTGGTAACTGGCAGGTGATAAGATAAATATTCTACATAGATATTCAATCAGTTAAGTAGATCTGAAGTAACATCTTGAGCTCTTCCTTCTATGTCGCCCCAACGAGATAGGGGTCATGGGTATTTAGCTAATTTGAACTGCAACGATACTGACACGCGCGTGCTGTAACCTGTTTTTAAGGTTTGGATAAAATAATAGTGTTTTTATAATTATATCCCATTTACCCAAACGAGATAATTAAATCCATCTGAACCCATATATTCTACGGTATTGAAGTTGTAATGTACATATCAGAAAAATGGTTAATTTCGTTCAGTACAGGAGCATTCATTTACTGTCTGTACTTACGTATTCAAGATCAATTCACAAGACCAAGGTCGATGTCAAACGAGGTGGCATTCAACGAAAACGCCTTTCAAATATATTAGGTCTCAAAACATAGACCGCTGGCCTGGTAATTAATCAGGCGCTGGTATTTGGTACTGAGATCACGTATGTGGTGGGGCTAGGATATAAAATCCCACCAGTTAAAAGGTACCCAAAAGTGTCATTATTGACAATGATGACATAATAGCTTGTGTTACCAATTCATTCGTGGTTACGTACTCCGTATTCATTTCACAACACATACATACAAACCGTGAACCTGGGACTGCGGACTTGGGGCATGGATCTCTGACCTTCCGGCTGGTGCAGGTGCTCACGGGGCATGGGTGTTTCGGAAAGTATCTGTGTCACATAGCCGGAAGAGAGCCGACAACTGAGTGCCACCATTGTGGCAGTGACGAGGACACAGAACAACATACGCTGCAGGAGTGTCTAGCGTGGGCAGAGCTACGCCGATAACTGGTCGCAGTGGCCGATCTTTCACTCCCAGCGTTTGTCAAGGACATGGAAGTAATGAGAGATCGTGGAGCGCCGGAACCACCTCCTGCGAATAAGTGTTGTGGCAGAAGGAAGCTGCGGAGAAGGAGAGAGAGCAATGCTCCAATCTTCCAATTCACAGCCAGAGAATCGGGCGCTGGAAGATGGTCGACGGAAGGTGACGGATATGGGGGTAATCCGTCGCTTGTTAGGCATCAAGGTAGCACGCGGTGTTCTCGTGCGTCTTTTTTTTTATAGAAGAAGGGGAAAAAGATCGTGCGGCTCACCTGATGGTAAGTGATCACCGACGCCCACGAACATCCACAACACCAGAGGAGCCACAGATGCGCTGCCGGCCTTTAAGGAAACAGGCCTTTACTTGTGCACGATGTCGTTTCTAAAACTCGACCGATTCCTCCGCTATCGACGGTAACCCAAGCTAAGGTTCCATAGCTCTTTAAGAGAGGCCCTGGGTAACGGCGAGCCCACCTCTAGTTGTTGGTAGTATTTTTTCTAACATAGGTCACACAGCAACAGTTAGCGTCGAGTTACCGAGCGCCGTGTCAACATTGCAGCGTCGTAGCTCTTTGTAACTTGTACTTGCTAGTCGCTTGCTCATTAGTCTTACCGCTGAAGCTATTAAGGCTATCGGACTAACAGCGTATATCTAAACCGTGGCGGTTTTCGTCCATCCAGCTCTTAATGCTAATCCCGACATAACCAGATACCGCTTTCAGTGACTGGTAGGTGTTAGTAACTTTCTCGCACCATTATGAATGCACCTGTTCTGACGTACACCTATAATACTTATTTATATATACCGAATCGTTAAGCTCAAAATCCGGAGAGATATAGGGCAACAAAATAATAATATTATTCAGTCAGTGCCAGAACGTAACACATTTAAAGGTATCGAGCATGGGTATATTCAGTGGTGAAACTTGGATCACCCACCTACAAGATGGACATGTTTTGACATATTTAAAAACAATGTTATAAAGACAAATCTACAAATACGAACACAATTCTATAGTTCATTATACACAGATCCAAATAAAAATCTGTCTTGATAATATCAAGAAGATCGCGATACAATTCGTGACTAAAAGAAAATAAAACATATAATTTTATACATACAATGGTAACAATGACGTCAAGTAAAAAACAAAGATCAAATTAATATTTAGTTAGAAATATCGTTATTACTAAACTTCAGTGGCCCAGTCAGCTGCCTCCCCTGACCGTTAAGGGAGTTTGTGGTGAGTGTTTTAGTCAGTTGTATTCATATTTTTTTTAAATAAATAAGTAGTTATTTGTGACGCCGCGGCCATAGCATAATAATTATGTTTATTATAGATGTTAATAAAAAAAGAGGTTTTTAATCTTCTCTGGAAACCCAGTTCTTCGTAATATTTTATGAAATATTAAACTATTGTTGCATTTTATCTGTTCCTATTTTTCCTTTTTATTTATCTATCAAACATTATAAAATAGAAGTGAATAAAACTACAACCAAATATACAATATTATTTATAATTAAAATTTAAAAATAATATGCACAAAATAAATAAAAAATAAAAGGAATTATTATATATATTGGTAAACTATAGAATAGTATTAGCTATTTCAACACACTACTACTAATTTTGTGATCTGTGTTCGACTTGTAAGTACATTGGTACCGGAATGTTATAGATTTACCAAGCTTAGCTCACAACATAATATGGTAGCTTCGGTGAGCATATAGGGAAGGGCAGCGATATAATAAGCCACTGCTCCACCGAGCGATGTGAAGTCATCTCGCGGGCGGTTAGACCTCGTGCCGCACAACGCCCTCCGTGCCTTGTCGATCGAACCAAGCGAACTAATTGTATCAAGATCGTAATACCGTACTCAAATAAGTTATTATCAACATGTTACACGTTTCAAGGAAAGTGCAGGAAAGATTACCTCACACCTACTTAGAAAATGTGCAAAATTAAAATATGCTACACTTTTATGTAGTACAAGGCTAAGCACATATATCATTTAGGTAAAAAGAAAAATCCTACATCGCCGAGCAGTTAGTATATACTGTCATTTGTAACTTCTTATACTAATATATACCTATATATTTACGTACACTAAACCATGAAGTATGCTCCAGCAGCCACGTGTCCTAGGATGCAGACTAGAAAATATAACGTTAACGGATGTTCGGCCACGTTATTCCACTTAAGGCGTGAAACATATCCAAACCAAGATGTAGGTTTTCGTATAGACAGGGAAGACTCTACATTTTCGAAATTTTCCCACATTGTGGAAAGTGTAATCTACTTTTCTGATAATTTTATGAGCCGGGGATAATGTACACATTCACCCCCCTGTCCAAGTAACAATTACAAAGTACTTTGACTTGAGACGGTCAACAATTACGGTGGTGAACAATGCCTCATTGATTATGTACTCTAAGTTAAACGACTAAAACTTTCAAACAAAATTTGTATAGCAAATACAACTTTTACTCTATTTTTATTTGAGTTTTTGTTAATGATACGATATTATTTGTACCGAAATGGCAAACGACAATATCTTGCGAACTACTATTTACCTGGAGGTAAGTTGTAAGGTTAAGAAAGTGTCGACACATGTGTTATGTAGATTGTTGACGATTTAGGCTGAAAGTGTTCGGTTAATATCTATATCTAGGTCCGAAAGATCATTTATCACTTAGCATATTGTGCTATAGGATCTATCATTACACGTGCCCCCAGTACTACACTACCATGGTGGATAGTTTTAAAAACGTGATTATATTTTTTTAACTCGTTGGTACATTTTCTGATAATAAAAGAGTAAAAAGACGAGCATGCCATTTAACTAATGTTATGTCTGTCCGGGACAGTTACATGTTCTTCTTCTGCCTGTCGGACTTTACTACTGGCCATAGGCCATTCTAAGAATGCACTATCTACAGCTGATATGTTTCAGTGTGGAAAATAGGCCATACATTGGTAATAGTTATGAGCACACACACGACGTAGATCCTATAATATATATATTATTTTTAAGCATATCGCTCACCATATAATTAAAGAAAAGAGTTAGATAAATAAGTTTTTGTATGAATATAATCTACATAAATAATACCACAATTTAAGAGTTAATTTCTTTTTTCTGTCGTCAAATGCGGAATGCGTTTATCATTTAAGAAACTTCGATTAGCCGCCTTTTCAGATATTCTTTATCATCGTAATTGTTAAACTACATAATGGGGAGGAGCGTTTTAGCAAACAGAATTGCAGTGATTGCTTTGCACACAGTCGTTATTAATTTTTGAGACACTTCAAGAGGTATCAGCTATATGTTTATGTATCGGACTTACGACAGGTGCAACAACAATTCAAGTTTCCATAAGATATTGGGGTGACCCCGTGCTGTTAGGTCCAGACGTGCTGTGGACGCCTCCGAAGCCAGAATTAGACGAAAACCTTTAAGGATAAAAAAATATTATCGCTTGATATCAAGATTCCTGCTACGACTCTGTTACAAATAATCGAACAAGATCTGAAGTTAGGTTCTTACTGCCGTTACACATAATAACATACTTTAAATCGATCCCTGCAGCTTAAGAGAGTGGATCGATGAAAACGCTTGCTGTTCCGATATGTTATATAGATATATATTTACAAAATGGATATCCAGATATACAGGTATATTAGGTCGGGGAAAAATTATTTTCATATTTTATAAGTAAAAAGTTTCAGTAAAGTATCTTTGGTTGGTATGGGTTCTGTCTGGCTGATTTTGATACCATTAAATAGATGATATTTTCGGTATGTCGGTATTTTTCTTTTAATTTTCTGTCCCTCAAAATAGTGGAATCTAACGAAGAAATTCGATACATTGTGAAACTAACTAACCCCAACCGATGACCATATTTTCAGGCTTTTTTTGTTCTCAAAAAGCGGTACAAATTGCCTTCATAGACTTTGTAGAGTCCAGATTCCCAGAGTTTTATCGTTTAAGTATAAATAATATTCCCTGGAGGTTGCGAAAATGTATAGACAACGAGGGTAAAAGCTACGGTTTTAAAAATGGTTTTCTTAGAAAACAAAGTTTGAATTTTTCAAAACAGAACGGCAATTTCATTTCTTATGTTTTAGTGTATTGTTTATACATTATAATTTTAAGTTTATCTTTCTTTTGGTTTATCTAATCACACAACTTTCAAATTTAATTAAGTTTTATTTAGGTGGGGCCAATCATGCAAAAAATAACTAATGTATAGAAAATAGAAACACACAACATCAAAAAAATATACTCGCATGTTCGCTATTCATTTCTTGTCTTTTAAGGCAATCTTTAAGACTGTCAATACATCGTTTCATTCTATGCAATCATTGAGGAAAACGGTATGCCCACTCTTCTTGAGTGGTCTCAATCACTGCCTTATCGTAGGCACTCACAATTTTAGAAGTAAATACGCGGTTGGGATAATACCCGGAATGACGCATCATTTGTATTCCTGTAGTCAAAATATTGGTTGTCGGTCTCGCAGTGTGTTGAAGCGTTTAATGTAGGAGGAGTGGCTCCGGAAGTTTCTCTCTTACTTCTTTTTTTTTTTAAACAACCGAAAAAATATGTTTCCGCTATTCTAAAAAGGTCCTAAGGTTATTATTGGAACATTTTTAGGTTAATCAACGGAAAGACAACATCTTTGAAGATTTGACATTTATCTGCTAGTGATGTTAAATAACTGTGTTTAGTGAGCAAAAAGTACCCCAGTACATTGGTCATTGATAGTGTAGTAATTATAGCCATTTGACGTAACCGTGTTTTCTGTATAAAATACTTTAAAACACGTGGACAAGAATAGATCTGAAGATCGGGAGACAGACTAGGAAAGCAACCCCTGGCCCACGCGTGATTAGAGGCCGAGTAGGACGGCGCGTCCGTATTTTGCCGAGCCTAGATAGGAGAGTGAGGAAGGCTTCTCGCCGCGAATGTATGCGAAAGATTCCCGTGGCCCGTGAAACTGGAAAACCGTAATTTAGATTCAATGCAAGCCAATCATAACCAGCTGTTGCTGCCACAAGCACCAGTTATTTGTTTACGCGTTACGTATTCACACATAAAAAGGTAGATGAACAAAGAAATTTGCCTCGTTAATAATTTTACTATAAATTTATTAAACAGAATGCCAGACAGCAGCAGCAAAAGAACCGCGTGTCTTATGCGCAGGTCGTACTGATGTTTCGCACTTCCGCAACGCACCCGACTCGACAGTAAGCCGGAAGCCCGTTTGCGAGTTGATTCGCATGTGATTAGTATTTTGTTTATTTTGCGTTCCATCTATTTCGTCGTCAAAATATTGCAAACTGTATGTGTTTAAAATCGCCATAAGGACGGAATAGTTTTTTTTTTGTATAAAATAATACATAACTAATTATGACGAAGAGGGAAAATTCTTGACGCATAAAAACAAATCTGGAAAATATGAATTTTCCCTTTTGGTTAATGTCACGTAACTGAGCACTTATCAAGACGTAGTAATGACTTCGTCCATGTCCGTCTGAATGAGGGAGTCCGTATCGCCCATCATATTTTAACTATGAGACTTGAGAACCAATTGCACCGTATTTTATACCCGCGTTCAGTGAGCTATATTCCGTGCCGCTCATCCCAGGCTTGCAACTTGCTACCATATTCAGTAGCCTCGGGCTTTATATGAAACATTCTCTTGTTTTCACTTAAATAAGCGGTCTTAAGTTAGCACTCTCTTTATTTACAATGTAGTTACATTGATTTTTTTTATTTTTTTATTTTAATACAGTTTGTTGAAAATTAATAAAGTAACATTTTCTACAAATATTAATCTCACCGGCACGACGTGCACCTTGCTTATTACCAAGTGAAGCTTTGGCGACCAACTGATGGAGGTTTTTCTTCGAAATATTTGGAATCCAAATGCCACATAGTGATGAGGACCGGTATCACTGGTTGGAGGGTACCAGCGCTGCGCAGACCAACCCGCCCTGCGTGGTGTTTAAAGTTTGTAGAAATTGATAAATTCCTTTTATTATCATTATTCTTTGAAAGACCAAATGAAATCGTTATTTATTCGATAAAATTATCTGATAAACGAACTTAGGTTGTAAAGGTTATTATAAAATATCGTGTCTTAGCGGCGTAAGAGTACTGTGTTGTAGCAGCGTAAGAATCTGCCACCCACGTGGGTGTCCTAAGAAGCAACTAAAGAAAAAGCAATGAAAATCTCAAAGCAATCTTCGATAGCTAATCCGGAGACGATGTCTCATCCTTCATGTTCTACCTCCTGGAGACGCGAAAAATTGATGGAAGATATTTTAGGCAACAGCCACTCCTGTCAAATGATAATCGAATTCTTTACCTACCCTTGTCAGTGGCAGGCCTGTGTGTTTGTAGTTATTTGTACATAATATTTAAGATTTAATACATTTAATTATCAGTAAACAGTTTATTATACAAAAAAATGGGCATTATTAAAAAAAAGGTGTACAACACGAAATTGTGACAGCAAGGTTATCAGCCCGTCGCTGCCCTTCTGATACTATTCGCAATATGTGTTTATGTGTTCAGATCCAAATAATGTTTATTTAATGGTATTAATAAGTGAGAATTATTTAAACAAATGTTCACCTGTCATTTATTTTCGTCATTAACTCTAGTTAACCAGTTGAGAATACCATAAAGCAATGAAGCGCCACGCTCTTTGGCAATGTGGCGCCACATAATATCAGTACGGGGAAAAAGTGTTTTCGTATTTTATAACTAAAAAGTAGCTGTAAAATATAGTAGAAACCATGCATCCTTTGCCCATATTTTGACGAATAATTCAAACAAATATAGCGGATCACAAAAGTTCATCAATTGCCCAATCGTTTCGTTCCAAAAATAATAAAGGGTCGGGGGAAAACTTTCCGTATTTTATAGGTAAAAAGTTGCAGTAACATATATTTGTTTGTGCTGTTTGTATCTGGCTGGTTTTGATATAATTAAAATGATGATATTTTAAAAAAGAAAAATAAAAAGCGAGTACAGTTTCCGAACAATTTTCTAGTGTTTTTCCGTCCGCCAAAAAGAGTGAATTTAACGAAGAAATTAATTGAACATTTTGAAGTTTTATTACAAAAAGGGAAAATTGTTAAGGAATTCGCAGCGAACTTTGATTCTTGGACAACTAATTAATAATAATAATTCATTTATTTCTAATATTATGATATTACACGTTCTTACTTTTTCAAAAATGGCATCGACTTTATCCGTAACAGGTCGACCAGAGCGAGCCTCATCTTTGACATCCAAATTTCCGGACAGAAAACGCTAGAATCAATTTTGTGCTATTCTTACTGACTCGACGTTAAGTCCATACACGTATTAAAATTTTTTCGCCTTTTTGTAATAAAACTTCAAAAAAATCAGTAAATTTTTAATTACGTGTACATGTATGAGCGATTATTTAAAAAAATTTGATCAAACTCCCTTTGAATTTGATACAGGCCTTTAATCTCTCTACGATGAATGTATAGATATACGAACTGTCTCCATTGGAAATTAAGCCACTGGTTGAACTAAAGATTTCTTGTGAGATTCAATATCCTAGTAACGTTTTGAGCAGGCTATGGCTATACTACACAGCTTGTGGACCACAACACGGGAAGAGTCAGACTTCCGCTCTTATAAAGTCCAGAACATTATTCTCGTTCCAGTTTTGAGTTGTTCGTGCCTTGTGACCAAGAATAAAGAACTGAAAAGGCGGTAGATTTTTCAAAACTGTATTTTCTTTGAGAAGCTTCACTTAATGGTTCAGGAATCTGCCTGTCAGAAATTTGGGCGAAATCTTTACTCGTTTTTCACAAAAAAAAAGGGTCTTGACTACTTGGCAGGATACACCCACAACACCATAGTTAATCTAGGAGGATGACCATGTCCTTTCCAACAAGTAGCGAGGCTTTTATAGAGCACACATATGGATATAATATTATTCGTTTTGTAATGCTCTTTTATCGTAAAAAAGTCAGATGAAAAGAGCATAACACTTTTTTCATTGTATTTTTCACCACTGTATTGGGATGGCAAACGTTTTGATTGGATCCCTCTTGGCACAAAACACTCCTAGTGGGGATCTTAATTTTTTTAAGTTACCTTTCCGAAAGCCAGAATTCCGAAATTCTGGCTTTGACATAGGTCTTTCAGCACGTGGTCGTCCTGATGTTTTATGGTCTTCGACAGAGAAATTATTGGTGTATCTGTCAAAACACAAACATACGACTGATGACTAGCTTTTGAAGCGTTTTAAAAATTATTTACGGCTCCATACCCACTATATGCAAAGAAATAATCGCAATTTGGTTTTCTTTAACGCCCCATTTTATAATATATATAATTTAACTATCACTGGTGAAAAATAATATGTGAAAACTGTGTAAATCGATCGAAGTTTCTTAAATAATATAAAGCATTTTAAAGGTTAATATTACTGGAATAAAAAAAAATAAAAAGAATTATGGCCGTATTAGTGGCCAAAAACTTGGAAAGGATTTGGTATGTTATTCATATTGTAAAAGTAATTTAACAAGACTTACCGAGTCTATGCCAAATCTTTGTTTTTCGTCAACAATCGTGACTGTGGCTAAATATTTACTTGACTTTTTGCCTGTTTGAAACGTGGTTCTTAGCTCAATGCCAAGTCAGGTCTTTAGCTATGATTCCTAATTAGAATCGTTTATTTATCTCGGCTTATGCACGAATAGAAGTTTATGTAAGTTTCGTATTATACACGAGCGGGTACGGCGCGTAGTTTACCACAATGTTTCCTGAGTTTGACGGACTTCATAAACCTTCGACAACTGTTACCGTTACTCAAACGTGTATTAATTAATTCTCTTTTGTACTCTCTTGCTATTTGTTCCTACGAACCAATGGAATACTCTAGAAAACGTAGGTTAGAACATCATTTATGTATATGGGTTATAATGGAGTAGTGAATTAGAGCGAACCAATTTTTACACAAAAATATGTCATTCTATTGTTTGACTTTTAATTGTTTTTACATTTAGTCTTCGAGTTAAACCTATATACCTCAAAAAGTAGAATAATTTTCAAATACGTGTGGTACGAGCCAAGCGGCAGCTTTTGCTGTTGCTCGAATGGCTCGGCTCGACCGGGGTGGTACCACGGCCTCGCAGAATACTGGCGTGAAGTAGAGGTATCTTTAGCTTTTGCGCTGCTTTTTAATTGAATGAGGTAACCGCAGGCTCAAATTCTCACTCCCTTATCTTCCAAATCTCCTTTATTGCCGGAGACGGACCTGCAGCACCTCTGGAGAGTGGGCGACGGTTATCACTTACCATCAGGTGAGCCGCTTGCTCGATCCCCCCTTTCCCAAATATAAAAACACGTGGGTCTAACACAGTAGTGACACGTGAGCTCACAATATCAAATCTGAGTTTGGAGAGGATACGACTAATAAACTCTCTGTGCATTTTATGACAGATTAAAAGTATTGTTTGAAGCCGATCCTTACCTAACAACGAAGGAATTAGCATCATAGTTTGACATTAGTGTACTCACAATATTAACTCATCTCCACCAAATTGGTGAAATAAAAAAACTCGCGAAATTGGTGCCTTATGAATTACCTGATATGCAAAGAGAAGCTCACGTTGTAGCTTGCCTTGCTTTGACGAGTAGGTACAGAAATGAAGGGACATAATTGTTACGTGTATTGAAAAGCCAATTCGCGACGATAATCGCAAGTAAAAAACGCAATGCTTGAACCCAGGTTAGTGTCAAACCGAGATAATGCCCTAAAGCGAAGTTCATTCATTGAAAAGCATTATTAACTATTTGGTGGTCACTTCATGGTATAATTCACTAAAGCTTTTTAGATTCGGTGTGACAATAACAACAGATGACTATTGTGAAGAACTTCGAATTAATGATGATGATGGCAGAACTCATAGAGAAACAACACCGACTCGTAAATCGATCTTCGCCATTATATCTCCATGATAACGCAAGACCTTACACTGCTCGACAAACCGCTTTAACATTACAAAACCTGCAGTTACAAACCATACCTCGTCGTCTGTACTCGCTAGATCCAACCCGTACAGATCATTATTGTTTTCGCAATTGAGACAATTTTCTGCATGGTTTCTCCGGATGCAGTACTAAATTACTTTATACATTTTGTAGTCTAGAGCCGCAGAGATACATCTCAAAGGCGTAAATAAATATCTTCTCTCAAGGTGGCAGAATATTGCTCTAAAATAAAATAGTCCATTTAAAATGGCAATTTTATACTTTAACCCCTAATATTAAAATTAAGTTAAGTTGGGGAATGGATATTCGTTTTTATTTCTAGACCATTACTTAAATACAGGTATAGGCGTTGTAAAACTGGGTATTATTCTGGAGAGGGAGGAAGAGGAGTTGTCCTCCACAGTGCAAAATTTAAATGCCTATTGTTGCAGGGCTGTCCTTATCTCTTTTAAATGTATTGCTAAGTAAGTCTTTCTTAGTTTCATAAAAAATCGTGGTTGTTTATTATTTATTTAATTTTCTCTCAAATAAATAAGATTCGCTGCGAATTCCTAACTACAACCTGGTAACAGTATAATTCTCATACAAAAGATTATTGGTGTAAGATATACATCAATAAGACTCATGTATTGGTTAAGTCTTATCTTATTACGACGATTACACGTATTATTATATAAATGGAATTATATTACAGAGTGCTGCTAGGTTTGCATGCTTTAATGAAAATAACTATATTATTATTTGGATGTCAAAGTAGTTACAACATAGCTGAACCCCTAGCTCGGGTTGACCACAAAACAGTTTTAGCCCACTTGAAAAAGTCTGGATATACAAAAAAGTTCAATATGTGGGTACCACACGAACTCACTGAAATGCGATTCTCTATTGAAATGAAATACCGAATCGTTTATGAAAACGGAAAAGATTGGCCATTGGTGATGATTGGGTTCAAAGGACCGTCAAGCTACTATAACTCAACCTGGATTAATTCGCAATAAGGTGATGCTGTATGTACCTACATTATTAGCCACTCAACAAATAGTGAGAGAGCTTTATTGGGAAGTGTTAATGCATCCACCATATTACCTTTTGGTATTTAACACTTGTTTCATCAATCTTTCAAAAGTTGCCTGCCTGGCAGTTCAAAGTCATAGATTATGTAACAATCTATGACTTTGAACTGCCAGAGTCCTTTTCCAGGACAAAAACAGTTTTCTGTTTATCTTTTTCATTCACTTCCACTTGCCAATAACCACATGTTAAATCTAGTATTGAAAACCAGATAATTTCACAAAGAGTACCAAATGTGTCGTGTATCCTTGCAGTGGGTAATTATCCTTCTTAGTAACATTATTGAAAGGTCTATAATCAATGAAAATCTAGTTGAGCTATCTTTCTTCTAAACTGGTACAACTGGAAAACACCATAGACTCATAGCCAATTCGAATTTTATTTCTCTTCATATCTGAAAACATTTCTTCAACTTCACTCTCACGTGTTATTTCAATCTCGCGAGGCCTTTGTCAAATAGGTTCGCTTGCGTTGGTAATGATTTTATGTTTTACTAAATAAGTTATTCGATTATCCCCATCATTAGTCGAGAAAATGTCAGCATAACGCAACGGTAAGTTTCTAGCTTTCATTATCTGTATCATAGACAAATTCTTCTGGCAATCCTCCAAAACGTTCATGATGCTTTGGCTTGCTAGATTGGTGTAAAAGTCCGGTATCTTCAAATTCTATTTATTATTACCACTTACAAGGGGTGCAGAGTTCCTTCCCGATTCACTATTCACACGTGATCTCCCACGGGTCTTTCTGACTGTAACCAATTCTCTCTATTTTCCTCTTTTCTTCCTTTTCTGTTCCTTTTCTTCGTGATCTTCCTCTTCCACTTACTTCCGAAATCACCACTGAATTGAACTTACTGCGCTCCAGTACATATATATAGTCCCGAATTTTCATCTTTTTATTTTAGCATATTCCTGAAACGATATTTAATTTAAACTGAAGAAAAACCAAAGAGATTCGTTAACATCGACTGGTAATTTAGAAAACATAATTTTCATTTACATCTCATTCTAAGATGTAAGAGTTGACAAGACCTTATCGAGCGTTCGTTATAATATGCTACTTTAAAAGTTTAGTAAGGAGTTTTCTCGATAAGTTGTTAGCAACCTTGTTGAATTTCCAGATTAAAAAAAAATATTCGTCCCAAAGAACTAGAAATTGGTGCGTTAACGTGATTTATGTGTAAAGATGGATTAGCACTTACATATTTTTTTTTAAATTGTTAATTTTCACTGTAGGAATTTCTCCTGTGTAGATGTTCTGTTGTGTTCTCTGTGACATTACATATATTACATACAGTGTATGTAAAAAGTGTGATAATTAAGGCGACAAGCTAACTGTTAACAGTGTAATTTAATTGATTCCAATACCTGTCAAATAAAAAAATTAATGAAAAAACCTGTCAAATGTATATATTATAGAACCATAGCAGTACTCTTGTTGAAGTAAGTAGTGTATTTGAATTCGCGTTTTTATGAATTTAGCAAAGATCACGAAGAGTAAATATAAAATACTTCTAAGATAAACCTTCTTAAGAAGATTCATGTAATTGCATTTTAAAAGAGAACATCAGCGTCATACCGCTTCCGCATGACTGAAAAAATATAAAAGAAAAGTGTTAGTTCTTACTTACATAATTTTCATATCTACTGGTTTCTTTTACACATTTTCAAGCCTCAATAAATTAAAAATAAAGTATTTTTAATCGTAAACTATTGTTCTATTATTTACATTTATACCTTACATTTCTATAAATAAAAACAAACATGAGATTAAACGTCTGAATCTGTTGTGACCTCACAGGTCACTAATGATTAATGATTAATCACTTATGTTTTTAAACTAAGAAATGAAATCAAATTTTAAGTGAAGTTACTTTCTTTACAAACTCCATTTCTCTTTTGAGTGGCATAAAGAATATATGGCATTTACATGTGATTATACCAATCGCGAGTGATTTGCTGTAATTAATTTAAAAGTTCCATTGTGTTGATCTTCATCGTCAAATAGTTAGGTACCCTCGGTTACTTCTCTATCCTTGGCCAACGAGCCATAGGACCCGGCAGTACAGAAAGTCTCTGATCGGGAGGACAAATTTAAAAAGTTAATCATATGCTATATTAATATATAATACGTTACGAAAAAAATCGTAATTGGTTCTTGTAAAGTGTAAGGGAATCGTTAAATATGTCCACATTGCAATATCTTTATATTATAGAAATTCTAATGATCGGAGTTGAGACCGACATTGGGTTTTGTACTGAGCGGTTAGTTTGCGAGGTATTCTATAAGGCACTGATAGTGATATCTGATTAAGAAGGTTTATATTATTATTGAATATTTGAAATAAAAAAACTAAATATTGTTTAATGGCAATTTAGTTTTTGAGTTAACGTTTTCGTAATAAGTTCATCCAGAGGGGTTAAAAGTGATATGTCTTTGTCTCTATCGTGATCTTTTGTATTAATATAACAGTTTAACCAATGAACGTCTAACTGTGACTTTTAATAATTCTTCGCTATGTATATATATTATACAGACTATATCACTAAACAGAAGCCTACCCTTTATTTACACTTCAATAGAGTTTCTTTGTTGCAAAAGTTCAATCAAATATTTGATAAATTCTCAAGATACGAGATTTGATGGCCGGTTTATTCTAGCGTCAACTTCAAAATTGCTATCCAAGACCTGAAGCAATTATCCCACGTGTTACTTGAAGATACTATCGTTGATCGTATCTGATTGAGGGCGATTTTTGTTATCGGGGTGGTCTTCTGCTTTTATGTATTACAAGATTCGAATAAAAGTGGAAATGTCGTAGATGTTATAAGTATTGCTTGGAAATTATGGAATACATAGTATTGTTGAAGATAGTGGGTATAATAACGGAGGGGGTCTCGTCCGTGAAATTAAAACAGGCGTTAGGACGTGAAGAGGTATTATTTATGAACGGATAACACATATTCGGCTCAAGGATCGCGTTCAGTCACTAAGCATTCTTCTTGACGAGCAATTCGGCTTTTGAGCAAAACACTCGTGTGTTCTTCAAGTGCTTGTGCGCCTCTACAAAAGCCCAAATATATTATGGGAGTGCTCTTCTGTGTCGCGAAGGCATTCAATAAAGTCTGGTACAAAAGTCTGTAATACAAGCAGTACATTCTAAAGAAGCCAGACAGGCGTCTGGACATCATACAAGCCTATCTATCGAATCGCACCTTTCGCTACAAGATATGTATAAAGAATATATGGCATTTACATGTGATTATACCAATCGCGAGTGATTTGCTGTAATTAATTTAAAAGTTCCATTGTGTTGATCTTCATCGTCAAATAGTTAGGTACCCTCGGTTACTTCTCTATCCTTGGCCAACGAGCCATAGGACCCGGCAGTACAGAAAGTCTCTGATCGGGAGGACAAATTTAAAAAGTTAATCATATGCTATATTAATATATAATACGTTACGAAAAAAATCGTAATTGGTTCTTGTAAAGTGTAAGGGAATCGTTAAATATGTCCACATTGCAATATCTTTATATTATAGAAATTCTAATGATCGGAGTTGAGACCGACATTGGGTTTTGTACTGAGCGGTTAGTTTGCGAGGTATTCTATAAGGCACTGATAGTGATATCTGATTAAGAAGGTTTATATTATTATTGAATATTTGAAATAAAAAAACTAAATATTGTTTAATGGCAATTTAGTTTTTGAGTTAACGTTTTCGTAATAAGTTCATCCAGAGGGGTTAAAAGTGATATGTCTTTGTCTCTATCGTGATCTTTTGTATTAATATAACAGTTTAACCAATGAACGTCTAACTGTGACTTTTAATAATTCTTCGCTATGTATATATATTATACAGACTATATCACTAAACAGAAGCCTACCCTTTATTTACACTTCAATAGAGTTTCTTTGTTGCAAAAGTTCAATCAAATATTTGATAAATTCTCAAGATACGAGATTTGATGGCCGGTTTATTCTAGCGTCAACTTCAAAATTGCTATCCAAGACCTGAAGCAATTATCCCACGTGTTACTTGAAGATACTATCGTTGATCGTATCTGATTGAGGGCGATTTTTGTTATCGGGGTGGTCTTCTGCTTTTATGTATTACAAGATTCGAATAAAAGTGGAAATGTCGTAGATGTTATAAGTATTGCTTGGAAATTATGGAATACATAGTATTGTTGAAGATAGTGGGTATAATAACGGAGGGGGTCTCGTCCGTGAAATTAAAACAGGCGTTAGGACGTGAAGAGGTATTATTTATGAACGGATAACACATATTCGGCTCAAGGATCGCGTTCAGTCACTAAGCATTCTTCTTGACGAGCAATTCGGCTTTTGAGCAAAACACTCGTGTGTTCTTCAAGTGCTTGTGCGCCTCTACAAAAGCCCAAATATATTATGGGAGTGCTCTTCTGTGTCGCGAAGGCATTCAATAAAGTCTGGTACAAAAGTCTGTAATACAAGCAGTACATTCTAAAGAAGCCAGACAGGCGTCTGGACATCATACAAGCCTATCTATCGAATCGCACCTTTCGCTACAAGATATGTATAAAGAATATAAGGAATAAGGCGGCATTCATAATCTGCTGCCTCTACCCTACAAATAGTTGCAGTAAAATATTATTATAATATTATATAACTTATACAACTTGCTTCTCACATCGTTTGAAATCGTAGTATTCGCGCGCATGATTAAGATCACTCTAAGTGTTATAAAACCGTTTCATGCGCCGGACTACCGGAGCTCGTCCATTCTTGAGGAATGTAGATTTACACCGAGACTTGAACTTGCCTTCTGTGGCAGTCGTTGAATAGGTAGTCATATTCGACGACTAGTCCTTGCTTCAATAAGTTATTTCGAGAGAATTAAAAATCACTCTGACCCGTTAGTTTTAACATGTAGAAGAAATAAAAATTTACGTACAACATGACCAAACCTTATCTTTACATAGAAAGCGGCACACTTATAAATTGTTTTATTTAACGTATTTTCTAATAAAACGTAGTTAAAAAATATAAATGAGTGGAAATGAAATTTGCTCAGAATTACGCTTTTTGAATTTTTTACAATTGTTACAAGAAATTGTTTATATGTGTCCATTTGATTTCTTATTAATTATTTGCTATTATTATTTTAATTTATACCATGTTTTCAATAGAATTTTTAACCGATTTGATGCAATTATTACCGTGATGGGTGGGTACTGGATGTGACATAGCCAAGCGGTGGCTTTTGCTACTGCACAAATAGGCCGACTCGACCAGGATAGTACCACGGCCTCGCAGAATTCTGGAGTGAAGAATAGTATAAGAATTATGACTATATATAATAATGGTATCAAAGTAAATAAACACATAGATATGCAGACAGATAATAGAAAGCAAATGAGTTCAGCATCTAAGTCATGCTTTAGTAGATAGCTAAAAACTTATTCCATTCACTATACTTTATTAAACCAATATTCATATTCAGTAAAGGATAGCCAGATAAAACGTATCCCGATATTACCTCATTCTTGATTTAATTTATACTTTTTATATTTGACTAAATTATTGAGAACTGTAACAAATATCCCTTTGCAACAATTTTTACATTTTACATTCCAATTCAAAATTGACTTACTTTCTTAAAATAATGAATTTTAAGTATTTATAAATAACTTATAACTATATATAGTATAACTTGTTGCCGTTTCTACTCTATATACAATTGGCTGCAAAATGCCACTAGTTCACTTACTTAAGTTTTGTTAAACATTGATCTCTTTCAGAGATTATAATCAATGTTGACAGCACACAGTAATTCTTTTAAGTTTTTAACATATCTCCATATTGATTATTCCATAATTATATTATACAAATCCTACACATTAATCTTAAATGTGTTATCTCCGCCGTATTACGAGTAATAAATAAAGGAGGTCAAGATCTTGGTGCCAGCTGTTTCATACAGCAACATGTAATTATCTGAAACCATCGAGTACTTTCATCGTAATACGTATTCTATTTCTCTTTACTTGAAAATATAACTCTATATCTGAAAAAAACAGGGTTCGCTTAAAACGTCTATTGGTTTATACTTAATAAAAAACCACACAAAGGTGACAACGGTTTATTTTGAAGACTAGCCGTCGCTTGACCTCTATTCTCCAAATATACCAAGCTGCCGCTTTTGCTTCGCACGTGTTGGAAGTTATAGGTCATTTTTTAATTGATCGGGTCCAACAAAATAAGGCTAAGTTCAGTTGAGGAAAGATCTCGTATTTGAGCTAAAATGTTTAAAAATTTAAGTAGGATTAATATTTTTGGTTACTTTCGGATTTCCCCAGGGAATTCTTTCATGTTACCGTTTTAATGCTGTTGTTTTTCATTTAGAATATAAGTATATGACAATGATATACGTGCGATTAATATAGTGAAATTTACTGGTATGCAGTGCATTAAGTCCGTAACCTACGATATGTAAGAGTCAATACAATTGGAGAAAAATAAGGAGACATTGTCAATAAAAGTAATAATTTATAACTTGCACAAATATTGGCTACGACTTTGATCCAAACCCTGGGGATACTTGTCACTATACGAAGGTGATCTTTTGCTGTACAGTGCACGTTACTATTAGGTCCTTACATATGAAATTGGCGTTTTGTCGTACTGTCCACTTTGATATCAAATAATCTGGCGTTTGGTTGGGTAATCCAAATTTAGGCTTGTGTATTTGTGTTTCAAATTTTGTGCATCATTTGTTTCCGCACTATTTGTTTTTTCTTTGACATCCTTCTGTTAACAAAAAGGAAAACTTGAAATGTAGTGTTATTTACGAATATGAGTTCCACTTTGGCACCAGCGCTGCAGAAATAGCTTGAAGGATTAATTATGTGTATAGGAAAGCTACTGTTAAATAACGTCGAAGAATTAAAGGTGATTGTGGAAGGGGATCCATCGCAAAACTCATCAGAGTTAGCGGCAGGCTTCGGTGTGAGTGACAAAACAATTTTAATTAACTTGAAACAAATTGGAAATGCTAAAAAGCTCCAGAAATGGATACCGTATGAATTGAGTGAACCACACCAACAAACACGAATTGAATGCTGCGTTACATTACTCAACCGTCACAATAACGAGGAAATTTGAAAACTGTACAACAATCGGAAATACTCATCACAGTGGTTGAACCCAGAAGAACCGACCAAATCCTGTCCCTAGCTAAAATTGACTCAGAAAATGGTACTGGTGAGTGATCGGTGGACCAGTGCTGGTGCATCAGCTTCCTAAGATCTGGCCAGACAATTACGGGAGATCTTTATTGTCAACAATACCAAACCATGATGGGAAAGCTAGCCATTAAACAACAGAGACTGGTCAATTGCTCCAGCCAATTGCTGCTTCATGAAAATGCTAGACCCCATACATCACGACAGACGGTCGCTATATTAGAGGACCTGCGATAGTAATGTCTCCGATACTACACCATACTCCCCGGACCTTGCTCCAACAAATTACCATTGTTCTCGGAATTTGGACAATTTCTGCAAGGAGAAAAAATTCCAATTCCAATGAAGGAGTACAAACGTCTTTCAAAGATTTTATATTCTCACTCCCAAATTTTTTTTCAGTAATGGAACCAATGAACTATCTATAAAATAGCGAAAGTACATAGATGATAATGGTGCATATTTAGATTGATCGAAAGTATGATTTCTTAAAAAAAAATTTTTTACTTTTTCCAAATAAACGCTAATTTCATATTTAAGGACTTATATTATTATCCTTAAATTATATTATTATATTATATATTAGCCTTATATTAGAACCTATACATAATAAAGTACTATAAAATGACATTATTCTCGGCCGTACATAACTAAATATAGACCAAAACTTTATTTTAATTTACTTCATAAGTATAAAGTTTCTTGAGCCAAAATATTCAACTTGTTTGAGTTAAAGTGCGTACATGTGTGTATGCACGCACGCGCGCGCCCATGTGTATAAAGCCAATAAGAGAAATAGTAAATCTTTTTTTTTCATCATCGGTCCGGTGGGGGTTTTGTCGGTCTTCAATGCTGATCCCGACCTAACTAGTCACCGGAGACGGAGACGGGTAGGTGCGATCACCTTTCCCCCACGTTAAAGTAAAAAAAAAGTCAATCATTTTTTTTCATGATCATATAATTTTTTAATTATATTACCAGAATTAGTACTGAACTCAACATCTGAAATTTCATTTATAAATATGCATTTTAGTTGTAAATAATAAGTTAATATTAATGATAATGTTTATAAAAATAGGCTAGAATCTATTCAAAAACTTGTAAAATATCTACAAATTTAGGTGCGATTTACAACAATGGTTATAATACAAGTTATTGAAGATATCATCTGCTACCTCTCCATGAGATACGCAGAATATCAGACATTACATTACATGTTTAGTTGACTCTCCACGCCTTCTCTCTAAAATCAATTTGAAGGGCCTGACGAAGTCCGTGAGACAAGTAACTTATCTTTATGTTCCTGATAGCTCTACTAATTATAGGTAAAATATTAACAGCAAAGCAAACATAAATGAACTGATTGACTTTTCCGAATTCAATCTATTTAGTTAATCTCCAAATACATGCAAAAAGCTATTATCAAGAACTGGTTCGATATGATTTTTGTTTCTAAGCTTTATCTAAAACTGATGTTTTTGTTTTTCACTCGCTATAATTATAAACAAACATGTTTGAGTGTCACAATGCGAAAACATTTCAAGCGTGTTTAGATTTTATTAATTTGATAAATTTGTTGATTACAATCACTGCATGTGTTCCGAATAAATAAAATAAAATAACTGTAAGTGACGAATGTATTATTTCATATTAATTTCTTCGAGTAAAAAGTGAATAGGCTCTATCGCCTGAGCCTAGTACCTACGCTACCATCTAGGAGTTACATCCACTTATAAGATAAGATTCTAGTCAAGCTCTAGTTTATTATCAGTAGAGAAATATTTGCGCATTCTGGTAGTGTAGTGCAGTATTGCCTATTATTATAATTTCAATAGAAGTTCGTTAATGACTCTGCTATAGAAATCCTGGTAACGAGAATCGTACGAGCAAGGCTTAGCGATGAAGCTGAATGAAGGAATTAGCAGCCAAAGCTACTATAACTTTTAGAACACCTAATAGCTTCACAATTGAGGCCACGATAGTTGAGCGCTAGAGATCTGTCTCAGAATCTCCTCTAAGGGTCTCCTCCTTTTGATTCGGAAGCTGATCTCCCCTGCTGATGTTTGTTATGATTTCAAATAATTTCTGTGGATTATGTTTTATCGTACTTAATATTGCATATGTTTAAGTTTCTATATTTATCGTTCAATCACGCTTAAAGGACTTGATGACAGATCCAAATTTAGCGAAGACTTAGATTATGCCCTGGAATAGAATATGGAATACTTTTTATTTCAAATAAGAGTTCTCTTTAGGATAAAGAGCAAACCGCGGCTTCGCTCGCGAATTTTTATGAATTTGTAAGGGACCAATTTAGATTTTATTTATATATTCTTCTGCCTCAGATTGTTTTTCTAATCTTTTTCTTTGGTGTTTTGAAGTCCAAGAAAAGGGAAGCATGGTCAAAAGCAGTACGCATACCTTCGCACTAGTTTTGATACATCCCTTAAGTAGTCGGAGAGATATGAGCAAGTTTTGATGGATTTTCCTTATAACAAGTCGGCCGCCAAAGCCGCCTTCGTTAGCCAGCTGGGTGTACCACGTGAAATCGCCATTAACAGATAAAATAGTATAGTCCCTTACACCCTTTTGTGTAATGTTATCAACTATTTTTTTTATGTTAACTCAACATATTTTTCAAACGAAATTTTAATAAAATGCTAATAAATAGTACAAAAATATTAATTATGTTAAAATATAACTTAAATATAAAAGTGTCTCAAGGGAATATTTTTTTCTAAGTAAAGAAGAAGTAAATTAGAAGCCTGTAAACGCCTACTGTTGGGCAAAGACCACCTTTTCAAATATCTAAGGGTTTTAGCCGGCAAGTGACTTCACATCACCATCGAATCTTTTAACCCACTCATGGCAAACGATCTCTTTCAAGCCTTTCTCTCTACCGATTAATTTACCCATTGTGTGTAGGATTGTCTATAAGTAACCTTAGTTGAGCAAAGATTTATTCTCAATATTTAATAATGATATTAAACGCTCCAGCTAGTCATAGTGTGAGCATTCACAATTAGAGCGATTTTCTATGAAAAAACTAAAAAATATATTCATACACAAATAACATTTTTTTTAGTAATCTTTATGAAAAATACTTGTACGAGTTGGTATTAAAATTACAGATTTTTTAATATTATATTTAAGTGAATCGCCCAGCGTGATATTATTTTTATTTCTAATACTATCTTATTATAAATTATTACATGAGCATTTTCTTGCAAAAAATTTGTAGTGTATATGTCCGTCAACGAAAGTGAATTTGTGCTATGACGTAAGAGAGTTACTTTATTTAAGTACTGTTTTATTTAAAAATATTCAAACGATTTACTGAGACCTTTGTATTGATGAATAAAAACATGTTTATTAAATTTTAGATTGAGTTCACATAACACCATTGTTTCGAATTAAATCAAACGTTATGGTTATCCGAGATAGTTGAGAATAAACATTTTTTCCCAAGGACTTTCTATTTATATTTTTATTATATTTATACAATTTTATGTAATTTTCGAATACTTCTGGTCTAATAAAATGAGCACGCGCTAAGGCTAAATTAACCGCATAAAAATTTCGGCAAATCTTGAATAAAGCGCTCAGCGATATTGGCTTAATCGATGATTTTAAAGCAAAAATACCCTCAATTATTTAACGTATTTAACATGAAGTTAAATATTGACGACAGACTGAAGTCGGTCAGTAAGTTAAATACAGTACTCACTGTGGCGCTGTTGATCGTTCGTAGACACGTAGTAGTAGCGTAGACGTAACGCGAAAGGCGGTGGCGCGAGTCACGACCCGACGCGTCCAACCACCTCGATGTTCACCGTCGTACTACACTGCTTACTGCTTATCGACCCCGCGCCGCGCGAAATCGCCCGCCTCCCCAATACGCCGTCGCGCCCGCCTACCGCGCAACGTTACCAAAATGTGAGGAACCTTTTAACTATTCATCTGTGGTTATCCCCGCAGATAACGCAATCGGTGGCCACGTGACTTCACTTCCGTTTCGTCAGGAATCGTCTCGTGATGATTGTGGCAAAGGACTTAGTCTTCACGCTTCATAAACCATAATGATATTTACAAGCATTCGATGCTAGTGTAACCTAAATATAAGTACAAAGTTATAATAAACTTTAGTTGTTAGTTCAGCATAGTTTTTTAAGTAACGTTTAATTATTCTGAATGAAAAATATATATGAATATAGAAATCAATTCTAAAATTATTCTGACATTCGGCCCTAAATACTTTAAAGTACATAAATAATATTGTAGCATATTTTTTAAATAAAAATAGTAGAAAATTTTCATTATAGTTTAATATTTTGCTAATTATACAGATGATTAGTAGATAATGAGCTTACAAGAATCAAAAGGGGTTATCAGGAACGGTGTTGGATGATGAATAAAATCTTTCAAAGGTATTTGGATAACATCAAAGAATGCCCTTCTTACGTAGATTAAATTGAAATGTTCAGAACACAATCACCACAATGATCCTACATAATAAGGAGAGAGTAGCCACTTTTAAAGAATCGTGCAAGACCGGAGACCATCTTATATCATAATGACAGATATCAATATTTTATGCTACATGTACTGACTATTGAACGTACACTATAGAGGAAAGCAGTGCGATCGTCAGTTTGTAGGTGACATGGAGATATCAAAGACTTCAAAGAAGACTTTTTTTGCCGCGCTGTTCTTAAAACACCAAAGTGATATACAGATATAAATGTATATGATACGCAGCAGTCTTAGGCGCAAGAAGTTCGATGCTGCAAACGCTGAACCGCCATTCTATTATAGCAAATCAAGTAATTGGGATAGCTTATGCCATGCAGTAGTCTATTACTAGGCTGATTGAGAAGAATGAGGCGAATGCATATTACCGATATATACCGATTGTATAACGTAGGCGCGCATTATTTAGCAAACAACATTACAACGTATCGGAAGATACGAAAAATTACTTCATCACAGAAAAATTCTTAGAATTTTAAGTGACTGTAAAAAAAAATTATGAATTACGAGTTACTAAACGTGAACAATAAAACGTTTATTGAAACTACTGAATGAAAGCACAAAATAGTGACATGATTTATATGCGGTTGGAGCTTTGCGCGACATGATCATTAAACACATCATGTTTGTGGAGACACGTCGTCCAATGTGGTCACGCTTTACGGATTATTTAAATATATGCTATGATAATAACTTTAATTAGAAAACCTTTATCTTTGTGTGCTGCTTTATCACAATTAGATTACTCGGTAAAAATAGGCAAGTAAATTATTATGACGCTACGAAAAGACTACGAGGCTGCGAGGATTGCCGCCCCCCACTCCCTATCACCCGTAAACCCAAAAAGTGGTTTGCGAAGACTCTTATGACTCGTATGATTACACTGAACAGAATTCAAACGTTGGTTTTACCTATGCTGGATTACACGGTTGTGTGTTATACAGACCCCAATAAAGAGATTTTAAACAAACTTGATCGTCTTAACAAATGTATACGCTTCATATTTGGATTTCGCAAATATGATCACTATTCCTCATTTCGTATTATGTATGCATGTATATACGTATGTATTGTACAGCAGTATATTATTTGAATATAAACATAAAATTTAATAATCCATATGTGCACCCTTTCACGTTTTCTCTGTTCAACCTAAAGTTAGACTGGTAGAGAATGCATCTTGGCATTAAGTCTGCCTTTTTGTTGTTTTATGTGCAAATAAAGTTTAAGTAAATAAATAAAATAAAAAAAATTACGCTTAATGCAATTCCTCAATATCTGCCTACCCATATGCTTGCACAAGCGTGCGTGCCTATTAAGGTAACCTTCTGTGATGGTATTGACATTCACATTATGTTCTACTATTGTTTAACATTTTAGTAAATTATTTAACATTCATACAGTCTTTAAAATAACATTTAATTATGTTTCATATTAATATTTTCATTGATTTTGTTTATTGTGTATAATATTCCTCCTCTCCAAAACATTTGAAAATAAACTACGAGTTTAACATTGGTAGAGACGATGGTTCATAGCTATACAAGAACCCGATAGAAGGAGCTGTAGTCGAGTTATTAACAAATTTATATTTTATATTTATAGACAAAAATTATTCCTCCTCTCATAAATGATGAAAATAAATCATATTTACAAAACATGGTGCTAGATAGCATTTTTTTGAGGACTTAATAAAATGTATTTCTTGTACTCATCGCCTCGCCTATCGTAAGTGACAGAACAATTGCCGCAAAATTAAATTGCTGGCGAGCTGCAATTTTTTTTTTTAAATCGTTACATACACTTTAAAATTTCTTTTTCACCTAATTACTCTTATTGTCAATACGTATATGTTTTATGTAAGTCCGTATATTTAACTTTGATTCTTCTTTTTCAAAAGTTCTACTAAAATCTCACTACTTAATATTTTTTTTATATTATCTTTTTTGTCAGTATAAACAATTACGCAATAATGTAGAGGCTAAAGCTGCATTCATATACGTATCTCCCTTATGAATTTCGCTCTATTGTTCGTTCTACGTACCCTGGAACGACCTCTTTCATATGCGTGTTAACGATTCACATCACGTAGCTGCATAAATTATGACGAGAAATCACTGTTTGCTTGGACCTTTATTTTTGAATTTGTTACATTAATCGTCATTTCATTAAATATTACTAATATTATTAAACTTCCATGTATAGTTTTTATTAGCGTTTTTGTGAAAAGAGTGCAATGTAGTGAACTGAAACAATCTCATGTAGTTGAAAAAAGTTGAAAGGAAATAATGGTGATAAAAACAATTCGTTAACACCTAGTAATATTAAAATCTAAGTGATACGACTCCTCTATGCCTATATACTCGTACCTTCTTCTTGACTATTTCTGCTAAGGAGTAGTGCAACCACTATTCTCTACAGTTTCAAAGGATATGGCTCAAAATAATTACACGCTAATTTTAAATTAAACGCATTTTTAAATGGTAGGAAATTGCAGAGCCAGATTTACTCATCTTTACCGTATATATATATATATATATATTATTTTAGCTATGCTATTTCCTAACCAAATGAAACAAAAGCGTTTTCCCTGTATTTAAATCGTACTGAAGAGACATTCCTTCAAATTACTGTCCCTTTTCTGTGTTGACAGCATTGAGCAAAATAATTTAACAAAATCTTTTAAGATCAGATGGTTATGATTATTGTTATAAAAATAATATTTATCACTTGCATTTTGGCTTCAAATAGTAAGATCCGCGACGAATGTGGGTATGAAACTGTATGACATGATTGACTTAAAGGTCTGGGAAGAGTACCATGATATTTTTGGTACCTTTTGTGAACTCTGGAAGCCATTTGATTATATGTAACATAAAATTCATTCTATTAACATAAATACTACTGCAACAGTGACGGCGCACTTGTGCTCTTATCGTCATATCTTGATTCAAACTGAGAGTAAAAGGTTTCAATAAAAGGTGTAGTGTTATAAAAATAAATGTTTATCAGGTATGTTACTTTGCTTTGTTCTTCATGTATATAAATGATCTTGTATGGTACAAAAATGTCTGAGTTAGTTGTTTGCTGATGATATCCCAGTTTTACTAAAACTTTAAAAATACCACTTACTGGATATTATTTGTAAATTATTGGCCACAAAACTTTACTAATAATCGCATCAAAAAAATAAAATATGTTCAGTTTGCCATGTCTAAGGGTTGATATTTCAATCGCTCCTTATCTAGGTTTAAGCATGACTCGATAGCTAAGTGTAACTTAAATTAAATCTGAAAATAATAGTTTCATTTCAAATGTGTAGTGTTCGGGTAAATACAAGAAAGCATTATACTAATGTAGATTTCGAAAAATAAATTAGTCTACTTTGCTTACTTGGAGCCTCGCGATCTTTTCAAGGAGTCTAGTATTTTAACACACTACGTAGTATTTTTTTTAATTTATGCGCAAGTGGAAAAATATTTAAAAAAGCCGAACTGTCGCCTGTAAAACGGATATCGATAGTACGCTAGAGGAGCCTTAATTTACATTGGTTAGAAGTAGAAAGTATTTTCTTTGCAAATGCATTAAATTTTACAATGTTATCTCTGGAAAGGTAGTAGTAGTCATATAATTAAAAACCGTGCCCTCTTCTCCTATCACCAGTAACTGGAACGCCGTTACCAAGACTCTATTTGAATTTAGTTATGCATATCTAGACATTAAATTATAAAGATATAAAGAACATACATTTTTGTTTTTTACATATTCGATAAAATTTTTGGAATGTATCTCTCTATTAAGGATTTTCGCCTTGTTATGGCAAGAGTAATTTTTCTATGAAATTAACGATAGGATTTTATGAAGCTTTTTTAGGTGAGCTCAATGGGCTTTTATAGGCTCATCGCGACTATGATAAAACCAACATATTCATTACTTAAAAATATTGATATATATTTCCACTTTTATTACTTCGCCTATATTGAGATCAACGAATATGTTGGGCGTAAGACGATGGCAAGTTTCACGACGTACGTGCCTTGCATGCATGGTACTTAAATTAAATGACATAACCTTAGCTAGAGATACCAATAGTTATAGATATAATAAAATAGTTCAGACATCATACACACCGAATAAAACATTATTGCATTTTTTCTTCAATTATATCATAGAAAAAAATTATACTTAAAATATATACAGTTTATAGACACAAAAACAAACGGATTTTCATATAAAACTTGAAAACACCTTATGACAACCAAACGGCGCTCGGTTGTGAATCTGCCTCCGAATCAGAGTCCCGAGTTCGATCCAGTACGAGGAGGACTCGTCCGCCGCCAAATAAACTAGCGGACTCTTTTCGGCAGAGACCTTACATTGTTCTCAGAAAGTAATTCCGATGTTCCACAATCGCTAAATACAGATCATGAATAGGAAAAATTGCTTATCCAATGGTTCATGGTTTGACAATAAACATTAAGAGACAAAAAAATATTAAAATCAAATAATTTATCGACGTAATAAACATCGATGTCACTTGTAAAAAGTATTTTTTTGGATTTCGTACCACCTTACCACCGATGTTGTAATAGGGTTGACTGGAAAAGGAAACTCCGTATTTTTTTTAATATTTCTAAATAAATTATGCTATATTAGGTACAATAAAACATTAAAAAACAACTTGGAAGCGATCAACTCAATCCCAGGGGTTATTTTATATTTAATTATTCTTCATTGAGATTTTAATCCAAAACTAGCAATGCGTGAGCATAAAAATTTTTGGCATTTCTGCCAGTCAACCCTGAATGGTGATGAAAATATGTGCCTTTCTTAACATCGTCAGGAAGTGCGTTAGAAAGTTAGAAGAGTGTAGCCAGGACATAGAAAAAATAACTGAAACCTATGCGTTTAATACGAATTCTGAGACAGTTCAGAGGACGAGATAGGAGGTGTTAGTAATATTATCGTGAATATAACTATGTTACAAATTTCATATTGCATTTGTTCCTTAGTTTTTTCATAGCACGGCTAGTTATCCTCCAAAAGATTCATTTAAAATTTTTGAAATGCTCGATTACGTCTAAGAGAGGCCACTTTTAAGCCTCTTATCATCCGAGTGGGAGGAAGACGATTTACTCTTATCAGATGTATGATTATTGTATAATGTGAAAATAGTATTTTTTACAAAAGTAACTTTGTCATCGATTCTATATGCTGCAGCTAGAGGGGTTAAAGCGATAAGAGAGGCGTCCTTCTTTAGCTCTGCCATCCCGTCTCGTCCTGTGGGTACGACACCCAACAAAAGTCGACAGAGGGAAAATTTTATATTAGGAGATGGGCAGCAGCATCTTCCTGCATTAGACCACAAAACCGGCGAGGCAGGGGGTGCGAATAATCTCCGGCTGAATTCTAGCTGTCAACCTAAACGACTGGACCTGGCAACATATAACGCACGCACATTCAAGGCCGACGAGAAGATACTGGAACTGGAGGAAGAAGTAAGCAAGTTGCACTGGAGTATTATAGGGTTGTCTGAAGCCCGAAGACAGGGGGAGGACTCGATAATCCTAGAATCCGATAACTTGTTTTACTACCGGCAGGGTGACCATCTGTTCCAAGGAGGTGTCGGTTTTATCGTCCACAGGTCTCTCAACAACGTGATGAAGATCGGAAGTGAGTCGAGTAGAGTTGCGTACCTTATACTCAGAATAACCAAAAGGTATTCGCTGAAGGTCATACAGGTGCACCAATATATGCACCAACCTCGACACACCCTGATGATGAAGTTGAGGCAATGTATGAGGACATTTTAAGAGCCATGCATTGCTTTAAGACACACTACACGGTTTTAATGGGAGACTTTAACGCAAAACTAGGTACGAAAAAAGGCGATGAGCTGATAGTGGGCAACTTTGGAGTAGGGCAGCGGAACCCTAGAAGGCAACAGCTGGCTGACTTTATGGAAAAAGAGGGATTCTTTATGATGAACTCCTATTTCCAGAAGCGACCCCACAGAAAGTGGACCTGTCCGGACGGTACCACAAAAAACGAGATTGAGTTCATTATGAAGAAGGTCAGCTGTTCAATGATGTCTTTGTGATCACTGGGGTGAAAACCGGTAGTGATCACCGAATGGTAAGAGGCACATTGAACATTAGGCTCGAGCGGTCTCGTCTGATGAAGTCTACGCTCCGTCCACCACGTACCCTTATCCAAAACCCCGAGAGCTTTTAGCTCGAATTGCATAATCGCTTTCAGTGTCTAGAAGATTGCGTTACAGTGAACGATACAAATAGCAAGTGGAAAATGTAGGAGCTAAGTTTTGCAGGACCCAAATTTTGCGGTGCCAAATAGACTCTCGGTACATTGCAGTGCTGAGGTGTTTGTACAATGAGGCTACAATGTCAATCCGAGTGCAAAATCAGAGTACGGAAACAATCCAACTGCAGGAAGGTGTAAGACAGGGTGATGTCATATCCCCGAAACTCTTCACCGCTGCATTGGAAGATGTTATCAAACAGCTGAACTGGAAAGGATACGGTATCAACATCAATGGCGAATACATCACTCACCTGCGATTTGCCAACGACATAGTTCTTTTGGCAGGATTGCTGGAGGAGCTTAGCACTATGCTCAATTACCTCAATAGTGTCTCCCAACAGGTTGGTTTTAAGATGAACATGGAAAAGACGAAGATCATGTCTAGCATACATGTCACACCAATACCGGTTACTGTTGGGAACAATAGGCTCGAAGTTGTAGACGAGTACGTATACCTGGGACAAATTATTCGATTAGGAAACTCCAACTTCGGCCCATATATGTCAATCGACGAATCCAACTCGGCTGGGTTGCGTTCGGAAAACTACGTCTTATCTTCTCGTCGAGTATACCACAAAACCTCAAAAGCAAAGTACAACAGTACAACCAGTTCGTGTTGCCAGTGATGACATATGGAATTGAGACATGGTCCTTCACTGCAGGCCAGATGAGGAAGCTCAAAGTCACTCAGCGCGCTATGGAAAGGGCTATGCTCGGAGTTTCTCTGCGCGATAGAGTCTGCAACGATGTTATCCGCAGCAGAACCAGGGTAACTGACATAGTCGCAAAGATTAGCAAGCTGAAGTGACAATTGACCGGCCACATATCTCGTAGAACCGACAACCGTTGGGGAAAAAAGGTTCTCGAGTGGCAGCCACGTACAGGCAAACGCAGTGTGGGACGACGCCCCACAAGATGGAGTGACCTGCGCAATGTTGCAGGAAGTTAATGGATGCAGGTGGCTCAGGATCGAGCTTTATGGCAATATTTGGGAATGGCCTATGTTCAGCAGTGGACTTGTAGTAGGCTGAAATGATATGGAGTGGGGCGTTAAGGAAAGTATAATTGCATTGATTGCTTTTCTTTCTTTATCCCATACAACGACAGTTAATACATTAACAAAATATACAAAAACTCTTACTTAAAAATACTTTAATCTAAATGTAGTGTAAAGAAATATTTTTTTTACCACTAGGTACTAAAATACACTCGGCGTCAAAAAAATCGCACCTTTTGAAATTTTGACTTCAAGCGAATAATACTCTTAACTTATTTATTGTACCCTACCAAAATTAATATCATTTGAAAGCACAATTAATACACTTTAAAAACGCGTATCGTTCTTTTCTGTAAAAACAATAATCACGAAACGTTAGGGCTTATGTTGAGTTGTCGAGCAATATCAACTTGGCGTAGTCCTGATTGCAGTAGTGCTACCACTTGAGCTGCTTCTTCTGCCGTGGTATCCATTTTTCAGGGTTTTTTCTTACTGGAGCTGTTCAGGTGTGACTTCTGTGATGTCTGGATAGCTAATGACCCATAATTAATTTTTACCCCCCCCCCCCTTTTATTCGTGCCCAAGGTGGCACAAGTAGTGAGTCCTCTAATGAGCTTTTCAGCACTTTTTTTTTAAAGACCCTAACGTTTCGTGATTATTGTTTTTGCAGAAAAGAACGATACGCGTTTTTAAAGTGTATTAATTGTGCTTTCAAATGATATTAATTTTGGTAGGGTACAATAAATAAGTTAAGAGTATTATTCGCTTAAAGTCAAAATTTCAAAAGGTGCGATTTTTTTGACGCCGAGTTTATTTTAAAACTCTACAGCAATGCGGGAACTACAAGCCTTACAATATTTGTTGACGGTATATGTGTAACGAATCATGGTTAAAGTCAATAATATCGCTGAATTTGTTAGCAAGGGTAAATATGTTTGTGCATACAGCTGTAAGTTTGTACAGTCGACAGGTACACCAACAATTTCTGTGCCGAAGACCATAAAAGATAAAAGGGGTGACCCTGTACTGTAAAGTCCAGAAGGGCGTTGGTCTGAACGTCGTCGTCAAAGCCAGTATTCGACAAAACCATATACTCAAATAAAAAGTGTTATCACGTGAACTGAAGATTACCGCTAGTCCTATTACACTTTTTTAAATAAGACAGGCACAGACAAGCGGGACCGCAAATTGTGTTTGTTTAATAAACGCGACTTAGATAGACGTACACATGAACTTTATTTTTTATTACACCGTTTCCCACAAAAAATAAATATATAATAATAACAAACATATAACTGATTTGACTGATAACTGATATAACTGATCTGACTGTCAAGAAACATATAACTGATGTAAAACATAGGCGCTATCGGAAGTCTGCAGTCTGTGATTATATTCGGAATCGCCCCAACCATTACATTAGATTTGACAGACTACATGTCTTCGCAAAAGAACATCGGTTCCGCCAATAATAAATCTATTGAAATTAAAAAACCATTTTTCATTTTTTTCATCAATTGTCTGTATTAGATAGATACATCACTTTAAAATATCAAAGACAATAACAATTTCCAGTATTCATTGATTTTTCTGATAATCTACTTAAAAATGAGAATCTTCCGTTAGCTTGATATAAAATTACATTCAAATTCATAGTTACTACACGGATTAGGTGATTTGTGGCAAACAGTTAGTGATCGTATGTATTAACGTAGTAGCAAATAAAAGAAATAGATGGCTCTAGTGTTAAATTGCGTCTTGTTTGCATAATGTAAATATCAAGTAGTTAATTTATGTTACATCTTAATTTGCAAGAAAAATTATTATATACAATTAGAATTTAGAGGTCTGTAAATATTTTTAGGCAGTTTATAACGAAAGAATAGTATGAGCAAGTTTAGCTACTTGACAACAGGTGAAAATCTTCTTGAGTAAAGGAGATGTAGAAACGCCATCTATTGGCCGCCATGAGTAAGATATCCGTGTGGCTGTCGGAGGTAAGGAATAGCGCCAACCCTGTCTGACCATGGGTGTCGTAAAAGGCGACTAAGGGTAAAAAGTCTAACATCTGTACGATACTACCGTGTGGTGGCGGTATTAGCGAATCTGCCATCCCGTCCCGTGGGTGTCGTAAAAGTCAACAGAGAGAAAAATTTATATTAGGAGATGGGCAGCAGTATCTTCCTGCATAAGAACAAAAAAAACTGCGGTTACCAAAACGCTCGCCAGGCGTGGCAATTAAGGCAAACCTCCCCATGATAAAAGCATAAAAAAAGCAATGGGCCCCGGTTCCCAGCGGCCTCACTAGTCCTGGCTATGTGGCAGCCATGGTAACGGCGAGGCAGGGGGTGCGAAGAATCACCGTTTGGATTCTAGCTGCAAACCTAAACGACTGGACCTGGCAACATATAACGCGCGCACATTGAGGGCCGTCGAAAAGATACTAGTATTCAACTACACTACACTACATTTAGGATTAATCTCCGTTCTTATTTCTATACAACCCACCAGATCGTAACTAAGCCCTATAACACCCTGTAACAAATACACACATCTATTAGGGCAAAAGTAAGCGAGGTGACTAATGTTTTAACACTTCATAGTTGCTATTTTTGAAAACGTCATATATATACAAAAAAAAATATTTAACAAAGTAACTAGTTTAACAAATCATAGAAGGGTTTATGGCTAGAAATTCTTAATTTTAGATTGGCCAAAGCTAGGTTTTAGGTGGTATACTGCTTAAGAATTGCCTGAGTAGAATACTCTGACCTACTTCTGCCTTCAATAAACTATTGTGTTCCCTACTAAAAGAGCTACAGAGCCAGTATAATAACAGGTGTGACATGTGGCATTCTCACATCCGTATAGAAGTATTGGCCAAATATAGCAAAGGAAAAGAAGTATCCGAAGTGAGATTGAAAATCCTACTTCGATAAATGAATGAAATATGAATCCATGTTTAGAAACTTTGATATTTATTGCATTGTTAATTTAGAAAAACTATTCTCTCTGAAACAATTTAAGGTAACATTTTAGAAATCAATTCCTCCTACAACCTTTAAAACTTTTTTTCCATTTTGTATAGTAAAATTGTAATCTATAATTTTTAACATATTAAAGTACCATCTATTGGATTTAAATTAAACGTGTAGTAGTAACATGTGTCGTAGTAGTTTCTTTTCGGCGCTATAGCAGCATCATGTCATGAAGTCTTCTTATCATCCAAATAGATGGCACTAACGTCACAAAGCAACTAAGCAGAGCATATTTATTTTTGTTACAAACTTGTTATATAATAAAAATGTAATTTATTTTAAGGCCAATTAATTCTTATGATATTTTCATTTCAAACCCAAATTCAGTGGTTTATTTAACTTTTATGTCATGCATAAACAGATTAATAGACAGCCAGCAGACTTGTTATTGGACAACTAATAGCACAAAGAGACTCAGTGTGCACCTACTCTTAATCGTGATTAAAGTTATAGAATAATCAACGACAATAGAGCTTTTTTTAATATTATATTTACCATATAAAGAAATTCGGGTTTTATGATTATGATACATTTCATGATGTCGAATATATTTTCTTTTCTATCTCATAATATTTCCGTTTTAGTACTGTATATATTACAATATAGATTTTTGACACAGGTGGAAGAGATGGCACCTCTACCTATCCCATGAGGGATTACAGGCGTAATGTGCCTTGTTGTGAAGTGACGACCCTCATACCGTAACTATGAGGGTCGTCACTTCATACCGAAATTTAAGATTCTGGGGCAGTAGGGTGAAACAGTTCTTTTATGCCGACTACTACACGGAATCGCCATAACATCGATTCTCATTTAGATATGAATACCAAATTGAGGTGAGGTTTGCATTTGCCACACAAACTTTCATAATTAATAATGTATCAGGAAACCTTTTACTTCTCATTAACGGCGAGACATTTATGGTTTTGATTAATTGCGTTAATGTAAATTGAAAATTAATAAATTCTCTCTTTATCTATCAAAAGTCAAGCCGTATTCACTAAAAAAAATTCATAACCTTTCTTTTTACCTTAGCGTAACCTGATAAAACTATATTGACCAGGGTCCATAAACCTAAAAACTCTTCCAGTAGATTTTGAGTGAAACGCGAACACAGTCAGACAGACAAAAAGCGTATTAATTTCTAATTTAACTTCAGTATCACTCATATAACTTTCTGCTTCTTTTTTTCCAAAAAAATTTGAATCACTGCAAACACTTTTCTACGGATTTATTATGTGTGTATGTGTATAATCAAATATGAAGAGAGTATTCTTCCTACGTTAATTATTTTCAGAGATAAGTAAGTACTACATTTCCCTCAATATTGTTTACTAATTGTCATATTTTGAGAAATAAGATATAACCTACATAATTTATTTTATGACGTTACACTAAATGTGATATGGCGCATATACAAGGAAAATTCTATATCTCGGTAAGAAATCAAGAGAAATCAGTAAGAATTACATTCAAATGTTTTCATGCATGGTATTATTTATGAACTATTAACAGAGACTCCCTAAAGTCAAATATAAATGAATCTATAGAACTTCTTCAGAATGTGTAAAGTAAAAAGAAACGTCTTCACGTTGGAACGGTCCAACCAAACATAATATTGTTTCAAAATGTTTGCAGCAAAAAAGGACAATGCCGGTATATATATAGAATATTGGCCCACCCAATATAGTTCGTCTACAAAAATACTCTAAGCAGCATTTTATTACGGTCTTATTACTGATAACAAAACGTATGCTAGTAAGGTTTTACAACTTGTGGTTCTTTGAAAAATATTTGCTTGGATTTTTTGTTCTCAAGTCATATAAGGTTCAGTAAATTATAACTGCAGTACATTTATTTTCGGACGCTAATAGATATCAAAGTGAATCAAAATACTACTTTTAATATTTGCGATTGAAGAGAAACACACAAGACTCTTAACAAAAATTAAAAACTTTGAATTTTTTTTATAGCTAGTTGTTTTAGTAAGTACATTGACCTACATTCAAACTATTACTAGTAACTACGCGGAATAACATTGGTATTCTTCTATTATTATTTTTGGTATCGTTAACGACGTGTACTTACTTATGTTACTTTGTAAAAGATACATTTAATTAAATAAGATATCTGGACATTGAATTTTTCAGACGCTATTTTCACGTCAACCACTATGTAACATCAAAAGATTAATAATTGTTTTTCTATAATTACGTCTATTCTATAGAAAGAATGCTTATATTTGAGTAGTCGCGAAATAAACCCGTCTAAATCTACTTTGATCATGAATCTTTTCACACACACGTATTTTTCACTATGTGGGCACACCTAATCGCTAGTAGTAGTGTCAAGAGATAGATTATCTCATATATCATCTCCAATTTACATTGCGCTGATAACTTGTGTTTAAATGAGAAGCATAAGTTTTCCAAACTGTTCTAGTTGATCTCACGAAGATTTCTTGAAACTGTCCATATCAAGAAAATCATAGCTTTGATGAAGAAGATAAAGCCATGGTACCGTATTTTAGTTGACATATTTGTAAACAATTTATTCTGACATTTATCTGGTTTATACAATGTATCCTTTGCGTGGTTTGAACTATATCAAGGTACATAGACAATTATCTGTACCAGATATTTACAGACAGTAATATCTGGTACAAATCTGTAACAGGAGGTAACAGACACGATCAGAAAAAATAGAAATCATAAATGCCTAGTTGTCACCAATAAAGTTACTAAGGAACGAAGATAGAGGTTTTTACAACTATCGTGTTAATGATCATGAAATTATATGTAAGAGGCATGACAACAGTGTTGTTTGAATGCTGTTGGCTTAAACCCAGTGCATAAAGCGGAGTGTTTTCATCAACTATTGGAAAAAAAATGCATCACAGTCAACATCTTATAATACTACATAACCATAATATTAGAGATGTTGATTTGTCGGACCGAAATCTATCATCTAATCATCTAAAATCTAATAATGGTACATGCCTCGGGTTTTATACTGTGTCGTCATGTCAATCCAGAATGCTTGTTTGCTGAGAAGGTATAATTGTAAAACTCATGGTTTACTTACATTTAGACGATAAGTAACGAATGCGCTCATTGAAGGAAATAAACTTCGAGCAAAACTAGGACCTGGCTGACCTTCTTCAGACACGATAGATTTTAGATTTGACGGAAAATACTTTTTGTGATAAAGCAAAATAACAATAAAATAACTAGGTACTACTGTAACAATCATCGTCAATGTACTAAGAGATGCACAAAGTGTAAATATTACACTTTATGCATCTGTTAGTACATTGTATTAGATGGAGAGTGTTTTATGCCTGACCTCACTAAAAGCTGGGTAAATATTGCAAAACTATATAATGCTCACATTTCGTTAACATATAACCTTACTGTACCACACTGTATATGCTAAGCCCCCCTTTAATAAAGTTAATTTATTATTATGAAAGTGTGTTTTCTTTAGTTTCTATTTGAAATAAAAACAAATATAATTATCTGGTTTAAATAATCTTTGTAAGTTTAAAACTTATAACGCATAATATTTAACGTTTTCCTTGAACTTTAACTTTACTAGGTGTTACTGTATCTGTATGTATTTATTAATCAAATCGTAGATAGGATATGATATAGAAATTGGCCATTATATGATACCCACGGGCTGAGACGAGGTGGCAACTTTTCTTACGGCGCCACAATTCGGCGATCATCAGTATCCGCCATCTAGAATAACTTTCCACAATGTTAAATTAAGTAGGAGATGGACGGAGTTTGCAGTACAGTAGATATGGACAATATGAAATATGTACATACAGATAATATACATAATTTATACAATCTCGTATTGTTGTCACTTGCTGAAACTTCATGATATTCAATAAATAAGAAATATACATAGATATACCTTAAAGATGCGAAGGTAAATAAAAAACAAGTCCATTAAAAAAAAGTATGATTAAGCGAAGTAAGTAATGCTGAGTGATATAAATCCGTAGGCCCAGTTATTCCAATAGTACAAATTAAATTTATTGTAAATGTTGGTGTTGCCAACATACTGCACATTTGAGAATTAAATTCTTTTACAACAGAATTTACATTATTTTATAATTAAACAATAATTTGAAAATAAATTTGTAACAAAAAATTCCGTGTAAATGTTATGTCAACAGTTTATAATTTACAATGAACTTGTTAACAGAGATTGACTGGAGAGGACAGGCTACGTCGACCGACAAAAATCCCACGGTGTTTCAACTTTGCGCATGTCGGTGGGGTCAAGGGAACGCTTTCACAGACAATCACGACCCGCCTGCCCCTTTGCGGCAGAGAACATAACCTCTCCCACGCTGTCCTGGCTAGACGCGCCGGAACACAGACACACCTACCTTCTGGGTCTCCAAACCCACGAGGGCAACGGGCGACTCCGAGTTCGCCACCTGGAGGCCACGGGGATAAGGAAGTCTGGCATCTGAAGCACCAGCCTTCCCGGAACCCCCTGGCGAATCTAGTCTATGGTTCCACCGCGCCAACACACTTCAGAAGTGGACCTCCTCTTGGTTCACCGTGGGAGTCCAAGCCACGGTTACTAAGCTCCCCCTCCACAACAAGGCGAAAACCCATTCGCGAGGGAACAAAAATAGTACCTACGTCAACGAAAAGTTGACAAATAGAAATGCCCAAAAAATAATATTCTTCCGATAGATGGTGCCATACTGTAATGTGGTCGTAAAATAAAAAGGACCAGCCAAAAGTACGTACAACTCACGTGCGTAGTTAGGGATTCCGTATTTGGAAACTCAAGGCCTGTTATTGCAAAACTATATAATGCTCACATTTCGTTAACATATAACCTTACTGTACCACACTGTATATGCTAAGCCCCTTTAATAAAGTTAATTTATTATTATGAAAGTGTGTTTTCTTTAGTTTCTATTTGAAATAAAAACAAATATAATTATCTGGTTTAAATAATCTTTGTAAGTTTAAAACTTATAACGCATAATATTTAACGTTTTCCTTGAACTTTAACTTTACTAGGTGTTACTGTATCTGTATGTATTTATTAATCAAATCGTAGATAGGATATGATATAGAAATTGGCCATTATATGATACCCACGGGCTGAGACGAGGTGGCAACTTTTCTTACGGCGCCACAATTCGGCGATCATCAGTATCCGCCATCTAGAATAACTTTCCACAATGTTAAATTAAGTAGGAGATGGACGGAGTTTGCAGTACAGTAGATATGGACAATATGAAATATGTACATACAGATAATATACATAATTTATACAATCTCGTATTGTTGTCACTTGCTGAAACTTCATGATATTCAATAAATAAGAAATATACATAGATATACCTTAAAGATGCGAAGGTAAATAAAAAACAAGTCCATTAAAAAAAAGTATGATTAAGCGAAGTAAGTAATGCTGAGTGATATAAATCCGTAGGCCCAGTTATTCCAATAGTACAAATTAAATTTATTGTAAATGTTGGTGTTGCCAACATACTGCACATTTGAGAATTAAATTCTTTTACAACAGAATTTACATTATTTTATAATTAAACAATAATTTGAAAATAAATTTGTAACAAAAAATTCCGTGTAAATGTTATGTCAACAGTTTATAATTTACAATGAACTTGTTAACAGAGATTGACTGGAGAGGACAGGCTACGTCGACCGACAAAAATCCCACGGTGTTTCAACTTTGCGCATGTCGGTGGGGTCAAGGGAACGCTTTCACAGACAATCACGACCCGCCTGCCCCTTTGCGGCAGAGAACATAACCTCTCCCACGCTGTCCTGGCTAGACGCGCCGGAACACAGACACACCTACCTTCTGGGTCTCCAAACCCACGAGGGCAACGGGCGACTCCGAGTTCGCCACCTGGAGGCCACGGGGATAAGGAAGTCTGGCATCTGAAGCACCAGCCTTCCCGGAACCCCCTGGCGAATCTAGTCTATGGTTCCACCGCGCCAACACACTTCAGAAGTGGACCTCCTCTTGGTTCACCGTGGGAGTCCAAGCCACGGTTACTAAGCTCCCCCTCCACAACAAGGCGAAAACCCATTCGCGAGGGAACAAAAATAGTACCTACGTCAACGAAAAGTTGACAAATAGAAATGCCCAAAAAATAATATTCTTCCGATAGATGGTGCCATACTGTAATGTGGTCGTAAAATAAAAAGGACCAGCCAAAAGTACGTACAACTCACGTGCGTAGTTAGGGATTCCGTATTTGGAAACTCAAGGCCTGTTATTTCAAAACGAGGCTTAATAAAGATAATTTGTTATTAAACCTAGAGCTGACGATGAGTATCTTTTTGGAAAAAGTCTCCACTCACTCTGTAAGAAATTAAGATGGCGCTGCTGTAACTAGAGGGTAAAATTTAACTGACTGACTAACCAAAACTATTCACTATTTACGATGCTCTCTTATGAATACACTAGTTATATACGTATATATAAGAGTGTATACTAGTGTATTCATAAATATTACTAATGTTTAGTGTTTTTCCTTTCTTAGCATAAATCATTTGAGCAACTACCGTTAATATCAGGTCATACCCTCTAGCTAGACAAGCTATCTCCTTAATTTAACTAGACTATCTTGACATTAGTCATAGAAAATGATGGATATGTTGCGCACTTTAGCGCTTTCTTAGAGAATTAAAAGTAAAAATGAGATTCCAAAGTCACGCCATAAGTATTCCCTTGACCTTAGAACATTGGAATACAATTATAATTACATCATAAAATATAGTGGACAAACAAATATAAAATACTTTTTATAAGAAATATTACTTTTATATTAAAAACAATGCTTATACCACGTTTTATCATTTACTACTATTTTTCATCCACATCTGAGCTAAAGTTTCAAGTCTCTAGCTTATTGTCAAGTTAGTTTAAAACCGATTGCAATATTTGCACGTGGTAAAAACGTGGTAACAATAATAAAAAAAAACCTTCGCTTCTCTTACAATGTTCGCCAAAAGATGGCGGTAATATTGTCAAGTATTCAAGTGGCACCCGTTTCCTTTTACTCCACAACATAATCCCGACTCACACGTGTAATCACTCAGGAAGAAAACAGACAGCACCAACTCTAACAACTAATAAGTGTTTTGTATAAGTCGTCAAAAGAACAAACTCCTTACAAATAAAATAATAATAGGTATTAACTATCAAAATATATAATTTTGTTAACTGTATCTATATATAATATCTTCCTGCATTGGTAATTATCATTAGTCACCTTCTCAGACTTCCGTGGTCCCTATAAGTAGAAGAGATTATTTATTAAATGATTGTATGACTGTATGATTTGACCAAAAGTTTCGTAGGATCGTTAAGGTCAAGGAGTGTTTCCTAAAATTTTGTAATTTTGTAGATATTTGGATATCTACTTTATGATTGAAGGGTGTGAAGGACTGTGAAAATTCGTAATACCTGAGTATCCAAATTTGCACTACAATTGCACTACTTTGGTATAATATTAAAATTAGCAGTATATATGGATTCATCACTTTTACCCATAGCAGCCTGTAAATATCTTGCTATTGGGCAAAAGTCTCCAATATTTACGAAATTTTGGAGCCATGAGGGGTCTACCACAAAACTTCGCAAATAACTGATTACCATTTGACCATACTAAGCGTAACCGAAGGGGCTTACGCTTATTCTATTCACCTCTCCAGGAGATAGAATGTGGTGAAGAGCGAACCTTGTCTGGCTGGTCCTTAAGACTTTTTTACGTTTTACAAGCTTACGAAACGTAACGATTATATACTTTTAGAACACTTACAGGAAGAAATCTCTACTATTCGTTGATTCAATTTAGGCAAGCACTGTGATAAATTTTATATGGATCTTGTATATTTTGTATGGATGAGCAAGTAGTACGCAATTTACATCATCACATTTCATAAATAGCGGAACTGTGCCGATATAGTAATCACCACGATTGGCAGACGGGTTGTCAATGACCTTATTGGACATTAAGGACAACGTTGGCAGCTCGCTGGCAACAAAATTGCTTGACACGTTGCACCTTAAACGACATACTTTGGCTTTCTACTATTTCATTCTTGGCAGATTTTACCCGAAAGCATTAGACTAAGATAGATCAAAGTAGTCGGTATGACTACTTTAAGTTAAGTTTACTAACCAACCGTAAAGAAACAGAACAGAAAATTGACAGAAGGTTGGAAAATAAAACATTATTGAAACATTTCATCCAAATCGTTAAAGCCGTTTCCGAGAAATCAATTACATATACAAGAATTCCTCGCTTAAAGTATAGAACATGTAACTAATATTATTGAAGTTTTTTTCTGATTATTATGTAATAGACCTAAGTTGTATGACAGAAATAAATTTTAAAATGTTTTAGCCTCGTTCCAAATGAATAAAAATGAATGAAGCCAGTAAAACGACTGATTTATTTTCTATAACGTTTTCTTAATGCCTAAATGGTCACCCGCTGGTCATTAGGCTATTTCGCATATTTCAACCGTAGTACAATCAATTAAAGGTGACATTCTCTGCCCAGTGCTGTTTTCCATTTTCGGCATAGAGGGCTGTTATGCAAAATTAGACTTTTCCAATGAGCCTAGTAACGTTTCGTTGCTGCAATTTTACCGGCAATATTGCTCCGTCTTGGTCGCAAGAGACCCGATTTAAGGTATTCCAAATTATTTGTTTCACTGCGCGGATGACAATGCTTCATTATTATGCTTATGCCATTGACAGAAATAAATTTTCAATGTTTCCTTCTCTTTTTGTTTACAACAATGCTTCATTTCAATCAACGCTGCATGGTCTTCCTGAAAAATGAGTCTTTCCTCGATGGTTTTTAACTTTCAAAAACATGCTCTTGCAACTGTTCAATCTAGCATGCGATTTGTTCTTCCGTTTTCCTAAATAATAAAAGTCAGTGCTGACTCTAAATTGGCGACATTACATGCGATATGTTTTAAAATGTTGTAAAGCTTCACTATTCTTAGAATTCTCTTCAAGTTATGCTATACTTTCTTTCTGGTCTATAAAGAGACTTGATCAAGTATACGATTTTGGACCCTTTGGTCCCCTTTAACTTGAGAAAGAACACATCTTGGTAACATTATTGACACATCTATAATCAATGAAAAAACTAGTCGAGCTATCTTTCTTTTAACTAGAACAACTGAAGAACGCCATAGGCTCATAGACGGTACTGTAATGTTATTTTTCGTCTTATCTGAAAATGAGAAAATGGGATCAGAATAGGCATTTATCAAATCAAGAAGAGAACTCATTAGAGTTCTCTTCTTCATTATCTGCTCATTGTTGCCAGAGTTGAATAGAATTGGTACTATAGTTTTTGTCTGTATTTAAAAGTTCTAGCTAGTACCCATGGTTGGTCGATGACTATTTGCTCCACCAAAGCACATCTTCTTTGAAAGTTACCTCGGTTCAGTGGCAGACAGATATGTACTAAAGTTTGAGTTCTGGGGGGTAACTTGACTGTCTCATGACAAATAAATTTCCTGTAATATAACCTTTATCGGGATATCTTTACTTCGGACTTCTTAACACTCCATCTAACATATCAATTGCACAGTGATGGCAAGAAGTCCAAACCAATAATGCAGGCGTTTAGAATATCATTAACAATTATTAGATACCAATAAAACTAACTTCATTGCTACCCTTCCTTCTTCTGGTACTGGTATTTGCTGGTCGGTAGCGGAAGAAAGTTGCAAAAAAAACTTACGGATACGGGAGTGCCTCAAAATGAGTACACAGTATCCATAGTCAATAAGTCAGACATTCCATTCATTAATGATTATATTTGATTTATTATAAGCTAATGATGAATAAGCGACCTATTTCTATATCTCCTCTGTTGTTTTGATAAATTATATTGGATAGATTGTATAAGGTTCCCTCCTTCTCCACATTTGAATTTCCTCAACATGACTCTTCGTCGATATTTGGCTACAGTAGCTGGCTCTTCGGATATTACGTTGATCTTGGTGAACTGTTTCTACATCCAGTGCATGTGTAAATGCATCTTTCACCAGTGAGTTCGCCTTATGTGTCTATATGTGTACATGTCTAGTCCTCCCTTGATAACGGTGCTGTAAAGAATCCGCAACGTGAGGGTTAAAAAAATTAAATGCAATAAACTTGCAATAAATGCATTATTTAAATTTTATAGAAAAATTGGCTTATACCTATTATATACCCACCAAAGAGTTTCATTAACATCGACTGGCAATATATATTTTTGGAAGGTCTTTGATAACAATAAAATAAACTTTATAGAATTTTTTGAACGCCTACTCTTCTAACTCTAGGTTCTGCAATACAAAAATATCCACTATGAAATTTGTGGTTTCTTTCGTGAATAATTCTTGTCGGACCGATTATTCTATAACCAATTGGGTCAAAACTTATCATTCAGTTCTATAATCGCCTTTGATTTTGTAGACTTGTTTCATAAATCCATAAGAAAAAAATATATCTCTAAGTCTTATAATAATAGTTTCTAAACTATTATTTTTGCGGTGATAAAAAATCATTTTTATTTCATGCATATCGATTTCATTGTTTGTCACTTAATGCTAACGCTATTTTGGTTACAACAAGTAAAGGATACATCGAGATGATTCGTTTCGGAGAAAAACAAGTGACAAACATTTTGGGGACATGACATAGGTAGGACCCACATGTGAACAACGCGGTTGTTTCTCCCCGGATTCATAAACCTTTGATAAATGAGAGAAAATCTGTGCCTTTCAGAGTCGCATTTAAATCTGTCATCTTAAATGTAATTTTAGGGCTTTTTACATCCACTTTCAGCGTCCAAATATTAGATTCAAACATAATAGGTACAGGAAACAAAAAAAAACGAATAATGAAAAAGAAACAGACAATGTGAAGATTGAAATATTAAATTTATCGCGGGCGTACATTACTTACGTTTTCCAGTATATTTACAGTATATCTTAACATAAAAAAACTTTCATGCTACGCTCATTGTACGTTAAACAGTTTAGAACATTCGCTTTATTCAGATGTTACTTAAAAAAAAATAAACAAATAAAACGTCCATCCCTTAAATGTCGATTGACAGAATACTTGTGAAATTTTCATGGCTACCGTCAGAGAGACGGAATAACCATCTCGAAAGAAACCATAACGAAAACAAACAGAGGCCTTATGCGTAATGTTACAAAATATTTCAATACTTTGTTACATTACGCATAAGGCGCAAAATATTTCAAATAATGTATTGGTTATGAAAAATGGCACTGTATGATTTTCATCAAGGAAAGAGGTCGGTCTTTTATGAAGTTTTTAAGATTGAAATATAATTTTTTATTATTTTGGCACAGCATAAGGCACCTCACTGGTTTTAGGTGGAAAGTGGCAACAACACTAAAAGTGCGAGGTGACCGCAATAGTCAAAATACAATAAAAAACACAATGTCCAGAAGCACAATGAAAATATAAATAAATATGTAAATACTTAATAAGAATTTAGTAAGAGTAAGTAAAGTATAAGAAGCAGACAAGAAATAGTGCTAGATTAAAAGTCAGGGTGCTGTTTTAATTTATGAGGCGAGAGGGATTTGGATAACCTAATCTAACCTATCCAGTTCAGCACCTTGAAAAATTATTCTAATGCAGCGGTTTATGTAATTAGATGGGTTTCGTAATCGGATATATACACTGTAGCTTCATTGCGCAAACCGCTGAAGAGGCTGTAGATACCACCCCAATTTTTTCACAAAAACTTCTAAATAAATCGATTTTCTTCGATAGATTCACTCATTTTGGCGGACAGAAAAATAGTAGATAAATGGTGGGAAACTGTATACGCTTTTTATTTTTGTGTATTTAAAATATCATCTATTTAATGGTATCAAAACCAGCTCGATACAAACAGTACAAACAAATAGATTTTAATGCAACTTTTTACTACAAAATACGAATAAACATTTTCCTCGACCTAATATATTAATAATTGTATTCTTTTAACGTAAATAATAAACATTAATTAAGTGAAATAATATAGTAATGTTTATTAATACGTTAAAAGTTAGTATAAGAGAGGAATTAAAAGTTATTCATAAAGACCTACGACTTGATAACTTTCTTTAGAATTTATTTAATGTTACATAACATAATGATATGTAAACAGGGTAAACCTGTTATTGTTTCACAAATATCTCGGTTCCAGTAAGGATTTTTAAAACTTCGTTACATGATCTCCCATCTAGCTTAATTCACTGACTTTGTCTGCAAACAGATGGAGCAAGTAATCACGTTGACGTGGTCTGTATTGACTTCGAAAAGTGTTTCGATCGAGTGGACTTTATTATTCTACAATCTAAATTGCAAATGCTTTGTAATCGTGAAGATTTAAATAGGTGGATGCGCTAACATTTAACCAATAGATCACAAGTTGTTATTTTGGGGGGTTCAGGTCAGACTATAAATATATATTAATAAATATATTTAACAATCATACTCCTCATCTAGTCCCAATTTAGGATTCCCTGCGTCTTGGTAACTGGATGATACTAAGATAGATTTAAATATACCTACATAGATAAATAATCATATATTATATGAACATCCATGATTCGGTTACAAAACAATCACATTCGTCATACAAATGATTGCCTCGGCGGCATACGAACCCGCAATCCTCTGCTTCAAAGGCGGGCTCTACAGGTTCTTCTTCAGGGTTCACACCTTGATCTTTTTTCTTCAGTGCCTATTTATATGATATCGATCGAAGCTTACAGTTCTCAAATCATTTGTTGTATGCTTATGATAAAAAATAATAATGTAAGTGAAAGTGTTCTAAGATTGTGTACTAACGTACAACAAGAAGTGAACAACCTACTTTTGGACGATTCCAAAAATAAAATTTCTGAAAATATTATACAAAAGAAATTTCTTCGTTCTTTAAGTTCCGGACAAAAAAAGGTAGATTCTTATTATAAAGTTGCAAGTAATTTCTTTGTGTGCTGGTGCTATTTTTTCAATTTAGGCTTGTTAAAATCTCTTACGAAGCTTTCGAGGCAAACATGAAATAATTCGTATTAATAGAAGACTCTAGCGACCGGTTGATCGCAGAAAATACATTCGCTGGTTGTCATGGTTACTAGAGCAAGGACACAATGTTACTATCAATATACTGACCCTGTCGGGTTATTAATCAACAAATCTTCCATCGAACGCGCGTCAGCTTTTGATGGTGTTTTAAAAAAGTATAAGCTGGGGATGGTGGTATAATTCAGTCATAATATAATTTCCGGATATAATACAAAAATATGTTAGTATACTAAAGTATACGTAACCTGTTGTTTCATTATGATGTTATAAATTGATATATCATATACACAAGAATGTTCTTCGAACCAATAAATGTTCTATCTAATTAAGAATAATAAATATAGTTATTTCAAACAACAAAGTTTTAAAAAAATTTAATTTGATTGTTGAAAATCCTGTTAGTAGCGTATCTGAAATAAAGTTCGACGTAAACCATGTTGAAACAGCCTTCTTACATAATTTCTCTTTTAGAATATTCCCGTTTCTCGTGTTTCCTCGAAAACACTTTTGGGATTTTGATTGTCCAGTAGAATTTCTATAAAAGTATTTACCATTAACAATATTCGTATTGTTTCTTGTAATATACTTAATTTAACCTGTATATTTATATGGATTATAATTTAGTTTATTAAGGCTAATCAATTGAGTTAAAATTTTCATAATACATTAAATTGAATACTTCTGTCTTATTACATAAGAATTATTTCACAAACATCTTGTTTTCATAAAACGTAAGAAGGTTATTTAGAATTGGGAAATTCCCCACTGCTGGTCAAAGGCTCTCTATATTTGAAAGGGCTTAGGAGCCGGGATTATTATAGGGAAGGGTTCAACATACTACTCCAGTGACAGGTGGTCCCAGTCCTAGACATATTTCTTAGGCATATGAATGAATGTTCGAACTAATGGCCGGAATCCGAAATTCACTCGCGTACTATAGCGAGCGACCTAACCACTAAGCTACTGCTAATCGTTATTAATAATAGCTAGAGCTACGTATGCGATTTTGCAGCAACTTTCGGGGAATTTGTAAAGTTAGCTGAAGCTGATCGCGTCAGGACACTGAAATTAAGTTTAATCGCAGTAAGTTAGGGGGTCAGTTAAAAAAGAGGCCCCCTTATCAGGTCCGCGCGAGCACGCATTACGCACTTACATAATGAAAGGGGGAAGCGACGGCGTTAAAGGGGGCTGAAAGAGGGGTGCGGAGGGTCGTCATCTGCGTACACCCTGTCCGGCCGCCCTCGATCGATACCTATACGTGTGGACTTTATGTAAAAAGCCTCCTGCTCACCCGGAGGACGCCGACCATAAGTGTCGAGAAACGAGTCGCCCCCAGGGAGGAAGGCACGAAATATCTTCAATTTTCGAGAGAAAATTTACCAATGCGGGGGCGAAAGCCCGCGGCGGAAGGGCTGCCTCGCTTGGCCCGCTCGCCTATGTCCGAAAAATTCAGCCCTTAATTGAATTCACAGATTTGCCTTCGGAACACACGCCGCCTAACAATGTTATTGTAGCCTATCGCAAAACTTAACGCAGCTACCTACATCGACATAAGCTACAGCCTTAACTTTTTTATTCTTTATAATCATAATATAGTTCCTAGTTCCCTGTAAATGCCTATCAAAGATGTACCGACAGCCATGGCAGAAATTTAACCTAAAAGTAAACAAATATTTATACAAATTTCTATTAAGAGCCAGTGAAACGCAAAAAAGAGTTAAGTACTTTCGTAATGCGAAACAATGGTTTTCATTTCGCTTATTAAAACAAAACAACGAATTTCTTGTACCAAACCGAAATAATCTACTTTTCAAATATTTTTCGATGAACATTGAATAAAAGCGAGGTCAAAGAAAAAGGGACAGTAGTTACAGAGCGGCATCCTTCTTATTAGTGGTGCCCTTTGGGTCAGGATTCATTTGGCCGATGACGTCATTTCATTCTTTCGACCATATATGAGTGTAAAAATAAAATGAAGTTACATCCTTTTATACTTGTATTGACGTCAAGTAATTTTAACAATCAATAGAAAAATATTGCAAGTATGGTATATTATTCAGCTAGTTTTCATAAAGGTACATCATATGAAAATTTATATATATATTGCGCATGATTCGTGCTATTGAGTAGACACTTTGTACAGGCGTTGTTGGCACATGACGTGATATTTTCTGAAATATTTTCATCATCCTACAATAGGTAGCGCGCGAGTTGTTTTAACAACTGAGTGTATTTTGTATAGTTTAGCGGCAGTTCATCTGTTTTCAGTGTATGAATGCTATGTAATCAAATTCGTAGTAAATCGTGGACAACAGCTATTATACAATTTTGACCGAGTGAATTCTACACAAATGCGAATTCAACAAGGATTTTAAGAATTTGATTTTCGTTACACGACATTGGAAACCTTTAAAGACTATAGCAATATAGTATTTTCTCTATAAATTATTAGCACTGTTGGGCAAAGGAACCTCAGTTCTAGAGTTTCCTGGAGAAATTGATGCGGCCTACGGCCGATTTGATGTCTTACTTGCACGCTGCTGGCCAACTCAGACTTTAATTTTCTTTTGAGCATATTTATTTAGGTCTTCTTGTATTCAACAATAGTCTTTGTAGATAATCCGAAATTTGCTAATGATAATTATATCATTCACGACAACTAACTCTCGAGAATGTAATGTAATTATGACAACACAATGTTAGTTTTTTGGATTTTTATATTTTGTTTGATTGTTAGCATTTAATCGTGTAAAAACATTATAAACCATTTAATATACTTACAACAATTTTAAATAATAATTACTAGTAAATATATTTTCAATTTGTTAATGATACAAGCAACTAAAATTCGTCAAAATACTATTATTAAAAAGACTCGTTAGTTCTTGTAAAATTATACGAAAATATGCCTATTTGTCAATAACATAGAGAGGCATTATGATTGCTTTCAAAGAATTAAACGAGTCGGACCCGCGCGCTGAAGCTACTGTATTATTTTATTCGAAAACTAAAAATGTCTGAAATGTCAGATAGAAAAATAATTCAAATTTCTTATTAAAGTTCTTTCCAAGTTAGCGCCAGCAAGCATCTTAAATTTATTTGAGAATTATTTTAAAGATGCTTCTTTTCATAATTAATGTTAAATTGCAGTGGTTAATTTGGATGGATTAAGAGTCAATGTATGTCAGAATCACATTAGAATCAGACTAGATCACCAAAGCCTGGTAACTAACCAAATTTACCAGAATCCACCAAGTTCGAATTAAGATGGAAGCGGCAGAAAAAGATGGTACTTTCCTCAATATAATATTGTCACCAAAATAAGCCGAATCAAAATTCCTCAGAATAGTAATGAGGAGCAGCATGTTGAGTAATTGGGTGTTATAGGGAATATAACTTTACTTGCTCCAAATGCCAACCTCACTCGCACGTGAAGCACCCTGTCAAAAGAGGCTCGTACTGAAAGTATTAGCGGAACCTAAAACCCACGTACTGGTGATAGGTGGAAAGTGTGAGGGACCGGCACTGAGGTCACCAACCCGCTAGTCCAGCGTGATGAGTATGGGTAAACCCTTCAAGAATTAGAATGTAAAACAGTATAAATCCTGAAAGAAGGTGCTGCTTCGTGAACTTTTTCGATACGTTGTATATAAATTAGGTAAAAAATCTCTTGAAGGCATTTGGTTAGCAAGTTTCCGAGGAACCATTTTAAGATAAACTTTTTAAACTAAAATTTAACTCTCCAGTCATCTGGCAATGACCAGTTTTTGAACTGCTTTTGGAAAAGGCTTATGTCCAGCAGTGGGGCTAGACAGCCTGCTATAGAATAAGATTGGCATTGATATGAAGAATTTGTATAATTACGTTTATATTTACAGTAAAATAATTTCATTATAGTTTCGGGCTTTATGAAGCAGTGATGTAATAAGCCTGAGAAAATTTTATATAAGTTAAAGTATTTTTAATAAAAAAATAAATTTCCTTTTTTAAATAGTAACTTACAGAAATAGTACTTATAAAAAAAGTTGGTTTTATTCGCCTATAACGCTAAATATATTATTTATTACATTTCCTAGTTAGGTTGACTCTGCCCCACATACCTTTAAAAAATAACAATTGGAAAAGTGCGACTTAGATAATCAATATTACATCTTTTTAACACTAAAAATATACAATAACTTTTATGAGAACAATGGTAATATTGCCACTCAAGAACCTCTCTTTATTTGTCAGTTCAGTTATCTACGTGGGCGTTCTATTCCCACTTCAGCTTGCTGATTCCTTAAGGTTATGTCGGTTACCCTAGTTCTAATGCAGATATATTCGTTGTAAATTATATTGTAAATGATAACTCAGAGTTGCTAATATGGCTTGCAGCAGACGGCCACGTCTCGATTTCGTAAATGATCACTGGGAACAGGCAATATACTTGTACCTCGAAAGGGTAAGTGCAATTAGGACGATTCCGCTCAAGATAGTGTGAGTGTGTACAGTGTTGCGGGAAGTCGATGGATCTAGGCTCTAGACAGTGCTTTACGGCAATCTTTTGGAGGATTATCGGCCTCGCGTTAGAGATCATTCATAAGGCAACTGTTGATGTATAAGAAATTTTTTATTTTTATTAAATAATAGTAAGATGACTTCCGTAACTAAAAATACTTGATTTTTATTATGATTATTGACGTGTAGAAATATATTTGTACATTGGCATATTTCATAAAGTATTGAAAAAATTATACTTCCGAATTTACCATATTTTTCGCAATATGATTCTTCCTCACTGCTAACGGCAGTGCTAACTCTGGCGACCGACTGATGGCAAAAAACCCATCTAAATATGCTGAACTCATATTCTCACCAAGCAGTGACGGATTTTTTTCTGCTCAACTGGGACGGCTCGACCGGGTTGGAAACACGGCCTCGCAGAATACCGGCGAGAAGTAGAGGCATCTTGTGCTTCTGCGTTTCTTTCGATGTGTAAGGTTACTGGAGGCCCACTCAGGATGGGTAGGGGCCATCCTCTTCCTCATCCAGGGAGGATCCCATCTCCGAAAAACAGTTAATGGCCAGCAACGCACTTGCAGCACATCTATTATTGCACATGTACGTGGGCGACGGTAATCACTTAGCATCAAGTGAACCGCTTGCTCGTTTCCCATAGAAGAGAAAAATAAAAAATTATAGATGGTTATATAAACTAGATATACATAGGTTTGTTTTTATCTCTTGTCTTTTCTAAAGAGCAAGAATCATTGTAAAATATATATAATAATAACTCTCACAACCATATACTCGATTTCCAAGTGATCAGGGGTCTAATTATTTTAGTCCTTTCAACCCACTTTCACCACAGCTTTATTGGAACGTAACAAGGGAGTGACCTTTTAGCCGTGTTTGTGACCAAGCCAACGATATATATAGCGTAGACGACGAAAAACTCATTGCAATCTCTTACCTGCACTAACCACAAACCACAAAACAATAACAATATACATAATAGCTAAACTGAACACGGTACTCTTAAAGAAAACAAAAGAGAGATGTAAAAAAGAAATTACATTTAGTAAAACAAAAAAAAATGACTACGGGAAAAATTTTCTCGGGGAGTTTGCAGAAGATGTGTTAACATACCAGGAAAGATAAGTTTTACTTCTGTGGTCGCAAAATGGATAATACTATTAGATATTACAACGTTAATACTGATATGAAGAATGAATGAAAATTCTTTATTCTTCAACGTAGTATTCCATTTATAACGTGTGCCAACTAAAAAATCAAACTAATTTATTACATACTAGTTACAGATACTAAAGGTCACTATTCGATACTTCCTTATCATTAAGGTTATAGAAAGCTTTTTGATATTATTTTTAAACTTTGTCTCTGAAAGATTCAATTTATATTCTGGTATTTTTATTATATATGCGTGTATTTTATATAAATATATTAAGCCGTATTATTCTTTTTTTCGTGCATCCAGAAAATAATTCTTAACTTTATTTAGATTAAATTATGCATTTCTCAGTTTGTTATTATACTAATATTATAATAATATAGTATAAGGCGTTTTCCATTGTTGAGGGAATTTGAAGATGAAAACACATTTCTTTTTACTTAATTTTTTATTTTTGCTTAAGCTATTATTTTCGGATTTTCGCCTTTAATTACATTTTTGAATCTCTATCTTTCCCTCTAGCTGCCAACCTAAACGACTGGACCGGGCAACATATAACGCGCCCAAATTGTCGGCGGTCGAGAAGATACTAGAACTGGAAGAAGAAGTAAGCAAGTTGCACTGGAGTGTTATAGGGTTGTCTGAAGTCCGAAGACAGGGAGACGACTCTATAATCCTAAAATCCGGTTACTAGTTGTACTACCGGCACGGTGACCATCTGTCCCAAGGAGGTGTCGGGTTTAGCGTCCACAGATCTCTCATCAACAACGTGAACTAGATCGGAAGTGTGTCGAGTAGGGTCGCGTACCTTATACTCAGAATAAGCAAAAGGTATTCGCTGAAGGTCATACAGATATGCGCACCAACCTCAACACACTCTGATGATGAAGTGGAGGCAATGTATGAGGATATTTCAAGAGCCATGCATTGCTATAAGACTCACTCATTAGGCTCGAGCGGTCTCGTCTGGTGAAGTCTACGCTCCGCTCACCATGTGTCTTTATCTAAAACCCCAAGAGCTTTCAGCTCGAATTGCATAATCACTTTCAGTGTCTAGACGATTGCGTTATAGTGGACGATACGAATAGCAGGCTATTGGAAAATGTCCATGCGGTAGGAGCAAAGTTTTGCAAGATCCGCCGCACGACCAAGCCCCAAAAGCTCTCCGAGCACACTTTTAAACTCATGAAAGGCAGCCGTGAGACAAAGCTGCAGTCTACAACGGATGCGTCAGCATATCGGCAACTGAATAGACAGATCTCCAAATATATGAGGCAAGACATACGCAAATTTAATACAGCCTGTATTTAAAAAGCGATAGAGCGGAACCAAGGCTCCAAAATCTTCCCCAGAGATCTGTCTATCGGAAAGAGCCAACTGACCAAGCTGAAAACCGAAAGCGGCGCAATTATTTCCGCTGGAGCCGAAATTTTGAGTGAGATCGAGAGGTTTTACGGACAACTGTACACAACGTCATTGAAACCACACACTGATGTGAGTAACGACCCAAGAGCCAAGCTTATCCGACATTATTCCGATAACATCCCGGACATCAGTCTGAGCGAGATTAGGATGGCTCTCAAAAAGCTTAAAAACAGCAAAGCGCCGAGTGAGGACGGAATTACAGCTGAGCTTCTGAAAGAAGGTGGAAAACCGATACTTGTTGTCCTTCAGAAGCTGTTTAATTTCGTCATTCATGGCGGTGTTACGCCGAAAGCGTGGAGTAGAAGCGTGGTTGTCCTATTCTCCAAGAAAGGGGATAACTGCCTTTTGAAGAATTATAGACCGATATCGCTTCTAAGCCGCGTCTACGTGTTGTTTTCGAGAGTCATCTCAAATCGTCTAGTAAACAGACTTGACGACTTCCAGCCTCCCGAACAAGCCGGATGCTGAAATGGCTATAGTACCATAAACCACATACATACTCTTCGTCACATTGTACAAAAGACCGAGGAATACAATTTACCATTATATCTGGCGTATGTGGACTATGAGCGAGCCTTCGATTCAGTCGAAATTTGGGCGGTGCTCCAGTTTCTCCAGCGGTGCCAGATAGACTCTCGGTATATCGAAGTGCTGAGGTGTTTGTACAATGAGGCTACGATGTCTATCCGAGTACAGAATCAGAGTACGAAACTAATCCAACTGCAGAAAGGTGTAAGACAGGGTGATGTCATATCCCCGAAACTCTTCACCGCTGCATTGGAAGATGTTTTCAACCAGCTGAACTGAAAAGAATACGGTATGAACATACAAAGAGAAAAGTATACAACCAGTGCGTGTTGCCAGTGATGACATACGGATCCGAGACTTGGTCCTTCACTGCAGGCCGTATGAGGAAGCTCAAAGTAGCTCAGCGGGCTATGGAAAGGGCTATTCTCGTTCTTCTCTGCGTCATAGAGTCTGCAACGGTGATATCCGCAGCAGAACACAGGCTGGCCACGTACTTCGCAGAACTGACAACCGCTGGGGAAAAAAGGTTCTCGAGTGGCAGCCACGTACAGGCAAACGCAGTGTAGGACGACCCCCCACAAGATGGAGTGACGCCCTGCGCAGTGTTGCGGGATGTCGATGGATGGCGGTGGCTCAGGACCGAGCTTCGTGGCAATCTTTGGGTAGGCCTATGTTCAGAAGTGGACTTCTGACATGCTGAAATGATGATGATGATGAACTTTTATTACGGGGGACTAAGGTCCCCCGTGATAAAAGTCCAATGTGACGTCCTAGTCTGATGTCGTTGTTAACCCGGTTACCGTCAGCTTTACAATTATTAATTTTTGATCCGATCTACTCAGAATGAGCCCTCGATAGCTTAAGGTCGAAGATTTAATTCATGCTTTTGTGATGTAGGTCTTCACTCAGTCACTGTGATACAGGCGTGAAACCTGAAGCTTATTGTCGTGCAGTACTTGCTTGCTTGCTTTGCTCGGCGGCCAATTGTTTACTTTTACAGATCCCTCAATGCTTTATTATTATATATTCATTATCGTCGCATATTATAATACTGTATCGAATGACCCATAATGTCTTGTCATTTCTTACATCTTCAAATGACAATTCAAAAGAAAAAATGTTTTTTTTAAATTAGTATATAAGTGGTTGAATTATTTCCTTCAATAAAAATTAAATACCGTTTTGGGAATATTCTGTAATAATAGAAAATAAAAATATAATCGAAATTCGGGACCATATAAAAACACTGGAGCGCCTTAAGGACAGTTTAGTAGTGAGTTCTGAAGTAAGTCGAAGAGGATGATCACGAAGAAAAGGAAGAGAAAAGGAAAAGGTAGAAAAGAATTGGTTACTGTCAGGAAGACCCGTGGAAGATTACGACGCGATATCCCGTCAGTATGAAATTCTGCTCCATTTTTAGTGGTAAAAATAAATAGAAGTTTGAGATACCGGCTATTTACTCCAATCACACGACCCATAGCTCGTAACATCTGGTGTCAGAAGTAGGATTGGAAAATGCCGGTCATGCCTAGAGAAAATGAAGAAGGTGTGATTATTTGCGTTTCAATGGCACTGCAGCGTTTATAGCCGGTGGACTTGACATATTTTTGGTATAATTTCGCGTCATGCAAGGAGCATGAAGAACAAGCGCGCCGCCAGGAATATCAACTACGCGCTTTATAAGAGGATCATGCGCGCCATCAAGAAGAACAAGCATAATTGCGTGCTACGCAGGAGGAGGTCCTTGGACAAATTACAAACAATGCGGCCATGGAAAAACGAACAGGAAACTTATAAATTAGAAAACGTACCTAATGCTAGTAGTGCAAGCCCAAAGATTTTTCAAAACTCAGATGGAAATAACCGCTTTGTAGAAGGATTAGTCAATTGGACGCCTTTTCCTCTGACTTTCGACACTAGAGCGTCGCGGAGTATAATCAGCAGCAAACTATTTCGACAACTAGATTATAATTGAATGTCTTCTGTAGGGAATTTACAACTATCTATTGCTAACCGGCTAACGCATACCAGTACAAGGTGAAGTACGAGTGGTATAAAGTTGGGTGAGCAACTTTCTTGGCGTCAGGTAATTGTCGCTGATACACTAGATGAATGTATCATTGGTCTGGACTTTTTGAAGATCTATCACTGTGTCATCGATTTGCATGTTGGAGTGTTAAAATGTGAAAGCAAAGCAATTCCGATAATAGGCAGTATTACTAGACAAGTTATTTGTCATGAGACAATCTAGTTACTTTCGAGATATCAAACATTAGTACTTGTTAGTCTACCATTAACCGAGGTGATCTTCAAAGAAGATTTAGCGGAGAGGATAGACACCCACCAACCATGGATACCAGCTAGAGCATTTATTTTGACACATCCGAAAACTGTAGTACCAATTTTACATTCTAGTAACCAGGAGCAGATAATTAAGAAATTTTGTGGTTTCGCAATGGTAAGTACGTTCTCAAACTCCGGAACTAAGGAAGAAACTCAAAACATTATGAACGTATTGGAGGATTGCCAGAAGGTGTATCTATGATACAGACAATGAAAGCAAAAAACTTACTGATATTTTCTCGACCAATGTCCCCCACATGGGAAGAACGAATTTAGTAAAACATAAAATCAATACCAACGGAAGTTGACTTATTCGACAATGATCTCGGCGGATCCGCAATTAGCACGCGAGAACGAAGTTGAAGAAATGTTTGATCTGATGATATGAAAAAAAATAACATTATCGAACCGTCTACGAGGCGATGGTGTTCTCTAGTTCTAGTTAAGAAGAAGGATGTTACCAAGAAGTGTACTTTCTCAAGTTTAAAAGGACCGAAAAATTATTATCGTATACTTGATCAAGTCATTTTAGAAAACAGAAAGAAAATATAGCAGGTCCCGAAAAGAATTATTACGAATGGTGAAGACTTTACAACATTTTAAAACATTTCTACAACAAACAGGTCGCAAATTTAGAGTCAGAACTAATCATGCAGCATTGAAATGGCACGATTTCGGGGCCCGGAAGAACAAATTGCACGCTGGATTGAACAATGGCAAAAGTCCATTTTTGAAATTTAACACCGTCGACGAAAGACTCATTCTAACTTTCAATTCAAGAAAATCATGTAGCGTTGACTGTAAGTATCTTTGTAAAGAAAAAGAGAAAAAGAAACCCCGATCTTGAAAATGATCACTGTCAATGACATAGGCAGGGAATGGAGTAATGAACCAATGCACAGCAAACAAATCCTGAATTGCAATCCATTTTGGAATACATTGAATCGGGTCCATCGCGGTCAAGATATTACCGATAAAAGTGAAGCAACGAATAGTCTCGATGGATTTATTATAGAGTTATTAGTATAGTCTGATTTTGCATAACGGCCTTCTATACAGCAAAAGTTAGAGAATGCCTCTTACTACAGATTGTACCGCGGTCTAAAGTAAGCAAAGTACTGAGACTGTCATGACGGGCCACCGGGTGGACATTTAGGCGTGAAGAAAACATTATGGAAAATATAACAGCCGTTTTACGAGACATTCACTGCCATGATGATTTTGAAGATTGGTGTCGAAAGTTTGTCCGTTGTGCATCAGGGAAAAGACATCAAACTCGAAGTATAGGACCGCAAAAACTTCATAATGTTGGAGCACCTTAGGAAAGAATAGCGTGGAAATCGTTTTATTTTAGTAGTGATGGATTTCACAAAATGGCCAGAAGTTTTTCCGATACGTAATAAGTTGAGTTGGTGATAGTGCTCTGTAACTTTGTTTCGCGATCGATGCGGCGCATAAGAGTAATGTGTCTGGAAAGACTCATGCGATGGGTGTGTTCTGTGACTTATTTAAAACATTTGACTATGCATAAATTACAAAACTTAGTACATTAAAATAATTTGGCAAAAAAATAGTAAGAATGGATATGCCACAGGAATCCAATTTACGCCCAGCTTTGTTTTTTTTTTCATTAATGAACAGCCGTTCTTGGAGAAGCATTCAACAAATATAGTGTTATTTGTAGACGATACTTCACCGATATTCAAAGTCAGGCAAAGATCTGAATTTCTTAGTTAATAATATAATGCTATTAGTAAGATTTCGAGTTTCATGCAAATAATCCGGCCAATGACTAAATATACCGAATTCGAAATACCAAAAATAAAGCAGTTAGTTAGAGTTACATATTAAAAGTTATTGATAAAACTGTATTTTTTGGGATCACAATAGATTATTTACTTCAATGGAGTAATTAGGATAGAAACTTCAGCCAACAGAATTAATACAGTTGCTTATGCTCTTGGAAAAATTCGCCATATGACTGATACTGCAAGGTTTGTTTTAATTTAATTACATTCACAGCATAATGTGATATACTAATTTATTGTGAGGACATGCAGTTGATGTTAATACTAATATTATATTCCAACAAAGATCAGTATTGGCTTTTTACAATATGCGGATTCGTGATTCGCTTATATACATATGTACGTACTATTCCCGATAATTAGTAACCGATATGCTTTTTATTTGAGATATAACAACTAACTTGAAAATCAATGTCTAAATAAAGTTAAAATGATTACCCGTATATAATTAAAATTAAAATTAAATACTTTTGTTTAACGAAAAAAGTAAAACGTTTCCGTCGCCTATTTTTTCTATATCAGAGAAAATTACATTCTTACTTCGAATAATAAGGAAATTTTATGTTAACTCGTTTCATTTCTTACATAGAAACAAACTGCAACTAATGTATCATTTAATAGTAACTAATATAATAAGAGATGTCAAAGTATGTTGCCTAATATCCACAAAAAACTAATCAAGAAATTTTGTCAAATATAATTCACAATTAATAAGAATGTTCAACAAAAAAGTTTGCAAACCTGTACTAGAACAGAGGGGCGACTCATCTCGGCTCTAAAACCCTTCTAATTTTTTGGCTACTTATCTATTCAGGATTCATTCACCGCATAATGTGGTCAACGTTATTAGTGCATTTCAATGTTATTTAAAAAAGTAACATTTTGCCAAATATTGGAAACAGGCAAACATCAAGATGAATACTGACTGATTGAAAAGCGGGATATAATGTGTTTTATCTTTTGATTTGTAAAACGGAGTGTATGTGAATGTATTGTATGATTATTGATTACTAAATTAAGTAATAATTTACAAAACACTTTTAACAAAAACTTAAGCCTATGTGCACTAAAAGTATTTTATCCTTCTGAATATCAAAAGTACTAGTTCTAGATATTTCGTAGTATCCGTACACGATTACTATCAAATTATGATTTATTTTTTCAAATAATTTTAATTTTTTTTAAAAGTTTCGTTTTTCGAGTGGAAGAAATATTCAGTGTAAAATTAACACGCTGGTCAAAGTCAAATACTAATGACTAATGACTCAGCGGCTTCAAAATCAGAAGTCACATTGGTTTCACGCGGTAGTTTTCTGACAAAAGTATCCAATAGACAGCGCTCATATATTTGCTCCGCCATATGACATATTGCTATCTGCGGTCATCTGAGCGATTGCTAAAACGATTGAAAGTAACTTGAAACGTAAGAGGCCTAGATTCAAGAAGCTCAAGGTTCTCGCTCAAAAAGTACAGGCCTGTCACTACAGGTTGGCACTAATAGTTGAATTTTAATTTCAATATATTTGCGAAAATCTAAAAATCATTAAGTTTACATGTAATTTAATAATAAGTTTATAAAAATTATTTCTAAGTTGTTTGCCAGTTTTTCTGGCGGCTTAGTGGTAAGCATACGTACTGCTGAACTATGGGTACTGATTTCGATTCTCAGAGGATTCAATATTATTGCGAAACGAATGATTAGATTAATGGCGTTTTAGTTCAAAGTCTAGTTGCATTACCCGAGTCTCTCACACTGCATCTTTCGTTCTTAGCGTATTAATCACTGTGTATAAGCATAGTAAAAAGAACAGCAACTATCCTTCATCTATATGATAAGTGTTGTATTGGACACGGGAAGTTAAAAACGAGTTACTACCTCTATGTTTTCGTTTACATTAGCAGTAGTAATATTTATTCTGTTTGCGAAGCTTACTTACTTCACACTATACTTTGCGCAGCGCTGATAGTATTCAGAACTATACAACGAGGTTTCGATCGAACCGGAGAGCTTCATTATCTTTAAATTTTTTAGCATTGTCGGGTTTGTTCAAGCTTCCTAAATACTTTTAACAAAAACCCTAACTATCCTATCTAACTGACAAACTCACATGCAGTGGTAAATCCTCTGATAGATAGATCTAACGGATGGATCAAACCAAAATTTCTCAGACATATGAGGAAGTCTCGATACCCGAGAGGTTAAAGTATTGACTTCCGAATCAGCAGATCCAAATTCGACCCCTTATGTAAAAGTCTCATACTAATGAGTTATACGTAACTTATTTACGATTGTTATCGTAAGACTAAACATTAACGGCCGTTTTAAATAACCTATCTATCCACGGTTTGCTTTACTGGGGATAGAAATTTGACAGAAGCTACATAGATGTTGCAACAAGCTGTCCCGTTATTCCAAATAAGTTCTGGTGAAAAGTAAGTAGAAACGACAAAGTGTAGACATTTCTATCATGTAAGCATCAACAACATATCATGCAGTAGATAATAAAAACTAAAATTTTATGTCGAATGATGGCAAATTAGCAAGGAAAGTGATATTACGAATTGATCGTTTTTGTGAAGGACGCTCACTTTAGTTTCATAGTGCGCTAGTGACCTGGGTTCAATCCCCGGTGCAGCACCACTAAAGTTGTTTATTTAGCAATTTTAAGTGCTGTATTTACCCCGTGCTCGGCAGTATAGGTAAACATCACGAGGAAACCTGCATGACTGAGAAATAATCAAAAGTATTATTTCGAGGATATGTGAAACTCCAAAACCCTCTCAGATATTTGAGAAGGCCTTTTCCCAGCATTAGGCACTTCCAAACATTACTTTTGCTTTTTATTTACATTCTAAGATCTTTAACAAACTATCAACATAATAGGCCGTTCTAAAATTATTATACATGTGTACATATACATAATATGAAATTGAGAACATCAACGTTCTTGCAGAAAATATTGAAACTGATTTAAGCCGGCTTCGTCGAAGAAATTGAGAGTGTTCCTATTTCGAAGCAACACACGAGCCTTACAAAATGTATTCAGCGTCGCCGTTGGAAACCTATTTCGACTGCCCTACCTACCAATAGGTAGGGCGGGCAGCTATAGTCCGTGCACATGTAAAATAGCTTCACTTAGCTAGGAGGTATGCTCCACTTCATTTAATTTTGGTGTTTCTTAAATATTATTTTTAAAACGATGCACTTCAACTAAGTATTACTTATTGATTTCGCACTGGAGGACAAATTTACTAAAAAAAAAATTATAATTAATAAATTGATAATGTTTTATTTGGTGACCTAGTAAAGCAAGCCGCGGTCGAGCGAGTGCCTGCTGTATTACTGTATGTCAGAGGCGCTACGGACAAGATTGGCTATATCTTGAAGAGAGCTTTTACAAAAACGTTTTTCAAGCAGGCGAAAAAAATAAGTAAATTTTTACCATGTGTCAAATGCGATCCCTCTACAAGATCCATAGTGTACAAGCTTGATTGTGAATGTGATCACTCTTATATAGGGCAAACTAAAATATCTATAAGTACCCGCGTAAAAGAAGACATAGCTGATGTGAAACACCGACGCTTTAGAAAGTCTGCGGCCCCATAATTTCGATAGAGAAGATGGCTGAGTGCTACTATCGGCTTGGGATCTAGTCATAAATAAAATGAAATCTAAAACCAAGCACATTATATGTAAATCGGACCAAAATTAATATTTAATCGCTGAAGGTAGTCCAAGTTGACTATGATATCTGGACGTCAAACACCTCAGTACCCCGTGATCACGGCTGCTGTAAAGCACTCGAAATGTCGGGAATATAAAACAAAATTAAACGCTATAAAATCCGTAAATAATTTCATTTATTATAATTACATTTATTATATACAGCTATAAAATTCGTAAATAAGTTCATTTTAAAAATAAAGTTAAGAAATTCCTAATATGATTTGTTGTTAGACTCGCTCGCTTTCATTTGATAGGGTGCGAGTGACCTGAGTTCGATCTCCGGAACTGGTAACACTAAAGTTTTTAGTAGAGTAGCGTTAAGGACTCTTCCCGGGTACAAAACTTTCTCAACCACTTGAGAGCAGGCATTTATAGAGCTACGGACATTTACTTGCCGCTACTTTACAATACATTTCAAGTTGTTACAACATTGACGTTTCCCTGGAAGTAGTTACTCCGCCTATAACCTTGGGAATAACCATTTCAATCCTTTTTGGTGTTCACAAATATGATTCAATGCGTTAAGTTACGTTAGTAGGAGAGAGTGCTCCTACTAACTGATGTGTTACTAGTGCTGATGATGAGTAATACTTTTTTTTTGTTTTCCATATTAAACGTCCGCGTGGCTTAGTGGTAAGCGTACATATTGTATAATACATTAAACGTCAGCCCATCTCGTTATGCATACACAAGATACCTCTATTTTAACCATAAATATTCAGGTAGAAGCGTAATTCATGCCTTGTTTAATCCCGACAGCCATACACAATCGCAAGAGCTTCTTTTGTCATCCCGCAGGGAGCAAAACATATAAGATCATTATTCAGAGAAATTTCTAATTATTATAGACTACATTTTATTTCCTCAAACTACCAATATAAAATATTCTGTCACTGTTATCGTTTTCATACGTATTGCAGATAGTAACTGGCAACATTTGCTTCTCTTAAAAGTACGTATAGGGGTTACATACAACATTGTAATACCCATATAAAGTGTAGTCCTTCAACGAGACTTTTGCATGTCAACATTATTCCGTTAATCTAACACTACATCAGAAATCTCGTTTAGTGTCAGATTTAAATAACATTCTAGCATTAGTTAGAAAACACTTATGTATCACAAGAACAATCATTAATTAAATTCACGTCATTTATTTTCTATTCATTATTATGTTTATCAGTGCCTATGCTATTGTGAATGTCCTTTATTTATTGTTTTCATGACGTTCTCAATAATACATCACAAATACCTCGTGAATTTTCATTCTAAATGTTAAGAGGACCTAAAATACTGATTGTTTAAGTTAGGTTGGAAAAGAAACAAATTATCCTTAACATGATTAATTTTAATTTTAACAAAATCATATTATACAACGAAATTCATCATTATTGTTATGTAATGACCAGACTCCAGACGGCGTGCCTAAAAGAAACGACGCTGTATGACTAACTCACTTTTCAAACAACCACTTGCGTATGCAAACATACACAATTTGTAATTAGCTGATTCAAAAATTCACGGAATTGTCTTCCGATTCTTAAAGATGTATTGAACAATTTCGGACTTAGAAACACACATATCATATAGTAATTAATGTAGGTAAAGAAATTCGTTGGTACTTTCAGCCTTCAGCTGGCACTGTGACGCAAGAAAACATCTCTTTCTTTTTCTGCATCATCTTCTAGTAAGTAGATATATAATTTCAAAGAGTGAATGCTCCTGTTATACCCATAATTAACACAGTGATAAATAAAATATTTTTGGTAATTAAATTAAGGTAATTAAAAACTTTTTTCAAAAATGTTGTGATAAAAAGTTACCATCCGTTTCTCTTAGAGTTTTAAACATTACAAAGTAATATAAATAAACAGTAGTGATTAATATCTACTCTGATGAGCGTTTTTATTCTCATTTAACATAAATATAAAATGTTCGTAAAGTGGAGCATTTCGCACAGCGCAGCGGTTACAAGCTGGGTACCGGGGGCTACTTCTCCGTTATATCTGCCCGTCCAAGATACATGCCTCGCATAGGCGCACTCGTGTTACCGGCAGCGTCCTGGCCAGCGGGGGCCGCGGGTGGAGGGCGGGGGACATGCGGGGGAAGGACGCTCCGCTGCCCCGCACCACCCTTCTCGAGATGGCCCCTACCACCCTTCGACCACCCTGCGTCATCTAGTGCGGCGACTAGCCCGCTAGGGTTAATTCGAACTATTTCAGACTATTTAAATATTTTAAAGCGCACCATTTTAATTTTTTTTCTGATATAGTTTTAAAGTAAGTGACATATTGAGCATCCTGTAAACTAGTACCTACTTATAAAAGATTAAATATTTTCGTTTGCGAAAGTTGTTACGAAAGATTTTAGCTGCTCTACGCGAGTGTATGTATATTTGTCGGAAAAAAAATAATATCTTAAAAAGTTACTTTTATGTAAAGCAAATTTATCAAATCCAATCTATATTTAACATGGTCATTTTCAATTTTGTTTTTAGTATTCAATATTATTTAAACTAGTCATTTAATATTATTACTACACAATGAGCGTGTTTTCTTATATTTTAACAATTTTTTTTAAGAATATATAGATATAGCAAAATATCTTCAAGTTGAAAAGGCGACAGCCCTGTGTGTCCAGCCCGCAGCCCTGATTCTGTAGAACAGAGAACGGCGGCGTGCGTGCCTGGCTCGCTGTAAACAGCCTACCCGCGTACGTATGTAGGGCGGATGGACGTCCCTTAGCCCCCCAGAGAAAGGGGTGCCCCCGCTTCTTCCTTGTTCCTCCTTGTGCAAATTCCCCTGGCGATGGAAATGTGCTCCGCCACATTTTATACAATTTCTAGTCCGTGCGTTCCAAACTTCACTCTTGTCCACATTCAGTCTTATTAAATTGCTTAATTCCCACGTAGTCGTGTCGGCCTCGGCAAGGCTAAAGATTAAGGCGCCCTATGAATGGTTTGCTCAAGTTATTAAGATTGTTTGTTGTGAACAATTTTCCCGGCCGTTGACTTCTCGTTTCATTCACTCCGCGGCAACTCGGCTATTCCCACGAGGTATAGGTTATCATTATTAAGACGCGTTCTTATTATATCACTACTAAAGTTATGTAGATTCTACTCTTATTCAACAATGCTAATTGTAGTATTCCTCTTCCATTTTTGACATATTTTATTTGGTATCTAATAAATTAATTTGCTAACAATTGACTGGTCAAGCTGAAATTTTTGTTAAGGAAAAGTGGTAAGTTCCATGATTTCGAATAAGTAGTATAAATCTCCTCTGATACTAAACAGCTTTCAAGTATTTTTGCCATAAAATATCATACGAAGAGTATTTAAGTTTGAAATAAGGCCCTTTTAACTTCGTTTATTAAATGTTTTTTTCTCTAACAAAGTAGATGTAGTGTAGTAGCACCCTGAACTCTAAATTGCTAAGTCCTTTGTAGAAAAACACCGAGGTTGTCTACCTGAGATAATACACTAATTTAACTTCTTTTCTTTTAAATTGAAATACGGCACAGTACTTGTATTTCATTACGTTGCGAGAGACTACTTGGCCAACAGTTTGAAACACTAATTTAGTTATAAAATTCGGAGACACTAAATTATTTGATAATTATCATATCCTCCTGGACGATTTCAGCTTAAGTGACAAAATTTTATCCATAACTTTTCCAGCCTTAAATTTAATTAAATAATCCAGTGCCCTGCAGGCCTCTCCTACAAGAAGAATTTGCCTTAATCGCTACGGTCAGCTTACGGTCGGCTTAGTGACCAAACACCTCATAACGCAGACGCTGCTGCCCGTCATCTGTCTACTTATTTATGGTCTGGTACTTTTCGAGGTGGTGATACCACCATCTGTCGGTAGCTATTGCAATTTTCAAAGCTTTCCCTTAGCCACTCCTTACGACAACCTCGAGGAAGAAAGGGGGTGGTACATTCTTACCTCGATACCACATAGTAAATTCTGTCAGCATTTGTCAATTGTGCCCGAGATATTACAGTGCCGTAAATATACGCGTATTCACTGAGACACTCATTTGTCTTTACTTTTTCGTATCTGATAGAACTTTTAAAACGATAAGAGTGGAGAATAGTTAGGTGCAGTGTCACTGACATGGGATACAACACAGCACAACCAGACCCGAAGACGGTGGGACAGGCAGTCATACACGAAGCCAGTTTACTGACAGTTTAGTAAGACAACAGCACGTGCAAGCTAGTCAATGCTGGTCCTCACTGAAATGCCACACGTGGCCAGTAACATGCCGTACTTTGATGTACTTAATTTTTTTATGTAATATTGTTTATAGGTCATATCATGTCATAAAACAACTGAAACCTTCAATAAAAGTAGTAAAACGTATGAAGCACCTTTTTATATCCAAAAGTAAAAGCAAGTTTTTGAGCTATATTGTTAACAAAGGGAATAAAATACTACGTCTCTTAAAATTAAGTTCAATATGCAACTACATTACTACGTTCATTCGACTACTTCGATATTGTAAGAGTTTTCTATTTATTGGTTCCGTGCTACACCAGTTTACAATCATGTTTAATATAACCAAGAAATATTTATTGACATATGGCCATTGTAAATAAAAATAAACCTCTTCCTGAACAAAGTCTCCAAAACAATAGCGAAATTCAGTTAGCACTATCAGAGGTCATAGCGGTCTTTGGAATACTTGTCATGTACAGAATTGCTGGGCTTTTAATTAAAGCTCAAGTAATTTAGAGGGCCAGGGGGCATTCAACGGTGGCACCACCACGCGTGGCCATGTATTAGGCACAGTCTTCTGCATACTCATTTGGAAATGGTTTAACAGAGGTACGGGGGGTGGGCGGCTGGGGTCGACGGGCTATGGTTAGTTCTCCGCTACATATAAATTAATAACGTGGCTGTGAACTTACTACATAGCAGTGAATAGATATAGAACGAATACCAGTAAAATGGGTACCGGGTATACAGGTTGTTTATAAATAATTGTTATTAATTTATAATTTCCTGTATTCGATTTTATCGTAATAAATTTTTATTGTTATGATACCCAAACGTCGTTTCAAATAAATATTATTCATTAAAATAAAACGTGAGTAAAATGTGGTTACTTTAGCCAAAAAGGCGCAAAGTAAGAAAAGAGAAATATAATCTACGATTTTTTCATAACTTTTTAAAAACCAACTTTTTGGACATTTTGAGTGATAGCTTATTAAAAGTCATTTTGAAAAGTACAGGTGATAATTTTGAGATGGTTTTAAGACAGCCACACTGCTCCTGTCGTCATAGTTGACCTTGACTTTTTCTTCATTTCTCGGAGTATAAGGAAAACCCAATAGTGGCAGGTGTTTTCTTTTTCCATCGAGCACGTTGTAAACTAACGATTAAAATTAAATTACCTGTTTTAATGTTGCCAGTCTCGTGGATTGAATACAAGTCTACTCCAAATCCACTTCTCTTAATAGATCAAAAATTCAAGGTTTTATAATTAGTTCTTGATATTTCCAAAATAAAAATAATACTTTCATATAAATTGATGTCAACGGCTCACCATGGACCAATGGAAGGCTCTCAGAATAAACAACGTAGAATTTTTAATTTTTAAACTCTTTTTAATATTATAAACAAACATCATTCTGTATACCTAAGATGTGAGATGTAAAATTTGAGCGGAGAACAACGCACACCTATTATGAAATTTGTGCACACATATAAGCCGGACACACACACAAACGTCGCTGACGTACTCGGACTTAGGCGGCTATCGGGGGTGGGAACGTTCAGAATACTTGCGACGCTCGCCCATGCTCGCCCAGCTTAAATTCTCATATTAATATGTATCTCCTCTACGCGTGGATTTTAGAACGCCGATGCTCGACGTAATTATATAGCCTTCACTGAGCCTTTTTAATCTGTACCTGTAGCAATGTATACGCTAATTAAATTACTGTTATGCGAATTACTAAAACGAGCTTCATTTTCGTTAATTCACTAAAATTAAAAGAGGCGGCGTAAAATATACTAGCCCGTCTCATTATGTATAATGCTACTAAGAGAAATGCTAGAAAAATCTAATGGCTCCCAACAAATGGTTGAACAATTATCTCATTAATGCTAAGATCCTATCTACCATATCATTCCGACTGTATTGGAATGTTTAGTGATTGCTAACCATTTCTTAAATTTAAGTAATACCTTTTGGGGATAATTTAATAAATAATTAATCATTTTCATATTTTAACCAGCGTGTGCAGTAAAGTGTTTTAGGACTTTCGAGTACAGAATGCTTAAGCAACTGTAGAGGGCTTGTAGACTTTTACCATCATGATCTGAGGGATTTTTTAAATACTCATACACTTGTTCACAATTTACTTATGATTTTTATCAAACTAGTTAAATATCTATTACCGAATAGTTTGGGAAACTGTCGATGTTTTCATACAAGTTTTAAGTAAAGGCAACACTAGTTCATTTAGTTAAAATCTTACTTGCTCGGCTAGTAAGTAGTACGTACATATTTTATTAATTTAGCCTTGGTTTGAAACTTTCTTAAAACTTGTGGTGTAGCTAGATGGGTTTGCAGACAGTTATACCCAAAATTAATGTAATCTTTATTAAAATATAACGCGCACAATTTCCTAGAACCATCACAATGATGGTTTCTGAAGCCTGGCCATCAGAAGATTTCGACTGCGCCAGATACACAATGATGTCGTAAGTTCTAATTTTGCCATTATAAAACATTCTTTCTTCTTTTTTATCAGTCTGTTATCAGCTCAACAAATGCATCTTGCATTTGGTGAGCTCAGTGGCACCAGGCCTTTTCACTTGAGATGTTCTTTTCAGAATCAGATGGATTCTCCACCATAGGTTGATCACCAGGGCCTCGTCCTTTAGAATGAGAAGCACCCCGCATGCGGCAAACTCCGAGTTAGTCTCCGTTGACATTTGAAAAGAAGTTAATATATTCCCTTCATATACACCCATTGACATATTATTATAATATATTTCTACAAAATATAATTGTGTGCATAAAGCGTAAAGTAGCTCGCAATGCATATATGCAAAATAGAATAACCATTATCAAAACTAAAAATTGTTTTTGCCATCATTATTTTTCAATTTTTGTTTAACTCTCGATTGACTTAAATTTTAATACTAAAATTTTACTATTAAAACAGAGTACTTGGCGTCGCTACCGCGATTTTTGCACTCGTGTCTAAATTAAGAAATTTACGTTAATAATTAATCAAGGCAAAAAGGATTGTCAGACGCGCTTGGACAGTGAAGTAACCCCTCTTCCAATGGCTAAATTGAAAAGGGTAGAGCTACGTTTAAAAATTCAACGGGTAACTAAACTCTTGCTAAAATGTGTCTCCGCTTACGGTTACTATAACTCTACAATCACATGTGTCGAGTCTTTTGTCTGTTTTTTGTTTGATATCGTATTCTGCTATAAATCCAAAAGTTTCATTGCCGATACATTTTATGGACTTATATTTAATGAATTTACGTGATATGTCTTATAGGTTTGTCAAATCGTTATTTTTCGTGCGTCCGAGGGCTATAGATAAAACTTAACTTCCAGGTAAAAAAAACTGTCCACGCCATGTTCAAAATATCCATAAGAATAATATAACACCGGAAACCTGGCCTGATTATCTAATATTGGCAAAGCCAAAGTTCTACACAACTGTTGCCTTACTTTATGGAGTGACAGCACTATCGTAAGACTATTATTACCTATTGAACAAATGCCTCTTGGTGTTCGTTAGGCACTTCTGTAACGTGGTAGAGCCAAGCGGCGGCTTTTGCTGATGCTTGAATGGGCTGGCTCGACCGGATTGGTACCACGGCCTCGCAGAATACCGGCGTGAAGTAGAGATCTTGTGCTTCTGCGTTTCGTTCGGTGAGTGAGATAACCGGAGGCCCACATACCCTTCCCATCCCCATCCTCAGCAAGGCCGGCAACGCATCTGTATTGCAGATGCGTTGCAATACAGTGCAATACAATACACTCTGGTGTTGTGGATGTACATGGGCGACGGTTATCACTTACCATCAGATGAACCACAAAAAAAGATAATAACTCTAATGTGTGAAATTTAGACGAAATCAAAATGCGAAAGACACGACTTCTTTGTAGGATTATTTATTTTTATGCGAAGGTTAAGGTCAAAACTTTTTTATCAGCTTGTTTAAAAATCTACACCGGTTTGGAAAACAAGACCTACTCATAGAAGCCAGAATCGAATGAGCCGACTCGGCCAGGGTAGTACCACGGCATCGCAGAATACCGGTGTGACGTAGAGGGTACTTGTGCTGCTGCGTTTTGATCGATAACTGTGGTTAACGGAAGCTCTTACCTCAAATATGGTAGAGGTATTAAACTTTGAGCTATCCCAGGAGAGTACCAGTACCGACGATTCTGGAGCATTCTTCACAAAGCGTTCAGGTTGTCCTACGCTACCTAATCGTGAATGCTCAGTCTGCCCCGCATATTGTGAGGGAGCGGGAAAAAATCACGCTCTATGCAGATCTTACTCGAGGAAAACGTACCAAGTAAACTACGGCATACTTCCGCGCTTGCCCTGGATTTCAGCAATATCAGGGGACTTCACTCTAACCTTAGCACCGTTCATTATCATCTAGAAACGGCGAAGTCGGCCTTGCTTTTTTTACCGAAACGCAGATATTTTCTCTGGCTGATACCTCTTGTCTCCATTACCCGGGGTACAAAGTTGGACACTCCTTTGTGCTCCGAGCAGCAGTTTGTGTATACATGAGAAACGATATCTGTTCTCGACGCCTCGGTAGTCTTGACCTATCCACTCTTTGGCTACGCATAGACAGCGAAGACCATCCACGCATCGCATGGAGGTCTGGATGCTTTTACGGATCCTATAGAGGTAATACTGTAACTGATCGGCTACGATTCCTGTTGAATCTTTTGCTGACCTCACTCCCGGACAGCTATCTGTCACTGTTGATGACTCTCGGACCACCATCTGTTCGCCGTGGTGTCTATCACGTGCCGATCACAAACGAGATCTACTATATTCCGGTGTGTGTTGCACTGCAGGACAGCAGACTGATATACAATACTGTCTTTCTTTGCTCCCTACCCATGGGAACAGATTTGTTTCTTGCCGGATGATCCCAATGCCATTGCAGATTCTGACGTCGACGTGGTACTTCAGGGAATGGAACCTTTCATTCCATTATTTGTTGTGCCCGTCGGAGCTAACTCCCATCCAAACCCCGGAAGTGTTGCCAGGCCTGGGCCGATGCATCGGGGTCACGGAATGCAAAAATCAGCACTCTTTAAAACGACAACTCTTCCTTCCTTCCAGGTCTTTCAAAATAGTTATCAACGTGGCAAAGTCAGAGCACATTAGCAGAATTGCCAAGAGACTAGTTCGCCTTTCTTCTGGAAACCGCGCATTCTTGTCCCTTGCTAAGGCCAAGGGTAATTTCTGTATGTGTAGTAATAAACTTGGGCCGAAGTCGAGACTTTGTTAAATAAAATCTCGGATTGGGGCGTACATAATTTGGTCCATTTCAACCCTAAAAAGATACAGACATACATATAGTATTTACCGCTAAGCTTGGAAAAACTACAAAGGGTCTTTGCAGTTTCTCCACTTTTTGAAAACATTCGTCTTATCACCACAGCAAGTATAGAAATAGAAGGCGTCGACATATCGAACGACCTTCAGTTCCGTGGTCACCTGAAAGTAGAAAGCCATATTGGCCTCTAAAAACGTTGGTGTGCTTCCGCAGACCGGTACAGTATTTCATGCCAGTCCGCCGACTGCAACTTTATAAAGCGCAAACGGTACCAACTCGTTCCATTTGACCGCATCCAACGTAGAGCGGCTCGAATAGTCAAAAGAATTCGTACCATTGATTACAACTTTTAATTCTATTACTCAAATATAAGATTAAAAATAATGGCCACATAAGGATCAATTATATATGTTATTAACGCAGTCACTTCAACAGACATCCATAAATCCGCTGTTTTCTTAACTTCAATAGCGTTAATCATTTTCCCAATATCATTTGAATAAACTGTCTAAAATTATTTAAAAAAAATACTTCAAACAAATTTTCTTTTAATAAAGACCCGGCCATAGTACTAGAAGAATTCTGTGACATTGTAGTGATAATTTGAATTTCAGTAACGTTTATTTCAGTAAGTAGTTTGACTATGGATATATGACCTTTCATTGTAAAGTTCATACAGCCGTTGCCTACTTTGGTGAATTCCTACTGTTGGCCATTCATTTATCTTTTTTTGGAAGTAAAACGTTATTTTCTTCACTTTTTAAAATATTAGATAACGTTTTACATAAAACATTTGTTTCCTGATGGTAAGGTAAAATAGAAAGTTTATAATAAAATTATACTTACATCCAACATTCACAAGTTTTCTGAGTGACCTCAGGCTTTTGGCGATCATATACTTCTCTTATCATCTTCAAAATGGATTCTAAGGTTAGTAACCCATTGTACCACCTCTCATGTTTAATTACGTTTTTGTGTACTTACTTCTTTTTCCTGTTTTTGGTGTGCAATAAAGCGTACTCTATCTATCTAACCTAACTAAAAAGTTTTCATTTGTCGATTCTGGGATTAGTAAGTGAATATTAATATGAAGCGCTAGAAAACCATGTTTACCTATCTAATTTAAAAATGCTTGTTAACATGTGTAAAATTGCACGTGGTGCAATTTAAATGCAAAGAAAACCTTAAGACACATTATCGCCAAAACTTAAAGAACAATTAAGTAAACAGTAATTGCTTTTTTAATGAGTTCGTCCTTTTTTTATGGGAAAAGGTGGCAAACGAACAAGCGGTTCATCTGATGGTAAGTGATTACCGTTGCCCACGTACATCTGCAACACCAGAGGTGCTGCAAGAGCGTTGCCGGCCTTAAAAGGGTATGTGGGAGATGGGAAGGAGAGTAAGGAGGAGGATGGGGTGGGGGAGTGGGCCTCCGGCACCTCACTCACGGAACAAAACGCAGAAACACAAGATACCTTCAGTATTCTGCGAGGTCATGGTACTACACCGGTCGAGCCAGCCCATTCGAGCAGCAGCAAAAGCCGCCACATGGCTCTCCTTTATGCTTCATGATCAAACTTCAGACTTCTGATATCACCCATATAATGACAACCATAAAAATTCGTAAAAAAGAACTTGTAACTGCCCTAACTAGCCTTCTACTTCTTTTTCTTCGCTAGTCTAGATAGATCTGCCTGCTTATACACTAGGGTTAGTGTAGAGCCGGAATCACTGCATTAGGGATGTTCTAACCTTTTCGGCGTGATTTGGATTTTGCATTGTCGAATAGAGAAAAATACATTTTTGTTACAAATGTAATATTTCGTTTTGTCCGGGTCGTATAGAGATACAATAGTTGATATTTTAAGATGTCGTACGGAGCCCTATTACTATTTCTCATCTTCACTGTCTGTATGTCTGTCCGTCTGCCGGTTCGCCCGTCCAGAGGTCCGTCTGCCTGTTCGTCCGGTCTGTAAGTTTATCCTACCTTTAAAGACCTTTTGGACCGTACGGCAGACATCTTCATAAGTAATAATAATAAAAGTAAAATGTATGGAGGCCCATACAAGAAACGTGTTTTTCAACTTGTTTTTAGTTTTTACTCTATCGTACAAACGGTGATACATACATGCGTTAAACTTAGAATTATTAAAGTATAAACTCTAAAGTAAGACGATATATAATAAACACTGGGCAAGTGTGAGACAGGCACCCTAACTGAATGAATGAAAATTATTTACTTTTATAAATTTGTGTAGTTGTACAGAACCCTCAGTAAGCGAGTTTCGCACTTTGCCATTTTTTAATTGAATTGTTACTTCTTTTTTTAAAAGAAAGACAAAAACTACAATTGACGGTGGTAAACGAAATGCTTTTTTTTCATATTATACTCATTTAGTTAATATACACAATCTATTTAAATAAAAGATAGTTTATCTGTGTTGTGAGACAGACATAGATTTACTTTATTTTACAAGTTTATGTAAGTAATGTCATGTGAACTATTTTCTAACTTACAAAAAATGTTTTTATAAATTTAAGAAATTAATACATCCGAAATAGGTTTGCTATGCGGAGGCTGTTCGAATCCATTTACTGCTCTAAATTATGCGTAAAACGTCCATTTGACGCTCACCCCTCTTCCCTCTTATCGCTTGGACAGAAACGGACGGGGAGCCTCGGGCGGGGGTGCCGGACTAGGGCAAATTGAGGGGTTTAGAACCCCCCAAGTAAGGGTGGTCCGAAGTCCACCTCACCCTTTAGCTACCCTGAAGTTCCATCTCTCACACCTATAAATTCGGCACACACATTTCACCCCATCGGGCGGGGTGGCCCATGGCGTACCAATCCTTTCGCAGCGGCTCTGTCACACTCGCTAGGCCGCCAGTGACCTCCACTACAAATTAATATTCAGAAATGTTTCCGTTCCGATCGTTAATCATTGCCGTCTCTGCTCCTGATCTCGAGTCAGCTTAGATACCAACATCTAGAGCCTATTTCAAACCTAGGTTTAACCTATTACTGTAAAATGAGACGAGACAATATGCTACAGTTTCTAAATTCAGTTTAGTCTAAACTACAAATCCTTTTCTTAGTAAAATTCTTATAAAAAGACCAATAAATAGAAAAAATAGAACAATATTTTAAAGACGTGTGGAATGAGCTCTTACTGTGCTGTTGCAAGTCCCCTTATTGCTCATATTATAGTAACATAGTTAAATTGAAATAATATATTTTATAATTTATTGTAATCTGTAAATTACATTCTAACATCTCATTAAAAATACCCTAGTTTGTCTTGCCAAATTTTCATTGAGAAGGACCACTTTTACGTACGGTTTTTAAACAAGTCTGAATTATAGACGAATTGAATAAATAAAGATTTGACTTAAATTCATTCGCATAACTATTACGTACATAGTATGTCAAAATTTTGAAAAGGTAGTTTTTTTTTTCAAAATTTCATAATTTCTTTGATTCAAAGTTTCATGTTACGCCAGTTCTTGCTTTTTCATTCCTCATATTTTATTCTTCAAGTATTAGCATAAGCATTATTCTTCTTCTCGTAGTTGTTTACATTATTGATTTAAGATAGATAAGACTATTTTAGATTCGATCATTATACGGTATAAAATAGCTATCAAATTTTAGGTAGTTCGATTTAAATGAAGGCTGCACGCAATCTTTGCAGTGGGACGTAATTAAGTTATAATTTTTGAGTCAACTTGATCGTACCACTAACTGAAAACATTATTTTATTTCGTTTCTGTCACGAAAGACTTCCAACGTTCTGATTTTTTTTTATTTCATCAACTGGATCTCGACAATTTTATTAAAGTTGGATAGTCTAGTAGTCTATTTAAAATATAGTTAACATTGCGTGTATGATAAAGGCAACGAAACTATATTTTATTAATATACGAGTATTTAAGCATTGTTAGAATTTCTTTGACTTTGCACTTAACCACTTAAATTAGCAGAACTTTGTGATATTTTTAACAGACCCGTTTCAGAAAGACCCGTGGAAGATCACGTGTATCAGGCGTATCAGGAAGGAACTCTGCACCCCTTGTAAGTGGTAAAAATACATAGAAGTTTAAGATACCGCCTTTTACTCCAATTTCGCAAACCGTAGCTCGTAACGATAGTAATAATAATTACTGTATTTACCACTTTCTCGGTGGTAAATGAAAACAGCATGATTAAATCTGCGTATTTGGAAGACAATGAAAAAAATATATTTTGAGAGTTTTCGAAACTGATGCGGTATTGGAAATTGCTCGCGCTGTTTATGCAAAATTTTCTACAATCTTACATAATTCATCTAGTTGGTAACTAAGGTCATATTTACGTCAAATAATTTCTATATCTTTCTGCGCTTTGGTTCTCAAATTAATGTAGTCTCTTTTGTTACTCTGCCAAAGGTAACAATGTAGATGTTATGAGAACTATTCAAACCCAACTTTAAACCTATCCTAACCTAACCCAACCAGACGAGTATATATCTAAATAACCCTAAATAATAAGTTAAAAACATTAAATGTAATTCACGCTTTCTTTTCGACTAAAACAAATAAGAAAAATGGGAATACATCGTACTTAAATCTAATAATTTTGTAATCGAAACTAGACATATTTGATTACAAACTTTTTTGATCGAAAACTGAAGATTAAATGTTTTCTAAACAAAACAGATTGTGCGGACCATCGCTCTAAATCACAGGGTATGTGTAAAGTTTACGCTTAATTTTTTCTACCTTAAGGTAGAAGAAGCTAAGGTTCTCAAGTATTACGGAAGTAATATATCTATTCAATTTATGTTTAATAACTGACATCTTTTTTTGTTGTAGATATGATGTGCTTATAATATTTGTTAAATACCAATATTTTTGAACATTTATTAGAACAGGTTCCTAAAATATTATTAATGGGCACTAATTATTCATATGCTTAATTTGTAAGACCACAATGGAAAGTAAAAATTATAAGTTATGTAGTTTACTTATATTTTTTGCACAACTCTTGAATTTGTGCTCATAATAAGTTTGAGAATCAGTTGTTCTGAAATAAGGGTGGCGCCAGAGAGACGCCTGAGTCGCAGGTACGTCATTGCCTTTCTGCTAAAGGTAACAATGTCATTTAATTCTCAAACTAAATTAAATTATTCGTTTCGCCATCCTCAATGTAATCACAAATTAGATTGATCTCATATCTCATAATAAACTCCTATTTATAAATTTTAATATTAGTTCTGATATTTCAGATATAGAGAATCATTTTACATTTTTTTGTCTTGCGATATTTTTATTCGGTCAGCTAATGTAAACGTTTTACAAAGCAAGGTAACATTTGCTCCACCTAAGACGTTCTCATCAAGAGCTTTGATCGTATTTGTTAAAAGATATTTATTTGCTAAATGCTTTCTTCTAGCGTTACTTTGTTCAATTCTTGTTTCTGCTGATTGTGTTTGATTATTGGTATTATGTTTCTTATTTTCCTCGTAATCGGACATTGCAGAGCTACAACTATAATTACACACAACGTCTACTCTGATGACTTGGACCGTTTCCGGACTTTCTGATTTTGAAATGGTAATGCTTTTTCTTTTGCCGCGTCTATGAAATGCTATTTTTGAATGACCTGCATTAATTTTATAATCATCTGTTTGTTCTTCTTTAATGTCATTGTTCTCTTCAGTTTTCACAGTTGTATTATAGGTTTCATCTGACGTAAAGGTACTTTGATCTTTATTCGTTTTTAAGGCTGTCTTAAAATCAACCTGCACACCTTTTTTTTCTCTTAATAAACTTGACTTGGCCGAGCATGTTCTTAGTCGATCGTTGCTGACGAAATATTTAACATAATCATCGAAACAAGTTAAATCAGACACGCACTCTTCGTCTGTGTAAGCAACATTATCGTCAACGATTTGTTTTACAAACATTCTGTGTTTTTGTCCAGTAGTTATAGTTTTATACTTAAAACTTGTGCGTGGTCTTTTGTTTTGCTGTATTTCTCCCTTAAATTGTAGATTTTGGACGGATAGAAACATGTCGTCTGCGTCATGGTGAGTTCTGCCTTTAGTATTTCTACAATCATTATTTCTGCCGTAATCTGTGCAGTGAAACCTAACAACATAGTTAAATAATATTAAACACGTATAGTAAATGAGTAGGTAATCTAATAATATGGTATTAATTAAAGCGATCTCACTCATCGTACACAAATGGATCTCTCTAATCCAATCTTCGCCTCTTCTGGAGATCAAACGTGATAGGTAGCGAGACTGGTCACCGGGTTTACTCCCCGAGTTTATCAAGAAATTTCAAGGTTTTTCCCTTAGTTACCTCTTACAATATCCAAGGTAAGGATTATAATCTGCTACACCCCGATTATTATCCTGCTACCACTTGGTAATAAACAATGTAATGATAATAATAAAAATGACAAAAAGGTACTACTACTATTTTACCTATTGAAAATATTACTAAAACCAAACCTTTGTAACATCTCTGCACATCGACAATTTTCGTCAAACTGTGGATCCACTAATAATTTCTGACAATATCTTCTAGGTTTATCATGACGTGGCACTGATTTTGGCCTTATTTTTGTCCTTTCCTGTAATTGCAGCTTAGTACACTTCATTGTTTAAAGTTAAGTCTGTAAAATAAAAATAATAACTTATTTAACTGTTAATGTTCTCTAAAGATACCTATATCTCTATTAATTGTTTTTTTATAAATTTGTCATATAACAGAACTAATAACTTAAATACAAATAGATATTGTCTTTAACCTTTCATATTTACGATATTGGATGTCCCAATAAAAAAAATCCTAGTTATTTTTAAACAAGGCCGAATATAAGCGTGACCGTATTATGTACTGTCTATACTGTTTTTTTTTACTTTCTATGTTTTATGATAATATAGTAATGCGGAACTCTCACGTCACGATCCCTATCCATCCTTGACTGCCGCTTTTAAAGACTTATGACACCATTTTATTGCGGCGCACAAACTACAGTATTTAATAATTTCACTTGATATATGTACGCGTCCCGTTGTACTAAGGTTATTAATGATTCTTTTAGTTACTAAATCTACTACAACATACTAAGAATAAATAGCCAGAGTCAGAAACTACATGCATACAATAAATCTGTCTTAAAGAATTTGTGTGCAATGCCCAGACATACAAGAATCTAAAAATCACTGATTTGGTTTCAGTATCGCTTATTTAGGCTATTTAAAAGTTTGAATTATTTTGCAAATTCCTTATTTTCCATACCGAACATCCCAAAGTTTCCGAAAAAATATAAAATGTTCAAACTCATTCCACTTTTGTAAATATATTTGAGGGTTCATTTAAAGTATTTCATTATTTCGAATCTTGACTACTCTACTAAGATAGATAGGTCAAATTCTAATTAATTCTCTAACAAATTTTAAGTGTCTAAATAAATAAATTAGGAATTAAATTATCTCTTTGTAGTAAGTCCTTTATCTATGTTATAATTCGCCATTTGAAACCAATCGTTCACCGAATATTTTTTTAATGGGAACGACGGCAAACGAGCAAGGGGTTCATCTGATGGTAAGTGATTACCGTCGCCCGCGAACATCTGCAACATCAGATGTGCTGCAGGTGCGTTGCCGGCCTTTAAGGGTAGTTGGGAGATGTGCAGGACGATGGGTAAGGAGATTGGGCCTCCGTTTACCTCACTCACCGAACGAAATGAAGAAGTATAAGATGCCTCTACTTCACGCCGGTATTCTGCGAGGCCGTGGTACCAACCCGGTGGAGCCGGCCCATTCGAGCACCACCAAAAGTCGCCGCTTGGCTCTACCACGTGCAGAATTCAGATTATTGTTTTATGTATGTATGTATATATTCATGCCTTGTTCCCAACGAGGTAGGCAGAGACCATCTTCTTCCACTTGCTTTGATCCTGACATACGTCTTTCGCTTCTCCCATTTTCATCAATCTTCGCATGCATACTCGTTGGTTTAGAGTACTCTTGACCTGGTCTTTTTTCAGAACGTCTCCGATTTGATCGTGAAATGTTCGCCTAGGTCTTCCTCTCCCGACTCTACGATTTACACTTGCCTCATATATTTGTTTCGTCAACCTACTTTTATTCATCCTCTCCACATGTCCAAACCAGCTCACCATCCCTTTCTCAATTCGTGTCACTACATCGTCTTTCACGCCACAACGCTCTCTGATCACATTATTTCGAACCCTGTCAGTTATCTTCACATAAATCATACTTCTTAACCCTCTCATTTCTTCTGCATTTATCCCGCTTTCATGCCTCTTCTGCCTTACCCAGCTTTCTATGCACACAATATACTCTATGCACAGCCAAACGAGCTTAGTGAGATATCGTCTGGTTGTTCATAAATGTATGCAATGCCTCATCCACCATATTACCTGCCATCACTCTCCTTTCAATGTCACATTCGTACCTTTCATCTCTCGTAAACATTGTTCCCAAGTAAACAAACTCATTCATTTGCTCTAAACTATCTTCCCTAATCTTGATACATACTTCCGTCATCCTCACCTCTCTTTCAAACACCATAACCTTTGTTTTATTAACGTTTACTTTCATTCCCTTTCTTTCCAGTACTCCATTCATTATTGTCACCATTGCCTGCACTTTCTCAGCCGATGGCGCAAGTAAGACTTGATCGTCAGCGTAGAGCAAACATTTAACAAGCAACTCTTCATTCTTAGTCCACAATCACTCTCCTTCAAATCTGTCAAACAAATATTCATGAATAAATTGAACAGCCTTGGGGATGCTACACAACCCTGTCTATCATTTTATGGATATCAAACCAGTCCGTGTACGCCCCGTTAATTCTGATACAAGCTCGAGAACCCTCATATAGGGATTTCAGTGCTCGTATCAGATCACTGCTCACTCCATGCAAAGATAGTGCCGACCACAATTCATCCCTCACCACTTTGTCATAGGCCTTCTCCAAATCTATGAAAGCGCAATAGACTTTTTGATTCATAGCCCAGTACTTTTCAACTATGCACATAATTCAAATTGGATAACAAGTCGTATACTGCATAAAATGGATTGTTACGTAATTTAGTGTTTTACAAGTTTTTTTTATATAAATAAAGGTCATAGGAATACAGGCCATCTGATAGAAAGTAGTTGCTGTGAAGCATAGTTTTATTTACTGGTCAAATTTTAAACAGACGAATTATGAGCTATCACCATCATCAACTTTTACAACATCACTCCTACAAGTCTCTCCTAACAAGTGTCATGAAATCGATATATGATAAGCAGAAGTTTAAAAGTTAAATAGATTACCTATGTATTTATTACTTTAAAAAGTTAGATAAATTAAGGATAATTTGCAAAAGTAAGCCCTGTTATTTAATTAGCGCTTATGTTAGATATTTGAACACTATTTTAAAAATAATACTCAACGAAATTGGCAATTACTCGTAGCCATTTCGGTGACCGTGCACGATGTTCGTACCAATGCACTATTGTTTGAAATCTTTTCATCCTGGAAGCAATTAAGTTAAAAGAAGTTTCATTATACTCTGCCCTTTCATACCTCTGACGATGTTCACGGATTAGAGTGAGACGGGTAAAATTTTTTTTAAGCTATTGATAGAGGCACTACAATGCCGGCAGGATGGTGTATTTGATCTAACAACGTAGCGGTCCACATGTTCTTGGGAATCGCTTCACCAACGATGCAAAAAATGTTTCTCTATTCTTTTGCATTGGGATCAACTAGTCTTGATTTTTTTTGATATTGTTAAATATGAAATGGCAATACTTCGCAACAATTAAAAGCACCACATATACTTTTGTATAATTAACGTATTAATATAACTAAAGTACTTTATGTGGAAGCGGTATTGTACAGGTTAAGATAAATTTCCATTTTCACATGTTTTACTTTTCTAGTTGTTAGTAGGTCTAATTAAAGGTAAAAAAACGAGTACATCGTTTTCTTTCGCTGAAATAAGTCTTAGAAGCTATTGACGAATTGACGAAACCTTTTAGCTAATTACTAAAATGGAATAAAAACTGCGACTTCTTACCGCCTAAAACAGTTTTTTAGCTAGGGTAAATGTCACCCTGTCACGCAATCCCATACATTTATTCAATCTTTTGCGTTTTTGTACCGGTCAATTAGTGTTTTGTACACGTGGGAAGGGAAATGCCAAATAAAATAATTCACGAGTTGAATAAAATTTCATCAGTTTATTTTCAATCAAACTTTCTATTTCTTAGTTCTATTATTTTATTATTTAAAAATATCTATGCACTATAAAAAATAAAAAAAACATATTATTAAAATTTTCAAACATATTTTAAAATATGTGTATCAAATTTACTGAACCGATCTACAAAATTCTCGCACACAACTCCAAAATAATAGGCACAGCTGGTACACGAATAGAAAGGCACACACACTAATAGACAGCCGTGGTGCATCCACTGCACACGGACATCTTTCATCACAAAAAACGCATTATTATTATCCTGGAAAGGGGATATCGATCCCATTCACTGAAAATTGAACCCTATTTAAGCATCTTAAAAGAGTCTGTCGTGAAAAGTAGACTAACTGTGTGAACATAAAATTCGTCCACCAAGTTTTTAACGTCGAAACTAATGTAGTATTTCGCACGAACAACATAAGACTCAGTATTGTTTGGAGGAATTCTTAAGGAATTTAAGTTTTATAATGTTAAAAAAAACTATGTATCTCGCAAGGCGCCAAATGCACGTTGCACTACGCCTACGAATTCGAGTAAGTTTTCTAAGCCTGCATAAACGTGCCGTTTAGAATTCAGATCTTATTATAGATATTGCACACGTGGTAATTAAAAAGTTTGTTGTTTATTTGTTAATCTATGGTTCAAAAAAATTTCCATTGTAAGTATTTTAAGTACTTAACAAACCCTCCCCAACGTTCCCAAAATATACCACAAATCAAATTTTAATCATATTATTCAGACATTATGGTTTTTCTGTAAGTTCAAAGTGTTAGGTACTTAATACTTTAAGTTGAAACAAAGATTTTGACTACAAAGTTGTTAAGATGTTATAAAAAAAAACTAAACGAACGAAAGCTATTGTATTTATAATGTTTTGATTTTGTAACGAAGTGTACGAAAGAAGACAGTATTTATATATCATTTGATTTATAAATACTCTTTTTTTGAATTTAAGGTATTTTAACCTGCAAGCTGACAGTCAAAAATAAAAGGCCAAGGCAATAAAAGGCCACTAAGGAACGGTATTTCCACTAGTAGTACCACTAAATAACAGCTCGTCAAACTAGTTGACCATGACAGTACAACCTGACTCCGGGTCAGTCATAACAAAAGAGGGTCACAATTCTGGATCAATTGCACTACCGTATCCTAATCCAAAGCGTCGTTCAGGATGGCATTATCATTACAATGGAATGACCTCCCAAGAGTTTTTGAATAAAAACTAATCCACACTCGTCCTCGATATACTTTCTTATGTTTACCATTTTCAGGTAGACGGACATTTTGTAAGCTTTTTCGCCAATAGTAACAAAAGCTAGTACACAATTTTAACCCATTTGTAGTTATTCTCATCTTTAACCTAATTTATTTACTCTGAGTACCATCGCAGGCACCGGTGTATAATTGCATTGCTTTGATACGCTTCCTGACATTGCATGAAAGTCGGTTATTGGCTTTTTTCATTGAACAACCCTTGTGCACTGACTGTATTCAAAACCCCTTTGCCCTAAAATATATCAGACAAAGCCGGGTGCGCGAATATGTAGCAGTGAGTAAATAAAAGGATGATAAATTATGAACACTGATGTGATTAAAAAAACTATTTCCCTTAGCGATGTCAAGGTGTGTTCTTTTGAGTGATGTACCTATTATTATATTCTAAGCTTATATCGATATGTTAATAAATTTTATATGTACAGTTTTCTTAATTTACTTTTAATATCATTACATATTCTGTGATCTTCGAACAAAACATGGTTGAAACTGCACTATCATTTTGTTTTTAAAATTAAACCTCACCATAAATTAATATATTACAATGTCTAATAAGTACTTCAGAGATATAGCAAAATTATGATAGATGTTTATGATTTACATTCATATTTTTTTTTATTTTTCACTTTAAAATCACACTTTGTTAAGTTTCAATACAACATGGTTGATTTGATCGATATGTCAAATACACACGTCACTTGGAACTCTCAGGTGAACGTAATCATTGTGGGAACTATTACGTGCATCTCTCTCAAATAAAATATATCTGTCCCTACCAGAATACGGTCGGTAGACAGTGTAATAGAGAAAACTTTGAATGTAAATGATTCAATGGAAAGCTTTGATAGTAAATGCATTGTTAAAAAAAATCAATTTTTAAATTCGTTGTAAATCATTTAACTATTCTATAATAATACTAATGTAGTTACATTAGTACTATGTATATTTAAAATATATTTACTTTGTAGTAATTTCAAATGCCTGTTCAGTACTTGTTAATAATACCTTATACTAACGTATATTATCCCTTCTGGTGTCATTATAACTTCAATTGTTTCCAAGTTATGTTTTTATAAAATATAGTAGTGGATATAACACTTGAAGTGGTCCATAAAGATTTTTTTTCGTTACTCGTAAGTTTCTTTAAGGAGTAAGTAACTTAAATTACGTGTGCCAGACTTAAATTATCCAGACTGTTCTTGGCCGTTGCGTCTAAGGTGACTGATATTGCGATTGCCAACCAGCCCAGACTCACGACCATAATGCACGGCTGAGGACTACTTACTACACTACAGACTGATAAAGAAAAAAGAAATAAGGTAAGATAACGGGTTCGCATCTGACCCATGGAAAACTTGCATAAGTCAAAATCCGTTAATGGTTTAAACATTTAGTCTGTATTTATTATACTTCAAAATAAGATAGGTTGAATAATAATGTGCCAAACGCTAGTGATGAGAAGAAGCATCACTAGTGCTGGGGTAGCACCGCCCACCAACCCAACAATTTTTTGGTTCAATTCAAAGATGTTAGATTTTATTAATACTTTGCTTTGAAAACTCCAATATCCTGCAGCGAAATTACATAGTCAAGCTTTTTCGACATAAAAATATCATATGTATAGTACAAATCTGTACATTTTAAAAATAAACATCACAGTAATATACTGTGATATGTGTATAACTCCGTAAATATCGAATACAACGAACTCTTGGCCAATATTACTATAATCATTGTTGGGTGCTGCCTGCAAAGTAACTGCAAATTCATTAAATAAAAAATACAAATGAAAACCTAACATTTTATTAACATGTCTTAAGTTATGACAAGTGAATTAAGTACAAAAACCGGATAACCGCGTAGTAACGGTGTAAGAATATAATATGATACTCCATTTGTTCCCAGTGGCTTGGTAAGAAGAGACTAAGGGAAAAGGAAGAAGGGAAGGAAGAAAAGAGTTTGCGGATGCCCGTTTGCCACGACTCAGCTTAACCAAATCTATAATCCGTGCCAACACCCCTATTGTCGGCAGACGTGAGTGTTACACAGAAAATACAAAGTTCCTAATTCTGTGAATCGTCTTTTATTAACATACTTGTGTTGAAGAAAAGTCATCGCAAATAGTAACCACTTAAACAAAGGTACGTACTGTTTACAATTGAACTTGAACTTACGACAGTCAATAGTGAATCCCACTGTTATACAGATCAAAACTAGTGCTGGCATTGATTTATTCATGAAAGAGACATTGCGTGCTAAGGCTCTATGAAATGCTCGATTTGCGGGATTCTTCACTTTCTATCGTGGGTTGTACTGCACTGTTATCATAATGCTACCTAAATGAACTGTATAATAACTAGTCTTAGAGGCACACATCCAAACTGTTACTAATTTTAAACTTTCGCAAAACCAGCCCGTGTTAATATATTTGGTTCATAACTGTAAAGAATTGATTATCCATAATGGATTTTTATGCCCCACAAAGATAATGCCAGTTAATACAACATTTAATATGCCGGATCAAACGTGTTGATGTGTACAAACCCGTGACGAAGAATTGGTAATTCACTAGATATTACGCTATTTGTAATGTGATATTGATTGAGACTGTATGACGTGTGTTTTAAAAAAAATCGATGGTTAGATGTGTATATGTGTATGTATGTTACCCCTACCTCTACCTCTTGGTACATGAAGCTGAAATTTCCATCGTTTCTTCATTATGATAGTCGATTAATCTACTTATACTTAATTTTATAATCCATAGCCATAATCCATTTTAGCAAAAACCTTTTAAATACCTCTTTTTATTTAACTTAATGTTAATAGTGCCTATATAAACAATTTTAAATCACCTTTATTAACGATTAGTTTACAGGTTTAAAACTTATGAAACTTAAAAAAAACCTAACGACGACTCGAAATGAGATGGAAACTTGGAATTTGTTACATATATTTCTGAACGTATGCAGTTGATAATAAAAATGCGTTTTTTTATTGTTTAAATAACTATAACAGTATAATATAAATATATATCCCCCTTGTCCTTACAGCCGTTTCTAGTAAGCGCTAATAAAAGTCATCATTTTTCATAATGTCTGTACAAAATTAACAAGCTGGGCCGGCGGGTTTGTGAGCTCAGGGCCGCTAATACCGTAGAGGTACCTGGTAATATTGTTTTCCTTCATTAGTCTAAAATTCGCTATCGGCTTTGTGGTTCATATGAATTTTTCGCCATCAACCAAAACTTTGTTTACCTACCACATCATTATTTGAGAAAAAAGTTACTTTTGTATATACAAACGCAATAAATATATAGGGAAATATTTTTAGGACAGATATTACAGGATGTTTTAAACAAACATTTAACACAATAGCTATACATTAAGTTAATGCTTTTTGAAAACTGCTTACACTAAATTACTGCAGTGCAGTATAGTGAAATTAACTATAGTTGCTGACAATGAGTCGTACAACGATCGGTTCCTTTGTCGGTTGTCTTTGTTAAAATCAAAGGCACCGCTCGATACGCATGTTTGCCTTCGAGGCATTAAAAATCGATTTCTATGTGAAAAATATCACTCGCAAATTGACCTGCTAATGGTTTATTTTACAATCGATGAATATTAAATAATTTTCCGTTGTCATCAGTCGCACACAAATTTTACAGGGCTCATTAGATCGTTTTAAAAACGATTAATGACATTACAATGAATCCTAGTTGATTCAGACATTACTACATAGTAATTCACATATTCTCACTATCCACTACCCGATCTTATGTGCCCGAAAAACGTCGAGCTCTAAATACCTATCTGTTCGAATTAAAATAATCTATTCATAATTAATGAATGTAGTATTTTCAAAAACTCTAATTTGATACATTTTGTACTTTTCCTAATTAAGTATTACATTACAGATAAGGTATCCTGTCTTTTGTTTTAACTGTAATGACATGAACTTACAAAAAGGTTTTTTGTAATTTGAATACTAAGAATACGGTTCACTGAATTCTTACAAAATTGACACAAATAAAAAAATATTGTGTGATTTTGTAATTTAGTTTTGAGTTTTACAAATGAGACATTTTTGGTTATCCTATCTACGTACCAGTAATCTTATTTACATAAATTCAATTTTTATATATTTATTACGGTTCTCGACTAAAGACTAAAATAATTAAACACGATTTTGTTGTGACACTAAATGTAAACAACACACATAAGAAAAATTTAATATAATACTAAGGTGCAATGTTTAAAAGTGCTTATGGTTTTTATAGAAAATGGCGCGAGGACTCACCTCCGTGCTGGCACGCTGCCGGTGTCTGCCACCCGACTACGCGCGAATACCGTACCTATACCTAATCCATTGTATATTAAGGCGCCTTCATAATTGGGTCAATAAATAATTCCGTTTAACGGTGAAACTATTATAAATTTTGTTACTTTGTGAATATAAAACATTGTAATAGGTACTATGTATAAGTAACTCCTTTCTTCTTTAGCTGCTAACTCCAACAAAAACTGTCATGCTTTACATGGAAGATTAATACATACTCACCTCGTTTAGTAGACGGGTTATGAGCGCTGTGCTGGTATCCTAGTGCTAGAGAAGCTACTCTCCGTCACAAATTTATGGAATCACAAATTAGCATTTGGAGAAAAAGCTCATATTTCATTTATTGTCATATTCTTTTTCCCCCTTACACTCCTATAAGTATCTAACAGCATTGTTATGTCCAACAAATGGGTAATAACCGCCTCTAATTTTTGAAAGCATTTTGCTGTCAGGAGGTCACGGTGCAGTGCGGCTAGTCTAAATTCACGTGCCGTCTACCAACGAATTTTTTTTCCTTACTTCACGTCTAAGGACCTGGTAATTCAGACTTTATTATTTCAGTGACCCGCCAAATCCAGATAACTCGCATTATCCTACAAAAATCATACGTCGCTTCTGAGTTACCTCGGTTCTTTATGTAGACCGAAGTACTGTTCTGGAACCAGTCAAATGGCTCTTTATAACTAAACCTATACATAGTATGTTTTAAATTTCAAAGTTTATAAACACACCATCAAATATTTGAAAGAAGAGAAATATTTATGTGGCCTACCTATAATCGTTTCAGGTCTGTGTGTTTGCCCATAAGTACTTTATGTTAAACTCCTCAACGACACAGGAGAAAATCCAAATAAGAAAAATTCTGTAAATTAAATAGTATTGTTTAAAAAGATTTTAGTAAAGTTTACTCAAAGCTAAATACATCTATCTTAATAACCCCGAGGCCCAGAATTGATTGACGAAAAAACAAACCTATAAGAGGCGCCTAACACAATTCTTTCATAAAGAAAAAACATCACTTCAGCTTCTACAAATGTTTTTATGTCCTAGACTCATGCTATGTCGCCGCTATTTATCACATGTGCGCAGTTTTGTCATGTCACCGTTAAACTTATTTTTAGTCGCCGTTAGAATCTCGTAACAAATTTTGCAACTATTGGCATTTGTTGATACTCGAATTCGATAACAATTAAGTATATTATATATTTAAGCTGGCAGATAAGAGTTAATCATCAGTGTGAAGTTGAAAACTAGTACAGTGCAACAAATTTCTCATCAACCTGACCTAGCCCGGTTAATAAAGGATAGTTTTTGTTTTATCCTCTTATACTCGTATATGAATAAATGTAGATAGTATACAGTTTACATCTGTACAGGTACTCGTATTCGTGAAAAATATGTACAAAATCGCATATCTACAAACATTTAAGTTATTTAATACTTAGTTGGTGTACGTTCGTCTCGTCATATAGCCGACCGAAATATATTCTGCTACTCGGCGGTGAGAGAGTGTGACTAAACATGTTTCAAAAATAAAACATTTCGAGTACATGTGAAGTTTGCCACCTCATACTGGAGCAGAGGGCAGGACTCTTTCCGCCAACCAAGACCTTCCGAATAATGAGAGTATTCCTTTTGTTGAATTATTGTTGTGTAAAGTTGCAGCCTGTAAGTGCCCACTGCTGAGCAAAATTCTCCTTCTCAAATATCTGAGGGGTTTTGGGAGCTAGAAAGGGCCCGTCACGCTGCTCCAATGCGAGTTTCACATATTCTCAGAATAGTACTTTTAATTATTTCTCCGACATGAAGGTTTCCTCACGATGTTTTCCTTTATCACCGAGCACGTGGTAAATACAGTTAAATTTACTATTAACAATTTTAGTGGTGCCGGCACCGGGAATCGAACCCAGGACACTCGCTCTCTATGAAACTATTGTGAGAACCCTGACCACTAAGCTATCACTTTTCGTTTACATAAACATAACTTAAAATTTACTCCTTTACGCTCGGTGTACTCACAACACCTACGCGTACTGTGTTTATATAAATGCACACGCTATTGCAAGGTTTTTGCATACTAGCAGCATTGTTCGAACTGATTTACGCCAAGACTTAGCTACTAACCATCAGAATCGACTGGCGTATGAAACATTTAAATAACAACTGAGCAACCTATAAAATTTATTGTATTTAACAATGTAATGTAATAGAGAAGTAAAACACGATGGATACTTCACTATATGCTAATACGCACAATTACAGTGAAAACCAATTGTATAATCAACATAATTAATTCCAATGTACTAAGAAGTTACAATTTAAAAATAACCTGTAATATACAGAATATTAAGAGCCGGCGAATATCCCACTGCTGTGCAAAGGCTCTTTTTTTTTGGAGACAGTTTTGCAGCCGGGAGAGATTCGCCTAGCAGCTCTAGTGCAGGTTGTCGGCATTCACGTGTCTTCTTTATATTTTTTCTTTTATTTCTCAGACAAGCAGGTTACATTACGATGTTTTCCTTCAAGCCGCAAAGCACGCGGTAACTATATTAGTGGCACCGACACCGGAAATAGAACCCAGGTCCCGCGCGTACAACTAACTTAAAGCGAGCGCCCTTGACCCTAACTTCTACGACACATTATTTCTGGAAGCGATAAGAATCATAGATTTTGATCTTGTATCATAGATTCGACATTGTGATCTTATAGTGGTGAGAAACATGCACTGCTGAGACATTTCGCGGAAGTCCGTTTTATGATTATCAAACAAACATTTATAATAATATAATAAACACACACATCACCCTTAGGGTAGGCGGAGGTGAGAGATTTTCTTTTAGCTCAAATTAAGGTAGCCACACGCCCTATCGGAAACCACTTATGGTATATCTGGGGTAATTATAATTAAAGTAATCCTCGTTACTTGGTTTATTCCAATATAATGAGTTTTTCTAAGTTTTTCCTTTAGACGCCTCCTCAACCTTCGACCGGCAGAAAGGGAAATCTTACTTATATTATTAATTGTCAAATTAATTTTAAATGCTCCATGAGCTCTCCAGTACAAACATCCTGCGTCTCCTAACCACAGCAATGTAGCAGATAGACTTATAGTCTGCCTGGGAGCCGCCTAATAAGGCAATCTGCACTGCAACCAGTGTTGTATTCCAGTTTGAAGTGTATAGAGAGCCAGTTCACACACGCCACAAGCCACAGCTTGTGCCACACAAGGCATTCTATCCTAGTCCTCAGAGGGGACAACTGAAGCCTAGTGCGATACTTATTAGCAAGCGCCCATGGGCCGTAGCAGCCACTTGCAATGTGAGTTCGTTTGTCATCCCAATATTATAAAAAATTCTTTACATACATAATCTTAAATATTAGCGCATCTTTAATGTTAACGAAATTAGTCAATCGTTTATGTGTTTTACCCTAAAACAGTGGAAGGTACAGCTTGGTTCATCAGCGATTTAATCGATTTTGTTCGCGATACGTAGAAAAGAGCAAATTGCACCATGCCACTGCGCTTTACCACTTAATTAATATCAAGCCTTTCAAAAGTCACGCAATATCGTAGTATATTTGTAGAATGCAGCATAATAGGCATTACAAGTATAAAACCGTGTGATAGCGGTGTAGGAATCTGTCATCCTTTTTTTTTCATGTTAGCGTGGTAACATTCGACAAAGCCCCGCCGACGCGGATCGCCACCTACAGTTTCTATCTCCCGAAGGTGTGAAAAGTGGGTTGCGGAAAGCCGATTGGCTACGTTGAGTTGTTTTAAATAGAAAGCTGTATTATCTATCCGGTATATATCCGGTTAGTGGCAAGTATCGCTGCTTCCACACTTCACTACACTAACCGATACAGTGGTGAGTGCTTATATATCATTACAAAATTTAAAGTACTTTTCAACTTTAATAATTGTTGAGTTTTGATCACAATTGCTGTGAGAACAAAAATCTTTAATTTAAATAATTATAAATACTTTAATAAAAATTTGTACTTGTATAGAACTAAAACATCTATGGTAGTATAAAATATACATGAAAAAAACTATTATAGAGATGACTCTGCCATTTTGTTAAAAAACCGTTAGTTAACGTTGATATTAAACGCGTAACGATTTTTAGCAGTACTGATTTCGTGGGAGAGTATGTTCCACAGGAGAATGGATTGGATAGGGAAGGATGAATGAACGAATGAAGTCAGAGTGTGAGACAGACACAAATGTTGTAGGTGAGAGATAAGCAAAAGTTTCAAACCGTGATTAAAATAGAGAAATTGAAAGTGGGAATATAAATAGAAATGAGGAGTAGGTGTCTTCATAAAAGTGTAGAGTGTGTGCAAAAAGATTAAGGCGCAGACTAATAGGTAGGCTATTTTAATAGCGAATGATAAGTAAACACGAGGTAATACTTACGAAAATAGAAAATGAATCAAATTCATTTATTGAGAAGACGTACATATTTGTTTAGGAGACCTGCATTCAGACCGATACAGCACACATAACTATTATCAATCCATGGTAAATTGAAGGTCTCAGTAATCATCGCCTAAGTCCTGGGTGGGTGAAAGTTTTTCAGATCGCAGAGTACCGGTGACTTTCTGGCTAACATTCGTCTCTTCGAGTTGCCAGTTTAGAGTTAAGTCTCTATTATCTATTTAAAGGAATAAATATGGTTTATAAGATCTATACCGCCATTCTTTTCTAATTTTACTTTCTCAGTTAGCTGACAAACGTAGATAGTAGACTACTAGACTCAATATTTGTGGCTATCGAAATTATTTTTTTCATTCACTACAGTTAACTCATTGTGATCTTTATTTTTTTTACGAAATCCACAGATTCCTACGCTATTTTATAATACTTTATTAACTTTTGTACGTATTTATACTAATTTATAATACTTTATTATCATGCAGCTGATAACTGCCTTTGCTACCTCGTTGTGACTCTGCAATGCCTGAGGTACACATTCGGCAAAAAGAGGTACTCAAAATACTCAGAACTCTAGATGTGAATAAGGCTAGTGGGCCTGACGGCATTCCTGCCATTGTCTTGCGGTCATTTGCGCCTGAGTTGTCTCCTGTTCTGACTCGCCTCTATCGCTTGTCCCTGAGGACTGGTCAAGTTCCGAAGTCCTGGAAGATTGCCAATGTCCAACCTGTACCTAAAAAGGAAGTCGTGCCGACCCTGCCAACTACCGACCTATCGCAGTCACCTCCATACTCTGTAAGGTTATGGAGCGTGTTCTAAACAACCGCCTCCTCGCATATCTGGAGGACAACAACCTCCTCAGTGACCGTCAATTCGGGTTTCGTCAAGGCCGATCTACTGGAGATCTTCTTGTGTATGCTATTCACCTCTGGAGCGAAGCCATTGAGAGACACGGTGAAGCTCTTGCCGTGTCTCTTGATATCTCTAAGGCTTTCGACAGGGTCTGGCACGCAAGTCTCATTGGTAAGCTTCCGGCATATGGTATTGCTCCCGGGCTTTGCATTTGGATCGAGGATTTCCTGAGGAACAGATCGATTCGGGTTGTCGTTAATGGCGCCTCGTCCGATCTCCATGATATTAATGCCGGTGTGCCTCAGGGGTCTGTGCTCTCCGCGACTCTTTTTTTGCTGCACATCAACGACCTACTGGTAACACCCGATATCTTTGGGTATGCAGATGACAGCACATTCTCGGGGAGATACTTGTCCGATGCGAAGTCTGGGGCAAAAGTCCAGTCTTTCAGAGAATCGATGATTGAGGCACCCCCTCGACTCGACTCGACTTTGGAGGCTGTTTCCCAATGGGGTGATGCCAATTTGGTCGAGTTTAACCCCTCTAAAACACAGGCTTGTCTTTTTTCGGCGAAACGGAGTCCATTCCAACTGACTCCGACTTTCCGGAATGTCCCCGTTCCGGTAAATGACCGTCTTGAGCTCTTAGGTCTAGATCTCTCTTCTAATCTAAATTTCGGTCGTTACATCGAGTCCATAGCAAACACTGCTGCCAAAAAGCTTAGTATCCTCTCGGGGGTGAGACGGTACTTCACATCGGAGCAGCTCTTAAATCTATACAAAGCTCAAGTCCGCTCTTGCATGGAATACTGTTCCCACCTCTGGGATGGTACGGCTAAACATCAGCTTGATGCTTTGGACTCGTTGGAGCGCCGAGCGAAGAGGATCATAGGCAGTGACTCACTAGTAGAGGCAAAACTTCAAAGCCTCGAACACCGTAGACGAGTGGCCTGCCTCTCGGTTTTTTATCGGATTCACTTCGGAGAGTGTGTGGAGGTTTTGCATAACCTAATACCCCCCTTCCCCTTTCCATCACCGAACGACTAGACGCGGCGAGCAGTTCCACCCTTATGTTGTAGACATTCCTCCATTACGCACGAAGCGGTTTGCCTCTTCTTTCTTTATGCGGACGGCTAAGGAGTGGAACTCTCTGCCGAGGTCAGTTTTTCCGGAAACCTTTAACCTGGATATCTTCAAGGCCAGAGTGAACAGACATCTAGGCAAGCGCGTACCATCCTAGGCCTCATCTTCGCTTTCCATCGGGGAAGATTGAGGTCAAACGCAAGCCTATTTTTTCATAAAAAAAAATGTAACTTACATCCAAAAGGGATCTACATTTTATTTTTAATACATTAGAAGTTAAGAATTGATTGATGATGACGATTGCAGTTTAGGAAATTTAAATAATAGACCGTTGGTAACGGATTGGAGACGAATTGTGATGCGACCTTTGTAACGGTCGGAGAAATATAGGGCGGTGTCGTCCGCGAATAGCACGAGATTGACCAGGGACTCCTTTGGAATGTCCCTCGTGTAAAGTGAGAAGTTTAAGAGGGAGAGGCAAGAGCCTTGAGGGACTCCGCCTTTCATAGGGCGGATTGAGGATCGCATGCCCTCTACTCGATAGCGAAATGTGCGGTTGGTCAAGTAGGCTGTTAGGATGTGCATGAGCCTCTCTGGGATTTTGATATTGTACAGTTTGTTGATTAAACCGCGGAGCCAAACTTTGTCAAATGCTTTTGAGACATCGAAGAATAGTGCTTCCGTGCTATTGGGCTTTGGGTAGCGATTTAAGTTTTCCAGAATGTGCTCCGTTAAGCGGTGCACTTGTGTCCAATACGAGTATCCGGATGAGAAGCCGAATTGCACACCGGGAATTATATTGTTTTAATAAACATAATTTTTTAGTCGTTTTAGGAGTATTTTTATAGATTTTCCCCATAGAGTTGAGAAGACTCATTGGGCGAAAGCTGGGGGCAAGGTTGCGAGGTTTGCCTTGTTTTGGTTTGCCTATAACGTCAGTTTCTTTCCAGGTATCCGGGAAGTACCAGCTGGAGAGTAGTACGTTAAAGATGTTTGCTAGAGGGCATAGTAGTGGGGCTGGGTGTGCTTTAAATACCCTATTGCTTATACCGTCGATTCCGGATGCTGACTGGTTTTTCAGGTTGCTAACTATTTCAGAGACTTCTTTGGGTGTCAGTGGCTCTAGTGGTTCATCCACTGGTGGTAACGCGTCCCTCCGTGCTACTTCCTCGTCCACCTGCCGCAGGTGGTCGGGCAATTTTATCTTTGCCTCTACACGCACTATTTATTAATGTATGCATCGATAAGAGCACATTTCCGGAAGAAATAAAGCACAGTATTTTACTACTTCATAAATCTGGAGTCATTTAAGATCCAAGTAAATATTAGAATGGTACTTTAAGTCAAATGTTTTCGACATTAATACGGATAAAGTACTTCCTAATTAATTTTGATATACCAAGGAGCGCTCCATAATTAATGCAGGTAACTTAAATATTTATAATGCGTGGGAACTTAAAATGCGAATGGTGTGTTCTGTGACTTATCAAAAGCATTTGATTGTGTAGATTGTACAACTTTGCTTGGTAAATTAAAAAATTATTTTAAGTGAACAGGTACCTATCTCAGTATTACAATCCAAATATTGCAGTTAACCAACGTAAACTCTGTAGGATTTATAAGTAAAGATGGGTTTTCTAATTTATATAAATAATCTGCCATTCTTAGTTCACTATATTATCGTTACAATATAGCTTTCTGATGATACTTCGCTGATATTCAAGGTCAAACAACAAACTGAGTAGCTGAGTCATGTTAATACTGCCCTAATTAAGATTTTAGCCGAATTTCATGCCAACATTGTAGCACTGAATAGTAAACAAACTAAATGTATTGCCACAGGTAAAACACAAAGATTATTTTGGTATGGTGGTAATAGGTTCCATAGATATAAAGAGGACTATGGGTTGTATAAGATGTTAGAAGGAGGCATAATAACAGAGTGTTCCTACGAAGTCGAATTGGAGGCCATTTAAGGTTCTTGCGAAACTGAAATATTCGCAAGATTCGGAGATATGAAATTGATTTCAACGATGACACGGATAGACAGATTTTGCAAGTGCTGAATCTTATTTAGTAGAACCTCTGAAGCATCCATATAACAAGCATCAGCCTAATTAAGTAAGCTGGCTGAATAAGATTAAGTGCAAATGTGATTTTAGTTTTTTAATAGGCCTGTCATTTTGAAGGCATTTCTATTAATTAAAGGTGGAGTGAACTTTTCGACTAATCACAGCGACGTTTGACAATTTTATCAAAATATTTTAATAGTTTCGATCATTCCATGCCCTCCTCTAGTATCCAGAGTTTCAGTACCAGTTTTTGGACTGTTGCTATGAGCCTGAGTTTCGTTTCGCGGCAGGTGTTAAGAGCAGTCTTCGTAATACAATCTGCACCCGGGGCCTTTCTTGGTTTATTCTGGCACCCCGTCGCTAAAGCGAATTAAGTAAAGTTTTCAAGAATAACAAATTTTTTTAAGAATAATTAAGGAGAATAGTCTTTGATGAATGTCAGAATAACATGATAAAAGATAACCATATCCCAACTCCTTCTCTGCCTACGAATCCTCTGAGTACGTACCACTCTCTTATTCCTGCTGTCAAACAGCAGGTACTGTTGTGTTACGGTTTCCAAAGTATGGAGACCCAGTCTTATTTCAGGCCGTGAGGGATTCCATCTTAGTCCTCAGGGCTGATAACTCATTTGTGACCTTCTTCGATCAAATTGGAAAATCAGGTGGACTGTTGGCTAATTTTTCACCCCTATCTAATAAAATCATCATCATCATCATTTCAGCCTATCAGAAGTCCACTGCTGAACAAAGGCCTACCCCAAAGATTGCCACGAAGCTCGGTCCTGAGCCACCTGCATCCATCGACTTCCCGCAACACTGCGCAGGTCGTCACTCCATCTTGTGGTGGGACGTCCTACACTGCGTTTGCCTGTACGTGGCTGCCACTTGAGAACCTTTTTTCCCCAGCGGTTGTCAGTTCTGCGAGCTATGTGGCCGGCCCATTGCCACTTCAGCTTGCTGATCTTTACGGCTATATCGGTTACCATAGTTCTGCTGCGGATATCATCATTGCAGACTCTATCACGCAGAGAAACACCGAGCATAGCCCTTTCCATAGCGCGCTGAGCAACTTTGAGCTTCCTCATACGGGCTGCAGTGAAAGACCAAGTCTCGGATCCGTATGTTATCACTGGCAACACGCACTGGTTGTATACTTTCGTCTTGAGGCTTTGCGGTAGACTCGACAAGAAGATATGACGTAGTTTCCCGAACGCATCCCAGCCGAGTTGGATTCGTCAAATAAAATAAATATCCCAATATCCAAATGTTTGAGCATCATAACGTTTAAATACCAACTTTCGAGTCGTAATACCGAAAGGTTTCCTAATTAGCTCAGAAATGTCATTGCAGGTAATAACATTCGCCAACATAATACCAAATTGAGATCCTGAACTTTTTCTCCTAATGTCATCATCACCGGCAAGCGGTCTAACCTCTTATAAGCTCTCATAAACTCATAAACTTTATACAGATATGTCAGGCAAGCCAACTTTTGTTTATGTCTTCTTGTGGACTAAGATAAGCTGAAACTGATGACTATGATAAGATCGAAAGGCAAATCTCTTGATGTTTATCATTATAACAACGAATAATATTACAATACAAATTAATCGTAGGCAAAATATTCAAATATAAAAACTTGATATTAAAAAACAAAGTCCTTTTTGCTTAACAAAATATACTTGCCCTAATTATCTGCTTCTGGGAACTATTTATATGAAAACGTTATTCGGCGTTATTTAGGGGGTCGTTTGGATAATTAATCAATGTCATTGTAGACATGAGGCGTTAGTCCCGAGGCAACAATAATTGCACCGATGCAGTATGCCACGCAACATCGCGTTCATGTTAAGCACAATAGCCGCACAGATTGACGTTTGGAAGTTGCTGAAGTTATTTAGTCGATTGGTTATGTATTTATTCAATAATCAGTCTCTGAAATTGAATTAAAAACTATAAAGACTAAGGATTCGACCAAATATGATCAAGTTCTGTGGCATCATTTACCTCTGAACAGTAGGAGACATCGACTGCCACAGCTAGCGCTGGGCATATGCTGGCCACCCAAGGAGGAGAGAGAGGTGATAAGGCATGGTCATCTGCCTGTTCACCACCTACCGACCATATCAATGTTACGAAAACCAGATGTGTTAGACACCACGTAAAGTCAAGGGCTGTGCCACAAAAAATTCATACTGTTTCATTATTTAACATTATTTCATTTATCGGAGGCACGGTTACCAATAAACGAAATCATGCCTTGATATCTTTTTTTGATTAATTAACCTTGTCTCTGTCCCAAATTACTGAAAAATAACACTTACACGGAATGCCTTTTAGACCTTAATACAAGGAATGACTTCACGAGAAATTTTCGTTAAACTTTAATGTGGCCAATCGCTAAAAGCCCCTTGGCTACTGCTTAGCTTGAAATTGGGACCAAAGTGTTGCCCTACGACGAGCACAAGGGTGCTAACCACAGATGGGGAAGAGCTACGTGTCCCGTCAGAGGACCACAAGTGAGGGGCGTGGAGTCTGCGGAGGTTACCAAGGTATCCTTAATAAGTCGCACAATTATAGACCTCACTCTCGCCATGGAAAAAGCAGCAGATCTTAATAAGGGATGGCATGTATCCGATAAGGCATCTTGCTCAGACCAGACCAGATCGATCTGCTTCGAGTTACAATAGCCATATCTCACAAACAAAAAGATTTGCATGGATATTACACTGATTTAAATCGGAAAAGATACCTTTGATATGAATTAATTCGGATGCTGTCATGGCTGGTACCACAAATTCAGCTTCCGCTGAATATAGGATTATTATTATAGTACATTACTCCACACTTACACTTTTGCGATCCACTTTGTCTCCAGCCCAATCAGCATTACTGTAGGCAATCAATTTGTAGTTGCTGTTTGACTTCTTGAAAGTTAGACATTAAGTACCTGATAATCCGTTTTGATGTTTTCCAGATTTTAGAAGTTGGTCTATCTAAATACTTGCTTAAGAATGTAGTTGCATACATTATGTCAGGTCTTGAAATAAGCTACATACATTATACTTCCTACTATACCCTGTACGATACATTTATTATTTCTTCTTTTTCATCTACTGAAAAATTACTTTCCATTGTAGTATTTATACCATTTACAAATGTCCATTCCAAATTTTGTAATTACCTTTTCTTCCTAATTTTTTTTGTTTTTTTTTATTTACTATCTTGTCTGGTAGTTTCCATGCCTAAATATTCTTTTAATTTACCTAAATTCTTTGCTTTAAATACCTCTTTTAGTTTTATTATTATTTCTTCTGAGTTGTCGACTATTAAAATGTCATCAACAAATATGATCAACCATATGTGTCAAATATGATCTTAGTGTATAAACATATATCATATTTTGATTGCTGAAATCCTAATTTGGTTATATAATTATGGAATCGTTCATTCCAGCATCTTGGTGCTTCTCGCAACGTACATAAAGCCTTGTTTAGTTTTAATACTTTTCCTTGTGGAACTATCACTCCTTTAGGCGGATTTATATATATATATATATATATATATATATCTCTGTATTAAGTGTCCCATTCAAAAATGCAGTTAGTATATTGAGTTGCTTTATTGGATAGTCTAGATAGTTTATCATCATCCTTATTGTTGACATTCTAGCTACCGGACAGTAAACCGTTTCATTACTCACAGTTTGAAAACCTGTTGCTACTAATCTCGCCTTCTTGTTTGGTTCTGAAAACCCACTTTGTTTCAATAGCATTCTTGCCTTTTGGTAGGGTAGCTTCAATCCATGTTTCCATTCTTACATGCGCATCCATGCGTTTTTTATAGCTTTTTGCCATTCAACTCCACTTCCTATAGCCTCACTGTAGTCTATTGGATCTGTATATAACATTTACTTGTTCATTGTCATTGTCAATTTCACAATCAGTTAAATATTATGGTCTTATTGTATTTCTTTGTGATTTTGTCTTTGTTTCTTGACTGTCATGTCCAGGTTGTTTGTCAAAATTACTTTCTTGTTCTTGAGATCACTTTTGTTTTCTGCCCAAGCTCGAGAACCAAAAGTTTTTAGTTTTGACAGATCAGTAGCTCCATACATTATTTCCATAGGTGTTTTAAAATTGCTAGCAGCAGATGGACATCTATTTAGCTGGTAGCAGGAGTACATGATGGCCTCACCCCATAGATGATTTAGTAAGTTGGTTTCAATCCGTGTTATTATATAAGGTCCTGTTCATTCTCTCTGCGTTTTTTTGTTTTTTTTCCTCTTCCGATAATTTGTCATCACTTGCTGTTTCAAGCTCATTTATAATTTTGTTGAACTTCATTAAATAATTTTCCATTTTTTTTCCTTCAATGAAAGTTAATGTTAATAACTTTTTTCGTAGATGTATTTTGGACAATATCGTTTTTCTTTAACGTTGTGCTTTTATCGTGTCTGACATAAGTTTTGCTGTTAAACAGTCTTTTACAATGCCCATATACTTATTTGATAAACATTGTACTATTAATGACTTCGCCCTGGCATCTTTCAATTGAAACTCTTTATCATCTTCCTTTTTTAACAGTTCGCTTGTTTCATCAAGGACATCCAATAACTGTTTCTCTGCCAATAGGCATTCTACTCGGAATAACTAATTTCCAAAATTGTCGGCTTGAAGTATTGGATAATTAGTTTTCGGTGTATTTGACGCCATTTTACTGTTTTACTTATTTTTGGCTAAAAATCTTTAATATAAGAACTTCTTTCTTGTTTGAGTGCCTGGGCTGGCATAACCTATTAATGCAATGATAGTGAATGGCTCCGGAATAAAAGATTGTTCTTGTAATTCACGATAACTTTTATTAGTACACAGTCACATTTTACTTAGTAGCCATTATAGGAAGAAAAAGAGAGCATAGATAAAATAGAGTTGGCATATATAACATAGCAAGCCAGATATAAGAGTCCTATAAAAACAATGTCTGGGCGCCAAAAGGCCGTCCACAGTGTATTATCACCGCTTCTCTGGAACATGGTCATTAATGATCTGATTATGAAGCTCAATGCAAACCATTTCTATACAATAGGTTATGCAGATGATCGTGCTATACTAATCACTAGTAAATCCACTAGTATGGTATGTGATCTTACTCAAGTAGCACTACACATTGTAGAACGTTGGTGTAGAGAGTATGGATTATCAGCATATCCAAGTAAAACAGAAATTGTGATGTTCCCTCACAAACGCACCCTGGACAGACATCATCTACCCAGACTGTCTGGTACTGAACTAAAGCTGTCACCAGAGTTTAAATACCTTAGTATTATTTTGAACAGCAAACTGAACTGGAATAGACTCATAGACTACAAGAACAACAAGCCAGCATTACGTTTGGCAATGTAAAAGGATGATAAGCAAGCGCTGGGGCATGTCACCAAAGATCATCCTGTGGCTGTTTAAGATTATCATTCGTCCAATGATCACATATATCCCTTTAGTGTGGTGGACAAAAACCAAACGCACTACAACTAAAAATAAGCTTCAGCGATGTCAGAGACAGAATTTTTACCGAGGGATCCAAAACGGATTCAGGCACTGGTTCCGGGACTTTCGTTGAATATTTAAACATTAAAATACAAACTACGCTAGGTGGCTATAGCAATCGCCAGTAGGAAAGTAAAATATCACTATATAAGGATACTATCCAACTGCTTGGCGGTTATACAGACAGTAATGACATGACTTCAGGGCTCATATACAAATGCTACTAGCGCTAAAACGAAGTATGTCAATTCAATAATATAATCCTGCAATGGATAAAAGGTCACAGCGGTTGCCGAGGTAATAATGGGGCAAACGAGCTTACCTGGGGTGGGTCTGCCCGGTTCCCTATTGGACCAGAATCCATCATCCCACTACCCTTTGGGTATATTCTCTCACAAATACGAAACGTAACGTAACATAACATTATTCTATGACTTATCTATGTCTATGTACACGGGAATCGGTGGCTGCGATTATTAATGTTGACGGAAATAACGCGTCTGAGCTGAGCAAGAAGTCTTTTCACTAGTTCATACCCCTAGACGTCACTGTATTTATTTACACCAATATGTAGCGAATATTATCCAAAAAAATTTAGGTTTTAATCTCAATTGAAAACTCACAAAATTGTCATAATTACAGGCTACTACAAGTCCGCTGTTAAACATAAGCCTCGCCTCTAGGTTCCCGCAACACTGAGCGTGACGTAACTTCATATATAGATGGTCGTGCTACATTGCGTATTCACGGGCAGGGTTATCACTGAGAACTTAATTTCCTATACCTTTCCTGCTATAATAGTAAATTGCAGTACATATGCCTCTCCCATAAGGAGAATTTGTCATAATCGCCACGCTCATCTATCGGATTTTCGGAACCTAGAGTCTGGTGCCAATCATGGTCTGCTATTTGGGTCTGGTAATTTTATAGATGGTTATCCCGCCATCTTTTGACAGTCTTTGCGATTTTCAAGGCTTTCCTCTTAGTCGCCTCTTACGACACCCACGGGAAAAAAGGTGGAATATTGTTACACCGATATTTCACGGCAATTTACACCCCTTTTTTATGGGAAAGGCGGTAAACGAGCAAGCGGTTTACCTGATGATAAGCAATTACCGTCGCCCACGTAAATATGCAACACCAGAAATGCTGCTGGTACGTTGCCGGCCTTTAAGGGTATTTGGGAGATGGGATAGAGGATGAGGACGTGGATGGGGAGGTGTAGTGGGCCTCCGGTTACCTCACTCACCGAATGGAACGCACAAGCACAAGATGCCTCTACTTCTAGCCGGTAGCAATCCGGTCGAGCCGGTCCATTCGAGCACCAGCAAAAGTCGCCGCTTGGCGCTACCACAAGGAGAAATCCCTAACAACTATCAATTCTAAGATAAATGTGGCCGGCTCTTTCCCAATTTATGTGTAATGCTTTACTTTGATTTTCAGGTACAAAATAAATCGCAACGAGAAAATTCCGGAGTACATGGAGATGTGTTATTTGTTCCATCTTTATGGATCTCAAAACTTCATTGTTACTTTGCGCAATGGGAAGTCAGTGATCAAGTGTGAGACAATGTCTCTGATTATTAAGGAGAATAACTTCTCCGCATTTCGTGTGTTTTTTGTCAAATACTAGACAAGTCCGTATTAACCTACTGCAGTCATGAAGATGAACACGTACACGTCATAGGTGTACCAAAACCCTACATACCCTTTATCGCCAAAGGCTAATTAAAAGCACAGGTATATTTCTTGTAGACTTAAACCCCAGCAAATATCGTCTTCTCCTTTGAAATCTCTGTTTAATCCTTCCTTTTTCTTTGTGGTACAGCCAAACGGCGACTTTTGCTGTAATGATACAGCTCGATCGGGTTGGTACCACAGCCTCACAGAATACCGGCGTGAAGTAGAGGAATCTTGTGCCTCGGCGTTTCGTGCGGTAAGGGAGGTAACCGGAGGCCCATTCCCCCTCCCCATCACCTCCTCATCCTCTCCTCATCCCCTCTCCCATCTCCCAAATACCCTTAAAGCCGCCAAAGACCATCAGGTGAGCCACTTGCTCGTTTGCCGCCTTTCCTTTAAAAAAAACAAATCGAAAAATGAAACTTCTGTATAGACGAATAGCGAGGGAAGAATCTGTCAGCGACACGCTCTTTTATTTATGTGTGATAACTTTTTTTTATTTGTACTCAGTTTAATCCACTTTTATTAGCAAATGTCCATAAACAAAAACAAAACATTTGATGCACTGCTAAGATTTGAACGATTTTCAGTAATGTTAAATATTACATCTTCGAATTTTTGTCGTTAATTCCACTAAAATCGTCGGTAGTTTTGATCTCGCCTTGGTTCTGGACCGATTACTTATTTGGTAGAATTTAATTATGCAAAATATACTATTGCTCGAACGATTTCAAAAGAAACAAATTGACTAAGTAATGTTATTTCAAGGTGATTACGCATACTTTAAATATGGCCGCACTATCTGTGTGGTCCGCCCTGTGTTTAATGCAATGAATAAAATACAATCGCATGCCAGTTTTTGCATCAAAGACTGGCTTGTTTTATCATTCTTTCCGATAACAGGAATTAGACGCAACGTAATCATTGCATTATACTCGAGAATGTTTGAGCATTGTTTTTTAATTGCATCAAAATTTCAAAAGATGTTTAATTCACATTGGGTAGGTCAAAATAAAATTTCTTTGAATAAAAGTTATTTTTGTCAATGATTTGGTTACTTTTTGATTTATAATATACTCGTAATAAATTAAAACTTGTCGTCTGACATTGGTACAAGTTAACGAACCAAAATAAATAAGCAAACATTTGGTACATTTTTATTTTTATTCTTTTGAACATTATAAAACATACATATTATACTTTGCAAAAGGCATTCAGCGTGGGCACCATTGACCTATGAGTAACCGCGGTTTTTGACAAACGAAAAAAAAACCTATATGATTATGTTTACCATGAGTTTGTAAACTCCCGGTCAAGTACATAACGTACATTACATTATACCATTTCATACAAAAATTCTTAACCATCTTCATGTTGCATATTTTGCCTGAGGGGCAACTTCATATTCTATTCAAAAATATAAATAATAAAAATCAGTTGTGATAATTATTTATCTCGCGGCGTAAGGGAATGAGTCAACCCTTCTCTTCCCGTGACTGTCGTAATCCTCAACATAAGCAAATGCCAAAAAAGTTCAGTGGACTATGACAGATAGCGGAATAAGCATCTTAAGTATGCTATGAAGATTGTTGAAAGTGGAAGAAGCGAAAGACGTATGTCAGGACCGTAGCAGGTGGAAGAAGATTGTTTCTGCCTACCCCGTTGGGAACAAGGCGTGAATATATACATACATACATGAATATATACAAGTACGCCAGAGCAAATTAATCTGAGTCAGTAGTATGGCCTACAACTTCTATGGTATGAGGTATCTGGTACTGTGACAGCCATTGTGCCCACCAGGCGTAGCGCTTACGGCACATCTTCCTTTTTTTAGAAAGGCATTACCTTTTAGGAAATCCAGTTAAGATTTACAATTAGCTAAAGAAGGTTTGTTAATGAAGCTTTTTTTATTACAATCCTACGTTTCTATACATTTCTATCAAGCTAATATGTGCTTCCTTGTATACCGTGAGTCTAACTTTAATTACTTTTCTATAAAGAATAAATAATTGTACACCCTATCGCACAGTCTTACCATGGTTCACTTTCATTGTGACCACTTCGACGGAAACAGTTAAATAACTAACTTTATTTATGTCTGATTCGAAAGCGAAGTCTCCTCGTTACAGGAACTTAATTATTATAGTCTTCCCTTAATATTTGCTTTCTAATTAAACAAATTATTAAATGTAAATTTAATCAGGCAAAACTTAATCAAAAAAAAATAGGTATTCTAAAATTACCAGGTACCGATAAGCCTTATATTGATACAGAAGTAGTTTATACGATGTCGTGTTTTAAGTCCAAATCTCACAAATTCTTTTGCGTCGCATATCTTGCGACACAATAAAACTTAATAATTTTTATTGATCTCCTATTGTTAAAGAAGTCCAATGCCAGACGCTGAGGCAATACATATACTAAGAACTGCAGAGTCGGCGTCTTAGCAATTAACATCACTGTCCTTGAATGGCAGACGACCTTAGGGCACAGAGCCCGAGTTATGCATAAAGAATCAAACGCTAAATTGGGGCTCCGACAAAAACTGGTTGGTTCACTTCTGCGTGGTGACGTCAGCCGACCGCAACGCGCCAGCTTCCGATGATCTCCCTAGGATAAAGAAAACGACAGTTAAACTAATACCCCCTATCAAGAATACGAAATGGCGGAAATTCTCTCGTCATCATAGTATATACATCTTAAGTTAGTAATAGAACTTACGCAAGAAATAATGTTCGTTACGATATGTTTGTTGTAAACTTTAAGATTTATTGATTGACTCCGACCGGGATTCGACTTCCCACTGCTCAACAGCTAAGTACGCTAACCATTTAGCACCGCGGCCGGGTTTAAGTGTGTCAAATACACGTATTTGCTCACTATGTGTAAATTCCCATTTCGAAATGCCGCACAAAATACTTTTAGGTAAAGTATATCTGATGCAGAGAAAGAAAAGTGCAAAGCAAACAAGCCTTTTGCCAAAAACAGCAAACAATTCTTACAATATTCAAAAATAATGGTCGCTTTTAATACTCCTTCATGAGTGTACTTCGAAGTTCAGGTGAAAAGGACTAATGAGGAGAGCATTTTGCATTGTTCTTAAATATACAATTTTATTAAAGAATGAAATAACGTAAATTAAATTAGTCTTAATGCCACTAAAGCGATAAATACAAGTGCAAATCAAGTGCGTGAGATGCGCTTACGATTTAATATGGGTCAAGGAACGTTTCCCCTTGTAAACTCCTTGAGGTGGCAAGGCCAATCACCATCAGTCGCGTTATTCGTTTTTTTCTTCTGAATCAAATCATTTTTATTTACGAAACGCTTGACCACCACGTTCAGGGTTATCTGGTCATCAACAAGGACAAATTTAGTATGTAGAATAAGGAAGAACTTAGTGGTATAAATAAGGTGTTGTTTTATTTTTGAACATTTTATTCGATAATTATAGGGTACCAAGATTATAATACTATCATTTCGTTAACAACTTCACATAGTTAATAGATTGCGTTCTGAAACTCAGAATGCTTTAATTATATTGAAGTACACTACGAGTAAACACAAATGAGAATCAGAAACGTGAAAATAATACATAGTAGCCTGTAAGTGATAAATTTACCATCGACAATTTACCAATCGGCATTAGGAGAAACATACACGTAATATAAATTAACTATTTACTATAACAGTAACGGTCGCCATGTGGAGGCGGCTAAAAATCATCTCATACCTTGTCTTATCACAAAGGAATCGTAAAAGTAGACTAAGAGAAGTAGCAGAGTGCAGTTACGTTCAGCGTTCAACATTTGTTTTCCGTTTTTTTTAGATACGATGTAATGCTAAGGTATACGATAGAACAGAAGAACACCGAAACAACACCTGAGGAACCAAAAAACTGGGTAAAAGCGTATTTTGTATTCGTTTAGACGTTTTCACGTATTTTGTGGTGATTTAGATTTCGAAAACCTGTTTCACTACGCTTATTCGTACCAAATTGACATCCGTAATCTCTGCTTAACCCCTATGGATAACAGGAGTAAGGCCGTATATGGGCGTATACGAGTATTGTGGCGGGAGGAGTTCACACCTCTCCTTCGTTTCTCTATTTTTGCGATTAAAAACTCGCAGTATTGCATCACTGAGGATTGTACACAGGTTACTCATGTTGGTTCTATGAAACATTAAGTGAGCGTAGCAACTAGGAAACGCATGGATGAAGATATAAATGAAATTATTCTTAATCAACGCTTACATAAGGAAATCTATGTGGGGAAGAGGGCATTCGGTTTTTTCACATAGACTATAATCAGCTGGATATATTGTGCTCCTGAAACAATGTATTCACATACAACTATGTGATAGCTATCTATAATACAGAAAGTGATAATCAGTATTAGTAGTTAGATGAATAAAATAATGAAATTCGATGTAATAATTTATAAGGGATGTAAGAGGAAAGAAGTACTGATTAACGAACGAAGGTCTAGTACACCGAGCGGATACGGCGTATAACCTATCCAGGTATAATGTATCGCGATATCCCGATAATATACAAAGGCTAACCAAACTCATTATTAAAACGAAATTGCTTTATATATATATATGAGTAACACGTTTTCGTATAATGTTTTCGTGCAGCAATTCGGTTAGCTGGGGGTGCCTTGCTTTACAAATTGGATACTTTTGAATTAGATGCGTTGTCACCTTTGAGTTGTACTCAGCTCGTAATTGTACTGACTGATCCATGCCTTTCGTGCCAGAAGACAACAGTGGGTGCACTACTGATCGGTGAACTGCGAGGCGTGTTGAATATGGCCAAATCTTTCGTGTTTGGCATGCAGGTTTACATTAGCTATCTCCGCAGGCGGTGCTCTGCCCTTTCCGGTAGATGACGCGATGAGATTCATTTCTTAATTATTTAAATAACTCAACCATAGACTTGACTCGCCTCCTATCGGGTTCAGACATGTATTGGACATATTGTTGTCCATAAACATATATTTTTTACTAACTTTACTATAACGCTGCCTATCGGATTCCAGCATAGCAATGAATCATCATCTCGACAAAACAAATAATTTGTGTGGAAACTAACAGATGCCAAGGATTTTTCATTTTAAATCTTTGATTTGGTTAATCTAAAGTAGATTACTAGACTGTGAAATATTACTACAAGATCGTGAACATCGTTTTATAAAACAATTCGCTTTCTGGTCTGTTTGTTGGGAACAACATTTGCAATCGATTTTAAACTATGATCCCGATGATCTAGAGACTTGAAACATCAAACGTAGCTCATTTGTCTTAATTAAAAACGATTAAATATGAGTTGCACGATGCTGCACTTCACGTCTTTCGCACTTTACATTGCAGTATTATTTTTATCTTGTACAGATTGTTCACTGCATTAAAATTCCGGCTTAGCTTAGATATCTTTAATATTGAACATCGTGATTTCTATGTACACAAATACCCTTCTAGTGTTATTAGTCCTGACATGATGTTTCTAAGTTATGAAATGTGAAGAAACGTGAACAATAAATTACGAAACAATGAAACTGCAAGTTAAATATAATTCGAAATCTTGTGTAGAGAGCTGTTAGAGCAAGGAAGATGTGTTATTTAGTTTTCTTGCTTATTTGCTGGCTTCAATGTTTTTTATTAGTGTTCCTTACCGAGCCCTTATACTAAGCCTGTGCTGCCTATCCGTCCGTCCATCTATTCATCTATCCTACCTCTAAACTTGGTAACCGGTAGAAATTTTCACAGAACATGTGTTATTATGGCGGATATCCTAGCAAATAATGAAAAAACAAGAAGTACAAGGGGTGTCCCTATATGAAGAAGCATGTTTTTGATTTTATCTTAAAAACGGTAGTACTAACAAACGTCAAACATAGTGTAATTATAGCTGTCTAACGTAAAACAACAAACAATTAAAACCGAGTTTGAACTCGAGTTAATGTAATAAATAATAATTTTAACTGAATGAAAGAAAACTTTCTTTTGTCAATATGATATATAACAGATCATTATATAGTGTGGTACCGAACCCATGATGCCCGAGTCCAAGTCACACTTGTCTGAGTTTTTTCAAATAAAAATAATGCAAAGGGACACGTGTACCTGATGGTAAGTGATAGCGGCGGCCCATAGACATCTGCATCTCTCCTCATTACATCTTAGATAAAGTGAATAAGACCCCCGAGGTGAGATGGAATACCTCGTTACCGAGGTACCTGATTCCATCACCTACTTCACAAAACACAGCCATAGTACGCTGCTGCTTTATGGTGGTATATTAAAAATAGCCTGTTTTCTGATTGGGTATCTTAATAAAATTATTGAGATTCAATCAAAAGTAAAAATTGACATCCTAAAAGGACGATTTCGGTAGAAAGATAAGTTTGTTGGAAGGGAACGATTTTCATTAAAGAGAACATTCGATGGAAACATTCAATCCGTCTTCTATTCCATATGACCGTGATCTGATCTACTCAATGTTATAATTGCTAAACATGATGACGTCAACAAATACTACACAAGGCGACACTGACCTCCGTTGTCTCAAGTACAAGGGGTCGTTACCTTGAATGTAGTGTTGCACTTTGCACAACGTCGAACTAATGACACTCGGCCAAAATTATGGTATTTTAATGTTGAATATTAATCTAAAATAAAAATCTTGTAAAGATGTGAGTGTTAAATGAAATAAATGGAATCATTTTAATAAAATATATTTTGAAAAAGTTGAATTTCTTAATTTTATTTATACTCTTAAAAATAGCTGCTGAAGCTTACTTCTTCGGTTCTTGTTATCTGTCAAAAAGTAACACTAGTGTATAAATTCTCCTTCTTCATCATATACGGCCTATTCCAGTCCTTTATTGAACATAGGCCTCTCCAAGAAAGTGCTAGAATAAGCAAGTTGAAGATTTTCCAATGTTCACGCAGTGCAAGCGGGTTGGTGCGCCCAGTGACGGCAATCGCAAACAGGTAAAGATGCTCCCCATCACCAGTCTGTGGTGATTGGGCTAAATAAATAAAAAAACACACATAAATTGCACACAAACCAGGAACCATTATTTTGTTGCACCCCGGTGCGGGAATCGAACCCGCAACCCTCAGCAACGCAAACAAGCGCTTAGTCACTACACTATCGAGTATTTATCATAATTCGGTCGCCAGTCTCGTTTGTGGGCATGAAGGGTGCACCCCGTGCCGCCGGTGAGGTCGGCATTTGGAGAAAGGGACGGTATATTCTCACTTATTATTATGATTATTATACACTTTTATTATTAATATATCCCACGCATTACTATTATTATAACAAATGCATTATTATATTTTAGTTCAATAAGTATTGTGTTGAGAAGTTGTAACAGGTCCAAGTAACAATCAGATTTTTGTAACGTTTATGTAGGCACGTAAGATGTTATACTTCTTTAGCGTAACAAAACAAAAATAACTAAAAATTTTATTCTTTGTGCCAATACTCTTTGTTTGTGAAAAAAATACATTAAATGCAATTGAAATCGGTTTAATTAAAAATTATAATTCGTTTAACTTTTAAAAGGCATTAAGAAAATTAACTTAATTTAACCTTGAAAAGCTTAATTTAATCGAAATAACTTTTATTTACTCATTGTTAATTTATTATTACACAGTTGATAACTAAATGTTATTTATTACCTATACTAATTATACTGAATAAATATTCACTCCCATAATTTTTCCCAAACATGCCAAAAAATTATATATATATATTATATTGTATTACTTCAAAAATTCTTGAACTTATGATATGACAGACGTATTATTACAATAATACGTCGAATTACAATAATACGTCGAAATATATCTCTAAATAATTTGAGTCCACCAATGTTATGTACACACTATTGTTCAAAAATTTAGTCGATTTATGATACTTCAGAGGCCGGGCTAGCTAGCGGTAAGATTGATAGTACGGTGGTGACCTGGATTCAATCCGGTGCTGGCATCGCTATAATTATTAATTAAATTTTCAGTGCTGATTTACTACGTGCTAGGCGGTGAAGGAGACATCTTGCCCAGCTGTGGAATATTATAGACTGCCCCTTCTCTATTTTTCATGTCTAAGTTTAAGTTAAAAGTAGGAGTCTCTTATAAATTAAAATTAAATCATACATAATTATCAACTATTTTCCTCTTCAATGTTATTAGTTATAGTTTTAATCCAAGCTCTTTGATTTCAATGGCGTAGCTCAGTACTCGGCGTATCTTATTGTTGACTCATTGAAATGGAGTTTGTAACCAAAATACAACTTTACGTTCACCACTCATTTCCTCTATGGTAAAGGAAATAATGAGAAACTAAATATTTTCTAGTTGAACAAACCGCAAAAAACTGCCAGCTTTAGGCTATCTACATTATTTATTATATCAAGCATTACTGGCCGTGAGACCGGAAATCAATTAAATTCCAAAATAATTTCCTACGCACATTTCAATGGCTGTTAATATCGCCAACTATAACAAGTCATGAATGTTTTCTACCAAAAAGTAACATAGTTCAAAATAATTATTGAAATATTATTACCTCATTAGTAATAAGAAAATTTCAACCATAAAAATATTTTATCTAGAATAAGTTAATTATTGTTGTATAAATTTAGTCCGCGTACCACACTTCAATATATTTCTTAACATAAAAAATAAGAAAACCGTCTATAATGATGAATAATACTTACCTATTGAAATATTACTTACTACTATATTTTTTAATTTTTAATTTTAGACAAAGTGGTTAATAAATACCTAACGTACATCTCAATCAGGACTATTTTCAATACCAAAGGCTATTAGAGCATACTCCGTAACGCTTTATCAAGTTTTCATACTGTATCCATTTCACCCAGAATAACTATAATCATAGTTAACAAAAAACAAAGTGTTGACTTTTTAAGAATTCAAATACACATCAATAAAACTTTTGTATGTAGTGTTTACATTAGAGCAAGTCTTATTGAAGTTTATTGAAACCTTCAACAAAATGTAAAAGCATAAATATTATTAATTTAATTGTTTCGTTCATCAAGGAGGAGATTCGAACTATATTAAATTAACAAAGGATAATCTGAAATGCCGAAATGTGCAAAAATAATAAAATGAAAATAAAAACCACATAAAATAGTGTCATACGTAGCCCAATTAATACACAATAGGTAGTCAAATTAATTTTATTATTGTAAATAATGTAAAACTAAAAGAAAACAATCTGGTTATGTCGATATCGATATAACAATTTCCGCGCCGCATAGTAGGTACGGCATGCGTTAGTTCTGATTCAGTGTTGACCTTCGGACGAAAGCGAAACCGGTGTAGGTCGTCGTGCCGCGAACGGCCGATCTCGGCGCTCTTCGAGCTCAATCTCGATTGCGTTCGCTTTCAAACCAGCATCCTAAACACTATGAAAACAAATGTTACCATTAATATTATCTTTGCATAACTGTTGAATTACAAACTAGATATTTATATATTCTGCCGGATGTTTGTGATATTATAATTGCAGTCTTGCCTGTCATAGGGGAAGAAAGATGGCAGATAACCTTAAAGGCCATTATCATGCGGCTTACGAGTGTTTTGTATGGAAAACAATTCCAGCACAGAAGTAGCAATAGTTACGTAGCTAGTTGTTATGATCGTTTATTTGCTTTTAATTGCATTTACCTTACAGACAACTCCCACCAAAAGGAATGCTAGTAGCAGGCAAAGGGTCCGTTGTATTCGCTAGGTATTTGCGGAGCTCTGCTCGGGAATCTTTGTCGTAGCTGTGAAGACCTATCGAGTCTACATGGCAACGAAAATGTATATAATAATATATAAATGTACAGCCGTTACCGTCTTACGTAATTTTGTAGCATTACGTATTAGAATTTATTCATAAAATAGTATTTTTGGTGATCACAATAGATAATAAGCTACAATGTGATATAAAGTCCGACAGCTGTACCTGTCCATAAAATTTCACGATCTCACTCAAATCCAACTCTACTCCAACTCCAGCAGAAATAACTGCGCCGCCTGCGGTCTCCAATTTGGTCATTTTGCTCTTTCCGATAGATCTCTGGCGATGACCGGAACCGAAGATATGCCTTACCTAATAGATTTGGAGATATGTCTATTCAGTTGTCGATATGCTGACACATCAGTTGTAGAAATTTTATATAACTTTAGATAACTCAGCTGCTCAAGCTGTAAGAAAAATTCGTCGTCTGACTTATCAGTCAGTTATATCTAACTACCGATATAAGGTTAGCTTAGTTACTTTCACAGCACACTGTCTTATGATAGTTTATTGTAATATTAAGACTATTATTATTAAAAAAAAAAACGCGGTGCGGACTGTTTATATTAATATAAACAGTCCGCACAGCATTTTTGTCTCGTGATTCACTTAGTACACTATTTAAAAAAAATCAATATTATATAATAAATTGCGAAAATAATATGTACTCATATGTACGTAAACGCGAATCACTGTTCCGGTGAAATAGTGATCGACATTATTTGGTATTAACAAATAATAACTATCTAGAAAATTAAAAAATTCTTTTCTGGGTCGGATAAAAATTACATCAAAATGGGTTTGTGCACAAAAGCTTACTATAACCTTAATGATAAGGAAGCATGGATTAGTGAACATACAGTTTAATGTGAACTATCTTCTAACTAGACGCCGCTATTTTGCAAATCGCTAGTACCTATATAATTACTTTTTATTATTTCACTCATAATATGATGTTGAATGTGATACTGTTTGCTGTAATTGTCATATCTATGTGTATTGTAGACTTGTATATTATGCTCACTTAGAGGCCTCTGTGTGTGTCCACCTCCCTTTAATCTTGTGGAGGAGGGCGATGACTGCCATATGCGTCATACTTTTGAACAGGAACATACTGTTTGTGGAGGCTGGTTTGCTCCAGTTTGCAGTGCTTTTATTTTGTGGATCACGTAGTCCTTGGAGCATGCTTATAGTTCCATTATAATTGTTAAAACAAAATCAAAAAATATACTTACGGAGTTTCTTTCCCTCCGTCAGAGGAACCTCATTACGAAGCTGTGGTAGAATGTTAAAAAAAATTATGATATTTGACATTTGACAACGAAATTTTCGTTCTGACATATTATGAGATAAGAAAATATAGGTATTATTTACTGAAATACTTTATAAAAAGTGGTGGGTGGCGAGTCTTAACGCCGGGACGCTGGACGTTATTTAAAATTATATATTTCAAAATATAAAATGGGGTAGGGTTCGGTATAGTCGGATGAATTTTACGCCATCTATCGTCAATTAGTTAACTGGGTGCACAGAATAGCGGAAAGGTTATCTTATCGAAAAACAAGTTTGAAAAATGGACAATATTTAAAGGGGGCAATTTTTATTTTTAGTCCTTTATTTAATGATTGTATATTATACTAACAATTTATGTTACAATTGTTATAATAGTTTAATTGTATTTCTATGTCAGAAATATTATAGAAAATGTTACAATGTGCTTTACTAGTAGTAGCACACTGTTTCTGTCCGAATGCGTTAGCTCTCATAACTTTTTATTTTATAATAATTATTGTACCGGAAACGGGAAGCGGCTCACCTCGTCGTAAGTGATTACCGTCGCCCAAGTACATCAGCAACACCAGAGGAACTGCAGGTGCGTTGCCGTCCTTTACGATTATTTGGGGGAAGGGGTAGTGGGCGCAAATGAACAAGATGCATTTAACATTATAGTATATTTTTTTAAAGTGTAAAATTAATAAATTAAAACATAGTGTGATAAGAAGTCTCTTGTTCTTTGTTAAAACTTTGATTTTTGTCACTCGTTCCATCTCCCCAACCATCGCATTTCAGCTAGAAACCATAGAATTTTATGGTAGTTATATTAATAGTTACTCGTACTTTTTTTGGTTATTGTGTTTATTTTTTGTTAAGTAATAAAGTTATGAATTTCACTAGTATTCCTCTGCGAACCAATCGTAATAAGTTTAAAAAAACTCATAAAAGAAATGTTTTATGAAGATATGATTCATGATAGTACTCAAATGGTGGGTTCAATCCAGTACCATGAACTGTATTATTTTCTCTTTTACATCACGTTATGTGTTAAAGAAAGAATGGAATCGGAGCCTGTATTAAGGCTTGGCCTATGGAAGCCCCACCAGCGTATATAAGTCCATAACATGAATATGAGCCTCACCAAGTGCTAGCATACATTTCTTGGATGGTTTGCCTTAACTCTCTACGCTGGCTGGTTGACCATGGTATTGCCAGCCTTACAATAAAAATGCTGCTTCCCATTATTACTATGTTCGGAAAATTTGGTTGGATTTTCTTTCACCTGCGTAATCCTCGTTTGATTGAAATTGCTTGATATACGAATTATTATATTTTATCCACTTTATTTTACTGAAATCAGGCCCAATATATTAATTTTATAATTGATATACCTGACTGCCTGACTATAATTGATATTTAATAGATATTTAAATCTGACAACGATCCTTTTATAAAATACTTTAATCCCTTAAAAATAGTCAAAACCAAAAGTAAATATTACATTATGTAAGTGATTGGAAAAGTTAGAGTGAACTACTATATTTGCATTCGGCTTGAAATGCACTGAAACTACGAAGTTACAGAGTCTTGACATAACAACTGATGTCAGAGAGGCATGCACGCAATTCACTGTCACTGAATATACTTACTGTACTATTTATAGTTTCGGGTACACATGCAATTTGTATACATAACTTTCAACAGTTTCCCAGACTATCCGGATGGAACGGTAATTTGGTTTCATATGAATTGACATTAAACGAAAACTATGTAGTAATATTTAAAAAGAGAGATAGTCATTCAATGTTATTATAGTCATTCTATATGACTTAGTGGGCATTACTCAACCCCAAAAAAAAATTATTGCAATTGAAATATATATAAGTACTAAGAATTTAGTCAAACACATTTTGAATCGCTTTTAGTACAAATATTAATAAAAAAAAATATTTACTAATTAAAGAATATTTTTTTATTTTAAATGAATATCATAAGTGGTGGTTTTAACGAAAAATGTACCTAAGGTATCTTTTTTTATATACAAGTTATAATACTTAAATTAATCTTAATGTAATCTAACCAACTAAGAATCACTAGTCACTTTAGATGCGTGTTGTTTGCGTTTGAATCGTTAATAGATATTACTTGCTACAAGGGTTATACTTACTTAATGATAAACTATTTTACTGACCTAGCAAGCCGACAACTTTCGACTAGCGGCGGTTGTCAACTGGCAACGCCTATAGGCTCTGTCTCGCCTTTTCTTTTCATATCCGGCGTAACGCAAATGAGTTATCTCATAAGCGATAAGATCAGATCAGATGTAGTGACGGAGACAAGACGTAACACTACATAACCAGGCGTGAATCTAGTAATGTGTATGTTGCACAAATAATCACGGATTGGAATTTAGAAGAAGTAGGTCAGTGTCAGATACGCTAACCACGAAGCAACCAAATCGTTAACAGGCTCTTTTTTGCGTATTTAGTCTTTCAGAACTTCAGTTGAATTTAATATGTTAAATTAATGCCTATCCTTGTATTTCTAATATTGAATGCTATGTATGTATTCGCAAAGTTTATTGCAACTTGTATATTTATTTATTTTTTATTCTTTGTATGCTCTTAATATTATTTAAAACATTGTTCAAATCATAAAATCAATCAGTTATTTTGTTTGTAAAATTCAAATATGACAGTAATTATTATCATTACAATAAGTGATACAATAAATGAATGATCTTAATTACAGTTATAATTTCTCGATTTAATTGTAGATGATACTCGTTGATGTCTTTTACTGGACCAACTATTATCATCAGAGTAATAGCTTTTATTTGCATAAATGAATTGTGGAGTAGAAAATTTATTATAATGTCATATATATTTTAATAATTCTAACATGTTACAACGGAAACTCGAGTTTTGATTATAAAAATGTATTATTATGCGTGCATAATACACGTGTATAATCATAAAATACACATGAAAATATGAATTTTAAGATAGTTTCCATTTGCGCAACACAAATACTAAGCTAAACGTTTTAAGGAATTTAAAAACTATTCAATGTCTTTAAAATTTTACAGTTCTCACTACATAAAATTTTTGAATCACAAATTAAATACTTGTGGTTGGTTTTTTCCATTAAATTTGTACAAGAAATGTTTTCGTTACCAAACATGAGATGCACGAGTTCGATGAACTTGATAACCTTGAGAAGAGGAAAATATTCAAACATAATACCTAAATTTTAGCATTTCTACTGCATCATAATGATTGCCAAAATATGATTTTAAGCATTAGTTTTAGTCGCAATCAAACTTTTTTTAGTTTTCTTTTTATATATATATATATATATATATATATATAAATGAGTTTAGTTTAAACTTAATTTATTGAAAATTAAATGATTTTTGTCTGTTGTTTTTTTTTCATAATGAACTGAAGACGGTCACTCAGGATTCTAAGGATGTATATGCGGAGTTCATTTATTTTTTTCGATAGGGTTCTGGAAAAGCCGGAAAAACCGAGTGATTTCCATAGGAAATTCGAAAGATTTGATAAATCTTATGCACTCTCGATCATAATTGACTATAGGAACTCCGTATTTGGTTATTTGGATATAACAAAGTCGGTTGGCTGCTAGTTTTGTAATAAAAGTTAAAATATCTGTAGAGGACATTTTAAGAACTTAGTTTATTGAATAAGTTTTTATAGAAAATTGTATGAAATAGTACTTAATTATTACATTATTATTTTAACGATTTTTCTCTTGCGCCTCGTAAGTTTAATTTGTATTGAAGGGTCATACTCTTATTTTTATTAACTTGATATTAAGTGAATTTTAACCAGCACCGTTATTTTATTTTACCGGTATATTTTTGATGAAATGTTAAGTTTTGTGTTTTATTTTAGGCGTATCGAAGTGTTCTGTTAAATAGCTATTTGCTGGAACATTCCTTGTGACTTCATGACAGATATTACCATAACAATGCATAGCTAACTAAAAATTCGCCGCATGCAGCTAGGGATTGGAAAATAAAACAACAATTCTTCACATTAAATTTATATTAACAGACAGATCTGAAACGGGCACCACTGCCTGAACAGTAGCTTAAAAATTAAAACATGAATCGAATATTCAATGTACAATACAATTATTTGTGTAAAACCTTAAACAAAATTTACTTTATGGTTTCCAGATAATAGGGTTATCGTAAATATAGTGTAGCACAAACTTTATAAAATTATGGAGAAATATAAATATAAAATATTGATACATTTATCACAAATAATTGCATTGAAAATAATATTACCTTGACAAACCTGCACCATACCTTGGAAGTAATATTCAATTATTTATACATAAATCGCAACGCTTAAAGTTCGCATCAAAATATATGCATATATATAAATGATTTGTTCATGTGTTAGTCATCCAGAACTTTCATTATCTATATAGTCACAACTATTTTAAAGTTTATACTTGAATAAGATTATGGCTGATTCGAAAAGAAAAAAATCACATGAACACATCAACGCAAAGCAAATGACAAAATTATTTCGCCGTAGCGGTGTGACAGATCTGTCGCCTAAAACTAGAATAAACTATCGTCAAGACTTACTCTAACGATTCCAGATTGAGCTCAGATGATTGCTATAAAATTTCCGAATCTCTATCAAGAAATTTTATTAAAACTGGTAACAGTGTATATCGGCTACGGTCAAAACGGTCACCTGAGCATCGTCCAGAAGTGGTTTAATTTGCGCTAAGCTTACAATAAACAAATGTCACCAATTAAGTAACCATTAAAATACTTTCCGTATTCGTCTCTGCCAAATGAGCATCGACGTAAGTTAACGCGGGAAGAATATAAAGAAAACAACGTCTAATCGCATTTGTTTCTTCAAATTTTACTCAACCGAATTTAACAGAAATCATCTGGTAACTGATAATTAAATTAATACATCATACACAAATATAATCATCACAAAAATCTTATACTGTATAGTTCTTAAGATCTATCGTTATAAACTTGAAATTACTACATTAAACTTATTTTAAAATAAGTCTATCGATGAATCCAATAATAGAATATGATAAATAACAAAATTCATCGTTATTTTATATTTACAGTAGTTAATATCTAATTGATACTAATATAGTGTGTGCTTTTAAACAGTATGAGGAAAGACAAATATGTCCGCTATAATATATCTGAAAACGGGCGACCCCGCGAGCGGTGTACTTACGCGCCAATGGTAAATATCAATTTATTTTTTAACTAAAACTTGAAAGGCAAATTGAGGTATTCAGTTTCAGAAATAAAAGACGGCGCCAGCGCAAGCTCGCGACGCGCCCTCACAACACTTTCTAACCCTATTACTCGTTACTTGAGGTAGTTAAGTTCCGTTATTAATTGTGTCACTAATACATTATTGCTATGACGAAAACATTTCTGTTATACAAAAATTTTCTCAACAATTTAGTAACATTTATTTAGTTTTTTATACTTTGTTAACTGGGTGATCTTATAAATCCCAACACCTATTTTTCCATACACTCGAATCACATGAATCACTTATTACTGGTTATACAGCTCTTTACATCTCAACAAGTGGACACGTGTTTAAGGATAAATGTAATGTGTGATATGTGTATATTAAAATAGTAGAAGATATGGTTTGGCAAGATATTCTGATGTGCGGCTCTTAGCACTACATGTTATTTTATGATTGTATAAGATAGTAAATCAGAAATATTCCTATTTAAATAACGATAAATATTTATTTCAAAATACATGAGATATCTCATTCAAAGTCATTTGCCCAGAATTATTGCTTGTTTCATTCAAATATGTTTTTGTATATTTCTTTAGGTGATAAAGATATAGTCGCCGATGAGGTAGATCAACATTGTAAGTGTTACTCTATTTGTATAAAAATATTTCTGCAATATAATCAACATTAAAATACAAACATTATCAAAATTAAGTCGATACAATGTCCATATTGCACATATATTTCCAAAGTGATTGAATTTTCGGTATTTAATCTGTAAGTCGAACAATGATATGGTTGCGACCGAGGGGACAACAAAATATTCCGTCAGTTATTGTCTTTACTACGATCTTTATCTGTCTCAAAGCTTTAAGAATAAAATTGCAGTAGAATCGAAGTAACGATATAACAGCGAATGAATACGCCATTCTGGTTTAATTATTACGCAGAACTAATAACAAGTCGGAATATTTTGACACGCCTGTACCTGATATGTTTCATCATTCTGTAAACTTATCGATCCATTCATATAAATATGTACAAGTTTATTATTAACGATTTCTTTATCGTTTGTTTAGTACCTACGTAAATCATGATAATTTCATTAATACTATACAAAAAACATTTACATTATTTTTTTAATTATTGCTAAAGAATTTCATTAACATTAGGCTAAAAATTAAAATTAAACCGTTTCGCAACAGACAGTTGGCGGAATTAATTTGGCAACGTTCAGGAAGACTACTTTCCTACCACTATCGAAACAGGAATGTATATAAACTAAATTCGTTCAAATAACGTATTGGTAACTTAAAAATTGGATATAAATTATTTTCGACATTACGAAAAAAAATCAGAATTTTAAATGAGTAACTACCTTAACGTTAAAACAAATGTCAACAGACAAAATAATAATAGGAAGCACCGGAAAAATATTAATAAAGTAATAAACAATAAAGGATTAACACCTAGAACAAAAACGCCTTTAACACTTCCTGGTAGGCGCGGACGTCGGGACGCGGTAACCTCGTGTCCTTATAACGACACCACAGACCAATTGCATAGTGAGTACAAAATCAATCATACAGCAATAAATCTCCTCCCGAATATCTCTCCATTACAACATTTTTGGCGAAACGATTGACACACAATAACTAACAATAATCATAAGTTCTAAGTAAGTCATCGATTTTGTGTTTCGCCTTGATTAATACATTTTAATTTTATTTTTCTCCCAAATAACAAAATAATTAAAACCATTTAAAAATATTCACGTTAAACTACATGTAACAATATTTATTCCGGTAAAAATGTCGATATCGAAAAAATTTAAAAATAGAAACAGCTTTTCCAAGATATCTACTTAAATAAATGTCTGGCAATTAAGTCCCAATTTTAAAATATTTACATAAATTATTCTAATGGTAAGTAGACTTTAAAATACACACATCGCTCATTAACATTAACAATTAAGGGAGTAGACAGTAATTTATCTAAATAAATCATTTCTACAATTTTATAATATAAGTATAAATGAAATAGAATGTCCAAAGAATGGTAAACGACGAGTCACTTCAATGACCTAAAACGGAACGACAAGCTGCTGAGGTATCCATTTATTTTATATTTTAAAATTTAATAATTATAACGAAAATGATATGGATCGGTCTAAACAATATTGCGGAATTTTACTCGGACGTCACGTAATTATATGTTGAGCGCCCAGACACCCAGACACATAAAGTCACCTTGCATCGAACGCAAGGTTAGATTGAATGAACAACGAAAAAAACGAACTAGCGGACTGAACGCGTGCGCTGGAGTTAAGTTGAGGCTCTATAGGAATAACAAATAATGATTTATAATAAAATTCCGCGTAACGTACGTTATATCAATTATTAAAGCTTATCGATTAATAAACAATTATTGCATGTTAGTATCTGTCACATGATATGTGTCTACAATTTCTTAACCTCCGCTTAAAAATGCTAAGATCAATGTGATAATTTCGAGAAGAGTTCACGTTGAAGAGGAGGGCGACGTTGAAGATACCGACGATGATGATGATGATCTAAGATTCTTTTTAATATGAATGTCGACATGTTTCACCATGTGGTCTTTCCTGATAAAGCCTTTACCGCAATGATCACAAGCGAAAGGTTTACAACCGGAATGCAGACACATATGACGGCGCAAATCTGTCTTGTGGTTGAAAGACTTCGGGCACTCATTACATTTAAAAGGCTTATTGTCTGCGTGTTTCATGTAATGACCCTCGTAAGAAACATCATCAGAAAAGCGTTTGCCACACCGGTCACACTTAAACGGCTTAGCACCCGAATGAAAAGTTTTATTGTGTTGTGTAAGATAGCACGCTTTGTTAAATAACTTATCACATTCGTAGCATTTGTGCACAGTGGCCGGTGCGCTTTTCTTCAACTGATTATGTTCGGTAAGAGGAGTGCTCGTCACTGTTGATGTAATAGAAGGTGAACCTTGACTTTCATTTTCAGCTTTTGCGCTCTCTGGACTTGCCGGGGACTTCATTTGGGCTCCGTAGTTCTCCTTATTAGCATAATCCATTATATCTTCTATTTTTAAAATTTGAAGCTCACTAGAATCGGAACGGAGGAGGTCATCTTCCCGTTTTATTGTTTTTCCACCAACTGCGTATCCGTATGGGTAAACTTTACCATTTTCTGGATTATAACTAACGATATTCTCTTTCACAGTTCTTGGCGAAAAGCTGTAATCATATTCAATGCTTTGTCCGCATAAGTCAATATTGTTGTACTGCAATGGAGAGTGGACCGGGTCTACGATTATATAACCGGCAGTCGACTCATCAGAAACAACTGGACCCCCCACGTTAGGCTGTGTGACATAGTTAGAAACATAAACGCTAAAACTCTGCGTTTGGAGTTGCGAAAAACTAGGCAAGCGTCCTCTGGCAGGTTGATTTGACGTTTCATGTTCCATAACTTCGACTTCTTCTGGTGTAGTTTCACCAAAAGTAGCCGGATTGGCTATAGGCAGATTGTTGATAGCCATATCCATAACGTGGGGGGCCATCCCGTTTGGGTAATTCGGCGCTATAGTCTGCTGAAAATTCTGACCCAAATATAAGGGGGTGTGGGTGGGATCCGGCACTGAAGGTCCCAAAGGTTCCGTAGACCTCGGGCTGTACGGGTTGACACCCAAATGACTGAACGGCGGCAACGTGTGTGCTGTAAGCCCCGGTGTACTCTGTGTTAGAACTGGAGTTGAAATATTGCTGGTTGACACTGATAGCAGGCCCCTCATATGGTGATTTTGAGAAACAGAGGGACCTGCTTCCCCGTTTGGGGGATTCCCCGTTGAAGATAATGGGGCACCCTTAGACCCAGGATGATTACTATCGCTTGGATTACCTATACCAGGCGGCTGGCTGCCCATATTAATTGGATGTGATCCAACTTGATGCTGTAATGGATGATTAGCTAAAGGATTATTACTGAAATTATTATCTAAATTACCCTGTTGAAGATGTGTATACGGTGACTTAGATTGCATCACGGCGACACGATGTGAGCGCTCGAAGTTCTGTGATGTGTACGCCGATTGGAGAACGGCATCCTCGACGCTGCGGCTGTCATCGGAAGGAACTGGACTTTGAGTATTCGAATCAGCAGACTGCTGCTGCGTCCGTGCTTGAAGTGCATCACGGCTGGGGTGATGATGGCTTGAAATTGGCATTGTTGCTGGATCTGGGTGACCAGAAGATCTTACAGCATTTTTATGGAGTGTTGTATTATAATGCCTTTTAAGATGACCGGAACTTGTAAACCATTTATTGCAAGCAGTGCAGTTATAGGTTTTTGGTCTTCTTGCTTCGTTTGACTTCCAGTTAGCGCCTTTCCCACCAATAGAAGGTAGTGCTGAAGAGGTGGGATTCGATGGTTGTGTACTTGTTATTTGCGGCACATTAGGTGAATCGTATGGACGGTAGGGAGGTTTCATGTCGGAATTAGATGAAACAACTTGCCCTGCATAATCGGTCAATGGAGGCATCTGTACACCAGGATATATTTTTTGATCGACGTGCATAAAGGGTTTCTGATCATGATGCACATTGAGAAACTTATCTTGAGCATAAGGAAACTTTTGATCTGGATGGAACATTTTAGTATCGGCCGGGTAGCCCTTTTGTTCCCCGAACATTTTTTGGTCTTTAAATAATGATACATCACCGTTTATTTGAGGATTATTGTACAATTTTTGCGTTTCCCATGGCATCATAGGAACAGTGCGGGTATTAACTTCCCTTCCTTGTGATGGTACTTCTTCGTATGATGCAGTTTGCGTCTCTCCTTCATTACCTTGATAAACAACTTTTTGCGAGTCTAAATCTAAAATGTCGGACGACTCTTCGTGTTCCTCCTTTACTTTAACATTCTCGTTTTGATACCCAGAATTATTATATTGTTTTACAGGAAATTGTTGAAATGGAATAGACCCAGTTGTCGGTGCAGAACTTGAACCTGCATGAGCTGAATTGCTATGTTCATTAAGTTGGACGGCAGAGTCACAAACAAACCCGCATTTATCGCACTGGTTTGGTGAAGGCGATGGAGTAGGTTGATTTAAAGGTTGTCCATAAAGTGGACTGGAGGAAGAAACTTGTGAAACGCGTTCTTGCATGTTATAAGGATGGAAGCGACTTGGTTTGTGATATTCTTGACCATATTGTGACTGTTCCCAAGAAATGTGTTCGGAATGTTGATTTTGTGAAAAATTAGAGTGAGCGTAATTATTACCGAATTGTGCTCCCGGTGAGAAGTTAGTTTGATCAGGATTCTGATAGGGCGATGGTGCACTATGATAGCTCTGTGGTGTCGCTGGATGTGGAAACTGCACCGAGGTCTCTGGCGTGGCTCGCTGCTGGAACTCCGGACTGGGCTTGGTAATCATATTGTCACTTGAATCGGCTGGCGCCGATACTGTTGTTTCACTCTTCAGTTTTGCGCTGTTATTGTTATCCGTATCATTCTGGGAATTTTGTGTACCCCACTTTACATATAAATTTTCTTTGTGATATTGCAAATGCACTTCTAATGAATCAACAGTGTCCAAATAAAGATCGCAAACCTTACAATGATAATCCCTCGATGGTAAGGTAGAAGACACAGCGCTACTGTTAGCCATTTAAACCATTAACCCAACGGTGAGCACCGTCTCCTCCAACGAAAAAAAAAGAATAAAAAAACTACACTTCTTGTATCGAATTGCATGTAGCCGTAGCATGAATCAGGCGCTACAAGTTAAAGTCATGGTCGTAACTTCGTCTCGATCGCGATTTCGCTTACACTAGCGCGATGTTTACAAAGAAAGTTTTTGGCGGCATTGCAACGCGGGCGGGCGGCCACGTGCGCGTTGTAAACACTTGCAGCCCACGTTGAACTTCTATTGATTTGTAACTTCACGAAATATACTATACGAGTCCGGCGACTATTCACGACCGTCCACAAAGAGTTCACTTTTATTAGTTAAAGACAAAAAGTTTCTTCATTGTTGCCCATAACTTATTATCGTGTCGTGACAATTATTTTAAATATATAATGTCTATAATAAAATAAATCACAGAGCGAATGTTTTGACGTTAACTTGGCACTTTGTTTACGCACGCGAAGGCGCGGTGCGTTGTATAGTTATGGAGACGGTATATGGGTGACACGGGTCAGTCGCCGGGTACGGACGCTACGAACGTTTACTAGCAACTGACAGCCTTCCCGAAGTCGCCTTCGGGGGCATGACTTCAATAACAATTCGCAACGTCGTCCCCCACCGATGCGTAAGTGCGAGTGAGAGCAGAGCGCGGTGATGAAGTTATCGCTCCTACGTCCATTTGTTAGTCCTTGGTGCGAGTGAGACAACTTTGGCTGCAGGAGGGGGGCAGGTTGGTGTAGCGCGGGACGGACCCTACTCTTTCTTAAAATTGAAATGCCCGGTCGAAATGTCCGGTGATGCTGCGTCCGAGTGGGATGGCGATAGCACCCACCCTTACGATGCGGGCGGACCGACCCTACGACGAAATTTTGTAAATTTTAAATCACATTTTAAATAATCGTAAAGAGATTGTGTTAATTTTAAACTTGTACTTCCCATATTTAAAAATGTTCAGGTTTATACAGTTTTTCAAAAAAATTCTATTATTTCATACTATAAAAATTTAGTATATTATTTATGTAATATTATTTTATTTCAAATCGAAATATTAACAAATAAATATTGAAAATTTAACAAAATGTGAGACATGCCTGTTAAAAAGCATAAACCTCAATCAAGACTAAGAAAAAAGTCCCTAAATCGACGCTAATAAAACTAAAAACATTTATGAATATCTCAATGAGACTAATATGTATGTTTTCGACAGCGGTCTATGCAATAAGTAGTACAATTAGTCGCTTATTTTCAGCATACCTCTATTAAATTATACATAAAAAAATCTTAACGCTATTTATGCCAGGACACAAATAGTTACTTGGCGCTATATCGTACATATCTTGAATTTTTTTTCAATGTTTTCATGCGAAATTTTCATAAATGTAACACGTTATAAGCAATTACAATAAAAAAGCCTCAAGAATAAAAAATTAAGTGAAGTTTCACCTGCAAACAAACTGGCCGAAAATCACGGCTGACCCGGCCGGACAGGCCATGCAAACTATGAGGGGTAGAAAATCGATTTTCTCGGACTATACCGATCGCTTCAACGTCCGCGCGCCCCTCTTCGTTTTACATTCGTTTCCTAAACTTCCTTCTTACGGTGGTTTTAAATTTCTATAAACATTAATCAGTATTTACGACTATTTTCAACTAGTTTTTATCTTATTTAGAATGTCGCAAGATTATAAATTCGACAAGACGGAAAGAAGTAATCATAATTTTTAATTAATTTGTACTATACTTTTTAATAACGGCCCAGGTCCAAAATACAAAATGTAGATAGCAAGTATAGGCACATTGAAACATACTTTGTCAGAAAAAGCTACGATATCCGCGTGGTTAGGGATCTGCCTCCTAATTAGGGCCATTTCGGAAATTATATACGATTTGTATGGTTGGCTGAAAGACACTACAGGCTCACCACCGGTTACGATATTTCAAATAAGCGTTAGTAAACGTGGGAGCCTAGTGGTCAGGGCACTCACTTTAGTATCATGGAGCGCCAGTGACCAGGGTTCGATCCTCGTTGCCGACACCACTAAAATTATAACCAGCAATTTCAAGTGCTGCGTCTACCATGTGCTCGGCGGTGAAGGAAAACATCGTGTGGAAACTTGCATGTCTAAGAAGTAATAAAAAATATTGTTTCCAGGATGTGAAGCCTGCCAATCCGCATTGGAGCAGCGTAGCGGGCCATACCCACTCAGATATTTAAGAAGGCGGCCTTTACCCAGCATTGGGTACACAGGCTGCTACTTTGAAACGGCTATAAATAAGACGTAGATTTATATTAGTCAATAACACTTGGCTTCTGGTGGCCCCGGTATTAGGTAGTAGGTAACCATTCCTGGCATTTTTTTTATTGCAACATCCATTCTTATAAAAAATTTAATATTAAAAATTAGGTAGGCGTAGTTCACCAAAACGATTGCTATAAAGTTCCATTTTAACAACGCAACATAATAGGTAGCAAAGTGACCTATTAACAGCGTGTTAATCCCCGCGCCGCGATCTGTACCATTCATGATATTTTACGAGGGACGTGGGCTATAAACGCAGGGCCTGACAAACAACGTAAAAGTTTTGCAACTTTCAGCATCTCCCAAACATATCTTTCATAATAACCTAGCAACTCTCGTGCTTAGTATTAGCGTACGATGCCCGGTTCAATTTAAATACTTGAAACGTTTTACTATTTATTTACTCTACAACTTTGTGTTAATATCAACGGTACTTGAAAAGAGAAATAAGATCGCTTTTTTTTTGTATATTTTTATTTACTTTATTTATATTTATATTGTATAAATTAGACGAACAATAATCAAATTATACGAAGACAAAAATTATTTTAATAAGCTGTCAAAATTTACATTTATTTTTTAAATGTTTATTTGATCTAAGCAAAACATTAAAATAATGCTGTCTTCACACCTAGACGAAAACAATAGAGCCACAGGTAAGATAAAATTTGTGATAATAAAAAAACTAGTCAAGTATTGTTTTATTACAGTGAATTTTAACACAATAGAAACTTATTGGCAGCTGGGAAAGCTTATCTGTACAAGGAAGAGAGTAATAAATGTTTCGCGATTATTCTTTTCACACCAATAGAAAGAATTTCTGATCCCTTTCATATTTCGTAATCGCTTATTAGGGGTAATTGAAAACTATACTGAACTGCATCTGCTGAGCTTAGCTATTAAACAGAAACATTAAAATGTTATTTCCGACTACTTCGTTGCTTAAGCCGCAAAGGCTTTTTTTATTTATTACTTTTTAATAAATTTTGCGACTTCGCGTATACCTAATATCTATTTTTTGAGAATTATTATTATAGTTGCTAACTATGGAAGAATTTCTAGAACAATTTAAGGTACTCTCTCTCTCTGGCTCTTTTTTCTAACTCCTTAAAAACTAATTTATAAAATAAAAATAATAGTTTATTAGATCCGTTAACCCAATACTTTGGTGGGCGGAGGTCTAAACATTTATTTTAGAAGTTTTGGAACACCGTGATAGGCGGAATGATGAGCTTGTCGCCATTTTAATGTCTAGGCTAATCATATCTCGTATCGTATGTACGTTTCGAAAAACACGACTGGGGTCTTATTTGCTATTCCATAAAAATATTTCTTAATAATTTCGTATGATAAAATTATACCATCTAAGTCATGGTTTTGTTTATTGATAACAATGTCTTGGATAAACGAAAGAATATTAAAAATAACACGGTTTAATTTAATAGGGGAATGATCTTGAGCAAATTCCGCTTTGTGAAATTGTTTTTGATATAGCGGACAGGGCCCCAGATAAGACCCTCACACATAGGATCGAACTCGGGACCTGTTTCGGAGGCATATTTCGTAACCCCTATTGTGGCTAATTACACTTACCTATTAGGTAGATGGTACCTATTAGGTACTTTAGATGAAATCGTTTATTGCTTTTATCTCAGGTCTTTATATCAGGACACAATCTAAGAAGCGAACAGCTGTAAGCACGTAATTTCCAATACTAATATATAATCATCGATGCGTGTGTTAGTGATCAGTTGATTCTGAACGTCTTTACCGATTGAGGTCATACTCACACAATATATTTGTTTCGTCGAGACTAGCTTTCATATCTATGCTAGAATCCGAAGACAGTGCGTACGTGGTAGCCCCCAGCGGCTACTTGTGCTTATGCGTTTCGTTGGGTAAGTACCTAAACTTTCTATGTAACCGCGGTCCCATCCCATAAGCGAAGGAAGTGAAAATTGTATGTCTTAATGATCTTATAAAATAATACAGATTGTTTGTACCTTCATAACTACGGGCTCTATTTCAGTTATAATTAGAAAAAAAGATATGGCCCTTAAGATATAGAAGTCCGGGCTGGTGGCTGATGAAGAAAATATAGTTTAAAGAATAAGAGTTAGCAAATATTACAATTATTGCATTGTAATATGACATCCTCTTGGCCGTGATGCTAGGTGCATCTGAATATTATCGGCAAATCTCAACAGGTGCACTAAAAATTTCACAAAAATTCCATGTGACTTTATTCATCAATTAAATAATGCATGGTTTCGATTATCCAAGACATGGTTACTAAATAATGGAAATCATATCTACGATGTGGAGAATAACATGGAACGATTCGATCGGGAAATGATGTCTCACGAAATTTGTGTATTTTGTTTGTGGAAGGATAAGGTCCCTGAGTAGCATATGTATAGTACCGTACCTATGTAGGTAATCATATGTATGTATATATGTACATATTATATATATGTTTGTACTAGTAAGGTATATATTTATACGAGGTAAAGCCAAATGGCGGCTTTTGCTGGTGCTCCAATACGCTGGCACGACCGGGTTGTTACCATGGCCTCGCAGAATAGCGGCGTAAAGTAGGGGCATTTTGTGATTCTGCGTTTCGTTCAGTGAATGAGGTAACGCACCTCTGTTGTTGTAGATGTAATCAGTTACCATCAGGTGAACCGCTTGCTCGTTTGCCGCCTTTCCCGTAAAAAAAAGTATATCAATATCATATCGGCACAAGATAATTTATGATATCCATATACTTTTTTCATCATCCGCATCCAGTTACTAAGACATGGGGAATCCTAGTTTATGACTAGCCGATGTTTGTGATTCAATATATAAAAAGTTCTTCCTTATCATACATATACGATATCAGTACTTCCTCAAAGATCGATCCATGGCGGAGTGGTGATTAGCTTCAATCAATTTTTCCTCGTGCAAAAATAATTGTATGACCTATTGATAACTTATTAGGATCTTGGTCTTCATAAATGTCAAAATTAGAGATTTTCAGTGTTATTCTTAAGTAATAATAAAAAAATATAGAAGAATTTGCTATGACCTCCGTGCTTGGTAGGCGGATAGGCAACTTCAATACCTCACACAACGCAGACTGCTGCTCGTTATTATGGATCGTTATTATTATGGATATTACGCCATCATTTAGTCGCCTGAGCCTCGATTATTATTCCCCTTTTCTGCCCTTGTTGGATGCTGTATATATCATAGTCGACTATTAAGTCACTCATTAGATGAGATGAAGAATTTCTTTCTTCCTCTCATCTAGTTCATTCTACTTTCGTATACCGATACCAAACTGGATTTTAAATTAAAAATTATACGCCTCATTTCTAGCAAACAAGGTTGACAACTCAACATTACGCTACGACATAACGATGTTTGCTGCTGAAGTCAACTCCGACGTGGTACTGTTTTTCTGTGCCAAACTCCATGATGATGACACGCCAATACCGTTATTTTTATGTACATAAAAATGTGATGAAGTAATAGTGACATTAGAAAAAATTCCGGCTTCCTCCTACTCCTGAATGTTGGTACCCCAAAGGCAATAATGAAATTAATGGCAGATCAGGTAAATTAACCTATCATACATGAGATATACGTTTTAATGTCAATATTTGGCCGATTACATAGCTTTTATAAAATAAGGGTTACCATTATAAAAACTAGTAAAAAAAATAGTACCGGTAAAAACTCTGTAGGATGAACCCCGATCTGATGTAGCGACAACATATCCATGTATACGGATTCTTGATAGATAAAAAGACCACATCTGTTACTGATGATGTGTTTCGTATGAACGTATACGACGTATCATCAGTATATCAGTGATGATTACAAGGATTAAGATAAAACTCTATAATCACAAAATTTAAACAAAACGCGATCGGCCATTTTATATTCAGATTTACAATGTTATCAGTCAAGGTTTTGTAATAATAATAATAGTATGCTCAAATGATTTGAGATGCGTGTATATGTATACACCTATATATATAAGGTAAAAACTATAACATTTTCGTTTGGGGGCTTGTGAATGTGTTATTGCTAGGAAAAGACCTCTTTTCAATATCTGAAAAGTTTATCGAGCAAGAAAGGATCGGCCAAGCAACCGCACATACAAAATTTATATATTCTTTAGATATGCACGATCACGTGCTAAATTCAGAACAAAACATTGCAAATAACTATTTAAAGCTGCTAGCATCGGAAATCGACTTCTAGGTTAGTAGCATGCTATAGAATTATGGGCGAAAGCTAGGAGCTACCATCTCCAAAACGAAAATAAGAAATATTTTATTACAAAAAATCGCATTTTTGTCTTTGTTAGTATGTTAAAACAATCATTAGTTGCTACGGGTGCCGGGCGGAGACTGGCTGTTATGCAAGTTGTAAATAAAAGTCATAATATAATAGTTAAAGTTCCGTAGTCCGACGAGGATGAAGTTTGGGTTCATCTCTACGTCGTAACTTCCACGTGTCCTTTATCGATCGATACTTTTAATACAAATTAATAGACTTAATTAACTTTACGGGGATACCTTCCTAAACAACGGGGAATTTGTTCTATGCGAACCCAGATCGGGGTTAAAATGTTACAGTTTTTAATTATTATTGTTCTTAAATATTGATTACAAAATAATTCCATGTCTTAAATTTTTTGCAAAAATTTTACTGAATATGTAAATTCGACTTCAGAATATTATAATCTTTTATTAACGTTTGGCCTTCAAATACAAATAACAAAAAAGAACAAAGTATTCACGCATTTAAAATTGTAACGAGCCATATTATTCTCGACGAATTTATAACAAAATTCAAATTATTTAATGTAGATACAGCAGCGATTGCCTTGCGATGCTTGTGATTATTTGGATGTAGATAACATTTAAAGCAATTTGATTCTAAATGCAGTATATACCTTAACTAGACAAGAGCGCAGAACCTTTGACATTTATTAAGTTATCCACCAATAAATTTGTTTGTACGCGTCAGCAACAGTTTGGATTAATTAAATTAGTTACACATTTACATCATAGTGTTATTATAAAAAATTGTTAAAGTTTATGAAAATTAAATAGTCGACTGGGTAAGCGCAGTGGCTCAGCGTGAGATGAGCTATGCTATGGCGCTGCGGATCTCGGGTTCCAGTCCCGCACAGAGCATGTGTATTTGTGTGGCAAATTTATGTTCCGATGCTGTGTTTGTTTATAGGCAATTTAGATCTGTGAAAAAGAATAAAATACTACAGTGGTGGCAATGTTTTCATTAAACAGAAATCTTTAAATCTGGTGTCTGATAAAGAAGTTATTTTATATTGAATAGTAACATTTATTGAACACTACATGGTTTGAAATATAGCTAAAAGTACAAACTCTAAAATTATAACCAAGTTCGTTGGTGGCACAGGAAATCCTAGTTTGGGGACGAAGCCTGCCACCCGCTTTCTCTTTCTCGGATGAAAGACGTATAATGACATATATACTCATTATAAGTAATGTAATAATCCTTCGATGCAAAACAATGAGGTCTTCTTCCTTCTTCTTTAACTGCCTGCGAATCGTCCCGAGAAGTAAAATTTTATACTTTTTGGATGAATTTAATGATGCCATTTATCTTAGCCGCTGTTGCTGTTCTGAAACCGGCGTGTGTATTTTCAGTCTGGCGTTTTTAAGGTAAGTATATATTATGCTATCTGTCGAAAGTCGTATTATAGACAGACATTTCTTCTAGTCGACAACGTACATAATTACATAGTTATCGAATGAAACAACATATAAACACCTGCGCAATAACACAGGAAAGTACAAATGTAAGAGGTAGTTATTATGTAGATGATATTCGTGTGGAAGTTATAAATGGTCCAGACATGTAAATGAATGGTATCTTGGTGCAAATACATTTTATATAGAATAAAAGGTAAGTCAAGGTACCTGTTAGCAAAGTTATTGGCAAAATATTTATGACAATTGTTTGATATGTTTGAACATACATATTTTATGTGTATACAACACAAATTATGCAGTAAACATTAAAAAAAAGTTTAAATTAGCAGTCTCTAATTGTCCCACATCTAGTGCAAAGACTTTCGCTCAATATTTAAGAGGGTATTGGAAGAGTCCCCCACGCTTCCTGTGTTCACGAATATTTTTTCTATTTCTCAAAAATGCCGGTTTTCTCGCGAAGCCTAAGACACTCGCTTGCTGTGAAATTGAAACGAATACTTGACTCCCGAGCTATGACGACTTCTGAAAACAAAGATATTCTATCTAATTTAGATCATTATAAATATTATGAACATGTTTATTTTATACGTTTTACTTTAATGTTTAATGACCTCAAAATGAAAGATTACAACCAGTGCGTATTGGCAGTGATGACTCATTGAACAAAGACCTAGTTTCTCCACAGCTTAGCGGTGTTTCTTTACGAGATGGAATCTGCAGCGGTCACATCCGTAACAGAGCTGTAGTGAGGGCCGGCCCCATGGAAGAACTGAATTGGTGAAGAAAGGTTCTCCAGTGACAAAATCCGTGTAGGATATCCTCCACAAGATTGAGTGGAGACCTGCATAGTATCTGGACTGGACTCTGCACTGGACCATACTTTATTTATGCCTATCCTTACCCTTTGTCTATGCTAATATTCAGCAGCAGACTTGTGCCTGGCAGTATGTGTCTCTTTCTTTTTATATTTCTATCTATTTAAACTTATTGCGTCCACCTTAATAACAAGGATTGCAATGGCTTTTGGCGTCCTTAGCCAGTCAACCCGAGGCGAAGTAAATACTATTTTAGAGCCATGAAAATAAGTATGGAAAAACATATATCTAAATTAAATATGATAATATTAGTGAAAAATCCATTAAAACATATCAAAATCAGAATGTAACGTTTCACATATAATATAATAATCTGACACTTATATACAACAAATGAGGTCATAATATGGTAATGAAACAGAAAAATAATGACAGGATTATGTCGGTGTTAAACTTTAGTTACTTCGCGTCAAAAGGCTCTTGACAGCCTATATTTGTATGATAGACAAGGCAGACAGGCAGGTGGACAACAAACTATTTTTTAGTACTTACTAGCACTTTGTAACAACCACAACAAAGGTCACGATAGGCAAAGTAGTTATCTATCGAATCTGGAGACCTAAGCACGTAAACCCCGTATACCGATGGCTCGTTCGAAGCACAATAAGGATATTTGAGAGATAGGAGGGACTATGAAGAAGGGGGGATAGAGAGGGGGAGTGAGCCACCGATTACCTCATTCACCGAACGAACGAACCCCGGTTGAGCCAGCCCGTTCGAGCAGCGGAAAAAGACACTGTTTGGGTCTACCACATACCATCACACCAGGTGGTGTGGTGTCTCAACATTATTCCAAATACGGTCTGATGAAACGACTAAAACATATTTAAACTTCTGTCCACCACTTCTTCGGTATGTGTAATGGACCAGAGGTTTATTGCGTAACCCTGGTGATAATCGTAATAGATTGCGTTGTAGAGATTTATCTAATTTACTCGGAAACAATATTCTTTGATATAGCATGTTGGGTTGTGTTGTACATCGAATAAAATTTGTTTCTTTCTTACTTTCTAACAAGCCGAAACATTAAAAGACTGAAACACAAATAAAATCACATCTTGCATCATCAAAATCATTCACAGCCAAAAGCAGCTGAGACAGGTTCAGAATTGTAGAGAACGTAAGAAGAAAAATTAACACAACATGCCTATATTTGTGTGGTGCAGATGCCTTACTTATATTAATGATGTAGGTAAATAGTCACCCTGGTTTAAGGCACTACAACCCTGCACTACACTACACGCCTGTCTAGCGTGTTAGTATAGGCAATCCATCCAAGAAAAGTATGTCAGCGGTGGACTTAAGTTGGCTGAAAGTTACTATGCTTTGGAACCGGGTGAATAACCACTGTTAGAGCTGAGTAACTACTATAAAGGTATGCGAACAACTCACTCTTGGCTCCAACTTTTCTAGATTAGTTTAGTATTCCAGTGTAATAGGTATAGGTAATATATATAGGTAATTTCTTGCATGTCTTACAACTGAAGTTAGTTGCATGAAATACTACAAATGCAGTACGAAACTATTAGAATTTATTTCGCTTTTTAAGAACTAACACAATTATAAAAGAACTAGGTATGATAAATTCTTGAGGACTGAAGTTACGTCCAAGTTCTAGTATAATATTAAAGAAACAAGTATTAGTACATCTTAACGTCTTTGAAACAGTAGACGTTACAGTGTTATGACACGTGGAAGATTCTATCTTTCTTGTATTAACATTCCAATTATACGCCACAGCATTGTAAATTCGCAGAGATTCTACAATATGAACACTACCGTATTTAGATAAACTCCAACCAGCTGCAGACACGCTAATATTCTCTTATTATTAATCTTCAGAGTATTAAATTGGTAATCTTCTTAATTTGATCTGATGCGGTTAAATACCGCAACTCGGACACAAAACAATCAATTAGTACATAAATATATTTCAATTTAAAAAATATATAGTTTTAATCTTAAAATTTAACTAAGGTTTCGTTAAATATTTTTCAACTAAACCTCAAATATTTAATATATTAAAGTCGTATTCATATGTATTATTTTTTACTTTCCGGTTCAGTATTTTAAGTCACCCCAAGCTTCGCATCTATTGAAGCATCCAAATTGCGCGACGTTGTCAAATTTACAAGGTGCACCAAAAAAAATGCATCTAGCAACATCGCACTCCCCACTACGAAGAGTGAGACGCTTACTCACACTAAGAACAGATGTGCATACCACATTCACACTAAGACGTTATTTACGACTTCTAATAGCAGGATTCTAAGAAATGCTTGCCACACTGCCGCAGATGCGTCAGTGTATATGTAATTATCAGTAGAAAAACTTCTAGCTCGCACGCACACTTCCAAAACAATGATGCGCTGGCGCAGTTCAGCGCTAAAGCGTGCAATTTTATACACTATGTTATACACAACTTTAGAAAGTTCAACATTACTTTTTTTCAACATTTTAAATTATCTTCAAGTGCGTACCAAAGGAAAATGAAACAAAAATTAACATAATCTAAAATCGTAAAGTAGCGATAGCAAACGTCATTCCCATTTTGCTTCTTATATGTTTGACGAAGGGTTATTAATATGATCATTGAAATGTAAAAACACTCATTTTGTAACAATTAATATCACTAAAAATTTAAATATCTACGTTTTGTACTAAATAACAGGTAGTTTGTTCCTATAATGAATGTGAATAAGAAGAAAGTTTATGCTTAATAGGGATTTGATTGTTCAAGGATTCTCGCAAGAGGTGCACGTATAAACTAGCAAGGGATGGGGTATGTAGGAATGCAGCATGGATAAAAAACGAAACAGTTAGACGCGGGGGTGGCGAGTCCGAGACCGGTTCTGCAGCCAGAACAATCACTGTTATTTCTATGTGCGTTAAAATTTCGATTTGGATAGAAGCGGCGAAAATGTTTGTTTTAATCAATTGTTTCATTGGCCTATTCATTCGTTTATTTTCCTATAAAAACTTCTGTAGATGTTAATAGTCCTAGAGTAGCTCTTTTTGAAGAATCGGGAGGTATACCGAAAGTATGTACTCTGATAATTAATTCATGTCCATATTTTCTATTGTGTTTTTAGCTTATCGCGGATATTTACCTACTTTGTCTATTCGTAACTCATAACTTTAACTCAATACTTTGCGCCGTAAAACTTGCAAAAAAAAATTTGCAATTAATATCAAAATAAATTAATACTCACTTTTAGAGATATAAGCTACCGCAGGAACGTAGTTTGCTTTGTGGTGGTGACAGAAAACAAACCATCACCCCTTCTCAACCCGGTTTCGATAGCTGGCTTCTTAAACCTAAAATGGTCGGCGATCGCCGATCTTACAATGCATGGTGATTAAATATACCTCCTTTTCTAGGGAAAAGCTGTTATTGCTCAAGATATTTTTTTCTTTCTAGTACTAAGGTACAAATGTTCAACCAACATTAAGCACAAAAAATATTTCAAAAACTAACGCTAAAACAATTTTTCAAAGAATATTAATGTACAAAAATAAGGTTTGGCGTGTTTTACTTTTAAATGTGATATGTGTTAAATTTGAACCGATCTTCTAGAGGGTGGCTGGTCATCAATTTAGCGAGTGCGGGGAGTGTTGGGTTGGCGTAGGGGTAAACTCAGCCTCGTCTAACCCCTTATTTTACATTTCACACTCCGGGAAAATCGTTAGAGAAATCTGCGTAACGTGTATGTCCAAGACATACGCATACTAACGCGACTATCAAAACGTGTGTGCGTGCGTCCAAGCCTCCCGCGCCCTCACCCCATTATATCGACGAAACTTCAAGAAATCCTCTTACCTATACGGACATGTGTACCTTTTCGCATGTAAATCTAAATTACGTAACCTTTTTTGTATTTTTAAACACATTCGTTAATTTGTCTTATAAAACAACGGATAAAGAATAACAACTTACTTATTTTCCATTACAACATCATTTACTAACGTCTTACACTTCCAAAGCTACAAATATAAAATGAATTGATATAGGCATTTATTGAAAAATCGTGTAGAATATGACAGAGATACTGTTTTAGTCTTAATTGTTTTAATTACAACGGTTTTCAGGGAAGCGAGAGGATAGGCGCGGAAGCGGGCTCGGGGGACACAGAACAAGAGTCAAGGCGATCTATTGAAAGATGTCGCCGAAGGGTGGCATGCCGAGTGGTCACATACATTATTACCGTACAATGACGCTATGCAAATGTATGTAGGAAGGCTTTGTGTATACGCACTTAGGCATATGGGGCGGCGGGAGGAGACTCCACATAATCCGACGCTTTCCCCCGGCCTAGCTACCGGCACTCGGCAAAGATAGGTTTACGTATGTGAGTGTATACACGCGGCACTTTCTCTTGCAGCTCGCCACTGGCTTTTTCAGAGGGTGGCGGGTGCGTAGGGCGGCGAGGTGGTAGAGAACCGTTCCAAACGGGTGACCACGGGAATTCGTTCTGTATGCCAGTTTCGCAGCACGCTTTGAGGGTCATCGATGCGGTAGGGCCGGTGCCATTCCTGCATCAAGATCCCGATGAAATTAATAACTTCCGCTAATTCAACAATTTAAAGAAATCAGATTGTATCCGACTACTCAACCATAATAAAATAATACTTATCATAAATGTTGAGCTCACGTAGCAGAAAGTAAGCGAGAATCTCTCCCGGTCTCACGGACACGAGTCAGAGACCTCACTTAATTGAGTATACTCAGCGCCCTCGCCAAATGATAATCCTCTGTTCCCGAAATACCTGTAATAGATGTTAATTATGAGCGCCGCCCCACACCATGCTGCAAACGAAAAATATAATTTGAACAGGTCGTAATTAGAGATGTTTGCCTAACTGTTGAACAAATATTTTCTTAATTTTAAATATTTTTTTCCTTTTTTTAGGGCCGGGTTTAAGCATATTTATTTTACGGGAGGGTTTCTCAAGGCTCCAGGGCAAAAGTTTTTTATATTTAGTCAAAAATATTTTTTCGAAGTGATGAAATGACAGATAATAAAGGTTGAGTCAAACAATAAGAGAAATAAGTAACGGGAATAAAGCTTGTATTTGTAGAATGAAAGCTTTGTATTAGTGCCTGGAAAAGAGATTGGTGACACTCGGTGACGTCATCAGCATGCATTGAATCGCGTTCGACTTGGATGATAAAATTGAGCGGGCTTTAAGCGGGGCGGCCACGGCTCGTTTGAATCGAACGCACGTCCGGGCCCCGCCACCCTTCGGGGTGTGTAGTGGACTTTTCGCTCGGCCTGATATATATTTTCCATTCCTCCCGATGTAGGCTACTGCGGCTGTAGGTTCCGGACCGCGGCGTCGGTACGCTGCTCGCATTTACATGCGCCGCTCGGACGCCTCTTCCTTTGATTATCGTCTCTCCCAAAGTCCCTGGTCGTTTTACTTGCAAATCATTTTAATCGATATTGTTACTCTTCACGCGTTTAATTTTTTTCTCTAATTACAGTTCTTTATACGCCAAAACAATATAATCTTCTAAATATTTGTCGTACGACATTTTCTTACTAAGAGAACTACTCGTTTACTGTGTACCTATATTTAATATTTATGTAAACACTAGTACCTATTTTCGTACTATACCATATACAATAAATATATTAGTATGAAAAAAAAATTTGTGATGTTTGTCTATGAGTCGAAAGTCGGAAGTAGTAGGAGATAAGTCTTGTTTTTGGTAATTTCATAAATGTTTATATATTTGTTAAAAAATTACTTTATAAATATTGACTCATACAACATAGGCAATTAAAACAGTTACTTAACAACCTATTTTAAAGTAAACTAGAACAATTAAAACAGTCGAAAGAACACAATGTACCACAACAAGTAACGTAGATTAAAAATCTTTGACGATTTATATTACATCCGACACGAACAATATTAAACCATGAACAGCGTTTACTGTGAAAATAATAATATAAATATAATCTTATCTTTCTCTTATGAGTGCCTCTGTGCTTGTGCTTATACAAGTACTAACAGCGCTGTATTCTTTTGGACAATTCCTATGTTTATAACAAAAATATCGATTCGATAAACAGGGAGATTATCACCATAGAAATTTAAATACATAATGTTCTTTCATATTAAAATAATGCTAATGCTGTCAATATTTCATAGTTACAACAATTACATTATTAGGAATACATAATAATTTAATTTTATATGGTATTAAGATTAGAACTGAGTTAGCAGTCGTTTGTTTTTAAATAAAAGGTAAAAAAAAAATTCTAAATAACAGTTAATAAACGAGTTGTTATGGTGCAATATATTTTTTCCCTTTTTCCGTTATTTACTATGGCATGTATTAGAGGTGTTCTTTGCTTTACTCTCTATACAGACAACACCAGAAGTAAATGATTACACATTTAAAAACTCATAATTCTACAAAATATTTTGATATGTATCTACAAAATATTTCTAAAGTTTATTGATCATGAGTATAACATAAGATGTATCCTACGTTTATACAAATATACTAATATAAAGACATAAAAATCAGTTTTTGACCAAAAAGTAAAAAAAAATCTATCTCGAAACCAAGTCGGCTTTACATTATCTGTACATACACTAACGGGCCCGGCAGACGTTGTTCTGTCCTTTCCGGTAGGTGCCACAATGGGTATGAGAAATAAAATTTACAAATAACTCAACCAAAGCGCCATATATCAGATCTAGATTTTGTAACTACCATTTTTGGCCCTAACACACTCGTTGGTATATTGTGAATGTGTGTAATTTATCTAACCTTTCCGGTCCGAGCATTGTTATGTTATGAACCATCGTCTCGACAGTACAATTATATTGTAGAAAAATGATCTGAATCGGTCAAGTCGTTCAAAAGTTAAGTGATCACTGACAGACTCAATCACGATTTTGTATAGTAAGATACATTGTTTTACACCCGAGTACTATATACGAGGGTGGTCTGAAAAGAGTCCGAGTAACAAAGATACGAACAATTTTTTCTTTAAATTTATATTTATTTTTCTACATAGTCTCCTTGTAAGTCTACACACTTCTCTCAGCAACGCTCCTATCTCTTTAACTCGTCCAAATAGTACCCGGCGTCTTTCTCTGCAAATTTGTTGTTTACGAAAGAGATGGACTCTACATTTCACGAAAAGATCTGTCCTCTGGGCGCCATTTTTAGATAAGGGAATGAAAACAAGTCACTTGGTCTATATCTGGTGAGTAAGGAGGGACCAAACAGTTCAAACCGTAAGTCGTTGATTTTCGCCATGACAACCGTTGAGCTGTGAGACGACGCATCAACTTGGTGAAACAGAATTTAGAATTGTGCCTTTAGCTTGTCAAGTAATGCTGCGTGGTATGCTCCTGTAATGGTTTTACCTGTTTGAAGATAATCGATTAAGATAACTCCACGACTATCCCAAAAACAGCCATCACATTCCCAGCCAAGAAACAAGACAAGTTCTTGAACTTTCTTGAACTTGAAGTTTCTTGAAACAGTTTATGAATTTTTGGAGCCGATCCCCCTTCACAGTTCACGTTTTGACTGTATTTTTATTTCAGGCGTATAATGGTGTATAGGCGTATAAAAAATATACTATAAACGGCTTATAGTATTTTTGAGGGTAGGTGTAAAAAAGTGATACACGAGTAATTAGTATTCCAACATGAACGTATTTCACAATTTACTCACTTAAAAGTTCATTACTGGAGAAGTCTGAGCAGTTTCAAACTCAGATGGGTGACTTTCAGCGGGATCTTCAGAAATGTAATCCAATTTCTTCTACCACTATTTCCTCCTTTACAGCAGATTTTAGTATGATCAAAAATTAACAACCCTACATAATCAAGATGACCTTTTAGCGAGGGAATTGGATCGAAATGAAATGAGGCAAATGAGGCATCGAAGATGATCCATCTTTCTTTTTCATGGCATTCATAAGAATAAAACGGAGGACACAGCTTCTATGGTGAGCACATTTATTTCTTCCAAGGCTTCAATAGTGCTGATATTAGTCGTAGCTATCGCATTGAACGCCCCACTGATAAAGTATCCAGGCCAGTCGTAGTGAAGTTTCCGGAGACTTTGTTGCATGAGGTAAGGTTTGATACTCTTAAACCAAACTAATGGTTTCTGGATCACACAATCGGAAGTCTTTACTAGGAGTCGTCACGGGGTTTTCATGGAGGCTAGACGAAGATATGGCGTCACCAAATGTTGGACTCGGGGCGGCATCGTTCACCTTCTCACGTCTGATGGTACTCGGCACCAACTGCAGTGTTTATCAGAGCTTAATATGATCCCCAGTGCGTCATTTGCCCCGTTGTCACTTTGCAGTAGCCAATAAGTCCACCGAAAACAAATGCCTCACGTTCTAAGAGGGCGGGTACAAAACAAATTAGCTCATAACTGTATTTCCTTCCTAATTTATTTTCTCTGTATATCATATTCTATAATTGTTTTGCATTAGTAAGTTTAAATTATTGTACTGCGTTATGTATGAAAATTAACGTTTGTTTTGACACTGACTATGATACCATATATCATCTATGACGTTAGCTCGGTGTTATCAATGCATTACTGACATTAATTTGCGTTCAGTTTCAACATAGTATAAAAATAATTTACTTATCTATAGTCATTTTAAAATTACTCACCAAAATGCTAGTGGGTAACGACTTATGTTATATTATGTTCATTGTTGTTTTCTTTGCATATTTTTTTTGCTTTATTTTATGTATTATATTTATTATTTAATTAGTTACTTATTATTGTCGGTTGATGAAGATTTTTTCTCCGCTGATGATTCAGACACTTCTTTTCTTCCTGTAATGATGTTGTTATATTATGTTATGTTATGTTATGACGGGTAGGTATCCGCAACTCCACGACTATGCGCCTATTTTGCACGTTGGCAGCCAACCGAGCTCCACAAGGAAGCTCAGTAAATCCTTATAGTTACCGGTAACTTCAGGGAGCCATCTCGGCGAGCCGAGGTGCTTAGCCCTGTATTCCACGACCTTCGGACACTGCAACAGGACGTGGGCCGTCGTTTCTTCCTCCTCCATACGCGCTCGGCACAGATGACTATCTGTAACACGTATAGTAAACAGATGTTTGTTAAAATATCCATGTCCAGTTATGGTGCTAGTTACTATCAAAATTTGCAGCTTATTCTTATTTATTGGTGTAGTAGCATCATGTTTATGGGATTATTAACCGTTGAAAGGGCTTCACTAGACTGTCTACATTCTACATGGTTTGTCCATGGTTGCACATGCTGGTTCCTAGTGCGGTTTTATATTTGTGAGCGAACGTGCCCAAAGGGTATTGGGTTGATGGGTCCCGGTATAATAGGGGACCGACCAGAACCGCCCCGGGCAAACTCGTCCGCCCCATCATTTCCTCGGGAACCGCTGTGACCTTTTATCCATTTTATGATTATATTATTGAACTGACATAACTCATTTAAGCGCTGGTAGTATTCGTATATGAGCTCTGAAGTCATGACATTACTGTCGAGGGTCTGTATAACCGCCGGCCTGTCGGATAGTATACTAATATTATGATATTTTAATTTCCTACTGGCGATTGCTATATCCGCCTGGATAATGTCCAAGCATTCAGCTTTGTATACGTTGTTGTAGGCTCCTAGCGGTGATTGTATTTTAATATTTAAATCTTTCGAGTCCCGGAGTTAGTACCTGAATCCATTTTAGATCCATCAGTAAAAATTGGAAGGTGAAAGTGGACCTCCAGTTACCTCACATACCGAACAACACGTAGAAGCACTATATGACGCGACTACCAATGGGCCCAAGTGCATTTTCACGAGTAATGTCTATTGCAATGTCTGGTCTTGATTACGAATAAGTTATGGATGATTTAATTGTTTTTGATGGTAGTACAACGTCACATAACACAATGATCTAAGGAATCATTGTGTCAGCTCACAATTATACTAATAAAGGGAAAAAGCTGATGCTATGATGACGATAGAGATAGAGATAGTAAAGATATGAAGTTAGAAAAAAAATTCAAGTAGATCGGTAAATAAATCGGAACTAAACTATCCTATAATTCAAAAATAATTATTTGCTATAGATTGGAACGTTATAAAATTCAGATCATGCTTTTACAATTATAACTGTCCATGTTTATTTTCAATGGAAGTTAAAATTCAAAGGAATTTCGACTTTAGCTTGTAGAGTATGATTACAATGTTGTTTATATTAAAAGCAGTAATAACGTCATAGCCGATGGGATGTGTGTGTGGGATGTTACTTAATGCATTTATTCATTTATTTTTTAGATATTATAATTAATTTACTTTTATTCTAAATAAAAAATAGAAAAAATTATGAATTAAAATTTATTAATTTTTGCTTTAGTTACGACGAGATTACAAAAAATAAAGTTATTAGAAGATAAATTGAAAAACTAGTTACTTTGGTAGTGATTTTATCGATATTCTCAATATATTGATCCAAGGTCTGATAAACTTGAGAACAGTATGATTGTTGAAAATGCGACTCGGTAGAAATGAAATTTATAATGAACTGCAGAATTTTATCGATAAAGTCCTGTTTGCCGATGATGTTTCACTGATATTCAAAGTCAATCCAAAGTCTGAATCTATTCTTAAAGTAAAAAATAATATAGCCCTTAAAGCCTCAAAACTAAATTTATCAAGTTTCTATAGCACTTGCCGAGTTTATTTTCCAGAGTCAGATTCTATGGAGTTCCTCAAGTAGAAATTCTAGCGAATAGAGTTGACTCAGCTGCTTATGCTGTAAGGAAAATTCGCCAACTGACTTCAAAGATTTTTTTAATATTGAATAATGAATAATATAAAACGAAAATATTTGAGGACAATTCTCAGAAAAGATGCTAAAGGACGTGTTAAGAAGTGTTGATATCAAACTATGAATAATTCCCAAAATGTTACTGAACCCATAGTCATTCTTCGTTTAAAACAATTTATTTAGATACTAGTTTTGCCTCCGGTTACGTTCACGTAATCAAGAAGATTCTAAATTTCCTGGTGTTAAAAAAAAGACTTCAAATAGTTTATACCAAAAATACAAAAGCGTTAATTTTCGTGCTGCGATCACCAAACCTTCTGTCTGTAAAATTTAATCATAACGCCAAAGCTCCCTACTTCGAAAATTCGTGTTATGTATTAGTCATAAAACGTCGAAATTTGAAAGCAATGTGCTACTATGTTTTCAAGATTTGATCAGATTTTTAACAAAATAATATTCAATTTGGTAACCAAAAATTAGACTACCGAACATATCTTTGATACTTTGATATTGTCACATTGATTGAAAAGCCATTTCTTACATATCTTTGATAATCGTTTGTCTTTTAGGCATGGTTTGCAGGAAGGTGACCGACTCCTTTCAATCTCTCAAACGTCTCCCAAATGTCTTTACCCCTAAATACAAAGATAACTTTAGCTCAAGCCTTTGACTATACTGATCTTTATTTTCTGAGTCATACGGAAGAACTACTGAACAAACTAAATCATCTTCAGAACTTAAGTATATTATTATTTTTGGTCTCCGTAAGTTTGATCACTCGTCTGAGTAAAGAGCTCTATCAAAATGGCTCCATGTCCGTAAACGACGAGACTTACAAGCGCTATCTTTTCTTTACATTTTATTTTTCACTTTCCTCCGTATCCCTGTGAACGCTTTGAGTATCTTGAACCTCGCGAAGTTCTGTGCCGGACCATTAAATATTTTCTCCTTAAAATACCCTTCTACTATTGAAGTCAATATGAATAAGGATTCGTCTTTCACTATAAAGGCGAATAAGTTGTGGAACTCAAAACCTCGTGACATGTTAGTTCTTCTCGAAAAATATTCCGGAAAAGAGTAACGATAGTGCTTTCTATCTACTTAGAAGTATAAATAAATTAATTATCGATATTTAGGTTTTAGGTATTGTATTATTAAATATAGTATGTAGTAACATAGTTTTAAATTTATGTATGCATTACAATAATATAAAATAAATATGATATATGTCATATATTATAATCTATTTATTTAAACACAGTATTTAAACTTTTTGTATATTTTTCTTACATGTTTAAATTGTAAATATGTCCACAAGGTCGGCAACGCAGTTGCAGCTCCTCTGGTGCTGCAGATGTACGAGAGCATCGGTACTCACTTATCATCAGGTGAAACGCTAGCTCGTCCTAGAAGAGAGGAATGGTAACCACTGAGGGACATAGAAGTCAAAAAAACTATTGTATCAGTTTATTTTGATGGACTATTTCAATTATAGGTGCTTGATTATAAGCTATATGAAAAAGCATCCAACGGTTATGGACAGCCTTAGTTCTCTAAAGGCTAAAAGTGGGAAACGTTTTCAGGAAGTCGTTGGATGCATTAATTTCATATAACATGTTGTTAATAAAATGACATCTAATGAATTACTGTGATGAAAACTTACAAAGCAGTTCTCAAAAGAATGTAATATAGTCGAAAACAATACGTGATTCACTCCACGTCAACCGCAACAGAAAATATTTTAATGCGCTGTGATTTCCTTAGGTGCATTATACGAAAAACTGTCAATTCCACAAACATTTTTTTTTCAACGTCAATATCATAATATTTAGAATAAGGAGGTGAGTAAATCTTTGCATTTTACAATAATTGGCTGTTTATTTGAAGGTGCTAATATATTAAAACTACAGAACATATGTTTTTAATATTCGTTGATATGTTAAGATTACTAGATTTATATTTAATTTCTCATTAATTTCACTATACCTCTAGTCTACCCCAGAACCTACGCCGCACCCAAAGATAACACAAAGTAAGGTCCTACTTTTTTTTTCGTTGGTAAATCCTACATGGATACCCTTTCATCGCGAGGGGAACGAAAGGGTTATGCCGGACTCTTAGCGACTAAAACCCCACGGTGTTCTTCTCGTCGTTATTCGTCGAGACTACGGGAACGCTTGGGCACACTACCGCAATCCCGACGACGCTTGCCCATATGGGGCTTTTTCTTATGAGAGGGAGCTCGCCATCCTTACTTTATATAGGGACGCACGGGAATACCGTGCGCCACTTTGAGGCCTTGCAAGCAACGGATTACCCCCGTATACGCCGCCTTAACCTCAATTCTGGGGGACGAATGAGGGCTTGATAGACCCTCTTCCAGCGCCCGGTTCTCTGGCTGCGTATCGGAAGATTGGAGCTTTGCTCTCTCTCCTTCTCCGCAGCCTCCTTCTGCAACATCACGTGTTTGCAAAAGGTAATTCCGGCGCTCCACAATCACTCACTACTTAGCATGGTCTTGACAAACGCTGGAAGTGAAAGACGGCCCCACAGCTGCGACACAGTTCTCGGCGTAGCTCCGCCCATGCTGGACACTTCTGTGACGTAAGCTGCGCTGTGTCCTCGTCACTGCCACAATAGTAGCACTCAGTTGTCGGCTCCCTTCCGGCTAAGCGGCACAGATATTTTTCGAGACACCCATGCCCCGTGAGCAGTCGCTCCTTCCTCATTTCAAGCATAGACTGCCGAACGTGGAACCCCTCCTCCTTTGGCGATATAGAACTCGCCTGGATACAAAATTCCGAACGCAATCCAAATCCCAAGGAGGGCAACCTGCCAGCACACATGCCACCTGGTAGGATATGGTGCGACACCTACGTATGACCCCGACTTCTATCATCCTTTGAGCAGCCGCTTTAATGCGGCTGCCACCCCATAAGGCGTGGAGCTAAGCGAATAAAGTGCTCGTGGAAGTTCCAGCGGTTATCAAGGATAAGTCCAAGGTACCTCATGTTGGATTAACCCCAATACGGACATCACCGACTATGACATGAGATCCTTGCGACGGCACCTTCCGAGGCTTGTGAAAAGTCCCAATACATCAAGTCCCAACAACCTTATTCTGCCGACAACCTATGCTACTGACACAGTTGCAAGACCGCCTCATAGGTAATAACAAGTGGCACACCGCATGACATTTCCCTCCTTAACATTTGGCTTTCCTGCCCAGAGTAGGAGATGTACCTTTCGAAGTGGTAGTTTTCCATAATTCGCCTAAGATAGAAAGGCACTTTATGGAACTTGAGTGCGTCCCTGATACACGTCCAGGGAAGGGTATTAAAAGTGTTGGCGATGTTTAGGGATACCCCCAACAACACCCTACCCTATGTGACCGTCACGTTCGCGTGGGCCTTGAGATAATTAATAGCATCTATTGTCGATCGACCGTCTCGAAAGCCAAACTGTCGGTCCGACAGGTCAGGACCAACCTCTCCAAGGTGCCCGGTAAAGCGAACAGAGATGACTTGTTCAAAGAGCTTGTCTATCTCATCGAGCAACACTATTGGGCGGTAGGCGGAAATAGAATCTGGGGGGCACCCATCTTTCTTAAGGAGAACTAGTCTGCCCGTCTTCCACTCCACTAGGGGGGATAAAGTATGGTACGTACGTACGTACAAACGGTGCGGTCCTGGGCCATCTGCATCCATCGACTTGCCGTAACATTGTGCAGGTCTCTCAATCTTGTTGGACGTCGTCAAACACTGTATTTCCCTGCATGAGGTTATTCGAGACCCTCTCTTCACCAACCGCTTTTTTCTTCTTTATTCCTTCCCTAATTTTTAATATTGTAAATTTTAAATAGAATTAATAGAAAACATAAAAAGGTACTATTTTGTCAACCTGACGCCTAGGGGTTGGAACTAAGATATTAAACACATTAAAGTAGCAGGCAAAAGATAACTATTAATAAAGTTGTTTATTTCAATCTCTAAAGTTTCCATTTCCTTGACCGCACTGTTTTTAAATTGGCGGGAAGTTGTTTATCGGTCTTTACGTATTATTTACCCCGTACGTCAACGGCTGTTGGCCAGATCATCTTATAGAACGCATTTAATTTACGTTCATTTCATATGCACATATATTGTGTTTTTGTTTGCAACAGTTTTTAAATAATGTGAAGAAAATAATAAAAACAAAATAAAGTCATCACTTAACTCAAAAAGTATATATAGGTATAACCTTAAAGCAATTTCTTGACCGAATTTATTGGTAATTGATGCTCGTAAATGCATTAAAAATTGTCAATACATAAGTTTCCGGCAACGTCTACGTGTGAAACGGGGTGGCGACGTTTCGACTGATGCGTTTTCCTTGTTTTATTTTTCTGTAGCCCGATGAGCTGTCCTTTTTTTTATACTATAATATATATATAACTTATCAAGGTCATGTTTGTGAGGAAAACTGCAACAATCAATATCCTTCCTAATATTTAAAACATATCCTTAAATTAAAATACATGAATGTTATGCGCAAGTAGTAATTAGATTTGAAGAGTAACCTTTCATTCATAATCCTAACCTTCTATTATTTTTTTAGTATTTAATTTTCAAAATAAAAATGAACTCATCAGGGTCGAGGATCTTTTAGAAATTACATTTAATTCGCAGGATTTGAAATCGATATCGCTAACTAAAACACTCTCATGTTCAATATGTAAGCAAATTTCGAAGCGAATCCCTTTCCCAACCTGTTCCATTTCCTATATCTGCATAATAGATAAACTTATATACTACGTATGTAAATAAGTGCTCCACAGTCCATAGTACAGGGCCCCAATATATAGTTAAAAGCTATACTTATATATCAGCTTGACAATACTAGCCCCCTCATACCAGGATATTTTGCTTTCTCTGGACGAGACCCCTTAGGCGCGTCCTGAACTCCACCGAGGGTAGGGGGCGGCCCTCTTCTCCCTTCTGGCCACCCTCGGACCCACCTCACGCATAGTACACACCATACAGAGAACTAACTCTGCCGGTCTCTATAAACTTCTTCACATGTGTGTGTTTATATATAATCTACTTATTTAAATACGCAATTTAGAACGTAGGTATTTCAACTTAAACATGTAGGCACGTATGGGGCTTAAATCAATTTAGCGAGCAATTTTCTCTAGGTGATTAAATCCGTGTGGACAGTGTTATGACTTCCCTCGATTTACAAAGCAATTTCAGCTAGATGACTCTCGCATGTGATTTTTTAATTATAAATAAAATTAATGAAGCAAATAATTAACATCATTATCAATAACATAACACTGAACATTTTGAACGACAACTTTGTAACATAAAAGATACAAATACTAATATAAACCCTAACGTTTTGTGGATATAAATGATGGCCTAATAAACTTCCAGTTTCCAAAAGATGGCTGTAAATGCCCACAGCTGGGTAAAAACCATTTTCTCGAATATCTGTGTGGGTTTTAGAGACGGGAAGGGTCCAATATACAGCTCCAATGCAGATTCGCAAACTTCAGATACCCTCGAAATATTTTTTTTTTATTATTTTTACACAATATTTTCTTTCAACACCGAGCAAAATAATTAAATTCAGGACATAAAATTGTTATTTTTGATTCCGGCACCGGGAATCGAACACAGGTCACTCGCACTCTATGAAACTAAAACGAGCGCCTTGCCCATTAGGGTGCCACGGTTCTTAAAGTTACATGAAACCAAAATTTGTTAAATTAGATTTCTACACAAAATATATTTTTACAATCTCCCTGTTAGTTAATGTGACGCAGTTTTTTACTCAATATTCTAAGTAGCTGCATTGGTATCCTTATGTTAAATTTTAAATACGTCCCACCATCATAGTTTTGTTCTAGTCCATACGAGGAAATAAGGCTTTCTTGAAACAAAAGAGCTATTTTTTTAAATAACTTTAGTAAGTATCCAAAAAGCTGCTTAAAAGGCAAATATGTGTATAGAAACTACAGAAAATTAAGATGCATATTAATTTAAGCTAATATACCCAACGCGACTTCGCGTGATGATTTAGATTTGTTTAAACAAATTATTTAAAATATCAAAGTGTAGTATAAACATATAATATAATAATTACTAGAGAACTTCTTAAATATTTATAAAACAGACTTGAGTCTAAAATTCATACGAACATATTTTATAGTTAATTCTGTTCGTACAGTCAAACAGATGAAATGTGCAGTCTCTAACGAAAACTCTAAAATATTCTTAAAAATTTGCGGCTCTTGTCTAACTATGGGATATTTATAGGACGGATTTTAATTTTTCAGTGACACCGCAAATGAATAAATATAAACACTGTTATCATTATGGATACAGTCAAAATACGAAAACGCCGTAGTAGTAGTTTAGTATCAACATCATTAGTATTGAAACTTATGACGACTATTCACACTTACAAATACATAAATTTTTATTGACTACGTTACTATCATATTATTTTAGTTCAGGGTTGTCGGATGTTGACGGATTCGACTATTTCACAGATTATGTCATAGAGACTCAGTCCAGTTTAGTCGAATATTGTTTACAAGTAAACAAGACAGGTCTCAATGACGAAATCAATCATATTATTATTGACAGTAATGACATGCGTACGTCGTGGAATAACCCCGTGAACAGAACCCTAAAACTGCAACTTGCATTTCTAGTATACTAAAATGCATGAATCGCAAAAAATGTAAATCATGGCTAATATTTCTAATATATTTCTAATCATCTGCGCTGTAGGACAGGGCGCTTTTTAATCTTACAATGACAAAAGGGCAACTTATCGTATTTACGTATACCAATAATTTTATTGATTTATTATTAAATATAGGATTGCACAGAAGCTCTTGGCACATGTCACAGTAACACACAGTCATAATCAAGAGCTAGTAAAAAGAGAGGGCATTCGTTTTACTTCCGTTCCTGAGTTGACTTGCGGGCTTTCTGCTCGCGACTCTCTTCCGCCGAAGCTGTCAAGGCCACCGGGCTCATAGTACGCTACGGGATTTAGTCGATCCTACAATTTATTTGTTAATTCTGACATAACCAGTAAACGTCTTCGGTAGGAGTTAGCACCTTTCCTCCACGTAAAATTAAAAAAAAAAACCTTTCCTGAATTTTTCAACACAAGTTACTATCGATTATCACAATCCACGGTTTAGTAATTTATAACTGAATTGTAACATAGACAAAGAATTGTAATGAGTGTTGATAGTGTATAAAACAAAACAGGCCTATCTAGATGACAACGGCTTTCGTTACAATCGCCATTTAGTAGGGATGACGGCCACACAACAATTATTTGACCAGGCAGAAATTCGTTAAAAATCTTGATTAAATGTGCTTATTACAGATGTAACTCCCCTTAGCATATAACTGTAAATTCTCATCATAAAGGCGGTACGAAATTCTAATATGTGTAAAGAACACAAAAAAAACCGATAATTATATATATACCATTATTCACATTGTCAAATTGCACTTGTAAATAATTATTAGAATTTATTACCAAGAGTTATGTAATTAAGATTTCAAAAATCTGAAGTTATGTCCCGAATGAGATTTAGCAGAAGTTCGCTAGCAAAGATTGATAAATGAATTAAAAAGTACTTAAATAAGTTCACTTTAAGGTTAAATTACTTAGCTAAAGACAAAATTTTATTTATTGTTTTACTGAACTAATCCGTAGTTCACTAAAACTATACGGGTAGGATATGCCAGTATTCATGTATACATGTGACGTACTCAAGTGGACGTCATAAGAACTTAACACCCTAGACATAACAATCCGCAACAAAGTATCATCAGAGATAAGGTTATGTTTGCCGCGGAAGCGTGGCGGGCGGGCCAATAAGATGGGATGAGTCATTCACCGCCGACGTCGTTATGTGCTATAAAATGCTTTCCCTTTATCGTGAGCGAAAGTGTAATGGTAGTATCCGACACTACAGTGCTCTTAGTAACCGGGAGACCGAGTTAATAGAGAAAGAGATGCATGTGAGGTTTTACAAGGGTCTAAATGAGCATTTCTTAGATACCGTCTCCTTCCGCATCTGACTGCTTTTCTGCAACCTCTTTGGTGAAACCGAAGGATTTTTTCTCCGCGATATAGGATCTGGTTATTAAGACAAGCATCTGTCGGAGATACATCCTAAGGGATGGCACCATCGACAGCTTAAATTATTTCGATAGTCGTCTTGCGTATGGGTAAATCCTAGTCCACCTGACGGAACATCTGACCCTTGGGGGTCTCTGTGACGGGCTGCTCCTCAATACCACCCGCATCGCTCGCCGGTATCTTTCCCTTAACCCTTTCTTTTTCGTGGGGAAATCCCTTATGGATATCCAGCCCCATGGAGGATAGCTGGGTTATGTTGGGCTCCCACCGACTAAAACCCCATGGTGGTCGCCATCAGCGCTGGCGAGGAGTTACGGGATACTACGTTCGGAACACAAACCGTGGCCCCTCTTTCACTTATCTATCACAGTGGCTCGAGACCACTTCGAGTCACCGTCCTCCTCGAGGTCGTTTTACTGGACAATGGTTGTCCTCGACCCCAGGGGCCCCGTTTCTGGAAGGGGAACACCATCAATAGAGGATATTTGGAGGGCCATAACGAGACGCACGCACGCCTATGTGCCCCCGTCTCCGAGCGGAATCTGTTCCTCTCTCGTTCCCACTCCACTTCTGGACTGGTTTCACAGAAGGCGGCTACGGCGTATCCCTGCTCAGCATCGCCGACATGACTGCTGGCAGGGAGAGGTTTCGCCCAATATGGTTCACCAGGATACTCCGCTCCGGCTCACATGCTGAGCACACCGTCAGTGTGTGCGATGCGGAATCCTGGTCCCTTCCACCGCAGTGATAGCAGTTCGCCGTCGCCTCACGTCCAATCTTACACATTATCTATGTAAGATCGGACGTCGAAACACCACGGGTGTTAATTATCTGTGTAAGTCTGTAGGTGAGTCTTCCTCCACATCGCTGCATCCAGGCTTCGAAGACCGACAGGAAAGCTTCGACGACACGTTTCCGCGCATATCGCTCATCGCTGAACCTAGCGCGCCATGACGCGAATGCGTTCTGACGTTCCTGCCCTTTGATCGACTCGAACACCTCTTGTAGTTCGCTGCCGCCGCTCTACCGGAGGATGTGGATCAGGTTGTAAACCCGCGCATATATGTCCGCCAGTATGTCCAGAGCTGGAAAGCAAGCCAGGACAGTTGCCGCCTCGAAGGATATGGTTCTATATCCTCGTACGATCTGTATGACCATCCGCCGCTAAACACTGTAGATTTTAGATCTACAGCATCGGATGGCAAGCCTTTTTGCCCACAGGAGCGCCCCATATAAGGCTACGGATCGTACGACCCCTGCATAGAGGCGGTGAACTTCCTCCCTTGGTCCCCCAAGATTAGGCAGTAGTCAGTGCAAGGCAGCCGCTACCCTCTCGGTTTGAAGCCCCAGCGACTATCCAGATGGAAACTGAGGTACTTTATGAACCGCCCCACTCTGGCTTCAGACCCCCCTACAAGGACGCGCGAGTCGGGTGGTATTTCCTAACCCGTGGTATTTCGTGGAACGATCTTATACGGCGCTATCCCCAACTCGCGGATCTTAGTGACGACGATTTCCGCCTCAAGCTCGGCGAGCTACTTGGCCCTCTCGAAGGTGTTCCCACTCGCTACCACCAGTGCCATAGTGGGAAGCATCGACACGCAGGACTACGTCATACGCGATGTTCCACAGTAACGGGTCCAGCACCAACCCCTGTGAAACTCCGCACTGTATTTCCCTCTGGATCTTCCTGGAGTCTTTGTCCACGTACAAAATTAACCTGTCGCGTAAGTAGTCCAAGATAACGCCTTGCAGATAGGGGGCACTTGGTGATGTGCTAGTCCCTCCCTGATAGCCTCACAGGGTAGGGAATTAAAACCATTGACGATAACTAGACTTATTGCCAATGGACTAACGTCTGGAAACCACCTGCTACGACAGGGAGGGGACGCACATGATCGCGTCTATGGTCGAACGCTGCTGTCGGAAGCCAGACTTTCGGCCAGATCGGGACCGATACGCGACAGATGCCTATTATGACGGGCGGCAAGAATCCTATCGAAAGGTTTGCCAATCTCATCTAACAGGCATATGGGATGGTAGACAGAGGGAGAATCTGCAACCCTGCCTTCCTTCTTCAAGAGGACCAATTTTGCCTCCTTCCAGGCCGTAGAGAACGTGGCGGTACGGAGACAGCTGGTAAACAACTGCCTCAACCTGGCCCTCAGGGCAGCCAGGCACAGCACCAAGACGGGTCGGGTCCCGCCGCAATGTTTCGGGCTCTCAAGCAGCTAACGGCTCCTATACGGTCACCCCCATCTCATTCTGCCACTCCCAAGCGTTTAGGGGGTGGACGCAGAGACTTGACCGGCACTCTGGGAAAAGTGAATTGATCACTCGAGGATCCCCGTTGAGTCCCTCCAGGACCGAGACCTAGCATTGGCGATTGCGATTTGCAATGCCTTGGTAGCGCTCGGTATGCCGTGTAGAGCCTAGCTATGCCGGGCTGCGGTCGCGGCGGCTATAGATGGTATCGGGGCGACGTGATTCCACCTTGAATAGGTATGTGGCATTTATTTTATTTAAGTTTGGGTATAATGTTAAATTTTATTTTATTGTATATAATTTATTTAATCTTGTATTACATATTTATATATTTCAATCGTAGAATTTATTGAATCATGAAGTGCCCAACCATTTCATGCAATGGTGGTATTTCACAAAATGGTCGACTAGTACTAGCCGTTCAGCATAACGTTTGCCGATATATTTATTCTCGTTCGGGGATTTTATTAATGTTGGAGTCCATGAAACATGTAATAAAGATACAAAACATGAGAAACTATTAATTATTCTTGTAAGAACTAAACTAAAAACGTTGTAACAAATTAGGTATTGTTTATGTACTATCAAAAAAAATTATGAACAATTACATTGTCAACATAAATAAATTTGAAGTGAAATTATTCTCTCTGAATAAGTTCAGCATCAGAGATTAATAAAGAAACGCATAACAGAGTGCACGACCGTACCAAATTTGGAACAGATCAAAGAGTCCAAAACTAGGTGAGAATGGGATACAAACTGTTTATACGGAATTTTAAAAGTAAATACTGCCTTGAAAAGCGGAAATATCTATCGTAAAAAATAATAAACTGATTATCTATTGATTTAAAAAAAAAAAAAATATTTGTTAGTGGTTTGTTATAGCGTGTTAGCCAAAACAAATGTAAGTAAATTTTATGCTTGAAAAATGTCACTATAGAACAAATCAGTCAAGATTGACGGGATACTTAAGTGGTAAATACTTCGTTGTATTCTACAGTTGCACGTTGAGGTACTGAATTTCAATTTAGAAGAAAATGTGCAAAGGCCGAAGAAATAGTTAAAAAAACAACGAAAAATTGTTTCAGATCTTCGTTTCACAGTACGTTTTATTGTTGAAGAAACAAAGAGTTCGTCAGTAGTGTGTACCCGATGCGCATACACAGCCTAAATATTTACCAAGGCTGATTGGAACTATTGCAACTAGATCTTGTTTAATTTTTGGCTTGATATAACAATGGACGAAACGTGGCTTCTACATTACGACTCGGAAAATACCAATCATCGGCAACTCTTAAGAAATCCGAGTCCTTTGGCCGGTAATATAATGGACTCTCTTTTCTGAGATAGACAAGAGGTGGTAATTATTGAATATCTCGATCTTGGAGCTACTGATACGAGCACTTTGTATACAGAACAAATAAAAAAGAACCGCAAAGAAATTTGAAACGGCAAGGCAAATTACCAAGATTTCTTTGTTTTACCAACGCCCCAGCTCACAAGTCAACCGTTGCTCCGGCTTTAATTCGAGACACTGGCTTTAAAATACACGAGCATCCTCCATATTCACCAGACCTTTTGAAGGACCAGGTTGAAGGAGTAGATACTCTCAGAAGAGAGTACAGAGATTTAAAGAGGTTGAAACACTGTAGGTGCTAAGGATGAATAGTTAATTAAGAAGGGAATTTTAAGCTTAATGTATATTCCTAGTTTGTTACAAGGAAAGCCGACTATATCGAATATATTTAATTAAAGTTACCTTTAACATACTCATTGAATACTCTTATATGTACTACACGAATCCTAAGAGTAAAGTAATGTTTCGACATTATGTATTTGTATAGATACAAACACAATCAATGTCTAATTTTAAATAATGGCTAAACATGCATTTGCGATAAGTCATACCTTACCTAGGTACCTAATTTCTTTTTCGAAAAGCAGAGTCCACGCACGACAGGTAAAGCGAAGTAGTAAAACTAAGCCATTTTGGCCTAGTTTAGCAGACGTCCCTTATTGTTCAAGTCGAGTCTTTACTGAAACAATTATACCGTGGTAGAGCCAAGCGGTGGCTTTTGCTACTCCTCGAATGGGCCGACTCGACCGGATTGGTACCACCGCCTCGCAGAATACCGGCGTGAAGTAGACGCTTCTTGTGCTTCTGCGTTTCGTTCGGTGAGTGAGGTAACCGGAGGCCCACTTCCCCTCCCCATTCCCCTCTCTATCCTCCCTTCTATCTCCCAAATACCCTTAAAGGCCGGCAACGCATCTGCAGCACCTCTGGTGTTGCAGAAGTACGTGAGCGACGGTAATCACTTACCATCAGGTGAATGGTGAATCGCTTGCTCGTTTGCGGCCTTTCCCGTAAAAAAAACATACAACAACTAAAAAAAGATGAAGGAAAATTGTTACACAATAGTCAACAAGCAATTAGTGCGTTTCCACGTATTTTTTTTAATAAAACCACTAACTAAACCACAACTAAAAATTGATTTCCTTACAGAAAGACTTACTAAAGAGTTTAAGGGAGCATTTCTTTTCTTTACATATTTCAGAATTTTGTGGTACTTACCTATAATTTTAAGTTATTTTTAGTTGATATCCTTATGAACCAACGATGTCCGTAGCTTATCTCACTACTGAAAAACAGAAATTATTACTCCTATTAGTGTTGTGTTAGTCCTGTGTCTGATACTGCGTCTGACCATTCCTCCGATCTTATCGTATAAGCATCACATCTGATATGATGAGTGTGTTTACACGTACATTGGCGACACTATAATATCTCCTGCGCAGTTGACACCAGCAGGCAATAGTATACGGAAATTTGCGTCGTGGTGAAATAGAGCAGGCGGACATCGATCAAATCAAAATAATTTATCCACACAGAAAACATTTTTAGAAGTAATATTAGCTCAGTATATTGTATATTGAAAGTTATACTTACCATATATGGTGTCATTAGTATTTTTCCGTAAATGAAGTAATCTCCTCCTTCCGTAAATAAAATGTAAGTAAAGTAGAGAATCAATAAAAAAATGTCATCAACCGCATGAAGTACAAGTACACATAGTACCATAAATATTCGGTGAAGTTAATGATGTTAGCCGTTTTTTGCTTTTTCAGGTTCATCGGTTTTTGCACTTGCACTCCGACAACGGACCTGCAGCACCAGCAACTCGGTGAACCGATTACTCGTTTGCGGCCTTTCCAAAAATAAAAAATGAATGCCGTCATCCGCCACTAACTATGATTTTGGCGCGAATTTAGAAATTTGGATAGATGACATCGATTTTACTGATGTTCAAATCCTTAAAAAAATACGAGATGTATGTTTACTATACTTTTAGGTAGTACCCAGTACTTATAAAATATTTGCAGCATTTGAAGGTTACCTAATCAAGAGTAGATGAGACTCGCATTAAAAAAAGCTGGTAAGTATATTAAGAATATTACACCCTATATCAAAAGTTATTTAACATTACATTTTCTAATTCTCAGATAAACTACTGGGTGTTTATAATACTTAATGTTGTTTTTTTAGTTTTAACATTTAAAAATAACTTAAGGTGACATTGTTGTTGTTATTGTGTTAAGAGAAATTTTGACGAATCCTTTGAAATTTCGAAACAATTCTAGGCGAACATTCGCGTGAGGGCGGTGCGACGTTGCCGTTCGATGCGGGCGCATCACATGCTGCGTCGAACGCGTTGCCACACCGTGCGTCCATGCTGCACACAATACGTTTTTTTTTTCATTTTACAACAATAATACTCTTTTAAAATTAAAATGTCGCCGAAGCGAGCCAATAAATTTTAATGGCATTATTTTATTACCTACCTAGTCCATGGCAAGAGGTGACATGATTTATTATTTTTACCAATTAATTGTTTTAATTTTTAGTAGGTTATCTACACAAAATAACTTCGGTAAGTAGTACAGTAATTGTACCTGTTTTCCGTTGGAGTTCCGTATAGAATTAGTTTCTGACATGCTGCGAAACAAAAACAGTGTACCAGTAGCAACATGAATCTATCAATGAGGGTAAAATAAAGTGCAAAGAAAGATATTGCAAATATAAGATAATATTTTAATTTACGTCCTAGAAGAGTTAACGACGATCAATGATTTAAAAATTATGTAATAACAAATGTAATTGACCTTAGATTGATTATTAACGGAAATGAAACTTTAAAATGTCATCAACTGCATGAAGTACAAGTACACATAGTACCATAAATATTCGGTGAAGTTAATGATGTTAGCCGTTTTTGCTTTTCAGGTTCATCGGTTTTGCACTTGCACTCCGACAACGGACCTGCAGCACCAGCAACTCGGTGAACCGATTACTCGTTTGCGGCCTTTCCAAAAATAAAAAATGAATGCCGTCATCCGCCACTAACTATGATTTTGGCGCGAATTTAGAAATTTGGATAGATGACATCGATTTTACTGATGTTCAAATCCTTAAAAAAATACGAGATGTATGTTTACTATACTTTTAGGTAGTACCCAGTACTTATAAAATATTTGCAGCATTTGAAGGTTACCTAATCAAGAGTAGATGAGACTCGCATTAAAAAAAGCTGGTAAGTATATTAAGAATATTACACCCTATATCAAAAGTTATTTAACATTACATTTTCTAATTCTCAGATAAACTACTGGGTGTTTATAATACTTAATGTTGTTTTTTTAGTTTTAACATTTAAAAATAACTTAAGGTGACATTGTTGTTGTTATTGTGTTAAGAGAAATTTTGACGAATCCTTTGAAATTTCGAAACAATTCTAGGCGAACATTCGCGTGAGGGCGGTGCGACGTTGCCGTTCGATGCGGGCGCATCACATGCTGCGTCGAACGCGTTGCCACACCGTGCGTCCATGCTGCACACAATACGTTTTTTTTTTCATTTTACAACAATAATACTCTTTTAAAATTAAAATGTCGCCGAAGCGAGCCAATAAATTTTAATGGCATTATTTTATTACCTACCTAGTCCATGGCAAGAGGTGACATGATTTATTATTTTTACCAATTAATTGTTTTAATTTTTAGTAGGTTATCTACACAAAATAACTTCGGTAAGTAGTACAGTAATTGTACCTGTTTTCCGTTGGAGTTCCGTATAGAATTAGTTTCTGACATGCTGCGAAACAAAAACAGTGTACCAGTAGCAACATGAATATATTAACTGCACTGACACACACAAAGTCTCTTGCATTCATTTGGAATAGGTAACAAAACAAATCAGTTTGTAGAGTGCAACGAATATTCGTTAAACTGCTTTCGTAAACTTACGTAGATATCTACGTAAAAATGCAAAAAAATACAAATAAAACAATAGGTGCGTGTCGTAACTATCATGGTCATTCTTTAATTGATTTATTGTAGTTTTACTATAATGGCTTGTTCACGCTTTGTTCCCAACGGAGTAGGCAGAGACAATCTTCTTCCACTTGCTACGATCCTGACGGGAAAAGCGAAAGACGTATTCTTTCGTTTTTCCCACTTTCATCAATTTTCGTTCATCTTTTTTCAGAACTTCTCCGATTTGATCGTGAAATGTTCGCCTATGTCTTCCTCTCCCGACTCTACCATTCTTAGTTACGTTTTATAAAATGTGGATATAATATTATATATTACGAAAACTGTTTTGCACATTTAATAGAAGTTTCTGCTTCCGACTACTTGCACGAAAATTGCCTTTACCATGATCATGTAAGTTACCTTTGATAAATGATTATATATGAAAAATTACATTGTCTCACTTATGAATTAAAGCGTTATTCGCATTCTTACTCTCTTTAATCTCCAATTTACGTCCACATTGTTAAAGTACTAGTGTCGAAAATCACACGAGGTGAAAAATAAAAGTTGAATGAAACTGCACCAAAGCCTAAAATCAAAACTACAATGGACACTAACGTCCTAGACATTGAATCTATCAATGAGGGTAAAATAAAGTGCAAAGAAAGATATTGCAAATATAAGATAATATTTTAATTTACGTCCTAGAAGAGTTAACGACGATCAATGATTTAAAAATTATGTAATAACAAATGTAATTGACCTTAGATTGATTATTAACGGAAATGAAACTTTAAAATGTCATTAAAAAAAATTAAATTATAATTGTAAAAATTTTATTATTACATACTTTTTTTTCCGAATTATTCATCTCACTTAGTCGAAGTAGAATGTAAAAGTCTTAGTAAACTGGCCATGAGAGGGACGAAAACTGAATTTATCTTCGAGAGGACTGGACGACAAGGATAGAACTGGTGAATTTGGTTTGTTGAGCTTGTCAAGTAACATAGAAATTGTTCTGACTGCCAAAATTTTACATTAACTTCGAATGGACTACATAATAAGTAAAACCTAATATTTTTTATTTAATATTATTTAAAAATTATATATATTTAGTTTTAAAAACCAAAAAGTTTTTGTATTGATATTCCAAAAATTACAATTTCTTTGACTAAAATATCAAAATTAATATTTTTTTTTACATAATCAATATTATAATTATATTGACTACGACTAGATATCCAATACTTAATTAAAATTATCATAATAATAAAATAAATTGGTATCATGTCACGAAAAATAAGACTATTCCTTTCATTAACGCTGAATTCCACCTATTGGTAAAAGTCAGCGGACGCAACGGACGCTGGCTTCATTTCCACGCTAAATGGATAAACTTAATGTCTAAGTTGGAAAAAAAAACCAGCCGTCTTGTCAACAACGGCAACAAACAATAACTCTTTTAGAAATTGTACCTTACGGGTCGATTGTCTCTACTACTAATGGTACAAATACATCTACCGAATTGTCATGCCTCTGATGCCTCCCCAGCAGTGGTCCGGATGTGTAATGTAATCCTAATTTCTGAGGCCGCCAATGTATCTACGGAAGTAGCGACTCACACAAGTGCTTTGCCTGTCTATCAAGGAATCAATGTCTTCAGCGCTCTTCCCATCCTTTTTGAAAATTCCGCAAGGCTCCAAAGCCGTGTGTCAGGTCAGTGCAGACTCGTCGACGTCGCTCCCACAAGGGCGTCGATGTGGTCGACGATTAGCGCTCCTAGTCAGATTACTACATCTATCCGAAGGTTTTGATTGCCACGTTGTTCACGTTGAAAATCTGACAGCAAATTATACTATATAAACCAAGGTCAATATTACCTCATTAGTGCCACCTTACACCATTCACCAAGTTTGCCAGTTAGGTTACTCTCAAAAGGTGACCAGCTTCAGATTTGTTTAGACCAGGGATTCCCAAACTATTTTAGGCAAGAGACCCCTTTTCTAAAAAGTACTGATACCTCAGACCCCCATAGCCAAATTACTTTAAAAATCCTGTCTCTAGTTTTTTTCTTATTGACACAAGACACTTACAAATTTAAAAACTTTGCTGTTAGTTAAGTGAGTAAACATGACATAATTTTCTCATAAAAATTTAAAAAATAAACGGAAATAAAATATCAAGTGTAATTAATAATTATTAATAGAAATTACGTAATTTTTTTTAAATGATACTTCCTTCTAAAATATTAGTCATTCTCAAATAATACTATTATTTACGGATTTTATCACATTTGATTTTGTTTTTATATTCCCGACGTTTCGATTGCTTTACAGCAGCCGCGGTCACGTGGCATCGGGAATATAAAAAATAAAATTTAACGCGATAAAATCCGTAACTAATAGTTTCATTTATAATGAATAGAGCTCGCGTAAATACAAGAAATCACTATTAGTCATTCTTATAACAAGTTGGTACACGGAACACAATTTATACAGTATCTTGAAATAATAACTTTTGTTAATTAATAGGGGTCGATTTTTAAACCTTGTCGAACCCCAACATCAGTTTTCGTTTATTTTGACCCCTGGGAAACCCCAATAATATCGATATATCAATATCGATCACTTTGGAGTCCCTGGTTTAGACTATTACAAAAAAATCAAACATTACAAAAGAATTGAACTTTTTAAAAAAGTAAACGATAACACTCTGATAATACTCGTCGTATCTTTACACTAAAAAAACACCAACAAAAGTAAATTTAAAACGAAAAATTAATGAAGTGATTCCACTAACTTACTATGAAATATTCATATTCATATACTCAGTAGAGACTTGTCGCAGTTATTTTTTCTCATTTACAGTTCGGAAGTTTCGATATTAATTATGGTGTCTATTTATTAAGAAACAACACTTTAAATAAAACTTTTGTATTAGGCATATGAAATTACGTATAAAGGTTAATTTTATAACCATAACTGCCGACTACTAGCGGCATCGCCCGCGTTGTAACTAATTTTGTTTCAAGATAACTGTTAATGGAGATATAAATAACTACCCAAAATCCCATGCCGTCGGTTAATCTACATCTCTGTCAAATTTCGTTCATATCCGTTCCACTAACACATAACTTTTACGTTTGAAATATAACATGAAATAAAACATTAGTCTAACTTCTGGAATCATCATAAGAAATATTTAAAAAAAAATCAATAAATGACGTGTTTTTTTTATTACGTGAATGTGTGCAAACTGCTCACCTGATGGTAAGTGATAACCGTCGTCCAAGTACATCTACAACACCAAAGGAGCTGCAGGCGCGTTGTATATATGTATTCGATGAAGTTATTGCTGTTAGCCGTTTTTTCTTTTAGAGCTTCATAGGTTTGCGCCTGCGTCCTTGAGGCCGCAGGCGTTACAGTCGCGTTGCCGGCCTTTAAGGATATTTAAAGGATGGGAGGGAGGATCGGGAAGCAGAATAGCGGAGGGGGAGAGAGTCTCCGGCTACCGCACCCACCAAAGAAAACACAGAAGCAAAAGATATGTCTCAACTTCACGTCGATATTCTGCGACGTCGATCCGGCCCTTTCGAACAGCTGCAAAAGCTGTCGCCTGGCTCTACCACTTACAGAATAGCTTTTAAGTTAAATCCGTTCAAACTTTAAACATTTTAATAGATATGCGGGATCAAATATTACCAGAAAATAATATGTGAAATGGCGGACAAGGCCATCATTTAACATTTTATTCTTACTTTGATGTCCTAGTTTATAGGTAGATGGCGCTAATAACAAACTATCTGTTTACAGTTTTTTTTCTAATTTCACGATTGCCAATCCGCAAAACCACCGACGTGGCTTTGTGGTAATTTAAACAATATATGAACCCCACATTTCTCTGTGCGTGATATATTTTTTTTAAACTTCAGGTGGAATTCGCATCAAGACGGATTCAGGCTGAACTGAATTCAGAGATTAGTCAAGGCTTCTTCTACAAGGCAGTATAACAGATCGGATCAGTTTAAAAGATTTGGAAATACTATATAGTCGGTTTATTTTTATGAAATCATAATTATTTTCTTTATTTTAATGCACGGAATATGAATATGGGTGTGATTTCAAAAAAAGGCTATAACCAAAGTGTCTAGATATTGAAAAAAAATTGTTTATTTTGAGAGAATAAGAAATGAGACAAAACGTCTGTAAATTATCATTAATTAGGTAAATGAAAAAAGTCGGTAATTTTGAACAACGTTAAAAGGTAATGCACTTTCTGAGCCCTCCGTAGACACCATTAAACAAGGAAATATTTTTGTACATTAATTTTGTAACTTAAAACTATGAACTTTACATACATTTAAACGTGCGCCACTGTAATAAACTATACTTTTGTCCTTTCTCATAAAAAAAAAAGAAAACCTACGAGTACGTCATTCATCTGAATACACCTAAGATTTTGCTTAAACAAAGTATCAAGGATCAACAAGTTCATAAAGCAATTAATGAAAAAGTGTATGAAATGAAGATAAAAGGAAGGTCTATGAAACATAACAAATACTTTAACCAACTTCGTTCTTTTATATTTTTTCGTAATCTTTAAAGTCGTAAACTTATTTACTGACATTAATATTTTTTTTATGTCAGTTGACACTTCACTTATACGTATACCTACATGTAACAAATATATGTTATTTATAATGTTCATTTAGAGATCTCATGCACTTAAGATTTTAAAACACTCAATTATTTTACTACTTTTTGCTGTCCATCCTGGCTCCTTGACGCTATGGATGGTGGGCATTCCCCTTTATGAACTGCATGCATTGTGTAAACTGTACTTAAACCTTGGTGTAAAATATAATCGCATTTAATACTCAATACTCCATATTTATTCACACGTTTATAATTTTCTTGTACTTTACCAGTGCGCCATCTAGTACTGGTCTGTTTCCTTAAGAAGTATGGAAAAGTATGTAATAATAAAAACAGATGTAACTAGATGGCGTTGACTATCAATCAAATATCGTCCATGGAAATCTCATTTGGCATATTTTCAGAAGATCCAAAAACGTTTTCCAAAACCTGTAACTTTTTTATTTATTGTAATCACCTCAATAGGTCTCTAAATTTTAACGTAGTTTTAAAAAAAAATTGTCAAATCCCACTAATTATTACTAAAATAAAAATAGTAAGTCATAAAACGTGACTTACCATTTTGTCCTGTAAAACGTGTACAATTTTAGTGTAACACATGACTCTAGAGAGATAAATGAGAACTTGTGGAAATGTACGTTTTGAATATATTTGATAATTAAAAATATGTAAATACCCAAAATTGTTACAAAAAGAATGTTTGGCATGGTTTAACTAATTGAAAATACTAATGTTAACAACATACTACAATTACAATGGTTTTAATAGTAACTCATTGGTTAGAAAATTATTCGTTACTAATATAGAAAGAAAGTCAAGAATGTTTTTGAAATATCACACATTCTCAATTAAGAATAAACCCCCAACCCACACCACTCACATCAAACCAACTTGGAGAATAAAAAAATCCGCAGCCACCCAACATTTTTTGACCTACCACCTGTTGCGTGTCTTAAATATAGGTATTACAAATATTATTTTTTAACGTGGATGATTATTTGGATGGGATCGATAGGATATGACCAAAACAGCCGAAAGTCGCCGAATTCAATAATATGCAGCCGATTTCTCTTTTTAGTTATGATGAGGCAAGAGAATCCCAACTCCACAGGTTATTAAAATGGAAAACGTTCCATTCCAAGAAAGGCGAGATAATCATCGCTCATATTCCAAACTTTAAAACGGTGCAGTTTAAAAAACATTTTGTCGGGTGTCGAGCAATAACATCGTAAGTTGCTGACATCTGGGGTACTGCTATTGCTAGTTCCCGTAACTCCAATTTACTCTCAAGATATAGCAATGTGTCTTACATTGCTATATCTTGTCAAGGCGTTGAGATTACAGCAAATTAACTCTAAAGAGACCTTCGTCTTGCTATAGACTACATATATTTTTTTTTTGTATAAACATTACTAATATTACTGTTAACTCTTGATTTTTGATATGGATTTTTCTGAACCTATGCAGTTGATGGCAAAAATATTAAAAATATTTTGTATTATTAAAATAATTAATTTTTTTAAAACCTTTATTGCTCATCCTTTAATAGCGTATTATATAGTTAACTTAATGCCTATTGGCATTCTCTGTCACTCAACCCGGGGTCTGGCCTGGTGAAATATAGTGACAGGTGTATATACAAATGAAATTAGCGTATTATATGGAAAAATTAAAAGACGTTTTTTTATGAAATTACCTATTTAATCAATCGCGAAGTATGTACCATTATTATCTATGCACTTTCTCCATTTTATAGGTAGTTCATTTCATTACATTGCTAAAAAAATTTGGGTGCTGCAATTAAGAAACTATTTGAAAGTGGATTTGACTGCCTCATTGTAATTGAATTTTTTTCCTTGCAAGAAGTTGTACAAATTCCGAAAAAAGTGGTAATCTTTTGGAGCAACGTCCGGGGAGTATGGTGTGTGTCGGAGACATTCCAATCGCAACTCCTCTAATTTAGCGACCATCTGTCGCGAAGTATGGGGTCTAGCGTTGTCATGAAGCAGCAGTAGGCTAAAGCAATTGACCAGTCTCCAGATTTCCATTATTTTAGGAAACTGTTGTATATGACACCAGCACTGGTCCACCAAACACTCACCCGTGCGCTTTTCTGAGTCATTTTCGCTTGGGACAGGGATCAAAAAGTTAATAATTTGGCGAAAAGAAATTCTCATCATCTCTTTCCTGTACTTGTTTTTAATAAAAGAAAGTAATAGTTTAAAATTAGTTTAGCTGCTGTACAAGAGAATAAACACTAATAACTTTCAAAGATTTTATCACGTGATCATAGATATTAGGCTGAATTTAAATTAACGTAAGTAAAAAAAAACGTGTGTGTGTACTTATGTACGCACGTAAGAAGCTATACTTCTTTAGCGTAACTAAACAAATAAAAAGAATACATACCGACAGTTAAACTCAAATCTTTAAACCCACTTGAAAAGTTTATTACTTAAGAAACCACTTTCATCACGAATACTGACAGTAAATTATCATTCACCACCATATATAATTTAAAATCACACACAAATACACATGTATATTTATGTATGAATATATTTTTTTATCCCCACTGATGTAAAAAATGTGTTAAAGATTCATAAATATTTGAATAACCACTTTAACAGAACACACAATCAGATCAAACAGTTTCACTGTAAAAAATGTCGCCAAGTACTCGTTCACAACTTTATCTACAAATAAAGGAAGGTAAAAATTGCACTTTATAAAAAGATTTAAAATTAAAAAAATAACCAAATAACCATTATGATTTTCGATAGTTGAAAAAATATTGTAGCAAATTTAACGATTAAAAATATATTTTAAATGTACTTGACGAAAAAATATTATTATTATTATTCTTAAAAATGCTCGGGTGTGAAAATTACACGTATATATACACATATATTATATATATGTATAACTACATCCTCACCGGACAACTGTTGAAAGGCTTTACAGTTTCAATTGAACTAGGCGGAATTTGAAAAGACTTTTCTGTTCTTAATCTTCTTGTAAATTGGGTACAGTGAGTTTCAAGAATTAGAAAACATCAAACTTTTGTAAGTGAAAAAAAAGTTTTTTTGGAATAACTTTGAAATAATTGTTTCGATCGATTTCATAATTTCATCAGTTCTTTTACTGAAAGGCTGACGTCAACTACTGCAAACTACGTCAATATCGGTTGACTCATTCGAGATACTTCGTTGACAAAGAAGTCTAGATCACAGGTGTTTTTTTTTAATCACTTGGAATATTTCCTGTGACTCAATTTTCTTGTGAGCAAGTACTTCCTTCAGCTCGAAAAATTACGTTGAATGCCGCAAAGTATATAAATATAGTATAAAAATAAAAATCAAACAATGTATTCTGATAATACCGCTGCTGTAAAATTTTCAATTGAGAGATTTCCCTGGTAACTTCAAATTTTTTGTTCTTATAAGGCTCAAATTCTTTTGAATGATGCATAAAGCAATGAAAAATTGCTTCTAATTGCACCTCTCTGTCACAAGATTAGCCTATTTACAAAATTTCAATGTTCTTGATCATGTGTATATAATATACTTCAAAAATTCATTTACAATTCATCGGGTCAGAGAGATTTGGTTTTTATATTTACATATAGATATAACTGAGTAATCATTATACTTCAATACTATAAATTATTCATAGGAATTGCTTCATGAGATTTAAATCCAGAAACAAGCCCACTGTTAAACATTAGTTTACTCGCGGATTGTTATAAAATACAGTCTTCAACCAGTAGTATCCATCAACTTCCCACAAAACAGGTGTAATGCAAAATGTAATTATATTTAGAACCTTTGTTCTGCACAGTATGAGAAGTTACGAGGTTGATAGTTCAGAACCTTTCTTATGCAATGGTTAGCAATTCCGTAAGCTATGTGTCCTTTAAGCTCAATATCATTAATTTGTATTTATCATTATTATGTAACTCTTTTTTTATTTCATGTCCGTGTCTGTATAATCCAGGGCTACTTCATTATTAACATTGGGGTTATACTTAACTTATGAATGAAAATAAAACAAAATAAAAGTAACTATTTTCTTTGCGATATGTATATTTTGTATGAAGAGCAAAATGTGATTAATTAAAAATATTTATCATTAGAAACACTACATAAGAGTCAGGAGGCTTGGTGATAACTTCTATCTATTTTATGTGCCTTGCAATAGCCTAATAATACTGATGCTGAAATGCATGGGCTAATTTATATTATACGACTGTAACATAAAGAACAAGTAATATTGAGGGAGTGATTTGTTTTAATTAGGAATCGTATTGTGCAATAAATGTATTGCAAATTATGTAAATGTCTAAAAATATTTACCAGAGACTGTTGTCATATGCTAAGATAAATAAAATAAACATGTTCTACTGAAAAAAATAACCTATGACTATAATAATTTTAGATTAACATAACTATAACATAAAAAGTACAGAAAAAAAAATAAAAATTGTCATCTCTAAGTGTAGTCTTACTATACCCCGATTTATTTGACATGATTCCATATCTTCTTAACTTTTAATGAAAATTATAACCAGATCCAGCAGTCTATGCGGATTTTGTGCCTAAAAACAAAATACAGTTTGCCTCAGTAGTCTGTAGAATGCAAGAGTTGCAAGAATACGTTTATGACTTTAGTTTTTCAGGTGCTAAAAATACTACACAGGTATTTCAAAATAACAAATATGAAACACGTTATGGGCATTAGACCTTTCTTTTTTTCTTTTTTTAGTAAATTTAAGTTGTTAATATAAGTGCCTGTCAGTTTAACAAAATTCACAGATTTGTATTAGCCTCCTTTTATACACTCGCTAGACAACATGAAGTTCAAACGTATCAAAAAAACTGTAATGTATGTGATTATACAATTTTTTTCCATTAAAGGATGAATCGTCTGTAACTGCGCTACCACCTTGGGCTTCAACACCACTTGATATCTAATAGGGTTTTAGTCAAGTACTTGCACATGCCAAGAAAAAAATTCTACGTCGTTAGATCACTACAAATATGTAATGCTAGTTGATGTGTCGTTCATCAATTTTCATCTGTCACTTTGCTTCATTAAAAAATAAACTAATTATAGCATTTAGGACTAAAGAACCGTTATTTTCCTAAGACTATGAAAGTCAATTTCCTCTGACCTGTATGTTGTTCTGTTTCATGTCAAACAAAAATTAACGATCTGAATTCGGGTATAAAAATGTGTTTAATCTGTCAGATGTTCTCTATGGATTTCAACTTACAATAACTAGGTAAATAAAACGTTTATGTTTAGTTACTTTTGGTGGTTCCAGACATATTTAATAATGAATATTGTAAATTAATTTACAAATACACACATCAACTAAGGACATTAGAGCAGTAATTTTAAAGATGAAAGTACATAGTTAAATTGTACAGCTCGAGATAATTATGTTGCTTTGAAAATGCTAGTAATACTTAATAGTAGCTACTACTTAGAAATATTGAAGTATACCTATTCTATGACACGTATCTACTACAGAAATTAATTTATGTAATACATATAGTTAAATAGTGTACAAAACGAATCGTGCTTGAAGCTTCATATAGTCTTTCTATATGCCAAAAAAAAAAACTTCCAAAAGTGTAAAAATAAGTTAGGTATAGCATAATCAATAAGGTTGTAGACAAAGATCAGCTTCTGTAGAGAGACAGTGGCACGATTTAATGTAAACAAATATTATATTGAGCTATAAATGTGAAATTCCAAAGATAAATGCTTTCTAAGAAAATGTATCCAAAGTTATGTAAATTGTTCGTAATAATTAGTATTTATCAAACATTCTAACTGAAATTATTAATGTTATGTAAGATGAATAATAGCTTGAAAAAAAAGGTAAAGATAATGAGTTTTTCTGCTGTTTAATTATATAATGGATATAACATAACGATATTAATTATTTAATTAAACCAACGTAAATAGTGCTGCATATTTTACATTTGAAATCATTTCTTAAAATCTTTATAATAAGTTTTGGAGTTTCGAAGGAAATGAAGTTGAATACAGCGAAATATAACAAAATAGAATATTTTTTCTGAGAAAAACAAAAAAACCTAATTTATGGCTTTTTATATAAATACGCAAAAAATTTATTTTGAAAGAATGCAACAGAAACTTATAATCTTAATCAAAACATTTTTATTTGAAATTGTTTCCATTCAAATCCAATGTCGTGATATGTTTTTCAACACCCTGTCAGTGGCGTCACATCAGTTCAAAGATTATTGATCCCTCTTCATGTATTTACATGTTTCTATTCAGTCCTTTTATCGCTACTAATCGATTCATTCTTTGTACTCACAGTAATCAGTGTTTCGATTGTGCTTAATAATAATGAAATATTGGAAATAATTGGTATTGGAAAAAAATATTTTATCAATTAGCGTTTTAAAAATGTTTTCTCTATCTTATTATGTGTATAAAAACTAATGTGTCATGTGAAACCTACTACAAAAATTATTGCTCTGCTTGCGATGTGAATGACAGCGAATCTATAAGCGACTTGAATTTAGACCGAAACGCATAAATCACGTGTATTTGATATTGCAGCTTTACAAATATCATTCATATAAATATTTTCCAAATACTGCAACCAAAAGATAACAATTTAAATGATATACTGCAAACACCGTGTGATTAATAATGTACGCAAGACCATTAGAGGATATAAAAAAATATTAGATACTATTAGCATACGTTTTATTTAACGCTATAAAATAATAACAACGTTTTATGAAAGATAATCATAATAAAGTGGCAAAGGTCATAGCGGCAGAATAATATATTTAGTATCGGGTACTTACTAAAACAGACTTTGATATTATTATTAAATAAAATATGGAATGTTTTCTTGCTTTATAGTTCAGTTTCCAGTGCACCTAACGTTTAAGTCATGATGGCGCCACGTTTAGTTAAATTTATTGGCCTTTAAATACAATGATACATAAATAGGCAGAGAGATATAGGCAATACAATCAGTAATTGTATTTGTTGTCCAATAATTTATTATACTTTGTGCGTTTTATTTACTTAATTAATTATTACTGCGAATTGGAATATTTCTAGTCCAATTTTGATAATGTAATTTTTTTTGGCTTAGACTGGCCTAAAATAAATTGAGTTCTCTGTGACATTTTTGATAGGTTTCTATATTAAATAGATATTTGTTTTATTTTGAGATCTTTTATTCGTTTTATCAATTATCAATTACATTAATACAAATTAATCTTAACCAAAATTCAAGTACTTTACTTGGAATACTTGTCGGTCATAGAAATGTATGCCGAATGCAATGATAAAATACCGGGATATAGAAGGAGGCTTTATTATTTTTATAACTGATATTTATGCACTGAAAACTGTTTTATAATCTTACCTTTAATATAACGTGTAAAATCATTTTCAAGTATTATTATAATGATTGAGTTAAGTGAGTTCAAATATCATTAAAAAATAACACTATACGAAGAACTCCATATTCGTAAATTATCAAAACAATATATGAATTCTGTGAGACGAGATGGCGACTAGATTAAGCACACACTTACAAAGATTTGACTTAAAACAGCTGTAAGTAGAATTGATCGAAGTTAGGGAAGGCCTTAATAGTAAAATAAATACAAAATCCAATAAACTATTTACACAGAGAACTAGAAGGCACAGTAGTGGGGAATACGAACTAACAAAAGAGAAATGATTATAAATTGGAAATAAACAAAAATGTGTTGTCAAATGTTTCAGAAATTTACAATCAGTATTTACTGTAGTTATATTAATAATTAAAACAGAAATTATTAAAAAAAAGCATTAACATAGAAAGTGGAAAACGCTTAAACTATAAAGCTTAGTTTTGAACTAAGGCCCGCTAGAGATGAATAACATTAATTTTACAATAAGAAGAAAAACACCGAATATTTTACGATATTGACACACCGATATTGATATTAAAACTATATTTACGATTCTTAATTATGTAAAATATTATGTTTTAATAAAAGTTACATAATTTGACTTAGCAATTAACAAAGATGGCCAGACTGCATGTGATATTACTAAGATTATATAGTCACCTATTGCTCAGTCAAGAATAAAATTTAGAGCTGACTAACAATCTGACCACCTCAGCTTTTACATTATACTAGTTGTTGCCTTATAAGTAAATTAAGATTGACTTTTTTTGTTTGTGCAGTTGAATAACCTGTCGTAAGACAATAAAATACTTTTATCCAGATAGACCTGCCCTAGGACCTATATTCGACAATGATACAAACTGCAATTATAGTTAACGTATACCGTCACATTACATTTCTACACAGAAATGGACGTTTTAATCACTCTTTTTTACTAGAAGATGTTGTGTTTATCATTGTAAATTTATTAATTTTTATTGAAAAAATGTTTAATTTTTCAAACTGTATTAAACACGTCTTCACAGGTAGTCAATCTGTTTGATTAAACATTAATAGTTTTGCTAAGTAGGTAATTAACCAGTTTAAGAATTTAAAATAGGCAAATCTTGTTTTTTGATTGTTTGTTTGACCGCGCCTTTGTGAAAATTTACAATTACAAACAGTCCACGCATCCGATGAAATTTAGTTGTTAGTGTAGTTTTTAGAGTGAAGTTACACGTTACAAGTAGTCAATGTTACATTTTTTTAGAATGCTCCATTAAAATGCAATTTATATTTAAAATATTTTACAACAAAATAATGTGCGTTCATTAAAAATAAATATTTACGATTGCAATACCGTCGTTAAGGCCCTATGAACATATACGATGATTAACATAGTTCTTAGGAGAAATAACTCCCTTTAAATAAGCATTATAGTGCGGACAGGTCGAAATTGTGGGGTAATCGATAGGTATTGTACAAATTAAAAGTGGATTTTGTGACCGGACTGAATGCTTGTGTAAAACAACTCCAACTTAAGGTGCCAACATCTTTGAAAGTTCCTCGTCCTGAAGGCAGCCCTTGAGGAATTCTTCCTGGGTCAGTTGTCCGTCGTTGTTTTCATCCATCTTTGCGAAAATGTTCTTAGCGCGCTCCTCGGCAGAGTCAGCTGGCCTGTTACTAGAACAAGCGCCGAGCATGTCATATATTGCCTGAAAAATACATTATTACACATTATTTCACATGCTAATAAAAGTTATGTACTACTTACATTATAGCAAAAAAAATCAGCATAACAAAGTACTGTTTAATTAATATACTTCTATTTATTCTTCTATCCAAGAAAAATATATATGTTACTTTGATTTAAAATAGGACTGAAAACTTATTTCCTAGTACTTTAATAGCAGGATTAATTATAATAATTATTATTAAGGATGTCTGTAATGTGAAGTAAACAAAGCCACTTTTAGAAGACTTTATAAAATTAACTAACCTGGACTATTTTGGTCATTTCCTGAATATCAATTACTCCGTTCCCATCTACATCATACATACGGAAAGCCCACTTTAGCTTTTCCTCGGGAGTACCACTTGATGTCACATGAATCGCCTGCAGAAATTCCTACAACAAATATAAAATTCGATGCCACACATAAATCTTAAAAGACATAAGAGAGGCACAAGTCGCATTAAACACATTAAAAAGTTAGTATTATTTTAAATTCGCAACAGAAGCAGCAAACTAATCAATCAATTTACACTTCGCTTCAGCATTTTCTCGACTAAATAATGTCAATGTTTTTTCATTAATATTCGCAAAATTCGCTACATATTATTTAGTTATTTCGGAGCGTTGTTTTTTGTTACCTTAAAGTCTATATAGCCGTTCCTATCCATGTCAAATGTGCGAAAAACGTGGTCACAAAATTCCACAGCGTTTCCAGAGGGAAAGAACATCTTGTACATGTCGACAAACTTCGCCGGTGTTAGTCTTCCGTTAGGACAATCTTGCTGTAAATTAAATGCATATTCTCAATAAGTTTGAAATGAAAAACATAATTATCAATAAAAATAAGGAGAGAGATAAAAGAGAGAAAGAAAATTTCTCTGAGTATCCCGAATTTATCTCCCATAGAGGCTCATCAGGTGGCTTGTGCAGTGTGGTGAGTATGGGCAAATATGCAATGATTGGTATGCCTGTTTTTGTTGACGCATTCATGATCATCTTTGTCTAGCAGGAGACAGGCCGTCGAGGAAGAAGAATAAAAATGAACATCTAATACCATGTAATATTTGCCCCAACTTTTAGAGTAATCAAACTTACAATGTAACCGATTTACACGTTTTCATAAGATTATTAGAATACTCGGATAACCTAAGTTCTATACTTAAAGGCGGGATCATTAAAAATGTCTACTGCAATTTTAAGTGCTAATTAGTAACGAGCTTGTCGACTTCCTAAAGCGCTATAGACTGTTACTTTACTTTTAAAGAATGTCAAAGCATTTAAACAGCAGCTATGAAGGCACGTCTGGCAATCCACAATGCTGTGTTATTATGTTGTGTGTTAATACATAGTAGTGAAAGTTTGGTTTAACAGAAGAAGAAATAAATAAAAATGTATACATTAGATATAGTAGTAGTTTAGATATAGAAGTTTGTTAAGCGCGCCTCTGAATGACAGAGTGAGTAATTGCGTGTCTTTCAAACCTCACTGTCTCTAGACAGTGAGGTTTGAAAGACAATGTTGAGACTAGAATTAAGAAAGGATATTTCTTGTTCTGTTCTCTTGAAACTAATTAGGAAAGATGTATATACATAATTTTGGTCAATATCGTCGTATCGTATATGTCGTCCAAATTGGCGATTTAGTTAACAATGAGAATTTTAGGATACTTGTACAAACAAAAAGTACCTGAAAATCTAGAGGGCGGAATGTCAAAATACTATCTATCGATCTATAATTCCCTCATTGAATACTAGCAGTGTTTAAGTTACCAACGTCTAGCCTATCCTAACTTTGGGGAAGAAGATGATAATCGGAGTAATTTAAATTTGGGCTGGTGAAGAGTTTATTAATAAATCACATTTTATTACCTTAAATCCCTTGTACCACTCCTTGATAGTGGTCTCATCGTACGAAGTATGCGTTTTGAGGAAATCCATATCCTCCTTGGTGAGTTTGTCTTTACTAACGAAGCAGCCCATTTTGTTTTCTGTAACAATTGCATATTTTATTTTAAAATTTGAGTAAATATTTACAAAAAAATAGTTTCAGAATGATTTAACCTAAGTGATACAGTATAATATACCCGTATAATTTTTACCACTCACATATTAAACTCGTATTTGAAAATTCGCTCATAATACTAGAAATATGTTTCCGAAAGAAATCATAAGTTCGTCTCTCGTTCATTAGTTATTATGTCTACATTTTTACAGAAAAATCACAACACATCTTTCTATATCGCCCCGCCGAAACCGCTAAAGCTAATTACCTGAAATTTGGACTGCATGTTTTCAGTACTACGTAAGGATCTCGCGGTGGGTGGACCTTTTCAAGTGTGTCTGAAAATCCGTAATATTTGAAGGTGATGATGTAATCTAATGAGTATTTTGGTCAGAAGTAAAAAATGGTCATAATAAAAAAATGTTTAAAAATTATAAAATTTTTGTATTCAAAACAAAGTTAAGAATGTATTGTTTCAGGGTTTTTGGAAATAATCCCCTAAGGAGGTAAAAAATTAGAGAAAGTTTGAAAGACAATGTTGAGACTAGAATTAAGAAAGGATATTTCTTGTTCTGTTCTCTTGAAACTAATTAGGAAAGATGTATATACATAATTTTGGTCAATATCGTCGTATCGTATATGTCGTCCAAATTGGCGATTTAGTTAACAATGAGAATTTTAGGATACTTGTACAAACAAAAAGTACCTGAAAATCTAGAGGGCGGAATGTCAAAATACTATCTATCGATCTATAATTCCCTCATTGAATACTAGCAGTGTTTAAGTTACCAACGTCTAGCCTATCCTAACTTTGGGGAAGAAGATGATAATCGGAGTAATTTAAATTTGGGCTGGTGAAGAGTTTATTAATAAATCACATTTTATTACCTTAAATCCCTTGTACCACTCCTTGATAGTGGTCTCATCGTACGAAGTATGCGTTTTGAGGAAATCCATATCCTCCTTGGTGAGTTTGTCTTTACTAACGAAGCAGCCCATTTTGTTTTCTGTAACAATTGCATATTTTATTTTAAAATTTGAGTAAATATTTACAAAAAAATAGTTTCAGAATGATTTAACCTAAGTGATACAGTATAATATACCCGTATAATTTTTACCACTCACATATTAAACTCGTATTTGAAAATTCGCTCATAATACTAGAAATATGTTTCCGAAAGAAATCATAAGTTCGTCTCTCGTTCATTAGTTATTATGTCTACATTTTTACAGAAAAATCACAACACATCTTTCTATATCGCCCCGCCGAAACCGCTAAAGCTAATTACCTGAAATTTGGACTGCATGTTTTCAGTACTACGTAAGGATCTCGCGGTGGGTGGACCTTTTCAAGTGTGTCTGAAAATCCGTAATATTTGAAGGTGATGATGTAATCTAATGAGTATTTTGGTCAGAAGTAAAAAATGGTCATAATAAAAAAATGTTTAAAAATTATAAAATTTTTGTATTCAAAACAAAGTTAAGAATGTATTGTTTCAGGGTTTTTGGAAATAATCCCCTAAGGAGGTAAAAAAATTAGAGAAAGTTTGAAAGAATTTCCGATAAATTTATTTCTGTATTTGTGTTTAATAAAAACGCGAGTTTTAAAAATTTTGAAAAACTTTTATGTGGGTAATATAGTGAATAAAATGTATTTCTTTTCTCATTAAAACATGAATATTAGTTATATCAGAAAATTTAGTTTAGACAAAATTGAAATTAATTTTAAATCTAAATTTGCATGAATGGTGACCTGATCCCTACGGTAAAGTATCTGTACGATTGTTATGAAATCTTAGTCCGCTAAAGCTAAAGATAAAAGTGTTGTATCACAAGTGCAGTTGTTGAAACGGACCAGTATCGAATTGAGAGAGGATTGCCTCTCTCTTTTTCAATTCTGTGTAACATTTCCGGGTGATCTCCGCCAGTAGTATAGCCATTTTAGCCACTGCAGACAACACCACAAACATAATTTAGAGGCGTTAGGTTAGGATTACCTATTCTTATTTTTTTCGAAATTCTGGTGGACCAAGTCGCAGGTGGAAAGCTGGTAATGTAATATTATCGCTAGGACTATGGTGTTTGTTGCCAAGCTACTACTTACCCTATTATATTTTTATTAGACATTAGGGATAGTTTTCTTATTTTTTACAATTCGTGGTACGCAGCACATTTATATTAAATTAGCTAAACTATGACCCGTGATTTGAGGCATTCTTTGGGAGTGGCCTTTGTTCAGCAGTGGTTATTGTGATATGATGATGACGAATAAACCTTTAAAGCGTTTCATTTTGCTAATATTCGTGTATCATTTCTGTTAGGACCTAAGTTTCATTTATATCACATATTATCTACACAATAATTATATTTATGCGAATACTACTAGACTTAGCTCAATAAACTTAATTCAACTAATAACTAACATATTTAAATGTTCTGTAATGGATGATACACATGGTTATTAAAATAAAAACGTTGTATACGATATTACAATTTTAAATCTAAATTTGCATGAATGGTGACCTGATCCCTACGGTAAAGTATCTGTACGATTGTTATGAAATCTTAGTCCGCTAAAGCTAATTACCTGAAATTTGGACTGCATGTTTTCAGTACTACGTAAGGATCTCGCGGTGGGTGGACCTTTTCAAGTGTGTCTGAAAATCCGTAATATTTGAAGGTGATGATGTAATCTAATGAGTATTTTGGTCAGAAGTAAAAAATGGTCATAATAAAAAAATGTTTAAAAATTATAAAATTTTTGTATTCAAAACAAAGTTAAGAATGTATTGTTTCAGGGTTTTTGGAAATAATCCCCTAAGGAGGTAAAAAAATTAGAGAAAGTTTGAAAGAATTTCCGATAAATTTATTTCTGTATTTGTGTTTAATAAAAACGCGAGTTTTAAAAATTTTGAAAAACTTTTATGTGGGTAATATAGTGAATAAAATGTATTTCTTTTCTCATTAAAACATGAATATTAGTTATATCAGAAAATTTAGTTTAGACAAAATTGAAATTAATTTTAAATCTAAATTTGCATGAATGGTGACCTGATCCCTACGGTAAAGTATCTGTACGATTGTTATGAAATCTTAGTCCGCTAAAGCTAAAGATAAAAGTGTTGTATCACAAGTGCAGTTGTTGAAACGGACCAGTATCGAATTGAGAGAGGATTGCCTCTCTCTTTTTCAATTCTGTGTAACATTTCCGGGTGATCTCCGCCAGTAGTATAGCCATTTTAGCCACTGCAGACAACACCACAAACATAATTTAGAGGCGTTAGGTTAGGATTACCTATTCTTATTTTTTTCGAAATTCTGGTGGACCAAGTCGCAGGTGGAAAGCTGGTAATGTAATATTATCGCTAGGACTATGGTGTTTGTTGCCAAGCTACTACTTACCCTATTATATTTTTATTAGACATTAGGGATAGTTTTCTTATTTTTTACAATTCGTGGTACGCAGCACATTTATATTAAATTAGCTAAACTATGACCCGTGATTTGAGGCATTCTTTGGGAGTGGCCTTTGTTCAGCAGTGGTTATTGTGATATGATGATGACGAATAAACCTTTAAAGCGTTTCATTTTGCTAATATTCGTGTATCATTTCTGTTAGGACCTAAGTTTCATTTATATCACATATTATCTACACAATAATTATATTTATGCGAATACTACTAGACTTAGCTCAATAAACTTAATTCAACTAATAACTAACATATTTAAATGTTCTGTAATGGATGATACACATGGTTATTAAAATAAAAAACGTTGTATACGATATTACAATATTAAATATCATATTCTACATTCCATTTTTAGGCGTAATCCCAAATACTAATCAAATAAATCAAAATTAAATAAAAACATTAAATTTTGGCTTGATTTTGACATTCGTAAGAGCTTTAAGCTCTTATGAAGGTCAAAATCTACACCTGTTTGCAAAAACTTCTCAGATAACCGGCAAGTAGAGTTTAGACATTTACAATCTAAAATAAAATCAATACAATGTCAATCGTAATAAATAGTTGCAATGTCTAACATATTGCTGTCATAAGTATGTGTATATTTATATTTATTTATATGTATTCATATTTGTTTATATTTAATTAATCCGTCAGTATGTATCTAATTGTAAGTGTAAGTTATTCATGTATTTTAGTTTTTAACAAATTTAATGTTTGGCATCCTTACAATATCTCTCCACGCTCCAGGTTGACTGGGAGAGAATACGAAGAGGCATTAAGTCCGCCTTTTGTAATACTTTTATTTTTAAGTATTCAAATGAAGTTTAAAAAATAAATAAAATAAAAAATTGCTAGTTTTTTTGCTTTGCTTGTTAGTGCAGATTAAGATATGTTTCCACGCAGGTAAGTTGTGGATATAAAATCGATGTATGAAAGTTTCTTATATACTATGTTTGTTTGAAGCACTATATTGTAAACAGAGAAATTGTGGTAAAATTTTCGGCATTTACATTTATTCGATTGGCTTAGTTTTAGCCAATCTAAATTTAGGAACCTCTAGCGTATCGTCTCGATCGGTTCTACTAAACTACTTCTTTATAAAATATTCTACTTTTTTATAAAATATATTCGTATTTTTCCATACGAACATAATGTTTTCAAAAATAAACAACGACGGACGTGTTAAGATTATTAGTCTTTTTCATTTGGTCAAGTTATAGATTCTCCGAATCGCATGCTTTTGTAAAATGAATACTGTTTCCATACTACGTATATTATAATAAGTATCGATGTTGCTTCATCAGTCAACTGTCTGATCCTTCTAATAGCGAAAACTCCAGAACTGAAGCTTAACATCAATACAGATCCCGGGATATAGTGCAGTACATTTGAATCTCACTGGCTGTTTATTTAGTTGTTTCTAAGGTTTTTTAGTTCTGTCGTATTAAAAAACTTCACTATTTCCAAATAAGTTACAGTTTAAAGGTTGTGTTGTGTTTCATTAAATAACAATAGAATCAAATCAATAAAGAATAACAGATTTTTTATTTAAATATTTTTTTATTATAATACACAAGTACATATATAACTAAAAGTAAATAAAACGAAAACATTAGAGAGCACAATTTAAAATCGAACTTTAATCCGCTTTTGATATGTGGGCTTACCTATAAAATCGCCTATAAACAGTTTTATATGTTTTTAATCATGCACGTAATCAACGATAAATCAGTTCAGCCGTTATAGCGTGATTGAGTATCAAAATCTAAACTTTAGCATTTATAGTATACGAAGAAGAGAAAGTTTTCAATTTACTTAATCCTATAAAAAACTTCTTGTGCATCGAGTTTTTAGTTTCGTTAGTTTATTTATTTTCCAAAATAAGTACACCAAATTTAAGAAAGATGTAGATATTCGGCTAACTACACATTGCACATTACTTATTAAAAAAAGTTAAACATATGAATGTTTAAACACAAGTATCCACTGTCAATTATTTATCGAAACATTAAAAAAAAATAAAGAGAATAAAGAGTTACAATGGGTATGCAAGCCACTGCCGTAAGTAAAATCACTATTTAATATATTTCAGTTTTTTGGAATAAGTAATATTCGGAATGTACTTACATTGACATAACTTTGAACCGATTCAGAAAATGAATAAGATTTTTTTCAACTACGTTATGTCACTAATAAAACCCCAATAAATCAAATTTATCCATCGCTAGCTGAGGCAATATTGCTTTTTTATCTCAAACAACCACGTGTTAATTGTAGTCAACTAAAATAACAATTACTTTATTTATATTACAAGAATATTATGTATATTATTACTGTATGATTATAAATATTTACGTTAAGGGTATTTAACATGCCTATCGTATAATAATAAAATCAAAAAGTTCATTATTCCTTTTTTGTACATTCTATAATTTTAGAATTATCAGAATAGTTGATGTAAGTTGCTTTTTATTGAGTAGTTGCTTGCTATTTATTACCACCGCATGAAAAATTACTTGCACGGAATTTATTAATTCGATAAAACTAACGACTGCCTTTCTTTTAAGTATGGTTTCCAAACAGTCCGATATATTTAGTACTAATATAATATTTATCTGTATACAAGTGTTAGATACTGGCAATGGCGTAAGAATCTGCTTAAATGGGATAGCAGTTTCTTACGTCGTTGTTTCGTACGTTGTAGTTCATTCCCTTGGTGTCGAAAAGACTGTGACTGGCGTGAGTGCTTATAAAAATAATATTATTCTTAGGCAAAGATAAAGGTTTATTTCCTTCGGTCGGACGATCTGGTTTAAGTTAGTATTATTATATCATATCAACTAAGTTCATTATTTATCAAGCTACTCTCTTAGATTTATTAAGTGTTATCATCATCATCATCATTTCAGCCTATCAGAAGTCCACTGCTGAATGTAAGCCTCCCCCAAAGATTGACACGAAGCTCGGTCCTGAGCCACCTGCATCCATCGACTTCCCGCAACACTGCGCAGGTCGTCGCTCCATCTTGTGGGGGGTCGTCCTACACTGCGTTTGCCTGTACGTGGCTGCCACTCGAGAACCTTTTTTCCCCAGCGGTTGTCAATTCTGCGAGCTATGTGGCCGGCCCAATGCCACTTCAGCTTGCTGATCTTTACGGCTATGTCGATTACCTTAGTTCTGCTGCGGATATCATCGTTGCAGACTCTATCACGCAGAGAAACACCGAGCATCGCCCTTTCCATAGCGCGCTGAGCAACTTTGAGCTTCCTCATACGGGCTGCAGTGAAGGACCAAGTCTCGGATCCGTATGTCATCACTGGCAACACGCACTGGTTGTATACTTTCGTCTTGAGGCTTTGCGGTATACTCGACGAGAAGATATGACGTAGTTTCCCGAACGCAGCCCAGCCGAGTTGGATTCGTCGATTGACCTCTGAGTCGAAGTTGGACTTACCTAATCGGACAATTTGCCCCAGGTATACGTACTCGTCTACAACTTCGAGCCTATTGTTCCCAACAACAACCGGTATTGGTGTGACATGGACGTTTGACATGAACTTCGTCTTGTCCATGTTCATCTTAAGACCAACCTGTTGGGAGACGTTATTGAGGTCATTTAGCATTGTACTAAGCTCCTCCAGCGATCCCGCCATAAGAACTATGTCGTTGGCAAATAGTAGGTGAGTGATGTATTCGCCATTGATGTTGATACCGTATCCTTTCCAATTCAGCTGCTTGAAAACATCTTCCAATGCAGCGTTGAAGAGTTTCGGGGATATGAAATCACCCTGTCTTACACCTTTCTGCAGTTGGATTAGTTTCGTACTCTGATTCTGTACTCGGATAGACATCGTAGCCTCATTGTACAAACACTTCAGCACTTCGATATACCGAGAGTCTATCTGGCACCGCTGGAGAGACTGTAGCACCGCCCAAATTTCGACTCAATCGAAGGCTTTCTCATTGTCCACATACGCCAGACATAATGGCAAATTGTACTCCTCGGCCTTTTGTACAATCTGGCGAAGAGTATGTATGTGGTCTATGGTACTATAGCCTTTTCGGAATCCGGCTTGTTCGGGAGGCTGGAAGTCGTCAAGTCTGTTCACTAGACGATTTGAGATGACTCTCGAAAACAGCACGTAGACGCGGCTTAGAAGCGATATCGGTCTGTAATTCTTCAAAAGGCAGTTATCCCCTTTCTTGAAGAATAGGACAACCACGCTTCTACTCCACGCTTTCGGCGTAACACCGCCATGAATGACGGAATTAAACAGCTTCTGAAGGACAACAAGAATCGGTTTTCCACCCGCTTTCAGAAGCTCAGCTGTAATTCCGTCCTCACCCGGCGCCTTGCCGTTTTTAAGCTGTTTCAGAGCCATCCTAATCTGGCTCAGACTGACGTCCGGGATGTTATCGGAGTAATGTCGGATAATCTTGGCTCTTGGGACATCACTGAACAGCTGACGCTTGGTCGTCATGATGAAGTCGATCTCATTTTTTGTGGTACCGTCCGGGCTCATCCATGTCCACTTCCTGTGGGGCCGCTTCTAGAAATAGGAGTTCATCATAAAGAATCCCTCCTTAGCCATAAAGTCAGCCAGCTGTTGCCCTCTTGGGTTCCGTTGTCCTACTCCAAAGTCCCCACTATCGTTCGCTCATCGCCTTTTTTCGTACCTAGTTTTGCGTTAAAGTCTCCCATCAACACCGTGTAGTGAGTCGTTTGGGTTGGCAGCTAGAAATCAGCCGGTGATTCTTCGCACCCCCTGCCTCGCCGTTACCATGGCTGCCACCATAGCCAGGACTAGCGAGGCCGCCGGGGACTGGGGACCATTGCTTTCTTCTACCTCTCATCATGGGGTTGTTTGCCTTAGTTGCCACGCCTTGCGAGCGGGTTGGCAACCGCAGTTTTTTTTTTTCTAGTGCAGGAAGATGCTGCTGCCCATCTCCTAATATAATTTTTTACCATTAGTCGCCTTTTACGACACCCATGGTTAGACAGGGTTGGCGCTATTTTTACTTCCGACAGCCACACGAAAACCGACGTGGCTGTCGGTTTCCGTGTGGCTGTCGGTGTCGGTCACATTAAGTGTTCAATTTTAGTAAATTATCTATAGAACTTCTTGTTGATCCTCACATTATATTTTATCATTCAATGTTTTTAATATTACAAATTTGATTGAGGATTAGGATTTTTAATATAAAAGAATATAAAGATGACGCCCATGGGAATGTGGTGATCGCTCCCAAGGTAGTTTTGCATATTTTATTATAATATAGCATTTTAAAAACGATTATAAAAAAATAAATAAAAAGAGCATATCTACGGAGTTCCTTTCGTCCGTTTCTGCTCCATGAGAAGAACGCCATTAACCTAAATAAAACGGGATGTAGATTTAAAAAAATACTTATAACAAGTGTAATTTATGTTTTTTTATTTCTAAAAATATGTCATGAATCATAATAAGAAATACAACGACTTTGTTTATATATATATATATATATAGGTATCTATTGTAGATATCGTTGAGATTCGTAATTTGATATAATATTTATTTTTATATCTGTAACAATTTATGGTAAGGCATGAAAACAATAAAAGAGAGAAATGTTATTTGTTTAAAACAATAGCACCTACTCAAAAAAACTGATCCTGTAACTTTAATGGTTATGGTAAAAGACTCTTACTGGAAATTGAATACCGCGCTTGAGAGAAAAGATGTAGCTAAACACGTGTTAATGGACCTACAACAGTAAATATATTTTGCAGGACATAATCAAGCAATTACGAAATCTTTAACCTGTAATATTTTGCCATGATACAGACTGTGGGACTAATCTATACTACTAGCATACATATAAGCTACTAAGGAAAAATAATGATATTGTCCTCCTGGCCGACTTTACCACGGCGCCAACTTCCGAGTACTGTAGACAGTTGTCAACTGTGCACGAGGTATGATAGTGTCGTAAGTGAACGCGCCAACACAAAGGCGCTCACTTCTATTTACTTTCTAATGTCCGATCTAATGCATATGCAATAACATCGGACGAAGGGTCAGATGAAATGACAGGTACAAGAGAGGAACGCAACACAATACAGTCATACGCAAATTATTTATGTTTAGTACAAATATTGATACCAAAGTTCAGCAGTCAGGGACGCTTACTAATAGGCCAGGCGGTCATCGATAAATAATAATTATGTTTCGCCTAGTTGTTTAACCAGGTACTGTGTTATTTGTAAGAGTATATTAGTTAAGTATATACGAAAGTTTTTAATCACGTCGCTTTAGCTTCAATTACTAAGATGAAGTCAGAGATTTTAGTTAATTATTTTTTTTGAATTTTTACTACACCGTCAATTAATGGAAAACTGTGAACGTTTTTCTGACAGTCCCTATTAATTGTTTTAAAGGTATCGGCACAGCACTCATCGACCCACTCACCCGGTATGGTGACTCTGGGCCACAGACTAATTAATAAGTAGTCTATGGTAGGGACAAATATTTCATGCTAGGCTTGCCGACTCTAGTGTTATCTTTGAATGTAATGCCTATGACCAGCTGTCGATGTATATAGCTTATGTAAGTCCACAGTTAAACAATAGAAATAAATAAAATGGATCCAGTTACTAAAATGGTCCGTGATGAATAATTTCGATCTGGCTTACATTTTAAAATGGTTTTTGCGACTTTTGACGGAGCTAAGGAGACTTTTCTGACATTTACCGTAATCTAATTTACGACACACTTTTACAAGTTATAAGAAAGGTTTTTATTATATTAATATTCTTTTTTATATTTATTATAATATAAGAGATTTGTATTTATAGTATATGACTAGTTTACCTTATTTCTATAACGAACATTTCTAAATCGATCGCCCAGATGTTAGTTACCATGATTCGAAGCAGAGGGTAGCGGATTCGACTCGCAGCAGATGCAATCAATTGTATAATAAATACAAATGTTTGTACCCAACTCATCGGTATGTGTATATTTATTTTATCACCATTTAGTTCTAATATAGTGAATCTTATTTTGTATATAGTGGATGACATATGCGAGTGTAATCTTAATAAAAATAAACACTACACAAAACATTAAAAATTTTTTTTTAAAAATAATATAAACAACAAATATAGATTGAAAGAAAACTAAAAAACAAAACACATAATAGCCACCTATGCTTAACATATTCCTAACTAGCAAGCGAAAAGGACATTTACATACGTCCATCAGACAAAAATGAGTTAAGTTAAATCACTGCCACATAGAGCGCTAGAGGAAAATTAAATGTGCATCTCGTATTCATATTTGCATACTGTTTTGCAAATGGGGGAGGACACTCTGCTTTAGTAAATAAGGTTACATGAATATGTTAAGATGGCGCTATTAAAACTCAAACGTCAGTGAAGTGTAGTAACTGATTTGACCGCGATAGCAGTGCTTAGGATGTGGAAATGACATGGACATAAACCTATATGGATAAATTGCGGCGCTGTGTCATATCGCTTTGGGATCAACGATATTTTTTATGTTTCTTTCAGAGGTTTATAATACGCACGCACATCTTTCATTTTTACGACACCTTAATCAAAAGTCAAGAATTTGAGTGTATAAATTCATTATTTAGTTGATACGCCAATGATATCTATTATTAAAATATTCTTCGAGTAGAATTAGGTAGGTAAAACCCAACCGTTGCTTAAAGGATACAAACACTCACGCATGTCACCCATATATAGGCAGTGGTTATGGACTTCAATCATGCAGGACGTAGCGCAGCGAAACGTTCTTTCGGATACTACAAGCTCTTTCTCTCCGGGGGGTAGAGCGTGTCGGGCAGAGAGCCTCGCAGCCGGGTCTGCTCTTGGAGATTACAATGAGAGTTTAAAGTCTTTGTCGATTCTTACGACACAGGAGAGAAGGGAGGTAGGTAGCGCAGATTCTTACGCCACTATCACAAGTATCGTTAATTACACCAAAGTATTTAATGAGTGAGAGGTTTCGGAGTCTGAAAGGGTCTTACCGGACTATCAGGCTCCAAATCTGGCCATAATGCAGGTTAGCGGAATTAATACGCCCTGCTGTTCTCATTTACTTAGTCCTCGAAATACTTTTTCATCATATCTGAGACTGCAGGTTTACTCACAACGGTTTTCTCCGTCGATAGCAAGAGCTACTTAACTTTGGAAGAACTACTTAAAATTGAAATGAACAATTTTAGTAATGTCGGCACCAAAATTCGAACTTATTTGCGTACTACAAAATTAAAGGAAGTGCTTTGACCCATGAGCTAACACGGCCCTCATTAATTTCTGCTAATTAGCTTGTAATACAAGTTCATGGTAAATGTTTCAATTGAAACTGTAAATCTCTCGGATTGATATTTCATGTCGTGTATTAATAAAATCCTTACTACAGTGCCTGATGGATTTTCATTTATGTACTTTATAGCACAGAGCCGACTCAGCAATTGTCAGATGTAACGATATTTGAGCAATATTGGACAAGGATAGACTTTACCGAGTGTACAGTATTGAAGCTGAATGGACGTTATAAAATATGTAATATGCGCCTGAATTATGTAATACATATTAAAAATAATAAAAAGCAGTTAACATCTACTAATTATTTCATCAACTACAAGAATTCGTTCATCTTTAGAACAAAGATGATGGTACAAATAATGATAAAATTATGACAATATGGTGCATATAATCTATATACTTATAATAGATTAAACTGCATTTTGCAGTTATATAAAAAATACACTAGTTATATCTAATTACAGATAAACTAAGATTAATTTCATTATTGAAATTACTGAAATTTAACTTAATGAAAATTAACAACTACAGGTAATCACACCCTTCAATGTTGTTATACCCGAGGTCCAATAGTAGACTAGTAGGAAATGTCGATTATGTATAAAATAAAGGTTAGGCTTAGCAAGCCTTTCGGAAGTGCAATAAATACTATTAAAAATACTACTTGACAAACTTTAAGCATCTCTTAGTAAGCACATGCTTTCAATATAAACAATATCTACCCAAAATAGCAACCACGTAAACGTGGATGCTCAGTGCGGAATTAGAAAACACTTTTTATCTGTGTTGCATAACTGGAACAGAGTCGACACACAACACACACAGTTGTCTCCACCGTGGTATCATTTCAGCATCTTGCTATCAGCCTTAACCAAAGCCATGGTCAAAGCGCGAAGTTTACAGTCATCGGAATGACCTTTTGCAAACAGATCATATTACAGGAAGCTGCAGAAAAAGAGAAAGAGTGAAACTCCAATATCCAGATCTATCTAGATACTCGTGGAGTTTCCATACATCCCTATGTAAAGCTGTTATGAGCTACCGCCATCGGGGCTGCGGTAGTGAGCGAAAGCGTTTCCGTGGCTCGGTAGGCGTCCCAAAATGTAATAAAGTTTTCCAAAAATGAAACAAAGATTTCCCAGAAAAAAAAAACATTCTGAAAGGGAAATTAAATTTAATCTAATAGAAAAGTAATAGATATAACTCTAATGTTAAAGGAGGTTGAACGGAGAATATATCACCTATTATTCCAAAGGTCAACCTTTCATGCAAACGGTTCACCCTTCAGACTAACGGACGTGGATTTGGCGAAAAATCTATTCGAATATGTCGAACTCAAATCCCACAGAGTAGTGATAGGGAATAACCACGTTTTGATGCGAGTAGAATATACTTACGAATTGAAGATATTTTATGTTTTTCAAGTAAGACATGTTATTTCGAGAAAATTTAATCTTTCTCTGAGCACAGATTTTAGTAGCGGCTGATAAATTTTAATCGAACTCCTACTTCTAACACAAACATTGACTCCTAAAACACCGGTTGCCTTGTCATTCCAGGTCAGAACACATGTCGTGTTTGGTAGTACACTTTCTACGCTCTTGTTGCACTGTGCATACATGTGGAGAAGCTAACATTTAACCTAAAATCGATACATATTATGTTGTCCATTATAAGAATGTGGCGCACATACCCCGTGCAAATGTGAACATTAAATATTAACATGATTTACGTCAGCCAAAGTTACTTTGAAGTTTGTCTAACCGTTTAAATAATTTATTTACTTTTATTTTCTTTACTATTTTAATATGGTTATGAAAGACTTCAGTAGTTTTAAAAATATGCGAATGACAATAGACTAATCACTTATTACATTTATTTAAACACATAGAAAATAAGTAAAACCTAGTGGAAAACTGTAAAGGACCCACAGCTGAGCAAAGACCTCCTCTCAACATTCTAGAGGGCTTTGAAGCCGGGAAGGGTCCGCCACGCTACTCCAAAGGCGGTTGGCGTACTTAGTTAAGTATTTTCAGGGATTTTTAAACTTTTAGTTCTTTTGTCATGATTGATATTTAAATTATCGCTGTCTTTAACTTGGAAATGAACGAAGGTAACACGTGCGTGTATTATCAATGTATGTTAAAAGTATTACAAAAAATATTTATGAAAATATATATATAAATATATATAATGTTCTGATATATATCTAATATATCTATAGTAGCACAGTACTAATATATATACAATCTTGATATGAAATAAACCTATGACTTGCAAGGAATTCTTATTATATCCTACATTACATATTTTGATAATTTCGGAGCCTAATCCAAAAATCATCCCTTTGCTTCAAATACCTAAATAACAACCACCATACGAATAATATACTTAATGAGGTACGAATTATTTGTTTACAAAGCAAACAGAGATTTGCAAGCATTAGATATCAAATACGTTCCGCTGTATGAAGTTTTGAGTAGAGTGATTAGTTAATGTTCTGTTGATTATAATAACAATTCAAGATATAATTTTGGAAGAAATTAACTCTTGTTTAGTGAAATAGTAGAAGTACTATTCAGATATTATTTCTTACCTTACTCGCTCTTGCTACTGATAGAGATTGCCACTTGGCATTAAGTCCGCTCATTGTAACTTTAAGCTTAATGTCAACAATAAAGAATAAATAAATAAACATAGGTAAGTATGTTTTTTTAGATATGATTGGAAATAGTCATGCTTTTTCTATTATATTCAGAATATTGCATACTTCAAGAATTATGCCACAAATAACTCGATGAAGTATTATTTACATCTACTACACATTCTATGAAGTGTTATAGTAAAATTAACTCTCAGTAATTGTATAATAAATGTATTGAAAAACACTCTCGAAACTATCCAAAATAAATTCCTACGCACCATGCATTACAGACGTTATTACAATTATTTGACACACGAAGAGCTTCTTGAAAAGTACAACATTCTGAAACTCACACAAGACGTCCTTAACTTGAAGCAATGATTCTAAATTATCTATGCCATAATAGATATGACTGTTCTCATTAGAAAGCACTGTTACAAGATTCCTAGTAGGATCCACTGTCGCTATCCGTGTCAGTTTTCGCCACTACTCGATATCGAACAAATGCAGGCAAGTGACCTCCTCTATACCGGATTGCGAATTGGATTATGTCACTTCAACATAATCGACATGGTAACAAGACGCCCAAGTAAATTAAAAAAAATACATACATGTTACAAAAGTTACGTGTTTGATTAGTATAACACTATATCTCTTTATAACATAAATTACAATTTTAAATTGTGGTAATCGGTGTTAGTGTTAAATTTATGAATATAATTACCACTCTTTGTTATTAGAAATAAACGCAATTGTGCATCGCCCACGCTGACGTCTTAATTTACTCGTCGACTTGATTATATTTTATACTCAACAGCTCTGGCACAATCCCCCGCCGACGCCACAGAAGGCGTCGTGCAAACATTTCAACCGTATACAAGATACACCCACGTACCAGGACGGTTCTCACCGCCCAGAGAGATCGACACCACTTGACCGACCGAGACGAGGTCCGAACCTCTCTTGGACGATCTATAGATAGCTTATCTATGAGTAACAATGACAAGCAGAATATGTACAGAGTAGAACTACTGTAAAAACGCGTCCACTTCCGAAAAATTGACGAACATTATCTTCATCGAATATATTATATACGAGAATGTATTTAGCATAAGTTAGTCACTGTACATTTAACCAATAAATAATGGAAAAAAAAAATTAAATGAATACTTCTACAACTTTCATCTGTTAAAGTTTGAATACCTCAAACTTGTTGTTGAGGTAATCATACTTTGCCTGTATATTGGATACATGACGTATACTGTGCTCTACTGTAATGTTAAATATTTGTTTGTTGCAATTGGCTACGTCTATTCATAAAAAAACACTCTTCTAAGTTCATGGCAGGGCTCCATACTTTTACACAAAAATGGCGGCAAAAAGTCGCTCTAAAGCAGCTTAGTGAACTCTTCAAATCTCAATCGTTTAACTGAATTTGCATTAAAGCGATGGGAAAGGTTTGTCATCTTGTTAATGAGATGAAGTAAATGTAACATATTTTGTATTATTTAAATAAGATTTTAAGTTGTAAAGGTCTAATTTAAGTTTAATTACTGGGTTTATTATTTGGCTTAGCTTAAATGTTTATGGTTAATGAATTAATCACCTCGGAATCACCCTGAAAGATGTTTTTCCTGCTCATGTCACTGTATCTCTGATTATTGACTTTAAAATTATTGTATAAATTAAATAATTACAGTCTTTGCATGTTATGATTAAAGGCTGAAAGCCTTCGTCCATAAAAACTGGACATATTTTAAGGTAAATCTTTTTATGTCATAAACGTGAGAATACTTACGTCAGAAAAGCTTAAAGTGTCTCAATAAACAAGAAGTAATAGAGTTAACTTCAGTGGAATGAAGGGAAATTTAATGAATTCTTGCTTGATGGGTTTTAAAAATTGCGAAATCATGCAATTAATTTTCGATAAAGGGTACGCATGAAAATAAAATCCCTTTCAGACAACGTATTTAGGGAAAAGTGATTACCCGCATTTTTTAAAGCTTGACTCTTCCTGAGTCATGACATAGAAATAATTGAAATTCTATTACTATGTGACATATTGGGATATTACTAGAAGTGTGATAGAGACAAATAACAATTGAACTTATAACACTTAAGTATTTGTTATATAGTTTATATTATTACAATCTCAGGTTATGTACAATGTAATAATACATACCACAATAAACACAACAATAACAAAGTGTACACATTAATAAGCCGTGGTAGCCTAGCGGTCACGGCGCTCGCTTTAGTTTTACAGAGCGCGAGTGACCTGGGTCGATCGACTAACATTGTTAATAGCAGAATTAAACGCTGTATTCTCGATGCCACCAATTGCTCGGTGGTAAAGGAAAAGACCGAGAGGTAATCCGAAAAATAATAAAAAATATTATTTCAGAATGTGTGGCTCACCAACCCGCATTGTACAGCTAGGCGTGTATATATATTTATTTAGGATAACCAATACGTGGGCCTCTAATTATCTCACTCACCGAACAAAATGCAGAGGTACAAGATGTCACTCTCGGCCACTCACAAGAACACATCAGCGCGTGGTTATGAGCGAATATCGTCACGCAGCGATCCTCTCGTTTCTCGCCTCTTCCGCTGGATGTAATCCTCTTTTGGCATCTTTTTGGATGGTGTGAAAATATAATTGAACAATCTAAAACAAGTCAGACATACTTGCAGAAGATAACATATTAAATCTTCTTTCAATATGTGACGCTCGTCAAAGGAACCGTAACTAACAAATAGCATTCCTACCATCGTCTTCGGAGAGGCAACTAGGGATATATTATATAATCTCAGGTTATGTACAATGTAATAATACATACCACAATAAACACAACAATAACAAAGTGTACACATTAATAAGCCGTGGTAGCCTAGCGGTCACGGCGCTCGCTTTAGTTTTACAGAGCGCGAGTGACCTGGGTCGATCGACTAACATTGTTAATAGCAGAATTAAACGCTGTATTCTCGATGCCACCAATTGCTCGGTGGTAAAGGAAAAGACCGAGAGGTAATCCGAAAAATAATAAAAAATATTATTTCAGAATGTGTGGCTCACCAACCCGCATTGTACAGCTAGGCGTGTATATATATTTATTTAGGATAACCAATACGTGGGCCTCTAATTATCTCACTCACCGAACAAAATGCAGAGGTACAAGATGTCACTCTCGGCCACTCACAAGAACACATCAGCGCGTGGTTATGAGCGAATATCGTCACGCAGCGATCCTCTCGTTTCTCGCCTCTTCCGCTGGATGTAATCCTCTTTTGGCATCTTTTTGGATGGTGTGAAAAATATAATTGATTACTGTAGGCATAATTGAAACAGCTTCTACCAGAGGCCAGAGGTATCTTTCGTAATCCGTAGTAATTGATTGCTCAGCGTGTTGTTCCACGTGAACACATCAAATTGTTATTTATAACTATTTGATGTATTGTATCAGACAGTCTGACGAGACTCCCTACGTAAAAAAGGCATTTTAAAACTGAGTGGCAGATGATCCACAATGCTTCTACTTCAGCAGCATTCGAATGTGATGTTTCAATGCATATTTTAAGGAATTTGGGAAGTTGGACTGACAATTCAATATTACTACATTGTACTTCCCGGATCATATCTTTAGTCAGAATAAAAGTACACTTAAAGCGGTTATTGTACGTATAAATGTAGGAGTCTATATGTATGAAAAGTATTTAATTGGCATTAATTAATAAATAACTAAAGTCTGAATCTATTTACCAACATTGCGATTCTAGAATATACTCGTAGTATTGTTTCCATCCTCAAGGAGAGACAACAAGGCTATAATTGAACAATCTAAAAACAAGTCAGACATACTTGCAGAAGATAACATATTAAATCTTCTTTCAATATGTGACGCTCGTCAAAGGAACCGTAACTAACAAATAGCATTCCTACCATCGTCTTCGGAGAGGCAACTAGGGATATATTATATAATCTCAATCAAACAGCGCTTACAGGTTAGCTCGTTTGATTGTTCAATTACAGATTACCACGGAATGTAACGAGCGGTATACGAAATATTTATATCACACTAAATGCAGATAAAAAATATATTTACGGCTGTTAGCTGTTGTGACTAAAATAAGAAGTATTAATTTCTCAAATTTATAAATGTTATAATGTAATGTAACAGACTGTATTTGCCCACAGCTGGGCAAACGCGTCCTCTCAATTATCTGAGTTTTGGAGCCGGGAAGGGCCCGCCCCGCTGCTCTTGTACGGGTTGGCTTCACATATCCTAGTATTTATATTTTTTTTATTATTTCTCAGAGATGCAGATTTCCTCACGATGTTTTTTTTCACCGCCAAGCACTTGGTAAATATAGCTCTTAAAATTGCTTTTACTTATTTCGGAACCCAGGTCGATCGCGCTGTATAAAACTAAAGTGACCACCCTGACCATTACGCTACCAAGGCTTTTATTATAAGTATTAGTGTTTCAAAAGCAACATGTAGTGATTGAAAACACAGTAGGTTTGTTCTTGTTAACAAACACAATACTCAATATTATTTCCATTTTTCAATTAAAAATACATTGCATTTATAAATGAAGTAGCTATCGTTGATTAGGATTTTGTAGTGTGTGATTTTTTTTATTACATGTATAATAAAACTACTATTAAATAATAGCAGATTTTTTCGATAATCATTATAAATATAAATTCACTGAAGCTGTCAATATTTTCATATTTGATTTTGTATTTCGTTCTTACGGCATACGTCTCATCTTTGTATCGGCTTTCCATTTCACTGGCTGATCACTGATTGAGCAACAATATTATACTATGAACTTATGGAAATATCTTTTGGTCAATATTATAATATTGTTGGTGATAGATAAACCATCCAGTATAAAACCAATTTCACTATCTATATATCAAATTATGCGGCAAACTTGAAGCCGATACAGTAATAAATTGTATTACACGACGCTTAAACGTCGATAAGATGTTCGCGAAATTGTTCCGGAAAGGACGTTGGTGACATTGTAGCCAGAGTTCGCCCGCAGGCAAAATTGAATAGGATTACGGGCAGTCTCCACTTGACCAGTTTCTTGCATCTACATCTAGTTATAGTTCGGGTTACCGGCGTCCGCCTTACGTCATATAAAGCAATTCGTGAATGGTTATTTTAAGAAGTTTTAGAACGCCACGGAAAAATAGATTAAGTGATTTACGCGCTCAACTGCGCTGTAAACCGAAATAGATTTATGATAAAGTCGAAGGTAAGACAACAGTAGTGACGCCGGATTGACGGGACAGCAGAGAGAAGGCAGGTCGTGCCTCTGCATACTAATCCAGTTCTTTGCATCTCATATTCGGCACGCAAGATTTCAGATAATGGCACTGCATAATGTCTTCGAAGGTTGTTATAGATAATTGAGTGCCACTTTGATTTTGAGATACTTTTAAATAGATTTCTTTGTGCCGTAAAGTGTCGGAAACTGGGTCGTAGCGAGCCACGCTGCCGGGTTTACTACCACAAACTGCTATAAAAATTTCAAGTTTTTTCCCTTAGTTGCCACTTACGTCATCCACAGAAAGAAGCAGATCTTTATTGTGCCATTACCACACGTTCTATTACTAATCCTTCGACTCCTACAGCCTATGAATGAAGTGACACAAGGCACATTGGTGGTGCTTAAACTATCACGCTACTACAGAGCCTCAGCCAAGCAAAGAAGTACAAAAAATTTTTTTGATGTGTACGGTTATCCGAACGCGTGGTACTTCTTTGCTATTGGTGCTGTTAGGCTTCACATAATCTTGGCAGACTGCTGCACTTGTGGCTAATAAATTTAAAATATATTACAACAATATAACAAAAAAGAAACAAATCAGCCAGTTTTAAAACAATTTTACCGTATTAATCCATCTATTTTCGTGAGACGACGGTGCTTTTGAACTCTTCGTATTCTGTAACTTTTAGCACAGCCATAAATTTTGTGCAATTAAATTCGTTGTAATCATTGTTTTAGCGACAGAACCTGCGCGACAAACGCATAAGGTTCTTTCAAAACAGAATATTTGATAAAATAAATAGGTAAGTAAAAAGTTTCTGATAAATTTCACGATTTTACTATTATTTGTTTTATGATTACGTTTTACTTTTAACAAATTTAATGTCAGATTGATAAATATAATATAATGTGCAGCGACTTATTTACTTAATCAACATTCCACAAAATTTGCAATAATATCAACTATTATAATTTTTCACTGATGAGTATTAAACCTTGATCATTTATTTTTATGCTTAAACTTCTTTATTGCCTCAATAATGAAGCAGCATGTTTTCGAATTAAATAATTCACAGAACGTTATAATTTGGTTTAATTTGACTGATTTGAACAATCATTTGAAAAAATAATCAAATTAGAACCGCTCGCATAGTATTGCATTTAAGACAAACATACGAATCACTCAGTGTTGCAGGAAGTCGATGGATGCAGGTGGCTCAGGACCGAGTTTTGTGGCTACCCCCAAAGGGAGGCCTATTTTCAGCAGTGGAAGTGTGTTAGGGTGAATAGATGATGTTGATGATACAACTCTTTTTGTATTATTAAAACTTCATGTCGTTATAACAGCATTCAACCCTTTTATGTACGCAGAATTATAATAAAACACGGGTCTGAGACCCTTGCATACATCAACGTCCTGCAAATTTGCGTAACCGAATTGTGGGGCTCACGACTTCGTTTGCTGGTACGAAACAGCGACTCGAATAACTTACCTAAACACCGACAACACACAACAAACAATGCGCTGACAACAGCTGCTGGACATAGACCTCTCCACGATAGCACTGTCCAGCACTTGTCCACACTCATCACGCCCAATGCCCTTACACTAGATACACCACTCCCTGTGGTCTATAGAATGTGAGTACGGTGAAGAAATTTTCTGTCATCAGTCGATCGCTAATGCTGCGTCCGTACGATAGAAAGGTATGCGGCATGCAAGTAAGGTTGACCTTTAGACAAAAAGGTGGTACAACTACGTCTTTTCTTTAGTTCTAATACGAATTTCTCTGTTTTAGTTTAAGATACTTCTCATACACAAACAAACTTCTTATAAACAAACAAAATATTATGTTCTCAATATTGAAATTATAGTATATAAATATTCCAGATTATTTTACACAATCTGCCTGTCCTGTGTGTTCGGGGCGAGAAATGTCCGCAGTCATCTTATTTACAACAGAAAGGTCAAATATTTCGGTTCGATTCTTATTTTCACAAGTATGCAAATAATATTTGGAGAAATTCCAAGAAGTACAGCTTTATTAATAAAATATCTCTGAGTATATAATTAATATTTTCGCTGCTGCACGCTGTATGCGCGCAATATCTCAGCTACTCAAAACGCAATCCTTGTGTCTAAGTTTCGCGGCCATTGCTTTAATAGGGAGATTTAAAAATACGCTTTAATATAAAATAAGTTACATTAATTTAATAAAATTAGTTATATACGTTTTATATACCTAATTAATTTCAAGTAATTCAAATAAGTACAATTTGTCTAACATTCATCTGTAGCTCATGTTTTTAAATAACTAGAAAGAATGGTTTCACAAAGTATCATTCGGCTTTTACTGTTTATTTAATTTCTCTAAAAGGTTTGGATTGTAAAAAGCTTTTTCCGTCTCATCTTGATTGTTAATGTTTTATCCTCTTAAGAAAATTGAATTGATGGAAATAAATAACTATTACTTTGTTAATGCCTTCGTAATAAACGAGATATGGGATGCAACGTTGCAGACTGGGAATGTATATACATTATTGCTCTCGTCTGATTTACATAACTTATTTTAACACTTTGGTCCCGTTAAAAAATTGTGATTAACATTTAATCCAACCGAAAATGTTTTATTCGAATGTTTATTGTGGCTAAAATAGAGGTCGAATATGTATTATATATATATACGCAGAAGTTTAAATGTTAGATGCTTTAAGTTTTATTAGTTTAATGATTTTATTGAGGAACATTCATTTTTAGGTTAAACTATTATTTTCCTCAGCAACTCGATTACCTAGCACTAACTTTCAATGGCACATATCCTGCATTTACCTTACCAGGCTTTAACCATAGTGTAATATGTCATATTGACGGCCCGATAGCCCAGCTAGAAGTGACCCTGCCTTCGAAGCTGAGCCTTGCCTTTCCCCGGTTAAAATCCCGATAGGGGAAACATTTTTATGATAAATATAAATGTTTGTTACCGATTAATGGATGATTATATATGTATAAACGTATATTTATATATGTGAGCATATGTATATGAATCTTATCACCACTCAGTAACCAAGACATGTAATAAACTTTCTATTTTTAATAATATTTACATAATTATATTTCAGACAATAACTCGCTCCAAAATGGGACTTTTTATGTGGTAACTAAATGGTGATAAAACAGATAGGCATATGTCTTCTTAGATATGTAACCGTATTAAAAACACATTAAAATAACATATAATAACCCATGACTCAGACGCGTATTACGATACGATTCATAAAAGACGTGATTCGAACCCATAGCACTCAGCTTTAAAGTTAGCAAAACATCGCACACGTGGTAGACCCAAGCGGCCGCTTTTGGTGCTGCTTGAATAGGCCGCCTTGACCGGGTTGATACCATGGCCTCGCAGAATACCGGCATGAAATAGAACCATCTTGTGTGTTTGCGTTTCGTTCGGTGAGTGAGCTAACCGGAGGTCCATACCCCTCCCCATCGCCTCCTCATCCTCCATCGGTGGTACATGGGTGATGGTAATCACTTACCCACAGGTGAACCGCTTGCTCGTATGCCGCCTTTACCATAAAAAAAAACAATACTAACAAAGCCGGGTTGTTGTTCGGATTGGATTTACTAGTACAAGTTGTATAACATAAAAGTTAAAATTAAATCGTTTTTTCTTCTTAACTAGTCAGTTAATTGCCATTACGTGAATATTTGCCATGATCCACAGGCTTGGCAGACGGATTGGCGATCACAATACCATACGCCTCGCACCATAGATGCTGCTGCCAGTAATCTATCTTTATGTTTTCGGTCTGGCATTTATAACCCTGATCCGCCATCTTTCGGCTGCCATGATATTTTCAAGGCTTTTCCCTTAGTCGACGCCTACGAGATCCACTAGAAAATAAAAGGATAGCAGATTCTAACATCGCTACCATACGGCAGTATGATATGGTAACTCTTATTTATCAAATTATATGTATAAAAACACAATTTTTAGCAATTAAGAAATATCGGCTCGAACACTTATATAAAATAAATTGTATTATCACAGTGTGAGTAAAAAGTATTATGTATCGAGGTTAGTTATGTCACATTAAGAGCATCAACATTGTAGGGATAACTATTCTAGCTCTTAAATTGGTTGGAAATTGTTATTAATATGAATTTACACGACATATCACGAAGTTAAATACAAGAGTTATACATAGTTTTTGATTTTACAATCCTGCTCTCATATTCTGCTACTAGTACAGGTATTTCTTTTATTAAAACACGATTCCACAATTTCGTTGAAACGAGTATGCCACTCTGTCAATTCCAAAAACGCGCACGATATGTTCCACCAACCATTATACAGTAACTTTTAATTACAAACGTCGATAACGAATCCGTGAAACTCGTTTGAATGAAAAATTTTGTTTTCCTTAGTAAAAGTTTTTTAAAATGTGTTGATTGGGTAGAAAAATAACAGCTATTCGAAGAGACGTACACTTTTTTTCTTTTCTACAAAAAAACCAGATTAAACTTATTTATTTGTAAGACTAGCCAATTACGGTTTCTGAAAAAAAAACTAAAAGCATCATCGCTATTAAAACAGCTATCCGTATTTTTCTGCTCAAAAAAAACATTGTTTATTTCACTCAGAAAATCATGTTAAAAGCATTCGCTTTTACTCTTTCAATATTTAAAATACTTTGTAGCAAATTTAGACTTTTATTTCATATATACTAAAAATATATGTAATTCTTGACGTGTTAGAACCATATAATAAGAACTTATTATACCTAGAAGTATGTAACAACAATAGGAATTCAATTGTTATGATACGTAAAGGTCTATATTTACCTTATTAAAATTCTATTTGCATCTAACATATCAATATTAGCAATTACATCTTTAATTAATCTAAAATCAGTTAAATATTTAAATTAAATAGGTACAATTATAGTTTAAGCCAAAAGAGTCCAAAACTTTTTAAGGCGAAGAACCAAAAATCTTATATAGAAATTGACGCAGGCCAAATTTAAGGTACACTATTACAACTAGGCTTACGATGTAGAGTAGCGACATTTGTTGTTGAGTAGCTAACATACTGGTAGAAAGATAACATTATGAGATAGGGTTAGAAAAAAAATTTGCAATTTGCTTTTAAATTATGTTTTACCTATAAAACACATTCAAAATAAAACATTATCTAAGAAATTATTAGCGGAAACAGTTAAATGTAGATTGTGACTAGTTTACACTATTTTAAAGATTATATTCGTAGATGCCCAAATGTCAACGCATCTTGGAAGTCTTGAAGTTAAACTAGAACCCGCTGATCATTGAGATTTTAGTTGGTGCTTGATCAGAAAATCCTCTAAGTGATACTAATAATCCCATTTTAGTTATACTATAATAGTTTATTACAGTTTTTATTTGTTGGTAGTTGCCTCTTTAATACCTTCATATGTTTTTATTTCATAATATTGTATCTTCGTCGTAATGATATTGTTTTCGTTATAAGAAGAATACGTTTAAATTCTATTAAAATAATGGGCTACCACTGAGTTACTCTTCCCAGTTCCGCCTTATTTTCGCTTGACTCAATGTGACACCAGTCAGAGCGAGTTACAAGCCCCAGGAGATTAACGTTTTCCTACACGAACTAATTTCAGTAGCCTCTCTGTTTAAGCTATTTCGCTGTTGTCCTGAATTACTTCATGCCGAGGTTGTTAACTTAGAAATGAAATCATTAGTAATATTTCAAGGATTATATAAAAATATGAATCAAGATAGCATAGACGCTAGGGGTTCAGTTTCATAGTAATAAAGTTGGAGGTTGCAATTTTCAGCACTGGATTTATTACGTGCTCTGGAGAGGAGGTAATATGGCTTACATATCTAATATTTATTATATATTTATTTATACGTCTTCGGAATAATATTTTTATTAAATAATAAACTATTAATATTAATAAATAACCGTCATCTCGTAGTAGACATGTCTGGAACGCATTTTAAAACCCTTGTGCGGAAATGGAAGGATGCCTTATCCCAGATGTGGGACTTTATAAGCACTATATTTTTGTTGTGCCATTATTTAAAGCTACTTTACTTTGTACAAAAAATTTTTTGGTTGTCGCGGGCTCAGCTTTCCTGGTCGCTAGCTCGCTGTTCTCGTGTTCGATTTTTAAACTAAGTCAATATTTTGGAGTTTTCCATAAAATAACCTAAAAAGTGCATTCTACTAGGTAACGAAAACGAAGCAGTTATGGCTTCGAAAGCAAGACATCATCTGTATGTTTGTGCATCGCACTAACAACAGGTACGCCAACAATTCTTCTGTCTTAGACCATAACTGATCGGGGCGACGCCATACTGTTAAGGACGCGTATAATAAAGATCGTCGCGAATTATCGCCCAGAATACAAGAATATGCCTTAAATCAGTCTCTGCAGCTTAAGCTTAAGAAAGTGGAGCGATCAAAACGCTTATTGTCTCGATACGCTGGGGGAGTCCACATTAATGTTTTCTCTCAAATTAAAAAAAACGATCGAAGAGCTACACAAGAAAAAGTTCAATGTGGTCATCATCCTGAATCAATCATGGTTTGGTGGTGGGTGTCCCATCGAGAGGTCAGGAAGTTGAATTTTTTTTAAAAAGGAGTTAAGACTTCCGTGGATGTTTATCATGAGACTGTCTTGGATTGTGTAGTGAAGCCTCTCACTTACAAGTTTTCAAAAATTTATCGTGGACTTTCCAGCAAGACTGCTCCTGGCCACAATGCACGAACAACTCAAATATGGCTCGATATCAATAATCCGGACTTGACAATGAAATGAAGACTGGCCATCGTTCAGTCTAGATCTTAGTCTGTTGCATTACAAATTGTGGTCACTACTAGAGCACACAATTTGGTTAAAACTTTACTCCTATAATGGACACTTAAAATTCAATATGTGTACTTTGGGACACATACGACTAATGCTAAATGAAAAAAATAGTTTTCAATTCTTTGAACAGTTTTTTGTTTAAACTAATAATCACTTGTATCAATTATACTTAACTAATGGTCTTCGGAGAAAATATCTCATATTTTCAATACGAGAGTATGAAAATCCAAATGAGATAAAAACTTGGAACTTAATATGGACATTTCTGAACCCTACATGGGTTACTGACAAAAAATTTGGGGCGGGGAAGGGGTCAGAGGTCTAGATATATCAACCCCTTTCAACCGACTTCAATGAGAAAGGTGATGACCCTGACGCCGTTTTGGTGTCCAACTAACCAACCAACTATAAAAATCGTAAATTAGTAACGAAAAAACCATTGGTACGAGCGCACCCCATATCAGACCCGCCCTCAGCCTCCTGATTCGGACGCAGATCCTCTATCCACTTCGTTTCTTTTATAAATAAAAAAAAAGTATATAATTGTAATTTTAACTCATCAGTCTTACAAATATAACTAGCTGTCCAAAATTTATTTAATTTGCATAATCCAAAAGTATTATATCAAGCTTAAATAACTAGCAGTCTCACATTTTGATACATTATCATTACAGATTCCAAAAATATAAAATGAAAAGACTAGCGGGCTTTGAAATCAATGATACCATTAATTTATATTCAAACAGTATTTTATATATAACGCAAATGTTGTTTAATTAAGTAAAAAAAAAGATTAATTAGTATAAAAAGTTATTATTATTTGTATGCCTTAAATATCAATTAGTGAAATTATAAAATAAATTTTAGAATATACTACTACTTTATAATTAAATTTTACCAGCAATCGAAAGTGACAAGACACTGCTTACCAAATATTTTATTAGTAGTCGGGGTTATTGGTGAAGTATTATAAGGAAGAATATATGCCATAGAGAGAGTCGGGAGAGGAAGACCTAGGCGAACATTTCACGATCAATACGGAGACGTTCTGAAAAAAGGCCGCAGGTCAAGAGTACTCTAAACCAACCAGTATGCATGCGAAGATTGATGAAAGTGGGAGAAGCAATAGACGTATGTCAGGGCCGTAGCAAGTGGAAGAAGATTATTTCTGCCTACCCCGTTAGGAACAAGGCGTGAATATATACATACATAGACCACCACACAGAAAGACCACCACCAAGAAAGCGCCTGCTAATTGTCGACATATATTTCTTGGAAGCTTTGCCGCTACTCACAACACTGGGATAGCGAGCTGGTGAATGCAGAGAGCCAGCAATTTCGGAAGCATATTCCGCCAACATTCGGTCGTAGATAAAAAGAGAGTACACGTATATTTCATCTTACAAATAAGAATTGCAGCACGCATTTAAACTTGTGATTTCTCTAAATAGTAAATAGTATTGTTTATTTTCTCACCACAAATATATAAAATATCGGAAATGTAAAACAATCCCAATATACACTATAATTTGGCCGCCTGTAGTTTACAGATGGATAATTAATGGTATGCTGAAGAAAGAAAATATTTTCTATTAATGGTCTGTTCTTATTTCTTACTAATTTGTTTAGTTTTAGTCATAAGGAGAAATCTTATGTTTGTAGAAAAAACAGTGTATACTGTTTGAAAGTACCCCTCGAGATGGAGTGACGACCTGCGCAATGTTGCGGGAAGTCGATGGATGCAGGTGGCTCAGGACCGAGCATTATGGCAATCTTTGTGGGAGGCCTATGTCCAGCAGCGGACTTGTAGTAGGCTGAAATGAATGTTGATGACTGTTTGAATACTGGCTGTCATGATATGCACATAGTTGGAACACATACGAGTATATTATACAAATAATGGATATATATACCGATTTATATAAGGATTTACGTACTGATTTCATACAGAAGAATCAAACATTAACATTTCAACTATTAAGTCCTGATTGTAAAATATATCCATAAACCGAAAAAACCGAACATTTAAAAGAGAAACTAAAACGTTGACAAATTGGAGTTAATTTGAAGTCGATTCATGTTCAAATTAAGGTCAGCATTCCGCCGCTTTATTCGGAGGACAGTTATACTCATGATGCCCGATGCCGATCACGTTGCAACCTCGCCAGAGTCTTACAACTTCATGAATATCCAACTAGTGTCAGCAGTATTGCTGCAATTATGGCATATTAAAATCATGTCCGTGTAACATGAAATAACAAGTTCACAAATATTCCAAAGCCTTATAGTCAAAGAAAGAAAGAAAAACGTTATTCTTCTCGTGTCATAACAATAAAATTAGTATTGTTGCAACAAATCATGAAATATTAGAAAACATTTGGAAACTACAAGAGTCAACAGCTTGTGTAAAATAGAATAAAAGAAACATACAAATTTCTGTGAAATGTCATTTGACAACGAAGCGGTTGATATAACGTTATCGAGCGCTCGCGGTAATATGGCGTCGGTTATAATTGTTTTTTATTACTACCTTCCGCCCTTGGCCTCAGCCACCAAGAATGTCTTACCGCGGTTTACCGGGGAAAAAATTCAAATTAGCCCGTCCTGTTCCTGGTTTTATGATCAAAATCTTTTCAACCGTTTCTACATCCAAACAACAAACATACATTTATAATATTATTAGCAGGATAAAGAAATTAAGTACTACAATAGTGTAATTCAACAGGTTTTTTTATTTGCTGAAAACTGAAAATATTGAAAAAGAAAAGAACACAATTCATTAAGTCTTCCGAGAGAATCGTGTTCACATACAACAACAGACCAATCGATGTCCACAAAATAATACATTTAATTAAGTTATATTGTCACCACCATAAATTATATCAGATTGTTTAATAAAAATGTGAAATTAGTGAAGAGGTTCTAAGATGTTTGAGTTTGTAATTTGGGCAGAATATATTAGGTTAGGCAGAATATATCAGGTAGCAGTATTCGAGAAAACACCAAGTACGACTTTATCTTACTCTATCCATATTATGCTTATGCGATAAGCTCAGGAGAAGAATCAGATACGATGTATTTGCTGATGTGTTAGAAACCCTGAAATTCTATAACATGTCTTATTCCAACAATAATAGTATATGTTATTTTGGGATTTCGATATGATATGGGAATGTATTAGGAATTTGATCGCAGGAGCAGCGAATTAGCTAGGTCACGAGCTAGCTTACGATTAGAGATAAAGGGGCGCTAAAAGGCGGCTAACGAGCAAGCATCTCATCTGATGGTAAGTGATTACCATTGCCCACGTACATCTGCAACACCAGAGGTAGTGCAGGAGCGTTGCCGGCCTTTAAGGGTATTTGGGAGATGGGTGGGAGGATTAGGAGGGGATGAGGAGGAGGAGGGGGCCTCCGGTTAGCTCACTAACCGAACGAAACGCAGAAGTACAAGAAGCCTCTACGCCAGCCTTCACGCCGGTATTCGGTAAGGTCGTGGTACCAAACCGGTCGAACTGACCCATTTGAAAAGTAGCAATAGCCGCCGCTTGGCTCTACTACGTTCAAGTTCTCGCAGTCATCATAATATATAAGGCATACAAAACCCCAAGTCTATTTCAAATTTCACATAGGTATATACATATAAAATAATAATAAATCACAGACACCAAAATTGGAAATAGACTTATTGATTTTCTCATAAAGCTTTTAAAATGTCATAAAATTTTCGGGCTAAAGCGGCAAAACGTTATTGTTCCGAGCAAAGTATCGACACGTACCCATTAACACGTCACAGCGTTCAAATTGGAACATTCTACATACAGGAGAGCTTGACAACATTATCGCATTTGGTCCGATGATTTTGTTGTCAGTAAAAAGTGAAAAAGTCCGTCGAAATTTAATAAGATAGCAATTTTTTATTTAAAAATTACGCACAGCTATTTGATACACACAACTTTTTTTATGGGAAAGAGGGCAAACATGCAAGGGGCTCATCTGTAAGTGATTAGCTGCACCGAATCTGCAACACCAGAGGAGCTGCAGGTATGTTGCTGGCTTTGAAGTACATTTGACGTATTTGTATTGTGAGGTGAAGATAAATCCCCCTGATTTGAGAGGGGCGGGGGAGTGGGCCTCTGGTTAACTCACTTTCATAACGAAACAGAGAAGCACAAGATGCCTCTACTTCACGCCGGTATTATACGAGGCCGTGATACTACTTTAAAATAAGAATGTTCAAACGTGGTAGAGACAAGCGATGGCTTTTGCTGTTGCTCGAATGGGCCGGCTCGACCGGGTTGATAGCACGGCGTCGCAGAATACCGCCGTGAAGTAGAGAAATCTTGTGCTTCTGCATTTCGTTCGGTGAGTGTGGTATCCGGACGCCCACTCCTACTCCCCTTCTTAACATCCTCCTTCTCATCCTCTCTTCCATCCCCAAATACTTTTAAAGGCCGGCAAAGCACCCGCGGTACCTCTGGTGTTGCGGATGTACGTGGGCAACGGTAATGACTTACCACCAGGTGAACCGATTGCTCGATTGCCGCCTTTCCCATAAAAAAAAATAAAAGGTGGCGGGATAACTATCTCGAAAAATTCCAGAAGCAGACCGATAACTGACAGCCGCGTCTAAGGTGCGAGGTATCTGGTACTGGAATCGCCAATCCGCTTGCAGCGAACTGTTCTGAAGCATTTACTGTAAGGTAAGTCTCCACGAAGCTACTTTTGGTTGGTATTACATTTTTAGTGAGCGCTTATCATGGGACAAGAATCGAATTATATTTTTTTCTACTTGTCAATTTTTCATCAAAAATGCGTACTTTACTCTCATTACTGTAGTAATAAAAGGAAAGTACTAACAGACCATAAAAAATAAATACGAGCACATTTGATAAAATAAGTGAAGCCAGCCTATGTATACACTATAGATTCTAAATTACTTTCACACTATGTTTCCTTTTTAGCGGGTGTGGTTTGTGTAGAGCATGGTGTTTTCCATGAATTATTTGCAACTTTTATATTACTTATATAATGTTGCTACTTACTTGAAAATGTTAATTCAAAAATCTTTTACCCATAATTTATGCCGAGGATCTTTTCTCGATGAGATTTAATATTAAAAGATATTTAATGGAATGGGAGAGAGTGCAATAATAATAACGGGACTACGTTAGCAGGGGTCAATAAAGTGCAATCTAGGCAATCTCTCTTGATTTAAATTTTAGATTTAAAGACTTTAAGTGTCGGCTAATAGGATTTGCTTAAAGTTAATTGACGTCGGATTGATAAAACCCAATTTTTACACGAAATTTTGGTACAAAACAAGTATATTATATAGTCAACATGATAAATTTAATGTACTATATAAAAATGTTATGGTATGGTAAGGTTTGGATTTTATAATAATATATATGTATGTATCTATAGTGGTATTGAGCTCGCAAACATTGAAATACTATGTTGTCGGTTCTAGTACATACCATTATATTTCAAAATGCAATAGCAAATTTTTTTAGCATTAGACTAATTGTTTTTGTAAGGTGATAAAATTCTACGCATGTGAATTCTGATTTTCGCATATTCAAATGCTTTAATTCTATTGGTTTTGTAACAATCATGTGTGTATGTTCACTTCATTTTATCTGCCTTACCGGTAATATAGACACGATTATGATATACGGCTTCACAGACGCCATTCCAGTACTTTTATAATAAATTCATAAAAAATTACGTATTAATAATCTCGACTCATTGATTGATGGAACTGAACAACGAGTGGGAGGGAGGGGAAGGGGGGCTACACGTAGCGTTGGCAAATACAACTCCACAAATTCGCTACGTATTGAGGGGTATTGACCGATCTCAAAACCGGTCTACCTATAAAGCATGGGGAATAAAAGCTCAATATATTTATTATTTTAGACAGAATTATCTTAAAGAGAGGATGCCTGTGCCTTATTATGCTTAATAATGAGGATGTATAACGAATTTTCCTGTATCCTCATCACTAATGTCATGATAATGAAATAAACTTAACGTTGCTCATAAATGAGGATAGCGTCGTGAAAGAAACGATACATTACATACAGTCCCTATTAATAAAATAATACATTAATAAAAACATATTTACGTCTATTCTAAACCGATGGCCTAGTCTTTGCAAACTTTCCGGTTGAGAATATTTTTAATTTCTAACAACCTTCTTCAAATGACATTAGCCTATATACCGTTCTCTAAATTTAATGTAAGTATTAAATTTATTCATGGAAATGAATAAATAAAGTAACATTAGTTTGTACTTTAATTAGACACGAAAACAAATTAAAAATAAAAATGTTTAATAACTCAATCCATTCTAGGCTGACATAACTCATATCCATATAATTAAATTTTGTATGTGGCAGACGGCTTTCGCTGTTGCTCGAATGAGCCGGCTCGACCGGATTAGTACTACAGCCTCGGAGAATACCGGCGTAAAGTAGAAGCAAGCAAAATTGACGTTGCGGGGTAAAGAAATCATGCGATAACTCGCAACATAGATTAATTGAAATAATTAAAAACTTTCACTCCAGGATAGTGGGATCTTACATATTATGCGTATATACAAAGTGTTTATCGATTTTTAACATAACGTATTCCAATATAGAAATTATATTGTAATGACTAGAGAAGAATTAACTTTCACGTGTTGGGAACATCTTCGAACATCCATCTTTACAAATTATATACTGTTCCCATTTACAAATTTAAGAAAAGTGTATTTTACATGGCTTCAAAAATATACAATAATATTAAAAGGAAACAAAAAACTGTCAATCCTTTAAAATTTAATTTAGCGATTATTCTTATAAACTAAGAATACTATTTAGTGTTTAGTTAATAATATATCTTTAATAATATATCTTACATTATTTCCTCATAAGTCGTCCATCAAATCTGACACCTATTTGTTTTCGATAAATTATCCAATAACGTTTTGTTAATAATATTTACGAGTACTTAAGGTGCTTGTTATGTTGCAATGATATATTTCCACCACAGTCTGCCCTCGACCCGCCACATAAACGAGCAAACAGAAAAAATCTAGTAGGAATATGTCTTAAACATTGATATTCTAGGGTACTCTTCAGTTTCCAAAAATTTGTCAAAGATAAGTTGGCGCTAGTGTTTAAGGGAAGTTGGTTTTGTATTTAAATAAGTGGTTTTGTTATTGATTTGGTTATATAACGATAACAATGTATATTTTTAAGTTAACTTAGTTTCTTAAATGAAGAAGTATTTATTGTAATGTCATGTGAGAAGATCTACATATTCGATGAGTTTAAGTTGAGGTAAGTCGAGGTCTTATCGTTTTTACCGTTACAAACAAATGATATGTAAGGTTAAAAATTATGTACGTTTTAATAAAGCAAAAATACCTCGAAATAAGAAAGCTAAATGAATTTAAACTATGTAATAGTATGCATCGAGTATTGTAAGTGAAATACGAAACACTTTCTTACTAAATTTAAAATAACTCACCTTTTTATATTTCCTACTAGATAATAGATTTCTACTTAATTTTACCTAACTTTGAAAACTATAGACGAATTTATTTTATAATTCACAAATAGAATATTCATGAACTTTCATAAAGTAACGTTTATCCGTACCAAATGCTATTAGGTTGGGACCTTTCAGAATGAGCGAAGTTTGACGTCAACTTACAGCTGTCAGTAACGTCAGCAACGCTATCGAGCGGTTAACGATAATATTTTGGTTATTTATATCGTATTTAGTGTGACCAAAATAGCTAGATTAATATTACACAAATTCTTATTATTTTTAGACATACTATTCTATGATTGAGTATCGAATTATGACTTGAAATATTTTACAGAAAATAATTTTCGATTAAAGTAATCAAATGTACTTAATTTTTCAGGCAAATTTTTTTCTTTAGATGGAACATTGGAAATCTAGGATTTGCAATATTCTAACCAATTACCATCCCGTAGACAGTTAGTTCTTTTGTCGCTCTAATATTATAAAAAAGCTATTACTTTCTCCGTTCTAATCGAATACGTTACAACGCTCTTTTCAATTATACAAAAATTTACGCTTACTATCTAAACACGCAATGCATCATATCTATGTTAAATGATCAAACAAAATAATAATCCTTATTGAATATCAGTGAGGTATTAACTATGTTTACAATAGACGCAGGAACCTAGATAGGTTACTAGGTGCTTTCGCAGTAGCTGAATGGTACTAACACGCTAGCACGCCGCTTAAGTTGGAACAAAAAAAACTCTCTTTCAGATTCTGTTTCTTCAGTCCACTGCTGTACGCTAAATGCGTTGTTACGGTGGTGCACCTATTTGTAATCGGTACTACGATAAAAGGTTGAACGTATCTAAACTCTATAACCAACCTAAAGAAAACCCTGCATAATACCTTACAATAAGAAAAAAATATATATTCGCAAAACTTTCCATAAAATAATGTATTATGTATGGTATTTTGAGTCTTAACTGTTATTATTTGAGCGTGTGCGTGAGTCTGACTGCGATTATTACACGTGTGCCTGTAATTTGAGTTTGACAACTAACGTTGGAAATGAAACAATTAAACAAACTTTTATGAAATATTTATGTATTAATATACTCACATCTGGAAACCATAAGGTAATCCATACCTCATGTTGTTGGACTGAAAGAAATACGACATTGCTTGGATAAATTATTTCTGGCGCTTCACGGACCGCTGTCGCGTTGTGGTCCAGTGACCATAGTTAGAACAGACTCTAACCTAGCATAACCAACATTTATATCATTTACTCACAAAACTTGTCACAATTTTTATTTTGGCGATCCGCCATTTAACTAATCAAAACCAACAATATCAAAACGTGCGAGGCGTCCTTCCACATACTAGTGTTGCTACTACTGATCATTTAACTGGGATTATTTCAAATTATTAATAATGTCACCGTATATGTCCAGTGAAATTACAATGTAACTAAATTTGGCCGGAGATATTGTATGAAATTGAGACGATTGACGAAATACGGTTGTAATATTGTATATTTCACCATTGAAAATATTTTGAACAATAACGCTGTGACGTACATAACACTTTCACAAATAGTTACCATGTTACAGATTTCATCCATGCCAAACCGCAAACTCTCGCGGGTTAGAAACCCTAGTCTAGATAAGCCCAACTCATGCTAGCGTGGCTAGAGAATATGTTACATATGCACACAGTAACCACTGTGCACGCGTGTAGAGTGCATATAACGCATTTGTTAGGGAGAGTAGAAACGAATCTCTCTTTCCTGAAAATTGCCGGTCGGAGAAGTTTTCATCTGATCCAATCCAATTTGCCCTACAGCACTTAAAGAAGTTTCACTTTAGTATTCCAGAATATACAAAATTCTTAATGTAACACTCCCGAACTAATTTCATTTTATTTGCCGTGTAGTGTCGACGCGAGAAAAGTCTCCCCTTCCCCTTTCTTACCCTTATGTGGGTATCGTAAGAGATATCTAACGGAAAGCTTTGGAAACCTTAATGCATTAAAAAATGCCGCGATTATCAACCCACCCACTAATCGTGGCGAATATAGCAAATCCTCCCATAGGGCAAGATGTCTATGAAGGTTGATGAAGATCTAATGAACATAGTAAATAAAAATAATTGTAATAAATATTAGCAGGCATAAATATAATTTGGTATAATTTATTTATTTTTAATTATGAGACAGTTTTTTTTTAATTTTTGTTACTTTATTTTTAATTACACTCACAAATGTATTAAGATGGATTCTATCGTTATGTGGTAGGCCATTATGGCGTTTAATCAAAGCTTTGTCTTCCTTATTTTCGTACGCGGTGTCAGGTTTGAAAATGTTATAAATAATATATTAAGCGTCTGCCTATATTGATCCATACAAAATCAGCATATTTGAGTTAGGTGTTAAAGTGCAAATAACTACTATTCCAAAATTTCAAAAGAATCCCTTTGTCGTTCCTCCTCTTTTTAAGAACATTCCCCTTATTGCCTCAGCTAGTATCAGAATCCTTGGCGTTGATATTTCGAGCGACGTTCAGTTCCGTGGTCACTTGGAGGGAAAAGCGAAAATGGGCCTCCAAAAAGCTTGCTGTGCTCTGCAGAGCGGGAAAGTATTTCATGCCGGTCCACCGTTTGCAACTTTATAAGGCGCAAGTTCTGTCCCACATAGGAATACTGTTATCATCTTTGGGGAGGGGCACCACAGTACCAACTACTTCCATTTGACCGCATCCAACGTCGAGCGGCTCGAATTGTCGGCGACCAAGCTCTTTTTTATCGGCTTGATCCTTTGGCCTTTTTTTACAAAATTTACCACGGGGAATGTTCTGAGAAACTGTTCGAATTGATCCCAGCCGCTGAGTTTCACCATCGTACATCGCGACAGAATTCGAAATTCCATGAATGTCACCTAGATGGTTGGCATTCCACCACAGTGCATTTTAGTCGATATTTTCTGCCATGCACTTCATCTTTGTGGAATCAGCTGTCGCGAGCGGTATTTCCGAACAGTTACGACTTAGGGACCTTCAAGAAAAGAGCTTATTCCTTGCTTAAAGGCCGGCAACGCATCTGTAGCTCCTTTGGTGCTGTGGATGTTCGTGGTCGTCGGTGATCACTTACTATCTGGTGAGCCGCACGCTCGTTGGCCCCCAGCTTCTATAAAAAAAAACCTAAAGACGTTGTGCGAAAAACAAATGTTGTAGCATTATCAAGTTGTATGTATGTATATATTCACGCCTGGTTCCCAACTGGGTAGGCAGAGCCAATCTTCTTCCACTTGCCACGGTCCTGACATACCTCTGTCGCTTCTCCCACTTTCATCAATCTTCGCATGCATACTCGTTGGTTTAGAGTACTCTTGACCTGGCCTTTTTTCAGAACGTCTCCGATTTGATCGTAAAATGTTCGTTATCCTCTCCCGACTCTACCATTTACACTCAGGTTATAAATAGCTTAAAAAAGAAACAGAACTATTTTGTAATAGTATTTTCAAGCAATTTTCGTAGCGTTAATATCTTCATGGACTTTGTGGATGGAAATGGCGCCCTAGAAAAGGGTCGTGTGAATAACAAATGACTATTATAACAAAGAAACGACTTTATCATTTAAATTGAGTCTATTCATACTGAAGTTCCGAGAATTAGAACCGGTTCAACAATGCAGCGTGAACGTATTCTTTTTATATTTGCAAATACTTTATGCGCTAGGAAATGAATTCTACCGGTGATATAAGCTGTGTGATTGTTGGATTTCTACAAAAGGATAAAAAAAAATATTATTAGTAATGTGAGAACATGACTCATATTACGCCAGTAAAATTAAAAGAAGATGCGCGGGTAAAATTAAAGTATTAAGTTTAATATCAAGGGTTATTTAATTGTTAAAATTAGTCTACATAAACAAAATCATTATACTAAAACGTTCTTGCTCTATATTTTTTTAAGCCAACTAGTACACGAAACTACACATAAACACAGCCTTTACTCTTCAATCACACAAATATACACACACACACACACACGAGGGCTCTTTTGATACTTAGAAGAACAGAGATGTGGGAAGATTTAATCACAATCACAAACTTACTCATAAATATACACACTCTCTATTATGTACAAACACACCATTATACACACTACTCTTAATATCTATCCTTTTTATACCTTATATACGATAATATGTATCATTTAGTATCTCGTTTTGTTGTATTTCGTTATTGTTTCGTTATAATATTTTTGCTCTATTAAATACATATACAATTCAATTACTTTTACACTCGTTATAAGCTCAGCTTTGTTTAATCCATGGAGCGAGGCCAATGGTGTCTGTAATATAGACCTACTTAGACCCATCTCAGGCACTAGTCTTGGACACAAAATCGGATTATTTACCTAATATAGCTAAGACTGTTAAGAAGAATAACTATTCTGTGATAAGTCGAATGGAAAGTACTATTTATTTAAAGCATTCTTGTACTTCGATAACTCATTGGATATTTGGAATATTTAATAAAATAACCTCTCATCAAAACATGTAAGTAGCATATTCACTATGTATTTCATAAACGTATATATAGTTTACTACAGAATAAATGCCTTCTCCTTGATTGCTACGAAGCACACTTTATAGCTCAACGCTCTATAGCTTCTTGAAAAAATATTACTAATAATTTACCGAGGAATATTAGTACACATCATATACTCATAGACAATAGGTAACATTTTATAAATCAAATGAAATAGGTTATTTATTATTATGACCATGCAATCGGACAATTATCATTGATCATAAATAATAATAAGAAGAAAAGAATAATGTTAAACATCAATTTTGCAAAGAAATTTAACTTAATTAAGTGTCGGTTGCGCACGTCGATAATAAGTCGATAGAAAGTTTTAACAAACATTAAAATGTGAGACGAAGCCGAAATCGGTCACGAATAGTCATAGATAGTTGTCACCTACGTAATGTACACCTTTTACTACTCAAGTCATTCTTAATTAGATAAATTTATATACATTCCTTATTAAAGATATTATTTAAAACATCACAAAAGTAAGTACTAAGCGATAATAAGATTAGATAACATTTAAAGCAAAAGAAAAACGAGGTGTTGATGAATTAATTTCTTTCAAGTTTTTGGATCAAGGAAGTGTCGATTCTTAAAATAAATAAGCAATATAAGAGGTACTCGAATCTGGATCAAAGGAGTGTTATTGTATTGTAAAAGAGATTTCAAATCTTAGCAAGAAAAGCTCTTAAATGAGGTAATACTGAAAGAAGAAAATTTCAACTAGAAAGTCTGTGAAAAAAATTCGATAGTTTGTTTTAAGCAGAGGTTACGGATTTCCATTTGGCACGATCCTGCATTCCAATCTACGCATACCCGGTCATAGGTTGTGGGTACTCTTAATTTAGCCCTTCAGTTTCTTATATAGACCGATGGTGATGATAGACTACCGCGAAATATAAACATGTTATCAATAAAGTATTTTTTTTTCTGTAATCACACATTTAATTCGATAAAAGAAAGAATATTTTGGTAAAAAGTAGAAACATATTTTTTGATTTACACCTCATAATACAATAGAGCAATTCTTACAATATGTTCACGACATGCACATAAACTTACATATGTAAGAGGAAGCTTAACGCTGAGCCGCAGGTAATTACTCTCCCTAATGGAGTGATACCGACACGCTCGGGATGCGTTGCAACGCCCAGTAACCAATCTTGTTAGTGGCGCCCGCATGCGACAGTGTGCTAGGAAACCAGGATTGTTGGAGGCGCCCGTATTACATTATTTTAACTTATAAACCGATTTTACACATGGTAGTTGCTCTATCTATACGGGAGACTTAAGATATTAAATTGTATTTTAATATAATTTTTATCATAATTATAATTTCTTAGTGTAAAAGTAGTCTAGAAAATGCTATTCGTAAGATCATGGTATGATATACTCGTACATATCCACGTATCCGCTTACACTCTGACTGGAGAATGAGCTCGATATAACAGTGTATGAGGCATGTCTGGCACGAACGTTGCGAAAACCAATAACTTGTACGTACAGTAATCCGATATAGTTCGACGTAGTTTAATGGCCAGGGCTGATTGTTGCGCCTTTCCAATCCCCGACAGAGTATAATTTGTGCAACACAATAATTAGTGAATTTCGGTGTTTATTTGCCTCTGACGTTGCGTTACATCGCTCAAAATATCAATTTTAATTGGTATGAGTAATGAAAGATACATTTTGGAGTGAACTAAAAAAAATCGAGTATGGAAATAGTCTTGAAAAAGCAATGAAAATTACGTGTAATAAATATTTTTAAATTACGACATGTACAAAATTGCTCTTAAATTCACATCTCGGTTCATTTCGTATCCGTCACACGGTAATGGTACAAAATTTATTATTGAGGTGATAAGCCATTCGGTTTGTATGGCACATTTGATTTGGATTATGTTATATTGTATTTAGTTATAAACTCTAGATAAAGTTTTGAATTAAAATGTTATCAAAATGCCTCGTAGTTACAAAAAATCAATAGTTTGGAAGTATTTTTTTAATTGTGCCAGAGGGTGGTTAAATAAACAGCCAATTGTAATATGGAACACCAATTACAAATATTTTGATTTACAACTAATTTGCGCGATCCCTAAAAACCCAAACATCCCATTCAGTTCTAAGCACAGTTATAGATATATTCTACACAGTCGATAGTGAATTTGGTCGAAACTATCTCCAAAGAATGCCTTCGCACTCGGTGGCAGCGAATACAATTCTATCATTTCAATTGTCCAAAAACTAGTCTATCTGTCGACTCAAGTCGACTGCGAGAGAAATTAATTGACAAACATCAAAATCTTTTTAAAATCGTAACAAAAAGCTATAACCAGCTTGCAAGTTTCATAAAAATGCATCTAGTAGATTCAGAGCATACTGTGTTCATATGGACAGACAGATAAACAAACAAAAAATAAATTAGCTATTTAAAAAAAAAGTTGTTGATGTACATCAACTGATGTATGTATGCACTCTCGCCGGCACGTCTCGCATGCACAGGGGTAGGCAGCGTTGGCGGACTTCGTTTTGGCACGACTCGGTGTAGCCAAACGATCTTCTCCAATCCACAGTTCTCCAGTTATGGGGCCTTATCCGCAATGCTTCAAAAAAATCACTTAAGATTATTTAGTTTATGCAATTGCGAGTTATCCTTAAACGAAACCGTATCTTGGAAGCGATGAATACTTTATACTGATATCGAGGAACAATTACACACGGATATCTTTATGAAATATATTTGTGGCATACGTCCTATGTGATGGGTCGCCACGTCGACTGGTCTAAATATTACTATGAAACTTTCAAGATTATTCCCGTATTCCGTATTTATGTACCATACATTTGATATATAAATGCACACAATATGAATGTAGAAATATTAAGATGTATAAAATCATTAAAAGAAAAGAAATATTGGGTAATTATAATAGTTCAATATTTTATTCTAATACATATAACATTAATTTTAAAATATGATTATATACTACTGTACCCTATACAGATTCATATTGAACTGTACATACTTATTTGAAATCCTCTGGAATACTCTGACGCTGGATATCCATGAGGTATGATCCATTGGCACCTTTCAGAAATTAGTTAAAGACCATTCGTCTCACTCTTCCGGGCACCGTTGGGAGAAATTACTACTTCAATTATGTTTATGTTGTATGTATATATGTTTTACCTCGTATCTGTAGCTTTGTTTCTTTAAGCCTTTGGTTACCTGGAAGAGATTGTCATGCAGTGACGAGTCCACCAAATTATAACTTCTAATTGACTTGTTTTATTATATGTTTACTGTGTCCTTTTCTTTTATGATGTACAATAAAAGTATATTCATTAATTGTTTGTACATTTACGAATGCAGTAATGATTGAGTATTGAGTTGTATTTTATAAAACTTACTATACTCATCCATTAAGTGTTACACAAATCGATTTTTTTTTATTTATTTATGTACACACTGAAGCCATAAAAGTATTAAAACTTACTAATTACTGTACTGTAATTTCTTCCAGCAGACACTAACAGGATGATTTTTTGAAAAAGCAAACTTAGTGTGTACATTTCTTATACATATTATCTATACAAATAAATATAAATGATAACATTTAATTAAACAACATACATATAAATAAATTGAATGTATATATTAACATTCGTAAATATACAATATATCAGATTAAGATGATTCTAATTAGTGGACTTTTAGATGTTTCTTAAATAAAATTATAGATCCCGAATTTCTTATGGTAGGCGGTTTGGAATCTTTTATTGAATGAGCGATAATAATTTACATCAAGATGTTATTTTGGTGGATTTACTACAAAAGTACTAAAATGAAGCTCTAAAACCTGTCTCTGGGACTCCATACATAAATAAATTATATTACAGAACATTTTTTATAGCCTATTACAATTTTACAACTTTATTTATAGGGTTTCGTACTAAAAACCCTCATGGAGTTACTGAGTTGTTTAGTCTTTCTACCTATTCGTCAATTCCATAGAGATACTGTGCGCCATTAATAGCCTGTGGGATTTGGGTTTAGTATATTTTGATGAACCATCAAAAGTCAAAGTCACGTCCTTCAGCAAGATGCACCGCGTGTAGGTGAGATTGACCATTGAAGAAGAGATGGTGTGAAATACCTTCTTGAATGTATTAATAAATTCTTACTAAATTTTATAAAAAAATACGGTCTTAAAAATTAGTATTTTATATTTACTGACTTATCAAAACCTACTAGGATCACTTAGTCTTCTTAATTTTGGGATGATTTGATTTAACTCTACGCTAGAGATTCAAGTTGGGTATCGCAGTTTCAAATAAGTTGCTGCTCGTCGTCACCATTTGTTGAACACCATGAGGTTTCCGAAACTTTTCCTTTAATCGCCTCTTACGATACCCACAGAAAGGACGGTGGTTATTAAATTTTCTGGTATCGGCACAAGACGGTAAAAGAATAGGAAAATAATTCCTGAATAAAAAAATTAGGATTATTATATTAAATGTATGCAAAAAGCATACAATTACTATATAAATCTACTAACGCTGTTTTTAATTATTAACTTTTTATATTCTATTGTGTATATTATTATTTATGTAGCGTTAATAATTTTATGATGTTGAAGTAGCATGAAACCCTCGTGGCGCAAAATCTATTCACACTTGACCGGTTTTTTTTAAATAACAAATGTAACTAACTATAACTTCAAGATTTAGGTCAGATACTGAAAGTAGAGCTTTACATATACTTCTATTTCTTACAAAAGTTCCACAAGTTTCTTATGATTCAGTTGTTTATTTTTATTGAAACAAACATATTTTATTGTTGTACTGTATCAGCCTCATAAATAATTTATAAGTATTATATTGCCCCAATAAATAATAATACTTAAATATTTTTAACACTATAAAACTACTAAAAGTTTAGTTTATATTTTATTGCTTCTTCACACACCTTTTTATATTCATTCGTATCGTCAATTAAATTAATTACTTTGGAATTTGAATCGACTTAACGTTCGATTAACTCTTAACAAGCAATGCGGTGTAATTTGACGCAGTCCACGCTGTATTCGGTAATTCGATAGTGTTTCAATTTAAACGATTTGTTTAAATTTAACGAACAAGGCCGATGATGTTAATGACTAATCTGAAGATACAAGTAAATTAGACATAAAATATTTTCAACGCTAGTCGAAACGATTTTACATAAAAGTTATTAAAGCTATTCATATATTTGTTACAAGTAATTCAGTTTTTATAATTAAATAAAATTATTAGATTAATTTTATTTTAATTTCATATGATATCGTTGTAGGATAATATTGATTAAAAATGGCTTATTACCTATTGTAGAATATATCGGTGAGATTCTGATACCCTTTTAAACAATAAACAACTTACAATAACATTATGTGTAAAAACTTCATAGTAAGTTATTAAATATTAAAAAGTGATAAACAATTGCTAAATTCTGAAAGAGAAGTTAACTTCCGCAATTTATTCAAGATACAGATAAAACAACCATTCGCAGTTTTATAAAGAACACATTAGTATCTTAATAGTGGTTAATGTACGAAGTTGGCGTCTTAAAGGAGTGGCCACTTTGAATTAATTATGTGAATAGAAAACTCTCAGAGAAACAACCCCGACTTGTCAATCAATCGTCGCCAGTATTGCTCCATGACGCAAGACCTCTCATTGCTCGTTGAACTGTTCTTACGTTACAAGAACAGAGTTACAAGAACAGTTAAAACCATGCACAATCCTACGTACTAGCCAGACCTATCGCCAACAGATCACCATTTTTTTAGCAATTTGGATAATTTGCTGCAAGGAAAAAATGGTGTAAATCTCGTAGGATGACCAGCCATAGGATAAAGTGGCCACTTACATAGAGTAGCGACAAGTCAATGGATGCAGATAGCTCAGGACTGAGCTTTGTGCCATCTATGGGGCCTACGGGCCAGTAGTCACCACGTAATGACAACGATGTCATGTTATTGTATCTAAATTTGATAGTGAAATACAATAACGTTTATGAATCATATTCTTAGTGGTGTGCACTTTCGATTTGTTTGAAATGCCCACCTCTAAATTGTGTTATCCAAGTAAACATCGAATAATTTTTTTCTGATGATCAGATGAATCAGTATTTTTATTAATAATTCTGTTTCGATTAACTATGTCGATGAAGTTTGTTGAATTAACTATGTCACTAACATCTACATAAATCAAAACTAGTTGCGTCATAAGAATAATCTTTAATGTCTTTTGTTGTATCCAAAAGTGCTTTGGCAACGTTTAAGCTAAACTATTCGAATGACGGAGGGGTATATTTTGACACGTAAGTTATAAACGGAAAATTGTGTATGTGTATGTACACAGTAAGTAGTATGGTGTACTGGTGGCTGTTTATTATTTTAGTTACTACGCTGGGCAAGCGGGTTCACTATCCTCTTCCCTAGGCATACGATAAAATGGTGTTACTAATCCTAAAATAATTAATAGGATATTAAACAACCTGTTAGCGACGCAGCTTTCTAAAATAAATCAGTCATAAGTTACTAGAAAGATACGTCACATATATATATTGTTTAAATTACGTAAAATAATTATTAGAAAATAGCGCAAGAATTTAGGAATAATTTTGTCCTATATTTATCTTATTGGAATCTTTTTAGATTTATTTATAATAGTAAAAATCAAATATGATAACTTATCGTGTAAGAGGTACTTAGTGCTGATTGCCGTTTTGACTCTTACAGTTTCGTCAAATTTTGCACTTTTTTTTAGTTTAAGGGGCAAACAAGCAAACAGCTCACCTAATGGTAAGAGATTACCGTCACCTATGTACATCTGCAACACCACCCCCGTATGTATTCGATGAAGTTCGTGCTGTTAGCCGTTTTGGCATTTACAGCTTCATAGGTCTGCACTTGCGTCCTTGATGCCGCTGGTGTTATAACGCAACACCACTGCAGCTGTCCAGCCTTTAAAAACATTTGAGTGTTGGGAAGGATAATAGGGAGGTTGGGAGAGGGAAATTGGCCTCCGGTTATCTCTCTCACCGATTGAAACGCAGAAGCACAATCCTCTACTTCACGTCGGTATTCTGCGAGGTCGTGTTGTCATATCATACCCGACCGATCGAGCCGGTTCTTTCGAACAGCAGCAAAAGCCGCCACTTGACTCTGCCTCGTAGCGCTTTTATACCAGTTATACGGCCTATGGACCATTTAAGAGAGGTTCGGGACTCTACTTTGACGATCGAGTTGTTTCAATCTCTCTGGGTGGTGAGAACCGCCCTGATACGTGGAGGCATGTTAGATAGTTGCATACACGTTTATCAGCTGACTTTATTCTGCCTATATAACAATGTGAAATATTTATCCGAATCCGGCTGCTCATGGCCAACAGTCGGCAACGCTGAGCCATGTGGTAACAAAAAAGAAATATTAGTGACAGATTATAACAATGTATCTTATAAACTGAATACAACAATAGTATCGCTTATATAATATCACGAGCTTAATTTTTAAATTGGTTCTGAATGTTAAAAAAACGCTACAGCTGGAGTACGTCCGCTGCAAATGATGTTAGGTTATTTTTACGCTATTTCGTTTTTTTTGTAGATGGTACACAAGAATAATGTTGCTGTTATGATCTATAACCGGCGCTCACGAATTCGTTATAAATAGCCTGAGGACCGCGTGACTTAGTGGTTATCATACTTATTCGTAACGGTTAAACCATAGGTTTCTGGGTTTGTATTCATATTTAAAACTGTTATAACACATTGACTGTGAGTTCGTTTTCGGTTAGTCACCTTAGTTTTCGGATCTGGTTATGATGCCTCTCTGATACAGCGTATGACCCCCTCTCAGGTCTTATGGCGAAGGGATTACCTAAAATACTTTCACATTCCCTTGCGGCTATGTAACCTGTGTAGTTAAAAATTGTTAATTTCTACTACGGTTGATGAATTTAGCACGTGCTCCATAGTGAAAGAAAATATCGTGAGGAAACGACATTTTCTTGGAGGAGCAGCATTTTGGGCTTTATAGCCCACAATGGTTTATACCCCCTCCAAAAAAGAGAAGGCCTTTGCCCATCACGTGGAAATAAATGTAGGTTGTATCGTACTACATAATTAAACATTATAATTTTAACACTAAACATCCCATGCCACAATATTGATTACTCTATGTAACGAGTCAACCCTTGCCAGACGATGTTATCGGCTGAAACGGAACGTTCAACTCAAACCCGCATGCTAATAGGTCTTAGGAATCACTGACTAACAACTTCAAACTATTAGTGTCGTGTATGGACAGCTTAATTGATTTGTTTTAGCACTTACATCGTCTAATCTTGTCTGTTTCCTATCTAAACGCAGAGATACATATTTAAGATAAATTTTAGTGCTTCGAAACTGTTTAACCAAATTAAGGAATGTGTTAAAATGAAATATAAGTTTACCATAATGAATTCCTAAACTTGACATAAATTCAAAAGTGAAGTAATAAGAGAATTTTAGCATTGACCATTAAATAATACTTCTTCTTTCACTATTTAGAGGCTTATAATTGTTTACCTTTACCTTAACAGTTCAATTGGTTTTCGAGGTAAAAGGGTTTCTCCCGTAGTCGCCTTTTATCACGACCAAGGAAAGAAAATAAATTGTAAATTGTTACCCCGATACCACACGGCATAATGTTCTTTACTGATTTCTATATATCCAAAAAATTATAATCATATATGAGCAATTAATTATATTGGAAGTGAGCCCAGGTTAGTGGGTGAGCCCAGGAAAGCATGCTCTGGTTGGATAGCACAGGAATATGCGATTTTGCAATAGTAAGTAATCAAACATTTATTTCGTCGTAATATCTCAAAAGATTGTAAACTCGCATTCATTGGTTAATTCTAAAGTTCACGCGATTAGTTTTTGAGACATAACAATGCATTTTTAATTATTTTGCACGTCTGACTGTCGCCGCTTGTCACGAATACTTAGTCATGGCCAGATATTTAATAATATTCATATACTTTAATACATTTGGCTCCTAGCTTAGTTTAGTATAAAATACAGGTTAAAAATTAATTTCGATATATACTCGTAAATAACATACAAAATAAATTTAACTATATAGTTTTTGTGTTTGTTTAATTTTATTTAAGTGTAATTATATGTATGTATGGCAATGGTGATGAATATGTATACTTTTAATAGACAAGGAATTATCAACGAAACTATATCTGGTTGACGTAATAAAAGTAATCTGCAATCAACGAGGTAACCCGTGATATATCGGTTCAAATATTGTTACTGCGAGAAGATAATTACTTTTATACGAAGCCGACTATCTTTTAGTTATTTTATTAGATCGTGAGTATACGGAAATTTGCTCGTGTCGAAGAAAAGACTCCTATTAAAAATTAAATAATTGTTTACTGATTTTTTAAATTTCATATCAGTACTTCTCAACTAATTTTACAAAATAAAGCTCCTTTAGATAAAATCTGAATTCGTGAAGACTAAACGTGGCGAATATAAAAACAAAAATTAATGCTACAAAATCTGTAAAAAATAGTCTTATTATTAACTGTTCGCGTAAATACAAATAATCAATTTAGCCAATCATAAGAACACTAACTTCATACTTCCTTAACTAGAGACTAATAATACAACATTATGCTAAATAACACTTTGCTTAAATTATTTTATTTTGTTTTGCCTAACTGTTTATGAAACACATTATTCGGTTTTGATCGAACGCTCTTTTGTAAATGTATCTACGCTTTTACCACATTAGAAATGGGAACGTACCCATTTTATAATATTAAAAAGGATTTAGATGAAAATAACTCTTAAAAAGCTTTTTACAAGTAAGTTTGCGAACTTTGTATTTCTTTATTCGAATACAGACGGAATTTTATTCTTGTTGTTAAATCTTGATTTTAATTAGCCTTTTTTTCTGAAATACATCACAGTCACCTTAATAATGCAACTGCCATACCTATGTCTCACAATATCGGAGTAAGTTTGTCGTTTTTCTCTGACTGCCTTTATTTCTAAATAATAATGAAAAGTCTCGTGTTATTTATATCAACAATGACAAACTTTATTTTATTCAATTCTAGTTAAAACCTACATGGAAAGCATTTTAAAGAAGCCTGAAAGGATAACGGAATTTAAAAGTATTATAGATTTATTTCTACGAATATACTAGCAACTCTTATCTTAAGGAAAAGTTCTTTGAGTGTTGGACGAGTGGATCCGAGATACAGCCAGTACATTGCTACCTGTTTTATTTTCTTTTGATTCTTTAATTCAGTTTATAAAAATGTTTCTTGAAACGTAATTTTAATTCGTATTAATTTGTATTTAACTATAAGTTAAATTTTTCATACATTTTCAACATTTGTTATTTTCTCATGCAAGTTCAAAATTCTCAACAGAAGTTTTCTGGTGTCTTTTTATTAAAATCAGGGCAAAGTTTGATGCGAAACCCAACTAATTTTAAGTTATATTAAAGGTAGATACTCGAGCAATAGGTTACTAGTTGATATCGATTCACTCATCCCTCATATAACTCTATGTGATCGACACAGATTAGGTTAGGTTAAGTTAATAAAAATTTTTGAATACTCATGCGTCATGAAATACAAAATATTTAAGTTTTTGCAGATGTGACAACCGTTGGAGAAGAAAGATTCTTGAGTGGCCACCTCGTACAGGTCGGTTCAGTGTGGGACGATTGCCCACGCTCATTGAATCGCCGGTAACTACCACAAACATTGCTAGCCGTGCTAGCAATGTTTGCGGTAACTTTGAATCGGGCTAAAATTTTGATGATGAATCGTTACTGATCTGGAGATTTTAGATGATTATTACACTGTTTGGTAAGTTCCAGGTTTTCTGACATTTTCTGTAGTGGTGTTAACAAAATCCACATAAGGATAAGGAAAGATATAACACAGTGTCAAAATCTAAGTTTTATGAAAACCCGGTAAATATTAAAAGTTTTATGCCAACGTTTTTATTTTAATTGCAATTTTCGCAAAGTCATAACAGTGATTAATATTTTACACAACAGAATAAGAATTTCTAATGAGTATACATCAACATCATCATTTCAGCCTATCACAAGTCCACTGCTGAACATAGGCCTCCCCCAAGGATTGCCACGAAGCTTGGTTCTGAGCCACCTGCATCCATCGACTTCCTGCAACACTGCGCAGATCGTCACTTCATCTTGTGGGGGGTCGTCCTACACTGCGTTTGCCTGTACGTGGCTGC